>CM031544.1:21388275-22863502 GCA_018361395.1 Boechera stricta | reverse complement strand
TTTTACCGTAAAAAATGGAGGTTCTGGTTGGCTCGACGTTTAGGGATCGGAGCAACGTTACGGCGCAGGATCAGGGTGTACCGGCGGCTCTGTCTAGCCGGATGGGGTTAAGGAGATGTGATAGAACTCCGGTTGGAGAAAGCAGCGAAAACGAGGAAGAAGACGACGACGCCGTTTCGTCATCACAAGGAAGATGGTTTGATTCGTTTAGTTCATCTCTGGAAGATTCTCTTCCGATTAAGTAGGTTTTTTTAATCATCCTTTTAAACTCCAATTAAAGAATATATTATTAAATTATTCGTTATTTACGCCTGAATATATTCGATTGGATTACCCCCCAAAAAAAAAAGATAAAAAGAACACATTTATACCTTTATCTACCTGAAACAAAAAAATAAATAAATTAGTAATACAGCTTCCTTGTGATCAATTTGAATGTTATAAAATGTTGAGAGTTGGTTTAGTGTGGTTTGATTCTGATGGTTAAAAAGTTTTGGTTTTTTTGTACAGGAGAGGATTGTCAAACCATTACATAGGGAAATCGAAATCGTTTGGGAATTTAATGGAAGTGAGCAATGCGAAAGATTTAGAGAAAGTGGAGAGTCCATTGAACAAGAGAAGGAGATTGCTTATTGCTAATAAGCTAAGGAGAAGATCATCCTTGTCTTCTTTCAGCATCTACTCCAAGATTGACCCTAATTCCATGCCTTTACTTGCATTGCAAGAATATTACCTAGAAGAGGATCACAAATACAATGATAATGATGATGATGATGATGATGATGATGATGAAAGTAGTGATGATGAAACTAGTAAGCTGAAAGAGAAGAGGATGAAGACGACGACGAATAATACTAGAGATTTTATGGTTCATCAGACTAAGAGCTGTTTTAGCTTTACTAGTTTTCAAGATGATGATCCATGATCATTTTTGTTTCTGTGTTTCTTTTGTCAAAGAGTAGAACAAGTTTCGGTGACAATAATAAGTTGGTGGAAGATCTGTAGAAACCAAATTACGTTTAATTGTAATAAATAAATTTCACTATTTGTATATTTTAATAATTCTCAACGAAGTAAACATTTGGATCACACTTCTTGGTCGACATTTGTAAGCCCATGAGATTGGGTTTGTAAGATTGAAAGTCCATATGAACAAAGTGGTGTGCTGTGACGGCCTAGTACTTTCAATATTGGCTGGCTGGTTGCCTGACATGCGTAGCAATTAGGGATATGTTTAGTGTCGTTTTCCAAAATACTCTTTTTTTTTTCTGTACCATGTTGAATACATGTAAATTCAACGAAGGTCGCTTGAATCAATATGCAAAAGTATGTTGTAAATGGACTTTGTAATGTTCTATTATAAATGAAATTTTGACGCAGAAAAAAAACAAAAAGCGACGTAGATCGAGATATAAGAAGTTGAATAATTGTATAACAATTATTGTCACCGAAACTTCTTCTACTTTTTCACCACTGTCAAAATACAATAATCCTAACACACTTTTCTAGGAACATTGACGACAAAGTAAATTACAAAATTTAAAGTTTGAGAGTTTTGTTTTTGTTAAGTATACTTTTTTTTTCTTTTCTGTTTACGTTATAGCATAAGGAGAAATTATGTTTTCAACTTTCGAAGTTACTTTACAAATGTTTCTAAAGTACCATTTTTTTATGTTTTGTTTTTAAATGGATCATAGCAATTTTAAAATTTCAAAAATTCAAAAATTTTGTTACTTAGTAAAGAGTTCCTAAAATTAAAGAATGGTTTCTAAATGAAGATAAGTCTTGTGAGATTTTTATTTTATTTTTATTGATGATATTTTAATACTTTATACCAAATTATATAAAACAAAATTAAATTAAGAGTTTATCCAGTGACGGTGTTCATATTTTCAAAACTTCAACGACCTCGCTCTCGGCATGATTGTGTCAACTTAATCAGTCATTACGTTATTTTATTCGAAAGCCAGTACTTCACCTACTAACATCACGTTTTAAAAACAAGTCAAATTTCTGACCTGCCAAAAAAACAAAACAAGCCAGCCAATAAAATTTGTAGCCATTTTTTTTTGGGTCAAGGAACTGTAGCCTTGCTATATATATGACAGCATCACTTGCACAAAGTCCTCGTCAACAAGACTTTTAAGTAAAACTAAAAAAAATGGATCTCTTCTTGATTATAGCCGGTTTGGTAGCGGCTGCAGCCTACTTTTTCCTCCGGAGCACCACCAAGAAATCCCTCCGGCTACCTCCGGGGCCAAAAGGTTTTCCTATAATAGGAAACCTTCACCAGATGGAGAAATTCAACCCACAACATTTCCTCTTCCGTCTCTCCAAGCTATACGGCCCCATTTTCACAATGAAAATCGGATGCCGTCGCCTCGCGGTCATCTCCTCGGCCGAGCTAGCCAAGGAGCTACTCAAGACACAAGACCTCAACTTCACCGCTCGTCCTCTCCTTAAAGGGCAACAAACGATGTCGTATCAAGGCCGTGAGCTCGGTTTCGGACAGTACACCGGGTACTACCGTGAGATGAGGAAGATGTGTATGGTGAACCTCTTCAGCCCAAACCGTGTCGCAAGTTTCAGACCCGTTAGAGAAGAAGAGTGCCAACGGATGATGGACAAGATCTACAAAGCCGCCGACGACTCAGGAACCATTGATCTAAGTGAGCTTCTCTTGTCTTTCACCAACTGTGTCGTATGCAGACAAGCTTTTGGGAAGCGTTACAATGAGTACGGCACCGAGATGAAGAGATTCATTAACATCTTGTACGAGACGCAAGCACTTTTGGGCACTCATTTTTTCTCTGACCTTTTCCCTTATTTTGGATTTCTTGACAACCTCACTGGTCTCAGTGCTCGTCTCAAGAAAGCTTTCAAGGAGCTTGACACTTACCTTCAAGAACTCCTCGACGAGACTCTTGACACTAACCGCCCTAAACCCGAGACAGAGAGTTTCATTGATCTTCTGATGCAGATCTACAAAGACCAACCTTTCTCCATCAAATTCACTCACGAAAATGTCAAGGCCATGATATTGGTTCGTTAACTCTTAAGTCACGTTTACTGCAATTCTCTAAGTTATAGTTAAATATCAGTACTATTATATATTAACTCGGTTTGTTTGTAACTTCATCAGGATATTGTAGTGCCGGGAACTGACACGGCGGCTGCAGTGGTGGTATGGGCCATGACTTACCTTATAAAGTACCCTGAAGCGATGAAGAAAGCTCAAGAGGAAGTGAGGAATGTGATAGGCAACAAAGGATATGTCTCGGAAGAAGACATACCTAATCTCCCTTACCTCAAAGCAGTCATCAAGGAGTCTCTTCGGCTCGAACCAGTCATCCCCATTCTTCTACCCAGAGAAACTATCGCAGACGCAAAGATAGGTGGTTATGATATTCCGGCCAAGACAATCATTCAGGTGAACGCGTGGGCAGTTTCTCGTGACACAGCTGCGTGGGGAGACAACCCTAATGAGTTCATTCCAGAGAGGTTCATGAACGAGCACAAAGGAGTGGACTTTAAGGGCCAAGATTTTGAGCTCCTACCTTTCGGTTCAGGCCGGAGAATGTGCCCAGCCATGCATCTTGGGGTCGCAATGGTAGAGATACCTTTCGCTAACCTTCTTTACAAATTCGACTGGGGTCTACCTCAAGGGGTTAAACCAGAGGATATAAAGATGGACGTCATGACCGGACTCGCTATGCACAAGAAAGAACACCTCGTTCTTGCACCAACGAAACACATCTGATCCTATATATATATATATATATATATATATATATCTTTAGGACAGTTCTGCTAGTAGATATGTCGTGATCAATATTTGTTTTCCACTGCAGCGTTTTTCGTTTTAATGAGAGTCATGACTCTGTTTTGGCTCTGTTCTCATTTTTAGAAAATAATGTATAAACAAATAATGTATTATAGTCCGTCTGTTATAATTTTTCTTGCTATCTTATTTAAAATCTACGATAATATGAACTAGAAAACATGTTGCTAAAAGACAATAAGTTGACCATCTGACTATCGAGAGGTACTTTCGTTGATAATAATAATAATTAGCGGACGACTTGACTCTGGATAATATAAATGATTAGTACTTTCTGTAGTATACTAAAGTTTATCTTTCTCTCACAATAAAAGAATTCAAGCTGTACATGTTCTTCTACTTTATTCCTAGTTTTATCATTTTTCCAGACGATCAAAAACTCAAAAAGCATATGAAAGAAAAGGAAAAAAAGAACGAACAGAAAGAGAGAACAACATGAAATAACGAGATTCTAAAGTGGAGAGATCAATAAAATAACGAGATTCTAAAGTGGAGCAAACCCAGTTAACTTTGAAATCTACTATCGATAAGACATTTCTAGCAAGTCTCGGTTTAATCTCCTCAACAAAAGACATTACAGAAGAAAGAGCAAAGAAAACAAAATCGTCAAGTACTGTAAAAAACACACACAGCCGTATGAGGAAGAATCCATCGGTACCATACCGGCTACGGAAGAATGATAACAAATTACTCTTTACATATCCTTAAACGCCTCTCCCTCCATATAGTAAACAGATTCAACCAACAAAAATTTGCTCAAGGGAGAAACGTACGTAGTCTAAATCTGTAACTTTGCGCGCCACCATTTCAAGTCTGTGAGAATACATTGGTCTGGTACCGGAAATTATACCGAATTAAGATGTAAGGATTCAACATTTATGGTTTGAATTGGAAAAAAAGAAGATATAATATTATTAACTAACCTCAGCTACTACCCTTTTGTTTGAGGGTGATTTTGTCGCCAAGACTTAGAGCAATTCCTTGCGTCTTGCTCCTTATCCTTATGTAGCCACTCAGTGCTCCATCGGTTTGCTTCTCGATACTCACATTCACTAGAGCATCCTCACCAAACACACTTTTTGCATATAAGTTTGCTGCAAGGAATCCACATTCTCCTTCTATTGCGGATCTGCAAATAGAGAAGCATTAAATTAGTAAGAAGAGTTTTCAGTTTCTAAGGGAAGAAAAACGAATCTGAACTTACGGGGCTGTGAGACACTTCATGTTTGTGGATTTGATAATGTGGTCGAGGAATTCTCTTTCATTTTGAATTGTGCTGTTCACAGCAACCTGACATGGAGAACACAACAGGAAATGGTTATACCAAGAACAAACAGAAAAAAGGTAAAACTGGTCAAGGTTTCGGTGAATTACCTTGTTTTCCCATTCAAACTCTGCCCACATGGTTCTGAAAGCAACCTCTGAACAAACAGCAGGGGAGATATAGTCCATGATATCAATGTGTATATCGTTAAGAACCACGACGTTTCGCTCCATTACATTTGATGTCTCATAGACGATGTTCCCGAATATGACTCCAGTCTCTGTGGACGAGACCTTGATGTTTGCTTTTATCTGCATGCTTGTTTCAGGTGCCAGACTATAGTTCTGAGGACGCTCAACAAGTTTAAGATCACCCATGGTTGCTAACTCCAAGCACAGATTTTGAAGGGTTTCCTTTGTGCGGTTTATAACAGTAACTTCGAGTGCAATGTCATAATGGTGTACTGTCACATATGCTTCAGCATAGACTGGATCACTGAATCCTGTGAGTTGAAGAATGCGGTTGAGTTTGTTAGCATCGTTCTCGTCCTTGGTGAATTCTCCAGTTGCACGCTTTAGGTCATCTTGTACCTGGTCTTCCAACTCAAGCTGACTCATTCCCTGAAAGATACTTATCATCAGTAATTTCATCTACTGACCGAAAGAAATAAATATAACCAGCCACTTTCAACTTCCACTGTCCCTCTTTGAATGTGAGAAATTGAAAAAAATCGGATCTGAACTGTAAGAGAAAGTAGACATCGAGATATAATAACAACTAAACAGATTGCCAAGGAAGGTTCATATTGAGAAAAAAAACACACAACAAGGCAAAGGAAAGCTTGGAAAGTAATATTACCTTCCGGCTCTTTAGATGGAAGAAGTCAATTAGATCATCAGGTTGGGCATGAGTTGTTTGGGTCTTTGCCTTAAGTTCCTCCATCTCTCTAAGCTGTTTTTCAGAAATCATCTTGACAAAACTCTGGCGGCAGGATTCCAACCATATCTTTTTCATTTCATCATTCCTATGACAAAGCAATTTTATGCACAATACAATCCTCTCATATGAATCATTATCAATAGGGTGTGGAGAAACAGGAGATTGCCCAAGTTGCAACATAGAAACCATGATCAGCAAAGCCTGTGTGACTGTCTTGTTCACTTCAGTTTTAGAAGACTGAACCTCTTCCAACCTAAGAACAAGTTTAGTCAATGTGCAAGCAACCACTGCTCCTAGGAAAAAATCACCAGTTAGAAGCAGTGCTCTCAAATTTCCAGAAGTCAGCGATCCCTGAACAACTGTAGGTGAGGAAAATGTGGTTTCAGAGGCTGCGCTTTGGGTAGCATAAGTTCCATCAGCAAGAATCACTGGTTTTCTTGAGGACACCATGGCAGAAGAGGTAGGCTGAATCTTCTTTGATGTCTCAGTTGGTTCAGACTCCTCAGAAACAGAGTAAAATGGTAATTCGCCAAGGCATTGTTTAATGGTTGAAATGCCACTCTCAACTTCCGAAAGTGATAGGCAATACTCTCCAATGATCCAAAGAGCACAAGGGCAGACCTTTCCTGCACGGATCTGATAGAACGTGTCCAACAACCTAGTTATGATTGAAACTCTTAACTTGGGATTTGTTTCTATTATCTCTCTAACAAAAACAACCACGTCAAGAGCAGAAGCCACATTGCTGTCTCCCAAGAAATCCATTAGAAGATGGACCACTGTGCTTGCAACTTCCGGGAACTTAACAGCACAAGCATGGATTGCTTGAATAAGCATTTGTCTGTACTCTCCATTCTTCTCAAGCTCTCCACTCTGTGTCTTCACAACTTCTTTCTTCAACATTTGCACGACCTCATTAATATTATGATGAGTAATCAAGTCAAGGGCAATGTCAAGTGTCTTCCTGCGGATATCAAGGTTTGGGCTTGAGAGTGCTCTGAGAACATCTATTATCAACTCAACCATGATATCTCTGTGCAATGTCTTAAGCTCATTCAACCGATCGAGCAAAATAAGTTTCACATTGTTGTCACTCTGAGAAGAAAGAAGTTGGCAGTAGGTGTTGGCAGCAGCCCTAATAGCAGTAGGGGCAGATGAGAGAGAAACAAGTGTCCCAGCACATTCGTAGATAACTGCAGAAGAAGTGGCACTTAACAGAGAAATAATAATCTTAATATATTTCCCCTTCTCTGTTGGTTTAGTCTTACACACACTTCGAATCAACTCCAGAACCACCATCTGAAGAGACTCATTCCAGTCTGAAACCTTGTCAACATTGCTCAGAAGATAATTCACTGCTCGCTCTTCAGCACAGGTAAAGAGCATTAAAAATGCATTTCTCTTGGCAGACGGATCTTGTTCTGTTGATAGAACTTTCTCGATCATTTCGGGCGCATCCACGAAGAGTTGCTCGCCTTGTGGAAGCTTATATATCGACATGATGGCCAGAATTGCATTCCTGCGAACAAATGGATGGCGATGCTCCAGATTTTGTAACACTGATGGAGTCAAAGGCTCCACTATTTCAGTCTCCTTCAACCGGCAGAGAAACCTCAGTGTCACTCCACGGATGTACTCATTCGGATGCTGAAGGTTATTCCGAAGATTCTGGCATATTAAAATCATTTCAGGCAACACCTTCCCCTTAGAATCCGTTTTTTCAATCAGCTCCAGGTACAGCAACAGAAGCTTTTGGATTGTGTGGTCCTCAGAAGGCAGCACATATCTTATAATGGTTATGAAAAGCTGAGGAATGGTTTCACCATTTAGCAAAAGCATAACCGCCTTCTTCATGGCATCAACTTTTGCTTCAACATCATTTCCTTCAAGAGCTTCTTTAATCTCATTTGCAACTGCTGGAGTCCCTTTGTCATAGTGCACAAGCAAAGTACTAGATTTGTCCATCTTTTCCGGTGCTGCACAAAAAAGTAAAAAAAATAACCGAAGGGAAGAAAACTTGTGAGCTCAAATGAAAAGGAAAATCATGCAAGAACAAGTTGACCCATATCCATGTAACATAAGAAAGATTGAAAGTGAATAGAGAGAAAAGGAACCCAAAATCATCAGAAATTAAATACATAACGAGGTGTAGATCACAAGTAACAAACAAGATATCCAAAATGTTAATATTTCTTGTGGTTTCAAGTTTGAATTACTGAATATAAGAACCTTATCAGTTTCCTCATCACTGCTTGAGTCAGTTCTATACCAGATGTTTAACAGAATCCTCATAACCACTCAGCAATAATATATACCACTCTACTTAAATTTCTATACAATGAATGAAGTATCTCTGTTCTCGGATCCGTGGATTATGAGTAGACATCATAATCGCAGACAAAAATTTGGTAATGTATAATCAGGGCCTGAAAGATGCAAAACATTGACAGATCTAAATCCTCAGATCCAGCGATAAACATCACTTTACTGCAACTACGACCAAAACATCAACACAAATCATTTACGAACAATAATATAGCTTCCGGATCAACTGAAATTCAAAACACAAATGCCATCTCAATGCTTTCACTCCCCAGATTTGATGAACAAACAATCGAATCTACATAGTTCGCAGTCTCAATCAGCTGCACAAACATGAAAATCGATTTCCTAACGAAATCGGATCAATCTTCAACGAGATCAAACAAAGAAGGCCAGAGAATATCGAACATTGTAGATTTTCACAAAGGAAAAGGCAAAAGAGAGATCGATCTCTATAAAATCTGAGTCATTAGTCGCAAGTTTAACAGAGAGACGAACCTCAAGGTACGAGATCCAGCGAGAGAGGAGGAGATCCACGGAGTTACAACGGGTTGGATCCAAGAGAAGATTTGGATCTCGGAGGAAAACAAACACTCGCACGCACAAAGTGAGAGATAAAACGTACTTATTATGGTGGATTCGTCTTGTGTTTACTCCTCCAAATCCGATTTTTTTTTTTTCTTTTCCATTTGTTGATTTGGAAACTATGAACGGAGAGAGCGAGTCAACCTCAAAGGCCCAAAAAGATTGATTGATAAAAAGCCCAGTCAAGTAGAAATTGAGATGTAGTAGACTAGTGCCCCTATGTTTTTAATTGTTTCCAAAAAATCCCCCAAACTTTATTAAGTGAGCTTAATTAGATGGATTTAGGAGCCAACTCCCATTTTACAACAAAAGATAGTCAACTAAATTAGTATTTTTGGTGATAGTCAACTAAATTGGTATTTTTCGTGTATTTGATGTTTTATATATAGCCTAATAATTACAAGCTTCACAATGTAAATTGATCATTAAGGAATGAATAAGATTTCTTATAAACCAGGCATCCTAAAATTTGCATCACGTTCTCTAGCACGGCTTCTGATCCGCCTTATAAATCTGCATAGTAAACATGTTGTACTTAAACACCTAATTTATAGTGGTCAAAGTATCTAACTTATGTTTTAAATTAAATCTAATGTGTTTTTTTTTTTAAAAACTTTTTCGGGACAGCGATCTCCTCCCATTGAGAGCAGTTGGCTTTTTTGATGTGGATTTTCATTAGATTCCTAAATCCCCTGCAAATTCAGATAAATATAGTACAAATAAGGCGTCAACAACACAACAAAGAGGTTAAGAATAGACTTTATACATAAGTTCAACTACACAATCAGAGCCGGAAATGGCAAACCTTAAACCTGGATCGTTGACACAAGGCGTGCAAAACCAACCCTGAGTGCAACCAAAACCTGAATAAATAATCTGCAAAAGCAAATATTGCGTGGTTGATAATCTCCTTTCTCAAACCGACATAACTACTTTAGCTTTGAACAAAGACAAAGAATGAGATGAAAGTTTGGGTGATGATATAAACAAACCTTATTTGAAAATGAGGCCTTGAGCAAGATATGGTTTAGTGTTGCGAAGATGATGGAAGCCATATGCAATTTGAGCATCCATACTTAAAACAAACCCGACAAACAGTAGAATCTGGTCAAGAAATATAATTGTGAAAATTTATTAAGATATTAACCATTAAAATTTATAACCATATTTACCACTTAGCCATCAGATTTTTTTTTTTTTTTTGGTCAACAACTTAGTGGTTTTTAATAATCCGAACCTGAAACTTAATGTGATGAGTTTTCAGAGGTGGCCACCATTGTGCCACTTGACTCCCACGTCCTTAAATCTTTTTTTTTAAAAACAAACAGAACCGATGACTAAACCATAAATACTGAAATATGGTTATAAATGGCTTCTTTATAAAACTTGCCATCGATTTTCAATTAATAGTATTAATGCTTTGTTTGAAGAGTATCATTCCCTACAAATAATCAATGTTCCACCGAAATGATTAGCACTTGTTATTGCACATTATTAACATAGCATGTGTTTAGATTCTTTAGATGATATATACGTACAAATATGAAAGTATAAACAATGGTGTGTTTATAAATAAATATGGAGTACTAGATCTAGAGGGTCACAAACAAATCTAACTCATCTTCCCAATGGAACCCAAAACTTTGATATTCCTTATCATCATCATAGTTATCACCACTCCACTTCCCTCTCTCTCATTTCAAATCCCATCCAACAAAACATCAATAACATCAACACTAACTTCTTCTCAATACAAAACTCTAACCCGCAACACCATTCAGCAGCAGTTTCGCCAACCACACAACATCTTACGAGCCAAGCTTCGTCTCCCTCCTCTAAAATGGAGCAATAGTCTCGCCCGTTACGCGAGCCGGTGGGCCCGGACCCGCCGTGGAGATTGCAACCTTATCCACTCCGGGGGACCTTACGGGGAGAATCTCTTCTGGGGAAGCGGAAAAGGGTGGAGACCACAGGACGCGGTGGTTGCGTGGGCCTCGGAGAAGAAATACTATGACCGGAGGACTTACCGGTGCAAGGCGAATGGGGATTGTTTGCATTACACGCAACTTGTGTGGAAGAAGAGTTCGAGGATTGGGTGTGCAATCAGTTATTGCAAGAGTGGTGACACATTTATCATTTGTAATTATGATCCTCCGGGTAATATTGTTGGACAACCACCCTTTTGAATATCGTCGACACTTTATATCTTATTTTCCTCAACTACGTACACATCTATCTTTATTTATGTAAAATAATGTTTTGATTTCTTGAGTATTTTCGCACATTGTATGTAAGATAACGAAAATGATACTATATGTTTTCCACTTGGATCGGTATCATATGCTAATTTTTACAGAAAAAAGGAGACAATATGGTTTCATTCATTCTGTTAACTAACCCACCGATAGAAGAAGAAACACAATAATATTTGGGAGTTGCAATTTTTGTTTTGGTATATAGTTTTTTGGCCGGTTTAATTTGTGATTCGGTTGAGGATGTTAAATTCACCCAATTCAACTCAATTTTTCAAGTTTGATTCGGTTCGGTCAATGTTAATTGTTGGTATTGAGTTTTATCTGGATTGAGAAATTAGAACCGATTTTAACCGAACCGTAATTTAAAGGGAAAGTTAATTTGGGCCTACGAGCCGACGAAACAAAGAAAAAGCCCAACGCTTGAAAACTCAAAAACTGAACCCTAAGAGGCTAAAATCGCTACAACGAGGCCGGTTCTCATCGCCGGCCGAAACATCGACTCGTGCTCATCGTCAACATCTTCTCTCTCGTGGCTGGACCGTTTATGTCGTTTAGTTCACTTCAGGTCAGCTTCCCTTCGATTCTCTCTTCTGTTTGTCTTGATTTGACGATCATTTGATCTTTTATCCAATTGGAGTCTAATTCGAACGACGAAGCAAGAAGGCGAAATAGCATACCGGATTTTATTGGCAATTTTTGTTTCCGGTTTAATTGAAATCGTTAGCTAAACCGATATTTTTTTGGCCATCTCCAGGTCATACCAAGCACAGAGAAACGCATTTGGCGATAGATAGATTTGGGGAAGAATAGGTTTTTTGCGATCTGTGTGTTTTCGGAAGGAGAAACCAAAAATGGCGTTTAGAGGGAAGGAGATGATGAAGAAGCTTGTGAAGAGAGTGGGTGCGGAGAATATCACGCCGGAGCTCAAGGAGAAGCTCAAGGCTTGTGTACCCAATACCAAAGTCGTCATGGGCAGAGCCAAACGCGGTCTCTACGCCGGCCGTCATATCCAGTACGGCAACCGCGTCAGTGAAGACGGTGGAAACAAGTCTGTCTCTTTCTCTCTCTATCCTGCTCAATGTTTATGTCTATGTGTATTCGCTTGAGATTGGTTTTATTATGAGCTTGTGATGGTTTTGCTCTAAAATAAAGCATTTAATGAGGTAGTGTAGGTTTTCTAGAATGCTTTCTGGATTTTGGTTTCAATTTGGTGAAGTGAAATCTGAAAACTATTCAATAAATCTTAGATGGTTAGAGATTGTATAGTACCTCATTTTGTTTAACCCTCTCATTTGTTGCCTGAAGGTGGCATTGTTGCTTTGTTTCTGTATCATGCTATTCTAAAGATTCTCAATTTTTTGAACAATGGTGTGATGAAATTTATCCCCTTTCTAGAGAAATGTAGGATCCATTTAACCTATGTGTCTTAATCTGATTTCTTCTGTATGGTTTGGTAACTTTTTTGTTGATCTATAAGTTGTCACTTTGTGGTGTGATTTGAGAACAGGTCAAGAAGATGTTGGAAACCGAATGTCCAGGAGAAGCGATTGTTCAGCTACATATTCGACCGTCACATTAAAGTCAAAGTCACAACACACGCTCTCCGATGCATCGACAAAGCAGGGGGAATAGACGAGTACTTGCTGAAAACACCATACCAAAAGATGGACACAGAGATGGGTCTTTACTGGAAAACCAAAGTGGAGCAAAGATATGCAGAGCTAGGTCAAATGGAAGTAGCCTTCTTCACTCCAGAGGATGAAGCCAAGTTCGAACAAGGATTCAAAGACTTGAATATAGCTAAGAAAGATGCTCGTAGGGAAGCTAGAAGAAAGATGTATGGAAGGAAAGGCGGAGAAGAGAAGGGTGAGGAAGAAGCTTCTATTGAAGGTTTAGGGTCAGAGTCACACCAAGAAGATGATCATGGTTGGTTAGAAGCTAAAGCTTAGTGCTGATCCCTTTTCTTTACATGAGTTTTTTCAACGTTTTGGATTTTCAATGATGTGAGAGGTAGGTTATAGGTTCGATTCCTCCCTACGAATCCCATAACTCAGGTTTTGACTTTGATCAATGTCGAAAAAGTCTTGTAATAAACGGTTTACAGTTACACCTCTTTGGAATTGGATCTCTATTTACTCTTTTTTTCATACTTGTCCTTTCTTTCGATTGTTAATCCTGAATGGAAAATCAAATGGTAAATAACATTATTACAAAAGAAAAAATACATTATTTATTTATTCTTTTTATACCATTCAATACATGCGTTATATTCTGTTAGCTTCGTAATATAATCTTCCAATGTTTAGGGTTTGTCCCAATGGAATGAATCTTTCGAAGTCCCTGTTTAAGAGGCACGACATGTAAAGATAGCCTTGGGCATAATACCCGGACCTGAACCGACTTGAAATATCCGAAACGAATGAGTTTTGGGTATATCAGAATACCGTTCGGTTATTAGAAGAATTTTGTTCGGGTATCGGATCGGTTCGGATAATACCCGATAGGTTACTCGAAGTACCGAAACTTGAGAGTAGGTGTTCAGGTAATAACGGTATATTCGGATAGTTTAGGTAAATTTTTGGGTGAAATTTCGAGTAGTTCGAGTAAAATTCTGGGTAGTTCGGATAAAATTTCGGATAGTTTGGGTAAAATTTTGAGTAGTTCGGATAATATCCGAACCGAACTATCCGATATCTGATATACCGGGCATATTTTGGTTCTTTTGTTAAGTACCCGAGACCCGAACTGACCCGAACCAACCTGATTACCTGAATGCTCTCAAAAGGGCTCAAGAGATGGAATTGACCCTTGTCCAAGGAGGCCAAGGGAAGATAGGTCGTGGTGGTCGAGAAGGACGTGGAGCAGGCTGATTTCCTCCTCCAATCATTAGGGCATGATCAATCTAATCGCAAAACCTTAGCCTCATTCTCTAAAGCCTTATGTTTTTCTAAATGTAAGTTATGCTTTCATCTACTTGTAAAATCACTTGCACTATGACTCTTGGGTCATAGTTGTAACACTTTCTATTTAAATTGCATAACCTTTAACAAAATATGTATATAATGTCAGATGAAACACCATCACTTTCTTACAAAGTCCTGTATACCGTTACCAAATATGCATTGTCAGATGGATCTTCTAAATTTTCGTATTATGCACAACAAATATCCAATCCACAACATTTTCTTTTTCATTATTTACTTTGCTCTGTTCTGCATTTTTCCAGTAATTCCCTATACTTTATTTCTTTTAAAATAAAAAATCCAAATTACCCAACACGCATTCGTTTCGTTCCTATGATTTAAAACGAAGATAAGATAACGTATATTTTGGTTCCAACAAAATATTCAAATTGAAACTCAAAACCTCCACAACCACAAGAGAGTTGGTTAAAACGAAGAAACATAAAACACGGTTGTACGGTACCTAGAGGAAGTGGAGAAGCTCAAAAGATCGTTTAGTGTTTTTTCTCTGTCAGTAATCCCTCGACTTTCCAATACAGAAACAGATAACTTAGCTCGTAGTGCTAGAGTTCTTTCACAAGAGGTTTGTTATGTAAACTTTGTTCTGCTAGTTTGTATCTCTGAACCGTTTTAGTTTTTTTTTAATACATCGTTGACAAAAAGAAAACACACGGTAGTACCAAAAAAAAATAATTGGATCTCTGTCTCATCTTTTGTCTACTCCTCTTCAATCAACAAAATATCATGTGATAGCGTGGGTCCAGTCAGTTTGCTGAAGACTATTAAGCATGTCATAATGGTCTCAAACGAAGTTTGTGGTGGCAAATTGTAGAAGAACTAGTATTTAAGCAAGTCTTGTTACATCATCATTTCATCAATACAAACTTATAATTGTTAGTGTTTTCTCTACTTACATTATTGAAGCTGATAACAGATATAGAAACTTCTCAATCACATTATCTCTCATCATTGTGAATATTTCCTTACAATGATGAGAGAATATGTGATTGAGAAGTTTCTATATCTGTTATCAGCTTCAACTTGAATTTGCGGCATGACTAGACTCATTATGAGCACACTTAAAACCACAATTTTGCCTTCCATCTAGAATGCTAGAAATTTCTCAATTGGCTGCTGTTTTGGGTCAGGTTTCTCCACTAGCAAATGTTTACAACTCGCTGGATGCGTAAGGATTTATGATGAGGATACAAGCCCTTCGTACCTTCCTTACAGCAGTCTCGAAAACTCTGGTATTTGTGACTCAAGGTGATGATGTCAATGAATACTGCAAGTTGGGGTGTGCTTCCTCTGTGTGCAGTGCCATGACCACTCTCAAGAACTCTGGTAAATAGACTCCCTAAGATTATTATTATTATTATTGTTGTTGTTGGAACAAGAGATTAATAATCCATTCTAATCTTGTTTTGGTGACTAGATGCTAGTGAAACCGCCTAAACGAGTATATCCACGAAGATACCATATCCATGTTTCAGAGGGTTGTTTCCAATAATTGTAGTCGCCTTGTAAATACTCTTTGGGGGAATAATTAGGGTGACTTAATTTGGTTCAAGGCCGTTTAACGAATTTTCCTTCACAGTCTTATCATTTTACTTTGAGTTTCTTCTCTCTTGTGAGTTGTTGTACTTTCTTTCTTTCAGCTTCTCTATACCTCTTAAACTTTTACATTTTAATCCCTTTGTTATGGTATGGATTTATCTACGACCCTCTTGCTCTTGGCTTTGATTACATATAATCTTGAATGAAACCGATTTTGCAAAATCCTGTGTTACATTATGTTAAAACAGACGCTCTTAATTATCGTGCATGTGTTAATAAGATCTTTAATCCAAACTTGTACTTTAACTTCTACTTCCTCCTCAACAGTTTAAACATTATGGCTTCCAATTATTAATCTTTTTATGATCCAAATTGCTCAAGTGGTTTCTTAGCCGGCTTAATTTATGCAATTGAGTCTTATTGATCCCTCTCTAACTTGCACCTTTATACTCAACGTTTTCCTCCCTACGAATCCGATAACTCAGGTTTTGAATTTGTTTACCCTTTCTACATTTTTTCTGGTTCCTCATCTTAATTGGAAAGTCCAATGGTAAATGTTTAGTGATTTTCGTATTATATATAGAATTATATATTTTGCATAAGTTTTCATATGTTAAAACAAGTGTGTGCAAGTGAATTTTCTGTTTTTTTTTTTTTGTATTTATTTCAGTTCTAGTATGTATATCTGTTATCAGTAAATAAACCATTCATTTCAAGAATTTTGTTTAATTTAATATACGTCAACTAAAGTTTCATTTGGATCCACCAAATATTTCAAATTCAAAGAATTTTGTTGCGCTACCATAAAGTCACAAAAAAAACCTGACCCATTTTTCATTAAAAAAAAAAATTCGAATAAGAAGAGAGATATGATAACAATACAAAACATTTGTTTTTTCAAAAAAAATACAT
The DNA here is from genome assembly GCA_018361395.1 of Boechera stricta. Taxonomy (NCBI): domain Eukaryota; kingdom Viridiplantae; phylum Streptophyta; class Magnoliopsida; order Brassicales; family Brassicaceae; genus Boechera; species Boechera stricta. Next base: position 22,846,864 of record CM031544.1, on the reverse strand, counting down.
TAAAAATCAGTAAAACACAAAATCAGAGATAAAGGCTAGTAGAGATTTGTTGCTATAATAGAGGACAGATAATTAACAACATTATCCTTTAGTCGTGCATCATCACCAAAAAAAATACTTAGAAGGGGTCTTCGAATTCTCTTCTCATAATGTTGTTTTCTTTTTCTATCTTCTGACCAAATAAAAATGATTTTGGTCACAATAACTTTTGTTTAGTATTAACTTTTTAATTAGTTCTCTACCACTTACTTTACCTTACCTAGAGAGACGTCGCAATCTTTACCAACCGTCAGATATTCCGGCCCCATTATAGACGGCGAGGATCTCTGCGTCTTCGTCATCTCAGATTCTTTTTTTTTATATTATTAAAACGAAAAATTTGCTTTTAAGGTCATATTATGGAATAAACATAAATATTTGATTTTTTCTTAATTCCAAAAAAGATAAATTACTTAAAACCGAAGAGAAAATATCGGCAACAAGAAGAACAAAACGCTGCTCTTCTATTTTTTTTTTTTTCAATTTCCAGGAAAAAGATAGGACGAAATCGAAAGGTAATCATCGTACAAGATAAAAGAGTTTAGCTTTCCTTTTCCTTGATAGAACTTTGTATCTCTCTGAAAAATCTGGAGAGGTATATACTTGTCAAATTGAACCTTTTTTTTTTTTATGTGTGTTTGTGATGTTTTGGAAATTAATGATGTTACTGTTCTTGATTCTGAATCGATTGTGTTACTCTCTCTTGTTTAGACCAGGTAAAAAAAATAAAAATAAAACATTTCTGTTTTCGTTTCTCTCCAATCAGTTATGAAAAGACAAAACCTATTAGTTCAGAATTGTTTCTCTTCATGTTCACAAATTTTGATTGTTTTATATCAGTTCATGTTCATAGAAAGTCCGTTTTCTAGATGATTCTATAGTGAGAAGTGAAAAGTGACATCCTTTGTATCATCTTATGAAAGGTTTTAATTTTATTTGTTTCTTCTAAGAAACCATCTCAGATGATAAGCTTTTGTTTCGATAGGATCTTGGACATACTTTGGTGATTGAAGCTCTTTAAGTTTGGCTGTTGATTGTTCAGATCCTCGTTACTAGAGTTTAAATAGAATATTGTTTTCTTCTAATGATGCTTTTATGACTAGTGGAAAATTATTGAACTGCAGGTTTTAGCAATTTGAAGACCATGTAGTGATCTTTTGCTCGTTTTTTTTGTTTCAGTCATCTGTTATATCTGTGGGAACTTTTAAGTTCAAATGAACAGTTTTTTTAAAAAAATTTTGGCCTCTGTATGCGCCAAAAGCGACTGAGAAAAGTTTTAATAAACTAAGATAAAGGGTATTTTTGTTACAGGTATCGCATCCATTTAAAAAGTTCATGGATAGGTGGTTGGGTAAAAGAGCCATTGAGGCGCGACCTGACTCTAAAAAGGGTGGTGGTGTTGTTTTGAGAGATAGACTTAGTAGCAATGGTTACAAGGTTCATATTTCTAGTGATGAGAAAAAATCTATGAACTTTACTCGGTTTGTTGGCTCTTCAGATAAGAAAGAGAAATCAGTGTTCTCTACATACCACTCTTCGCCAAACGGGAAGGAAGTAATTGGAACTTCCTCTAAGGTTTGTGGCTCTAGCTCCTCTTCTTTGAAAACTGAGAACCAACCGTTGTCTCAGATATCCATGGATTCATCAGAGAGCAGCAGAGGTAGCGAAAACGAGGCAGAGACAGAAATTTTGGAAGTTTCTCTTGGAAGAGATAAAAGAAGAGTTAACAATAAACTTGTTTATGGAAAAGTTAAAACACCTGAAGCGGAATGCTCAACCTTGCCATCAAGCTCAAGAATCAAGAGAGGTTTTAGGCAGAGATTTGGGTTGAGCAAGCAAGAGGTTCATCCTGGTCCCTCTGGCCAGTCAACATATGCAAACCGAGGATGCAGCCCGTTGTTATCCGGTGTCATTCCAAGTGGTTTTGGATTGGACATAAGATTAAGTCGGAAGGTAGATACAATCAATAAGAGAAAAGTTTATGGAGAAAGCAGTTCTAGCTCCTCAGCTAGGGGGAAGGATGTAACAGAACCACCAGCTGAAGTGAGACGTCGTAGTTTTAATCCGAGAAGTTCTGTTTCCGATAGTAGACGGGCTAGACACTGCATTTTGAATGATGACAACGATGTTGCTTTAGTTGGGGGTCAGAGATCGGTAAATAGAAGTAATAGTCGCATTAGATTCTCAAACCGAGGGAGTGGTAGAGACGGTTTATCCTCTATCAGGGCAACAGAGATGTCTCAGACTGAAACATCAAACAATCTCAATTCTCCTGTCTCTTTGGAGCTGTTCTCTGGTTTTCCAGAATTTGGTCTCTCTGGTTCTATATTGAGTCAAGACGGTTTTCATAGTTACAATTTAGATGGGATCTCCGAGGTAATCATTGCCTGTTACTCTACAACTTAACATCTTGTCTGAGCATCATCAAATAGTGCTTATGACAATGCCCTTAACACCGTTTAACCTTTGGTGTTTGCTATTGCTCGGATGCTTTTGCAGATTTTGCCAGAACTTGATAGGATCGAACAAGATATCGAGCTTGATTATGAGGTTAAAATTTAACACATGTTTTGAGTTTCAGGTATTGTGATTCGTGTTGTTACTCATATTTTTCCTCTCCTTTAGCAGGAGCTGCTTATCATGGAGACAGGTTTACTACTCGGTGGACTAAGCTTCCATGACCAACACCGAGACATGAGGCTTGACATCGATAACATGTCATATGAGGTTCTTCTTTACATCTTTCAAACCCGCGTTCCGTTTTGAGATGTAGTATTTTTACCCTTTTGTCTTTTCTTTTGAATGAATACAGGAACTGCTAGCTCTAGAAGAGAGGATTGGTACAGTAAGCACTGCTCTCACAGAAGAAGCAATATCAAAGTGCTTGAAAACAAGCATCTATCAGATGAAAACTTTAAGTTATGGGTCTATCACCAAAAGTTCTAGTGATCACAAGGAAGATGCCAAATGCAGCATCTGCCAGGTCCGTCTCTTTTGTCATGTTTTGTTAGTCATAATCAAGTCTTTTGCTTTGATGAAATCTTCAGTAAAATCTGCATGAGTTGCTGAAGCTAAGTGAATAACACCAAACTTTGTCTATTATTACGGGTTTCGACACATAGTGTACTGGAAATCTTTGATAATTACAGGCGTTTCATTGATGACATGATAGTGGATATAGAACTGATATGTATATGTGAAATCAGAAATTTTCTCTCTTTTCCCTACAGTTCTTCATAATCTGATATGTGTGGTTCTCAGGAGGAGTATACAATAGGAGATGAAGTTGGGAGGCTACACTGTGAGCACACATACCATGTGAAGTGTGTGCAAGAGTGGTTGCGGATGAAGAGTTGGTGCCCAATCTGCAAAGCTACTGCCGAAACCTCCTCTAAATAACCATCTTCTTCTTCTTCTTTCTCGTTCGTTTTATTATTTCTTTCATCTAAAGCCTGTGAACAACAATGGAACCCGCGTAAAAAGGGCCTCACCATTTCCTTTGCGTACATACCAATTTACACCGGCTTTGTCTTTCTCTATCCCTTTTGTCTAATGACAAAACTGTCCTGTGTTTCTCGTCTTTTCGCCTATTTTCTGTTTATTTCCGTAATGTAAAGTGGGAAAAGATGGAAAATATGTCATTTAAAGAAGAAAGATATCATCTTAAATTCATAATCTCCAACGATTTGTTGAAACGCAACAAAAAGTTTGGTTCTTTGGATTTCTAGTCGCAATAAGTTTTGTGCAGGGAAAACTTAAAAAAGACATTCAGAGAAGACAATAGAGTTGCCTTCTGCATATTTTTAAACATATCTTCTCTTCTTCTGAAAGAGATATATATAAACCAGCTTTGGGGATAACAAATTCTGTTGAAATTCTAAAATCCATCCTCGGCAAAATGCACATCATTTTGGCCCTTCTTTTCTAAACTATAGCTACAATTCAGGCACATCAGGATGTGATGAAACTGCAAAGAACCTATTTTAAGTAAACCGACAAGCTCCTTCACTGCGAGACAAGTTCAAAGGTACAAGAAATAAGATGAAGAAGAACTCACCAGAAAATGGGAACTTCATAGGCTACTTACTAATGTACAGGGTAGTATCTGCACTTGAAGCATTTTTGTTCAATGAATATGAACTGCAGACTTGCCAGAAGATGAACTTTTGGTTCAGATAAGCAAGGAATTCACCTGCTTTGGTATCTCTGAACATCGTAGCTTATACGAACAATGATGTTCCCACTAAAATGATAGCCATTAACCTTACAGGCATATGAAACAGAGAGAGAGAGAAATGAAAAATCATTCAAGTTTAACAAAACACCTTTTGTGTCCCATAATATCAATCTATCAGTAGAAACATGAGCCGGATTCAATTGCATCCAAGTGAGAGCCAAAGGTTTCCAACAAAAGAGAGCAACAATTACTGTTGGATAGGATGAGAAACTGAAAGCAGAATAATCAAGGGATTTAGAAACTGAATTTCATGAATCTCCATAGCGAGAGAGCATAAGACATTTTCCCCTTTGGAATTCAGGCTATTCAGCTCAAGTATTACTTGGCAGGATCATCTGAAACGGTTCCTAATTTATGTCAATACCTTGTAAGGAAAAATGAAACAAGGAAGAACACCACCAGTAGAATGTAAAAATGAGACAATTCATTGAATTTGATAATAACTTTTTCATTGAAATGAGAAACAAAAATTGAATGTAAATGTAACAGTGATGTCAATGTGTCTTCAAGATATGAATTCTAAAACAATTCTAAGACTATGTTACATAGAGAGTAACACTGCAGCAATTACATGATTGTTTGTACCGTCCTGCCTAAAACACACAGTATCTCGGCCAAAACTTTCTCTTGATTCCCTTATTGGCCTGCGTGTTACACACCAAGCTTGAAACTCGATGGGATGACCAAATTACTAATGATCTTACAACAACACGTATTCATTTATATTCAAAAATACGGTTCTCCGGGCTTGGCTGCATTTATATATATCTACTAACCTGCCCCGAGTCTGCGGCTGCAGGACATAGTTGTGTCGCTCAGCCAGGTCCACCAGGGGATGCAGAGCTTAAGAATTGTTTTGCTACCAAAATCAGTGGTCAGTTTTTGGACCAGAGAATTTACTCAGACAAATTTCAGTATCTAACATGCCAAACATTTTCTTTCACACCCCTTCTCGTTCCTCGAATGAACATATGGAAATCCTCTCCCGTAGCAATGGCCAGTCATCACCAAGTTGATGCGGATTTAGCTCCATTGCAACTCTAAAATCAAGCAAAGACACTGAAAGTTGTTCTTGCCTTATGTCAGATGGTTGTTTGCTAGTTTGTATGTGCAAACTATTACTCGGCCGCACCCCATTTACAATCTCGTCTCGGCTCTGCTGTTTGTCTAAACTTTGTTTTCCGGGCGTTTCATTCATGGACCTAGCTCCAGCCAAATCAACGCATGATCTCATCAGTTTCTTCAGGTAAACGTTCAACATGTTATTTAACATACTAGAACATTCTGCTGAAACCTCTCCAAGACCCTGTGCTACTGCAATATTCTCCATCCGCTTTCTCAGCATATCTGTGTCTGACAATCCACCACTGTCATAGCAACTGATAACATCTGCGCTGGTCGAATTTGGAACTGTTCTGCGGGACCCACCGACACTAGCCGAGCAAAATGGAATCCCTAGAGGTGCAATCACAGGACACATGGAAAGAAACAATCTACCTTGCTCCTCTTGAGCTTCATCATCTCTGCTAAATGGAGCTGCAACCTGACCCTTATCCGGTACCCTCATTTTTTCAGCAGGACAAAGAAATGTACCGTCTCTTTCATCAGCGTATCGACCTGATCTTTGATAAGCAGAAGGACCCAAATCCCTGTTCTCCGTGTTTCTATTACCGCTTTTGTCTTCTTTACAAAGTGGCTGATGCAACAGACTTTCAACCTTTCCGTTTGGCCCAAGTGGACTAGGCCTATCTCTGATTGTCTTGTCACATTTTCCAGACCTAACCTTGGCTAACACCCCATTTGACCAAACAGGATCATTCCTATTATGGTTAGGGATCAGAGATCCGCTTTGTTCAGGTCCATCCTCTTTCCCAAGCACCAAAGATTTGTCAGGGTGGCCAGTTTGGTGAACTGGTGGTGGGGATTTAGCCAGAGATGCATTTCTCAAGATCGAACGAATCAACTTGTTGTGTAGAGAAAGATTGTCCCTCCCCAAAAGACGGCAACATGACTTATCAAACTCACTCTTAGTAAGCTTCTGACCCAGAAACCTGCCCAAGTAGTAAAAATACCTTCTAGATCTTTCAACCCCAATCTTCTTCACAATTTGCACTTTCAGCTCAGCTAGATCAATCCTGGGATCTTGAAGACGTTGCATACTTCTTTCCGCTTCTTCTTCTATAACGAAACTAGACGACACAGTCAGAGGAGTGCACAAAATGCACCCTCTCAGCTTCTAGTTATCCTTCACACAAACAAAATCAACTCATCAACGTATTAATTCTCAAACTCAAATCCAGGACAAGAACTCAGCTGAAGCTTTTAGTACAGGCCACTCCAATATCATTTTCCAAACGACACAGAACTCGTAATTCTAGGAGGAGTAGAATGCAAAAGCCAAATCTCATCTCCCCAAAACCAAAACCCTAGAGATCATTCTACTAACCAGCTTACACCAAGAACCTTAAAATTCAATCTCGGCTGATTCAGTATCAGAATATATTAAAAGCCCTAGCTTGGAGTTACCAAATCAATCCATCAGAAGGAAGAATCACCAACTAACCCTTTCTTCCAACTTCACGAGAAGGTAAGAAGACGAAACTGAATCAGAGCAGAAAAGCCCAGCATTCTTTTTATTCACGCCCAATTCGGATGCTAAGAACTTGAGAATTCCCGAAATTTCAGTTGGAGCAAATCGAGATCAGTGGAGTTGGATAAATGATTGGAGCTTTGAGAATAGAGCAACAGATTCGAATTGCCTTAAAAAAAGGATGAAATTCGAATTGAAGATGAAGGAAGTGGGCAATGAGAAGCGGGACCCAAGCTTGTAAGCAGAAAAACAAGTGTTGGAAGATTGATTTTGAGTATAAGATTTGACCAAAATTCAGACAAAACAAAATCGGAACAAAACAAGTAACTTCCGAGTTCCGACACCAACCCAATGATTTCTCGGCTCCTTAATAATACTCTTCTGCTTCTGCTTCTGCTTCGTTTCGATTCAATCTTCGTGACTTGTTTCGTATTGCTTTCAGATTTGAATGTCCGAGCTTTCGCTCTTCTGTGTTTGTTAGCTTCGATCGCTGCTTATTGGGTTTTGTTCGTTTTCTTCACTTTTGTTTCTGTCTGTTTTTTTTTCTCTGTCCTGATAAAATTTGCTTATTGGGTATTTTTTTTTCCTCGTTATTGCTTTTGTACTTTAGGATTAAATCGAGTTTATAAGAAAATTTGTAACATTTGATTGAACCCATATATATTCATCTTGCAATGTTCTGATCTGAGTGATCTCTCTCATCTAATATCGAGCGTAGGTAATATATCCGATCATTTCAGAATTTGTATATTTGACACAGAGAGATAATTTTACAAGATGAAAGATGAGTGTTAGTGCTTTGGATTTCCCCCAAAAAATTAGGTGTTGGCTTTTTGGTCAAGTAAATTTTTTTAAATTTGGCTTGAACAAAGCAAAAAGAGTTCAATATGGAAACTGCAAACTACAAAGCTTCGTTAGCTGGAATGAAACCAAGCTTCAAACTTACAACATAAACATTGGAGATTCAGACAAATGAAAAAAAAAAACAGACACAATACCACATAACTTGAACACAAATCCTCCTAACTCAAATGCTACAAGAAAACCTAAAAGATAATGAAGTGACAAAGAGGCCAAACACAAACAGAGTGGGATTAAAATCTAAAAGAGATGTCACATAATCCTACCTCATAATACTCTCCTACTGCATTGGGTTGTTGTGTACAGCTCATCTTACAGAGTTTGTTTGGCCCGTCCTTTGCCTCGACCTCCTCGACCTCTTCCTCTACCACGGCCTCTTCCTCTTCTGCTGTATGCCAAGACCTTGGTAGTACCCGGGCTGCTACCTGCCGAGTTTGAGTTTGGTAGAGATTGATCTCCTGGGAGCCACTCTTCTTCATGCGTGCTTGAACTGTTATGTGAGGCACTTGAGTCGCTGTCATTGTTTTCGTTGTTAATTGCACCATCTGAGCCATTCCCTACGGTCATATCATCACCATCAATTTCAGCTATCGGCTGAGAAGTCTCGGTTTCTTCTGGTGGTTTAGGTTTTGGTTGACCTTCCATAGCCACTAAACTGAAAAAGCAAGGCTTTGCTTAGTAGGAAATAATGTCATCAAACGTCAAACTAGCCATACAAAGGAGCCTGTTTTTCGAAAAGAGCTGTTTTTCACCTAGGTGATGAAGATGGGAAACCGTTAGAAGCAGGACGTGATGCGCCTTTATCATCAGCTTCTTTTGATGTTTCAAACACATCTTTTGGGATGCAAAAGTTTCCAGTTGGATCCAAAGTTGCCCCAAGAGCCAAGACAGCTGCAGTATTAGGCGCGCAAGTAAAGTAAGAGAACCCAACTAAACATCATCCAAAAGCAAAGGACTTTAGAAATTCAATGTATACCATTTGTGGTGTCTCCGATAGTCGATCTAGGTTGGATAAAATCACCATCTTGAGCATTTAAGTCATCTACAGCAGTTCCACTGTGGAATACAGTTGAGAAATTTAAGAAGATTGATATACTAAAAAATGGATCTGTCGAGAAGAAACAAGGGTAGAATCTGTGTTGGCAGGAGAAGCATGGTAAAAAGAACCTTTGAGGAGCGGTATTTGTATCTTCAGATGGTTTGACTCCTTGTGTGGAGATAAATGTCTCATCCAAACCATCTAAGCAGAAAACATTAAATCCATGAGACAGAGTTAAAAAATCGAAGATGAGAGAGTGAATACAAAGAAAAGATTAAGAGAGAAACTAACGAGATCTAGTGTGTAAAAATCCTGCTTCTTCAGCGGCTTGATAAGCTCCCATAGTCTTCACTCAAATAAAACACGGAAGGGAAAACAAAAAAAAATATTGGACCTGCAAGTTTCCTCTTGGTATACATAGTGTAAAGAGTGCTTGATACCTGATTTTGTTCGGAGGTAGGTATGGCTGAATTTGGTAAAACCCCGCTTTGTTCATTCTGTAGAGCTGAAAGAACAGAAAAGAAGAGTTACGCATGTAACCAGAACGGAAAATACTTTCAGTTTCATATCATGTCTATTACTGAAAAACTTCTTCCACGTGTGAATAAAGAGAAGAAAAACACCTTGAACACCTCCATCGGCCTTCAAAGACATAGCATTTCCTTTGAGCATATCAGTCGCTAAAACATAGGGGCTGTGTTTAGGTTCCAAAGAGGCTACACTACTGGGACTTTTAAGCATTTCCTCTGTTGCTTTAGCTCTGACTTTGCGAATTTCATCTTGAATATTCCATGATTGATTAGAACCGGATTTCCTTTTCAGCTGCATTTTGGTATCAAATGTCAGAAAGTATAAGGGTAAATTTGAGAGAGCCATTAGAAGAACATAATGGTATGCAACTTTGCTTTTGGAAAAGCTAGAAGTAGTGTCCCATAAATGCCTCGTGATTGACTAACATAAACAATAGAAGTTAAACAGAGATTTTGATCTCATACAGCAAGATCAAACAACTTCAGACTTTCAAACAACATTTGACCATAACAAAAGTATGCACTGCTGCATATATATTGGAAAACTTAAAGTTCTAACCTTGGATGAGGAAAAGTTTCCAGCACTATAAGGGAAGGGTGTCCCTTGCATTCCTGCTGATGATGGTGATCGAAACTCTGAATTATTTGCAGCCGGAGTTCCCCAAGGCAGACGAGCTCGCATATATGACTTGGCCACGTCCACAGGCGATCCAGCACCATCTTCAGTTACCTGGAGATTTAAACTAATGGCTGAGATGGTGATCATCATTTAAAGCACTATGGAAAAGAAACACATATGGCGGAATACTGTGAAGAGAAGCTATCAGAAGTTGAACAAATTCTTGTGAGCAAATGGTATTCGTCTTCAAAGAAAGAGTAACAATATGGATCTTTTGCATTTTAAGCGGACAAAAAAGGTATTCTCTAATCAGGAAAGTTCAGGATTAATGTCACCAAATGGCTACACTCAAAATACTGAACAACCTACTTTTGCAAGAGAGCTCTACGTTGCTGATCAGATGGAGTAGCATAGAACAATCATATCACACATTAAAATATACCCAAACAGAAGATGTCTCCTAGTATAATAGATAACAATGGCTCAGAGCACAGAGACGAGATATCACAAACAAGGACATACCTGCAGGCTGCAGCAATATGGAACAGTTAAGAAGCGAGTTTCCAGAACTTACTTTATACTTTAAACTTGATCCTGATTTCTTCTCCTCCAACCATTTTCTTGCTTCTATGACAGTTTTATTGGACATTTCACCCACATTAACGTCTAGAAATAAAACAGAAAAGAGGTCATCACATAAACTAATCCGGTCTGCTTGCACAGTCTACCATCAGTTACATACCACTTGTCAATTTATTGTCATTATGCCTCCCCTCGACAGCAGGGGGGACACTGGGATGATCTACAACCCTAGCATTGATGATATCTATCAATCTATCACCCTCTTCCCTGAAACAATATACACATCAATGACTTAGTAGGATACAAGATCAGCTTAGATTTGGTAGCTAAACAAATATCACAAATTTCTTTTAAGCTAAGAGATGTAAATAATAGGACAGGCCGAAGATGCTGCTACTTATGATGTCTAGAAAGCCAGACATCAAGAAATACCTTGCAAATGTTTCTTGCATGAGAAGTTGCTCAATTACACGCTTAGAACTGAGTCGTTGGATGGTTGGTTGCTGGGCATTCACAAGGTCCTATTCACACAAGCAGACATCAGACTCACTCCACATAAACTGAAATCATGTTTCCATCAAAATACTCCGTTGAAAAAGTGTTTTCTTCATGAACTTTACTTCTACAAAATTAGGATCAAAATGCAACTCATAGGCATACTCAAAAAGGCAAAAAGGTAGACTCAGCACAAAACTAGCGAAAAAATCATAATAAAATCTTCAGCAACACCAAAATCCACCGCGGCAATGAAGTAGAATCTATTATGTGAACAATGAATTCAAACAAATATCATAGGACTACAGTGGCATAGTAATCACCAAAAAGTATAAGGTGGGTAGTACCTCGTCAGTAAAATTAGTAATGTTCTTCTCAACATCCTCATCACCATCAATATCTGCAAAGAAAGAGGAGAACATATAAAAATGCAAAATTTAAAAGAATAAGACACAAAGGTGGCCGGTGTTCTCAATCCCAGAATTACATTATATGCAAACCTAGAAGGAGAACGGGTTGAACCTAATTGAACCAGTATATGAATTAAAAATTAGAGCTTTAGAATTAGTATGAAGTTTATAGCTTCCGAAGTAACCTAACTAAATAGTACTTCACCAATGCTTAACTGCTATTAAGTCCCACATATTAAAGGAAAGAGAAAATGGGAAAGCTTTAAATCAAATTCACAATTCAAAATGAAACGGTAAGGTTTCAGATACAACCAAACAATAAACAAACCAAAAAAAAACCAAAAATTTCAAATTTATCCTATATATACCCAAATTAATGCTACATACCTGAAGATGAGTCATCGTCCTCCGAGGAAGATGAGGAAGATTCGGAGAAGACGACGGAAGAAATGAATTTACCGGCGCCGGAGGCAATTACGGTGGCGGGTTTGTAAACGAGCCTGGAGATCCAACTAGGGTTTTGATGAGGAGGATCTCGGGATCTCGGAACGGGTCGGTCATACGGCGTCCTGAAGGCGGCGGTGCGTCGTGGTCGAACAATTTTGCCACCGGATCGAGGCTGACGTGCCCCAGCGTAACCGGAGACGGAATCCATGGTGAAAGAGGGAGGAGGGAGAAGTTCGTTGAAGAAAACAATGAAGTGTTGAGAAAAATAGATTTATTTCTCGTTATTTGTCGTCTTCTTGTTTTTTTTTTCCTCAATGTTATTATTTTTTTGCTGTTTATTATTACTTTGGGGTGAAGGGTTAGTTTCCTATATTACAGGGTTGCGGTTAAAATTTGATTCCACTAAATAAAAGAGTATATAAATGCTGACAATTTTTGTTTTTTCAAACTTAAGTATGAATTAATAGAATGTGGTTATATAGAATATATAGAATAGCCTTCTTTTTAATTGTAATACGCAGATATGGCTTTAGTTGGGGTGATATAAGAAATTATATTAATTTTGTATCTTTTTTATATTGTTCTCCTTTACTATTTCTGTAATAAAACTTTAAATGAATCTGTTTTTCTAACAACGGTTATGTCAAACAACACATAAATCGTTTGAATTAGCATATAAGAGGCAATATATTAAAGAGGGTTATAATTTCAAAATTACTTTATTAATATAAGGAGGGGATAATTCTTCATCTTTTCTCTTGAAGTGATTTTAGAGATACATCATGAAATCAACATAAACGTTTTGTTATCGATTATCATAAATCCGTAACTAGACCAACCAACAATGTTCATCTTTTTCGTCATATTTTTTTTCGTCTCAGTAATCTGTAAGTTTCTGTTTTTTTATCACCGATTAAACTTTTAAAACTGTCTCGTTATCTTTTACCCAACCGATAATCTAATCAATTTTTATTGCTTCGATTACCATACTTGATTGGTTTGAGTTCCCTCTTTTCTACTTAGGGTAGAGATTCCCCCTTATGAATATTCGTTAAAGACTGCATATTGTACAATAATATGTTTGAGTTCTCCTTTCAAATTTAGGGTATAGATTTTCACTTATGAATAGCCGTTAAGGATGACATACTATACATTGATAAGTGTGGGTTTCTCTTTCCCATTTAGGGGTTAGATTAATTTTCTCTTATAAATGTTCATTAACAACGACATATTGTACATTGATAGTTTAGGTTTCCCTATCTCATTTACGTTTTAGGTTATAGATTCCCTCTTATGAATATCCGTTAAAAACGACATGCTGTATATTAATTCATTTGGGTTTCCCTTTCGCATTTAGGGTATAGATTTGCTCTTATAAATGTCTGTGAAAAACGATATATTGTATAATAATAGGCTTGGATTTACCTTTTTACTTGTTATGGTAACCATCAATAGTAAAGAAATAACGATAGTTAGATCCCTTGTTAGCGAGTTGACCGACAAAAATGAACTCATCCAGGTTGACTTCAACGAATATCTCATCTGGACCAGCAACAAAGAATGGCTGAAACTTTCGAAATTCTTTGTATCCAACTCAACGAACTATATCTATAAGAAGGACGGTTAGAATAGAATGCATAATGAACAATTACGAATCCCTAGAAAAATAAGTATGATTTGGGTAATAGATAAGAAGGTAATTATTTATTGAAGACGAATATGGAAGACATTTGTCTATTTTCAATAATGCCATTATAGTGAGAAGGAAAATAGCCATTGAAATATCCATGTGACATAGACAAATATACACATTGTAAGTATTCTATTCAATGTTTGACAAGACAATTTTGTAGAATTGTTTGTATAGTGTAGAAAATTGGTCTACAAGTCTAACTATTGCTAGATCCTTTTCAATAAAACCGAAAAGAAACGTTAATTAATGTAAATAATTAAGTTAATAGAATTTACACAAATGATGAAAAGATATGAGAACTCGAGATGACAAAGTAGCATTATATCTAGTAAAAAGCGATATATCGACCGATATACCATAAACAGAGCAAATCTTGCAAAGAATGTGTGACATATTTCATCGTAATAGGCCCAAAAGGAGTTAGTGGTGTTTCCTTGTTTGTAATTTAGTTAACAACTACATCATCAATTACTACTACCTCATCCAAATCTAATACTTTTGTATTTAAGTAATACTATGTAACTAACATATATATCTGATATTGATGATAACATAACGACTTTATACATGATAATTATTTAACATGTCATTCCATAAACTTGATACATATTCACACTTGCCAATATAGCACTGCATCCCTACTTTATCTGCAATCCACAACAAAAAGCAATTTGGCAAGCTCAAATATAAACACGTGATATAGTATTAATCTTCATGTATAGTAAGTAATTTTATGCAATGCTAGCACGCAACGATTTTGTTAACATACATATGAAGGTGTTAGAATAAACAATATATACGTATATTTTGTCGCATCGTCTAGAACGTATGTAAGAGAAAATATCTTATCTTCCAATAGATGTTTTCGTCCGAAAACAGTAGAAAACGGTGTTTTTTAAATAAATTATGATGCATAATATATAGCAGCATGCTACTTCTGCAAGCCTTAGGCAAAAAACAAAACATTCAGATCACAATTTTTTTGTAATTGTAGTATAATCATGTGTTATATTCTGCTTTCATATTTTAAACAATATCACATGATGTTTAGACTTGATAAGATGTACTATACAGATTTGAAAAAGAAAAGAAATCATATAGAACGAAGTAATCAATCAAGTTATAACAAGTTAATTTTAAAATAATTTTACTTAAAATCTTTAAATAATTAGTGTTTTTTTGCACCGAGTGGTCAATTTTTCCCAGTGTGTCAGTTACTTTAATAATCTCTCATAAGCATATTAACCTCCTTTAATCATTGCATTTAGTCTCGATCCCTAGATTCCCCTATAAAGTTTGGATGCGAAGTGTTAGATTCATATAATCAAACAATGTTTCTACACATTTTCTTTAGAATACAAGATCAAATAGGGTTTCGATTGATAACTCGTCGCACTACAACGATATAAATCGATAACAACTAGAGATATTAAAAATAGTATTTTTATGTTTTTTGTTTTATCTTTTTTTTGTTTTAACCTTTTTAACTATTCTGATACTTCTTATTATTCTCTTTTCCTGCTAAAAACTTTTCCTATATTTTCACTAAACAGACCGTATATTTTTGCTTTTGTCATTAAATATTTATTGTTTTATTATAACTTTCTAACTAATACAGATAAACTAAAAAATGTTATGCAAATTTTGCATAGAATATAATTAATACACATCTTTTGTGAAACAATCACTTTCTAAAATATATAGTATTATATAAAGGAGGGAATATGTTGTACGAAAATTTATTTGCTAATTATTCAGCGATGTTTCTCTAAATTTTTCTAAGGTAAGATTAGATGACCGTATATATAATGTTCCGATCTAATTTCGTAATCTGAAAATATTTCTATTAAAGGATTCAAGAAATTATGTTATTCAAAGTATACTCTATAGTGGCCAATAACATCACACGAGTCATGAATTTATGCCGAGTGTTCCATGCTTTTAAGTCTTATCCAGTTTATCATCCTACAAACTCTTAAATATCTAGTATTTTATTGAAATAATTCTCTTAAGGCTATAAAGTTTCTTCAGGAAGCATGTGACTGAATTGTGCTTGCTTTCTTGTACAAAACCTTTATAGCTAATTTCGGCGCACGTTCGTACACTTCGTAATCAAATTGTAGTGTCATATACTGTATATTAAAATTATTTTTTTACATCAAAATGATACAAATTCCTAACCCATTTCCTAGCAAAATATACTTTATATGCTAATGTTTTAGAGGACTATAATATTTAAAGTATTCAAAAAAATATATATATCGTAGGTGAAAACACCACATGTTGGAAATCAAAGTTAAAAAGATAATAGAAGCATTATAATGCTTCTTACTAAAACTGTAATAAACGTTGTTTGGATTTGAGAATTATTAAAAGAGATTGGGTGCAACCGTACAAACAACCCTCTAGTGTATATAATATATACAGGTGGATATTAAACTGTCATAGCACTTTCGAATAACAATGTGCATCACAAAATTGAAGCTGCAGATTGATATTGTGATATTACACATCATGTATGATTACATATGGTCTTTGTAAGGTGTTAAAAATTGTTACAGCGAATAACCACGCATAGCTAGGAAACGTAGAGTTTGCATTAGTTGTATACTTGTATGCGTATACATAATACATGTGTATTTCCGGTGATTGATGCAAACCCGTTAAACCGCCGCCTGCCCATTGTTCTGGTTCATTATATTTTTTGACAATTTCACATTTGAAATAAGATGAGACATATATTAATATGTAAGAGATATCTCTTGTTTTTTTTTTTTTTTTTTATCTTTGACGAATTGTTCCCCAAAATCAATTGGGAAGAAGAGCAAATAATTTACTTAACCTTCACGCTTTCCATTTATTACACTCTGCTTTTTGGACTGCCATTTTACTATTCCAATGCATCTTTCACTACTCTTTCTTTTATCCATTCAATTTCTAGTTTTTTTTTTTTTTACATTTTTCAAGTTTTACATGATAATAATAATAATAATAAAATACTATATATAGGCTTCCTAGATCAATCATACGAACTTAAGATAATTACACTTCTATTTTAGATTTTACTTTGATAATCTCTCATAAGCATATTAATCTTATTCATGGTGTTCTGAAAAACTCCTTTTCTTGATTTTTTTTTCTGTTGGAGATTAGATTAATTTTGTCTTCGGCCCATTATCGATATCGAACTTGTGACCACTCTCTTTGGGAATAACACTAAAAGTAATATTATTACTTTCTTAGGCATTATGAATAGTGACGGCAGATTAAGTGGAATAATCAAAGAGCTAGCGGTAAAACAAAGCTAGATTGGTAATCTGCATAATAAAATAATGGTTTACCAAATTACATAACTATGTGGCGGGGACTACATAATAACATAATGGTGTTCCCAAAGAGAGCGGTCACAAATTCGAATATCGATAAATTTTAGGGGTGGAAACGGGTCGGATATCCGGATCCGACGGATCTATAATTTTACTATCCGAATCCGGATCCGAAAATTCGAATATCCGGATTCCGATATCTGTGAATAAATCGGGATATCCGCGGATATCCCGATCCGAACAAACCTACAAACCCTAAATCATATTCGGATCCGACCCGAATAAATCTAAAACTCTACCCGGATATCACACCAAAATCCCTTCCTCGACTCGTCCGCCAATTTGTACGTTCAGATCTCCCAAGTTCCTCTGCCTCGCTTCATCATCTCCGGCTCTCAGCTCCGGCGCCAAGTCATTCTCTTTCTCCATCGACGTCTCTTTTATCTACTTTCGATTCTCTGTAAGGAGAAGAGATTTGGTTCATCTTTGTTCTGGGTTTTGCTTGTCTTTTTCGATTTAACGATCTAAAACGGAGAAGTATTCACAGATTAGAGAAATATGGATATTCACTGATTAGAAAAATATGGAAATTCACAGATGTAACTATCTCAATGGAAGAATCCGAGAAAGACAGACGATGAAAAAATTCTGGGTAGAAGATGAAAGCAGCGTACCCTAGATTTTGTCACTTTGGTACTGGAAACGTTTGTGGGCCACAAGCTCATAGATAAAAAAAAAGTTTATGGGCTAAAACTATAAAAATGAGAACATAATTATGGCCAAATCCATTATGTAATAATTAGGCCATGGATCTCGGATATCCGGACTTATTTTTTTCATACTATCCCGATCCGCAATTTTACTATCCGGATCCGAAATCCCCGGATATCCTAAATTTTGGATCCGAATCCGGATATCCGCGGATCGAATTTCGGATCCCGGATATTTTGTCCACCCCTAGATAATGGGCCGAAGACAAAATTAATCTAATCTCCAACAGAAAAAAATCAAGAAAAGGAGTTTTTTTCAGAACACCATGAATAAGATTAATATGCTTATGAGAGATTATCAAAGTAAAATCTAAAATAGAAGTGTAATCATGTAACAAGCTTAATTAATGGGCCACTTGCGACAGAAAAAAAAATTAATGGGCCAATCAAAGTACAAATGGGCTATATTTATATCGGGTCAGTCCTGACCCGATCGGATCTAAAATCGGCGCCTTCTTCATTTTGATGGCAATCATTCGACGTTTTTTTAGACAAATACAATCAATCTACGAACAAGATTTCTCTGGTTTTACATTTCTTGAATCGTTCGAAATCGAGATTGAGATTTAGATTACATTAGAGAGAGATGCCTGGTTTAACATGTAACGCGTGTAACATGGAGTTCAAGGACGAAGAAGACCGAAACCTTCATTACAAGTCCGATTGGCACCGCTACAATCTCAAGCGCAAGGTTTTTTTTTTTGTTTTTTCTGAATCGGATTAGAACTCAAGACTATTTGTATCTCGGGATAATATTTGCGTCGATGAGATGAAAATATCTTAAAAACAGACTTTTCCATTTTACTATCGAAATGATTTGTTTTAAAGGTTGTAGAGTCTTTCTTTATGTGTGTCTTTGCATGTACAATAGTCTACTAAGGATTTTAATCTTGATAGATTTGGTTACTTGTACGCATTTGATATGTTTTTGCATTTCTGTAATTTTGTTGTTAAGGGATTTGAATACATTGATACTTATTAGGTGGCTGGAGTTCCTGGAGTTACAGAAGCCTTGTTTGAGGCTAGACAATCTGCTCTTGCTCAGGAGAAAAATAAATCTAATGAAGCACCTATGCTTTATAGTTGTGGAATCTGTGGTAAAGGTTACAGGAGTTCCAAGGCTCATGAGCAGCATCTTCAGTCGCGGAGCCATGTTTTACGGGTTTCACAAGGGACAACAATCAACGGTGAGGAGGATATAGCGATAATCAGGCCACTTCCTCGCCGTGTTCAACACAGGGGTTCGATTGATGATGATAGTGACGATGAATGGGTGGAGGTTGATTCAGATGAGGAATTGGCTGCTGAAGAAGCTTCAGATTCTTTGTCTAAGTTGAATGTAAATGAGTCACGATCTGCTGAAGATATGGATGATGATGATGATGCAGACAAGTACGAGCTGGATCCTACCTGTTGTTTGATGTGTGACAAAAAACACAAGACCTTAGAGAGCTGTATGGTTCACATGCATAAGCACCATGGTTTCTTCATTCCTGATGTTGAGTATCTGAAAGATCCTGAAGGGCTTCTCACGTACCTCGGTCTTAAGGTTCGGACTTATCAATTTTCCATCCATTGTTCATTGTTGTAAAGCTTTGAATCTTTTACTCCTGTTTACTTATACATGGCTCATCATTCAGGTCAAGAGAGACTTCATGTGTCTGTACTGCAATGAGCTATGCCGTCCATTCAGCAGTTTAGAAGCTGTAAGGAAGCATATGGAAGCAAAGAGTCATTGTAAATTGCATTATGGTGATGGTGATGATGATGAAGATGCTGAACTAGAAGAGTTCTATGACTACACCAGCAGGTTTTAACTCTCTTCTATCTCTGTGATTATTCTTGTTTTCACCTCTGTTCCTCTTTTTATGCCAAATCTTAATGTACCTTTGGAAATTTTAAATCGAGCAGCTATGTTGATGAAGCTGGAAAGCAGATTGTTGTATCTGGTGAAACAGACAACACTGTAGAACTCGTTGGTGGTTCTGAGCTCGTGATCACGGAGAAATCTGAGAACGCAACAACGTCTAAAACTCTCGGATCCCGTGAATTCATGCGTTACTACAGACAGAAGCCACGCCCAACTTCTCAAAACAGCAACCAGATAATTGCCTCTTTATCTTCAAGGTTTTTTTCTCCTCCAAACCTATTAAACTAGATAATCAGCAAGTTAATCGGACTAAGGTTATTCCCACAAATTGTAAACTCTCAGGTACAAGAGCCTGGGTCTGAAGACAGTACCGTCAAAAGAGGAGACGTTGAGGCTGAAAGTGCGCAAGGAGATGAGCCATAGAGGCGAGACAATGCGTACCAAGATCGGAGTGAAGAGTAATGTCATAAGAAACTTGCCCAATAACGTCCCATACTAGTTTCTGAGTTTGTGCCACTTGTTCTCTAGTGTTGGATTGTATGATGATTCCATGTACTTTTGACCAAGTTGTGTTGTACTTGTAATAAGAGTAAGCTTTAAACAAAATATGTTCACTTAAATAGTAAAATGTTACAATTGCTGCACGAACGTTGACTTCTGATTTACGTCTCTTAATATCTACATTGTTCAAAGATGCATGTAAAACAAAGAAGAGACAACGACAAAGGGTACTACAATATCCAAAAAAGGCTTTTTTGTTTTGTTTTTGTACAAAGGCTGCAAATGCGAGTAATGTGACTAATGTCACAAGACAAACCTACAATAAAATTTATGTGTAGAAAGAAGAAGAAGAGAGAGGTCCAAAACCAAGAACGCTGGCTACAAATAGGCTGGTCTGTGTCATTTGCTTCACTTCATTTTCCAGCTGACTGAGAAAGAAAGAAAAGAAACATAAGACATCGACAAGATGATAGAACCGAAAGCAAAGAACAGAAAGTTGATACCTAATTTTCATAGAAGCGGGTTCGACGCCTTCTTGAACTGTAAATCAGAGAGAATATGGGCATTAAGCAATGTCTCTTAAGTAACTATCATATATATAGCACAAGAAAGCTACTAAATCAGGTCAACACCCCGAGCCACTATGCCAGAGATATCACAATGGGACCTGCTATGCTAATTCATCATCATCCAATCCATAAGGTGCTTATTAACCTGGCTCTCTGGTAAGCCTCTAATATCAATGCAGGATAAATCATAAACTATGAAAGTAAGAATGTATATATCTCTGCAGCCGCAATGATACCAGAATAGTGGTGTAAAGCAATAGATGATTCTGACCTTTGGTGAATAGAGCTACTTCTGTTAGCTCCACTGGTGCTGATGAACTCATCATCGATCTCATCTACTCTATACTCGGGGAACTCTATGGATGCTACTGAGCTGTCATCAGAGTTGGAGTTATCATAACTAGAGCGGCGACTCCCTCTCCTGCCCTCGCTCATTCTTGTTCTTCTTCGATTCCTGGCATTCCTTATATTGTCAAACATCTGATACAGAATACAAGAGGTCCACCAGTTTCCTTCATTGTTAGGAACATCTTCAAACTCATCTCCTGTGTCATCATCTCCATATTCGATCACATAGTCCCCTAAAACCACTCCTCTTGGAACTTCTGAGTGAATTGTGCTCAACACGTCGATTATTTCAGAAGACTGCTGGAAATTTTCCCAATCAAGTTTTCGTGCTGGATCAATTTCTGAGGGACGAGAATCCGGATGCTCTGACTGAGCATGTTTGCGAAGCTCCAAGTAAGTACCCGTAAACCTGCATCTTTCTTCCTCGCAGCAACGTTTTTTCTCATCAAGACGGACACGAGCTTCTTCTACAATAAGCCACCCAGTAACTTCTCCTCTACAGAGTGGACACACCGGTTTGCAACTCTCTTCTAAAACCTTTGACCGAGGTTCATCAGGAGCTGGAGGAGATTCAGTACCACAGGCGCTAATGAAACGATCCAAACAGTTAGAGTGAAGGTGATCTGTGTTGCAAACAAATGCACGGCAACCGTTTTCGTAAGAAGAACACTGGAGAAGCACACCATTGTGAGGGAAATCCAAACAAATGGGACAAGTTAAATCATCCCAATTGATAGTCAACTGAAAATCTTGGCTACAAAAGGTCTTTGCTTGAAGCCGCTTTTCACAAACATGTTCCAGAGCCATAGAGTTCCAAACTTTTTTTTTTTCTCTAAGATAAGATCAGCAAATGAAACAGCTTATTCCAGCTAATCAGGAACTCAGTTCCTATAATCAGATCATTTTCCTTGGACAACGTTCCTTGATGTAGCTGTACATGCACGTAAACGAGACAAACTAAAGCAATTCACAATCTCAAGACATTAAAACAATCTACAAATAAGAATGCAAAAAGACAATTTGATGGAGACTCATAAAACCTAAACCAAATTAATTCAAAATCAGAAACAACTCAGTCGCTGGCGAAATAAATGAGAATCGGATTCAAAATTCAAACAATTCAGAAAACCCCGATCGCATAATCGAAACTTATGAGCAGAAGAAGAACCCTAGCAAACTTAAAAAAACGGATCCAAATCAACGAAGTGGTAATCAGTAAGCAAGCGAAATCGAAGAACACCATGGAGAAATCGAAGCTGACCTGAGATTACACAAGTTACAAGGAAGTGGAAGAAGAAGGAGATGATGGGGTTTGCTTGTGGGGATAGTGTATCGCAGTTGTTAGGGGAAGCCTCCTTTCTTTTTTTTTTCTCTCTCTCCTCCTCTCAAATCTCAATCAATCCCCATAACCATTTTTACCTTTTCAATACATTAAATTGAATTATTATGTACTATTTTTATAATCATTTTTTTTGTCAACATTTTATAATAATATTATCTATTATAAATAGAAGGTTTCTTTCATTAATTTAAAAATATTTTATGACGACTTTTTTAACTTTTAAGTACTAAAATTAATATAATGATATATATATATATATGTATATAGGTTAGTAATTGTAAAATAGTAAGTTTTCAAATTACTGGAAAATATTTTATTGTGATTTATAAGCAGAAAATGTCCTACATCTGATTTATAAACTTTTCTTAACTTTTGTTTGTGGTTTATGTTATTTTATTTATAGGGTTTGTTCGAATTATATTAGCTAAAAAATTTTCAATTATTTCGTAGATTAAAAAAAGGATTTTACTTTATATTTTATTTATTAATTATTATCTGAGTAACACATATTTTAACTAGGATTTTCAATCTTTTAAGAGAATAACAAAACTTAGGAAATAAATCAACAAATTCTTCTTAACCAAAATACATAAAAAGCTTTGACTAGTTTTAATCGTTTTTCTAATGATTTTTTTTTTTGGTTTGCTTGGATTAGATCGAATTAAAGAAAACTATTTTTTCTTGTTTTTCTTTTCTTAAAAAACTCGTTTGAAAAAGTTGTGACTTTTGTTAATTTATGATTAAAAATTATAAGTTTTGTATGACTTTTTCTAATAATTCCCCAAAAAAAAACAAACAGAAGCTAAAAAATGATCGTAATATATACGTTAGTGTAGTCGGCCCATTATTAATTGGGCTAACTTAAGGCCACTTTTTATAAATGGAAAGTATGCTAAAAAATGGAAATTAGAAGTTAGATAAAGGTGTATTATCACGTGATGATACAGCTGGCACCGCCATAAGTTAGTGTTTATAAGAGGAAGCTTATCAAAGAGAGTCAGAGATATCATTTTGTTTTTCCTTCTTCTTTCTCTGTGTAGCATATTTCTCTCGATCGATCTTTTTCATGACGGATGAAGATTTGTAGCTATAACCGCTGTAAGAAATCTTCCAATTTTCTTTTATTATGTAGGGTTTCTAAATTTTCACTACCATTTCTATTTTGTTTAGTTTTTGGTTTTCTTTTCGTTTTTCGTTTTGAAGCGGCTTTGATATTTGAAAACCAAACGAATTGCGACTCTGCGTTTCAAAGTTTCTGTGAATTACAAGTTCTTTCTTCTTCTTTTTTTTTGTGTTACTTGATTTTGTTTTATGTTTGGTTTTCGTTTTTTGTGTAGCGCTTTCGATAATTTGATAAAGCGTGAAACTGGTGCAATCGGTTAGGGTTTGTTGCTCGTGTTTTTTTTTTTGGTTAGATTTCATCCTTATTTTTGTTTTTCTTTTGAACCCAAGAGAGATCATTGGCAGACACTCAACTAATGGTGATCTGTCAGATTCTTTTTTGGGGATATTGTCCCGTCGAGTTTGGACCCATGGCTTCTTTAGACCGAGACTGAAAACCGATTCTTTAACCACGGCTTAAAAGAAGTATTATTTCGACAAAAATACTTTGGATTGGTTTCAGTTTACTGGTCAGATATCAAGTTACCCACGGCTTAAACATCATCAGTCTTTAGACAGAGATTGAGGTTCGGAAAAACCAATCCTTTACCCACGTCATAAAAGATTTTTAGACAAAAGATTGGATTGGTTTATGTTTGGTGGAAGGAAAACGAAACCAACGGCTTAAAATATTAGTCTTCAGACAGAGACTGAGATCTTTTACCCACGTCTTAAAAGAATTTAAAACGAAAGATTGGATTGGTTTCTTTTTGGTGGAAAAAAACGGTACCCACGGCTCAAAACATTAGTCTTTAGAGAGATTTGAGATTCAGAACTTAATCTTTTATATATCCACGGCTTGAAATCTCTTGACAAAGATCACAAATCGTTTTTACGGTTTGTTAAAAAGAAAACAGATACCAGGCTTAAAAGTTTTTCAGTATTTGGACCTATGGCTTATATAGTCTTTAGACCGAGACTGAAACCATCCTTTGCCTATGACTTAAAAGAATTATTTAGACGAATATTTTGGATTGGCTTCAACTTACTGGTTAAAGATGGAAGATCAGTTTACCCACAACTTAAACATCATCAGTCTTTAGACAGAGACTGAAAACCCCGAATCCTTTACCCACGGCTTAAAAAAATTTTTAGACAAAATACTGGATTGGTTTATGTTTGGTGGAAGGAAAACGGAACCCACGGATTAAGACATTAGTCGTGGGACTGAGACTGAGATTCAAAAATTGATCCTTTTATGTAACCCACGGCTTGAAATCATTAGACAAAGTGTATGGATCGCGTTCGGTTGGTTATTTCAGTCTTTAGACAATGAAACATATCACTTTGGATTGGTTTTCAGTTTGCTGGAAGGAAAACAGTACCCATGGCTTCAACATTAGTCTATATATAGAGACCCACGGCTGATACATTAGGCTTTACAAGGACTGAAATTCGGAAAAACCGATCCTTTACCCACTGCATAAAAAAAATTTAAGACAACAGATTGGATTGGCTTATGTTTTGTGGAAAAAGGCGTAACCCATGGCTTAAAACATTAGTCTTTAGACTGAAACCCATGGCTTCAAAAAAATTTTGACAACAAAAGATTGGATTAAGTTTATGTTTGGTGGAAGGAAAACGGAACACACGGCTTAGAACATTGGTCTTTAGACTGAGACTGAGATTCAAAAATTGATCCTTTATGTAACCCACGGCTTAAAACATTAGACAAAGAGTATGGATCGTGTTGGGTTTGTTATTGTTTGTCTTTAGACGAAGAAACATATCACTTTGTATTGGTTTTCAGTTTGTTGCAAGGCAAACAGTACCCACAGCTTCTACAATATTAGTCTTTAGACAAAGACTAAAATTCGGAAAACCCGATCCCTTACCCACTAGTTAAAAAAAGTAACCCACGGCTTAAAACATTAGTCTTTTGACTGAGACTCATGGCTTCAACATTAGTCTTTAGACATAGACTGAGATTCGGAAAAACCAATCCTTTACCCACGGCTTAAAAGAATTTTTAGACAAAAGATTGGATTGGTTTATGTTTGGTGGAAGGAAAACGGAACCCACGGCTTAAAACATTAGTATCTAAACTAAGACTGAGATTCAAAAATTGATCCATTATGTAACCCACGGTTTGAAATCTCTAGACATGGATCGTCTTCGGTTTGTTATTCAATCTTTAGACAAAGAAACAGATCACTTTGGATTGGTTTTCAGTTAGACAGAGACCGATATTCAAATAATTTATCCTTTATATTACCCACGGCTTGAAATCTCTTGACAAAGAGCATGGATCGTTTTTACGGTTTGTTGAAAAGAAAACAGAAACCAGGCTTAAATTTCCAGTCTTTAGACAAAGAAGAAGATTCGAAACTGATCTTTGACCACCAACTTCTTGTAAGAAGTCCTTCGAATTGGTTTTCAGTTTGCTGGAAGGAAAACAGTACCCACAGCTTCAACATTGGTCTTTAGACAGAGACTGATATTCAAAAACTGATCTTTATATAACCCACGGCTTGAAATCTCTTGACAAATGGATCAGTTTTTGGTTAAAATAAAAAGAGAAGCCACGGGTTAACAAGTTTTTCATTCTTTAGACAAAGAAGAAAAAGATTCAAAACGTGATCCTTGACCAATCATGGCTTGAAAGAAGTCACTTTGGATCGGTTTTCAGTTTGCTGGAAGGAAGCGGAATCCACGGCTTAAGCATAAGTGTTTAGACAAAGACTTAAGATTTAAAAATTGATCATTTTATAACTCACGGCTTGAAATCTCTTGACAAAGACAGGAGGAAACAGTAACCATGGCTTAAAGTTCCGAAAATTGATCCTTTACCACCAGTAACAAAGAAATTCTTAGACATCTGTTTTCAGTTCGTTGGAAGGATCCTTTTAACTTTTAATCTTTAGACATAAACTACAATTCGAGCATGTGCTTCAAAATACTTTCAAATTCTTAAATACTATGGGGAAGATTATAAGTGTAGCAGACTTCTGTGACAATCACATGTATGTTGTTTTTTAAAAGTCTTTTTAATATAATTGGTTATATATGAAATTTATAGGTTAAGTTATAGACGTTTACTTGAATTAAAGACTAATTTTGATTTGTTCAGTTATAAGACTAAATTTTATTTCCACAGGGCATGTGCTTCAAAAGACTGTCAACTTCTTAAGTACTCTAAAGGAGATTTCAAGTGTAGCAGACTTCTGTGACAATCATAGGTATGTGGTCTTCTAAACATTTTTTTGATAATCGGTTACCTATGAAATTCTTCACTAGTTAAGTTATAGACGTATACAGGTATACTTGAATTCAGGACTACTTATGATTTGTTCAGTTATCTACTTGAAAGCTGATTAGATTCTCAGTGACATGTATTTTGCTATATATCAACGACCTTTTACTTATATTCGTCTTTGTCACCTCACTTATTACATTCACTCAAAGTGCTCTTAAAACAACTTCAAATTCTTAAAAAAACTTCAAAACTAATCAATTGTTATTTTGATTGGTCTTGAATCTTGATAACATTGTTTTTGTCAACAACCAGAACCTAAACACCCGAGTACCTTAGTGTTATTTGTAAAATTAGTTCAGATAAATTTTTCACTAACTCTTTGCAAAAAAAGGTTGGGAATACATTATACATAGCCCAACTAGAACACTGAATTCTACCATATATTTAGCGCGCTGCGAAGCTTGTAAGAAGATTCTTCATTGTGTAGATTAGTGTAATTTGTATAAATATAAAATGTTATTTTATGTTTTAATAACATTGTGTAATTCAGTCGAGTAATTTGTGTTTGTTTATACATATTCATATGATCATATCATATAAATAAGATTAGAGGGGAGAGAATAGAAGACTGAATAAGCAGTAAAAGAGAGGTCAACAAAACTAAAAGATTGTGTTGCTGTTTTTGTTTGCTATGGATCAGCCAATATTCACCAACTTGCTAATATGTAAAGACACACAAAAAGTGAGACTCTGAGAGTAACAGTGAAGAAGATTGTTTTGATGAAATCCATGCCGTTTAAGAAAAGTGCGTATCAATTAGTTGAGCTTTGTAAACTAAGAATGAAGAAGTTCCAAAATAATTAGATCCAAAAGATCTTCCCATGGAGCTTGGTTGTGAAAATGCTAACTGAGATTTCTCCAACATGCACCCATTGTTGCAAAAGCTTTCCCTGCGTTTTTATACAAACAAACCAAATGTCACCATAATGCATTAATATTTACAATGAGAATGGTTTTCAGGTGATTCCTTGAGTTGCTACCTCGTGGTATCAAGTAACCATGTGGCTATGCCTTTCCTTCTGTTAGAAGGTGAGACCCAAATCGCTCTAATTCCACAAACAGCCGGTTTAGCTTCTTCTTCACATACAATTGCTCCAATATGTAATCTATCATCCGATGCTCGACATCTTTTCAATACTTCTCTTTGCAACACAATGTTTCCAAACTGAATGGAGGTTGAAGGCGAGGAGGAGGAGCTCTCTTTTTTTAACTGTCTTTCATTATCAGGAGTAGCTATGAGCTTAAATGCTTCCTTAATTGGTTCTGCAACTAGACATCCAGAGATCCTCTGAGAGGAAACGAATAGATAAACCTACACATAATAAGGTAGTTCTTGAAACAACAGAGAAAGTAATTAGAGGCTATATCATATTTCTTGTGAATTTATCGAATGAGGTCATCTAGTCAAAGAAACTCTTCTTTTCGCACAAGCCATTTTCTTGTTTGATTTCAATGCTAGTCATAGAGATGAAAGGAATCACACTAAGTCGAAGTCTTCCTCTTTTAAGTTGACCAAAGTGGACCAAGTATTCGCAAAGCTTCTCAAACAAGTTGTATCAGAAACCAATTGGCTCAATATAATAGACATCAAATACTAAAAACCAATCATGAGCTATGGAATTTATCCGAAAATGTCTGTTGAGACGGGTTTACAAGCTCATACCTTACAATGTTGGTGAAGAATCCAATCCTCACCTAGCTCAACCTCCATCATTTTCACAACTTCTTGCACCTGCAATTACAAAAGATACCTCCTTTTAGATCCTCTAATGAAGAACCAGTACCGTTAACAGCGCAACTTGAACAGTGAAAAAAATGAAAAATGAACCTTGTTTCTGTGTGCAGGAGAATCATTTTCCAATACCATAACGATGCGGTTCTTGTTGAACGAAGGCGTTGTAAACGCTCTCTCGTTCTGCCAACCCTGAGAACAATAAAAAAGCCAACACTAAATCAAATAACCTCTACAATAATCAAAGAAGCATATGTATTTAGCATACAGTCACGAGCATCCTAACCTTAAAAGGGATTCCATTCATATAAATCTTGTGAAAACCTTGATGGTTTTTCTCATCTATTTCATCTCCAGGAGCATAATTAACTCCACACACTGCGCAATGTCTGAGAAGAAAATCGGATTGCCCCAACTCTAAGTGGAATTGGGTATAATTTCGTTTCTTTTTCAGATTTTTAGGTGCAGAAGAAGATCCTTTCTTAAGCACTTCACTTCTGAATACCCAAAATTAAGAGACACGGTTAACACATAAACAGAATAACCCAATAGCAAAATAAATGGCTACAAGATGAAATTAGGAGTTGCCCATCACTCATTTTCGATTCTTTCAGAAAGCCCTAATCCCTTACTCTGAAGAACACCAATAAATGTAGAAGATTCGAAGAACCTAAAGAGAAGTAAGAAAAAACCCCAAGGATGATTGATTTACCTATCGGGTATCGCAGATCGACGCTGGTATGTATTGACGATGGCGTTTCGAGTATTCTCCCAGAAAGCTAAACCATCATGTGTGTCTGATGGTACTGAGGCAGCGATAGAAGACGAAGAAGAGGGCTTGAAGAAATAATTGATTTTGGCTTGCATAGTTTAGATTTAGGAGAGAGCTCAAAATCCTTCTTAGGTTTGTTTTTCCCCTTTACTCCCTCGTCTTTTGCGATTTTGGCGCCAATCCAATTTTTTGTCAAAGATTGTTAACCTAAACCAAAGTGAAATTTTGGCGCCAATGGAATTTTTGTTGTCAAATAAGTGATTTTTATGCCGATTCAAAAGAACCAGCAAATGACATTGAATAGGGACTAAATGCTCGTATGCCCCTAAACCTTAAAAAGTTTTCTCATTTGGCCCCTTCTAAATTAAAGGAGAGAAATGACTATTTTGCCTTTTGATCGGGTTATATAATTGTAAATGTACGGGATATTAACGAAAACACGGTATATAATTGTAAATGTACGGGATATTAACGAAAACACGGTAGTACAGATGATGCTATTGGATAGTACTTAGTGCTTACAATCACACAGTTTCATAATTGAGGGGCCATTTTGTAATTGCATAACTGAAGATAATTCGGTCCAATTTAGTTCCATGCCATAGAGTGAAAAAAGATACGGCATGCGAGGCACATAAGACATAACAGCGTTGTGCGAACACTACAGCTTTGATTTGATATCGTCGATAAATGTTTAGATATCCAACTACATTACACGACGTCAAAGACTAAAAAGAACAAGTGAAGTTTGTGTGTGCTTTTATATAATTACATGTATGTATTGTGGTCTATAAGTTAATAACATGTATCCACCGAAGATTAAACTGTATTAATCTACCTTGTTCTCCATCTACTCCCTGAATGTTTACCTCTTTCCTCTTCAACAGAGCCAAAAAAAAAGTAAGCGAAAAGCCGATCATCATCTATCGGATAAAACAGAATTGCTCCATGACAGCACAAAATCTCGAAAAACATTTGGTAAATCTGCATTCAAAACAAAAGGAACGAGATTTTTTCAGAATCATACAAAACTCTTTGTAAAGTGCTAATCCAATGGCCCAAGATTCCCATGTTTACTGGATCGTAAGAAAGTCGATGGTCACTGATCGATTGACGTTGGGCTAATAGGTCCGGTTACACAAAAACAGTTGAAAATCTCTAATGGCTTTCAAGAGAAAAATAGTTGCAAAAGCTTCATTATTTGAGTGATAGATGAAGAGCACAAAAAAGAAAGCCATATGGGGTTTATCCTTTCTATTACCTTGCACTACCTCCATGGCGAGTGTGGGAATATCTACTTCGTCTTCAACCAATCTGTATACGTCCACAAGCTGAAAGAACAAAAATAAATTTACTGCTTTTGAGTGTCAATCGGGATGATAAGTGCTACATATACAACTCTGGTGATGTATGATGTATGAACCTCTTCTACGTGAAGCTTCGAGTCCTCTGTGAGTGCAAGAATAAGTTTCCTGCGGATGCCTTCGTCAAGGAGAAAAAGACGAGCTCCGTCCTTAATGGTATCTGTCAAGTCAAGCTTACTTTCTCTGAAAATTTTCAGAGCAAAACACGGGAATTAGAATTCAAGCTTCACGGGATTATCAAGCGAGGTTTGGAGGCAATGCTTATATAAAACTCGGTTACTTACACACGCTTTACTCGTAGAGCAGGGTTGTTACTCATTTTGGCGACATTTTCCTTTGCAAGTGATAAGAGGTTTTCCAGCCTTTTCCATTGGAAAACACCATCTTTGAATAGAACCTGACACCGCGGTGGCAACAAGAGCTTTGATTTCAGCTGATGCAGATAACAATTCGACATTGCATATATGAAACTAAATCAGAATTATCAGTTAACCTGTATCAAGCGTTCCCGAAGTGCAGGATTCGGATCCGTTAGGAGCCGTTTTGCTACATATGGATAAGCAACCTAGAAAAAAAAGTTAGCTTTTAGAGTGAACATATAGCTAGTATCTGCTCACTTCAGGATTTCAATGTCAGCTCATCCTAAGTTTGAAAAAAAAATCAAAAGAATAGACGTGACCTCACCTCTAGAAATTTAAAATCAGGCTTCAGAGTGAAACATATACCCTCCTGCGTAAGCAAAGAACGAATAACAAGAGAAAACCGCTCCGGGATACGAATGGGAAAGTCGTACACAAGCTTGTTGAATTGGCCTGCAAAAAGAACGTGACACCAATTCTTCAGATGTGCAAGGGGTGCTCAGTAAACAAAACAAACTTGCTTGACGAAAGCAAATTATCAAGTACCTGTAACACTTCGGAAATTGAAATCTGCAAGTCCTTTCCCCGCAGAATTCTGCCAGATGGCTTCTAAAGCTGGAACGATAGGAGAAACATCGGTACCCTTGGCCAGGAACCCGAGCCTAGTGAAATCATTTGCCATCTCCCCATAGTCCTCATTAACCGCATGAACAACAGCATCAATCAAAATTTGCTTGTTTTGCTGAGAAAAAAAAAGGATTTTGTTTAGACTATAAATGACAAAATCTCTATATACAGATGTGAGAATTACTATGGGAAGGAGGCATACGCTAGTTACTAAGGTTACTAGATACCTCAGAACCATTAAACTCATATTACCTGACTCAGAACAGCAACATTACCAAAGTCCACATAAGCAATACGCCCATCCTGCATTGCAAAGATATTTCCAGGATGTGGATCTCCATGGAACAATCCAAATTCCAACAGCTGCCTTAAGGCAGCACTCACGCCAACAGTCAAGAATCCATTTAAATCAATACCCGCATCCTTGATGGCCTGAGTACAATTAGTAAGAGTCAGTACTCAGAGTATACTGTATTTTGACTTTTTAAAAGGGTATAAAGGAATTTATATTGGGTTGGCCCCTATTTGAAAGTCATACCTGTGGGTCAGTGCACCGAATACCATCAATCCACTCCATTACCAAAACCCGTGGACCACAAAGATTCTTATATACTCGAGGAATTTTGACAGTAGGGTCATCTTTGAAGTTCTCCAGAAAGTCTTCAATGTTTCTGGCTTCCTGTAGGCAAGAACTTAAGTTAACCGGGATTAGAGAAAGACTCATTTTTTCAGCTCATCAAAACAAAAGAACGCATAGAGTCAAATTGACAACTATATGAGATACCAAGGTGTAGTCAAGCTCCTCCAAAAGCTTTTCTCCAAATTCATCAACTATTAGCTCTGCGTTGCAACCCAGTTTCTGTATACTGAAGCCATTTAAGAATGAGGCGAGGGTCCGGAAAAGAAAGAGATCCCGGTAAATTATGGGTTCTATCTGTGGTCTCTGCACCTGTATATACATAAACATAAATGTCAAACCCAAACTTTAAAACAGTTTTCAGTTTGATAAGCCTGTATGAAATATCACAACTTTCAAAGCAGATAAACTCTATAGCCACAGTAAAAATTTCCATTTAGAAGAACCTTGATAGCAACATCCTCTCCAGTGGCACGTAGAGTAGCTCGGTAAACTTGGCCCAAGCTTGCAGCCGCTATTGTTTGTGAAGAAATTTTGCTAAATAGGGCCTCAAGAGGTTGGCCTAACTCTTCCTCGATGATATTGAAAGCAACCTACAGAGTCCTTCACCACTTAGCTTCACCAAACGATGGCATCTGATACCAAGAAAAATATCTTGCTCTACAAATTCCTCAAAAAGATAAGATTTTTACCTCGTTAGGGAATGGAGGAACATCATCTTGGAGTATGCAGAGCTCGTTCATGTAGTCTTCACGGATGATATCAGGCCTATTTGCCAAAACCTACCCCCATGTAATATATGTTAGTCGAAAGCCCGGTTAAAACCATTAAAGTCCTCAATATAACATGGATCCACATACCTGCCCAGCTTTGATAAATGAAGGCCCCAAGTTGCACAACAGATTCCTAAGCTGCCGAGCACGGAAGGGGACAACTTCCTCATCCCTTCCAACCATAAAGTCATACATTAAGGTAGACCAATACAACCCAAGTGTCCAGACAATCTCCACACCCCTTGAAGCAAGAGAGACGACTGATCCTCTTGATTCCAGAACTTTACTCCTCACCTGATCAACAAACACCAGTAAATTCCAATTCAGACAATCAACAAGAAAATTGTGAAAGTAATTAAACAAAAGGAAAAAGAATCTAGCTGAGTGCCTGCTAGATTTCCAATAAATTCATTAAAACTCCACCTAAATACAAGAACATAGATTCCTTCTAAGACACTACCAATCAAATCCAAGATGATAAACAAGTCAAACCAGCTCAATAAGTGAATTCAACAAATTACAAACAGAGATAAACAAATGAAAATTGGCTGAACCTATTGCGTAAATCGAACTAGAATCAACAGAAGCAATCATACAGTCTCCGGAGAATACTTTCGGAATGGAACGCAAACGCCTCTCTCGATATCCAGCTGCTCAAGCGCGGAGCTCGATTTCCCTATTCTCTCCACCCCGCTCATCGCCGTTGTCATTACTGCAGCGTCCGTCAAAATCCGGCCCCCAACATCCGTCGCCGCCGCGGTAACGGAAAAATTAGAAGTCCGTACAGCCGAGAACGTCCTGCCCCGCCGCAACTCGACGGCGTTAAAAGAAACTGGACTCCGCAATAGAGCATCTCTTCGATCAAGAACAGCGCGATTATTTCTCCGGCGACGCTGATTTAAGGAGAAATTAGGGTTTACGAAACTATTGCAGTGAATTGACTCCATGGATCAGCAGCGATGTACGGAGGATTATCTGAAGAAGAAGAAGAAGAAGAAGAAGAAGAAGAACCAAATAGTGGATATGTTTCCGTTGGACGAAAACTAAATTAATTTAGAATTACCGAAAATGCAATAAACCGACTGCCAAGTGCCAACCACAAAATATAATTA
The DNA here is from genome assembly GCA_018361395.1 of Boechera stricta. NCBI lineage: Eukaryota > Viridiplantae > Streptophyta > Magnoliopsida > Brassicales > Brassicaceae > Boechera > Boechera stricta. The sequence continues at coordinate 22,812,803 of CM031544.1, read as the reverse complement.
TTATTTTATTTTTTACTTTATCACCTCACGTTTCAAAAAGCCCACAACATATGTAATATTTAGCAAAACGACCCAAAACTATTTTTTTGGGTTTCTTTGTACATCCCACAGATTTTTTTTGTGGCCAAGAAAGGTGCAACTTTTTAGCATACTCGTATGGTATAAAAAGAATTATTTTATATCAAGGGATATTAAAAGGTGACAAAAAAATAAATACCAATATTGAAATCTATTTATCGGTTTTACATTAGTTGAAATAATGAAAATATTTTGTAAATTAAGATGGCTTCATGTTCGTATTCTATTTCTTATACCATCCCCACTACAACTACAAAGTGTGGCGCCATTTCCTCCAATAGTCTCAACACTAAACGTACGGTCCCCCAGGGATCTCTTGTCCTCAGTCCTCACGAAAGTCAACGATTACTTTGCAGGGCTTCTCTGCTTCCACTGGACTTCTTTCAGGTCTCGTTCCAGTGATGTAAAACAAATGAAGCATCTCAGTCCAATTATCAGGAATCGGGTCTGGTCAATATCGATCAATCAATAATATTTCAGATATTGTTTTATGTTTTGATTGTTAATTTGCCTCTATGTTTCTTTCATTCATGACCCCACAACTTTAAATAATTTAAGCAAATTTTTGTTAGTTGTAAACGTAAAAAAACTTCCGTTTCTGTTTGGTATTTGCATTTGTCATTTACAAAAAAAAAATATTGTACAAAATACTAAAAAAATATCTAATTAATATACATAAATGTGACTTTTGTTTCGTTTGATAAACACAAATGTAGAATTTGGGCCGAGCTTCGCGTTACAAATATGTGCAAAATATAGGCTGCGCCTTGAGATTATGAAGCTGAATATATAGATGAGAGCTCAACCACTACACCATCAGACTTTTACAAAATTATGGTTCAAAACACTAGCTAGCTTGCTGGGCTTTAAACGAGAGCAGGGATGGTGGTACTACATGTATCACTTCATGCATGGTACTTTGGTAAGCTCTGATCCATTACCATCTCATGTAGTTATCTCCTACTTTTAATATTAAAAATGGTGTTAAAATAGTCATAGTACTTGCATATATGATCATAAAGATTAAGCTTAATTTCTTGCCATAAATCAGCATATATACAAATCTATTTTTCTATGTCTTTGTAATTTGCTCCATTGTTCTGCTTCCGCCTTCGATTGTATTATGTTTTTTCTCATCTGCATTTCCTTAAATAGATTCACTAATGTCTTCTTGATTCAGACTTTCCCAACATAATCTTTACCTTGCTTGGAAAAATGATTCGTTATCCAAACTAAATAAGATGCTTTATCATTAGAAGTTTTTATCACAAAACATTAGTGTCTTGTGTAAGAAAATGCTATGTTCTGTCTGGACGATTCGAGCATTTCTCTATCTTCTTATAGTTGAACCGACACGATCTATGCATGTTAATACTCCAACGAAATATACATTGAGAAACTTTGTAGTGGAACAAGTAGTCTCGAATACGAAATAAATGATGATTATTATGAGCAAATAAATCAAAATTTCATTTTTTTTATTTATTACAGACATCAAGCAATCCAGAATCTTGGACTCATAATGTCAGAAAAAAAAAATGAAAACCAAAATCATACACAAACTATAATAAATTTCCAATAATGAAAGAGGTCCCGAATATGTGAGAAGAAAAGAAAAAGGGATATGTGCGAATTTATTTGGGAGAAAGAACGTTTGTTCGATCGATATGGAAAAGGAAGTGAGAAAGTGGGGGTAATGGGCAATGGGGAATCGACACGTGCCCACATTCCGTGTAAAAGTTTAGGTGTCACGTGCGCCCATCATATGAATATGTGACGAAGTGGGGAAATGGGCAATGGGGAAACGACACGTGGAAAAATTGGGTAGAAAAGTAGGGAAGGTCACGTGCGGCCATCATTTTACCCATTGTCTTCCCAAACCTTTGGGGGCCCTCTCTAATTGGACGCCTTTTGACTTTCCTTCTTTAGATTTTGGTCGTACTTGAAAATTATTATTTTGTATCCATTATGGCAGTATCTATATGTATGGTTTTAATTTCTATATCTTTTTTTTTTTACCATATTATTTAAAAATACTTAAATAATTAGAAAATCTGATTATGACCTTTCAATTTTCTAAAATTGTTAATTTCCGGTGTTACTTGATCAATAAAACTGTAACTCAAATACGTGATGATCAGTCAACTGAAGTTATTATAAAAAAAAAACTTAAATGCAAAAATGTTTTATGAACACATATAATAGTTGAACTATGGCCTATGGGTGTGATTAAACAAAAAACAAAAAACACTTATTATTCCTTATTTTTCAAACAACAATTATGAACAGAGTCAAACTAGGGACTGTGAATTATTTTAGGAAATGTATCTTTGATTGGTAATTTTCTTCTTCCGTAAGATGTAATCAATTTTGAAGTTTCTACGGACCTAAAAAATTCACGTATATACCAAAATGGCTTCAAAACCAAAATATATTTTCATGGAAAAGGATTTAATCCCTTATATAAAAAGTAGTTTTTATTAAAAACCACTAATTAAGCTATACTATATATATATATATATATATTTAATATCAATTTCTTTTGAAATATCAAATTTAGTCACTTATTAGATATATTTTCGTTCCATGAGTATGTTTGATTTATTTACTTATATTCTACGCATAACATTATTTGAATGCTAATTAATCATGCACTAAATCAAATATATCGCATCATATAAGTAATATTCAGCTTTGATATGAGTCTCTGTAGATTTTTTTTGCTGTACCTTTAGAATTTAGGCTGTAAAATCAATTTTCCATAATAAATAGTTTGCAGAGCCAATATTCTATAATTTTTCAAAAACCAAAATTTATGATTTTAAGTTTTTAGCTTTCTACAGTAAAAAAACAGAAAAGTAAACAAAAATAAAAATGGTTTTAACTTTGAAAAATATATGTAAAACGTGATTGTTTTGAATTTAGAGATTTAGATCCAAATATGGCGGTAGAAAAGTTTCAACTTTACCATTCCATCTTAAGAGAACTTGACAATATGATACTTGTTCATTAAAATCACAAAAATAATACAAATTATTAAATTGGCTTTAGCTTAAACCCACCCAAAATCGACCAACACAAAACACATTAAATGCATAGAAAGTAAAATAAACCAAGAACAAAAACCCCCCGAGACAACAAATAAAACAAAGCAAGGACCTGCATACATATTAATATATATACATGGTAGATATATCGCCAAGGATAATTGGAGAATCAAATTGAACCAGGTTTTTGATGATCGACTACTACATGTCTCGGACATGGAAGACGTTAGGGTTCTTGACGACGATATCGTACATATGAATAGAGTTAAACTTGGAGAAGTCGCGAGGGAGAGAGATGAGATCAATCGATGTTCTCTTGTGGAACTGGAGCAGATGATCGGTGTTGTCTCCACCGTAGTACCTCTCCCACCCAAGCTTCTTCAAGATCTTCTCAAGTGATCCGTACGAAGAGACAACCTCGCTGGTCGGAAGATGGACAAGTATCTTCCTCCTCATCCTCTGCTGCTGGCTACCGCCGGAAGAGGAAGATTCCGAAGAATCTCCGGCGGATTGGTTGTAAGGATTCTCCACCAGCCTCATCACTCCGTTCTTGTTGAACACCCACACACCAGACATTGTTAATGTTGTTATATATTTATGATTTACGAGCTAGCTAGTTTTTTTTTGTTTGGGTGTGATTTTCACTTCAAAAATAAGTTTGTTAATTTTGGTGAGGAGAAGGAAACTGTGTAGATGGCTATATATATATATGTCAGTAAAGGGGTGAATAGATACTGACAAGTATATTATGATTATACTATGTAATATTTATATATATATTAAATGTAAATTTCCAGAATTCTCGAAAAGGAAGAATCTTATCTACCAATCTTCCACCAATTTATTTATCATTTGTGGACGCAAGAGAATAATAACTCAAATTCCATAAAATCAAAGCTATTGTTCTGATTCGAGAGTATATAGACGTAGTTAAAAAATATTTGAACTATACAACATTATTTGGTCGTCATATTTGCGACGTAAGAAATGCTATCTTTAGTATGGAAATTAATTGAAAGAATGTTAAACTTATTCCTATATGCAAGAAAAAAAAAATAGTATTGGAAAACTATTTAGTTCGAGCGTTAGAATATTAAAAAATAATGGGTCCACATGCTATATAGGGATATGAAGGTTTAGTTTTCATTGTGGAATCTCTTCTTCTTTTCCCGTTTTTATTATTTTTTTGTGCGTGGTTAAATTATTTATTTTCTTTAAGTCAAAGAATCTTTGGTAAGATTTCACAAAGTTTAGATTCTTGTCGTTAAATTAATTAAAATGCATCTACGATGTATATGGAATTCAAATACGGCAAGACTTCTTCTAGTTTGCATGAGCTCAACTTGACGTAACATCGCTTAGTTAAATCCAACTTTTTTTTATGAAGGGTTTGGTTAAATCCAACTTATTATTACGTAATCACTTCATGGTCATGGCACTTACAATAATTTTATAATTTCTAAGATGATAAGAAGAAAAAGATGGAAATATGAACATATCAATCGATTTATTGAGAAAATGCGATGGATATCGATGTCTTTGGTAGGGAATGATCGGATAATTACAAGTTGCATCATGTTAATTTCAGAGTTTCAGATATCAATAAAGGTTAGAAAATCTTTGTTATAATTGAGTTATAGGCTTATAGTTTTTTGATGATAACAAAATTTTACGATTATAACTTAACGAAATGATTTTTTTTTGTTATTAACAAAATTAAAAAAATTCTTAAGGAAAACTTTATTACTGAAAAATATATGTTTGGTATTATATATATGTAAAATAATTGATATATATATATATATATGTGACAGTTCAAAACATTTAAATGATTCAGTTTAAAGAACATTTATGTGGCCTTACGTTAGATATATGTGTATATCACCCTGCATACACCAAACAGTGTATGTTTTTTTCTACAGAATAAAGGATATTTTTTTTTTATAAATTTGATTCAGTTATACTTTAAGTTTTGACAAATTTAAAAAACTGCCTTTAAAATTGTTAATTTCAGTGATATAATAAGTTTTGATTATTCTTCTCTTTGTTCCGTATACACATACACGTGAATAGGGGTTGTCAAAATGATTGACACAATAGATCGATCCGTCCGATCACTTCGTATTAAATGGTCATCTTTGAATAAATGAGTTGATAAGTTAAATGAGTTATCGATCGATGGGTTGATGATTATGAGTTTATAGTGGTATGGGTTGTAATGGTTTATGATTAACATTTACCCATTAAAATATCATACTTAGCATAATCATTACCATTATGAATCGTATATATCGCCATATCATATTTCATCATCATCGTATCATCATCATCATACTACAATTTTTCCGTCAAAATCTGAGTTCATCATGAGTCAAATCTTTAAAACGGTTTCATAATTTCCTAAAACACGGTTTCATAATTTTTCCGCCCAAAACACGGTTTCATAATTTTCAAAAAACGATTTCATAATTTTTCCGCCAAAGACACGGTTTCATAATTTTCCCACCAAAAGGTTTCATAATTTTTCCGCAATGTTTCATAATTTTTCGCCAAAACACGGTTTCATAATTTTCCGCGATTTCATAATTTTCCGCAAAACATGGTTTCATAATTTTCCCACCAAAACATGGTTTCATAATTTTTCAAAACAGGTTTCATGATTATTATTCGGTTTCATAAACACGTATTTTCCGCCAAAAACACGAGTCCATACATTCGCGTTTTCCCATATTTTTAAATTACATTTCACTTTTTGCAAAAACTCGATTCTATTTTTGCAAAACATGATTAGTAATTTTCCAAAAATGATTTCATAATTTTTGCCAGAAAACGTGAATCTATATTTTATGTCATTGATGATAATGGCAAAATGATAATATATAATGATAATAATGATTTATTAGTTATTTTTATATTCATTGTAATTAAATTATTTTATTAATTAATTATTTTATTTTATGGGTCAAGTTACTACTCATTTAATCATTAAAACCATCAAATTAATTTGAGTTATGGGTTAACTAACCATTTAACAGAGTTAGATCAACCATTTAAGTTTGAACTTATTGAGTTATGAGTTAGTTTGGTTTGGTTTATCCATTTTGACACCTCTGCACGTGAATATAAATACTTACCGGTCCTTACTCTCCTTTTTAGTTTTCACTTTTCACCTTGCTTCCGCCTTTTTTCCCTCTCTCTTTTTGTTATTTTTGTTTTGTTTTTTTTAAATATTTTAACTTGTATTGTGAGTCTGTGACCATATATAAAACAACAATAATTGGTAATATTAATGTATACCTTATACATTTCCCATCTTTATTTTCATGTGAATTTGGAATATATTATTAATCATTATCACACATTAAAACCTATGAAAATCTCACGTTAAAATATGGTAGTATTGATTTTTATGGTAGGTTATTTTTAAGAGTACATTGCAAAATGGGTTAGAGAGATATGTAATCAAACCAGCAAGGTTTGGATGCCTTTTTTCTTTTGTTTTGCAACTGAAAAACTCACTTACAAACTAAGAAGATAGGAGATTAATTTCAATTTCAGCCGGAAATCCCCGGTTACAGTTTTCAAAGTATGGAAATTGTTATAATTCTTTAACCATCAGATATTTGATCACTTCTCTAAAGTAATTTACTTCCCCTATATGACCTTTTCCGTATTCAATTATTTCCTCTATCTTTATAGATCCTTTGGTTCTCTCGTTTACATATGCAGTGTGATAATGACTAGTTTCAACATCATCAGATTCTGCTTCCAGCAATAATTTTGTGATAATGCAATATTCTATATATATATTTTTAATAAATTTGTGGAAAGATATATATATATGGACAAAAAGTGGCATACAAAGCACAAATGAATGTGAAAAGAGAGACATGATGAGGAAATAAGGGAAGTGGGAGCGAAGGCCCTCGTGGGAGATGATGCCAAGCCACGCTCACTCTCTCATTCTCTACAACGTAACACACTCACCACACAACACAAACCCAAGGTATTAGACTTTTAGTCTTTTTGTTCCTCTTTTTACTTACCGTTTTAGGTCCATCCTAAGTTGACATCTATATAAATATACAGTAATTTATACTACATGCTTTGCTCGTGCATTTTATAGTGATTATAAATATATACTTCGAATACTTGAAGATATATGAATTTAGTAAAATATATGGAGAGTTCTTATTGGATTAATATATAGGGTTTTGAAAGCTGTTATGGCAAAAATATTTAGTTGCGACTGATTTTCACTAATTGTATTGGAAGGAGTATTTGTGCTATATCAAGAAGAAAGAGCATTAAAAATTTCAGCAATCTTTGGTTATAGCTAAAATCCATATTGGTTTAAAAATATGTCACAATACCAAACAGGTCACATCATAACCTACACCAGAACAAGTTAAGTGTGTTTCGGTATGGATAAATCTCAAAACCCATATCCATGCCCCATTCCACAAAAATCTCTTGTTCATGGTCAATACAAATATGGCACCCACAACCATATTGATATTAATTTTTCTCATGCATCTTATGTCAGCATCATTTGTTCTTGTAGTGTCAACATCATAAATGCAAAACATCCACAACACCAAAATAGAAATAGTTAATATATTGTTTCTAGAGGCTTCCGAGATACACTCTCCAAAGATTATTCTCATTGATCCATTCATGTGTTCACGTTAGCTAGGCCAACTTGATTCAACCGTAAAGTTTCCATCACAATTGTTTTTCTTGAATGATTTTGTTTACGACCACATAAATTCTCTGCTTTATTCTTTCACTCTAATCATATATTAATTAGATTACTTTATGAGTAATCTATCTTAGAGCTGTTCTTGATCAACAATATTTATACGCAAGTTTTTTCTAGAAACCAAGGTTCGTAAAATAGATTGTTAAATCTATTCTTCATATATGTAAAATCAGTTTTTCAGAATCTGAAGCATTTAATTCTTTCAAATGATATTCTCCGAGGAAAAACTGAAACACATATCAAGATTGGAGAAGTAGAGGTAGAAACTAGAAACTATTTTTTCGATCTAATATGTAGCTAAGAAGCTTCAATTTTCATTTTAGAAAGTTATTTTTTTCTAAATAATACATATAAGGATATATAGGTTTAGTGGTATCCTTAATTACGAAAGATATGCTCGAGTAGCCAATGAAGGATCGATTGGTGCCAGGTCACCCTTATCTTCTACAATGTAGAATAATTTTGTCAAGAATATGACATCTCGTTCTAATTTTAAATCCCTAACATTACTAGTATTGGTATTTATTTTTTTCATTTATTTTTATTAGGCTATACAACGAATTTGATTCGAGACTAGTGAATCACTATACAGGATCTAATTTCCTTTTTATTCATAATTGATAAATTATATTTTCGTGTTTGTTTCGTACTGTTTTATAATTAACAACCGTAATTACTGTAGGCATGTAGCCATTTTTTTTGTTCAATCTCGTATTGATTCCTAAAGTTAGAGGACATCATTTTCATCACTTTGTTTTTAAAAGTATTTTTAGTCTATAATATTACAATTTAATTGTCCAGATTACTATTTCAAGAATAGTTCAGTTGTAGGTTTTAAAAAATATTTTAAGTCTATAATATTACGACTTAATTGTTTAAAATGGGTAACTACAACGTAACATCTCAAAGTCAAATCCCTAATGCGTTATTGAATTTTACAATGGACATTTAGATCAATTTTTGTTAAATTGATAGTTCTAAAACCTAAATATGTATAATGTTACGTTCTACGAAAGATAAGTGTGGCAACGCCATTTTATTCAGACTATAATTCAGATGAGCCCGAACTTCTTAATTAGTAAAAATGAATACAATATATTTTGTACGTAGTACACGGTGCAAAAAATATTATTAAACACCTCAATTGTGAGGTGCTGTACTCGTAAGTTAGCAAAAAGAATATGAACTCCGAGTTGCCAATTCGAATAATTGGCATTTGGTACAAAACTGAAACTTTTAAATATTCGTGTCTTTCTATATATTATATGAGTATGCGTAAAAGACCATCTAATTAGAGCATAAAATCGACAAATGAAAACGTGGTAGACAATGTTAGATAGAATAAGTAAGAATAGAATAGATTCTACATTTTTTGGATGATAATTGATACCTAAGCAGCTTATTATAAATGCGGTATTAACTGTGACAAACTCTTTGACGTAATCCATCGTTTAAATGATTTATAAATGAAATATATTGTAGTTATATCATTTGATGTTCATCTAGTACTTGGCGTTTTCACGGTCTTTAACTGGTTTTGATTTCCAATTTTACTCCTTACTTTCTTTTTATTCGAAATATTTTTTTTTAAGAACTCTTATCTTTATCCGCAAAATTCAACTAATTTATATTTTAATTTTACTCTAGTTTTAAGGCAATTATCTATAAATTAACATGAATCTCGATGTCCAAATTAAGTATCATAATAAATTGATGATATTAAGTGGATGAGTTGTAATCTTCTAGCAAAAACAAATGTTTAACCATCCACACACAATGAAAGTGGTTTGGCTATCTTTTCCATGTCAAATGTTTTGTCAGCCTCTTCGGATTATATACATGCGGCATTAACTGTGAAAACCTCTTTGACGTAATTCATTAATTAAATGTTTTGAAAACGAAATATATTGTGAATATAGCAATTGACGTTTATTTATTACTGTCGTTTTCACGGGGTTTTAGTTTTTCGGTATTAAATTCTAGATTTATTTTTTTTACTTTTATTCAAAATATTTAAGGTTTTTTATAATAATTATCTTTTGTTCGTGGACTTTTTCTTATTCATAATTTATCATTATTTCTTATTTATAATTTACTTTAGCTTCAAGGGAATTCTTTATGAACTTGAATATCGATGTCCAAAATATCCTTAAAAAATAGAGGATATTAAGTGGATGAGTTGTAATTTTCTAGCAAAAAGTAAAAATAGTGTTTAACCATCCATGTCAAAAGTCGTTAGGTTATATTTTCCATCAAATGTTGATATACTATTTTTAAAATCATTGATTAAAACTTCTTCAGATTGTAAACGAAACAACTAATTTTATTACAATGGTAAATTCATCTAATAAAAATGCAAGTTACATAATTTTTAATTTAGTTTCTTCAATATTCAACAAATTAACATAAAACACTTGTTAAAGCCTAAACTATATACCAAATTAGCCGTCAAATAATTAAATTCTCAATTGCCAAGTCTTATTACACTCTAAAAATAGAAGAGTAGACTTAGCTCACCAAAAAGACTAGTTCAGATTTAGTACCAAAAACAGAGAAAATCTCTCCTTTTAACCACTCTTCTACTTCCTCACTTCTCCTGCATAAATACCAAACGAGTGAAGCCATTGAGGTTTAGCAAAGAGAACACACAAGATGGGTCTCAATGCCTCTCTTTCTCTCCTTTCTCTCACTCTCTTACTCGTCTTCTCTATCGTCGTTACAGCTGATAACATCACGCAGGCCTTTGAGAAATACTCCAATTTCAGCACGATGAGCAACCTCTTCATCCAGATTAAGCTCACTGTACCCATCAGCAAATACCAAACCATAACCGTGCTCGCTGTTAGCAACGACGCTATCAGCTCCATCACAAACAGATCCGACGTCGAGCTCAAGAACATTCTCATGACTCATGTTATTCTTGACTACTACGATGAGCTCAAGCTTCAGGGGTTGAGGGAAAAGAGCATAATGCTTACTACCTTATACCAGACCACCGGTTTGGGAGAAGAGATGAATGGTTTCTTGAACGTTACCAAATTGGAAGGAAGAGTTTACTTTGGATCGGCTGTGAAGAACTCACCTTTAAACGCTGAGTATGTCTCAACGGTGTACCACAATCCTTATAACCTTTCTATAATCCAGATTAGTATGCCAATCGTGGCTCCTGGACTCAGCTTAGCAGTTAACCCACCTCCACCACCACCCGTTCCTTTAGCTCCATCTCCATCTCCCATGGATGCTTCAATGGTTCCGGCTCCATCTCCCATGAATGCTAAAACAGCTCCAGGACCAGCTGATGATGACAATTCCTCAGATACTGTTGTCCCAAAAACTACACCTACAACAGACACACCGGAGGCTGATTCTCCTGCTCCTGCTCCAAGCGCAGATAATGAGAAGATTGAAGCTGCTGATAAGGCTGAACCATCTTCTTCTGCTTGTAAGGCTGGTTTGAGGTTTGATGTTATTCTCTTGCTAGCATTTTTCGCTAGCTTTGCTGGGTTCTAAGATGGGTGATGTGGGTTGAAGACAATAATGGTAGATGAGATTCAAAACAATTTTTCCGTAGCTTTTTAACCAAGAAGAGAGATACGACCGTTGGAAGTGAAAATCTAAGTGTGATGTTTATCTTTCATGCATTGTATTTATCAGCCATTTTGAATGCAAATGTGATGTTTTTCCTATTGATTTTGTAACACATTTCTAAGCGTGTTAGAGCATACTTTAACCAGTGCAAAGAATGTTAAAACCATGCGTGATCTCAACAACAAAAAACACTTTTGCATTGGTTTGATTCAAGCAACGAGATGAATCAAACTAGCCTTACAAATACGAGTTAATCCCCAAAACTACACAGATCCGTTTCTATCAACCAAGCCAATCATGCATTGCAAAACGACGAGACTGCACTTACAATGCTCATACCAAAACAATAAAAGTGAACCAAGCAAATCTGACATTGCTCTAGAAAGTCTTTTCTGGAATCCTAATTGATTAAATTGAGGCCAAAGCAGAAACAAACAAAAGATTCGGCACAAGAAGAGCCTATTTGCAGTCTGCAGCTGTCTCTCATTTGATCTTCTTTATGATGTCCTCGATGACTTCTTCCATATCAAGTGCCTTCATTGGTGCAAATGGACGTTTCATCTCCTACGTAATGAGATAAACATAATCTTCAATTTCTTCTAAATTTAGATCGAAAGGCAAAAACATATTCATAATGTATACTCACAATAACACATTGAAATTCAGTTAACAAATATTTTACCATAGTAGTAAACTGCTTAGGTATATTTTCTTATTTCAAATTAGTATTCAACATGGCCCTATTGAATGTAAACGACGAAAAGCCAACTTATGATGTTCACAACTTTCATTCCTGATGACTTGTTACATTATAAATAGTATCAATTTCGTAATGAGTAAGAATCTAGAGTTGATTTTCATACTAACAATAAACCTTACTCAAACGGAACAAATTTTACAAAGAAGTGAGGCAAAGTGAGATATGTTTTTAAAGAATTAGAGTGGAATGTTTTACCAAAAGACTTATGAATTTTTCGCCACCTTCCTCCCGAATCTCAAAGCAACCCCGCCTCGGCTATTCGAGCACACAAAAGAAAGAATTAGCAATGGAAAAGAAAATCTTATCAAGCAAAATTTGACAAATATGCTCTAACACAAACATCAATAGCGAGCATTCATGACAATATACTCAGCTGCAGTAAAAGAATTACCTTTTCAGGATTCAGAGTCACCGTGACGCCGGGAACAGCTCCCTCCAGAGCTTCCTTCACCTGAATAGCCCTTGTCTTGAAAGCATTGCATTGTTTACTTCAAGAACACAACAAAAAGTAACCTCTGTGAGAAAACAAGACATAATTACCAGAAGTAAATCCTAGTTCTATCCATTTTCAGATGGAACATGTCACTATAAGACATTGCAATTAAGCTTAGGCAAGACAAGAAAACAAACAGAAACCAGATAGTGAAGTCCTCTTCAGAAAGGTGAAAGTCACAATGCGAGCAAAAAGTTAAGGGATAAATTAGCGTGTCAACTTCATTTGCCCCAGCTTACTTCACGAAACCACTAATCACTGATAACGAAAATTATGCAGAATCAAGAAGAAACCCTAATAATAAGAAACTAGAAACCCTAGCTGCTACACTGACAAAGAAGTCCCAACAGACTGTTCAATAACATCAAAGTTTTAGGCTTTTAGCTTCAACTTCGAGGAGATTACCTAAATTTTCACTCTTACGAGATCCTCCATTTTCTCAGGAATGTAAAGACAACACAAAAATCGAAAATTTATGCATAAATTACCAATGCTCTATGACAATCTTCGCTTTCGTCGGGTCCTCAACCTCTGGCTCTGCCTCTTCCTCTTCTTCTTCCTTCTCAACTTCCTCAACTGCTTCGTCTTCCTTCTTTCCCTTCTTGGCTCTCCCAGTCTCAATCGCTGACTTCTTTCTCTTTGCCTTCTTCGGCGGCGCAAGCTTCACCTGGTTAGTGGCAGATCCAGCCGGTTTAGCACCGTTTTGTTGAGTCTCACTTCGAGTTCGACGATCCATGCTCCGAGTCACTCTAGACGACGCTATCGTCAAAGGTTTCGCCTTTTCTTCTCCATCTGCCTTACTTTTCCCCGGCGCCATTGTACGGACAGCAACAGGGTTTGGTAGAAACAATCTTCTTTTCTTCTCCGTTGGCAACCTTAAAACTTCTGATGTTGGTCTCTCTTACCGCTCTTTCTTACTTTTTGTTGATGGATTTGGATGAACGGTTTAGATTAACCCTCTTGTATTGATAATTTAACCTTGGAAAAGTAATCTGAATGAACGGTAGCGATTTAACCCACAAGGATTAAAAAGTTTGACCGTTGGATTTGCAGATGCGACATTAATTATTATGATCATCTCAAGGTAGTGGTGAAAAAGGCAGTGCCAATAGTGCGCTACTGCGCTGTACTACGAAACAAACATCCATGTGATTCGAAACGCCGTGGTGTTTTGCGGGCACAACTACTTACCGTTTTGATGGGATAGACTGATTTTGTAGCATTTCGATTCCAGTTCATTTGGCTTTTTCTCAACTCAAAATAAATTAGAACATGTAATCATATTTGTGAAGAAATATTGTTTTTCTGACTCAAAAAGTAAGAAAAAGTCTCTTTTAAGTAATAAGAAAGATTTTGCAAGTAACTTTGGTCTTTATAACGTTTTCGCTTTTTAGCTTTTTAGGTCACTAAAATAAGAGATTTTATTTATCTTTTATGATGATTATGTTATAAAAACGGTGTTTATATATATGGTTATATTACCGAAATATAAAAGAGAAAGAGATTTTATCAGAGAGATTGTAATGTATTGAATTGTATTGGAATAAATTTTTACATTAAGCGGAAGCCTCTATTTATAGGAAAACATAATAAGTTACTATGCACGCATAGTGACAGTGGGCTCCACCATAAATTTTAATTCTTCGGACGGTGCGTATATAATTGACTTTCACAACAGATTAAATATTTATTGAACTTTAAATATCCTCCAATCCTTTTCTGGATTTCAATGAATTAATATAGCCATCAATCAAATTTCCAAAAGAATAATATATAGTGATAGTTGAATGTATATGAATACAGTAATGCTAAAATATAAAAGAGGCATTACTGATGAATCGCAATACAAAGTTGTTAATAAAGTAATACTCTAGCACGCTAAAATGTTGGTTAACCATAAAATCAAAAACACCAAATCTTTGTTCTTGTTCTTGTTCTTGTCTGTGTCAGGCTCAAACCCCAACTTTGAATCACAGCAATATGAATGGTCCCAATATTTATCAATCATCACAAGGCGGATGCTTTGGTAAGAGTTTAACAAAGACCAAACTGGACAATCGAGAATCCGATAAGATATTCAGACCAGCGAGGTGTAGTTAGGGAAAAGATACATCAACCGGTCCAGAGTTTCAGGATTAAACTTCCGAGCAAATAGATAACATGGACGTTGCTCTCCTTTCCATAGACACGGCTTTACTGTCGTCACTTTCTGCATAGAGAATGGTTATGGATCAGTGAAAGAAAGTCCAAGAATAATGGTATCAAGAAAAAGAAGAGTCGGGTTTTTTACCTTCAAATCGCTTGTGACATGGTAAGCAAGTTGGATGGACTGCATATCATCAGGTTAAAGCAAAACTTAGATCGCAGAGAAGAAAATCTAACTGAGCATCGAGAAAGAGAAGAACGTGAGGAACCTTGATTTTCCTGATGAGGTAAGGAGTGATGTCTCTTGCATTGTACATTTTCGGGTGCCATTTGCCTTCTGACCAATCGACATGTGTCACTGACCAGTTTGCTATTCCATCTGGATCAATCATCTGAAATAAAGAGATCATGAACGGAAAGATTATGATGACGTAAAGGCAAATGACTAAGGAAGATGCAATCAAGCAGTACACTGACATTGAAAAGAGTTGGGAAATAATGCTCGTCCGCATAGCAGTTGCGTCCTTCCATATTCGGCTGTGACAAAACATAAGCCATTAAGTAAAATGCCGTTTGATTATACAAATGCTAACAATAAGAGATCAGTAGTGAAATTCCATGACATCTAAACATGTCTCAGTATCCCCCCCCCATATCGTCTCTATGCTATAAAGAAGGGAAAACACATGGGTTTTGTTTGAACATCACACAGCATGACCACTATGTCAATTAGCTACAATCTCAATGGGCGGATCACTGTCTAACTTGACTAGATGACTTAGTTTGATCACCAAATATGCAGAATCATATATTATGGGAGATTTGGAGAGAATAAGTGTCACCAGATAGAATATTAGTACATACAGCAAGATATGGCTGGTTATTATCAACTATCATGTGAATACGAGCACACATGAAATTGAAGGCTTTCTTACCCTACAATAAAGCTTGAATTTTGTGTAGTAAAGGCTATCCGCCATGACCACTATAGCATGTCTCCTCTTCATTGAAAACCACTGGAAAAGATGGTTATAAAACGCAAAAGAAAATGTCAAGCTTAAATAGAATTAAGTGGAAAATAATGAGAAGCAAAGGGAGGGATGATAAAGATAGCACAGAGAGACAAAAGGTAACATCCATGACTACGTAAAAACATGACCATTTTTTTTGGTCTGAACTGTAAAATTCCTCCTACAAACATCTAATATAAATAATTTGCAGGACAAAGAAAGGGGAATGATATCTTATCACATAACACATTAACGCATACCTGTGATCCCTTCCGAAAATCCTTCTTTTCAACCTCAGGCAGCATATGTTGTGAATACCGACCAGATCCATGTGGTCCAGGATCCTCAAAACTGAAAAGAATGCAAGATGAAGATACTTAACGCCAGAGAAGACGGTATGACAGCGAGACATAAAAGAGGTTCAACCGCATGAGTAAACTGTAGGCACAATAATACAAATTACCAATCAATGAAGCTGAGATTCGCGAAGATCAAGTGACTATAGATATAGTTAAAGTCGAATAGGGGAACACAACTGCAAAATAACAACGAAGAAATGTAGGATTAGTTAAGCATTACATCAAGACCTAAGAAAATTTAATATCAAAGAAACAATGATTCAATCACCTATCTGAAAGCAGCACAAAGTGTTGATTATCAGGATCAACGAGAGCATGAGCTAATAGCCTTCTTTCTGCATCAACCATGGATATCTGACCCCAAGCAACCTGCAAAAGACAATCATATTAAAGGTACCTAGAGAAACCACTACTAATAAATTTTCTGCACAAAATCGACTGAATGGTTCAATCAATCTCATTTACCTTGTGACTGTGAATATCACGACCAACAAAATAGCTGCTTGTATGTACAGGACTTTTCTTTGACGCGTGCACATAAATTGAAAATTTGTTCTCATGACCCTGAATCAACCAAAAGGAACCACCACCATTTTGTCAGTTAGGATAAGAAATACATTTGACAAAGTTGAAACAGCAAAGTTATATCTCTAAGAAACTCCAACTGATGAAAGGGCATTATAATGAGAAAATCTTACACGGAGGAACATCTCCCACAGAGGTTCAAAAGGCAGCGTCCCTGGCGTTAAGAACATGAAGGCAATCTTGGGATTTGCTGACTTAGATTGAGGGAGGTTCATGATTTCATTCATCACAACTTGAGCTGCAGCTTCATTGTCAGTTAATTCCCTCGAAGGTACAAACAGAAACTGTTGGTATAACGGACATCCAGGACCAGAAAACATAAAGCACGCCACAGAATTCCGCGGAGGATATAAGAACACAGTGATGACAACGACCGTAACCAGAACAACTAAAGTGATAATCCATCTCGGGCCCTTAAAAGGAGGCCTTTGACGAGAGTCTGACATAACCGCAATATCTCTTAAGCTACCGTTTGAAGTATCAAAATCATCTTATAGTCTTCTTCAACATCTCACTCTTCAGAATCCCTGAAGAGAAGTAAAAATTGAGAGCTCATAAGGTATTTTATTATATACAGATTATCCAAGAGATAGAGATACTGTGAACAGTGTGAAAATATACAACTTAATCCAGATTCAATATTGTCAAAACAGAACATCAAGCAATGAAAGTACGAACCAATAATACAAAAGGCATCAAGAGATTCAAAAACAAAGCCAGTAAATATCATTCTACCACATCAAAAGACTCAGTTCCTCTAATCGGAAAATGAAATTCAATTTTCGATGCGCGTGGCAAAGATCATCACTATCGTCGTCAAAATTACCGTAGACAAGATAGAAACTGGTAAAGCGTGAATATAATCATATTTGAGCTCTCTGAAACAGGTTTTTATACAAAAAGAACACAGAAAATGGCTTCAGAGCGTAAGGAGAAGACGAACATCAAAAGATCTATCGGCCCTCGGCGGAATAAGCGGAGGATACGAACAACTGCACAGGTGAGCAATTAAGAATCCCTCGCGGAGAATCTGAAGATCGAAGAATCCTCTGTGTCCCTAATCTTCCACAGAAGTACCAAAGCGCCTCTCTCTTTTTCTCTCTCTATCTAACCACTAGAAACGGTCACTGTAGCTCCAATTGAGGAACGAACGGACTTCTCTTCTTTCAATTTTTCAATAAAGTATTTTTTAACTCCATAATCCATATTTTTTATTTGTTTATTTTGGTAATTAATCCCCCTGATAGAATTTGTTGAAAAAAAAATACTTTAAACAACTCATTTTACATCCAAGGAATTGTAAAGAGAAAATTAATGAAAAATTAAGCTATTTTGGAAAAAAAGGGAGATTATTAGTTTATTACAATAAGAATATACTTTGATGAGTTAGTTAGATATATATTATTTCTATAAAATCGGAAACAACTACTATAAAAGAAAATAAATTAGATTGTTGTGTATAAAACAAATGTGGACTGCAAAGGTTAAAAAACTAGTGAGAGAAGGAACGATGTCCTATTTTGAAACCATGCACACAGCACCCCGTTTTCATTAATCTAACTGGAAAGATAAACGGCAAGACGTTTGCAGTGTAAGGAATCTGGAAAGACCCAAGTCAACAATAATGGGACCCGAGTCCATGCAATGTACGTGTACCCAGCCAAGACAAGTAACGAAGAGTCACGTCTCTAATCAACGTTCCAACTTCCATCTCTTCCGTATTTATAAAACGTCTCCACTGAAACACTAAATTCGTAGAGATCTTCTAAAGCCAACAAACAAAGTAGTTCTGTTTCGATTTCAAACTTCTCATTTTAAAGTATGAGCATGGAAGTATATTTCAAACACTAAATTCGTAGAGATCTTCTAAATCCAACAAACAAAGTAGTTCTGTTTCGATTTCAAACTTCTCATTTAAAGTATGAGCATGGAAGTATATATATGATTCTTGGTGATGCATCTGCTGCAACAGAGGCCAATCGTAATTATGCGGCGTTTCAGTTCAGTCTTGAGTGTGCTAAGAATGAATATCTGACCGATAGGGACCAGAGAGAGGCCTATTACCTTGGAGGGATCTGTTGCTTAGTGCCGGAAGTAACTAATGATCTGCAACTAGCTGTTCGTGCTATGGGTCGGAGAGTGCGAACGATAAGTTTCCCTTCAGCTGCCGCAAGAAACGGTTTAATCGTTCCACCAAAGATGGTAGAACCCAAAAAGTCAATCGCTTTCTTTGGTTATTTAGTGATCATGCTTTACAGGAATGATACTGAAGTCAGCTCTGATAAATATACTGTTTGATGCGACTGGTTATGTTCCGATCAAAGAAGACGATGTGTCCGTGGTCAATGATGAGGATCATTCGAACTACTTACGGTCCACCTATGGTAAGAACCATGCGATCAGGAAAGCTGTCCTCAAAGGTATTCTCAATCATGCTAAGGATGAAATTTCTTTGGTGATGTTTGTTCATATGTGGCCAAGATTCTTTATTGGATAGACGTGGAAGAATTTAGGTTAACCATAAAAATTCTTTCAAAGTCCCCTGTTCTCGGAGCCCCTGAATTAGTAGATGAAGTGAAGAATTCGACTAGGGCAGCTAAAGCAGTCTTGGATACTGAAAGGCCTAAGTATTACATGTCATGGAGAATCCTGAGAGCTACTCTATACTTGACAGTTCCAACTTCCCCAAGCTCACTGTTGTTGCTCGGAAGTTAAAGTTGAACGAGGAGATATGTGAAGTAGAATATTATGTTGTTATGATATCGCGGAACGTGACAATACTGAGTCCGATCTCCGATGAAGAAGATAAAATTGATTCTTAGTACATCTGTATCGTAAGACTGGTCTAAATCACTTTTGGTCCTAGTCCACATAGTTTTAACTTTATAAACTTCACTTCTGTTAGTTTCTTAATTAGAGTCGTTGCTAGGGGTGTGATCTCCTTGTTTCGTTGGCATCTGGTCAATTTTCCCCGGCGACATTGGTGTTTCTAGATTGGTTAAGGTTGTAAGAAGATACTCCCATAATTGGAACAGAATGGTTGTGGTTTTTCCACCTTTGTAACAACTTTTTTTTTTCTTATGATTATAAAAGTTCGAGTGTATGTTGTCCAAAAGATACATTCTAGCAAAATTATGCAAAGAATTACGTGTGCTTCAAAGTTTGGTTCTTAAAAATGCAACTTCCAAATTAAATTTTCAGTTGTTTAGTGAACCTAGATCATCTTTTTACATTTACACGACATACTGATAGGTTTTTCTTTGGCGTCATATAAGAGATACTAGTATTCTTTTTTTGCAGTGGTCTTTCTTGTGTAAATTATTGATTTCAACCAAAGTATTATAAAATTAAAAATTCAAGAGGCTCGATATAGTAACTTCATATGTACATATGTATCTAAGCATTTTTTAAAAATATGTTGTACCATCGAAAGTAATCCACAAAGGATCTACCTTTTTTCCCCCAAGAAAAGTTTGTTTAGGTTTATAAAATTTTAGAATTGATAAACAATTATTACCATTACAAGTTTATAACAAGAGTTCTCACATCATTACAAATCTAACAGTAGTAACTTAAAAGAAGCAACATACCATAATACCTAAGTAAACAGGAAGCAATGGAGATTGAAATCAGACCCTAAAAGACAAAAGGAAAAAGATAGGAAACTATGGACTGTAGGACCAAGAGTAGTAACCCATGTTTGAAAATTCAAACATGATTTCATCTAAAGATACTTCATTATTAACTCAGAATTTCCAGTAAGGAAGTTGATAGCAAGCTTGGTGGCTTCGCACACTATGCCAAAAGCGTAGTACTTCAAATGCATGTCCACACAGTAGTCTACTTGATTAATGAGAAATGGAGCTTTTTTGGAAAGAAAAGGGAGATTATTGCAATAAGAATTTACTTTGATGAGTTAGTAAATGATCTATATTTTTTTCTATGAAACCGGGAACAAATCAAATACTATAATAGAAAACAAATTAGAGTGTTATGTAAATTTATATCCAATCTAATTAAATGCTTATATATAGGAAATTTTAGTTTTCTTTTACCTTTGTTGAAACTGAACCACGACGACAAATGTGCAGTTATGCACTGCAAAATTTTTAAACTAGTACTACTAAAGAGAAGGGCGTAGTAATTGAAACCACGCACACAGCACTCCGTTTTCATCAACCCCGCCGAATAGATAGACGGCAAGACGTTTGCATTGGAAACTGGAAAGACCCAAATACAACATTGGGACCCACCCAAGAGATAATTCGACGTTCCAGTTTGATCTCTTCCGTATTTCTTTTAGAAACGCCTTCACTAAAACATTAAAGTCACAGAGATCGATCTAAAGGCAACAAAAGAAGCAGCCATGCATGGAGGTTGACAACAAAGACAGGAGTCATGGAGATTGATATCATCAGACCCTAAAAGACAAAACGAAAAGAAAAAAAAAGCTTAATACTTGTTGTTGGCCTTTGGACTACTCTAATTGATGATGAATCGTTAGTCCCAATATCTCTTAATAATTATCTCTTCCACGTTGTGTTTTCTTTTCAAGGTTGGCTAAAACTCTTTGGTGGATTTATAGGCAAGAGTTCATTTTGTAAGAATATATTTTGAGGAAGAGAAAGAACCATGTCAGAGTTTAATGGAATTATACGAAAGATGATAAGTAAAATCTTTCAAATATGATAAGTTGAAGAGAAAGAAACGAGTGTGAAAGAAATTAAAGATATCGCAATATATCCACGTGAAATGGAAAAATACACTAAAATACACCAAGCTTTGCTAGATTTTCTCTAGTAATGTCTAATCTTCTGTGTAAAAATACTGAAAAAAAATTGTCCAAAACAATACAAAATAACAAAGGAAAGAAGCCAACACTTTGCGCAAAGAGCCTCTAAAAACCCAGCAGACACCGACTCTAGGCTTTCTCTTCATTCAACAAGCAACAGATTAAGAAAAGAGTCCGGTAAGCTTATGACCTTAGAACAGTCCGCGACAAAGGCATTTTAACCTCATGACCTGGAGCGATTAACAAGCAACAGATTAAGAAACGATGAGCATGGAAGCAACACATAATCACCTAATGTTATGTGGCATCTGCACACGGGTCTATCTAGATGTATACTCAAAACCACATTCCAGCCAGAGAAGCGACGTTCGATAATCCGAGTTTGGTTCTGTTACTAACACTACATATTTGTTTGTTTTCACACTAACTAGACTACATGATTTCCTCTGATGTTGGAAGCTAGAAAACTCATAACTACAATACTTTTAAGGGAGAAGATGTTCCTCAAATAGCCTACTCAGTTTGGCATATATCAAGCAAAATTAAAACGTGAGAGTGTACCTCGACTATTTTGAGTGCGTGGAACAATGAATTTCACTTGTCAGTGTGACCCCTTTTGGCCTTACGACGACCATGGTGGTGAGGGTGTTTAACAGGTTTCTTTGTCTTTGTGCTGCAATAAACAATAATATGAAATATTTCTATGAGTAAGAATATTACATAAGACGACTAAATGGATTAATTAGGAGACTTGCCAGAAGAGATAACGAAGCACTTTGTAAGCAATGAAGATGGGTAATGCCAACAATGCAGAGGCCTACAGTGGATAGATTAAGATTTGAAGTTAGAGAGGAAACAAAGCATGCAGTCTCAGAATACGTTCTAGAAGAAAGTAAGGCAAATACCGCAAACCAAACAAACTCGTTGGTAGCAAAAGGCTCTGTCAGCTCATGGTTTTTCAGTTTTCGTTCGATATGGGCTTGGACCTTCACAGATAAACATATAGATTTTAGCTTTAAAAGTCGAGCATACTCGTTGATGAATCCAAGAAGTGGAATAATTCAGATATATTTATAATATGCACAAGTAAGGTTTTGGTTTCAGACCTGATGGTGATAAGCTGTGGCGGATTCAAGGAACTCTTTATAGACGATGATCACCTTGGTTGTGTAAGGTTTCATTGCAACCTTCATTTTATCAACATGTGGTTTCGTGGTCGTGGCCACTTGGTCAACATATGGCTTGCTGAATTTTTTGGCCTCCTGGAGATTGTAACAAGCATTAAGTTTACATCGATAAATATTAGCTGATTAATGTTTACCAGACCTATCGGTGAAAGAATAAACTAATATAGACACTATACCTGATAATAGGGGTCTACAAATTCTTGAACCGCGACAATGTGAGGGGAAACAGCACTCTTTGATGCATGGTAAGCCTCTTTAGCTTTGATGGATAGTGTTCGGACGTGTGGCTCAACATGCGTAGTAACAGTTTCCCTGATGGCTGGAATATATTTCTGCTAGTGTCATAAAACATATTATATATGAGCCAATTATAACTCTAGAGATTGGTGATTCATCAAAAATGCAGGCATTCAATTAGTGCCAGAGAAATTTACTACAAAGAAAAATTGCCAATAAGATGCTTACAGTTTTAACGTTTTCCACGTGTGGTTCAGCCCACTTCTCAGCTTGAGCTTTTGCTTCCGTCACCTAATCAATAATAAGTAAACTTCATTAGCCAGATGCTCTCATGCTGTGTAGAGGCATAAATCTCAATAGGACAAAATTTAAACAGCACCTTTAGAATTACTGTCTCCACAGCAGGTTTCCCATGGGCCTCCCAATGTGTCTCGGTATAAGTCTATGGGTACATGAAATTCCCCATGTTAACTGGGGAAAAAACTGCTATGTTACAAAACTGTAAAAAGGCCAGCATGAACCTTACCTGAAATTTAAACCAGTGAACAGCAAGCCAAGGGGGAAGCCATGAACCATGAGCCTGAGTAAATAAAACAATTGACATTAGCTTTTTGCTGAATTCCGGCTTCCAGGCTCCGCTGATTTCCCAAACAATAGAATATCTAATGCTATAATAGCTTCAGAGACAGCCAAATGGAAAACTGTGTCAAACCTCCAGCAGTTCCTTAGCCTTCGTGGTTGCTTCAAGCTTTGTCCTCAACATTTCTTCCTGAAATTTAAAATTTGGAATAGCTATATGTGAGGCAGAAACCAAAAGCATAGGAAATCTAATTTAATAATAGGTTACTGTACCTCAGCTATCTTAATAGCACGTTCAAGTTTTCCTATTTTGTTCTTCTGCTCTTCATTTTTCTTCTGAAGCTGCAAGACATCAGATACTATAATTAAACACCTTCAGGACACTACTATAAGAATTGGCTCAACCAAAAGTATAAAAGCATAGTCGATGGTATAGTAAGAAGGAGGGAAGTAAAGAGTTCTGATGGGATAATCAAATTGCATCACGAAACCTGTTCTAAAGAGTTCCATACAACTCAAGCCCGAATTTAGATCAAACACAAGTATCAAATCATGCAAGAATCTATCCTAAGGAGATCTAATATAGCTGAATAGCTGAATGGAAACTGCAATGGTAATAACATAGCATAAATGACGAGGCTTAGAGCATGAAGATATTTTGAACTCATCTTTAAACAAAGTCTAGCTAAAGCTGAGATAAAAAAACGTAACTAAGCATTCACCATGTCTCTTAGAGAAAAAACAAATGAAACTGTGTAAAGAGAAAATGAAACAAGGGATGTAAACAGACATACTTTGTCGAGGCTCGAGTTAAGTTCACTTAGTTTTTTCTCAGCTTCATTAGTCCGAGCTTCTGTGGAATCTTTCTCCTTGTTCTTTTGCTCCAAGAAGTTCTTGAGTACCTCTACCTGAATGGCAGAAGTAGCATCACAAAAAATCAGATTCCGTTTGCATATTCCAGCCGTAAAAACAGATAGAGTTCTTGAACTTAAAGTCTCACCTGCTTCTCCAATTCAGCAGCTCGTGCTTGAGCCTTTCCCAATTGTTTTGCAGAATCTGATGATCCCTTTTTCTGGAGAGGAGTGAAAACATACACATCAGATGTAAGCCAAACATGTCAAAAGATTAGAACAATTTACGACACTTTCCAAACAAGTAGGTGAAATTGAACCCATATTAGATCCATACTTGTAGTGATGAGACTTCAGTCTGCAAGGAAGCAATCTTGTCTTCCCTTTCTTTAAGAAGTTTCTCCTTCTCTGCTACTAACTCATCTTTGCCCTTAACCTCCCTGGTTTTCTCATCGATTTGGGATTCTTCACAACAAAACAAAAAGAAAACATAAAAGCTCATAAACCAAAATTTGCATCCACCAAATAAACAAGGCTAAGCTGAACGGATTTGAGATCTCATAAATGTCACAAAACCATAGCAAGCAATTCGACATTGCGGATAAATTTATACGAATCACATCTGAAATCGATCCAAAAGCAACCAGTTTAAGTCAATGTTATAAGAACAGAAACACATTAAGTAGCTGAAATAGTAATTCCGAATTCAATACGAAACGAAGTCAAATAATAATCAAAACTTTGCAATTATTCGTTCAGAGGGAAGAGTTTGAACAATGCAAGTCGCTAACTAACCTAGGGCACGGATCTTGGCATTAAGCTGATCCAGTTGGATCTTTGAGGAGCCGGCGGATCCGGCAGCCTCAACAATCTCCAGCTCATCAGCATCGGCGAAGACGCTGGTGGTGAAAACCAAGGCAAGAAGTAACAAAGCCACGAGCTTTGCGGCCGCCATGTCTAGAGTCACCACCGTCGATCAAGGAAAAGGGACGGAGATTCCAACAAACAAGAGAAACGTTTCCTCTCTCACGGTCTCACGATCTCACGATCTCATTCTCTCTCTCTCTCTCTCAGTTATATATATATATATATTTATGAAGGTGTTTTTTTGACCATAGACCGTAGAAATTTCTTAACCCTTTTGTTGTTAGAAAAAAGAGACAGCGTGCGAAGACGAGAGAGAAGGTTTTGTGTTGACGACGTGAGCTTTATGGCTTCGTGGGTATGTCGTGACCGACGACGACACGCGGCATCCATCGGATCCACTTGTGTGTTTTCACATTCATGACGTGGCACAAATCCAAAACGTTGACAAATTTTTATTTATTTTTGGGTAAAATATGACAATCATTTTACCAGTCGACTTGATTAATGTCGTATTCAAAGTAAGTCATCATCAGATCAGATCTCAAATCATAATAGTCCAGTTGCCAATGAGTAACAAACATAGTCTTATAAATTTTTTGAAAATCAGTTCTTTTACTATATCCGATTTAAACCATTACATAGATATTCATAGCTTAACCAGACGTAACATAATAAAATGAAGATGTGATAGCTATTTCCAAGACTATTTTATTCTTATATTTTGCGTCTGTATGTATGAGATGTGTATTATATATCACTATAATCAACGAAAACCATACTTCGTGGGCTATGTATGGTCCAATAGTGCCAATTAATTTCCCGTTAAATTAAGCAACTTTCTATTCTGAATTTTCAACGAAATTCCAATGTATAACATTTGCCTGAGAGCTAAGAATCTTTGTTTTTCTCTCGAAGCAACACTGCACGTTAATAATTTTTGTATATTTTATGCTCTTGATCCAACACAATTACCTTCATTTTTTTGATGTAAAAGGTTGGAATCACGATTCGCGATAGCTAAATCTGTACGATTGATTAAGATCACGACAATAAGTACCGCTGGATCCTTAGAGATGTGTCTGGTCTATCGTTCCCTTTGACATTAACCAAATTAACAAAACTAATGAGTAATTAGTAATTAGCAACTATTTATTAAATACATGGACGATGCCAACTCACCTCAGCTCAGCTAGATCAGACCTAATTAACTTAATTTATCCTTTCAGTCATAAATACTTTGAATACATCTCTCTGTATACTCCAACGTTGCGGTCTCATCAATCATCAGCCGCACAGTTCTTGCTTCTCTAAGTTTCCCTAAAAAGAAATCTGGGAAGAAGATTATATAGTCTATGATTTTTTTTTTTTGTCAACCGCTTTTAATTAAAAAAAGAAATAGAGTTTACAAAACATACATCACGCGATAATGATCTAGCTACTAGATTATCCGCTAGTCTATGATTTCTTATGAGTTTTAAATTAGTAAAACAAATTTCCAGGTAATTAAGGTATCGAGGATAATCATTTGAGCTAGGTAATCTATCATCTTATCGTTTTTTTTGTGTTTCTGCTTCAGTTCTTCAATTTCCTTAATCAGATGATCTTCACATAGTTTCTCTGTTTTCTCCTCTGACTATTATCCTCTGCAATGGTTGACAATTGACATATGCTGCTCTGGTCTCCCTCAGAATCATACTCTCTCTTCTGTTTTTTTACTACTCGCCTTCTTCTCATCTGGGCAACTACTATATATCGATGGCTATCTCGTGCTTAAATGGTCATTAATTACAAATTAGTGGCTATTATCCATGAATTACCCATCCGTAGCTAATTGGTAACGAAAATCCACGTACAAGTTATTAGCTACTGTCGCTTAGCTACTCAAAATTGAGATACGTGAATAAAGTTTTAACCACGAAAATGTCCATTGCTAAAATTAACTGTATTTGTTTGTAGTATATAGCTTTTCGTATACCGAATCCAACCTAAAATTGAAAATATGAGAAAGAAAAAAAAAAGTTAAAACAAAAGAGTTCGTTAACAAACAATTTGAATTTAGGCGAACATGGGATTCAAAACTCAGATTCGGATATAATTAGCATCATAATCTGAATTGACATCTCTAAACGAGTTGTGAACATTCTGATAATTCATATTACGCAGAGAAAAACAACAGTGTTGGTATATTTAAATTTCTATATTGTCTTTGGGGGGATTTATGTAGGCTCGCGTGACGACGGGTTCCTAACACATAACATTATAACAACTAACTAGGAGAGATACTAATGCACGGAACAAATGTGAACATCACATTTTTTTATCTTCAAAAAAAAAAAAATGTGAACATCACATTTTTTGGCCCATTTCTTTCTCGACGTATGCCACGTGCACTATAAATTACAAACAGAAAATAACGTACATACCAAGAGAGCTGTGCGATATGCTGAGCTGATACGTTATAAAGTCACCCACATGGAAATGCCAATAATAACACTCAATAAACCAAAACGTGACATATTACACCACACAAAACACATACTCCAATATAATATCTCAAAGTTGTCATTGTAAACTTACACGCTTCCATCATCTAACGCCCAGCAAACCCTAATCAATATATGATCGATATCTAATTATACTACTACGCATATAGTATACTTTAGGTATTTTATTTTTTAATCGAATGATCTAAAATTAAAACGTAAAATTAATCTTCGAAATTGGCAACTTCCATGTAAATTCGTCATGCAATTCAGTAGTCCTGGCCTTAACCAATAGGACGATGATATCACTGAACTACAATCACTTGTTCTACTGACCAAAACTCCATTCGATCTACACAGATCCACAACAAGACTTTTTATCGAATTTTCTTCTTTCTTTACCGAAGAAGAAGAAATCGAGGTTATAAAGAAGAGGAACCATCACGACCGAGCACAAAAACACAAGCACCGGTCCAAAAATCCAAAGCATCAAAGGCAGCGCTGCGTAGAACAACCGATTCCCTACAGTATTCAAAACAAACCCTCTCTCTAGCAACTCC
Source organism: Boechera stricta (assembly GCA_018361395.1). Classification (NCBI taxonomy): domain Eukaryota; kingdom Viridiplantae; phylum Streptophyta; class Magnoliopsida; order Brassicales; family Brassicaceae; genus Boechera; species Boechera stricta. The sequence goes on along the minus strand of CM031544.1, from coordinate 22,784,420 downwards.
GCCACGTACTCCTCTGCTGTCATCATCATCTCATCCTCCAAATCCTCCGGAGGAAAAGGAGTGTTGATGAGGATGTTGACTTGGTTGATGAAACGAATTGAGAGTGAGTGAGAGAAGAAAGAGAAGAGGAAGATGGTGAGGATCGTGACGTACTTGAGAGCCACCATGAACTCTCCGCGAGCTCCAAAAATGGCGTCGTTTAGAGGCTTCTTCACTGCGTATGTGCTGCTTATAACTGCAGCTAGACCCGCACAGAGAAGGATCGATGTTGTTGCCATTAAAGTCGACCCCATTATGCAGTTTCTCAGCGTTTGAACGGCTAAGATGTTCTTCTTCTCGTTGTCCTAATTAAACGAATACATTAAAAAAATCATATATTTATGTGTGTAGATGTTTATATAAGAAGTTGAAGGTTACCTTAATGATGGAAGCGACCCAGGAACGGCGTGCTCTAGCGTTAATGCCGATGATGGTGGTGAGAGGCTGTGTGCGTAACTTGTGCCACAAGTAAACATGGTACGCTGCGTATACCATTAGCCCTAGCGGCACCAAGATCACATCTAAATAACATTCTCTCCATTCCATTTCTAATTCAAAATTACCGAAGTTCTATTTTATTTTTTGGTGTGTATGTGTGACTTATTGGAAGGTTTGGAAAACAAAAAGACTCTATTTATAAGAAAAATAATAATGATCGTTAACCAAAAAATAAAATAAATTGCTAATTAATTAACGCAAAAAAAAAAAAATAGAGAAAAGACATAAAGGTACGGTGTGGTGGATGCCGGATGGAGAGGGATGACGTGGCACATTTTGTCCTTTTGTTCGCCATTGTTAGTTTTCAAACCCCAAAGTGAACTCTCTCTGTTTTTTTTTTTTTCTCCTTTTGTCAACAAAGTGATCTCTAGCTGAGCCCATCATACTATTTATAATTCTTGCACGCTTTTGATTTCTATGTTCTATCATTTCTTTCTTCTTCTACTCGTATATATGGAAAAGGCCTATATTAATCACCTCTATATATGAGGCCGTCAATTAAAATATTTGATATATATATAATCAGTTTCTCACAAAATAGATGTTTTGTGTTTTTGTTTTATATAGATGGATGTTTACAAAATTATATTCAAAATTTGATGACATTTTTACAGAATAAACTACATAATTAATTATGTTTTAGTTATAATAGTTTAGTTTAAAGAATAGCAAATAAATTTAAAAGATTAGCTACTCGTACTACTTAACTATTCGGTTTTTTCGTATACTGCAACCTAAATTTTTTTTTAGAAAAACCTCAACATTTAGCTTAATTGTCCCTCGTTTTATCAAATGATTACTTCACATTCTAATGAAATATTCTTCTGGTTATTCTATAAATATATTTATTATGATCTTGATTCTTGATAGGGTATAGATATGATGTATGTATGTATACATTAATACATGCACGTTGACACTTATAAAATGTTATGTACGATAAAGCTTCGAAAGTTTGAAACTAATAGTCGGATTCTCTTTCCTAATACCTGGTGAATCTGGCAAATATAGTGTTGCTGTATCTGAAAGTTTCAATTTTTGGATATCTTTTCATATATTCTTTTAACAGAAAAACATATAATTTAAGGATTAACAAAAATTGAAACAAGTTTACATACAAATTTAAGAACGTACTCCCACATAAAAATAAATTTCATAAAAACCGCTAAAATATATTTTCGTGTGCGATATATATATGATACAGCGATAAAAATTACTCCATAACAACGTACGACTATGCGTTTTATATACTAGTTTTGATAAATACGACACCATATCTTACAATCTATAATATATTACGGCAACGGAGCACTAAAAAGCAAATAACTAGCACTGGATAATTTGAAATCTGACGAGGACCATATACAGGTATATATTGTGAGTGATAATAATTAGTCCTTATCATATGAGATATGACAAGACATGAGGCCGACTTTAACCATCGCCGATCAGATTCATGCTTACCTCGTCACTTAACTTATTTGGTTTTGTGTGTTTCACTCAATTATCTTCCCACACGTTGGAATCCTAGCTATTACTTCCACAATCCACATAAACTTATCTCTATTTATTTATACTCTTTTTGGAATTTTCTTTTAAATTACAATTCCTTATGAAGGATCATAATATTAATTAATAGACCGAGTGATTTGGGGTTTTGGTGTCATCTCGTGAATTTTTTTTCCACTTTCTAAACGCAGAAATGAATGGGAATATTTATTTGATTCATGATATAGTTCATTTTATCGATTCCGATCATTATTCTATTCATTTTTATTTCATTTATTATTATTCATCTGATACAGCTCGTTCCTTTACAAAAACTACCCGTTACACTCTATTATGAATAACAAGGTTTGTTCCGGTTTAAATGGAAAAAAGAGGTCAGTTTAATCAATCTGATGACTCGGTCAACTCTGGTTCTCTTTTATCCATGCGTGTGGACCGTGTGGTTATGATTCGAATTATATTGTAAGTATTTTTGCTGTAGACGATCGACTGATTTTTTTTGAATCTTTCGTTGCTATATTTGACGAATTAAAATGAGAATAAAGTAAAATAGAGATACAATAATCGTTTCAAGAGTGTCTAGCTTTGGTCGTGTCGTTCTTGGACGGGAAGTGCGGCTTGATTCATATTTTGAGTTCTTTGTAATTCAAACTTTATAGTGCTCCTTTATATCCTCATTAGTAAGAATTAAAGGAAACTTAAAAGCTAGAGCAATCATCGAGCAATATATTGATTTCTTTAATGCTTTTAAAATGGACTATTAATTATTGAGTGTTGTATTTTTTTGAATAACCAAGTTGGCTGTTGTTTAATTTTCTGTAGTTATTAATTGGACGTAGTTGTTCAAATCAATGTTTGTGAGTTGTGACTGAACAAGTTTAGGGTGTTTGACGTATTTATATAAAGTTAATGGGTCACTTTTTCACGAAAAATATCTCGTCCAATCAAATTGTGCTACATGAACTCTATTTACATATCACATAATATATAATAATTATAATTGTATTATTATGGTAGTAAAAATATAGAACCTAATAGTTTGTATTGGTTTCGTTGTATCTTTACATGAGTTCAAATCCGTTAAATGCATGCATGTTGTTGACAGAAAAAAACTATCATAGAATATTTATAGTACTTGTTATATATTCATAACATAAGTTAGAAGTAGAACCATCACATGTATAATAGGAGGAAAAGCCATCATATAAGAAATAATTAAAAAAAAAACATAATAGCAAATTTAAACATATTATACATAATTTCACATACGTATATAAATGTGTATATATATATATATATATATATATATATATTGTTAAAGAAACACATGTTTAGAACAAGAGATGATAGCACACGTCTATAATCTCTAGTAGCATAAGAATATATCTTTCTTTAATTTCTTTTGGGTGCATCAGATTTGAAGATGTGCAGAATAAATCGTGAATGAATAAATCTGAAGATTTGCGTACTAAAAGATGTGTGGTTCTATACTTTTTATAATATGCTAGCTGCCTCATCCCATAAGCAATGTGCTCCTAAATCTCTTTTTTATACCGACAAAGTAATGATTTATACATCGTTCGGTGCATTTCTATTCTGAGATGACTTTAGAGTTTCGACTTTCGTTTTATTTTTATGAGTGTTCTTATCTTAAAGATCACCAAATAGAACGGAAAAAAAAAAACAGAAAACAAAAAATTTGAGGAAAAATTGTTTCAGCGTCGATTACTTATCAGGAAACAACATAAAACCTTCTTGGATACACGGTGTGATCGTTGAATTCAAGGGAAGCGTTGATAAATCCATTTTAATTTGTATGTACCCCTAATATCGACTCTAACAATTCCATGAGACACTCTAAAAAGAAACACAAGCTATTAATTTTGTTTACTGCATAGTTTTTTTTTGGCTTGGAAATCGACTTAATGATAATGTGAACTGTCTTTGGATGTCATTCTTCATTGGCTTAGTCATTCGCCACAGATCCGACATCATGTGTATTAGGCGTTGATGTAAAGATGTTCGAATCCTGTTTCCCACAAAAAGAATTATATGCTCTCATTTGTGGAATCCATTTTTCAAAAGTAGTGCTTTTGAGTAATAATATACTTTCTTTGCAAACTTAATTTTATAAAAGTAAACCTGAAAAAGAAATTTTTTATCACAAGGTAAACATAAAAAAAAAAACTCTATGGAACATTTTTTTGGGAAAAATATGTATAGCAAATAAAAAACAACACCTCAAATCGAGTCAAGTATCGGCGCAATCTCATAGAATAGTTTGGTATCAAAAGAAAAATAAAATAAATCGTTCTACATACTATAGAAGATCATATCGTGCAATCTCAATAGTGTAGTATAGTTAGAAACTTTGGTCATATGCGAAGACAAAATACGTCACCGTAAGAAAGATGAAAGAGAGGGAAACTTGGAGATAAACCTCACTGAGGATATAAACAGTTTTCTAGTAAAAGGTGATTCGGTTAGAGTATTCTCATTAGTGATACTCTTATGGGTGTCTTAAGAATTAATTAATATTATATTTAATAATATTTTAATTTAAGACCACTACTAAATATACATTAGTTTTTCACCCTCCATTAGTGACACCCTTAAGGGTGTCCTAAGAATTAAAAATTAATTATTTATTAAAAATGTGTTTTTTAGTTTAAATTTATAATATAACAAATGTTGGATTAAACTTATGAAAAAAAACTATAAATTATAATTATAGAATATTTTATAAAGAAAATAAATATATTACATTATAAATACTTTTAAACATATATTACAATACGTAAAAAATAAATTCAAACTTAAAATTGGATATAATAAACGGAAAACAAATATGTAGAATGATAGATACGTATAAAAGCATTATCAAGAACGTAATTCTCTCAAGTCTAATATTCAGTTTGCCACCGATATGTTCAATCAAATCTTTCAATAGACACAGAGTGCCGATTTAACGCCCATCATATTGCCTAGATTGGTATATTTGAGAAAACGTTAAATCCACAAGTGAAGTCCCGCTTCTTCTCCTGATAGAATTCTGATACATATCAGATGCATCGACGCATATCGTATCGTCTCTCTCTATCATCATATGCAATATGATACATGCTCTCATTATCTTTCCTATTTTTGTCTTATCCCAACTAAGAATTTTTGACAATCGCAAATCGAGAATCAGACCCCAAAAGCACGCTCGACATCTTTCCGGGCAGCTTCTTGACATTGAGCAAATAATGATGCTTTCGGACCTTGTGGAATTGAAATTGATTGGATGAAAGTTGCCCATTTTGGATATATGTCATCAGTCAGATAGTAAGCCATATTGTATTGTCGTCCATTGACAAAGTAATCCACTGTCGGAGCTCGACCTTCTAATATATCATCAAAAACTGGTGAGCGGTCAAGAACATTGATATCGTTTAAGGTACCTGGAGATCCGAAAAATGCGTGCCAAATCCAGAGGTCATCTGAAACTACAGCCTCTAAAACGATTGTAGGTTTTCCAGATCCACGTGAATACTGCCCTTTCCAAGCTGTAGGGCAATTCTTCCACCAACGACAATCAATGCTTCCTATCATCCCGGAAATCGGCGTGCTTCTCCTTGATTGAGTAATCGTTRGAGATCCTCTGGTGTAGGTCTTCTTAGGTAGGTATCCTGAAACAAATATATAATTCCGTCCACAAATTTTTCCAAGCATACCATTGCGGTGCTTTCACCAAGGCGGAGGTATTCATCCACTGATCCCGCACAACCATAGCCATCATACGAATGGTCGTACACTTTGTAGTCCGAAAGACCCAACCTCTCTCAGAAGATCTGCCTTTTGTTGAAAGTATGGTACTTGATTGGATAGTGTGTCAACAATACGTATGAACAATGGTTTGTTCATTCTGAAACGACGTCGGAACATAGGTTGAGAGTAAGTAGGATTTTCACTGAAATAATCATTYCATAAACGAGTGTGCCCATCCTCGCGTCCTCTTTCAACATAAGATCGTTTCCGCCTTGATCTTGTTGCTTCTTGATGATGGCCATAATTATCTATGCCTTCTTGAAATAGACTCTGATATTGTTCATCAAAAGCTTGATCAAATTCTTCATCTAAATTTGAAGATGACATGTTTGTGTGAATTTTTGTTTTGGTTTGAGAAAATTGGAAAGTGAAGAGATTTGTAAAAAAAGAGAATTGTAAGAAAAGAGAACTTGGAACTGAAGCTTGTTACATTTAGATGAAGAATTTGGAAAAGAGAATTACATAATTCACGGGTTGTTGTTTCACAATATATACAACTGCAATAATACAAGTGGGAAAAGAAAACAAATTACATAAGAAAACAAATTACATTTGATTTATTACAAATGGGGAAAGAAAACAATTCTCTCAATGATACAAGGAACCGAAACAAATTACATCTCAGAATGATACAAGTAAAGCTACTAGCAAACAAATTACATCTCAGCAATGATATAAGTGGGAAAAGCAAACAAAATTAAAGAATGCAAAGACATGACATTGTCTTTGTTGTCTTGTGCCGACAGATCACTAGCACCCTTCATCAATTATCCTAACATCTCAGCAATAAGCTTGTTTTTGTTCTCTTCGCTCGAAAGATCTATCTTGGCTATGAGACTGTCTAGAAGTCGCTGCTTGGATAATCTTTCTCTTGCAGCTATGTCTTTCTGCTTGATCTCCCACAACCCCTCAAACTTTAACAGGGAACTAGCTTCACTTGATGATGTAGTGCCACTCTTTTTGGCTTTGCCTTTGGATGCCTTAACACCAGGAGGTCGAAGACATGATTCTTCCTCAGCTTGAGATGTTTTATTGGAACTTGAGGAGTATGTACCACCCTCATCTAGCTTAGTTCTTTTGGAACTTTCCTTAATCTTAGAGATACACCATTTCTGATCATGGCGAAGCTCCAACCAGGCATGCTCAAGGGCAAACTTCACTTTCTGATCGTAAGAAGATTTGGAGAACATCATCATCGATGCCACTACTTCTTCGACTTGGTCAGAAGATCCTACAAACTTGTTGACACTCTCAGATTTTTTTCCATCTCTTTGGTAAACCCACTACCGATTGCTGCATAATAGTGCTATTTCTCCCAAAAGGCACCAGCTCATTCCCTACGATTGGATCTTTCTGGTGTTTAACCAAGCACGACAGACAACATCTTCGGGCAGTCCATCACGCCTCTTGACTTCTTATATATGTTTTGTGCATCACATATTGGCTACTGACGAGGGTTTTGTGATGACCTAATTTGATAGGGAAAAGAAAGATTAGTTTCCAGATTATTACTCTCTTGTTGGCTACTCAAGAGGTCCATAAAGTTTTGAGGAAAACTATATGGATTGCTAGAACCCATAACCTAAACTAAAGAACGAAGGAGAAGAGAATAACTGGGAAGTAAAACTATGATTCTCAGAATAAATAGCAATAGATAATTCTCCAAAGTTAAAACTTGAGTATGTTTTTGAAAAATTGTGAGTTCAAGTGAAACTATTACTAACCTGTAACATTGAAGCCTTCCAGCCACGTGATAAGAAGCACCATGTGAAACTGGTCCTGCGCTGTCTCCATCAAGTTCAGACTGCACATGAAAAAGAAAAAGATTCCCTGATTACAAAATAAAAGTGTGGGAAAGAAAACAAGTGGGAACAAAAAGATTCAACAAACAATGATCTCTCACATTATTTGATCAAAGCTAGCAATGACTCAACATCACAAATAATACAAGTATCTCTTAATGGAAAACACTAAGCCAGATGACATAAAGCTAAGCCAGAATGGAATAAAGGTGAGCCAGATGGAAAAAACATAACACAGACTAAACAGAAAAAAACTAAGGCAAGGATAGCAATTTCCTTAGTCGCAGAACAATGATAAGCAGGGACTATGATAAGCAGAAGCAAGCAAAAATATGAACCAACAACAATGATAAGCCACTTTTAAGCACAACCAAGAACAAATAAAAAAAGAACTATGATAAGCTAGATGAGGACTATGAAAAAATGAACAAGAACAAATAAGAAAATGAATCAAATAGCACTATGATAAGCTAAAATGTTCAGTATTAATTGATCATATATTGAAACGATAACATTATATATCATTTTATAATAAGCGAAAGGACCTTCTCTAGTCGAGATACCGAGCCAAGGAGGTATTTTCTGCGTCATTCGACATTCGCAATAAACTTTCCAGCTTCGCTAGCTCAAAAATTCATTCCATAAAGAATCAAAACAATAAGAAACCGGAGTCAACTTTACCATTTAAAAGCTCATAAGTAAACACCACTTCATATAACTCTTTTCTCATCTAACCTCAAGTGCTTATATGTAACATGGATAGGTTGCTTTTCATCAGCCCATGTTCGGGATCTTTTAACACCCGATTTAGACATGAGCAATTAAAAACAAAGTAGAAATCGTAATCACATACATTCAAGTAGTATAGAGCAAACAATTACAGAAACATTTAATAAGTATAGTGGCGGGACCTTCACATTAGAACAGCAAAAGAAGGATACAACTTACATCCAAATTGGTGTTCTGATTAAGTGTCTCTTTTTGGATACTCACTTTCTCATCCTCAGATTCCATTTTCAAACAAAACTGTGAATAATCTTAAAAATACCCTATTAAAATCCTAACACAACACAACCACCCATAAAAATACCCTGTTAAAATAAACTGACAATATCAAACTCAATGAAACCTTCAACTAAATCAATCAAAATCAAACAACCTTCACCTAAATCTCGTGACCAACCCAAAACTGACATGCAAGAGATTCAAAACTTACAGTTATTATCAAACATGCAAGAGATTCAAAACTCCAAGATGATCTGCAAATTTATATTTAATCGATATAAAAATAACATAAATTCTTATGAAATTGAAATTTGATATCGATCCTAAATTGGTCTATAATTAAACACAATCAAACAACAAAACAAATTACAAATCGATTAACACACTCAGATCTAACCGCAAGAAGAAGAATCATGAAGAAAGAAATCTACAAGAAACGACATTCGGTATAAGTGATAATTCCAGATTTAACAGTTAATCTTCACAAAGATTCTTCGAAATAGATTACTCTATTTCAAAATCGAAATCAGAAGGGTTTTTTTAGCATATGAACTCTCCAATTTTTTCGCAAATGAAGAAACAGAACAAGAGCTTTTTTTGCAAATGAGAAAAATAAAAATAAAACTATTTTACCTTCCATTACAAGACGCAGTATATAATGTTCTTCCTTATTTTACATTTTTTTAATATTTTTTTAACACACTTATAATTTATATCCGATGGGGATGCTCTTATGGGCTTAAAGGTCTATTCATATTGCTCGGTCCATATTTTTGCTGTTATCATAGTGACGTATTCTATCATTTCTTTTTGAGACTTGACACACGTCTACATACTTGCAGTTGCAGACTCTTTGATTTGGTACCATTTGAGCTAATCCACTTTCAAAAAAATCTATGAAAAACGTGTGTTGATATCCATATATTATAGCCCGATGTATATTACAAGATGGTTTGGGCTTGAGAGTTGTGAAATTAGGCGTATGTGGGTTTTCAATATCAATTAAGAAAAAAGGATTCGCTTGTTTCAACCTTCAAGGCCTAGTTTCTTTACTGATGTACAACTAATTACTAAAGACATGTGATTAATGATAAACTAAAAATTGTTTAGCAACAAAATTGAGTGGATAATTGGTTTTCGATAGATCTCATCACTGTTTCTTCACTACTGATTGCAATTTACTTTTCAACAAAATGCCCTATCTGGATATGTTTGTAGGGTTTTTGGGGTTTTTGATTTTTGATTCTAGGAAAACCAAATTAATAGGTTTTAATGCTACTTAAAAAGTGAATATAAAACTAATTTTCTTAGTTTTCAGCAATTTAAATCATTGTCTGTCTTCTCTGATTTTTTTTTCTTTTTAATAAAAAAAACTTTAATGATAGAATTAATCGAATTAAGTGGGTAAAACTAAAGTATTGTCATCATCTCGAAATACTTGTTTTGTTTATAATGCAATATCCTGGTTTGATATTTTTGAAAATATCTGCGCATTATGTATAGTATTGAATGTTACTGTTGAGACTTTTAAAAAGAAGCCATTCAATTCAACTTACAGAGTATTAAAAAAGAGTATGCCATAACGGTCTATGCCGATGAGATGTTATTATTATACACATCCATTAATTCCTATTTTTGCTACCTTAGTATACATTTAATTTAGACCGTTCGGCAATTTTTTTTTTTTTTAGAAATATCCATTTTGTAAAACAGCAAATCAAATCTTGAAGACATTGGAAATCAGATCAAGCAAAGGCAAAGGCAGGATCAGGTTAAATAAAACGGGAATTGGAATGTGTATCATATAATAAAGAGATTTAATATACTACAGTTTTCAAATAATCATCTTAAACCAAAAAACAATCATGAAAATCATCATTGATTTATGGCACGTAGAGAGATCAGGGAATAAAAGCCAGCTAGTTTTTCCAATTTTAATTAAGCTACATTTTCTCAATTATTCATAGGGGCTCAATCATTTATGTTTGTTTCTTCATGGGTGGTTAGTACCACTTTACAACATAAACTCAAATTTTCATTAAACAATTTTTTTACATTTTAATATCTTCAACTATGTACGGATTATAAACCTACTAACCCCCTCAAAATATAGAACTGTGATTGTTTTCCTCGAATGACGGAGTAAGTAATTAGTCATTTAAATTTGGAGCAACTAATCTCTGGGCATAAGTTATTAGAAACTAATTTACTAATGCGTACAAAAAAAAAATAGAAGAACGTGTATTGTGATATAGGCCATGTTGTACGGGCCACTACGTATTAATCAATCATTTAGAGATAAATTGTTTAATACTAAAGTATATGGTGGATTGGTGGCCTATTGGTCTCGTGGATAGCAGTTACGAGGGGGAAAAAATTGGTAGACAAAAATCGGTGGACGATGCTTTCTCTAGCAGTTGACCCACCGGTTGATTAAACTTATACATTCATTCTCATAATGTTTAAAATATATGATATGTATCGTTGTCTAGTTATAATCCAAGTTAAAACGCGAATATGTTCGTTTGGGAGTTGTAGAAAACCAAAAAAATAACAAATAACAACACAAACAAATATTTATCACTTTACTTTTATAATAGTTGTTGATACACCCATCACATATTCAACTACATCTTTTACAGCACTAAAATCTACGTACGTAGTCTTATGTGCTGCTACGACTTGTATTGTTTTCTAATGATGATCAAATAAAAGCAACACAAGACCGGATCGGATGACAATCACCAAACTACTGATAAATAGTAAACTATTTCAATAATGTTATTTGTGGTGTACGATAATGTTAGTAGACGAATCACAAATTAAGAGTTATAATTTTGGGTTTTCATGATTCTTTATTTCGAATTCCAATTATATAATCTAGCCTAATCTGAACGCATTACGAAAATATATAATCTAATAAAATAATTTTATGATTTACGTTTATAAAATATTCTATGCTTTATGCGTAATTTTTGCTGATATATTCATTGCTTCTCCGCTAGTTCATCACCAGCACATGCAACGATCGCCAGTCTGAAAACTTCAATGCTATAATATTGAACAAGGCATTAAAAATAAGTTTCTTAATTTATCAAATCGGCGTCAACTTTTTTATTATGCATTTTATGGAATATTAAGCCGACTTTATTGTTGATATCATAAGAAATTAAACCATTTCGAATATAATTCCAAACATATGATTTAGTCGTTGTAACCAATCATTATTTGCATTTATTTTCAAATTTTCTTTCTTTGGTATCTTGTTGATTTACTTGTAAAGCTATCTTTCTTGATCCTCTAGTTTTACAATATCGTCTATTAATCACTGATTTATGAAGCCATGCCCAAAATCACACCCACGTACACATTTCTATACACAAAACGTAAAAAAATTATATGATCGGATCTGGAGAAATAAATACCACCCTATATAAATTAAAATCTGAAAAGTAAAAATGTTCACATGGGGTGGCTCAACTAAAACCTAAAACCTGGAACCGCAGGAACAGTGACGTGGAAATTGAAGTCCTTTACCTGCACGGTCCTCCATGTTCGAATGGGAACTTCTGAGATGCGTCGGTAAAAGTAAATTATCAATAATAATATTAAACTCTTTTTTTTTTCTTTTTTTTTTTTGTCGTCAATACTAAAATTAGGAAAAAGTATATCTAAATTTTTTTTTTTTAATATATTTTTTGGAAAAGGAAAAGAGTGAGGAGATCCAATCCTTAGATTCATGTGAACTGAACTGCGAAGCCGTTTGCTTTGGAAACTGAAGCCTTCCCCATGTTTCATGTTTCTCTTCTCTCTCGCACCACAACAGTACCACTTCACTCTTTTTTCTTACATTCGAAGTTATTTCTTTTAGCTTCTATTCATACAGTACGTATGACGGACTCACGGTAATAATATTTAAAACCTACTCTTTCTATTTCACAATAAGTTAAAAATTATCGTTTTTAAGATTCCAATGTGGTAGAACATATCTAATTAATTTATGTTTATTTGAAACTAAACAATGTAAAGAAAGAACCGAAGTCTAATAGGTTATTCCTTTCAAAGATGTAATAGAAACTTTAACTAGTCTTCTCTTTAAAAAATGTTAAAGCGATATTTATTTTGAAGCAAAGAAAGTAATAATTTAAGTGTATTATGTTATGATCTGATATCAAAAGTGTTAAGAGATCAACAGCACTAATATGTAAGATGCATAGATCAATTACTCCACTAATTGCTAAATAAGTTTGAGTTAAAACTCATAATTCATCAGATGGTATAATAGTTCAATAAGTTGAAACAAATGTAATTATTTCAAAAGAAAGTGGAGATCCGTTCGAAATGAATAAACTGAAAGAGTCAGTATCTAGAGTGAACATGTTACGATTCTACATATAAAAATATAAAACATCTACAGTAATATATCTCTTGCGCAGCTTGCGCTCACTATTTATTTTATTATTTTTATGAAGATAAAATGGCTGAAAGAGTAAAACAAATCTAAATCTTTTTTTTTTACAAAATAATTATGGTGTTATCAATAAAAAGATTGATTACTAATTGCTAATTTGAAACGCAATCCCAAAAGCATAAACAAACATGGCCTTAATAACGACTGAAGTTAAGAGAAGGTCAAACAAGAAATAATACCCCAACGAGAGGTTTACAAGTTGGTTATTAAGAAAACCAAAAGCATATGATTAGTCGTATATTTTGAAACATTTAATTTGAAAACAAATCTATTAAATAATTAAAGCAAGATTCCAAAATGTCATCAGCACCTCTATATATCTCCCTAATCTCCAAAACCCACCATGTCTCCATCATACACAACACACAGAGATAGCTATACAAACACCAAGCACATAGCCATTTCTTCTTCGTCAGTTTCCGCCATGGAAGCCAAGAAGTCAAACAAAATCAGAGAGATCGTTAAGCTTCAACAGATCCTCAGGAAATGGCGAAAAGTCGCACACGCATCAAAACAAGCCAACAGCAACAAGATCGACAGCGTAGATGACAACAACAACAACATCAACATCAACAACAATGGAAGTGGAAGTGGAAGTGGAAGCAAGAGCATCAAGTTTCTGAAGAGGACATTATCCTTCACAGACACAACAGCTGTTCCTAAAGGCTACTTAGCTGTCTCGGTGGGGAAGGAGGAGAAGAGATACAAGATACCAACAGAGTACCTTAGCCACCAAGCTTTCCACGTGTTGTTGCGTGAAGCAGAAGAAGAGTTTGGGTTTCAACAAGCTGGTATCTTGAGGATTCCTTGTGAAGTTGCTGTGTTCGAGAGCATTTTGAAGATAATGGAGGACAATAAGAATGATGCGTACCTGACCACTCAGGAGTGCAGGTTCAATGCCACGACTGAGGAAGTGATGAGTTATCGTCATCCTTCGGATTGCCCTAGGACTCCATCTCATCAACCTCACAGCCCAATGTGCAGATAATTTTTGTTTTCATTTGCTTGTTACTTTAATCCATTCTTCTTCCTCTTCCCCATGTTCCCCCTTTTTCCCTTGGGGATTTGGACTTTGTGTACTATGCAACTTCAATGAGAAAAAGAGTAAGAGATAGAGAGATTTTTGAATAATGGAATGTACAAACGGATCATTGAAACAGACCAACAATGAAAATCTATCCTTTTTTTTGTCTCTGCCCTAAAGTGAAACAAGGAAGTAAAGATTCAAACTTCAGAGTTCACCAGTAGACCCATTCAATGTTCTTTGGTTCAAAGTTGAAACATATAAATGTGAGACCACAATACAATCTCCCGCTTTCTAGATTACTGTTATTTTGATATATTATAGAAGTCGATCCTTCATCTAAGCGGATAACACCGTACAAATGAACATGGAGGAGAATGTGTCACATGAGTAGTTTAAGAATAAATAATCACAAACATCTAAACAAAAATAATTAGAGAGTTCAGTTTCCTTTTTCAACATCTGCATTTTCCCTCGAACTCTAAGTAGAAACCAAACCACATCAGCCCAAAATGCCAAGTCAATTTAAAGGATGAACTAAGTATATAGTTGTGGTGCAATGGTAAGTATACTCTAGTGGCTAGAGCGTAAATCGGGCATCCCAAAAGTTCGATACCCGCTCAACTTACACTTGACCATTGTGGTATTCATATGGCAGTTTTAGGTCCCCGGGTTAGGCGTAAGAGACTTTGTTACAAAAAAGCAAAAGGTTCATGTGTCTATCTATGCATCCTACGTTCTTTCCAGGAACTACCCATGTGTATTGATGTTGCTGCTATGTTAAGTAATTAGAGACTTAAAATAAACTAATAGAGTAACTAACATGAATTAAAATAGTGTAAAAAGATGAGTACCTACGGCAATGTACTTTTTAATCATCAAGTGGAGACTCTGGTTGTTAAACAATTTAGATTAACAACGTACAGTATCCTATGCTTTTACAACCGAAACTAATGCTATAATAAATATCTTAATTAGTGAATATAATAGTAGAATCACAGGCACATTTTCTCTAAACTAAGTACCCCTCATTATTGAACTCACATGCAACTAACGATTAATCCCTAAACAGGCAAAATCGAAAAGGAAAGATCATGGTATCCTCCCAAAATCAATCAAGATTCAAGAGAGAGAAAGAGAAGGAGATAATGTTTATGTTCTCTCTCACCAGGATTTAAAGGGTGGTCAAAGTCAAAGCTTAAGCAGTGAGATCTGATAAAACGGAAAGGCCACATGACATCTGCACCCTGAGACTTAACGCCCATCTAAAGCAATCACCCAATAATACATGTGTAATCATCTCCTGAACCTGATCTCGAGGATACTGTATAGTGATTATATGAGCAACTTGAAGGAAGTACAGGTTATATAATAGACAGCAAGAAATTTAACATGAACAAACCACAGGCCTCGGAAACTTAAAAAAATTATTGTGACTGTACGTCCATGACTCATAATAAGTTTACTGCTATAATAAGATTGGTATTCAAAGTTATGAGCTAAAAGACAATTAGAGAAACAATGGAAATGCTTATTTTCTAAGGCATTAATCATTTGTAAGCCCTTTTAAGTAAAAAAAAAAAAAACAGTCATGCTTCAATGAAATGACAAATCATCTGATTACATGATCATGCAAAGCCCATTCATGTCTCGCTAGTAGTTGCACAAGAGTCATGAACTTTCTGTTTCTAGATAATTCCCCAAGAAGCATTGTTCCACAATTAATTCTTATTTCAAGTGAAGCAATGGCAAATACTTTAATATAACTGCAAGTACCAAAAGTCATAGCAGTTAGATCAGAGAGAGTATCATCAAGAATCCAGAGGTTTCTCATTCTCAGAATCCTGCTTAAAGAATGTTTTGAATGTGTCGATCCTCGTCTTTGCTTCTGGTAATCTCCTATCTTCCAGAAATTTCTTGGTCGCTGTTACGAAATCTTCCTTATGCCATTTCCATTCCTAACACAGTTTAACATATTATACAGATTGAAACCTTTCACATTCTAAAAAAAACATAAGCAAGAATATGATATAAAACCTCGAAATCTCATTCTCCATAAAGATCCGGATCATGTTTGTTCTTCCATACATATGTTTCGACTTGCAGCTTCTCTGAAGTATCCTGCAGATGACAAAGCATCAAGAGGTTTATGTCAGAATCCAATATGTAAGAAAATATGTAAGAAGTAGTTGTTCCTATCAAAACTTTAATTACCGTCAGCACCACTTCAACAGGCTTTCTGTCATATTCAACATCCTCATCTAACATTTTCAGTTCATCATCTGTGATTCCCTTTAGCACCTACAGCAACAACAACACAGTACTTCAAATTCAAAATTCTGAGAAACCTCAAAATCAAGAGTATACATACACAAAACAAGGAGGGAAACAAAATCTCTACAAAATAAAATCCCCCACAAAGAACAATGGCCTTAACGTTTGGAGATTAGGGGTAATAAATGAACCTTTCCGGTGACTTCTTCGGTACCGTACGGTAGAATTGTTGGATAAACACGGCCTTTGAGTCTAAACCTGTGACTGGAAATCCCAGAATGTCCGTTAATCAACATCCATTGGATCCAAAACAAATGAAATTAAGACAGATAGAGTGTGAGACAGATATAGAGAAACTCACAAGCCGGAGAGTACGGCGGAGACACGGTCAGGGACGCGATTAAGAAGCACGTAAACAACTTTAGGTTCCTGGAGACTGCCATATACAAAGAGATCATGACCAGCTTTCCCTGACAACATACTCATCTTTCTTTGTATCTCCGACTCCGTCCAGTTCCTGCGACTGAGTCTACTACACATAGAGTTCAAGTGTCCATTGTCCGGCCACGTGTCAAGCATACAAAAGGTTGTAATTTTTTTTTTTTTATCCACCATATATTTCTTGGTCTTGTTTTGTGAATTAACAAACTGAAAAAACAATTTCGGAGAAGATGGCAAAGTTTCCACTGTATCATAATTCGAGAACAGAGGAATTAAAACCATAGCCATAACAACACGATATCCATTAAAAAGACAGATCGGGTCATTACAAAAGAACCTCAAACAGAGTTTAAAGTCTTCGAGACACTGGAAAATGTAATGAAATATCTAAAATGTTTGCCCAAGAGTAAGATAATGATCGTTGTTTGCTGATCACATGGCCATTGGTTCAGGACCAGCGGCGTTCAGGATGTCTAAGAGTGAGTTTTGGGGCTCCAATTCCTCGTGCCAAAGCTGCAACTTATCCCCAGGGTAGAAGTTTCTCGTGACTCCCTCTGAGTTGATCTGTTCAAAAACATCAAAAGCAATTTGTTAACTAAGTTCCATTAAAGAGGTTCTCGCTTCAGAGAATTATATCTTACTATGACAGTTCGTACGACGCCTCCACTGGCTCCATCACGGGCGATGGCTAATGAAACCGCCTTCACAACAAGTTGCTGAAAAATAAAATAGCAAGGACCAGTTACAAAAAATGCGGTTTGTGAGATTTTTGCAAAAGCAGAGAAATAATGATACTTATTACTTACCTCGGCTTCTTCTTTGGTCATGTCTTCTTTCCAGGCCTGATCGAAGAACCCGTAAAGATAGCTCGAACCAGAGCCTGCACAAACACACACAATTCCATCAGTTGTTGACAGAATACAGCTATGTTAAAATCGAAAGATCATAAGACAACTATGTTAAAATTCAGATCATAAGACACAAAACAATATGGTTTTTACCTCCAATGGCAAACGGTTGCTCCACTACAGTTCCACCAAGTGGGATCCCGTAGATCTTCCCACCCTCATACTTATCCCATCCACCAACGATGAGACCAGTTTGGAGCATGTTCTGCCCAACAAAGACATACAATGCTTCAGTCAACAATCCATCTCATAAAAACAAGGAATGACCGTACAATAACACACAGAAAACTGAGATTGTAGCATATATATATATACAATAGAATGCATTCTTCCTGAGCACTGCATAGAGTAGCAATAAAACAAAAAATTTCTACATCTACATTAAAAATGTTCGTTCTTCAGAACAGAGAACAACCATTACAACAACACTACGAACAACAAGAGATTCATAAATACTAGCATGCTAGGTTTGAGATGTAACATCAATCTCTATGGCCCCAAAATTTTCGGCTTCAGTTATAATAAAGCAATAAAAAAACATAAGCAAACTTGTACCTTGTTATTATAAGCGAGCATCCTAATAAGGTTGGCAGAAACCTTTACAGTTGCAGGCTGCCCCAGCTGAATTCTGCAAACCATAAGCAAACACATTATTTAATCTTCAGATATATAAGATAACATAAGTATCAAGTCATGTAGTTTCGTCAAATCAAGGCGAGAATGAAACACTCACGTATGCTGGTGAAGGAAGTAGCGAACATAGTCAGAGACAACTTGAGAATCAGCAGCCTGCAAAAGGAACAAGAAGAGAGCTTATTGTAATCAGTAAAATACATCTACAATAACCCATTAGCAAGTTAATCATGAACAACAAACATCCAAGTAAGAAACCCAGCAAGTAAAAGAGTTCCAAGAAAAGTCTAGCGAGCAAAATAGTCAAGACAGAATTGGTCAAACAAAAACAAAAATGAAATCCCTAAGATAGATCCAACAAACGAGAGATTATTACCGATCCAGAGCGGCAGACGTAGACATTATCTGTGAGTTGTGTGATCTTATCAGAAGCCCTGTTCGCTACGTACATCCCTGCGAGAGTAATTTATAGCAGATCCCAATTTCATCAGCTTTCTCAAAATTTCCCAATTTAAAAAACCGAATACGCTTATTCTCCGTTCCGATTGAAATAAAAACAAAGCTCAAAGACAAACCGAACGAACAGGAAATAAAACCCTAAAAGAGTAGAGAAGGGTAAAATCTCACCGGTGCTGGTACGTGAGTCGGCTCCGAGGACGACACCTCCATTGTAAGTGACGCCGATGATGGTCGTCCCCATGGAGTGCGGCGCATCGAGATTGAGATCCATCGCTGGAGAAATCTAAACTTCTGATAAACGTAAAGAATCGTTGAGTTGAGAGTTTTGCGAGTCAGAATACGGTGATGACTGATGAGAAGAAGCTTGAAAAAGAAGAACTGGCTTATACCACAAGTCGGCCTCTCTTTTACTCTCTTTTTTTTCTTTTCTGAATACAATGTATTAAGCAAAAAAAAAAATCGTGATTTACGTAAAAGCCCATGATCTAGTTGTCTTCATATACAAGCCCAATACGTAATTGCCCTCGCAGTTTTGAATAAACTATTTTGTTAAGAGTTTTAACTTTTTAGGACAGTGAAGGAGTCATTTGTTCACTTACGCGATCTTATCAAGTTTTTTTTTTTTTTAACTCAGAAAACTGATTATTGATTCATACTTAAATCCTGGATACAAGTTTTATCAAGTTCAACAAAATGATCCAACCATACAGGTGGATAAACATCCAAAAGAACAAAATAGAGAGGGCACATAGTAATGTGCTTCGCCATTTGATCCGCACAAATGTTTGATTCACGATGGGCAAACTGGAAAGAGTAATTTCTGTCGCCCGTGCATACAAGCCTATAATCTCCGAGGTAAGACTTTGTAGTCTTGGCCAGAGTAAAGGAAACTTGATCGCCTCTATCAAATCTCTACAATTAGATTCAAAAACCACATCTTATCAAGTTTTCTATATAAAAAAAGGTTTAGTTTTCAGTTTTCTATATCACTCAACAACAAAACCGCAGCCAATCAGACAACAAAAGCTGGCCAAGAAGCCGGAGATAAGCCGGCCGAAAACGCCGGATACATAGCCAGCCAACTCCGTTGAGAAAACCGGCCGTTGCCAGAACGGAGCCAGCCAACGTCCTTGAAAAAGCCAATCGTTGCCGGAAAGAAGATCGGAAAACACTTTCTCTCTCTGAAAGTTTCGAGAGGAGATAGTATCTAAATTTCGTTTTTTAACATATTCTTATTTTCTTCGGAAGGTGCACACCTAGGCACTCGTTAGGACAGTACACAAGGCAATAGAGTTCCAAACACACAAAGATTAAACCTCTCTACTCGGAAAACAAACAAAAAAAACAAACGACCTGATTCACTCGTCTCTAAAGCCAATTTAGAAGAAAACTACAAGAGCTATATTGTAGTGGCAACAGCTTCTGGATGATGAGGAAGTATCTGATGAGCCGTGGGGACATTGCTCTTCGACTTGCTAGCTACACGGCTTGCTTTTGACTCCTTCACCAGTGTCACCTTCTTCGTTGAGGACTCTGCAAGAACCTTCCTCACCTCGTTTGCCAGCTCTATAACATAATCCTCCTCATGCCCTGTTTATAAAACCAACACGCTCAACATATCAAAAACAATGTCTCTCTTTAAACCTTCAAGGTTAGACAGAGCCTTTGACTCATAAGAGACTACAAAGCTAGAGCAGACGTAGTTTTTGAAAAGTGATTATTAATGTTCAATTCGCGTAAAGACTTTAAAAAACTGTGCAAATTCAAACCCCGAGCTCGTAATTCTTAATCATGTTGTAGATAAAGGGAGCTTGGACTAACCAATGTCGTGCATTGCCTTCTCTAGCAGGAAGAGATAGTCTCTGTTGTTACCACATGGTCCATTGGCTGTCGCAATTTGTCTTTTAAATACACAAAACAACATGCTAATGTGAGGACAAGAATCTGGCATATAAATTGCTGAACAGAAGAAGTTGGTCTGGAGACTATAATAAGTGTTTACCTTGCCATGTCTTCTAATGGCGCAGGTCCAAGGTAATACTTGTTGGAGACCTTGTCTGGAGTAGATGTGAATCTGAAGATTGTAAAAAATGCATCCATAATGAATCACAACACAAAGACTTTGTAGAAGAAATGTATAAGATACTGCGCTATTAGCCTTATGGATGTGAGAACAGCCACTAAATAACTTACACTATCACTCCAGTTACAGCTGGCTTCAGGGGATCATCTTCCTGTGTAAGTTAAGAGAAGAAAATTTCAGGTCAAGTTTTAGGAGCATAAGAGAAAAGGCTTATTCAACAGAATCAGGCATGTCATGACTCACCTTGTAAAAGTCTACACATGTCTTGAGATCATATTCACACTCTCTACGTTCCAAGTACTGTGCACAAATAGAATGATCAACACAAAGGCATGAACATGATACATTATGCGATCTAGTTTTTAGATGCCAAAACATACCTCCATAGCCAGACGTTCTTTTTCTGGGCCTCCGCGGACACAGAATGCAGCACCCCACTGTCAAGAAAATGTTGGATTGTTAGTAAGAAAAGAAGAATGTATGAGTAACTAAGCAGGCCTCAAAACAGACTCTAAGATCCTTAAATCATATACATGTAAGAATTGCTACTTACGCATATGGCTTCTTCAGCTTTCTCGAGGGTGCAAGTTCTTGCTGGGTGTTCTGGTGTACCTCTATGATCAATGCAAGCTACCAAGTCAAATTAAAACACAGGAGAATTAATCAATCAATCAATCAGTCAATCTTCAATAGTGGGAAGAAGAGATAAATCAATCAAATAAGCAAGGGAACAAAATTGTTATCTCAACAAAAGAATAGTAATTACCAAGATCAAAGACACGTTTATATCCCTTGATGAAACCTAACACTTTCTCATCGTAGTGAAATCCTGGGTTCCACACAAGAGAGCCATAGCCAAACACCCACATCACCATTTTCTGCAATTAATGCTGTATAAAGACGAAATATAAGATTAAGACACAAATCAAGATTTTGTGGAGGGTAAATGTCAGAGAAAAAGGACCAACATGTAAAGACAAGACAAGTACTAAAGAAAAAGGACCAACATGTAAAGAAAAGACAAGTGCTAAAAACACATATGCAGTGAACGATTCAGACAAATCACGATGGACCAGTGTTCCAAGTGTTAGTTCCTCTTTAAACGTCAACAGATAAGCTCAGTTTTTGGGTTCTCTTTAGGACAGCTCAGAAAAGATAAAGACCCAAATCCTTTTCATTTCAATTTGAAAAGCGAGGAAAATTTTCTAGGTAAGCTTATGAGTTTTCCATAGCAGTGGTGCAAGTGAAATCGTAAAGGCATGAATCACCAAACTTTTGGAACAAAGACAAGATACAGTAAACATGTGTTCCCAAATTCTAGAAAGAAGGGGAAAAAGGGAGTGACTTTTTCTATTCAGATTTGGTGCAATAATCATATAATCAAAACAGAACGGTAAGAACATTTCCTTGGATTTCAATAAACATAAACACCACAGAGAGAAAACCGCTGAGAAGATGCAACAGAAGCTACCTAAACCAAAATGCGGAAGAAGAATAAAAATCAAAACTTTACCCTGGAGCACGGATCTTCGTGAAGAGAAAAATCAAAAATCAATCCCACCGTGAGACAAGATCTCCTCTCTTAATTAGATAATCCGAGAAAAGCTGAGAAACTCGTGGGCGGAGGAGAGATTACAGAGAAAAGGTTGAAGGAACGACGTCGTATCGGTTCGTGTGGAGCTGGTAATGGTAATGAGACCACTTAGCTCCTTTCTCCTTCCTTCTCTCTCTCTCTGAATCTCTTTCTCTCTACTGCTTCTCGAGATGTATTTTAATGAGGAGGAGGCAAAGTGTGGGAAGAAGAGCATTTATAGAGAGAAATGGAGACCGAACCGTGTGTTCATGCCACGCATGTCTTTTTTGTGTTCTTCAGATTTTTTGTCTGTTTCGTTTTCTATTCGTCACGTGACTGGCCGGTGAAGACGCTTGTTTCTGGCCTTTCCCAAAAAAAGAATATCTTTATTCTCAAAATAAGGAATCTAATCCTATATTCACAATTGAAATCGATTTTTTTTTTTATAATGGAAACTCATATTCCAAAATCTAAAAATATTTTCCTAATAACTAATACAATATTTTCGAAACGAAAAGGAAAACATTTTGAAGCCAAAAAGATACATTTGGAGGCTAATTTTTAAACATTATAAAATTAACAGTTTTCAACAAATTTATTTAATGACAATTATGAAGACAAATAGTTTTTTTTTGTTCTAAGCTAATTTTTTTAATGTATTTGTAGAAGCTTGATCTTTGAGGGAAACAAAGACACAATCAAAAACACAAAACACAAGAGTCAAAACATATTTGTTACACAGAGGCATACATATACATTAACATTACCAACGTCACTGATACATACATAAACAAATAACTAAATATTATCCCGTACTACAGCGCGGGATGATATTTTTTTAAAAGTAATGTTAAATTTTTTTTTGAAAGAGTTACGGTTGTAATATAATAAAAGATATTAAAATGTGTAAGTATGATTATTTATAAATATGAAATCATCGACAATTATTTGATGTATTGTAGTATATTGGTAATTGCAAATTTGGTAATTTTGTTGATACAATATTATTATTAGTGTAAATTTGATTTAGTCCATATTAGTAGAGTTTAAGATATAAATATGATTGTATATGTAACATGAAATCTATATATATTTCACATGTAGCATTTTCAAGATAATTGTTTTTTCAAAAAAAATAGAATAATAAATTATATAATGTTCTGAAATATTTTTTGTTAAAATAAATTTTTTACTATTTTGATTTCATAAGTTAAGAATTTTTTTTTATAGTATAATTAACCAAGAAAAACAATTTAACATAATAAAATCCTAACATATTACTTTGTATAAAAATTAGTAAATAATTAAAAAAGAAGACATACTTCAACGAAATCACTTTTGTGTCTCTATTACCATCTCCCACTACATGCATAATTATAAGAAAAATATGTGAGAAAGAATATGAAACTATTATTAACAACATAAATATAAAATATATATATGAATGGAACAAATAAAACAATATTAGACATTTAAGTGGAATGGATATTTCGTCTAGTGGAATGAGATGATCTTATATTAGGGAGTGTTTGATTTAAGGGTTTTAGAATGGAATATTTTGTTTATCTTGTTGTAAAAGTTTTTATATTGGTTAGCTTGTAGAGGAATGTTTTGAATTAAATTTTGTTTTTATTTTAAAAGCTTGTCAAGAATTCTAAAAATTTAAATCCTTAAGTTATTTATGAGATTTTCTTTATATTGTATATGTGTTTATTTTTCAGATTTATTTTTAAGTTTTTGAAAAAACAATATTGTTTACAAAAGATATTATGAATTTTTTAAGAAGGAAATCATGATCATCTTCGATCAAAATACTTCGAACAAATATGCTTTTATTGAAAAGTTATATTGATGAATTTCCAATATCTTTGATCACCCACTTATATTATGAGAATAGTCTTTTATCAAAAAGTTATATTTTATATTTAAATGATATTTTAACTACTTGTTCGGGATATATTTTAGAAAACCTATACAAAGTGACTAAATCTAAAACCGGTTAGTTTTAATAATATCTAAAAACGATTATGGTTAGTTTTGAATACGTGATAAAAAAAATATCTTTGTGAGAAAGCAATATATTTTATATTTTATTATCATTGGCTAGAATACGAAATCGAATTGAACGATAATCTAGATTTCACTAAGCACAATATCTGATTAGAGCAAATTTTTTTTTTATCATTGGCTATACCAATTTTATAGCATTTATGATTGATTTAAAATAAGGTAATTTTTAAAAATCGTCGAGTAAGGGAATAATCATGTACCGATTTTTTTGAAATATTAACAAATATCACTAACCACAATATCCAATTGGAATATTAACAAATATTAACAAATATATAGCACCGATTATGGTTTGTTTTGAATATTCCACAACTGGAATATTAACAAATCTATAACATCGATTGGAATATTAACAAATATTCAATTAGATATTTTAATCATTTAATATTTTATAATAGTTCATAATTAATATAATTTTTATTGGTGATAAGAAAATGATTAATGACTAAACTATTTTTAATGAGAAATTATAATTTGTTCTTAGATGTAATGGTAATGTGACGACAAAGATTTATTTATAAATGTATTATCTAAATAATATATAAGATATGTTCGGGGCTTAACGTAAATAAGACTAATTTATTAATCATTTTTCGTGACTGCTTGTTTGCAAATTACGCCATAACAGATTCCGAGAAGGCAAAATAAAATCTCCTTCACACGAAATTGTCAAATTCGATCAAATTATCCTCCAGCTGAAACCCTCCGATCACCGCAGAGGTTCTTGCGTTGAATTTCTCCGTCAACGAAACCCAAACAGATGACGCGTCGCTAACATTCATCATCGAGTTTAGTTTCGAAGATCCTGCAAACGACGTTCTTACTCTAAAACGAAAGATTCGTAACACAATCTAACCTTTCCATTTTATTTCTCAGCCAAATATATAAAAGTTCTTTCTTTTTGGGAAAAGGTTTGATTGAGTGATTTCTTTTTATTTTGATAACATTTTATATAAAAGGAATTTCCTTTTTTTGAACAAACAAACCTCTGTTTGTAAATACTCATCTCTACTTGGTTCTTCCTTGAGAAATCAAAATTATATCACAGACTCTTCACCAAGAGAAAAAAA
This sequence comes from Boechera stricta, assembly GCA_018361395.1. NCBI lineage: Eukaryota > Viridiplantae > Streptophyta > Magnoliopsida > Brassicales > Brassicaceae > Boechera > Boechera stricta. Next base: position 22,758,751 of record CM031544.1, on the reverse strand, counting down.
TATGAGAAAGAATTTAAGAGAGAACATACGTTCTAATGGCGACGAGAGCAAGCATACGTGAACAAATCGATCAGAGATATCTTTTTTTCTTTTCTTTTAAACAAAGCTTAATCAGTAATGAAATGTCTTCTCAAGCATTAAATGAATTATTAATCAGTAAAACCGAAACACGAAATGAATTATTTGGCAGGTTAGCCGTCCTGATAACATTGAATAAATTTTCTGGCGGCTTAGCCGTCCGGTAAAATAGAGCGTATGGCGGCTTAGCCGTCCTTTAGAATACATAGTGGTGTGTTAACCAACCACTTTACCAAGTTCGATTAAGAGACGCCAGTTCGTCTGCAATATATTTTAGTTTATTAAATAAGATAAGTTACCGTTCAGTTAGGAAGATAAATGTACCGTTTAATATGATAACGTTATGAACAGTAACTCTGACGTGAATAGTAACGTCTAGCATGAATAATAACTTTCGAGTGAATTCGTTTAGATTCGATCAAAGCGATCGTGGTGATAACGTGTTATGAATATCTTGATTTTGAACTCAAGAACAAAACTCAAGAGAGCAAAAGAGAGATTAAACAAAATGTTATAAGTATGTTTTATTATGATTTTTGTTGTGTAATTTTACGATGCCAAAACCCTATATATATATATATATATATATAGAGGGATGGAGGAGTGTAAATTGAGTAGTAATTTTTTAACTTCATTTACTACTATATATTATAATAATAAATAATTACTCTCTTATTTTGACTATTATTATAACATGTTTTAATTATTTTTTGTCTTCAAAACCTACTTATAATATATATATAGTTTGGGCTGAAGTCAAATAAAAACTTTTGGGCCTGTTGACAAGATATAACATGATATTTGCTTCGGCTTCACTAATTCAGATATCGCACTCGTCGGATCAAAGTGACTTGCTGGCGTCGACGTGTCAGTTTCCGACGATCTGGTAATGCTCAAATCTCTCTCTCTGTTGAAATTTTTGATGCTCAAATTAAGTTCTCTTCTTTCGCCAGTTTGGAATCCTCGTATGCATCTGGATTCTTGTTCGAATTTCGTGTCAGATTTGTGTGGTACCGAGTTATCATTCTTCAATGTTGAAAAAATCTTAGCTGCATTTTGGGGATTTTGTATGTGTTTAGTTCCTGAATTTGAATATCGTTACCCATTTTTAAGTTTTTCATTCTTGGATTTTATACTAGACTTTGGATTGAAACAGCTCAAAAATCACGGATGTAAAAAGAACATGAAATCTCATTGTTTATTTATTTATTTAAGTTCCGATCTAGTAGGCAAGTGACGAACATGCATATGGACCTCACTACTATATGTATATGTATAAATATTTTTTGTCATTGTTCAATTTGACAAAAGTGTTTAATGTTTCAAATTACAATTTTGTTGTAATGTGTAGCTGATGATTATATTAACAAGGGGTTAATCAACCAAATTGCAGTAAGCTTTTTAGATGGATGAAGGAGCTTCGGGTTCACGGAGAACGCGGTCTCAAGTTGCTCCGGACTGGACAGTCAAAGACTGTCTGATACTCGTGAATGAGATTGCTGCAGTTGAAGCAGATTGTTCAAATGCTTTATCCAGCTTCCAGAAATGGACAATGATCTCAGAGAATTGTAACGCTTTGGATGTACGCAGAACTCTAAACCAATGCAGGAGGAAATGGGATTCATTGGTGTCTGATTACAATCAGATCAAGCAGTGGGAATCCCAGTACCTAGGCAGTGCTCGTTCGTATTGGTCCCTGAGTAGTGAGAAGAGGAAGATACTGAATCTCCCGGGGAGTATCGATAACGAGCTTTTTGAAGCTATCAATGCGGTTGTGATGATCCAAGAGGACAAAGCTGGGACTGAACCTGATAGTGACCCGGAAGCGCAAGACGTTGTTGATGTCACTGCTGAGTTAGGTACATTACACTATTTTTCTCTGGCATTTTACAAATTTTAAGAACAAATAGCACATAGACAGACTTCTTCAGTGTTTTGAGATACAGAATGATGAAAATTGTCGGTATAGTTTATCAGGCATAGACGAATTTTCTGAATAACACTGTGCTTTGGTGCTTCCCGTGCCACCGTAAGACTCTATAGTGAGCTACACTATGGTTTCTTGCTCATATTGCTCTTTTCGTAGTCACCATCTTTAGGTAAATACAGGTGCATAAATGTAAACTGCTCCATTTGATGTTACCCGGATCAGTCATCACCGACTCTCTTGCTAACCCCTTGAATCACTTTGGTTGTGAAACTCAGCTTTTATAGGGTCAAAAAGATCAAGACAGCGAACAAAGGTTACGCAGGTGATCCTGCCACAGAAGACAAAGAAAGAAGAGCCACAGACATACAGAGTGCAGGAATACACTCAAGAGAAACCTACAAAAGCAACCCATCAGAACAAAACCACGGAGGAGAAGAAGCCGGTGGCAGAAATATCCACAGATGAAGAAGAGGAGGAAACAATGAACATAGAAGAGGAGGTAGAAGTGATGGAAGCGAAGCTTAGTTATAAAATTGACTTGATACATGCGATAGTCGGGAGGAATCTAGCAAAGGACAATGAAACAGGGGATGATATTAGCATGGACGACAAGTTGAAGTACGTGAGACAGCAAGGAGACGAGCTTATCGCTTGTCTGAGTGAAATTGTTAATACCCTTGGTAGGCTCCGTGAAGTTTAGTCTAAGTGATTTTCTAGGTGAATAACTTTCAGCTGTAAATGTTTAGGCATTTGCCTCTTTGGAGTTGATCTAATCGTAATACAGTATTGAGAAAACGCTGGTGCTATAATTTGGTGAGAAAATAGAGTAAAAAAAATATATATCGACTCCACTGGGGATCGAACCCAGAATCTCTGGTTTCGTAGACCAGCGCCTTATCCATTGGGCCATGGAATCTTATTATCTGCAAGAGGTAGAAATAACACTTTCGTTCTAGTTGGAACCAATTCAAAACAAATAAACCAAAATAAAATTGCATGAATTTTGAAGCCATGCATGTATCCAATGTTTTTAGATTATGTATGAGTATATCTTAAAGAAAATCCATTAAAGTACACTATTTTTGGATTGAGTATATATTTTAGACTACAGAAAAATATCAACTAGTGATATTAGCACAATAAATAATGTGGAATGGCAATATATTTGAATTTCATAATCATACTAATAAAAAAACAATTAAAATTGTGTACAATTCATGTGGTTTGACAACACTTTCATGTTATTTTATTAAAACATCTATTACAAAAAAAAGAGAGTTAAATCCAAGAAATTGTTAGAAATAAGAATTTAGATTTATAATCTAGTACAAAAGTCAACTACACAGACATAAGAAACACACGTAATCAAGTTATCAGATAATAGAAAATTGTGAGTGAACACCATGGAAAAGCTGACACAGTACTTGGTTCCACGTTGTTGGCGAAAACGATTGTGTGCTTGACCTTTGCTGTCATTTCACCATCAGCCGTCCTTTCATCCTTTCTTCCGGCAAAAACTCATCTCATTGATTAATCCACAGGAAGCCGTCCAAAAAAAACATATTCTCCGACATAAATCTTTACTCTTCTTCTCAAACCCCAAAATTTCGATATTTTTCACAGAAATGACCCGTGATGAGAAGTTCCCGATCGTACTTTCTCTGTTATTAATCGCCGTCTACTTCGCAGGTACTATATCCGGTGACGGTGACGCTGATGCTCTTTTAAAGTTCAAGTCATCTCTCGCCAACGCCACAGCGCTCGGCGGATGGGAGTCCGGCGAACCTCCTTGCTCCGGGGAAAAAGGAAGCGACTCTAAATGGAAAGGAGTGATGTGTTCAAACGGCTCCGTTTTTGCTATCCGTCTCGAAAACATGAGCCTCTCAGGCGCGCTTGACGTACAAGCTCTCGGGTCAATGCGCGGTCTCAAGAGCGTCAGCTTTATGCGTAACCATTTCGAAGGGAAGATGCCACGTGGACTCGATGGACTTGTCTCGCTGGTGCATCTTTACCTTGCGCATAACAGATTTTCCGGTGAGATAGACGGTGATTTGTTCGTCGGAATGAAGGCTTTGGTGAAGGTTCATCTAGAAGGAAACCGGTTTTCCGGTAAGATTCCCAAGTCGTTGGCGAAATTGCCGAAGCTTACTGAGCTGAATCTTGAAGACAATATGTTCACCGGGAGATTACCGGCGTTTCAACAGAAGAATCTCGTTACCGTTAACGTTGCTAATAATCGATTAGAAGGTCGAATTCCGTATACTCTCGGCCTCATGAACTCTACATTCTTCTCAGGTGATCATCATTGTCATCTCTGTGTTATTTTTCTTTGATTAATCATCGTGATCATCTTTCACATTTATAATCTGATGTATATATATTGGCAACACACAACAATTGTGATTTTAATTTCACTAATCTTATTAGGAAATGTAAGTCTCTTTACCCATATTTTGAATCAGGCCTAATTAAGGAATTAACTTTATCTAATTAATCACGATCCATGGGGAATTTTGAACTAATTGGTTTTGGGGTTTTTTTTTTTTGGTGAGTAGTGAGCACGTTAGGCACATTAAGTTTTGCATGTAAAGTTACAATATGAAATTATTTCTTCTTTCGACGTCCTTACAACATGATTTTAAATTGACAAAATATTTCTGAAAAATACACGCTTTGACAGAATAATTCGAATTAAATTAGTGGGCCTGTGGAGAAATGGGCTATGTAAGATGTTAATTCTATAAATTGTTTGGGCCTAAAACAGGAAACAAGGGGCTGTGTGGAGCGCCTTTGCTTCCGTGCAGATACACTCGTCCGCCGTTCTTCACCGTGTTTCTCCTTGCCCTCACCGTCCTCGCCGTCATTGTCCTCATTACTGTCTTCCTTTCCGTTTGCATTCTCAGCCGCCGTCAAGGTAAAGGCCAAGACCAAAGCCATGGCCACGTTCACGCCCCAGTCTACGGACAAACCGAGCAACAACACAGTGAGAAGAGCTCTCAGGACTCCAAGGTCTACAGAAAACTAGCTAACGAAACTGTGCAGCGAGATTCAACAGCAACATCAGGAGCATTATCAGTGGGAGCTCAGTCTCCAGAAGAAGACAAGCGAGGAGATCAACGGAAGCTACATTTCGTCCGGAATGATCAAGAGAGGTTCACGCTCCAGGATATGCTCCGTGCGTCGGCGGAGGTTCTCGGAAGCGGCGGATTTGGATCGTCGTACAAGGCTGCTTTATCGAGTGGCCGTGCGGTGGTTGTGAAGCGGTTTAGGTTTATGAGCAATATCGGGAGAGAAGAGTTTTACGATCATATGAAGAAGATCGGAAGACTGTCTCACCCTAATCTTCTTCCATTGGTAGCTTTCTATTACAGAAAAGAAGAGAAGCTTCTCGTTACCAATTACATTTCCAATGGAAGCCTCGCAAATCTCCTCCATGGTAAAATTAAAACTCTTCAAGTGTTTGTTTGTTCATCTTCATCTTCATCTGATGATTTGAGGAATCTAATGAGTTTTGTTTGATGATTTTGCAGCTAATCGAACACCAGGTCAAGTGGTTTTGGATTGGCCGATTCGATTCAAGATTGTAAGAGGAGTTACGAGAGGTTTGGCTTATCTCTATAGAGTGTTCCCGGATCTAAATCTTCCTCATGGCCATCTCAAATCTTCCAATGTGTTGCTTGACCACAACTTCGAGCCGCTCTTAACCGATTACGCTCTTGTGCCGGTGGTGAACAGGGATCAATCACAGCAGTTCATGGTGGCTTACAAAGCACCTGAGTTCACTCAACAAGACCGGACTTCGAGAAAGTCTGATGTGTGGAGCCTGGGAATCTTGATTCTTGAGATTCTGACGGGAAAGTTTCCGGCGAATTATCTCCGGCAAGGGAAAGGAGCTGATGACGAGTTAGCTGCTTGGGTAAAGTCTGTAGCGAGAACGGAGTGGACTGCTGATGTGTTTGATAAGGAGATGAAAGCAGGGAAAGAACATGAAGCACAAATGTTGAAGCTGCTCAAGATTGGGTTGAGATGTTGTGATTGGGACATTGAGAAGAGAATTGAGCTTCACGAGGCTGTTGATCGAATAGAAGAGGTTGACAGAGATGCAGGTGGTGGTCAAGAGAGTGTTCGATCTTCATACGTGACTGCTAGTGATGGTGATCATCGTTCTTCAAGAGCTATGACTGAGGAATTCTCGCTCATGTAATAGCTTCAACTGAAAGGCTTGTATCTCTCTCCGGTCTCCACTAGTCTTCTTCTTCATCTAACTCTCGTTTCCTTGATAATTGTTGAGCAAGTTCGTATCTTTGTTTGTAGGTAAAGACAATTACTTTTTTTTTATTGCCAGGGTTATTCGCATTCAATTCTTTTTTCCTAGTTTTATCAGATATGATTGATGAGTAAAGCTTCAAGCTTTTGTTCTTTTGTTGATTTTTTCACCTTTCAGCCTTTTGTTATTTCCCATTATTGTGAATATTATATTCTTGCCCTATTTTGTTAACATCCAGACGCAAAAGAATGTCTTTTATGTCCATTTCTTCTTCAACTTGTCCACTTTCTGATGCAGTGTTGAGATAAGCAAGAATATAAATTAATGGTTTTCACAAGCTTGTTGCTTTAGATATTGGGTAACCTTGTAAATGGTATATTCTTTGAGGATATTTTGATTTACTTTTACTTGTTCGTTTGATAGAGACTTCAATAAAGTTTATATCTTTTTCTATATATATTTCATTGTCCCCATGTGATTTTCCTTTATCCCCTTTTCTTGGAATTTACAAGCTTAATCAACCGACAGGAAAAAACCTGTGTAGAAATCTTGTTACAATCTACTCTGTATTGAAATTACTTTCTGTGTAGTTTTCCTCGTATCAGAGGTTATACCACCATCTCTCTGGTATCAGGTATGTTGAGTTTCGTTTGTTACTTTTTTCAACAGGTCGTCTTATACAGTTCGTAGTCTGTAAAACCTGTTATAAATAGTCTGTGTTTCAGTTTTTTTCTGTTGTATGTTCCTTCCAAGTTTTGTTCTGGGTTTCTGATGTTTTGAAACTGGTCTTGATATTACTGTATGTTTGATCATTTGTTATGTTCATGAAGATGGACCTTAGGGTTTTGTAATCCAGAAAAAAATAACTAAGGTTTAACTGTAGAGCTGTATAGAACATCTCAGTCTTCACGAGTTTTACTTAATTGAAACGCATATGCTCATTTCTTTAGAAGCCTTTCGAGTTGGAATTCGCTTGAGCCGTTTTGGATAACATGTACTCCTACAATAAGGCCAAGGCACCTGTTCTTGATGAAGCATGTCTTCTCGTATTGGTTTAGGTTTCTGAGCAGAAGCACCATAAAGCATAGTGGTGTTGCAGTTTAGATGGCAGTATCAGCTGATTACCAAGTTAAGTTTCCTGAAAGTGGTGATTTTTACTCTATACTAGCAGCTGAAGGGATTGAGTTCCTTTTGTCGCATAGTGGAGAGGTACCGCTTATGCTCTCTCGTTATTATATCGCAATATATTTTGATATATTCTTCTGGTCCTTCATACTAAACTATAAGATCATTTCAATCAGGTGCCGTTGGAATATATTCACGGGAAGACGATTTGTCTCTTCTTCTCTGCAAACTGGTGCAGGCCTTGCAAGGACTTCACTCCGGAGCTGGTAAAACTCTATGAAAATCTTCAGAACCGAGGAGAAGAACTCGAGATCATCTTTGTCTCATTTGATCATAATATGACTTTATTCTATGAACACTTCTGGTGCATGCCATGGCTCGCAGTTCCTTTCAATTTAAGCCTACTCAACAAATTAAGGGACAAGTACAGAATTTCTCGTATCCCGTCACTGGTTCCTCTATATTCAGATGATATCTCTGTCGCTGAAGATGTAATTGGTCTAGTAGAAGACTATGGTCCTGAGGCATTTCCTTTCACTAAAAAGAGAAAAGAAGAACTCAAAGCCGTCGATGACTCCAAACGCGTTGGAGGACAGTTGGAGAAACTTCTTACACACGAGTGCCGAAATTACGTTGTTTCTAGAAATGGAAGTAAGGTAAGAAAAACTGACTTGTAGACTTCAAATATCTGGTCTGATCAAACGATCCAATATGATTACGTATGTCTATGAACATTATGCAGGTGCTAGTTTCTAAACTTGTGGGCAAGACCATAGGGTTGTACTTTGGTGCACACTGGTGTCCGCCTTTTCGATCTTTCACTTCTCAGCTCATAGATGTGTACAATGAGCTTGCGACCACAGAAAAAGGCTCCTTTGAAGTCATCTTAGTTTCAACAGACAGAGACTCAAGAGAGTTTAACATCAACATGACCAACATGCCATGGCTTGCAATACCTTATGAGGACAGAACAAGACAAGATCTTTGTAGAATCTTCAACATCAAACTCATACCTGCATTGGTCATCATAGGACCGGAAGAGAAAACGGTGACCACAAACGCTAGAGAGATGGTATCGTTGTATGGATCCTGGAGTTTTCCGTTCACGGAATCAAGGATTGTTGAATTAAAAGCTTGTTTGAAGAAAGAAGGTGATTCGTTTCCAAGGAAAGTGAAAGATAAGAAGCATGAACATGAGCTAAAGCTGGATATGGCGAAAGCGTATGTGTGTGATTTCTGTAAAAAGCAAGGTAGGTTTTGGGCGTTTTCTTGCGATGCTTGCGATTATGATCTTCATCCTACATGCGTGGAAGAACAAGAAGCATTGTTGGTTTAGCAAAAGAGATAGTCGTCGTGATTTGTCTGAATGATTTAGTAATGTTAGTAAACAAAGAAGATTTGATATGTTCTGAAAGTCAATGGACCTACTATATTCTTCATTTTTTTTTGTTGTCAAGTAAAACTCAAAACAGAGTTTGGAATTATTAAGATCAAGATTGTAATTGTATGTTCTGTTTGTACAATTATTCCGGTTTTTTACTACATTTTCTTGCAAGTATAGATTGAAAAAGAAAGTCTTAGCTTTTCAAAACTCAATAAATTGTATATCATGTTTTGAGAATAAAAATCCTGTCGTGTGTTTTCATATGATTTTTCAACATCTTCCAGATTTGTTGCGTGCAAAAGAAAAGAAGCTGTTTGTGGGTAAAATATATATAACACACAATTGATGGGAAATGTGAGTAAAGAGAGGCGGGGAAGAGGGAGAGGCGCTCAAAAGAGAGAGAGAGAGAGAGAAGCAGAGTCAATGGATTTTTATAGAAACCTCTTATCTCTCCTCTTCATTCCCTTTTTCCCTTCCTACAAAATTTCGGACCAAGAACAATCAATCAAACGGATCTTCTTAGAAAGGAGATACACCCACGAACTTAAAGAAAACAAACCATATATTTGTCCATTGAAGCTCAAAGCATCTATCTGAGTAGTGCTCTTCGATTAGGATGGCGAAGAACAGGAGGGACAGAGACGGAGGAGGTTTTGGCACGGATGGATTGGTTGCTGTGGCGATAGACAAAGACAAAAACAGCCAAACTGCTCTGAAATGGGCTGTTGATAATTTGTTGCAGAAAGGCCAAACCGTCGTCCTCGTCCACGTCAAGCCTCGGGCTTCATCTTTATCAGCAAGCCCTTCTATTAACTCAAACTCTGCTAGTATAAACCTTTCTTCTACATCTCTATTTCTACTTTCTAGTTCCTTCTGCTTCTTTTATGTGTCTTCTTTCCTTTCTCGGTAGCTGATGAGTTTATCTCTTTCAGAGATGAGCCAAATAAATGGTGATTCTTCATTGGTGTGTGGAGACCCAGAAGGCTCTTATAAACAGTTGTTCCTTCCCTTTCGTTGCCTCTGTTCACGTAAAGATGTGAGTCTCCAGTCTTATGTAAAATATAAGCCAGGAAACAAATTTACCTTTGCTCTTGTCTCTTATTATGTGCTTTCTTGAAATGGAACTTGTTCAGATACAATGCAAAGATGTGTTATTGGAGGAGTCAGATGTGGCAAAAGCTTTAGTCGAATATGCAAATCAGGTCGTCATTGAGGTATTGGTGGTTGGTTCGTCCTCAAAAGGTGGCTTTCTCAGGTGTGTTTTCTCTTTTCTCTTTCCGGTTTTGGCTGTGAAATATTTTAACCAGAATTGGTGGATCAGATGTCAAAACTTGGGTGTTATGACTCTGCAGGTTCAACAAACCTACAGATATTCCAGGAACCATCACGAAGACTGCACCTGATTTTTGCACGGTTTATGTCATAACCAAAGGAAAGCTTTCAACAAAGAGAACAGCTTCTCGTGCTGCGCCCTCTGTTTCTCCATTATGCATCCAGCTTCAACAGACTAGCTTAAAGCCACATCCACCTTTGCCTTCTCCTGCAACTACTAACACAAGAGGTTAAAAAACATAAAAGGCTTTTCTAAGTGTTTCTTCACATGTCAATCTCCTGCAAAATACTGAAGCTTTTCTGACTTTATTAATATATATTTTGGATTCCGGTAGCTGAGAGACAGTCATTTGAGTCTCAGCATCGCAGGTCCCTTGACGATCAATCAGATTCCTTCAGGTGCACATCACTCTTGTTTTTCATTTGACATGCTCGGGGAATCATGACTTTAGACGATGAAAGTTCTTGGTTGAAACAGGTCACCCTACACCAGAAGAGGCTTGAATTGCAGATCATATGGAGAACTATCAATCCCGGATTTTGACACATCCTTCAACAGCTCTGGAAGACCAAGCATTGAGCGCAACTCTCCTTCCTTGTATGACAATTCGGATCCAAACCGCACTCCTCCAAGGCTATCAAATTTCTCAGACGTTGACTATGGTAGCTTCGAGTCGATGACCTTCGGACGGAGGTCAATGGATATAAGCTCACCAACTGCTTTCTCAACAGGCTCATTTGAGAATGAAAGGGTTTCATCGGCTTCCCAAGGAGTGGTAAGACTGATCTGAGAATCCTTTTTTCGGGTTATATACTAGGAACTCCTAGATGCAAGAGGTTTTATGGCTGAGAATTGTAACCAGGATGATGTAGAGGCTGAAATGAGGAGGCTTAAACTGGAGCTGAAACAAACAATGGAAATGTACAGTACAGCTTGCAAGGAAGCTCTCACAGCAAAACATAAGGTATAAAAATTTGAGTAGTGTTGCTTCATTTTTTCTTTCTCAGTTCCTACAATATGGATTCAAAAGCGAATTGTTGAACCTGCAGGCAACAGAGCTTCAACGCTGGAAGTTAGAAGAAGAACGGAAATTCGAAGAGGCAAAGATTGCAGAGGAAGCTGCATTAGCCATTGCGGAGAAGGAGAAAGCAAAGTCCAAAGCAGCAACGGAAGCAGCTGAAGCAGCTCAAAGGATTGCTGAGATCGAGTCCCGAAAGAGAGTCAATGCAGAAATGAATGCTCTGAAGGAATCAGAGGCGAGAACAAAAGCCGTGAATGCTTTAGCAAACTCAGAAGTCAGATACAGGAAGTACTCCATCGAGGAGATTGAGGATGCAACAGAGTTCTTTGATGAGAAATACAAGATCGGAGAAGGCGGTTATGGACCTGTCTACAAGTGTTATCTGGATCACACACCTGTAGCTGTGAAAGCTTTGCGCCCAGATGCAGCTAAAGGCAGGTCACAGTTTCAGCAAGAGGTGAAGTCTCGTAACAAAGTCTCTGAAAAACTTTAAACCTCTTAGGCTCTTTCTTGGCATCTGACTTTAATATAGTGCTATTTATCAATTAAACACAGGTCGAAGTGTTCAGCAGCATAAGGCACCCTAACATGGTTCTTCTGCTTGGAGCATGCCCAGATTGTGGATGCTTAGTGTATGAGTTCATGGCTAATGGAAGCTTAGAAGACCGTCTTTTCAGACAAGGAGACAGCCCGCCCCTCTCTTGGCAAACAAGATTCAGAATTGCTGCAGAGATCGGCACTGTACTGTTGTTCCTCCACCAGACTAAACCAGAACCACTGGTTCACCGTGATCTCAAACCAGCAAATATCTTACTAGACCACAACTTTGTCAGCAAGGTTGCTGATGTTGGCTTGGCTAGGCTGGTCCCTCCATCTGTTGCAAACACCGTGACGCAATACCGCATGACATCAACTGCTGGCACGTTTTGCTACATCGACCCAGAGTATCAGCAGACGGGTATGCTGGGTGTGAAATCTGACATTTATTCGCTAGGCATTTTGTTTCTGCAGTTAATAACAGGAAAACCACCTATGGGTCTAACTCATTATGTCGCAAGATCCCTCGAGAAGGGGAATTTGAAAGATTTGCTCGATCCTTCTGTGTCTGATTGGCCTGTTGAAGACACCACAGAGTTTGCCAAGTTGGCTCTCAAGTGCGCAGAGATAAGGAGAAAAGACAGACCCGATCTTTCCAAAATTATCTTGCCAGAGCTCAACAGATTAAGAGTACTTGCTGAAGAATCAACCCAGTCTGCAGTAGTCATTAATAGCCCCGGACCAACCCCCACTGATAGTCAAACATCTTCCCCCAAGTTGTGAGAACTGATAAACCAATACTAAGATATGCATTCCAAACTCGAATCCATTTACTCAACTCGCCTTCTTCTCCAATATCCTTTGCAGGAACAGATGAATGGTGCTTCTCCAATATCGAAGTCTCAAATTTTGTTGTGATTGACAAATTAATCTGCACATAAAAAAGAGACAGAGGATTCAGTTGCGATCAGTAATCCATGTTCCACCTGAAGTTACACTTAACCTTAAAAGGTATACATGCTAATGAAACGCGCAACTGAATTTGCATGCTCACTGTATAAAGTGTCTTTCCCATGTAGAAAATGTTCAGATTGTACAGATGATTATAGTTAACTTACCATCTAGCTCAGGATTGAGGAAATTCAATGATGAAACCCTTTTTTTTCCCTGCAACTTCTCTAACATAAAAGCCAATTCAAAGATGATGCAGTCCCTCTGAACATAAAATACCACACGTCCATAATCATAAAACGAATGGATAACTTTTATATCATTAAAAAATGTGTAATGATTTTACAACAATGTCCAATCTTTTCCGTTACGATTATTACTCTGATTACCAAAAAAGAATAATAACAGTCTTAATCAAAGCTAATGCTCTTCTCCATCCATGTAAGCTCACGAACCAATTGTTTATTAGCATGCGCCGCGTTGTGGATTAGATTACATCGCTTCCACAACTTCTTCATCTCCTTTCTCTTCCTCAGGCCGGATACTCTTAGGTCTGCCACACAGTCTCACATTTTTGCCAGACAAGAGCTTCAGTGCTTTCTCTAAAGTAACCGCACCTGGTTCCGTGTTCTGCGAAGTACCAAGTTATCCTCAATGAAAACGACAATGCTTTAACTCATTTCATAACATAGAAAACAATAGATCCTAAAATATTGTGGATGCAGATCCACACCTTATTTCCGTATCAAATACATCACCAACATCTCCTAATAAATGCTCCTCTTATTCTACCTATATCATACTCTAAGAAAGTATCATACAACAGTACATTACTATACCTTTGGAACAGTAGCCATAGTGCGGCGATGTCGAACAGTAAATCCAGATTTACTAAGCTTCAACTGCACAGGCTGTCCATCTTTAGGGTGGGTTCCCTGGTCAGAAATCAGCATACCAAGTCGTCAGCACTCCAAAATGTTGAAACAGCATAGCCAGAAATGCAATAACTTTAACCTTTATATTAGTCTTACCAGTGTCAGAGGATAGCGTAATAATTCGAGAGCACTTTCAAGCGTAATGGAGTTCACATCCTTTATCTGAAAAATAAGGTTGCAGGAGATTTCTCAGTAAGAAAAGGTAAGCATTATATTACCAGAACATTACTGCATATGCGCACTGGACGTGTGATCAGTATGCCTCCATTTATGGAAGAATAGAAACATATATATATATTTTAATTGATAAAACTCCAACATACATGGGCCGCATTTGCTCGTTTTGGTAAGTGCCCTTTTTTATCTTCACCGAGCTGTACATAATGCCCATAGGGGCCACACTTTAAAATAACCTGACAAGGAAATGGATTCAGCAAATTAAATTTATAAGAAAATTGTCATCAGAAAAGGGTCAGAACAGCGAGACCTTCTCACTGGTATTGGGATGAAGACCCAGCAATTTGGGCTCTTCTACGCAGGTATTCTTTGGAGGATCATCTTCATCTTCATCCTCTCCATAAAGCGTTTTAGCAATGAACCTGTATATGAACCACATAGCTCCAATTATATCAGTGACCATGTTAATAATATAGATAGATTAAAAACTCTAAAAAAAAGTTAATAGGTAAAATCTGATGGAGAGAATAGATGAGTAAGCATCTCAGGTGTAAAAAGTTAGAGGCTTAACAGCCTGTGACTTACTTGCATGAAGGGTACTGATCACAACCGATGAAATACCCCGTACCAAACTTACTTACTTTGAAACTTAAGGTGCCTTCCATACAACTGAAACATGGAAAGAAACCCAATAACGGTCAACATACACTGATTCAAAACTATAAAGAAACTTTGCGTCTTATTTAGGCCTCCTCTGTATATCACTGACGTGAAAGTATCTTTAGCATGGGCAGCCTTATATGAAAGCATGGGTTTCTTCAAATTTTGAATCAGATGCTCTATCTTGAAATTGATTAGCATTTCTAATTTTGATTAAGTAGGAGGGAAGAATGGTATGTAGACCTCGGGCATGTCCTACTGGGACCAGGAAGGGAAGAAAACAGAAAGTCCTCATATTTTTTTTCCAACATTTTCTCCACCTGTAAATGTATGATAATGTAAGAAACTAACTAGAGAAATTGTAGAAAGAAAGTAGACTTCCAGAGTTCATTCTTGTAAGAAAGTACCTGTGAGCGTTGGACATTTTCAACACGTTTACAATACGCGCTGAATCGTGTCCAGTAGTCTCTTAGGAGACCTTTCCATTCAGTTACACCACCAGAAACGTTATCAAGCTGAAAGAAAAATCAATAATAAGGAAAAAATTGAGTATCTCATCTTGCAATATTGGAAAATATTTATGCAAATGTAGAAACTGCTATAGTTAACAGAGAGTCAAGTGAAGAACAAACTAAATATCCACCTCATTCTCCATATCAGCAGTAAAACTATAGTCTGTGACCTCAGTGAAGTAGTTGCTAAGAAAAGCTGAAACCTGGAAAGAAAATTCAGAGGTTAGAAAGATATGTTGCGATGGTTGGTATCTAAATCATCAATTAGTGAGCTCTATTTTTTAGGAAAATACCATCCTCCCACGGAATTCCGGATACAGGGCTCTACTCTTTATTGTTACGTACTTTCTGTCCTGTAAAAAATATAAAAGGTGTCAAAATGCTGCCAGTCTATGCCTCACATGAAAGGAGGGGTATTGCTAATTCCAGAGGACGGGAGAGCCTCTTAACCTTCAGCAAGAAACAGAAGCACTAGAAAAATGCCAACAGTTTCCTAATACGAGCACATACCTGTAAAACCCTAAATATAGATGCATATGTCGAGGGTCTACCTATCCCGAGCTCCTCTAGCTTTTTAATCTGAAACACATTAAAACAGTTTTAACAAATTATGTATCGTGAAACCTGGAGGCAGTAAAAAAATCTCAGCCTAATGTCTGCACAACAACCGAATTCAGCACTCATACAAAAAGAAACTTCTTATCAATTCATGCTTAGCTACCATCTTACTGAAACAGAGATATATTACTGTTGATGAGAACTGTTTAAGATCAATGCTTAACTTCAAGAATAATGAAAGCATCTGTGTGGAAACTTGAGTGAAAGCATTATCTAGCTTAACCGGAACCAAAATAAGCTAATGGAGACTAAAATGTAAAGTGTCAGATTTCATTACACGTTTCCTGATTAATTGAGTCTTGAACTTAAGAAAAGTAAGTTAGATTGTATAAAGAAACAAGAAGGCAAAAGGACGGATACTTTTTGGAAAAAAATTTGTGTCAGTGTCCTCTTCTCATCTTCCTAATCATATTCCTTCCTCTTCGCCTATAGAAAACTAAATCACCGTGACCGCTAATTCCAAAAAGAGCCTACACTGATGATTAACATATTGTGGAACTGGATCTTAAAAACTTTTGACACAAAGGAAATGGGAGTGCTATACCAGAGACCCCTCAGAATAGCGTGGTGGGGGCAGAGTATGGTGCTGCTTGAGCTCCACTTCACCAATATGTAGCAGATCCCCATTCTAAAAAGAGGAGGAACACCAATTAAAGGTCCAGTAGTTCTCATAAAAGAAAAATTGAAGCCAGAAAGAAAATGAATCCACGGTACAAAACAAAGCTGAAAAAAACAAGGTTGTGATATTAGAAATGGTACCTTTAACAAACTGAGAGTTTCAAAAGTTTCCTCACGCTCTCTATTCTGATCATCATCTTTATTTTTGATTGCTTTAGCTTCAGGATCCTACAATATCACCAGGAGAAACAACAAAAACTACTTTAGCACATATCCAAAATGAAGAAGGATCAAGCATTAGCTGATATCAAACAAAATAAAAATCCACAAAAGGCAAAAGCCGTCAAAATAAACATGCAGATAACAATCACAGAAGAAATTTTTTACGAAGAATTGCTCCTAAAGCCATATCTAGGGAATCATAAGCACATGTGAGACATTAAAAACCTACCTAGTGATATAACTGCCAGGTAATCAACTATAATATGAAATAGGTTGTACCTCGTAAACTGCCTGGTATCCACGGAATTCGACTTTTGAGCATGATGATCTGAAGATAATGGATTCAGAGGCATTTCCAATATCAAGTTGTATCTGAGAAAGAAAAGAGTCAGGAAAAAATTGGAGAAATATGTTGGATTTCAAAATATTAAATTTTCATTAATCAATATCGGTAGATGGGAAAATACAGTTACATACTCTCTTTTTTCCTTTCTTTTTCTCAATAAGAAAAATAGCACATATATTACCTGCGCAATGGAAGCAGGCTCCATCTGACATGCCACAGCTCGTGACCATATCAAGGTATATAATTTTAGAGAATCCGTATCAAGCAGGCTAGCAATCATTGCTGGAAATGCATAGAAAGATATTGAGAGTTACGAAAGTAAATCATATGGTAAATTATTGATGATGACTAATATAAATCCACCAGTCTTACGGAAGCAAGGTAAATTATTTACTTACACGGTAATCTACGTATATCGGTAGGTCTAATAGCTTCATGGGCCTCCTGAGAGTTCTTAACCTTTTTAAAATATTTACGAGGACTACCTGATGTAAAATTCTTCCCATACCTGCAGAAAATAAGTAATAGCTGCTATAGTTTTCTCTGAGTATAACTGACTAACGTAGAATAACCTCACAGATGCATTCATATGCCATACCTTTCTGCCACCAAGGACTGTATATCTTTGATAGCTTCATCAGCTATCTGATGGGAACAGAAACAAATGAAAAACGAAATAAAATAAATCAAAGAAAATTAAAGTGAAGTTGTAACATATAGCAAGACGAATCAGTCAAAAAGCAATGTTCTTGAAAAATCAAAACAAAAAGAATGCCCATAGCAGAAAATACACAATTAAAGAGATCACCCACATGTAAACCATCTGTCCGCATGTATGTTATAAGACCAGCTGATTTACCATCGGACAGTTGGACTCCCTCATATAGTTTTTGAGCGAGCTGCAGTGTACTTTATTATCAGAAATATGCACTCAATGAAAAGTGAACGAAAAAGAAAAAGGTTTCAGTTCCTCAACCTTCAGGGTATGTGCTGTTGAAAAATGCAATTTGTTAGCAGCATCCTGCTGAAGGGTTGATGTTATGTATGGAGTTGGTGGATTTTTCCGTGTAGTGCTTTTTTTAGTGCCCTTCACTAGAAAACCTTCTGATCTGATCCTTTGCTCAATGTCCTGTGCATTGGCTTCAGAGCTGATAGAAAGCTGATTTAACCTTTTTGAATCTAAACTGGTTAAGTGAGCTGAAAATGTGGCTGAATTATCTTTCCCTTGCACTTTGATTCCTACAGTCCAGTACTCCTGAGGCTTAAATCCGTCAATTTCACTTTCTCTATCACATACAAGAGCCAAAGCAGCCGACTGGACTCGCCCAGCTGACGGGCAACCCGGTAGTTTCCTCCAAAGTAGTGGTGAAATATTGAATCCGATTAGATAATCAAGAGCACGCCGTGCAAGATAAGCATGTACCAAGTCCCCGTCAATTTCTCGTGGGGACTGAAGTGCACTTTTTATTGCTGACTCAGTTATTTCATGGAAAGCAACCCTTGCTACTGTCATACTTTCGTCTAAGGCACCCTGCTGCTGCAACATCTCTATGATGTGCCAGGCAATTGCCTCTCCTTCACGATCTGGATCCGACGCAAGAATCAAATTTTCAGCTCTGAGGAATAAGGTAAACAAAATGAGATAGAGAAGCACAATAAGAAAAACCATAGGAAAGAAGTGGTTCATATCATCTGAAGCTTGAACTAGTCACATATCTCAATAGCTAGACAGCACAATGACACACCCGGAACTTATTCTAAAATTAGGGAATAGACGATAACAGTAACAGTGGATTTCTAAAGTAGTGAAACAGGCAAGAAACCGTACCCATTTAATGCCACCTTTATGCTCTTAATATGAGTCCAGGCGGAAGATGGAACCTCCCAAACCATGCTGAAATCATCATCTGGTCTCACTGAACCAGACCTTGAGGCCAGGTCCCTGATATGACCATAACTTGGCAACACCTCATACATGTCACCAAGATAACCCTGAATAATCTTTGCTTTTGTGACTGACTCAACGACAATGACAGATTTTCCACTTGGCGGATAAAGCGGTTTAGATGCATTTTGACCTCGATGCTCTATGCTGTTTTTCATGTGTTGAGGAACCAGCTTCTGTTTTGGTGCATTGCTTGCTTTTGTTGACTTCAAATGCGGTTGTTTCGACTTGGAATTTGATGGAGCAGGACTTTTGGGCTCCTCCACAGTGGGATTTTTTGCCACCTCCTTCTGAGAACTGTACTGTTAGGTGAAAGCAAGGGTAAGACTATTATGTTCCTAACAATATTAAATTTTAATACCGTAGCAGATGACGACTTCCGATTTCCAGAACCAGAATGTTTTAGCTTGGGAATGCTTATCGGACTCTCTTCTAGAGAGACTGGCTCCAAAACTGGTACCACTGAAGAAGATTTATCTTCGACTTTCTTGCTTTTGGGGCGCCGTTTTGTTTTGACAGTAGTGGCTTGATTACCACTGCTAGCAGGTGAGGCTGCAGTCGATAGTTCCACCTTGATGCCACTGCTACCATCTCCAATAAATGGTTCAGTAGAAGTCACCACTTCAGCTTCCGAGGAAGCCAAGACATTAAGCTTCTTTGGGTTCTTATTAAATTTCTTGAAACCTAATTTATGTCCACCAGATTTCTCATCACCACCAACAATGTTATCCTTATTTCCAGTATTGGGGAGTTGAGAAGAATATTTCCCAGCTGGTTTCCCAGCCTGCTCCTGTTTTTGTGCATTGCTTGCTTTTGTTGAGTTCCAATGCTGTTGTTCCGACTTGGAATTTGAGGGAGTAGAACTTTTGGGCCCCTCCACAGTTGGATTGTTTGCCACCTCCTTCTGAGAACTGTACTGTTAGGTGATATAAGCAAAAGTAAGACTCTATGTTTACGAAAAATTTACAAGTTTAATACCTCAGCAGATGAAGAATTCCGATTCCTGGAACCAGATTGTCTTGGCTTGGGAACGCTTTTAAAACTCTCTTCTACAGGGACCGCCTCCAAAACCGATACCGTTGATGAAGATTTACCTTCGACTTTCTTGCTCTTTGGCTGCCGTTTTGTTTTGACAGTAGAGGCTTGCTTAGCATTGCTAGCAGGTGAAGCTGCAGTTGATAGTTCCACCTTGATGCCACTGTTAACATCTCCAGTAACTGGTTCAGTAGAAGCCACCACTTCAGCTTTTGTGGAAGCCAAAACCTTATGTTTCTTCCACTTCTTATTAAATTTCTTGAAACCTATTTTATTCCCACCAACCTTTTCAACACCACCAACAATGCTATTCTTAATTCCAGTATTAGGGACTTGAGAAAAATATCTCCTCGTAAATGGTCTGAAACTATTTCCAAAGCATCTTGAAGTCGAACTGCTCCAATGTGATGCATAACTAAGGGAACAGAGAAGACTTAGACGCGAAGGAAGTGCGCAAACTAACTTAAAACAACTTGCATTTTCTCCTTTAAACTGAAGCTGGGATACATTTCTGTATACTCTATCGACCCGAGCTACTGAAGAGGAAGAGGAAGCTGGGAAATTCTGAATCGCCCTGCACTGCAACTGCAACGACAAAAAAACAAGTAATCGCCAGGATTCCATGAGTTCTACTGATGAATTTTCAAACGCTTATACATAACATAAACGAAAATTTGAAGCTCAATGAAACAAACTTGACTCCATTTCAATACTAGAACGAAAGTATAATGATTTAGCTATAAAAGACCAAACTTTAAATCGAGAATCTAATAATTTAGTATCCCACCAGCGGAAGAGTCGAATAACAAACCTTTGCCATAATAGGACGAAGAGACAGAACTGATGTCGAAGAAGAAGACTTAGCAGCCGCCAGTGAGATGGTTCTCTGCATTGAGAATACTCTGCTTGATTCAGAAACTTTCAAATCGCACGGCGAGTGATTCCGTAGCTTTTCATAAATCGAGCAGAAGAAGAAAGATTTTGTTAATGGCGGAGATGTCTGGTAAAGAAATTCTGAAGGGTTTACTCAGTCTCTGGGGTTTATCTGCTTAGTGTGCCTTATAACTCGGGTCGGGTATAGGTCAGGATCAATTGGATCCGGCAAATTACCCGGTCAACTGCGTAGTCAAAATAGATGAAGGGTCGGGTATTCGTGGCCCAAATAAGACATCCGGATCCTAGCAGCAGAGTAAGGTCTCTCTCTCTCTCTCTCGCCTTCGTCTTCTTCTTCTGGTGAGTTTAGCTGCTGCTCCATCCGATTCAACTATTTTCTCAGAAAGTTGCGTTCTTTGTGTAAGTGATAGAATTTAGGTATTGTGTCTCGCTCTCTCCAATTTCTTGCTGTTAGGTTCGTGATTTCAGCTGTAGTCAGATTCACCGTGTGTATAGTTCGATGTTTCTCGTTGTATAGATACTGATTCGCTAGTGGCAGTTGCTTCTCTCGCTTTGAATGTATTGAGAACTTGGCTGTGTTGATTCATATGACCCAAATTCGAATGCTTTTGCTTTTGCAATCTTCTCAGGAATACTAGCTGAATCTATAGAACACAAGTGTTTCAACGTTTATATATGGATCACAGGCAGCACGATTATGCTGCGTCTTCTGGGTTGCCTTATGCTCAGCAACAGCAGCAACAAGGCCCCAACTTTCAACAGCAACAACCGCAATTCGGATTCCATCAGCAACATCAACAGTATCCAGCACCAATGAACGCTTCTGGTTTCATTCCTCCTCATCCTTCTATGCAGCAATTCCCTTACCAGCATCCTATGCATCAGCAGCAGCAGCAACCCCAGCTTCTTCCTCATCCTCCTCACCCGCAGATGTTTGGTCAACAGCAACCTCAGGCATTCCTTCCTCATTTACCTCCACATCACCTTCCTCCGCCATTCCCTGGACCGTATGATTCAGCTCCTCCTCCTCCTCCACCAGCTGATCCAGAGCTGCAAAAGCGAATTGATAAGCTTGTTGAGTATTCGATTAAGAATGGTCCGGAGTTTGAGGCTATGATGCGAGATAGACAGAAGGATAATCCTGATTATGCGTTTTTGTTTGGGGGTGAAGGGCATGGTTATTACCGCTATAAGCACTTTCTCTCTATGCATCCCCCTGGAGGACCCTTTGATCCTCCATTTCCGTCATCTTCTATGCCTATGATACATCATCCGCCAAATCCCATGATGAGTCCTTCAATGAACAATGTGCCCGGTGCATTGGCAGTTCCACCAAGCCGCCAACCTCCTTTCCCATCATTCCATGACCACCACCAGCTGCAACAGCATCTTCCGCAACCTCATCCTTTTGCGCCCCATGCTCGCCCTGATTTTGATCAGTCAACTCATGCATTCCGAGGTCTTTCTGGTCCACTCCCTACTGATGTTGCTATGGAACTAAATAGCGTCTTGGGCAACCTTAATGGCACAAAAGAGTCTATCAAAAGTGCTAAGATTTGGTTCATGCAGAGATCTCCCTTTGCACCAGCTTTAGCAGAGGCACTAAGAGACAGGGTTTTTGCAATGGATGATTCTGATAGACAGATGCACATAGTTTATCTAGCTAATGACATTCTCTTCGACAGGTATCTAAACTTAATTTCTGATCGCTATTTACATAATGTAAGAGGTCTTCTGCATAGATGTAGTTTTTCCTTATCTTATTAACATTATGATGGGTTGCAACATTATGATGCTTCTACCCTAATATTTTTATGTTTTTTTCACTAACGTTTTGCTTCCTTAAACACAGTTTGCAACGGAGGACAAACATGCACGAGTTTGACAATGAAGCTCTTGCTTTCAGACCTGTTTTGGGTTCCATGCTGGGGAGGATTTACCACTTCCCACAGAACAAGGAAGAAAACCAGTCACGTCTGGAGAAGATTTTGCAGTTTTGGGCTTCTAAGGAGGTTTTTGATCAAGACACCATCTCCTCCCTTGAGAAAGAGATGAAAAGTGGACCACCTGCAAATACCTTTTCTCATTCGCCCATTACAGCAGCAAACTCCTTACAACGTACAGGTACTCCCGCTCTTCCGTGAGAGAGGCAAAAAATATAACTCACCCTATGTGTAAGACGAATTTGATATAGATTTGACCATACATCAACAACTTTTTATCTGTATGCACTTGCAGGAATGCTGCAACAGCCACCAAACAGTATTGTCCCTAGCACAATGAATTTAGAGCATCTGACAAATCCTGTCGCAACCCAGCAGTTTATCCCAAATGTAATGCCTCCTGGTGCCTTTCCCGGTTCCATACCGCTTAACGCTTCTGTTCCACCACCAACTCAACCACCTGCTGGTGAGAAACCGCCTCCTTATCCTCTCTTTCCTCCTGGTCTGATTCCTGGGATGGTCAGAAAGATGCAGATCGGTAGTGGTGTGCCGTACTCTCCATTGAGCCCTCTTGATATCCCAACTGTCATACCACCATCTGATACACCTCAATCTGAAGTACTCGAGAGAGTATCCAAATTCTTCAAAGAGATAGGTGAGGTCAACCCAAGTGAAGGACCCATGGGATCTGAATTACAGGATGACTATGATAATTATGAGCGGGATAGTCCACAACGGAAAGGAGGTGCCTGCATTCCTCCACCTCCCAATCTACAGGTGGACCCTGAGACGGGAACATACGCCGATGGAAGCACCAATAAAAAGAGTGGATCAGGTAGATTGGGACTTGGTGCAACAGCTGATCCGAACGAACCAACTCAGTACGATGATGTTTATACATCTTACAGGAAACACAGAAGTACGAATTATCACACATCCATGAGTGCAAGATCTACAACCAGATAAGATTCAGTTCCAGTTCTCATCTTCTAATGGCTAGTTCAGTCTTGTTAGAGTAACAAAGTCAGAGCCTTTTTGTATCGTAGTTGTTAATGTGGCAAATGTGATCTTCTCTCAGCTTTGAAATAGACTTGTCATCACATCCATTTATTCCCTTAATTTTTGGAACTGAACCAAAAGTCTTCCTAAACATATTCCCTATTTTCAACATCAGAGCTCTTGAAATTTCTATTAACGGTATCTAAAGATTACTAGCTTATTCTTAGAAGCTTCAGCTAGGTCAATTGGTATCAAAACCATGTTGGTTCCTCGTTTACAATGTTGCTCAGATCATTTTATCACACAGATAATTATATGTTTATTCCATCTCAAGGTATGTGTGGGGAATACGTATATGACGAAGACGGCATAGAACTGGTCGAAATTGAAAGAGTGGAAGATGCAAGAGTAGTGGTAGTTTCTCATCAAAGTTTGCTAATAGTAGATGGAGATCCCCACTTCATCTGAACATCAGAAAAAGTTCATGAGATGAGATCCACCCAACCAATCAAAAAGAAGAAGATGCATTTGATTAATGTGTAACTCTAGTACAATGTGGGTCGAAAATTAGGCAAAAATATAGACCATGAGTTGGCATATGCTGTGGAATTCTCCTACATCCCCTGAGGAGCCAAAAATTATATTTGTTACAGTTTTATTTCATTATAATGTATATGTATATACGTTGGAATTGAGTTATGAGATTTCTTCACGTCCCCCAGTTATTGCGACCCATAATGGTACATTACCTTTAAGACGTTTAGCAAAAAGACTGGATCTTGGAAATTTGGGACTTTGAGCAACGTCTAATACCAACGAACCAACTCGGTACGATGATGTTTATACATCTAACAGGAAACACAACTGCAAACCACTAATTTATCGGATCTAAATTATCTAAACTTGTTAAAATAAAGACTCCAATATCTGGAGAAAGGCTTAGTTACTCGACAACGTAAATGTAACATAAGCAGCACACAACTAAAATCAAGATTCACTTGTACAAAATGACAAGAATTAGGCAACAAGTAAAAATCTAAACTCTCAAAAAGCTTCATGAGAAAAATTTGTGGAGTCTGACAATTATTTACTCATTAGCTTTGAGTTGAAAAGATATTAGGGTGCAAGCCTTTGAGGGTCACGAGGGAAGAGGGATGTTTTCCGGATGTTGTTCAGTGCACAGAAAAGCATGACCACTCGCTCCAGCCCCACTCCAAATCCACCGTGTGGAGGCGCACCGTACCTGTAAACATTATTTGTAGCAACTGTCTGCTTAGAGAACAACTCAGATAAACTAGTAACGGAATCGAGCTGGTCCAGTTTGTAAATTACCTGAATGAATCGATGTATGTGGATATTGTCTTGACATCAATGCCGCATTCCCCTGCACGTTTCTCCAAGACTTCTGGGATATGGACACGTTGAGCTCCTGATATGATCTCCTCACCTAGGACAGAACACGTAAACTTAGTATCAAATGTGCAGTAACCTAATTGGTGAGAACACACAAGGTAAAAAAGTATAACTCAAAGATGTACCTCTGATGAAGACATCAAAAGAGTTGCTGTAAAGAGGATTATCGGCACAAGTCATTGTGTAGAAAGGCCTAACTGCCTTAGGATACCGATGCAGAATATAGAACTCAGTGTTGTACCTATCGAAATCAACAACACGATAGTGTTAGAACAACTTTGTAACTGTGAGATACAGAACCAAATCATTTTGAAAACGAAAATGATATCAAACATGGGTAGATAAAAGTGATGGATTACTTTTCCAATACAAGTTGGCCAAGTTTTCTCTCAGATTCAGTGTTTAGATCGCCAAGAGGATCAACCTCCACACCAGCTTCCTGTCAACACATCAAGATTACAATTATTATTGATAGTCCATTCGAAAAACTCAGGTAAAATGCAAAAAATACAAGTCATACCTTAAGCATTTGAACCCCTTCTTCAAACGTTAACCTCAATGTTTTTTCAAGAAACTGCATTTTAGTGCCAATTATCAGAAAACAATAAGATACAAAAACTCAGTTTCTAATATTCCTTGCTCATACTGCATATGGTTACCTTCAAAGGTTCAAATGGGTATTGCTTTCCAACAGCTTCCAGTTCCTTTTTGCACTTCTCATTCAAACTAGTGAATATAAACACAAATAACTCATCCACAAGGTCCATTATCTACACAAACAAGAGAGATATTAGCACCACTGGCAGAATAGAAGATACTTGAGATAAATTTATATTATTAACAGCACAATCTTACCTCGGAATAGTGTTTTTGAATCTCCATCTCCACATCAAGACCCACAAATTCACACAGATGTCTATGAGTGAACGAGTCTTCTGCTCTGAAAACAGGACCTATCTCAAAGACGCGTCGCAAGTCACCACATATTGCCATTTGCTTGTGAAGCTGAGGAGACTGAGCTAGACAAGCAGGTTGCCCTTTGTATTCCAACCTAAACACAGCAGAACCTCCTTCACTACTACCAGCCATCAGTTTCGGTGTGTGGATTCCAACAAAAGACTTGGATAGTAATTTTTCCCTGAAAAACTACAAAAGTGATAGCTAATTCAGCAAAGCAACATGGAACAAAGTAACCAAAACATGGAAAGATCAAAACATACTACTGATAACACATTTCTATAGTGACTATCCTATCCTAGTCATGATGCATACACAACTATTTTACCAAATCAGGCTCGTATCTATTACTAACAGATATGAGAACAGCACTAAAAATAATAAAGATCTAATCCTCCTCCATGTTTTTAAAGATCAAGGCATTACATTTTCGATTTGGCATTGAATGCGGAAGATGGCTTGATTAGCCGGTGTTCTGATGTCAAGCACCCTATTATTCAAACGAGTATCCTGATTGACACGAACAGCTGGCGTTCCAGTCTGCAACAATCATGAAAACAACAGCTCTTATGAACAGACTGACCACCATAGAAGCATCAGAAGAACAAAAATGATCAGAATTCACAGCAAAATTGTACCAGCTCCAAATATATCTCCAAATCTTTAAAATAGCAAACTATACCTGAAGAGATTTTTCTATATCCACTTCACTTCGGGCAGCATCCTCCACACTAAGTGGTAATTTTGCCAAGGCTTTGTTGATGCAGTACACTTTTCTCACTTGTATTTCAACCTGCAATTTAACATTATCAATCCACAAACACAAACATGAGTTAATGTCACTACTAAATGAAACGAGAAATTGAGAGGAGAAGAAGACAAGGAAACTAACCTGCTGCGTAGTTCCCGTCAGAGGCTCCTTGGGGAGAACGACGACACCGATAACATCGACAAAGGATTCGCGACTCAGCTGCTTGAGGTATTTAACCATGTTGGCCCCCACTTTGGTCTTCTCCGATTGGCTAACCACGCACTGAACAGTTGATCCACTTGCCCTCAAGATCACAAACCCCAATTTGCTAGACACTGGACGATTCGTGTGCACTCGGCCTCTGATCAGAACCTCTGATTCCGCCATCTTTTCAACCAAATCGCTCACATCGATCCACTCCTTTCCTTCAATAGCCTCTCTCCATTTCCCGGCTTTCGGATCCGCCGTCGACTGCAACTCGTTAAGAGTCACGTCACCGTAGTTACTGGAAAACTCGTCATTTTCATCGAGAGACATCGAAGCTGTCTTACGAGTGGCTTCTTCTTGTTCCTGCCGGCGGCGTAACTTCTCTAGCTTCGCGGCTTCCTTCTTCGCCGCTTTCTTGCTGATATTCTCTCCAGATTCCTCCGGTGGAATTTGAGGCTCCGACGACATGATGGCTCGCTCAAAGGGTTCGTTCGATGAGTCAAATCAATATAATCCCACTGAAACGAAACCCTAAGCTAGGTTATAAAAACACGAAATGGCCCCGTTAATGTTTATAATATTCGTTTAGACCCCAATACTTTAGAATTGACTGTTGCTCGTGTAGCTTTAAAGCTACAACGCGCCGCCTCATACGACGACCAATCATCCATGGCGTAAACGACACGGTGAGTGGTATGATAACGCGCGCGTGTGGATCACTTTTTATTGGAGAGAGTATGGCTCGGAAGCTGTCCCAGTTAATTTCAAAAAAAAACGAATTTGCCAGCAAAGGACGGACCAAAATTAAATAAAAATCCCAAAAAAAAAAAAATTGAGAAAATCGGAGTCTGGAAAAAAGTAAATGGGAAGCGACGACCGACTCTTCTTCCACCTCGACCACCTCTTCTTTAGGTTTCTGAGTTCTTAGCTCTCAAATTTTATCAGAAGTAAGCTTTTGGATTGCGATCTGATTACTTTGTTTGGGGTTTTGATTTCTTGATCGGATTCTGATTTTTTTTTTTTCTCTTTTCGATCCTTTTACTTATCCAGTACCCGAAGGCCCAAGGGTTTCGTGTTTCTTTCATGTCATATCAACTGATTTTGGGGACTATGAAGCTCTAGGTAATCTTTGAGTCCTTGTTTTAGCTTATCTCATTATGGACTTATCGGATCTGTGTCTACTTTTCGGGGTTTGTGTGAAATGAGGATTTTTTTTTTTGGTTTATCGACGAGTTTTTCTTCTAGAACCTCTCATTTGTTCTCAACTTTTGTTTTCTTTGAAATTAAATTTTGGAATTCAATGGTGAAGTTACTTGCTTTCTTCCTTTAGAACCACGTAGCTGAGCTGAGTATAAAAGATCTTAATTCACGAAAGTTTCATTCTTTTAGTAACATTTCTATGTTTCTATTTTTAGGGTGTGGATGGTGTAGAGCATCACGAGTTTTGATTCAGGTTGCAGAAACATGAACTTTCATTTCTGGTAGCTTATTGATTTGCTCTTAAAGGTAAGTTTTTATTTTCTAGTTACTGCAATGAAAGAAAAGACCATTACGATTATAGTGATTGCTTGATCTGTGCTGAACCTGAATGCACGGACTAGCCATTTGTTTTTTTGTTACAAATTCAGAAATCTAATTTTGTGTTTCTCATATCTTTTCTTTTGTCTCCTTTACTATGATTTATGTTTGCTTTAGGTGCATGTTGAAGTGATTGAAAGAGATCTACATGTGACTTGCAGTTCGGTCAGACATTATACATAACACGTAACACGAGATTCGACAGGATGCTTGAGAATCCAAAGTTCGATATGCACGCCGTTGGCAATCACAACAACAATAACAACTACTATGCCTTCACCCAAGACTTTTATCAAAAGCTCGGGGAAGAAGGTACAAACATGTCTGTTGACAGTATGCAGACAAGTAATGCTGGTGGGTCTGTGTCAATGTCTGTGGATAACAGCAGCGTTGGTTCTAGTGATGCTCTTATTGGCCATCCCGGTTTGAAGCCTATGCGCCGTCCGTACTCTCCCTCTGTTGGGCAAAGCGTATTTCGCCCAGGAAAAGTTACTCATGCACTTAACGATGATGCCTTAGCACAAGCGTTGATGGATAGTACATATCCAACCGAGGGACTGGCAAACTATGAAGAGTGGACAATAGATCTGAGGAAACTTCACATGGGTCCTGCTTTTGCTCAAGGGGCTTTTGGAAAGTTATACAGAGGGACTTACAACGGAGAGGATGTAGCGATTAAGCTACTCGAGAGGCCAGAACATAGCCCGGAAAAGGCACAAGCCCTTGAACAGCAGTTTCAGCAGGAGGTTTCTATGCTTGCGTATTTGAAGCATCCCAACATCGTTAGGTTTATTGGCGCGTGTATTAAACCAATGGTGTGGTGCATCGTGACTGAATATGCAAAAGGAGGTTCAGTCAGACAGTTTTTGACTAAGAGACAAAACCGAGCTGTACCTTTGAAGTTGGCTGTTATGCAGGCATTGGATGTTGCCAGGGGTATGGCTTACGTCCATGAGCGCAACTTTATACACCGGGATCTAAAGTCAGATAACCTCCTCATATCAGCTGATCGGTCCATCAAGATTGCTGATTTTGGCGTTGCAAGAATTGAAGTTCAAACCGAAGGGATGACTCCAGAGACTGGAACTTACAGATGGATGGCCCCGTAAGTTGAATAGGTTTTTGAATTGTGAATCATTTTCCATCCTTTTCTTGTCCTTCATAACCTCAAGTCTCTGCGAGTTATACATAGACTATATTCGTGTCTGTTGATTGATGCAGAGAGATGATCCAGCATAGACCCTACACCCAAAAAGTGGACGTGTATAGTTTTGGAATCGTGCTGTGGGAGTTGATAACGGGTCTGTTACCGTTCCAGAACATGACGGCGGTTCAAGCTGCATTTGCGGTGGTGAACCGAGGAGTCCGTCCAACGGTCCCAACAGATTGTCTCCCTGTGCTTGGCGAGATTATGACACGTTGCTGGGATGCAGACCCTGAAGTTCGTCCTTGTTTTGCAGAGATTGTCAATCTCCTTGAGGCAGCTGAAACCGAGATAATGACGACTGTGAGAAAAGCCCGTTTCAGATGTTGCATGACGCAACCAATGACAATCGACTAATCCGTTGTGAAGAAAGAGAGAGGAGAAGAAGAAGAGGAATAAGAAAGAAGAGAACATAAAAGGGAGAAAGGCTTGATGAAAAGGAGAAAACAGAGAGAGAGAGAGAGAGAGAGAGAGAGACGAAGCAAGAAGGGCTTTAGATATATGTAAGTTTGTGTGTGTATCTATATATTAAAATATATCCGATTGTATCTCTTTTCCCAAGATAGGAGAAGTAACCCAACCATTTTAGACTACAGATTTTCTAGATTTTTGTATTAAGAAAGAAAAAGAACAAACAAAAAATAGAAGTACGGTGATTGTCTCAAGTGTTTGGTTTAGTTCTCCTTGAATTGATGATGCATGCCTTTTCCTTCTCTTCTCCTTTCTACGTTTCTTTCACGTAGTCCCTTCTAAATTTGTGTATCAATGGATTCTCTTATGATGTGTGACGAGAAATCATGATTATGAATCTCTTTCTTTTTTAATTACTGATCATCAAATAAAACATGCAACTTAACAAAGAAAAAAGATACAAGAACTTATCATCAAAACTTTGGATAGTAAAAATCCATCTTAGAGATCAATGTAGAGCTCAAAAGAAAATAAGATAAAAACCTTAAGAAGAATGAATGTTGTCTATATAATCCTCTTCGCCACTGCTCATGAAATCCTGCATCTCACCGTCGTCATCATCACCATCTTCATCATCACCACCATTATCATCGTCTTCATCCACACCATCAGTTATAAACCCCATAAGGCCACCACCTTCAAGGAGCATCCCGCCTTCTTCATCATCATCAAAATCGCTCGCACTATCTTCATTGTCGTCGCTACTAATGTCATCATCTCCACTATCGCTATCATCTCCACCTAGTCCCAGAATCCGGTCCAGGTCATCTTCCTCGTCTTCATCATCTTCATCTTCATCCTCCGTCTCATCATCATCATCGGGATCGGAGTCATCATCCGTTGGTCTCCGTCTACCAATCTCATACATCCTGGCCGAGGAAAACATATCTTCTTGGTCTTCCATTGTAATCAGCCCAAGGAACGAATCTGTTGGTTCTGTGGCAAAGTCAAGAAGACATCGGTCGACAGGTATAGTGGCAATGTCTGAGTAGTTGATCGCATCAAGAGTGCGGAAAGCAGCAAACAAGGGATGTTTCACACGGCGTGTGTGAACAGCAGACATAACGTCCTCGATGTTTCTCCTCAGCATTGCGTATATAACATCTCCCCTAGAGTTGAACGTAATAGCTGTCTGGTCCAGTGATGGTACACTTCGAAGAAGCTTGAAATTCCTCATGTCCCAGACCTCTGAGTTTATGATCACCTGTAATACGCAACAACATGTTGATAAGCCAAGAAACAGCAAGTAATTTTTTACTATATTATAGCCGAGTTAATGTAGAATATTTGAAACTGTTGTGAACAGTTAATGAGGGATGGGTTTTATAAGGCTGTCTTGGAATGTTTAGGGTGTGGAATGTTCTAGGGTTTGGTTGAGAGTTGAGAGTCTCTCATCATGTTTGGTCAACTGGAATAGGAATAACAATTTCATAGCTTTGGTATAGTCACATTTAATTCAGATTAAAGAATAATATGATTGATCATTACCTCGTTCCTAGAAGGATGGAAACCACCGCCGCCATAATCAGTAAATTGATCAAACCGACGGACAGTCTCTGGGACACGGCGGTCCCAGAGAACACCATTCCACAATATCAGTGTATCGCAAGGGCTGAAGTGTACAAGAGAATAGGGATTACTTCTGGAAGATGTGACTGTGTCAGTGAGTTTATCGCAAGGACTGCATGTCTGTACGTCATATAGAAGAACATCTTTTGTTGATGCTTCACAAGAAAGCGCTGCAAAACGTAGCCCAGAGTTGCTGAATTTTGCAGCCTTGCATCCATCAAAGGAGTGTCTAGGCCCACCAGTTATAGAAGACGCGTCCCACAACTGCACATCACTGGAGCTCGAAGAAAGCAACAACTGAGTATCACCAGAGACATACGGCTGAACAAATGTAACTGGAGCCTGGTGACCTGAGAAACTCTCAAGCAAGCTACCGCTGCTAGCTTCGAATATCTTGATTTCTCCAGCGTGACTACCGACTGCTAAATGATTAGTACCTCCAAGAAGTGCAATGCATGTAAAGAGAGCAGTCTCATCCCGGAAAGATCTCCAAGATTTGAATCTGCTGAAAACAAATTGACGATCCCTGCGATTCCCATGGACTCCACTGTAGAAACTTTGAAGCTCACGGGTCCCAAGACGGCCAGTGATGTTTAGTGGAGCTTCAAGTAACCGTTTAGGTTCAGGACAGACATGCGGATGTAGGAGAGACACAGGGGGAAGAGTTGTGATTGGGGCCCGGCACTGCCTGTGTTGGTGCTTCAAATACTGAACCACAAGGGAGTCTAGTGATAACCGTTCTGGATTTGAAGGCTGAGGATCACTTGGAAGCCTTAGCTGAGAAGCAGGTGTCATCTGGCCCAGTCTGGAGCTCCCAGATTGGTTGGCATCTAAAGCTGAAGTTGGTGTTTGCAAACCTGAGCCATCCAAAATGGTTGAATTCCTACGTAAGGAAGCCGTGGTTGGACAAGCTGGAGATCGTGGTCCTAACTCGCCCAAATTGATTCTTTTACCCGGAACTGACAACTCTGGGTCTCTAAGCTCAGACAATTTCCGTTTTCTCGGAAAGGAAACTGGGGTCTTAAATTGAGCATCGGCATCAAGGTCGTTCTTCAAAACTAATTCTGCAGCAGTTTCTGATGTAGCTGCCCAAGCAGGATCTGAATTCGAACTACTATTTATTCTCTGTGTAGACTGAGGTTGAGCGTCATGGGAGAAAGATTGTTTTCGTGACTGCAAACTAAAGCTGGGGGAGAAAGTCAACTGCTTCTTCTTTGCAGATGGAGCTGCGTTACCTCTCGAACTAGGATCTTCATCACGTGCATTGATTTTGGGTATGCTGGGGAAAAAACCACTGTTAGCACGGCCTGAAGGCCATTGTTGCTGTGCTACTGGTGTGGGCATCTCCTGTGTTGAGGAAGCCAAATGCTTCTTCTTGGCAGATAGAGCCGCATTACATCTAGCGTTAGGATCTTCGTCATGTGCACAGACTTTGGGTTTGCTGGTGAAAAATCCACTGTTAGCACGGCCAGAGGGCCATTGTTCCTGAGCTAGCGGCGTAGACATCTCCTGCATAGAGGAATATGCAATAGAAGAAGGGGAAGCCAATGAAGGTAGAGGAGTTAATTGAGCCTCTTTTAATAGTGCTGAAGCAGTTTCACCAAGACCTGATGCCTGGAGGTGCTCATGGATAAGGAGCAAAAGCTCCTTAGAATCATAAGTTATAGGCGTTGCTGCTGCAATGGCAGCTCTTTCAATGCGCCTCAGTGTTGGAGTAGCAGCATCACTGGCTGTTAGTGTAGTCGCATGCCCTGAATTTGTCACTATCTGCAAACACATATAAAACGCAATTAAAAATGTCTGCAAAACTTCAACAGAGAAACAAGGAATGAAATAAACACTAAATACTTATGAAGCACAAAAAGAATCCCATAAAGACGCATTAAACAAGAAAAATAAATCAATTAAGATGATTACCCCTATTAGCTCAAGCGCCACCTGAGCAAGTTCAGCCTGCCATCTGCCCTGATCTGTGCCACTTGACTGACCACCTGACTCCCGAATTAATTCTGATAAACTCTTACCAACCTAAAAACCATGCTTGGAAAGTCAGTATCTATCACCAACGATGCCTGCTCAACTTCATCAGATGTATCTCAGATATAAAAGAGGATGAAGATAACCGGGGAAAGAAAATTGCTATTCTACCTCAAGTTTAGTCAGTATTTGTGCAATTGTATCATCTCTAGCTAGACCAAGAAGTACCCTGCAAGCCAGGGCTCGTAGACAATCTGGGGTAGCAGGGGGATTCACATATATTCTGGGCTGAAGAAGTTTTAAAAGAATTTTTATTCCATCATTCCCACGAACAGCTTCACGGGCTTGACGATAAACCTGCTCCAACTTAGCAGCAAGGCCAGCAGAACCAGTTCCTGCTCCTAAGAAAATTCTTCGATCCCCAACCAAACCTGAAGACGCTGGTGCAACAGGAGTTTGCGGAGCATTACCAGTGGACTGAGTACCTACAGCAACATCAGTAGAGGGACGGGTAGTGGCTTGGCCGGGAACAGGTTGATGATTTTGTGCAAGGGGCGGCTTATTGCTTAATGATGGTGGTGGGCACACCAGATTGATTAGGACATTTAGTGCAGGCTGTATGATCTTCAATCACAAAGAAAACATGAACAAGGCAAGTATCAATGAGAAGCAGAAGAAGAAAGACAAAACCTATGTGAATAATGGATAGAAGCGGACTACTGACCTCAGGGTCTACTATGCTGTTGGAAATATTTGCTGCATCCAGAATGACAGCAATGCCAGCACGATTGTTGCTGAGTGTGGCATTCGCAATTGCTTTGCGGCCATCAGGTATTGATGTAACTATGTGAAGAACACCAAAAGCATACTGAAGTAGATCATGCAGATAACGGTCTACTGGTGGAGTCTGTGCATGTAACCATAATGTTAATACATGGTAGACAAAACAAAGTAAATGTGGAGAGTAAAATGGTACATTACCTGACATAGTTCCAACATGGTAACATGTCCCGAGGAGGCCAAAAAGTTATTGACAGCAGGCCACTGAGTTCTCACAAAGGTCGGACCCAACTTCCTATCCTTCTGTAACTGATGGAAGATGGCATCAACAGCTTCATTGCTGATGTCAAGGGGCTTATAGGCTGCCCTTATATTAGGAACATTTCGCACACCGCCTCGGCTACTTCTGCTAGGACGGATTGAATCAATGAGCAAAAGAAGATGAGCTCTAAAATATTGGCGCAAAGCAAAACAGGTGTGAAAAGCCATCTGTTTCTCTGAGGACGTCATGACTTCAGGAGCTGATCGGTCAGAATTAGCACCAGTTCTAACTGAGGCTGCATCTTTAAGAATTGCAAGGAGTTTCTGCAAACTATCATG
Organism: Boechera stricta; assembly: GCA_018361395.1. Lineage (NCBI taxonomy): Eukaryota > Viridiplantae > Streptophyta > Magnoliopsida > Brassicales > Brassicaceae > Boechera > Boechera stricta. The sequence goes on along the minus strand of CM031544.1, from coordinate 22,723,714 downwards.
AGCATCAAATGCATCTAAAATGGCTCTGAACACAAAAGCAGCAGCAAAGAATAAAGCTGAATTCTTTCTGGCTTGATCCTGGGAACAGTCGAGAAGTTCGATAGCTAATTTAACAACTTGATGTATGAGATCCGATGGAAGTGCACAGACACGCTCCATTATACCCTGAGAAAAATTTGAAGGTAAGAAGAAGCAGGATTTGTACTAATTCAGCGATCGTCAGACTTCTGTTAGATGAAGGTGAACAAAAATTGCATTAGAAGTCTAGAAATTTGCTGTTATTATTACCTGAAGAGAGCCAATAGTGTATAAGCAAGATGAGAGACCATAAAAGGTCTCAGACACCCTTGGAACAGCAAGTAATTTTTGTATGCCACCCCGGTCAACAAACATGGCAGCAAACTTCCGGTGCGCAGCCAAAGCGCAAATTAACTTCATGACATCAGGTAACAACGGAGACACTGTAGAACTGTCATCAAATTGGGATGTACGTTCCAGCAGCATAATACATACATCAACACCTTTTTCATGGAGTACAGGCCCGAGAACCTCGACATATTCTCCCAGTATCTCAAGGCACTGGATGCAATATTTTTCTTGTAACTGAGCCAACGATTCGATATCTGGAAGTGAAACTTCACTAACATCCGCAATTGAATGTGTTTCCACATTATTCAAATCCGTAGTCTGATCAGATGTGACACAAGTAGTATTTCTGCCACCAACCAAGTAGCAGAGTTAAAGTCCAGAGATAAATAATTGATAAACAGCAATGTTAATATCCACGACGTCATAGCATGACTGACCTTGAAACCTCAGCGGCATCTATGACTGTAATAGCTGCTTGAGTAGCAGCAGACACAGCAGCTTCTTCACTGCCAGAAGACTTGAATTCCTGGATAGTTCAAAAGAAAGACAATCAATATAAATATCAGGTCACCCTATACAGAGTTTCATTAAGGAAATGAAATCACTAACAGTTAATCAAAAAAAAAAAAAATACATGCCTCCAAAGCAGCAGTTTTAACAAGCTCTGCTGCAGCATCGCCAGCTGCTTTAGCTGCATCATCAGGAGCATGGGCAGCTCTAGCTTCGGTTTCAGCAGCTCCAACTGCTCTCTTTACTAGATCAGTTATGTTTTTGGTTCCTATAATGCAACCTTGAAAGCACTCATCACTATCCTCTCTTTCTATCTCCATAATACCAGACTTCATTTTCCCCAGACATATGGTCACATCTTCTGCATTTCTGCCATCTGAAAATTTTGATAGATCCCTATCTCTGACAACTAGACGACCTGATCTAGGAGATGCCAAGAGAACTTCTGTATCAGTTGCACCTTCGTTAACCCTTCCTCTCCCCCTCGATTTTGATCTGTTCAGTCTGTGTCTTGAAGGGTCATCTCTTCCACTATTGTCATCTCCAGGTTTCATTTTACAATCAACAACACCTGAAACATTAAATCTTTCTCTGCCATCGGTTTCAAATTCGCCATCAGACCGTACATCAGATTGTCCCATCTCTCTGCCGGAGTCTGTCTCAAGAACATGGTCACCTTCAACTGTATCCACAACCTTGCGCACCCTACTTCGACCTTCTTCTTTTGTTTTTAAGGACACATGCTTAGTTTCAGTTGTGTGAAGGGCATCTCTACGGCTTGTGCTTGGCTCTCCAATAACTCGTACTCGAAGATAATGCATAAGCTTAGCAGATAGTCCTGATGTCAAAACGTCTTCAACTAATTGCCCACGACTTACATGAGTCAGACAAAAAGAAAATATTTTTATTTCAGCTGTGGGCGCCAAAACAATTGCAAAAATGGATAGAAGAGACAACAAGTTGAGAATGTTTAATCAATACCTCACCAGAGAGAGAGCAAGAAGGCCTGTAGAATAAGTCTTTAGCATTTCAGAATCTGAGGCTTCCTTCCTGCCAGAGTCTTCACCAGGAAACTTGACTGCTTCTTCCATAACCCAATTTTTAAAGTTGTCCGTAACAGCATCGTCGAAAACATGAGGATACTGAAAAACAGAATTGCGCCATGAGCCAACCAACGAGCTAAACGTAAGGGTAAGGAGCAAGAAGTTCGTAAATTTTTACCATCCAAGTATGCGAACAGTTCATTAGCAACCTTGCAGAGGCTGCCTTTACCGCGGTTGAGTAAGCACTCTCAGATAGAAAAATTGAGGAGATCAATTCAAAAAACTCATCATTTTCCTGCCAAAATCAAGTAACCAAATAAGAAGAAAGCACCCACCCAAGAAAAAGAAAAGAAAATGAACAATCTTTAAAAATACTTACTCGGATGAGATTACATAGCTTGCCACTGTTATGACTACCGCGAGCATTGGAGTGACGCCCATTTTCCTCTATGAACCTGCGAATACAAGTAAGCGTCAAGCTAAAGACAACTACAAAAATAAACACAAAATCAAGAAGAGAGACTGATAGTTTAGCTAGAAAGGGACATACAGAGACTCCTGAGATTCGAGGAGATGGCTAAGAGAGTGAAGAATATTAGAATTAGGGTTATTAGCAACGGAAGTAATCTTGTCCATAAGCTTCTGCGCCTTCTCTATAAGCTCATCATCCACACTCTGTGTTTCTCCTTCCTGTTGTCCTCCTTCTCCAGGGTTGGCTTCGCCAGTTGAATTCGCCAACTCTGCAATCGCCTCCGCCGCAACAACCGATTGTTCATCCTCAACCATCGGATTAGGTACTTCGGCATGCTCTTGCCCGTCCATAAATACGTCTCTTTTCAAAGAAAAACCCAGATACGGCGATCAATTCAGACGTTGGGATCGCGGAAATTAGTAGTTCAAGGAAAAAGAAAAAGAAAATATTGAAAGGGAAAACGAAAAAAAGCTTATAGCTGTAGAGTAAGAAACGCAGAGGAGGAGGTGGTAGATGGAGACGACAAAGCTGAACCGACTAACACTAAATTATAACCCGACCCGTTTTTTCACTAAACAAACCCTAACCCATAGTTTTAAAAAATGGGCCCATAATAGGCCCATACTTGTACTATTATTATTACGTCGCCGTTTTGTTGTTCCGATTAGGGTCTCATCGCCGGCGACTGAACTTTTCTGGAAATGGATGGAGGAGAAGCTTCAAGCGAGTCTTCGTCTGGAAATCAGCTCGAGAACTGGACAGAGTAGGTTCCCATTTGATATCAATTTGATTCCGCATAATTAAATCGATTGAGAATTTGTTTGATTGGTTTCAGAGAGCAGGATCAGCTGAAGAAGAAACTGATCGCGAACGATGACTTCACATGGAAGTTATCTTCATCAATGGAACTGCCTCAGGGATCGGAGATGCTTAAGTACGTTGGAGGTGTAGACATGAGCTTTTCCAAGGAAGATTCTTCCGTCGCATGCGCTTGTCTCGTCGTTCTCGAGCTACCTTCTCTCCGTGTAGTCCACCATGACTTCTCTCTTCTCCGCCTTCATGTACCGTATGTCCCTGGGTTTCTTGCCTTTCGTGAGGTTTCCGTCTCATTGTTTGTGTCCTTGAGCAAATGCTCTGCTGTTTTCATTTGCTTCACTAAAGTATCTCAGATCCCAAAATTGGATTCTTTTTTCATGTTACAGGGTCCTGTTCTCTTGCAGATTCTGCAAAAAATGAGGGATGATAAGCACCCTTTCTATCCTCAGGTTTCGGTTTTATCTATAAATTGCTGTAATTTGCAGTTAGCTACTCTTAAACTATTGCTTTTGCGTTGTCTTAAGTTTTTGCTTTTCTCTTCTAAAAGTTTCTTACTTTGGTCTTACAAGGTACTGATGGTGGATGGAAATGGAATACTTCATCCACGAGGTATAAACACACAAACTACTTCATTTACCTTAGTTTTTTTATTGCATCTCAAGCTCTGTAATTTATGGTGTTGGATGTAATTGTGTTCTAGGATTTGGCTTGGCATGTCATTTAGGTGTTCTTGCTCACCTCCCTACCATTGGGGTCGGAAAGAACGTATGAACTTCTCAGAATCTCTCTTTCGAACCGTTTTTGCTTGTCTGTATCATATTCTGCCGTTGGTTTTTTGTTTTGCCTACTAGTGCATTTGATCATCTCAGCTGCATCATGTGGATGGTCTGAATCAATCTGAGGTGAGACGGTCGCTTCAGCTCAAAGAAAACGAGCATGAGCAAGTTATCACTTTGGTAGGGAACTCTGGATTTACGTGGGGAGTAGTAAGTGACTTTGCCTGAACATTTCCTGTCAATAATCTGTTGTGTCTCGTTGTTTATACCGCGTTTTATTAGTAGTTTAAGTAAAGAAACTTCTCCATTGTGGTTTTGATAATCTTTTGTAAGGAAGTGAATTTAATGGTCAAGTTTTAAAAAATTACTTTCAACAGGGATTTAGGCAAACTCTGAGTTCTCTAAAGCCTATATACATTTCGGTTGGCCATCGCATATCACTTGACTCTGCCGTTGAAATTGTCAAGATGACCTGCAAGTACCGTGTTCCCGAACCTATTAGACAGGTAAGTGATGCATTTAGATATGCCAACAAACAGATAGTTATCCTGTAGATTTGTGAACAGTGGAAAGTAAAGAGTTCGTAAGTATACAGTCTACTATATGCAGGCAGATATGAGATCAAGAGCATATCTCCAGAAGCATCAAACTGAGTCTTTTAAAAGAACCGGGACTGCGACGACCGGATCAGGTAGCTTCTGATGTTTCCTCCGCCATTCTAACCCTTATCAAATTTTTAAGTTCTGATAAGTAGCTCACATGTCCCTTTGTTTCCTTTTTTTGTCTACTAGACTGAACCTTAATCTCTCGAATAAGGCACTGAACACTATTCCACCTTACATAGAACTCTCCAAAGTCTTTACTAAAGATTGTTCAATGGACAGATTCACGTCACTGAAGATCCTCCCCAATTTTCTCCTCATTTATCTCACTAACTCGAGGATTGCAAGCTACACCAAGATAATCAATGTTGTATCCAATACATTGGAATGTTCTTTACAAACATACCGTAAGCTTAGTGTAAATAGAATGAGTAGGAAAGTGGTCTAGATCTTAAGTATTATAGTTGTTTGGGGACCTTTTGGGATATTGGGAGAGTTTGGGGTTCTCAACAACAATCCCGTTGGTTCTTTGTTTTGGTATTTCTCTTGGTTCAGCGTCTGTAACTCGTTTCTCACTCAATAATAAAGCATAAGGTTTCTCAATCTCAAGAGACTGTTAATGGTGAACATATTCTCAGCAGTGATGCCTTCTGGAGTCCTCTTTTGCAGCAAAACCTGCTTGACTAACAAGGTTGTGTTATTTAAAGATATCTGAAACCTTGGGTTTGGAGCCTTTAACGGCCAATTCCATAGTGAAAGATGAGATTTTTGGTCATTATGAGCTCTGATTACTAACAAGAGAGGCAAAGGAGAGACAGTGAACACCAAACTCCTATCCAGAAATAAGAGATCAAACAAGTAATACATAAAATTCACTGTATCTTTCTGTTTCTCCATAAACACCAAAGTTTTTGCAAAATAAAAAGGAAGAAAAAAAAAAAGAAATAATCAAACACATCAAATTTTCTTCGGTGTATTCACAGAACAATATACAGACACATCGAGAAGAGTAGTAACACTGCTGTTGATCGTGTTAAAGGCGTCATGGTTCTTGCTTCACCAGAATCATCTGACTTGATCATTATCTTGAATTTGCAACTCCCAACAGAAGGATCCCTGTTAGTGATTATAGAGAGACCGGGGAACTTACACGCACTGTCAAGCTGATTACTTACCTGGTAATAGCTATTGAACGCATACGAAACATTCTGTGCTAAATTCAGGTTACCACAAGAGGAGCCATATCCAAGACTAGTGCAATCCGCATGATCACAAGCGTAGCCCACGCTTGGTCCCAATTGAGGATCCTGAAGATTAGCATTTGGCGCAAGAATACACCATTTCTTTGCCATATAGTGCACATCCTTTGCCGGGATCAGCCCGTTACTGTTACCAAGACTGAGCTGATACTTAGGCTGTCCATCAATGTAAAAAATTCCCCAGTGTCTTTCAAAGTTTCCAGGCTGAATGCTTTTGGCATCTTCATCGATAAGACTAAACAAGTAAGCATCCATTGCCCCCGGTCTCATAGGTGTTCCTTTATTAGCCTTTTGCCGGTTCATAAACCCTTGGTTGTACCGCCTCGCGTACAGCATATTTGCATTTTTATCTCCATCTGTTGGCCACCCAACTTCCCCAACTATAATAGACAAGTTCCCAAACCCATTCTTCTGCAACGACCACACGAGTGTATCGTAGTTTGCATCAAGAACATTGTCGTAGATTCTTCCATTGTCGTTTGTAGGAGTACCTGTTCCATCAAAGAAAGCAAACTCCACAGGGAAATTGGGATCGTTGTAGAGACTGATGAAAGGGTAAATGTTGATAGTGAATGGGGCTTGGTTATCACTCAGAAACTTAACAATGTTTAACATGAGATCGCGGATTTCAGGCCTAAAATCTCCATCCGAAGGGAGATTAGACGCACTTTGGTACACATCCGCGTTAAGCGGCACTGTGACTTTCACCTGAGTAGCTAATCCGGCTTTGATGATAGCTGATTGAATATTCTGAAGAGCAGGAAGAGTTACACCCTCAAATGTTCCGTTGAATGCCTTTAGGAAAGGCTCATTCCCAACTGCCACATACCTAAATTTTAGACAAAAATCAACACATTTGTAACTTCAATCTCCTTGCTTATGATCAAGACTATCTCCAAAGTTTCTATTTTTTTCTCATCAACTGTAATCAAAATCTAAAGATTGAAACTTTAGGTTCTACAATAATCTCTTTAAGCTCTTGATCAAAAACAAACAAAGAGAATATGCTGTTTCAATGGCACAAACCTGATATCGACGCCATTGGAGGAGACATGAGCAGAGACATTCTGAGAGACCCACCTCTCGGCGGCTGCAACGCTTCCGGCTAAAGGAGCAAGTAAGTCGTTAGGGATTCCGACCATAACCTGAATCCCTGTCCGACTTAAAGCTTTGAGAATCGCCGAGTCGGCCTCGAAAAGTTTCACCTTTTGGATACCGTTATCCCGGAGAAGTCGCACAACCGTAGCTGGAGGTAGCGGATGCCTCGCCTGTGAGCCCCAGTTCACACCAATCCCTTCAACTTCAATTAACATGATTCCGTGCAAGAAAGTGACTACGAAAAATACAGCAAAAACACCTTTGGACAACATCGGAACCGAGAGATGAATCGTAAACACCCTATACCCAAAAACCAATAACCAAAAACCCAAAAAGAAAACAGCAAAAAAAAATCTGAACTCTGTGGTTAAAACAAGCTCAGATGTAAGAAACAGTGAAGTATGAAACTTCGGTATGAAGAAGAACACAGCTGAGTTTTGGCTTACTGTAAATAATCAACCGAGTATCGAAAACATCTAATACGGTACTATGTATTATTGCTTTTTAAATTTCTCTTAGGTGGATTTTGGAGAAGAAGAAGGAAGAAAGTTCAAGAATTAAGATTGAAACATAAACGAGAATTGAGAATGTTTTGTTTTGTTTTTTTTTCCTTTTTTCTAGACATCGAACATAAACGAAAATGGCTTTTCTATTGTCTGTCCCAATGTCTGAAAGGCGGTGAATGCTTTTCGATTGGTACCCCCAATCAAAATTAAATTAGCAGAATATTATGAAAACGAAAAATTAGACTAAAAGAGAAACATTAATGTTTTAAATTACGTTAGGTGTGGGTCTACTTCGTAGCTGTGTAGCTTCACAATACCACTTAATTATAAGATACGGCTATCATGATAATTTTAAAAGAAAAATTCATCAAATATATAGTTTCAAAAGTTAATCAATCATACATATATACACGTTAGTAATTGCTAAAAAAATATTAGTTTTTGTCCGTGTTAGATTTACTACTGCGAAATAAAGATGGTCTGATGTGAGGCAGGGGCATGTGGGTGAGGTCAAGCAGAGGTGTAAGCGACTAAGCGTAAAAAAAAAAAAAAAAAAAAAAAGGAGGGAATCTTTGAAAGATTGAGGAGCAGTGTTACGTGATGCTCTCAGAGTCTCAGAATTAAAGTGGAATGAAATATGAAATTAAATTCTAAATGTTTTTTGGTGAAAGGAATAGTGAAACAGGGAATGAAAGAGGTCGGCAGGTACGGTTGGTGAAGAATCATTTATTCTCCTTCAAGCCGCTCTCGTTTCTCTCCTTACGGTAATTGTTGAGCCCATTCTCGGCCCATTTATATTTTTCAATTTTTGAGAGTTGAATAACATGTAGTAATGTCTTAAATTTTTTTTTTTTTTGAGTTGGTCAATATGCTTGTAGGAAACCCAAAGAACTTAATGATTGTTAAATATCAAAGTAATAATCACATGATCAATATTACTTATAACTAATGTTAAATATCTAAGTAACTAATTAATATTTTATTTAATAATCACATGATAAATATTTATAACTACCTATAACTTATTAATATTTTACTATAGTTAGTTCACCTATAAATAGTGGTTTATGTTGATCATTTGGATGTAAGTAAAATCAATAACAATAATAAGAAACACTTATATTCTCTATTCTCTTCCTAGATAAAGTTTTTTTAAAAAATAAATCTCCATTTTCATATTATCCCAATATAAAAAGATTAATAGTTGTATAATTATTTTAACGTTATCAGCATGCATACCGATCAAAGTCGGACCGATTTTCCGATCTAAGGTAACGTCAAGGTATGATCTAAAATTATAATTACATCATTTTAATATATTATTATATGGAAGGTTCTACCTCCTAAATTTCATGGAATATCTCTAAATTAATATCTTATAATTTATGATTTAAATTATTTTATTATACAATTCTGATTTAAATTATTTTGTTATTTATGATTTTATAATTTTATATATTTATATATTGTTATATTTGTATGATATTATGGCAAATTTGAAACGAAATCGTCCTTGATTGTCGGAAATAATTATATGACATGGGCATTAGATGCGAATGCATCTAAAGCGAACTGGATCTTGTATTGACGACAAAAGTCCCGGAAGATAAAAGGCGAAGGCCATGATATTTTTACGCCACCTCCAGATTTAAAAATTGAATCATCACGAAAGAAGATCCGGGATCTTTGGCGATCACTGAATGGTTTGACCACCAAAAATATGTGATCTTACCAAAAGCTGACATGAGTGGTTAAACCTCCGGTTTATGGATTATAAAAGTGTAGGTGATTATAATTGCGTTGTTCAGCTTGGATGATGTTATGTGGAGAGAAAATAACGATGATATGATCGAAAAACTCTCCAAACATTTCATCCGAGATGTATCACCACAACAATCGGACAAAAGGTTATACTCGGTATTCGAGTTAATGAATACTCAGTTGCCGAAGCAAATAATGAACTCGTGATGTTAAATTATAAGACCCCGTCGTCGGATCGCAATTCCCTGAAGCGAATGTCGCTCTCATCCAAACATGATAATGCAAGAACAAGGACGAGGTAGGCGTGGTGGTAGTCGTGGTCTTGGTCGCGACGTGAGGCGAGGTGGACGGAAGGGGATTCGATAATAGTTCTGGAAAGACAGCAAAAATAACAAGAAAAACGATAATCTGGCAGTAATACAAAAAAGAAATATGTTGATCGGAATGAAAGGCCATTGGCGCGTACTTTCGTACACCTAAACATCTCGCCGATCTATCAAGAATCCCAGCGAAAGGAGAAAATGGCGAAACAAATTTTGTCTCGATGAATCGGACTACATCTTCATTCTTGATATAGCGGATTTTAGTTGACCAAGTGATGTTAACGAGTAATAAGATGAGTAGGACAATGTAATATAATGTAATATATTGTCTAAGGTCGATGTAAAATAATGTCTCGAAGAAGTATAAAATAAAAGTTTAATGTATAATATATTTTATATTATAATATAATGTTTAAAATTATTTAAATTTAAAATGAACCATTTTTATTAATAATACAAGCAATTACAAAGAACATCATTACATAAAATAATAAAACGACATTAACAATAAACTCTCTGGGTATACTTCCAACAAAGAGACTTCATAATACAATAATTAAAACAAAACAAAGCATTAAACAAAATCTAAACATCTTCAAAACTAAAACCTAATTGAATGAGAAAGGATGAGATTTTTGTGTGAATAAATGAATGAATGAAAGAGTGTATTTATAGATTGAAATTATTTTAGCAGTTGGAAAAGTGTAAAAATTTTGAAAAATTAATAAAAATAAATTCATCATGACCGTTGGGCATAAATCCGACCGTTAGTGATGTATTAAAATTCGATCTGAAATTTTATATGATCAGTTGAATTTTAAAAGTTTTTGGATAAATATTTTTCAAATTTTTATTGGATAAATATGATAAATATTGTTTTAATATTTTTAAACATATTTTAATATATCTGTTTATTTTGACCCAGAAGATGTCAAAATTTGTGAGCGAGATAGATATATGCTGGATAGTCTGACACGATATTAAAAGATAAAAATATTTCTCCGATCTGAAATTAAGAGAAAGTGGAGTAAATACTATATCGAAATGCAAATTATTATGGATTAGGAAGAGGTTCTCAATGCCAAGGAACAAAGTTTGAAATAAATGAGGCATTATTTCCCCAAGTCTTACAGAAATTTGTTAAGTTTCAAAGATATCAGAAAAATGGATATCATGTGACAAGAATAAAAATGGCATTGAATATCTTTGTATCACAAAAATAATTTCGGAGAAAATTATATTAGAAGAACTGTCTTCTTTCGACTGTATTCACAAAATTAATTTGATTGAGTCATATGCCACGTAAGCGGAAGTTTACCGATATATTTAAAGTATGGCATGAAAGACTGGGTCATCCTGGTTCAATCATGATGAGAAAAATTGTGGAAAATTCTAATGGCCATCCATTGAAAGACCAGAAGATCTTTCAATCAAATGAATTTTTATGTGATGCTTGTTCTCGAGGAAAACTTATAATTCGGCCATCACCAGCTAAAGTTGGGAATGAATCACCACAATTTTTAGAAAGAATACATGGTGATATATGTGGACCGATCCACCCATCATGCGGACCATTTCAATATTTTATGGTATTAATTGATGCATCGAGTAGATGGTCTCATGTGTGTCTTTTGACAACACGAAATATGGCATTTGCCAGATTTATTTCCCAAATAATCAGGTTAAGAGCGCAATTTCCTGATTATACTATCAAGAAAGTAAGACTTGATAACGCTGGTGAATTTACTTCGCAAGCCTTTAATGATTATTGTATGTCATTGGGGATTGATGTTGAACATCCAGTGCCCCACGTACATACACAAAATGGCTTGGCCGAATCTTTGATTAAACGGTTGCAATTAATTGCTAGACCGTTAATAATGAGAACAAAACTCCCAATTTCTGTATGGGGACATGCTATCTTGCATGCTGCAACGTTGATTCAAATTCGACCAAGTGCATATAATAAATATTCCCCATTACAATTGGCATCTGGCCAGCAGCCAAATATATCGCATCTCCGTGTTTTTGGATGTGCTGTATATGTGCCTATTGCACCTCCTAAACGTACAAAAATGGGACCCCAACGGAGATTGGGTATTTATGTTGGTTATACGTCACCAAGTATAATTCGTTATCTTGAACCACAAACTGGTGACTTATTTACAGCTCGTTTTGCTGATTGTCACTTTAATGAAAATGAGTTCCCATCGTTAAGGGGAGGAATTCAAGAAATTCCAAGGGATATTGCATGGTATACACCATCGTTGATATCTCTGGATCCTCCTACGAAACAACGTGAACTCGAAGTGCAGAAAATTGTACACTTACAAAATATGGCAAACGAGTTACCAGACGGGTTTGTGGATACGAAAAAGGTGACAAAATCTCATATACCGGCTGCAAATGTTCCATCAAGAATTGAAGTTCCACAGGAACAGATTGATGCTAATAAAATAAATGAGCCTAAAGTTCAGCTAAAGAGGGGGAGACCTATGGGTTCTAAAGACAAGACTCCCCGAAAGAAAAAGGCTATGGGAGAATTAAATTCACATAATGAGATTCCTGAAGAAACCCAAAGTGAGAAAAGTCCAGAAGATTTAAATGAAGTAGTTCCCGAAGTACTACCAAAAGAAAATATCCCTGAAGAGGGAAACGATACAGAAAAATATGAGATGTCCATAAATTATACCCAAAATGAAAAAATATGGGAAAGAAATGAAATAGATGATGATGATGGAATTTTCTCATTTTCTGTATCCAAAGAAATTGAAAATGAAAATGATGATCCAGAACCAAGGTCCATATCAGAATGCCGGAAAAGACCTGACTGGGAGAAATGGAAAATGGCCATGCAAAATGAATTAACCTCTCTTAATAAGAGAAATGTTTTTGGACCTGTGGTCACTACACCTAAGAATGTGAAACCAGTTGGGTGCAAGTGGGTATTCGTGAGAAAACGAAATGAGAATAATGAAGTCACAAGATATAAAGCCCGACTGGTTGCCCAAGGTTTTTCCCAAAGACCGGGGATTGATTATGAAGAAACATATTCTCCGGTAATGGATGCAATTACGTTCAGATATTTAATGAGTTTGACAGCATCCCAAAATCTAGAAATGAATCTTATGGATGTAGTGACAGCGTATCTATATGGATCACTTGATAATGAAATATATATGAAAATCCCAGAGGGGATGAAAATGCCTGAAGCATTGAGATCAAAGTCTACGGATATATGTTCGGTCAAATTACAACGATCACTTTACGGATTAAAACAATCCGGACGCATGTGGTACAATCGATTAAGCGAATATCTTTTAAAGAAAGGTTATGTGAATAATACGATATGTCCATGCGTTTTTATAAAGAAATCCTTGAACGGATTTGTGATCATCGCTGTTTATGTTGACGACTTGAATATAATTGGAACTCAAAAGGAGATTGAAGAAGCACGAAATGATATGAAATCAGAATTTGAAATGAAAGATCTTGGAAAGACAAAATTTGCTCCGATGAGCACCTCCAAGATGGAATATTCGTGCATCAATCAAATTATACCAGAAAATTACTTAAACGCTTTAATATGGATAAAGCAACTCCATTGAGTACTCCAATGGTTAATAGACCGCTCAATGTCGAAAAAGATCCATTTAGACCATGTGAGGATAACGAAGAAATTTTGGGTCCTGAAGTACCCTATATGAGCGCTATTACGGACTATGTATTGAAATCGCTACATCGATATAGCTTTTGCTACTAATCTGCTTGCAAGATATAATTCGTCTCCAACGCGAAGACATTGGAACGGAATAAAACATATTTTCCGTTATCTCCAAGGTACAATAGACTTAGGATTATATTATCCTAAAAATTCAAAATCGTGTCTATGGTTTTGGATGCAGTTATTTATCGATCCACATAAGGCAAGATCCCAAACTGGATATATATTTACCATAGGAGGACTGCTATTTCGTGATGCTCACGTAAGCAAACACACTACTTCATCCAATTATGCAGATTATAGACTTTATGAAGTCGAGAGAATGTGTGGCTCATGATCAAGCACATTAAGAAGTGGCATAACCGTGAATAAAGAGCCCACGCATATTCGAGGATAACGCATGTGTCAAAGTCAAAGAAGGTTATATCAAGATGAGGGACGAAACACATTCCACCAAGATTTTTCTCATACACTCGAGAGCTCGAGAAAAATGGTGAAGTCAATGTTGAATACGTTCGCTYTTGCGAAAATTCAGCAGATCTACTTACGAAGGCGCTACCCACCACAATGTTTAAGAAACATGTTCATAACATCGACCTATCTTGATATAATAAGAAATATTTTCCGAGGGAATATGTATCAGATTTTTTTCCCTCATGGTTTTTATCCCATTGGGTTTTTCCATGACATATTAATTAGTTAAGGAGTGTTAAATATCTAAGTAATAATCATGATCAATATTACTTATAACTAATGTTAAATATCTAAGTAACTAATTAATATTTTATTTAATAATCACATGATAAATATTTATAACTACTATAACTTATTAATATTTTACTAGTTAGTTAGCATTCACTATAAATAGGTGGTTTATGTTGATCATTTGGATGTAAGTAAAATCAATAACAATAATAAGAAACACTTCAATATTCTCTTAATATTCTCTCTTCCTAGATAAAAGTTTTTCAACAAAATAAAATCTCCATCTTTCACTATATTCATCCCAATATAAAAAGATTAATAGTTGTATAATTATTTTTAACAATGATCTATTTCTTAAATCTTTTTTGAGTTGTTAAGGATATTGTGAAATATTGAAGCACTAAACAACAAATCTAATATGACTTGGACATCCACTCAATTTAAATGCTTGTTTTTGTTAAGTTTTCCATCTCAAGAAAGTAATGAATACTTTTCCACCTTTTTGAATAGGTAATGTCTTTTACCCAAGATTGTCCAATGGTGGACATGTATTCACTGATTCTGGATTGACTTTCTTCTTTCTCAACAACATTATATCAGTCACTACACATAAAATCTTTTTATTTCTTTGATCAGTAATGTTTTCAATTCTGCAATGGAAGTGGAAGAGCTGTCATCTTTTCTGGGAGACAACACAAAAGCCCGTTTTGTAACCATCCTCGATATACTTGAAATGATTAGATAGTGAAAAGAGAAAGTGATCGGTTGGTTTGATTAGATTTATTTGTGTTTGATTATAACTTAGAGAAGCATCATTAAAATGAAATTAATTCAAGGGAAGTGATAAGGACAAGTAAAAGCTCGAGGGGTAGAAGAGAGAGAGCATGGCCAATTTTGGTCTGTATACTGTAACTTTTGTGTGTGAGTCACGATCGTTCACCGACCGGATAGCGCATCTAGCATCTGATTCCCTGGTATCGTTAAATAATACATTTTTTATTATATAAAAAACATATATACAAATAAAATATAGACCACTCGACTACATAACGGATATATAAATATATATTTACTAAACTATATGTCCATATAAAGTATCTCAAGTAATAATATTGGTAAATCCATCTATATTTTATTTTTGGTAAATTATATATCTATGTGGAAAGATAATATTTTATAGAAAATAATTATTCAATCTAAATATATTTTTATTTGATAAATTATATCTCTATATTCAGAATAATAATATGGTGAGGAAGTAAATCTGTTTAAATTTTTATTTAATAAATTATTTAGATTTTTTTTTAATGATGAATATATGTAAATAAAAAAAATGAAGATAAATATAAAATCTTTTTTTTTAGGTTATAATTTATAGGTTAACAGAACATCAAACTTAGACTGTTATTAATCTGCAGGAAACCATCAACCCGTATTTGTGTGTGTATGAATGTATCCTCTAAAATACGTTGTTTTTCGTTTTTATTAATTCTCTGCCCACCTTCGTTTTTATCCTCCAAATATCAAATTCACAAATCTTTCTCCACATGAGGCTACTTGGTCGTCTCAACAATTCTTATACAACCAAAAAAGTAGCTCCGATGATGTGAATATTTTTGGAACTTTTCGGCAAGGAGTCTAAAATCTTAGTAGAATCGAGATTTACAAATGCCTGCAAAAATGAGAGATATCGAAGGTTAACTAATGACAAACTCTTTAGGCAATGAATTTATTCAATTTTGCAACCAATTTGTTTCCAGCCGAAACAATCATAATGTGCTTGGTTGCCTATCCCTGTGGATAATTCTGTTGGAGTGCAGACTCCTAAGCTGAGCATATCAACTTTAGTAGTAGTCTCTATCTCTTCATCTTCACTGAACTGTTTTGGTGCTCTCCAGTCCTGTACAAGATGACCTTTGTGTTTGTGTGACGACAACAATCATTATCCATCCAAACGACGCTGAAGTCACCAATTTTTACAACCAATTTTTTTCCAGCAGAAACTATCATAATGTGCCTTATTTGCAAATCTATGTGGATAATTCCGTTGGAGTGCAAAACTCCTACGCAGAGCATATCAACTTTAGTAGTAGTCTCTATCTCTTTATCTTCACTAAATTGTTTCGGTGCTATCCAGTCTCGTACAAAATGACCACCTTTTCGTTTCTGTGACGACAACATATCACTACCCATCCAAGCAATGCTGAAGTCACAAATCTTTGCAACCAATTTGTTTCCAGCAGAAACTATCATAATGTGATTTAGTTGCAAATCCCTGTGGATAATTCTTTTGGAGTGCCAAAACTCCTCTTCTTTTTCTTTTGATCCATAATCATAGGAGAAATAGACAAACACAACCAACACTGACCAATTACCAAATTCTCACATCTTTCTCCACATGGACTACTTTGGTGGCCTCAAAAGTACTAATACAACCAGAAAAGTAGTTCTGATGGAGTGAAACAAACATCAATCACCTCTAGCTTAGTTCTCTTTATTTATTTTCTCTCTATAAACTTTGAAAGTTCACAATTCATAATTTCTTGATTTTCTTTTTAAGAAATCGGATGTCCCAAATATACTTCTTGACTAATTTTAGTCAATAAGGATGTAGAAGACTTTAACAAGTAAAACACAATTGAGAAACTTACCATTAGAATAAGGTATATATTAACATAGACCTACTTGACAGGCTTTTTCTTCTTCACCAAGTTGGATCTAAAGCCGGGATTAAATAACACTACAACACATTATTTTATTAGATGTACTTAAAAGAATATTTATTAGATAATAATATAAATCTTTAACATATTAGATTACACGACTATACGATCGAATAAATCTGTTTACTAAAGTAAGTGGCTATATAGAATAATAATATCGTATGAAACTTTTTATCTAATAGTTAGATGAGAATGATAAATCCATTTATTTATTTTTTGTGGTAAATAATATATCTATATATAAAATAGTTATCTATTTGGTAAATTAGATCTCTACGAAGGAAATATAAATCTACTTGGTATATTATATATCTACATTCAGAATAATAATATGGTGAGGAAGTAAATATGTTCATCATAGATTTATCTTGATTTTATTTAAAAATAAGATGTTGAATACATGTAACCAAATATCGAATCTTATCTTAAAGTCAAACAGAATCTTAAATGAGCCGAACAACACTCGTGAACGCGGAGACTTTTAAGGGCTCTTCCGAATTCTCAGTGCGACTGGGTAAGTTATCAATTAAACCAAATCTAATCTAACAACCAAACCTTATCCTCCGATCTCTGTAAAGCCACAAATCTCAAGATTCATCGTCGTCTCGGTGAGTGTTTCTTTTTTACCTTTTTTTTTGTTAATCGCGTTCGATTTTTCGACTCTGTTCGTTGATTCGAATTTTCCCGTCTGTGATGGGATACAGGGTATACGGAGAAGAAGAAGAGAAATTATGGCGGTTAGTATGAAACAGATGTCGTTGATCGTCTCTGCGTTTGGTGTCTTGTCGTTTGTTTTGGGAGTGATCGCTGAGAACAAGAAGGTAAATTTGAATTTTGTGTCCATAGTATTTGATTTTGGTTGTTATCGTTTGTTCATGTTACTAAATGGCGGAATTTAAGAATTGTTTTTATCACAGGACAATCACTATGAATTTTTGGAGTTGTATATATCAAACAGTGAATCTTCTGCACTACTTTTGTTACTGCTTCAATTATATTTTGAAGTTTTTGTTTATACCATCTTGATTGATTGTTTGTTTTGGTTGATGTTTGTGCTAACTTTGGTTCACGTTGCTGAATAGAGGATGTTAGATTTGTTTTAGTCACAGGACAGTGACTCTGACATTTTTGGAGTTGTATGAAACAGTGATCTTGAGCACTACAGCTTCATAATTATTATATTTAATGATGGAGAAACTGATTGTTTGATCTTAACTTTGATGGTCTACTGAAACCGTAGCTAAATTTTACTCTTTATACACAATTTTTTTGAGTTCATCATTGTCACTGATCTCCCCAGGAGATTGTATGTCAAGAGCTTTTCATATGGTTACAAGTGGGTAAATCACTCGGCTTTCTTATCGATTGTGTGATTTGTTTCTCTTCTTTGTGTTTTCACTATAGCCTGCGTCTGGGACTCCAATAAGTGGAAAGGGAGTAGTTATATGCAAATATCCATCTGATCCAACTGTTGCTCTAGGATACCTCTCTGCTGCCTTTCTCCTTGCCTGCACTGTAGCAGGATACAAATCCTTGTTCATCTCTTACAAGGGAAAGTCTGTTCCTAACTCAGTCTTGTTCAAAAGCACCAGCTTCTCTGTGTTCTTCAACATTGCCTTGTAAGCACATCCTCTCCTTTTCTATCTCATTTTTGTTTCACCAATACATGTTTGGTGATGTAGAATTTTGATTCCGGATATAATAAAGCCATATGAAAGAGTTGTTTGTGGCCTATGGTTTTGTCTTGTAGGATAACATCTGGACTGGCCTTGTCTCTGCTGCTCTGGCCAACCATTACAGAGCAACTTCACTTGACCCGTAATGTTCACCGGAACTTAGAGACCAGCTGCCCCACGGCCAAGACCGGTCTGCTTGGTGGAGGTGCCTTTGTGTCATTGGACTCGTGCCTTTTCTGGTTGGTTGCTCTGATGCTCGCTGATAACGCCCGTGAAGACCATTTTGATGAAGCTGAAAACAGAAACATCAATGGAAACTCTTCCTCCAGTGATGTTAATCTGAAGATTGATGCTTGAGAGAATCATATGCTTACTGGTATTGGGTATAAAAAGGGTTTTTAATTGTTTTCTACTTGTTTTATTAGGAAATAATCATTTGTTTCTTCTGGTTTCTTACGACTTCTTTTGTAATGATTTGCTAAAATGTTATGAATTCCATCCGAGCACCTCGATGCTTTGTGATTCTCAAGTTGTATATATCTACTCAGATTAAAAAAATCTTTTCGTTATATCTGTTACTCTTGACATAATTTTCTATGAAAAAACACTTCAATCAACATTATCCTTTCTAAGAACATGCCATATGCTAGGTAGCTTGAATTCAGGTGGTAACTGGTAACACATCGATGGCACTATCACAAACCATAGACTACATGTTAGTCCTTAACATTTTATTTAAGAACATAAAATTTAATCATAACTGAATTGCTAAAATACTTATTTGTTAACAAGAACCAATTAGACTGATCTTTTATATCAAAACCAATTAAAATGCTTATCAAGTTGATCCCAAAAAAACAAAGAAATTCTTTTACGCTGGTATTATAGTGGTATTACACCGTACTGGTGGTATTTAGAGCCAGTGGTTGGAGATTGGGACGGTATAAATGGGCCTAGGTATAGCATATCGGTAAGCCCATTAGAAAGCCCGATATAAACTGCACATCAGTAAAATTAAACCCTGTCAAAACCCTTTCTTCGTCTTCTTCGTCGGCTCGAGAAAAAAGATTCCACTTCCATCTTCAATTCCTTCACTCCTTGTGAGCTCAATAGAGAGAAGAGAGAAGGAGAAGAGATGCCGCTCGGAGAGAGAGGAGGATGGGAAAGGAGCGAGTCCAGGTACTGCGGCGTGGAGACTGATTTCTCCAACGATGTTACTCATCTTCTCAACTTCAACATTTCCACCGGCGGTTTTGACTATGTCCTCGCTCCTCTGGTTTGTTTCTTTCTTCCTCCCGAATCTCACGTCCTTTTCTGTTATTACTGTAGACATGGCGATTCGAATTTTATATCTTTAATGGAGTTTACTTCTTGCTCTTCCTGCAGGTGAACCCTTCGTATAGGCCGAGCTTGGTGGAAGGAAATGGTGTAGATACTCAGGTTCTTCCAGTCTCTGGCTCTGACTTAGTCTTGTCACCTTCTCAATGGAGCAGTCATGTCGTTGGTATGATTCTCTTTGCTTCTCTCCTGTGTGCTTTTGTGCTGCTTATGAATGATGGGTTTTCATATTAGTGGTAAATTTTCATTCTCTAGGAAAAATTAGTTCGTGGATTGACTTGGATTCTGAAGATGAGGTCTTGCGGATGGACTCAGAAACCACATTGAAGCAAGAAATAGCTTGGGCTACACATCTCTCCTTACAGGTGCTTGTGAATCTATGAATTTAAGTCACACCCGGTTTGTCTATTTGTTTTCTCTAGTCTGCAAATTAGTTTCTTTTCCTGCGTTAGATTGTTATGCTCGAGGAGAAATTCGCTTGTTAATGCCTGTTATATGTTGTAGGCATGTCTTCTTCCCACTCCTAAAGGGAAATCGTGCGCCAATTATGCTAGATGTGTGAACCAGATCTTACAAGGGCTGACTACCTTGCAGGTGGTTTATGATTCGGTCTAGCTTTATTTAAGATGATACTTTTCTTTACAAGAGCACCTTCAATCAAGCTCTAATATTTTATTGCTTCTTCTTTGTTTTGTTTAAATATCATTCTGCACTGAAGTTATGGCTGAGGATTCCACTGGTGAAGTCTGATGGTGATTCAATGGATGATACCTCAGAGGGACTGGTAAGACGTAGGATCAGATTTGATGCAGACTGAAAAAATTTCGTACTTTTTGTGCCTTCTCAGGTTTTTGAGGGACTCTCTAGTGCAGAGCCCTTGGGATCACATGATGTTGTCTGTGTTAATAGGCCTTTTAAAACTATAAATACAAATGAATGTCCCTATCTGTTCACGTTTTTGTGGGCTTTGTGTTAGGATCGCTTTAATATATACTCTCGTGTGTGCAGGATGATTCCTGGGAGATGTGGAATTCGTTTCGTCTTCTTTGTGAGCATGACAGTAAGCTATCTGTTGCTCTTGATGTTCTGTGAGTGCAGAGAATCTCTTGATTATTTTCTTTAATGTAGACCCAAAGAATTTTTCCACTCTGCAAACATGACATCATTTCCTTTATCTAGGAGTACGCTGCCCTCTGAAACTTCACTAGGACGCTGGATGGGAGAGTCTGTGAGAGCAGCCATATTAAGCACTGATGTAAGGCCGGACTTTTTGTCGCACTGTTAAAAACTGGACTTTGAAGTCATGTGAATCACAAAATGCTTTTAATTTGAGTTTGCAGTCTTTCTTAACAAATGCTCGGGGTTATCCGTGCTTGTCAAAACGCCACCAAAAGTTAATATCAGGATTTTTTGATCATGCTGCCCAGGTAATAAACATCCCATTCTTTGTGATATAGAACACTAAATTCAGATCCTCTTTTTACTAAAATAGATCTATTCCATTTGACCTGGGGCTCATTACCATCAATCTTGTAAATGCAGGTTGTAATTTCTGGAAAGCCTGTTCATAATCTTCCAAAGTCTCTTGATTCTAACATGGAGGGTAAATTTTCTGTATAATCTTTTGTCTGCTGACAATTAGCTATTATCCTCTGGGCTTGTTTTCCGTAGCTCAATTTATCACGGGCATTGGTTATAGTCATAAGTCAATTCCAACTTTTGAGTTAAATAGTTTATTACGAGCATTGTTTGTCAGGTACACAGAAGCATCCTCTGCGGACATATTTGGACTATGTTGCTTATCTGTTCCAAAAGATGGAATCACTTCCTGAACAGGAACGCATCGAGGTCGTTTGCTGGATCCTTTTGTTTCAGTTTTCTCTATCTTTTTTATCACTAGATGCAAGCAGGCAGATACAACTCAATTCTGACAGTTATCTTACTCTTTTTACAGCTGGGCTACAGGGATTTTTTGCAGGCACCCCTGCAGGTTAGCCTCTTTTCATAAGTAATACTGATTTCCGTCCGTTCATCATAATAATTTACCCTGTATGAAAATGCTCTATTCTTATTTTAAAGAGCCTCTACTGCTTTTTTAATGAATACAGCCTCTGATGGACAACCTCGAAGCCCAAACCTATGAGACGTTTGAGAGAGACTCTGTTAAATACATCCAAGTATGTTGCGTATGCTAGTTTTTTCCCTTTGCATCTTAAATTTTAACACCTTTGGTTTCTAGATTTCCCCTCTTCTATTTCGGCTTTGGTTAGCAGAGGAGGGAGGACTGATGGATGAATCATGTTGAACAATTCAATATTATACCAATATTTAGCCTGGTTAGTTTTTTAAAACATGCATAACGTTCGTCCATCTTTGTGTTGTTAGTATCAAAAAGCAGTTGAGAAAGCCTTGGTGGACAGGGTACCTGATGAAAAAGCATCCGAGTTGACTACTGTATGTCACATGTCAATGTTTTGCGTACAAAGTGGCATTTTCATTTTTAAGTTTTGTTTCTGGTATTCTTATGAAATACTTCAGTAGGACTAAAGTCTTAGTTTTTAGGTCTTGATGGTTGTGGGGGCAGGAAGAGGACCCCTTGTGAGGGCATCGTTACAGGTAATGTCCTGATGCAATTCCATGCTGATCACAAGGAGACTTTGAAATTCATTTGTTTCCTTAATCTCTTGTGTTCATTGGTTTCCTTTCCCAGGCAGCTGAAGAAACTGATCGGAAGTTGAAAGTTTATGCCGTGGAAAAGAATCCTAATGCAGTTGTAACACTCCATGTGAGTTGTCAGCACCGAGTCAATTTAAACATGGCTAATTTTTTTTATTGTGATCTCTTTCAGATGTGCGGTGTAGTTTCTAATTAACTCAGAGCATTGTCATCCTTTCTGACAGAACTTGGTTAAGATGGAAGGATGGGAAGGCATTGTTACGATAATATCCTGTGACATGCGTTTTTGGAATGCTCCTGAGCAAGCTGATATATTGGTCAGTATGTACAGATGTTTTTAGCTGATACTCATGCCGACATTATACAGTTCATCTAATTCTCGTTTGCCTCTTCTATGCAGGTTAGCGAACTGCTGGGTTCTTTTGGAGACAATGAACTTTCTCCTGAGTGTCTCGATGGAGCCCAAAGGTTTCTGAAGCCAGACGGAATTTCAATACCATCCTCGTACGTGTACTCCTTCGCTTAGTTGAATTTCCATAAGAAACTCATCTGTCCTTTTGTTTCTCTAACTGGAGGAGGAACATCATCATTACTTTTTCAGGTATACAAGTTTCATACAGCCTGTAACAGCTTCGAAGCTTTACAATGACGTAGGTTCTTCTCCTTTTTGCTATGTGCTCTTACTCACAAGAATTTTCAGATTAAGTATTTTTCATCCATTTGGCAGGTTAAGGCTCATAAAGATCTTGCGCACTTTGAAACTCCTTATGTTGTCAAACTGCATAGTGTAGCAAAACTTGCTCCTTCCCAATCTGTGAGTTTCTCTCTATCTCCAGCATTGTCTAATAGCTTAAAGAGTTCTCTTTTAATACATTTATGCAAGTCGATCTCAGGAATTTTGGTCTGGTCTTAATTAGGTTTTCACATTTACTCATCCAAACTTCTCAACAAAAGCCAACAACCAACGCTACAAGAAGCTTCATTTCAATCTACCAACCGACGCTGGCTCAGCTTTGGTGCATGGTACACACTTTTTCTAGTCTTTTTTATTGTTATAATGGTGGGATTTTTCATCTCTATTTTTGGTAATCTGAAACTGAATCTACTGCGATCATACATAACTCAACAAAAACAGGATTCGCTGGCTATTTTGATTCTGTCCTTTATAAAGATGTCCATCTTGGGATCGAGCCTACAACAGCAACACCAAACATGTTCAGCTGGTAATGGCTTAATGTTTATAAATGGTGTTGAACAGTTGAATCGGTTGATTCTCTCTCTTTTATCGAATCACTTGCTTAAACCGGGGTAATATTGTCTTCCTTTTGGCAGGTTCCCAATCTTTTTCCCATTGAGGAAGCCTGTGGAGGTTCACCCTGATACTCCATTAGAAGTACACTTTTGGAGGTGTTGTGGTTCCTCAAAGGTAAAAAAAAGTTGAAACCGCAATGATTCCACAAAACTAACTCTATGTTTAAAGAACTATTATTGATCCTCTGATGTTCGGGTTCAGGTTTGGTATGAATGGTCAGTGTCTTCACCTACTCCGTCTCCGATGCATAACACCAATGGCCGTTCCTACTGGGTTGGCCTTTAGGATTAGAGAGACTTGAACTGATGATGAAAAAGTTATGTAATCTTATTGTGCTGTATTTTTGTCACAAAAAAGACCAAAATTTACAAGTGAATCAAATCCCCTTTGACATTATTAAAGTTTGTACTTTTGCAGTAATTTCATTGAAACTTTTAATACAGATGTCTCTAATACATCTCAAACAGCCAAAACAAAACAACAAATCCTGCATTTTCCCTTTGACAAAACATCGGTAATAGATTAAGAAGTTGCGTTTACATGGTGCTTATAAGGAGTTTTGTTGCTGTATTTGAATCCATTCGTCGTAATCTCTGAGTAACTGCTGAAGCAGAAGAGGTACCAGTGTATCTATCAGTGTCTGCATTACTCTGCAATCAACGTATAAAAATATAACATTGCTCCATTTCGAGCCAAGAAGCACAAGAAAGGTAAAGTGAACAATAATGTACACTTACAGATTCCCAGGAGCCTCAACAGCTGATACTGGAAGCATTGTGAATGGCCGCGTTGAGATCTGCCATGAACAAGGAGGGTTTTGATGATTTCATATACACAACCGCATGAGAGTCATAAGTCGACATGACCTATCCACACAATGATGGATCACAGAAGACCATCACTGTCCAGTGCAGTATTTGACACTCTTAAGGCTACATATGACTGCATGAGAATGAAGTTACGAAAGAAAGAATCGGAACTGCAATACACTACCTCTAGAGTGACATTCAATCTCACGTCAACCTCCAAAAATGGCTCTGGATCTTCCATGTTCCAAGTCATGCAGTTTGTCATAATTGCTGCGAACCAGACATGCGAAAACACTTGTATTACTATTACTTTAGAAACCTTAGATTTGAAGTGGTATTTTCAAGTGCTTTGTTTACAAGATGAAAGTGACCTGAAAACTTTTCACTTTGGTTCTCCAACAACTCTGACCCCTCCAACTGCAAGACAGCGGGTTCAAAACGTTTGTCCGTAAAAAGAAAACAATAGAATATTCAATAAATCAGAACAGTGGGTCTTCTTCATCCAACCTTGCAGGAAAGCAGCTCAACTGTACAATTTTCCTGTGTGGGAGTGACCCTCAAAACCAGTACTGGAGAAACTTCAAAGCTCATTAACTGAACTTTTGGCAATGTACATCTGCACTGTAAGACAAAGATTTACTATCTCCCTTTCCAGATAAAAGCATATTTCCATATATATCTTCCAACAAATGAGAAAAAAATCTCACAAGCTTGTGATTGGATATCAATCAGAAAAATCTATGTCTATATTTACAGATACAATCTTTAGATACTTCTACTTACGGATATAACATTTCCTCTCTAACAGTTCAGAGACATCAAAATTTACGCAGCCACCGACCAAACTAAGAGGCTACATATAACAATCAAAGCAATGAAGATCCTAAAACCCATGCAAAGACCTTAAAGCCAGACAAGTATGAGAGAAACTTTCAGTGTCCTATGAACATTGATAATCTTGGGTTAAAGAAAGAACCTGTAAGTATTATCACTATTCTCAACTAGATGATAACTCTGCAAAGCCTTAGCGTTGATTACAGCCTCCATGCCAGAAGGGTGTTTCAGGAACTCACTGAAAGTAAGCTCCTTTTCTCCATTAATCTGTAGCTTGATTCTCTGCTTCCTCGAAGCAGAGAGATTCGCCTTCTTGGAACTAGAAATCACCATAGCTATTTTGCCACTATGAACATTCCCCATATGAATTCTCTCCCTGAAACAGAGCTCTTGACCTATCAAATCACTAAACCAAAAAAGAAGAAGAAGAAGAAGAAGAAGAAGAAGAAGAAGAAGAAGAAGAAGATAAACTAAGAAAGTTTAAAGACCTGAGGATGGTGTTATGGTAGGATCTAGGCAAACCCAGGAAAGATCCATGGCTTTCTGAAGTTGCAGAAGTTCTCCATCCGTTGGTAATCCCATTAATATCCATTTCTCTATGACCTTTAAGGAGCCAAAAGGGTCAAGAAACCCAAAATCTTACAAAGAAAATTTGATTCGTGCTACAGCAAGAGACCTATCGCTTCGCTCTTGCACGATCATCGTCGTATACACAAGGGTTAGTGACGAGGTGACTTCTCTCCGTCAGTGACCCACAAAACTCTATCCGCCATTGATGGATTTACTCTGAAGAAGACACATAACGTTAATGCTCTTCCACGTGTGTTTCTCGACTACACAGTAAATTTCGCAATTAATTTACAAAAAAAAAAACATATTATAATATCAAACACAAGCACACGATGTTCTTTTTAGTAGGATCAATTTCTCCATCGCCTTTTTTGGGGTTTTCAGCACCAGGAACTAGGTCCGTTTGCTTATATTTCTATACAAATTTACACCCTATAATCAAATCTAAACCACCAAACCAAAGCCACCGTTGACTGGTTTGTGAAATTGGAGCCAGTGTGGAAGATGACATTTGGTTTGCTATTAGATAAACTCTCGAGAGTACTATCTAATACTTTTCAGGGGAAACTAGAGGTAGAAAGTAAAATTCATGCGCATTACACACATTCGCTATGTAAAATTTACGAGTTCTTCAATATCCGGCCATATAGCTGATACTACAAGAAAATGCTTCAATACCGATGGCCATTGCGACGTAGCCGTAGTCGTCACAAAGTTTTGACAACTGGTAGACGAGAAAGTGAGATTAAAAAAAAAGGTTGTCATAAAATTGTCGACCGATCATCTGGGGTTGGAACATAGCGACTAGTTACGATGATTTAATAAATGTTTAAAAATTTGATACCTTTAACGTAGCGACCACATTTAGACATCCTTAATTTTAAAAATTTGCCCCCACTTTTCTACAATTTGATAACAACGACCATGTTTAGACAAACGTAATAGTAAACCAAGTTTTCAACCACTTTTTGACATAAGTTAGGGTTTTTACTATTGTCGGAATCGTTTTAGACCCTAACTAGCTATATTCGTATATATAAGTTGCATATATGTATATAATTATTAGTATATGATCTTTACATGAACTTGAAAATACTGTTTTAATCATGTCATCCCAAATTGGTGACAAATTTGCGACCACTTTGGGACGACATTTTTAATAATAATTAATTCGAGACCAATTTGCGAAGACATCGTTAATAGATATATATATATTTGTTATCCATAGAGTTTGCCAAATGTTAATATGGTCTAGTAGTTATTTTATTGTTACTACTTTTGCAACCACTTTTGCTACCACATCAACAGTAACGACAACTTACTTCAACCAACCCAGAACGGTCGAAATCACTTGATTGTGATCGTGTAGCGATGATTATGGCCGTCGGTATTGAAGCATTTTTTTGTAGTGTGATGATTCTTTTCTGCTTATGGCTTTTGCTTTTCTATTTCAGACATTGTTCCTTTCTTGTAATCTCCTGAACGAAGAATGTTTTGTCTGTTATATAATGAAGGAATGTGAGAAAATTTGGTGTTGATGTGCCGTAGGGATAAGAAAAGAGAACCATTTTAAAGAACACTCAACATTTGAGTGAAGAAGAAACGAAGAAGAAGAGTCAGAGAAAAAAGAGAAGAAGATGTGGTGAAGAAGAAGAGTCAGGAGAAACAGAGAAAAAGCAGTGAAGACAAATATGGGCCATTGATGGGAAAAGCCCAAGTCCAAAAGGAGTCTAAGGTTTTGTTACAAAATCTAGAGGTAATATATGAAAATGTAATCCTTTATAAAAGCTTATTCTCTATACCCATCGACGAGTTAATGAAATCTGAAACAAAAACCATTATCAATACATATTGCCGTTTTGAGAGTCTCTTAAAAGTTTTTTCTTTTATTTACTTTTATGCATAATAAAATTCTCAAATCTTTGGTTTTGGATTCTACTTACATGGTATCAGAGCAACAGTGGATTCATGAGACACGCTTCACCTACTGCCCAAGAGATCCATATTTGAAGAAAGAAGCAGACTCTATAGCAAATGGTGATCTGCAACTCAGACAAAGATCCGAAGCAGAAGAAATCTATCACAACATCACAAAAGAAAAAAAGAAAACAAAAAAAAAACATCATAAAAGAAAAATCAGAAATCTTTGTGAAGAAGAATGGTTAAACACCTCTGTATGAAGTTAAGTCAAGCTAGCCAAGTATAAGAAGAATAAATCTGAGTGAAGCAAAGCTAACTCTCCATGTTAAAGACCAAGAAATTTCATATGGGTATTTGTAGTATTTTTTTTTTTATACCAACCATGTATTTCTCTGTCATTCACGGATCAAGAGGCAAACTCATGTTGATAGTCCATTCACCATGACTTTGATGGGGGATCATTAAAGAACACTCAACATTTGAGTGAAGAAGAAACGAAGAAGAAGAGTCAGAAAAAAAAAAAAAACTGTGGTGAAGAAGAAGAGTCAGAGAGAAACAGAGAAGAACCTGAAGACAAAAATGGGCCCTTGATTGGAAAAACCCAATCCCAAAAAGGAGTCTAAGGTTTTGTCGACAAAAGCTAGGGTTAATATATGAAAATGTAATCCTCTATGAAGGCTTATTCTCTGTACCCATCGACGAATTAATCAAATCTGAAACCAAAACCACTATCAATACATATTGTGGTTTTGGGAGTTTCTTAAAAGCTTTCTCTTTTCTTAACTTTTCTGCATAATGAAACCCTCAAATCTTTGGTTTTAGATTCTTTTTACAAACCATACATAAAAAGGCTTAGAAGCAATCAAGCAAAAGCATTCGTTTTTAGTTCTTTATTTTTTTGAAACTTTTTTTTATTTTTTAGTCAACTGATATTTCATTAGAAACTACAACAGTATAAAACGATTACACATTACATAAGCCAGCGGAAAATAGAAATATCCCCGGAAGCAGAAACCGGCGGAAAATAGAAATATCTCCGGAAGCAGAAACATTTATTTATTCCCATCATTTTACCATATTGTATATAAATTTTATTTTCAGCATTAAAAAGTATATAAATTTTTCTTTGTTGAGTAATAAATTTGAAGTTTCGATAAAAAAACAGAATGCCTTAATAGATAGAATCAAGATCGAGCTGAACAAACTATCATTAAAAAAAAAAAGTCCACAACTTCACAATTACAATGCAAACGTAGATTTTGTAATCTTTATTTAATTAGGGGATATCATAAAAGAGAGCTTGAACGGATTATTAAGAACTATCCAAATCATTTGAAGAACGATTTGAGTTTAAAACAGGAAACCAACTGGAGAGAAATGCAAGGAAGTGTCTAAGAAGCAAGCGATTGACAGGTGCTGCGAAGCATATAACCGGAGGAAGAAAGGCCCAAAGAGGATGAAGAAGAACTTAATGATGAGCTGACAGCAGCTGGAATAAGGTAAATGGATAAGATGAAAAGTTAAAGAGTTGTAATAAATAGTGATGTAGTATAAATTGAACGGGACTGCTAATGTGAGAATTATCGTGAAACTCTGTTCAATAGGTGGATATGGATTAGGGTTTCATACCCTATTTTTTTTTATGATCATTCGGCATAGCCTGAAGGACTGAAGCCACAGTCTGGATGAGAGTCATCAGCAGCAGTAATGAGGCGGTGTATTCCTTCCAAAAGGCTTTGGGATTTGGAAAGTAATCCCTTCGGAGTGTTGCCTGCCACAATCGGATCGGTTGTGTACAGCAAGCGTTGACTTGTGCCGCTATATCATAATAGTAAGAGCATCCACGGACGACGCCCAAACCAAGCTTATTCACCATCTCCATCACCACACTGTGTTGCCCCATGAAGTTTTTAATTATCCCTTACAAAACAAACCAAACTCACCACGTATCAATATATATACAAATGGATATCGACCTATCAGATAAAAGGGTTAGTTACCTCTTGCAACAAGCAAGTCGACGTCTTTATAAGTATGGATGAGGTAACCCAAGAACAAGATGTAGTTAGTTACATGGGCTTCTTCAGGGTAGTGACATTGTTCAAACGCTATCACGTTACTCAATTCCATCTCTACCACATCATCGATTATGAGACAAGGCATCTTCAAATAACCGTCTTTGAATCTCACGTTTAACGATAACCTGTCTTCTACAGCCTTGAATTTCACTCCATAATTAACTAGCTTATCCGTGTTATGCATATGTTCTATGGGCTTGTAATTCCCTAGAGTAAGCTCTTTAAGTGTTTCAGTGCGGGCACACCTTTTCAAATCAGTGAAGTGGCTGAACTTTGACTTGCTGTCGATCTCATCATGGACTCCGAAATAGTCTGTGACTAAATCGCGGAATGTGCAGCCCGGAAGGATTTTTGACACTCTTGGATTATTGAAGAGTTTGTCGAGGATGAAGTAAGGAAGCTGGTTCTCGAGCAGGAAGAGATCTTTCCTGACTGCGAGTCGAAGACAAGGCTTATCCATGAGAGGATCCCCTGTTTTTTTCCCTTTTTTTGTGTGTGAAATCCTGGAACTCATCAAAATAAACATCAGTACAAAAACACAGTCGTGTAGGATCATATCCACGAACTCTGGACTTTTAATCCAAGCCGTTGATTCTGAGTAGCTTTCCCTGATTTTGTCTTCTCCTTCTACGATTATATTTCTATATAGACCGAGATCCCCAACCTCTAGCTTAAATTTGTTTAGGTAAATCTTCTTATGCTCTTCCATGTTTAAGTAGTCCGTTGACTTTGTCTTTGTGATATCTCCACGAGATTCTAAAGCTTGAGATTTTAAAGAATGGTTAAGAGGTCCAATAAGGACTAATTGAGGTGTATATGCCTCGGGATTTACTCTACGAATGGAATTTGGGACCCTGTAGATGCTGCAATCGTCGGGATTATTACGAAACCGCCACAGCCCAGGATAGCTCGTTGACAATGTGCTTGACTCGGATTTGTTGCTTGTTTCCGGCTGCTTAGAATCCATAATCTAGAACCTGCGTGGGCTTTTACAACAAATTAAGTGAAATAACAAAGAGCTCCATGTGAAAATCATGCATAGGAGAAAGAAGATAGAAAAGACGACAAACTTACGTACGAAATTCACTCTTGGAAGAAGAAAGAGATGTAATGGTCTGATCGACAGTTAAAATAGAATGGCTGAATTCAATAACAGACCCAAAAATTTATACAAAAGAAATCGTGGAGTAGTAATTCAGATCTTCTTGTATAAATAAGAAAGACTTTTCTTTGTTTTTAATTTCTCTTAGAATCTTGACTTATAACTACCTAATATTAAGGCACATTCCCTATATATTATTTGAAAAACACACTTATAAATAAACATTAAAAAGTATAAATATTTACATCACATTGTCATTACATCAAAAACAAATTTTAATCTCTCATTAAAGGTATTATAGTCATTAGTTATTATGTGATCATTTAATTAAAATCAAAGATTAATTAAGGAAATTAAATCAAATATATCAGGATTTACCTAAATATCCTTAAATATCGATATTTCATTTATAAGCAAAACTAGATTACGATTTTGTTCATTTATTGATTTATAGATCACGAGTATAAATCTTATATGTCATCAATATTCTTTATACTCTAGATATTACTTAATCTTAACAAAATAATATATTATCTCATTATAATAAAATTTTAACGAAACCTCATCTTAGCGTGTATAAAATTTCAGAAAAAATATAAATATAAATTTATAATTCCAAATTTTATAAGATACATTAACCCGTGATGTAGCACGAAACTAATTCTAGTGTCCTTTTATTTTCTTCTCTTAAATTTTCATTTGATTCCTCTCCATACTTAGTATATTACAAGTAGGTCCAAACATGGTATTGGAGATAACCGGGGAAGATAGCCGGTTTACATGCGGTTCAATTTTGATTGAGAATTTGTAAATTTTGGTTTAAGTTACCGTTATACAGTAATTGTATATAAAGATCAATTGTACAAAATTTTGTTTTACTCAAATGAGAAAATATATTTTCAACACTCTTTCTTCTTCGTTCGTAATATGGTATCAGAGCTTTCACCACCATTGTTGCTCGATTGAGCTTTGATTTAGCCTTAATTTCACTTCTATCTATCTTATCCTTGATCGATTATTTAAAGTTACAATGGTGTCGATGTAGAAAATTCCTCGTAGATCTACTCGTACTTCCGCTTCGACATCTTCTGCTGTTATAGCTTCACTGGTGACTCAGAAACCGGTTACTCAAGCTCATATAGTACATGTTGTCACTCCGGAATCCCCAGATCTGTCTCCTTTCTATATGCACAACGCTGATCATCCAGGTTTGCAAATAATATCTACCCGTTTAGATGGAACTTACTGTGATTATTGGAATGCTACAATGTGTAATCTTTATATGCAAAGAATAAGATATGATTCATAGATGGAGCATTACCTCGTTCGCTTGAATCAGATCTAAATTTCAGGATTTGGTCTAGATGTAATAGTATGGTGAAGTCTTGGTTGTTGAATTTGGTATCACCACAAATATATCGTAGTGTGTTGAGACTGAATGATGTTGCAGATATCTGGCGTGATCTCTATAGCCGTTTTCATATGAGCAATTTACCAAGAACTTTCAATCTGAAAAAAAGAGATTTGAGATTTACGTCAAGGATCTATGTCTCCCTCAGATTATTACACAATTTTGAAAATTTTCTAGGATAAGTTGGAAAATTCTGAAGAACTAGGAGAAACTTGTACTTATGGAAAGGCTAATCAGATGCAAATGAAGACAAAAAGAGCTAAGATATTCAAGTTTTTTTTGCTGGTCTAAATGGTTTTTATGACATTATCAGGAGACAAATCATCATGAAGAAAGTGCTTCCTTCTTTAGCTGAGGTCTATAATATTTTAGACCAAGATGATAGTCAGAAAAGTTTCCCAAATAGCACTCCTCCTATTTCTTTCCAAGTTTCCAAGACAAAAAACCCAGATGATCAAGTAGTTGTTTGCTATGTAGCTAATGGTGCAAATAAGGGGAGGCTTATTTGTTCTTTATGTAACAAAGTTGATCACATAGCAATGAGATGTTACAGGAAACATGGCTTTCCTCCTGGTTTAACTCCAAAAGGGAAAGTTCCTGAGAAGTTTCAGAAACCAAAACCAGTTGTTGTTCAGATTGCTCTGCCTCCAGTGAATGATGCAAAGTCATATGAATGTGCAAAAATGATTGCTAATCTCTCCAAATATCATATTCAGCAATTCATTGCATTATTTAGTTCACAACTTCAGATGTAACCAGTTAGCCATGTTCAAGAAGCTAGCTCTTTTCAGTCAGCTCTGGATCATACTAGTATATACTTTTCTCCCTTTACATACTGCTTTGTTGGCATCTTGACAATATCACAATATACATTATCATCTAAGACATTGGTGATTGATTATGGTGCAACTCACCATGTCTCTCATGACATTACTCTGTTTGTATCTCTTGATACTTCTATTCAGTGTGCTGTGAACATGCCAACAGGGGACACAGTTAAAACAGTGGAGTTGGAAATATTCATATAAACAGTCATATTCTTCTTAGAAATTTTATTTTCATACCTGAATTCCGGTTGAATCTTATTAGTGTGAGTTCTTTGAATGATGGTATTGGAAGTAGAGTTATTTTTGATCATGCTTCTTGTGAAATTCAGGATCCTACCAAGAGGTTGATGATTAAAAAGGTAGAAGAGTAACAACCCTCTATGTGCTAGATACAAAAGAAGAGATCCAGGTGACTGTTGTGGTGGATGTTGGTATGTGGCACAAGAGGTTATGACATCCTTCATACTCAAGACTGGATCTGATTGCAAATTTTCTTGAAATAACCAAACACAAGAATAAAGAAGATGCTTATTGTCGTATATGCCATTTGGCTAAACAGAAGAAATTATCCTATGTTTCACCAAATAATGTATGTTAAACAATCTTTGAGCTGCTACATATTGATGTTTGGGGATCCTTTTTCTGTGGACACGGTTGAATGATATAAGTATTTCTTGACAATATTAGATGATCACTCTCGTGAAACATGGGTTTATTTGTAAAAACAAAGAATGAAGTAATCACTGTATTTCCTGCATTCATACAAAAGGTTGAAAATCAGTATGGTGTTAAAGTAAAGGCAGTGAGGTCAGATAATGCACCAGAGTTGAGGTTTACTAAATTTTATCAACAGAAGAGGAAGGGGATTACATCCTATCATTCATGTCCTGAAACACCAGAACAAAACTCTGTAGTGGAGAGAAAACATCAGCATCTGTTGAATGTTGCTAGAGCTCTTTTGTTCCAGTCACAGTTCCTCTGATGTATTGGGGTGATTGTGTTCTTACTACAGTGTTTCTTATCAACAGAATTCCTGCTTAATTGCTTGGAAATATGACACCATATGAGGTACTCATAGGAAAGCCACCAGATTACACTTCATTGAAAGCTTTTGGTTGTTTAGGTTATTGTTCAACCTCACCTAAGCAGAGAAATAAGTTTCAGCCAAGGGCAAAAGCATGTGTATTTTTGGGTTATCTGGCTGGATATAAAGGGTACAAGTTATTGGATTTGGAGAGTAACAATGTATTGATCTCAAGAAACATTGTTTTTCACGAAGATATATTTCCATTAGCTAAGAAAATTGATGCAGAGAGCTCATTTGAAGACTTCACACCTAGCTTCTGAGTCATCAGGTTTCACATTCTCCTCTACTCCTACTATCATTCATTCACCCTCATCATCTCTATCATCACAAATTTCTTCTAAAAGAGTCAAGAAAGTTCCGACTCATTTACATGATTATCAGTGCAATAATATCACAAATACAGATTATCCCATTTATTCTCATTTTATATACTCACAAATGTCTCTGTCACATCTCTCTTACATCAATAATATCACCAAAATTCTTATTCCATATTCATATTCTGAGGCTCAGAAGTCTAAGGAATAGTGTGAAGATATTGATGCAGAGATATGGGCAATGGAAAGTACTAAGACATGGGAGATAACATCTTTACCTAAAGGTAAGAAAGCTGTTGGATGTAAATGAGTTTTCACTGTGAAGTTTCATGCAGATGATAGTCTTGAGAGATATAAAGCCCGATTAGTTGCTAAGGGTTATACTTAGACTGAAGGTTTGAACTGCACAAAGATATTCTCTCATGTGGTAAAGATGGCTACAATGAAGTCATTGTTGAAAGTTTCAGCAACAAATAAATGGTCTCTCACGCAATTGGATCTTTCCAATGCTTTTCTCAATGGTGACTTAGAAGAAGAGATTTATATGAAGTTACCTGAAGATTATGCTTCAAGACAGGGGGACACATTGCCTCCCATTCATGTTTGTAGACTAAAGAAATCAATTTATGGGCTTAAATAGGCATCAAGACAATGGTTCAAGAAATTTTCAGAATCATTATTGAAGTTGGGTTTTGTCAAAGGACATGGAGATCATACTTTGTTTATCAGAAGCTGTGGTGAAGAGTTTGTGACAATGTTAGTTTATGTTGATGACATTGTCTTAGCTAGTAGTAATGATGAATTGGTAGTTGTGTTAACAAACAATCTTCAGAAATGCTTTAAGTTGACAGATCTTGGTTCTCTCAAATATTTTTTGGGATTGGAGGTAGCAGGAACAAAAGCAGGGATTTCTTTGTGTCAGAGTAAATATGCTTTGGAACTATTGGTTAATTAGGGACGATGGGATACTCTTATCCAGTAGGTTGAATATAAAATTTGTATCTATTAATCATTTTTATATCGTGTAAATAATAATACCAAAATACTTTGAAACTTTAAAGTTAAAATCAGGCCTGTGTTGCTTTTGGTTCTTAGAACTGGCGTACAAGTTCTTTGATTAGTTAGTTGGTTGATTTTTTTGTAATCGTCGAACGTTGATGATCATTAATATAACTTACCAGTTGACTAAAAATACAAAAAAAAAAAAACTTAACAGAAAATAAATATAGAAAGACTTAAGACTTACTGAAAGATGGAGGCAAGTGGGCTAGTGGTGCCAGTGTTAAAAGAATTAAGAAAGATAAAAAAACAGAGACAAACTTAAATAACACGCATTTTGTGTGATATGACTAGAATAACACACATCTTTTCAATATTACTACTATAATATTTAACCCTAATGAAATGTCCATTAACCTATAGATGAAATCTAAAATTAACGAAAATGCCATTTTAATTTTTTTTAATTACAATTAACGGTTTTCTTTTTTTTTCCTCTTTTTTTATTAAAAAAAATAATTCAGTTATTTTCAAACCAACGATCGAAAAGGAAACTGAACAGTTTCCTTTCTCAGTAAAAGAAAAAAACCTCACGCAAAATCTCTCAATTCCGTACGATAGGAGCAACCCTAATCGCCGTCGCCTTCCGCTTCGCCATCAGTCTTCCGTCGTCCGTCTCGCCGTCGCCTTCCTCTTCGTCTTCCGCCTCACCTTCGTCTCGCGTTCATTGAAAACTCAGGGTTCAACTTCCGAAGATATTTACGCTTTTTTCGGTAAGTTCTCCACGTTTCTACGGTATTCGAAACTAATAGGGTGGATTTTTGGCGCAGAAGTTTGATTATGATTTCTGATTTATGACTGACTTACGGCTGTTGCTTGTTTAGATCATTGTTATATTTGATTGTAATGCTTGTTTAGGGTTAAGTGATAACTTAATAAAACGGCTGATTTATCAATTACTTGATGGCTGATTTATGAAGTTAATGATGGCTGAGTTATGAGTTTTGATGGCTGAGTTATGAGTTTTCGATGGCTAACTTATTAGGTTCTTATGGCTGAGTTTCTAGTATATGATGGCTGAGTTATGATTATTTAATGGCTGAATGAATATCCTTTGTGGCTGATTTATGATTAGATGGAAGGATTAAAGAAATACCCGTCCCCAATAAGATTCAGCCTTCACGAGTTTACAGAAATTACGGGTTTAGAATCAAGTGCATACCCTCACGAAAGCTGTGAACCTGACTACCGTCCGCTGTGGGAATTGTTGGGTGTTCCCGAAGGGGCTATTGGTGGTCCGAAATACGATGAACTTTCTGGTGTATTCGGCAAGTGTCGTGGTTGGGAATTGTAGTGACGGCTGATTTATCATATTACACGGCTGATTTATTGTAGTGACGGCTGATTTATCATATTATACGGCTGTTTATTGTACTTGACGGCTGATTTATCATATTACACGGCTGATTTATTGTACTTGACGGCTGATTTAGCTGATTTATCATATTACACGGCTGATTTATTGTACTTGACGGCTGATTTATCATATTACACGGCTGATTTATTGTACTTGACGGCTGATTTATCATATTACACGGCTGATTTATTATACTTGACAGCTGATTTATCATATTACACGGCTGATTTATTGTACTTTACGGCTGACTTATTTAGACTTAACCTTTTTATTTTAGCACATATCTGCTTTCATGACACATTTTCTGCTAAGCGAAATCATTCCAGCCGACGTGTGCAAGATCAACCAGAGGCAGTTCAACTGTAGAAGGGTCAAAAAGAACGTCCCCCAAAATAATAACCCAGGTGATTGTGGCGTGTATTCGCTGAAATACGTCGAATGTTTAGCACTTGGCGTTGGTTTCGAAGGCCTAACTGACCGAAATATGCAACCATTACGAGAAAAGATGGCAGCAGAAATCCTTTACGAGGCACCAGACTATTTAACACAGTTTTTCTGACTTAGCAAATTTGGAATGATTTAGGACTTATTATGGCTGATTTATGCAAGTATTCGGCTTATTTATGCATTTTTATGGCTGACTTATTAGGTTCTATAAGGCTGATTTATGCACTTATATGGCTGATTTATGCAAATTCGGAATCAATCTCAGCAGCTCTTTTAATTAAGTTTTAAATTCTTTGATACATCATTAGCTAGGGATTGAAACTTCTGATTTTCTAACTCTTTCCGAAGTTGACTAATGGTCTTGTTTAGCCTCCTAATGTCATCTCAAGGTTTGATCAAAGTTGTCCTAGGCCATCCCGTGACTTCCTCTTCATCCAACCACTCGAAAAATTTACAGTGCTCTTGACCCCCAACCTATCATCTACAAACTCATCAACATGTAATTTATTATGAGCATCACAAAAAGGGAAACCATGACATACCTTGAAACGCAACCTCTGTACGTGACTTCCTGTACTTGAAGAACTCTGCAACCTCTCTTGTCAAGATTAAACGTGTATCGATTTTTTTTAACCCAGTTGCCGGAAACAATTATTACGGGATCCATTCAATCGAAGGTGTTCAGATCTTGTTAATGAGAGGAAAGAAAGAGATGAATGACGATGACGAAGAAGATGAACAAGGTTGAAGACGGCGGACTGATTTTGTCGGCGACTTAACCTAATTATGCGATGCATTCAGAGCTGATGAGGTTTTCGTTTTTGCTGACATGGAACCATGCCACCAAAGGAACTCATAAATCAGCCATAGGAAATCAGCCACTAAACGAATTGATAACTTAGTCGTAACAGGAAAACTATTTAAGTAATTATAAAAGTTTATAAAATCGGCCATCAAAACAATTAAATCAGGTGAAAAACTTAAGTCAGCTGCAATATTGCATAAACCAGCCGTCAAAGAATACTACTACAGTAATTACTAGTTAATTACTTAATCAGCCGTAACTAATCAGACTTATCAGTAAATCAGCCTCGTTACAGCTGACTTATGACAAGTCAGCCACTATAAGCTCGCATAAGTGAGTCGCTACACAATAAATTAGCTGGGTTTCGATAAATCAGTCGTCCGAAATCTAAGTCAGTCACGTCATAACAATAAGTCAGCCAAAGTTTTCATAAATCAGTCGTCAGAGTTAAAGTCAGCCATGTCGCATGCAATTAAATCAGCCGATATTTCATAAATCGGCCGTCAGAGTTAAAGTCAGCCATAACGTCCGGCTGATTTAACTAATAAGTCAGCCGTTAACATAAGTCGGCCATTCGTCTTATAACTCAGCCGTAACTACAACGAAAAAATTCTGCGGCCGAGTTTCATAATACACGTAGGCAGTTATGATGCCACGTAGGATTTTTCGCTGATGTGGAAAAAAAATGTAATGACATTTTTGTTATTACGTTTTTGTTAGCAAATGATTATAAAGGTATTCTGGGTATTCTGAAAAATGGAAAACATTAAAGTAGTTAAAAAAAAAATCTATATTATCTGGGTCATTATATCCTGTTTGTGTGTTATTTAAGTAAACGATCCAAAAAAAAAAAACTTTCTGAAAGATGGAGGCAAGAGGGCTAGTAGTACCAGTGTTAAAAGAATTAAAAAAGACTTTCTGAAACCGAGTATACTAAAATATCAACCAATCTTAGCTGTATTTTAATTTTCTAATTTTAGCTTAGCTGTGTTTGTTTTGTTCAACCAACTTCTGTATATTAAGTTAAAAACAATGACTTTCTACATTAAGATGTATTATTTATTTTTAAAGTTTTCATAATAATTTATATATATAATGTGGAGATTTTTTAAGCATAGTGGAAACAGCATTTAGTTTTTTTTTTCATGCCTGTGTGACTATGTGTATGTATGTCGATATATATACACACATACGTAGAGTCAAGAAGGATAACAATATCCTAAAACCCATCTCCAAAAATAATCTCCGATTGAGCAGCCATGGACAAAGAAGTGTTGCTAATAAAATATAGTTCTCAAGGCTATATAAAGATAGCTATTATGGAAGATTATTGTATAGTAAAATATTACTTGTTAATCATAATTACTTGTAAATCATAATTACGTGATGCTTCATGACTGTTGCTAATAAAATATAATGTATAAATTTCTTATAAAATTTAGGCTATATATTTTTTTTTTAAATTACTCAATATAAAAACGTTTTCTAATGTAGGAAAAAATATTATAGAATGGTCGATTTTAACTTATAATTATGTTCATATAAATTTGATTTTAACTTATTTTACAACATTTTATGTTCAACTTGATTACAAAAGATGGGTTACATAAGTATTTATAACCTCAAAGCTAGCTTACAAAAGTTCTAAATTATTCTACTACAACCTCCATAATTCATACAAATTTTTCTAAATCTCTAGAGTTTTTTACAATAAAATTTGGATACTTTTACATTTACCTTATATAATCTAGAAAAACTTAAGAAGGTGATGCTATTTTATAATATTTCTACATAAATTCTAGAATTGGCTTAATTTTAGGTTTGACCAAATAAGAGTATAATTGAGGTTAACCCAAAATACAGTTTATTTTCAATACTCCTCTTAAACTTGATTTTGTCAACCAATCCGAGCTTCGAACGAAGTACCTCGAATTGACCTTCTGGTAATGCCTTGGTGAAAATATATGCAACGTTGTCTTTGCTCCGAACCTCCAAGCTTCAATTATCCCATCAAGCACATTCTTCCTTATAAAGTGATGCTATAACTCAATATAGTTTGTCTTTGCATAAAACACTGGATTGTTAACCAACTTGATAGTGTAAGTGCAGCTTTACTTGGCTAAGGAAAACTGCACATGTTATTGGAACAAGCTACATGCAGCAGATGAGAGTAGCTGATGTGGACGACGAGTAACTGAGTTGGTGACGTGGATGTAATAACTGACTGAGTCTGTTATGCAAAGGAAATATTCATCGAAGATTTGGAAGTTGCCAAGATTGAGATGGAGTGAAGATTTGGTGTAATCAATCATCGAGACTAAAGACCTAGAAGATCCAAGGAAATCCTATGAATATAAAAGGGGTGTTTTGAGGAGCTTACAAGGTTCAACCGATAGAGAAAGAAAAAGGTGAGATAGATTTTTTGTAAGAGTTGTGTGTATCATGGAAAAAAAATAGATATAACGAGAGTGAATCGGGTATTGTCTTTGCTTTTTGTTGGGTTAGAAATTGTTTTGGTTATAAGCTAAGAGGGTGTTCTTGAGCTATGTATAAAACCAAGTAAGAGTGTGTAAACATCTTAAGAGATTTCTAATAATATTGAAACTCGGCATGTTCGAGTTTTGGAGAAAACAGTTCCAGATCCATCTGGTTTTTCAGATAACACTTTGATTATCACCGTAGATTTTCACCTGCTTGTTTCCAGGCTCTAATAAATCTACAAGAACTCTTCGAAGCCATATATACTCTTGACTTTTTGTAGAAGCTTTATAGTCCACTTAGTGATAGATAGTGACATTGTTGCTTGCTTCTTGCTATACCATGAAACACTTGTTTCCCACATAAGAACATATAGCCTAAAATGAACTTTGGATCATCTAAATCTCCACCAAAGTCAGCATTTGTAAAACCATGAA
The DNA here is from genome assembly GCA_018361395.1 of Boechera stricta. Taxonomy (NCBI): domain Eukaryota; kingdom Viridiplantae; phylum Streptophyta; class Magnoliopsida; order Brassicales; family Brassicaceae; genus Boechera; species Boechera stricta. The sequence goes on along the minus strand of CM031544.1, from coordinate 22,682,487 downwards.
GAGAGATCTTTGCATTGTACTGGTACACCAAGCCCATTCCTTATTGACCCTTTTGTAATTGAGAGTTGTTTGATTGAACTTCGTTAAACCTTAAAGTCATACATACACCCAATTTTGTGTAGTGTTTCGGGTTTGGGTTTCTAGGTTTCTTATGCTTTAGGGTTTGTATTGTTTACTAAAATTTCGACAAATTGGTATTTGTAGGAAGCAGAGATGGATATAGATGCAGAAAACGTTGATTTCCCCAGCCAACAAGAACTTCTTCTCCTCAGTAATTAAGTTAGTTATTTAAAATTTTGGTACAAATAAGTTTGTTTGTTACAACTATGGTACACCTATTTAGATTTGCAATTGTGTTTAGATTTGCAAGAAGATGATGAGGATGCACAACCTCTACAACCTCTGAAGTTTTACTTCAACAATAGCAATTATACAAAGTTGTGTAAGCTATCACCAATAGCACCACTAGCAGCATGTTTTTTTGGATGTTTTTGGTTGTTGTTATGGACTTGCAGAGGAGTAGGAACTAAGATAGATGTATTTTGGATGTTTTTTGGATCCGGTGCTAATGGAATTCTTAGGTACAAATGAGTTAATTTATACAAGTACAAATGAGTTAATTTATACAGGTACAACTGGTACGCTTCGGTACAAATTAATTGTATCGGTACAACTGGTATGTCTTAATACAAATGAGCTATTAAAAGGGTTATAAAAATGAGTTAAAAATGAATTAAAATAAATTAACACATGGCGCCGCCATATTGGAAAAAAATTAATGAAATATTGACAAGTTTTTCATTTAATTGTATCAGTAGTTCTAGTTGTACCAGCATGAACACAGTGTTACTTTTTAAGTTTATAATCAGTTGTAATCAAACATAAAATCAATTTTTTAGTTAAACTTATGATATTGAGTACATTTACCACAATTTCACATAATATTAGGTGTAAAATATGTTGTTTATATGTTTGACATAGTTACTTGATTAAAAATTACAAAGTAGCCATCAAAGTATAAGAAGTGTTTACTATGCCAAATGAATTTTACTATAAAAATGAACTACAAAAGTAATAATATAATAATGTGTTAAAATATGATATGTTTGTATTACAGTAAAATAGTTTTTTCTAAATTTTTTTTATTTCTTAAACTTGCAAAATTCATAATATAAACATAGTTATACAAGTAGTTGTACATGTTCAACTCATTTGTACCAGCACAATTGAAAATTGTGAAGTTTTTTGCAACCGCGGAATTGTTCTTTCTCTTGCTTTTGATGGAGGCTTCACTGGGTCGATACATTAAACATAGTTTTAAATATATCGAAAGCCTGCTGATTTTAGTATTATTTGTTTTTTCTTAAATTTGCATTAATTCTTGTTAAAATACTTTTATTATATTTTTTATAAATTTTTGGTGTTTTTTTCTACACATAATAATTACTCACTTACTTGTAATTGGTTCTAAAATTATACTGATAATAACGAAAAACTTATTTTAAATAGAATTTTTTTAAAAATTACAAAATTAGGAAAACGTTTTTATATCGATAAATTATTACCTCTATATATTAATTTAGAGAGATTTTACTGTAAATTGTCTAATAACTTTTATTTTTAAGAAAAAAAATTTCAAAGTTAGAAGTAAATTAATAGATATTAAAAAAATATATATATATATATAAGAAAACTGTTACCTTAGTCATATCCCGAATAGCTTCCTTTCCTCAAATCTAAGTAGGAATTAGGAACAACCTAATGCTAAGCGAATATACGAAAAAGGTGTGAACTTTTTCTTCGATTTATAAAATAAAGATTAAAAAGATAAATCTGTAAATATTGTTTCTGCGTCTTTCAAGCATTATTATTTAGGTGTGTCTAACAATGTGGAGTGCATATTCTACGGCGAAATTGCTATTTCTGTTGCTTTTGGTGAATCCATCGTACTTCTTCTCTTTCACTTAAATATCCTTCAAACTTAAAGTGTGTATGACCGTTAAACTACTATTTCCCATTACCACCTAAAAAAAGAGAAAAAAACATCTATAATTTTTTATTTTCGGATCTGCCCAGAAACATAGTTATACCTACTTGTACCATTTGTACCAGATCGATGGTTCCAAAAGTTTTCTACAAATTTTCGTGTTCTACCTACGAATTCAACATTTCTGATCCATAAATTAACAACATAAGAACCATAATCGACTAAAAAACTAGTTTAGTGACCTAATGACCATAAAAGTGAACTAATTAACAAATCTATAGTACCTATAGATGATCAAATGTTATATTGCTCTTTTCCTTTGAAAACTAAGCAAAACTACCCCTTTCTTTTCATCATACCTCTTCTCCATTTCCACAATTACCAATTAAAAGGGCAATGAGAGTTTGATCCTCATCTATATACAAAGTACAAACTCAAGACTTACAACATATAAATAGGTTACAAAATTATTACACAAACGTTTGAATATAAAACTAGAGGCCGCAGCAGTAACACCAACGCATTAAGAATCGCCTCTGTTTATCTTCTTCTTCTTCCTCCTCGTCAATCCGACTCTGCACCTGTGAATCCTCCGGAGAAGTACATATCGTTTCCAGCTCCGTAGAAACTTCTCTCATATTCGGAAGATTCTTTCCTTTCGAGCTCAAACACTTCATCGCCAGCTTTGCTACTACCACCATTACTTGTTCCGGCTTGCAGTCATCTCTTATTCTAGCGTCCATGATATCAGAAAGTCTCCTATCTTTCATGGCAAGTCTGAAATGCTCTGCCAAGGCTATTATGTCTTGAGTGTTTTGTACCATTATGACAGAGGCTTATCTCCGGTGATAAGTTCCGCTAGAATCACTCCAAAGCTATAAACATCACTATTTTCTGCATATTGGCTGGACCGGTAATACTCCGGATCCGCATACCAACTGTAACTGATTTAATCGTTGTCCAATGAGTTTGAGAAATCAGCCACCTTGGCTCGGTACTTTTCGTCTAGTAATATGTTTGTTGACTTGATATCTCTATGATAAATTGGAGAAGATGCAGCAGAATGAAGATATGAAAGAGCTCCTGCGATACCCACAGCAATGCGTAGACGCATTCCCCATATCATAGTGTAATCATCAGATTCTTCATGGATATGCTGGAAGAGGTTTCCGTTGAGGATAAACTCGTAAACCAGAATATATGGGTTACCCGTGAACAGAGTTGCATCTACAATTTGCATAATTGATATCAGCTGGAACGGTGCTTCTGTCACAATTACACTTTGTTTTGCGCCGAATTGAGTAAGAAGAATTACCAAACTCTTTTCTGTGTTTGCAGGCCAAAGAGTTTTAGGAACGAAATATTGTTCGCCTGGAATATCCATGCTAGTGTAGCTGGACCATTTCCCTTTGCAAGTAACTGTTGTGGTGTGGTCACATTCGACAAAGTGAGGTAGGGTTCATCAGTGAAGACGGCGACTCTACAATCTTCTTTTGTAGTCAGAGTTTTTATCATTGCTCTCTATTCTGATACCGATAACTTGATGAGACTTAAGTATACCTACCTGACAACATCCGTTTCCATCGTAGTCTCTTTCATACGGTTTGATATCTGTACAAAGCGGGTTCCTAATATAAGACAAAACGTTGCTCGAGCACCCTGTTTTTTCCGAAATCTTTGCTTGTACTGCAGTTAAACTCGCATCCCACCATGCTCGTCTTTGTATGCGTCAAAGTCACCTTACTGTTGCAACCAAATGCTACAAGGGCGTTTGTTTCGAAAATGAAAAAAAGGACTACCCGTCAAGTTCAATATTGGTGCCGAGTCTTTTCCATGGCTGGAACATCCTGCTGATGTATCGGGTTTCTGACACGAACTGACCCAAATGATGGATCCATATCATTTGTTTGATCAGGAAGAGAGATGCTCACAACTTCTTCCTCAAGCAGTGGTCCTAAGACATTCGATTTCATAAGTCTTCTCACGATAGCAACCATATCTGATTCCAAAAGGGTATGGGATCGCGACTCCTCTACATTATTCACTTTGACACGAGCTTGAAGCAGTGAGATCTGCAGAATAACAGATCAGAAAAAGTAGCAGCTTGAAGAAAAACAAGAGAGTAATTTCTATTTTCGTAGCTCATGTTTCTCTACTCAAGCAAATTTGATCTTCCTGACTATAAAGCAGTTGGCCTTTGTAAGTGGAAACAGAGGATAAATTCTTTGGGGTAAATTGTCTTCATCTTTAAATATTTTATTGTTACCACTCTTTGTGTTTCTTGATCAGATCAATTGTATGCGCGGAAGGCTTCTTTTAATTTTACTCGTTTAACTATGGTTAAAAGTGGAGATCATCACTTCTTTTGCTTTTAAATTTGGTAATTAATTACAAAAGATAGCTAAAAAACTACTCTTGCCAAGGCAGTTTCTTGTGAAAGTCATAATCATATCATCAACGCTTTAAAAAAAAAACAGGGTTTGGTATAAAAACACCAGCCATAACTTTTATCAAATTCCTGATGAAACAAACTAGAACTAGGAAACTGTAGGCTCGTAGTATTATAATCGAAACAGATCCAAATTCAAGAGTAAATACATTAACTACAGAGACAATATGTAAAGGTAAAGAAAACTAAAAATATTTAAACCCCAAAAACGTATGACAATCATCGATACGACATTAGAATCGCATATTTACCCACAAAAAACCCTATTGTCTTGTTGTATAGAAACAAACCAGAATCAAAATTGTAAAACACCTTCAGATATTAGCAATTCATAGCATAAAATTACCTGAACGAGTACTCCCAAGTCCCATCCACAAACACACACTCGCACACACATAATCTCTTCTCTGTAGCACCAACACAAGAAAGCCTTCTTCTTTAGCAGGATCTTCCTCAGCTCGGTGTCCCGGTCTCAGTAATTGCAACTTCCTCTTTAATTACTGGAGTGGGGCTATTTCCACGTTCACTACTCGAGCTACTGCTATTAACCACTTCGCTGGTTTCAATCAATGGCAGAGAGTCTATGACTGGTGAAGCAGATACAGAAGGGAGAAGTGCGCTCTCCTCTGAATGTTTTGGTTTGTTCAGAGCGTTACAGTGAGGGCAATAGTATGTAATGTATGCGAAATCCTCTTTCCGAGCAAGTCCTACGCAATTAGTAAACACATTGCAAAATTATGTTAGAAACCAGTATATAGTAGAAGATTCATGTAAAGGATAATACTTAAAGATTCATTCACCGTTATGCATATGACAGTTTCCACAAATGAGCGCAAATGATTGTGTGGGATCTTCACCCACGAGTAGAGCCGCAAAGCGTGAGATCCAACTGCCATCATGAGCAGCATATCCCTGAGGACTGTAATGTTCAACCAACATCTGCTGGTTTTGCTCTGTGGTGCCTGGATATCTCTCGCTTGTTCCAGAATGGTGAGACTCATCATCAGAATGATGTGCTGAAGTGCTACCAGAACCGTGGGGTCTAGTATTTGGTTGTCTTCGATTTCTCAACCCACGTGATGGGTTAACCTCTATGTCATTGCTCTTGCCCGAGGATGGATTTAGCTGGGATTCATCTCCTAAAAATACTTTCAAGCCTGAATCGGCACCCAATTTGGATGCCAGAACAGTTGCAGCTGCTGCTTTTGCCGCTGGGTCGGGGTCATATCTCTGCATCAAAAGGCTCATGTTAGCACCAGCTCTACTTCCTGTCAATTAAGCTCCTCACAGTGACAAGCATTCATTCCTTTCTTTCGAGTTACTGAACATATTGCAGGGCTATGCCATGCGTACAAGAAGTACTTTGAACAAAGCTAGTTTTTCTTTCTCTTGCTATAATCAGTCATGAATGCTTGTAAATATGGCAATAGATACTATAAATTCCAACTGTCACACTAAGATTCCAACTTTCAATTCATAATAGCCATGATCCCAATATATGGCGAACAATCATTGAACATTAGTCACTATCCAGTAAATATATATGATAACCCTTGAAAGCATCAGTACTTAATCGAAGTAATACGAGCAAGAAAGAAACGGTCGCTAACATTGGAATACAAGGCAGTGATCAAAGAGCAGAAACCTAATAGAATTCAAGATGCTGTAGTGTGTGTGTTTCAAACAATTCTCTTTGTTCTGAAGACTAGTATCTCACCTGAATAAGTTGTTGTGTGGTGTAATAATTGGTCCTTTCTTTAAGCTCATTGATTTTAGCCAACCTTTCTGCGCGAAGCTTTTCTAAGGTCTTTTGATCTCTGCGGTCAACTATACAACCATTATACAATGAAAAGCGATTAGAAACACTGAAACACCAACATATTAACCATGAAACGAGCATATAAACGAAGGAAAAACACAAGACTCACACATCTTTGAGAAGTTGACGATAGAGGAATAAGCAAGAGCAGACACAGCAGGTAGGAGAAACATAGGCAAGATCCGAAAGCTCCTCATTCTCCAATCCAAGTCTTCCGTTCTGGTTGTCATGATCGCATAACCCACAGCAATTATCTGAAAGGAGACATATTTACCACATTATCGCAATCAATTTACCACGCTAACTAAAATATGAAATTGACAATCCAATGGTGCTGACCTCGAATAATACGGAGGAAACGATGAGATTTCTCGTGAGTTTCCTCCATGTAATCGATCTACGCTTCATTCTTGATAGAACAGTTGCTTCTTCCCTTGTGATGTATTGAAGTCTCTTCTCAAAATCGTCACCTCTAACCCTAAATATCCCATTCCATAAACGTGAGAAGAATCCCTTTTGCTTCTTCTTCACGCTATCGGAGGATGCGTTTGCGGTTGCGGCCACGGCAGCGGCGGCGGAATTAATATGCTCACCGCTCTCAACCACTGCATCTCCCTGCTCCTGCGCCATATCCTATCACCTTCCCACCACCACCACTACCGAAACCGCTGCAAAATCAAACAATCGATTTCATGAGAACCTGAGGAGACTAGAGAAACCAGAATTTGTTTGACTCGGGATCCGAGAATCGTCCACTTGCCTGTTGCTCTTGATCTGGAATTACTTAGAGACGGAGGATTTGAATATCTCGAAGAGAAGAACAACTGGCGATTATGATTGGCTTCGTCTCTCTCTCTCTGCGACAATTTTCTTCTCCTTCGAGAAGCCAAAGAGAAAGGGGGAGGGGAGGAATTCGAGATCCACCGGTACACCCACCTCGACGTCAACGCACGTGATCTCCACGTGCTTCTGTCTCAATTCCTCGACCATTACTAGCCCACTATCTTTTAACTTTATTGGGCTTCAAATCTACTTTACCTTTGGAATTTTTTTGGGCATCAGAAAGAAATTTAATTATTTTCTGCCTTAATTATTCGGTGTAGTCAAATTTATATATTGATCAATAATCAGATATTACATATTAAAAAAAAATATATATATATATATAGGGCTGACGAAAAAGAGTATTACACACCCAGTGGGACTCGAACCCACAATCGCTTGATTAGAAGTCAAGCGCCTTATCCATTAGGCCATGGGTGCTTATTGACTAGTTTGAACACAAACTTATTTTAGTACAATAATTTCTGTTAATATTAATTATAGCGTCCAAACCTAGATATCAAATGTTCAAGAAAACTAAAAAAAATTTAGCATCCAAAATATTAATTTTTTTTTTAACTCATCATCTCATTCATTTTTTAGACACAAGAAAGTTATACCCCAATACAAGCCATAAAGGCCAATGAACCACTAGGACCAACAAATCTACAAGGGATCCACGGATTTCCTCACCGTAACAGAACCGGAGGAAGAAACCAAAAACACAATTGTAGCAAAAAAAAAACACAACCAAATACAAGGCCTAAGACTAGCCAAAATTACCAAAGAGAAAATCTAACAAGGAAAAGAAAAGGGAAAAACCAACGACGAGGTATCTGACATTGCTACAGAATGCTCTTGATCTCTTCTGTCAAATCAAATTTCGTCTCCCATATCAGATTTTTAGTGCCAAAAAAGCGTCCTTGACTAGCCAACATTTTGAGCTTCAAAAGAAGATACATCATTGCGGAACAAGGCTCCATCACAGGACAATTGCTCAAAAGCATCCAAGCACGGGCAACAATCTTCAGTAAAAAGGCTACCACCAAGATAAACACCAAAGATTCGAGTGGTCTTATGAGAAGTGATTGAGCGATGATATTTTGCTATAACCCAATGTTAATCAGCTTATCCAAGCATGATAATAGTCTCTTATATTGTTCACCATCCCATCATGGGATTCCCATGAGAGATGGAGGTCAACTTGAGGAGCCAGCTATTATCCATGGAGAAGACAAACATGATCATCGACCATCACTACTTAGCCACTTCGACATCCCTTCCACCATGAAAAAACCACCACGACAAAGAGAGGGGCATGAGGATTAATCTCAGGCAAGTTTAGTTGCCACAAGAGACAAATTTAACCACCTAATGAGCAAATCTACCATTGTTCCATAGATCCTAGCAACAACCATTCTTTGCCGAGGGCCAAATACACTCCAACCTAAGCCTTGAAGAACCAAACGGAGAACAAACAAAAGCCAAAACCAGCAAAAGCTTAACCTTGCTAACGATACTCGATTTCACCAACAGGAGTCGCAAGATCCAACTTGAAAATCCATAAGCCATGCTGAGACACTAACACTAGGTTCATGGAATACCTTCAGGAGCGAGTTCAGACATGGAACGAAGCAGAGGAGCAGGACAGAGTGTTGACACCCTCGGACCACACAGCGGCGCCGTGCGAGTCTCTTCCAGAGCCGAGAATGACACGAGCTGCTGGAGCAGAGACGCCAGAAAGATGGAGATCCGTCAACGAGGAGCATCTTCGCCACTGTCATGCGCCAAAACCGAGCTTCGTCAAGAAACCAAAATCGAAAAACGAGGAGAAGCTGAGGGAAAATTGCTGGTGGCGAAGCCAAAGAGAGAAGAGGAGAGCCCTCCCCGACAACCGGCGGAGGCGGCCGGTGCCGGAGAGGCTAGATCGGCGAAGATAGGATGGAGTCGGCGGCGGCTTTTGAGAAAGAGAGAACTAGGATTTGTTAATTATGGTTTGTTGATTATTCCACGTATCTTTTTAAAATTAATTTTATTTAGATCAAATTGTTTCAACTCATAATTTTAAAGTAAAATTAAAATAAATCTCTCTATAAATTAATATTTATTAATAATCACTATAAATTAATAAATGATCACTGATTATTAAATTTATATAGGTTTTATAGACATGCTTTCAAAAAGCTCATGCATATGAACATAAAAGTCCCATATTCTCAAGTTTATTTCTGTTAATTGTCCCACATCGACTCTAGTTAAGAAGAAAGCTGGAAATTTCTTTTCATAAAAGAGAAGAAAAACTACCTTTACAAATTGTCAATTTCGGGTTTATATCAACGAAAGCTAACGTATAAGAAAATCAAATTTCTAGTATGGATATCTTTATTAAAAAAAAAAAAGATTAATCTTTTTTAATACAGATTAGTCATTTTTAATCAAGTATTCGTATTTAAGCGGGTCAAATTTTAGATTAGTCGTTCAGGCTAATTAAGTTAAACGGGTATAACCAAAAACTTGGATACTCGGTTTGTGGTCACCAGTCACCACTACAATAGTGGTTATATCGTATTTTGTTATCGCATGTTCGCATGAGATGTGTTTAACCGTCTTATAATGTCAAGATCTTTCTCTTCCCGCCTAAACTTGGAGCTCGGCAATAAGCTGAAGGGATTGGTGTCGGAACAACTCCACGATGAAGCATTGAGACTGTACAAGCTAAATATTCATCCTTTAGGCACTAATGGCTTCACAGCTATTCTTCCTTCTGTCATCAAAGCTTGCTCTTTTCAACAAGAGCCCTTCTTACTTGGCGCACAGCTTCATTGCCTTTGTCTCAAGTCCGGCGCTGATCGTGATACCGTTGTTTCAAATTCTCTCGTCTCTATGTATGCGAAATTCTCTAGCACATACTCCGCACATAAGGTATTCGATGAAATGCTTCAAAGAGACACCGTTAGCTATTGCTCCATCGTCAATCGTTATTGCCAGGATGGGTTGTTGTCTGAAGCGCTAAAGTTGCTTAAGGAGATGTACTTTGATGGTCTTGTTCCCAAGTCCGAGCTTGTTGCATCTCTATTGGCTCTCTGCACTCGCATGGGAAGCCGCAGTAAGGTAGCAAGAATGCTTCATGCTCTTGTTCTTGTTGATGAAAGGATGCAGGAATCAGTTCTCTTATCAACGGCACTGGTTGATATGTACGTAAAGTTTGATGATCCTGCAGCGTTCTTCCATGTGTTTGATCAAATGGAGGTGAAGAATGAGGTCTCATGGACTGTCATGATCTCCAGTTGTGTTGCAAATCATAATTATGAAATGGGCATTGATTTGTTTCGAGCAATGCAGAGAGAAAACTTGAGGCCCAATCGTGTCACACTGTTGTCTGTTTTACCTCTATGTGTAGAATTGTGTTCTAGCTTAAGGCTGGTGAAGGAGATTCATGGATTTTCTTTTCGTCATGGATTCCATTCTGACGATCGGTTAACAGCTGCTTTTATGACCATGTACTGCAGATGTGATAATGTAAGTCTCTCTAGGTTACTTTTCGAAACATCAAAAGTGAGAGATGTTGTAATGTGGAGTTCAATAATTAGCGGCTATGCAGAGACTGGAGATTGCTCTGAAGCTATGAATCTATTAAGTCAAATGAGAAGAGAAGGAAGTGAACCCAACTCGGTTACTCTGTTGGCTGTTGTCTCAGCTTGCACCCATTCGGCATCGTTGAGTTTTGCATTTACAATCCATTCTCAAATCCTGAAATGTGGCTTCATGTCACATATCTTATTGGGAAACGCCCTCATAGATATGTATGCAAAGTGTGGCAGTCTTCGTGCAGCGCGTGAAGTATTTTATGAACTTAATGAGAAAGATCTTGTGTCATGGAGCTCAATGATTAACGCATACGGTCTTCATGGACATGGTTCAGAAGCTTTAGAAATCTTTCAAGGGATGATAAAAGGTGGACATGAAGTAGATGAAATGGCATTTCTTGCAGTTTTATCGGCTTGCAACCATGCTGGCCTGGTAGAAGAAGCTCAAACCATATTCACACAAGCTGGGAAATACCACATGCCAGTCACATTGGAGCATTATGCTTGCTATATCAATCTTCTTGGCAGGTTTGGGAAGATTGACGATGCCTTTGAGGTCACAATAAATATGCCCATGAAACCAAGTGCAAGAATATGGAGTTCTCTCCTATCTGCTTGCAAGACTCATGGCAGGCTTGATGTTGCAGGAAAAATTATTGCAAAGGAGCTAATGAAATCTGAACCTGACAATCCAGCCAATTATGTATTGCTTAGCAAGATTCACACAGAATCTGGTAACTGCCATGCTGCAGAAGAAGTGAGGAGGGTTATGCAAAGACGGCAACTGAACAAATGCTACGGATCCAGTAAAATTGAACTCTGAATTACAGATTGTACATTACCAAGGAAAATCGTGGCGTCCTAGATGAAGATTCTATCTAAGCAATGTTCTCTTTCTGCATTTCAAAAGCACACTGATGCAGAATGTTCCAACAACTGAAGTAAGGAATAGTTAGTATATATTTGCTGAATTTGATTTACAAGGTTGTTAATTTTACATGGCCACAGATTCTAATCCATGCTTTTTTGTTATTGGTTGGACCTATTTCTGAGGGATGCCAGTATGATCGTTTCACGAGTTTATGATGTGCTCTGCTTTGCTACGTCTCCATTTCTCAGACTGATCTGAGCCTTTTATAAGTGATGTTTTGTTGATGTGATACTACGCAATATAGATCTGAAAGAGATACCATAAATGAAGCCTGCAATTTCTGACATCCAGAAGTAGCAAGTTGGTTGATCGAAGCATGATGGGGGAAGAAGTGGAAGCTGCAAAAGATGATGATGTGAAGATGGAAGAAGCAGATAATCCCATTGCGTTGGAATGATTTGAGGAAACTCAAAACACCAAGAACAAGAACCAAAATATAGGTGATAAGACATCCATGTCCTTTTTGATCTTGATCATTTTTATGTATTATCGCCTATATTTTGCTACTTCTGGGTGTCGGCTCTTGAACCGAGTTCTTCGTCTCAACATCAATATGTAGTAGATGTCATAGAATTTCATTTCAAGCCTGGGATAGATAGAAAATGTATTTTAGGCCATAAGAAAACAACCAGTGTAACCTAGCACAAGTATTTGCTGGCATAATGTTGTATCATAGATTCATATCCACAAGTTGATTTCAAGTCCTAGCCTGATATTGTATGGTTTATGTTGAGGTTGGTAATTGGAGAAGTATAGAAAAGAGGCAGATCATGTGGGAACTATATAGAAAAATATTGCCTCAGACATGCAACAAAAGATTTAGGTATGAACGCCAACTCCTAATCATTTCATTCATATTCAACATCTCATGAAAGTCCAGCAAAGGGAAAAAAAAGAGAATACACATGCAAAACAAGAACAACAAACTGCATGCTAAATGAAACAAGTTCAAAGACAAGGATGCAAGTATACCCTTACAAGCAGCAGCTAAAGAGACAGGTAACTGGTAGTTAAACCATATTAAAGCTAAATGTAACTGCAAGTGGCGTTACACATCAGACTAGATTGTTTATCCAATCAATGTCCATCATGAGGAAATTGTCCAGTTGTAAGTCTTCTACCGAGAATATTGATTCTGCAGTTGCATTGGTTGGGAGATAATATTCATCGACCATCTCTGTGATCTCAGTAGAAGCAGATACATCAGGGGAAGCAGAAACTTCAGAGGGAACCTGGGCTGTTACCGGGAGTGTGGTGGCATGGGAAGGTACATGCACAACTGATGAAGCATAGTTTGTTGCTATTATCTGTATGTCATGCTTGGATAGAGGCCGGACAGAACCTTCTGGAAGCTGCGGCTTTTTATCAGTGGGAAAATTGTAAACTCCCTTCTCACCCCTAATGCAGAATAAAGCAGCATCATAGGCTCGAGCTGCCTTCTCTGGAGCATCGTATGAACCTAGCCATATTCGTCTTACAGTCTTTGGAACTCTGATTTCAGACACCCACTTGCCCCACGCCCTCTTTCGGACACCCCTATAGCATTTAAATCTTCGATCTTCATGAGCTTCTTTGGGTGAAGAGCTAATAAAAGGAGATTTAGGAGGAGAGGGTGGCATTATATCCCTAACAGAAGCAGAATTTTCAGAGTAGTGTTTTACAGTTTTATGCCCAAGTATAGGGACTGTGGAAACTGAAAAGTAAGGGTATCGAAAGCAGAAAGAACATTTGTGTTGAACTATGGAGCAGGTGGAGATGAAATAGAGAGGCACGCGATGTTTATCAACAGCACGTGGCAATGGAGAAACTGCGATTGTGCCACCGTAGTAGAGTCCTCGACAGTTGCATCCGAGGGGATCGACTAACAAAGTAAAAGCCAATTTATTTGTCAAGCATACGTTTCTTAAAGGAGGACACCGCAAAAAGAAAGTAAAAAGGAGAGGAAGAACTTACGGTTTATTAAAAGTCAGATGTCCGTTTTTTTCCCAAGTTGAGACACACGTACGAACCACCGCGGTTTCTGAAGATACCATTCGATCAATCCAAAGCTAGCTAAAGTTCTAATACTTTTTTCCTTATGTTAACCAGAAAAGCGGTGAAGGCATTAAGTTAAATCGACAATCCTTGGAAACATTTAGCGCCGGAGCTACTTGTCGTATTCCTGTGATCCGAGGAACCAAGCCTAACGACATTGAAATTGAAAGAAGAATCAAACTGGAGAAAAGGGAAAGAGAGGAAAGAAAGGTAAAATGGTATGCAAATCTTCTGATATCAGAAACATTAACTAGAATCATATAATCTCAATTACATAATTATGTACTTACCTGCACAATGCACTAAAACATAATCTTGTACTTCAATTGGAGAATCTTCTACTATCACCTAAATGGACAGCAAAGGGATCATTGATGATCGTCATACTTAGCACATGGCTCTCCATCAGCAAACTGGTAACTTGTGGAAACTGCAAAAGGACAGGTGCACATCTAAGTAAATATCAGGTAGTTATGGAAATTTCTCTACTGAGCAGACTCATTTAATTCAAAATATCCAGATTTGAATTCATCATTACTGGATTACTGTAATTGCTACCTCTCTCTTTTAACGCATTGGATTGGCCTTAAATTACAGCAAATGACTAAATGCAGCACTCACGAAAATGCTTATTGGAAAATTTCAGACACAAAACTGATGTTTATGCCTCTTCTTAAGGGGCTCGAAGGATGGAATCCTAAGCAAGTAACCATTTGGTTTCCAAGCTACTATGACTCTTCACTGCCAAAGAGACACTAAGGTGGGAAGAAATGTGTTTAGAAACTAGCAATGTCTTATGCCCTTATTCCAAAATCCCTGGCTTCTGGGTATTTTGGTTGGCTTTTTAATTTACCTTTTGTAAACTTGATTTCATCTATCTGAGTTTCTATCAGGCTTTTTATCACACTTTGTGAGCAGTTTCCTTGCCTTGGGTTTCATGCATCCTCCACTCAAACACTCTTCTTTTCAAACTGTCTCACAAATATTTATAGCGCAAAAGAGAAGTAGAGAGACTAATCTGACACAAACATCTACAAGAACCAGAGAATGTCACAAACAGCCAATAAAAACCTTTTCTGTTCAAGACTTACAAGAATGTTATAGAGATTGCACCCCAACCATCTGAAAGGCTCAGCTTACAGAATATTAGGATCTGGAACTGTTTGCTTTTCGATTTGAAGCTGGAAAACTTCAGAGAATTCCTTTAGTAAAGACTCGTGAGCTATATCAATCAACCTCAAACCATCGACTTTTCCGTGTTCTCCACCTTCAAGCAAGCCCTTTATGCTTCCAACTTGTCGGTCTCTAATCCCACATGGAACTATCCAGTTGAATGGTGTTAGATCTGTTGTGACATTAAGAGCTAGACCATGATATGTTATCCATTTCGACACACGAATACCTATTGCCGCCACTTTTTGGTTGCCTATATACCATGTGCAGACAAAATGAGATCAATCTCGAAATCTATTACAGTTCACTAATAAAATCATCCAAAAGAGATGAAAAAACATTAAAAAATCTAAAAAAATAATGTTGAGATCTGAGACATACCGACCCAAACTCCAGTTAAACCATCAAGACGGGAAGCTTTGATGGAGAAACTTGAGGAAAGCACACGGATGACGATCTCTTCAAGCATCCTGAGGTACCAATGAAGATCCATCTCGTGATTTCGAAGATTGATTATAGGATACATTACTAGCTACATTCCAAACAATCAATCATTAGCTTGAAGAACTCATAAAAGATTGAGGAAAGAAACTTTCAATGTATTGTTGACATCATTACTTGACCAGGACCATGGTAAGTGACTTCACCACCACGTTCAGTTCGATACAAATCGAAAGGAGCATTCTCTATGTCGAAATTGAGATAATCCTCTGTACTACCAGTTCCCATTGTGTAAACAGGAGAGTGTTGTAACAAAATCACTGTATCTGGGCAGTCTTGGTTTCTATCAATCAATGCCTTTTTCTCCTTGACAATGCTTTGCTGCCATGACCAAGCTTTCTTGTATGGAACCAGTTGGTCGTAAAGATCAAAACACTGGCACCTGCAAATTGATGGTTATTGCACGGAAGATGTTCGTTAAAATGCCTCAAACAGAAAAAGAGAGTAAAGCCCAGTGAGTTACAAAGAACGAAACTTTACTTTCTGGGGAAATCATGACTCGCCGAGTTTAAGATCTTGACAGATCTGGATACTCTGTTTCTGTTGGCATTAGTAGGATGGTGATGATGGAGCCCCGATATCAGAGTTTCTACTCGATTCAGCAACTCCATATAGCACAGATCTTTAGAAAAAGTGGAATTTACTTAAATTTATTTCTGATCCAAAATGTACAGTTATCTAATTTTTTTTTTTTTTTAACTCAACTTCACATTCAATTTAAAGTCAAGTGCCAAAATAGGCAATTATTTCTAATTTTTTAGCCAATTAAAAACGACGGAAACAACAATTTTGACCCAAAAAAATAATGTAAATATCTCAAACCAAAAATCAAGCTTATGGATAGGATAACAGATATTTATAAGTTTTAATCTGAAGAAGACAACAAAAAAAAAAGAGAGTGGCTTTATCTATCATCATCTGGTCCATCATCATCCACGATTGGGGTCTGCTTCTGCTTCTCGTTCTCGGTAACTTTCTGGGCAGAAGCCTAATACTTATCCGTTCGGAGCTTCTTCTTTACTGAATTCCGTGTTTAGGGCTTTGTAAAGCTGTTGAATTTTCAAAGAAAAATATGCTGGTTTGTCTGGGTTTCGTTGAAGAATCTGTTTTCTTGTTGCCTTAAAATTACAGTCCAAACAATGTTGGGTTTGATTCATGTCCTTGATGAGCTCGTCAATGGTCTTATGCCACTGCTTATCCTTCAATAGCCAAACCCCAGTTCCTGAATCATCATCATCATCATCATCATCTTCTTCTCTTCGTTATAAGCCTTTTGACTCGATTTCGTTGTGGGGTAAGAGAAGAAAGGGGCTCTGCAGATTTGTTCCCAGTGCGGAGAAGAATAACAGTCATAAGAGGAGAAGAAGCTGGTGGCAGAGATTTTTCTTTGATGATGATGGGAATTGGCTTGGTTTGAGGGACGACGACATTGTTGATGAGACATCTGAGCTTGCTAAGGATGATGAGATGTCTGATGAAGAGAAATTTGAGACTTGGAAGAGACGAGCAGAGGCGATTGTGGAGCTACGGGAAGGTCAGGAGGCGATTGGGGGTAATGATGATGTAGGTAATGTGAGCAAGAAATGGGAGGATTGGATTGTGGATTCAGATGATAGTTTAGTTGAGTCTTGGAGCCGAGACTCTGGTGGTAATGAGGGAATTGATGACAAATTAGAGCTCGATGAATTGACAATTCCAGAGGGAGGGTTGGTTAAAAAGGTGAGGGATATGGTTTTAGGAGTAGAAGAGGAAGATATTCTATACGAAGACCGTGTTTTTCGTTATGCATCTTCAAAATCGGTGAGTTATGAGATACATTGCTCTTTCTACTGAGCTTGTTCCTTATTGATATGTGTGGTTCTGAGTCCATGTGTTATTGATTGGAATGTTATTCCAGATGACTGATCGATGCTTATTGACATTGTAACTCTTTACAGGCAAACTTTTTGGCGGTATTAATCCTCATTCCATGGGCATTGGACTTTTTGGCTCATGATTATGTACTTATGCCCTTCTTAGACAGGTGATTTCTTCTTATTTACTTTTAATTTCCCCAGATTATGTCTCTATTTATGTTGTGTTAGTCCCCAGTTTGATTATTTAGTCTGTGTCTTTATATAGATATGTGAAGACTGTACCACTTGCTGCCCAGACGCTTGATGTGAGACGAAATCAGAAGCTAGAAATGGTTAAGCAACTTAATAGAGAAAAAGCGAGGTACCGTCTTGAAGTGGAGATTGGCAAATCTCCGCCTCTTTCTGACGATGAGTTATGGTGGGAGATGCGGGGTAGAGCGTAAGATTCAACTCCACAATTTTAGTTTCTTTTGATGTCAAGGGTTGAAAACCCATGTTGATCTTGTACCAGATAGTTGATTTCCACGCATTGCCTCACTTTGTTTCTTTTTTTGTTCCTCCCATCGGTTTCTTCAACAGTTTGGAGCTGCGAGATGAGTGGAGATTAGAGAACCGGAAATCATTTGCCAATATATGGTCTGATATGGTGTTTGGGATTTCCTTGTTTGTTCTTTTGTATGCCAATCAGGGTAGAGTAAGTTTCCATTTCCCACTGTGATTTAACCCACCTAAAATGGCATTCTAAGTTTCCTTTCAAGCTGCTAGGCGCTAGCTGTTAAACCCATTTTGTTAACATGTGCGTTTTTTGGGTTACTTCATGAACTTTTTTCAGGTAGCCTTGTTGAAATTTACGGGATATAAAATCATAAACAACATTTCAGATACGGGAAAGGCATTACTCATCATCCTGATCACCGACATTTTCTTGGGGTAAATGTCCAAATCTTTGCTTTTATTAAAGAGCAAACACCAGAAATGAAGCTCATAACAAACGTTGAAATCAAAGCTGTTACTGTCCCAATAACCTGATATTAGCGATATATTAGCTCTATCGATAGCCCGTTTGTGCAAAGAAGGTATATAATTTCATGCTTCTCTTCATAGGTACCATTCTGAATCTGGATGGGAGACATTGTTAGAGATAATAATGGAACATTACGGTCTTGAAGTTGAGCAATCTACTATTACGATTTTTATCTGCCTAGTTCCCGTTATTATGGACGCTTTTGTTAAGCTCTGGGTATCTTCTTTCCTCCTTTTATATCCTCCTTTGATTTCTGTGTCTCTCCTTTGTTTCTTCTTCTTTGCTCATTATCTCTTCTACATTTTAAACTGTTTTTATCTCTTATGCAGCTTTTTAAGTTCCTTCCAAGACTGTCTCCGAGAGTTTCCAACATTTTCCAGGAGATGAGACGTCACTGAGTATATTATCCACCATTGAAACCCTCCACTTGAGCTCTCTGTTTCTATCGCACAAACCATTCTTCAGCTTTAATCATATATACATATAAGAGAAACATAGGCTATTTGTTGTCAATCATCTTGATTTTTTTTTTTTTTTTTGAATTTTTTTTGAATTTTTGGTGAAAGAATTGAGACGAATCTGTTGGGTCTCTCACGAGTCTCACCAATACTTTGTCATGTACACAATAAACAAACCTACAAAAGAAGCCCTTTGGGCTTTGGGTTTATGCTTACTTAAGAAACAGTAATCTTCATGGTAAGTTACATTTTTATCTGATTTTATAAATGCAAAGGCCAGGATAGAACCAGGTTACACAAAAATTAACCACGCCAAACCTGATAGAGATACTTGCCTTTAACCACTATGCCTAATCTAAGCACCTTTCAACATATCAAGGGCCTATACAAAAGAATTAGCTACAACAATGAGCCCTACAAAGAGAAACCTCAAAGTTCAAAAAGAAGAAAGGACTCTCATTTTCAAAGACACCCTGCAACCAAGAGGGATGACCGGAAGCTACATAAGATTGTAACCTTAAGTCATTTATGACACTTTGAAAGATGACATTAGCTCCTCTATTTGACACCGAGTTTTCATTCTCCACTCCAGACCAGATCTCAGCAACGTCAGGATTTCTTGATATTGATACCTAAAAGAAGGCCATACATTTGGTCTGTTGATTACACCAACCAGTACCGGATCCTGCAACGCATACTCAACTTTAGACAATCTGTGGCTTTTCATACTTTCAATCTCCCATAATAAACATTTTAACTATCATGGTAAGTTACATATGTTACGCTTATCTTTATCTTAGTACATAAATATTCAAAATATTAAATATGAAGAACAAAAAGTAGTGAAGGTATTACAAGTCTCGTCACTTTTGCTTTTGGTTTTCTTTTTCTGTTTATGGTTGATTTGATAATTAAAATTTAAGAGCTCAAACTTCCGCACAAAACTCTCATGCCTTTGTTGACTCAAGACACTTTTTTCTCTTTCGGACCAAGCTCAATGTCTTAAAAGCTGACCATGTATATATATAAATGTACAAGGTTTTGATGAGCAAAAAGCTAAAGTGGCATCTTTCACTTGTCCAAAGTTTATATATTTAATCATTGAAAAACAAATAGGTTGTTGAAGGTCACGTCTTTAGATCAAAGGAGTTTGTTGGGTAACTCGGGTTAAGGTCTATAAATTATTATTTTTTTCCTTCCAAAAGATGAAAAAACATAATGTAATTAATACAAACGATGCAATAAGAATATGTAGTTACCACCAAACAACAGATTTACACCAATTTGGATCAAGTCATGTACACAAGTAAGAATTCTATGTAGGATATACACGTATATATATGCTATATCAATCATCCATGCACATGCAAATATAATGATTAAATGCACTATACCATCAGCTTCTTCTTTTTTACTAGGTTATATAGCATATTACCCTCTACGAGACCTATAAGCGGATCATTTAGATTCTTTCGTAGAAAAAGTTATCTACAACGAACTGTCTGCAATATTTATTTATTGATATACCTGTAATTGCCCCATTTAGTATGGCGGATTTCACGGGCCATTGCCAGTTAAAACCTCAAACAATCATTACTTTAATAAGCAAATCAATAAATAAAATTGAATCATTAGTTTACACCATTTGCTAATTGTTTTGGTCAAAATCTGAAGCTGACGAAGTCCAAAAGCACACAGAATCGTGTCAAAAGCATACTTGTCCCAAACAAGACAATAATGTCTCCTTTGTTTTTTTATTTTACTTTAAAAAAATATTGGGACAAGAAATTTTAAAGTGAAAACGTGACCAAAATGAAAACAATTAAAGATAATTTAGGTAAATAAGAAGGGGGCAAGAGAAAAATAGATGGGCACTTCTCAAATTCTTATGTGTAACTCTAATTTCAAGACACAAGCACAATAAAACAAATATGTGTAATTCAAAGAAAACTTTGTGTATGTTATGATTTTTGTCCGTTCATTCAATTAATTTTTTTTGTTAAAAATTAAGTAGGAAAAAATATCATTCTAAAAGGTAAACCTCATTTCCAAACACAAGAAGAATAAAAAAAAAGGATATATAAACATGTATAAATTTGTTAAAACTAAAAATTGATTTATTGTCTATGACCAAAACATAAGTTTGTTTTCTAATGTCACAAATGAACATCACCTAAAGATGACTCAGAAAAATCTTAATGCAATATTTTAGTAGGTACATAAAATAGATTAATAGAGTTTCTTTTTTACCAAAATAAAATAGAATTTTTGTGTTACGCCATCAGAATTATCAAACTGTGCACGAGGTTCAAATATTGTGTGTCATTACCATTTAGATCTTCAAAAATCCAGTCTAGCTTCTTCTCATAGCCCAATTTATTAAATCCTAAGAATCTATAGATTAAATTATGATTCTATAAAAACCCTTAAAAAAAAAACGAAGTCTAAGAATATGTAAAAGTTGGTTTCAACAGCTCATCTTCTTCTCTCCCCCCCCGCGAAGTTCGGATCCCTTCTTCTCTCCTCCTCCTTCTCCTCCTCCACCTTCTCTCCATTTTCTTCCTTTCAATTTACCTCTCAAGAAGTTAACACAAACCCACCCAAAAAAAAAAAACAAAAAGAACAAGAAAAAAACAATTTTTTTATTCTTTTCTTAGACATATAGAGAGAGAGAAGGAGATTTTGGGTTTGGTGTTTTTCTCCTTCTCTTAATTGAAAGTTGTCTTCTTTTTTAATCTTCCTTGTGAGATTTTTGATTAAATGGGTAATGTGACGTCAAATGTGGCTGCCAAGTTCGCATTCTTCCCGCCGGAGCCAGCAACATACAGCGTAACGAAGGATGACGAGACCGGGAAGCTGGTCTTCGCTGGAGTGTCAGCGGACAAGAACGTGGAAGTCCACCAGCTGACCACAAAGTCCGGCAACAAAGTTGTGGCCACGTTCTGGAGACACCCTTTTGCGAGATTCACGCTTCTCTATTCCCATGGCAATGCCGCTGATCTTGGCCAAATGGTCGAGCTCTTCATCGAGCTCCGTGCTCATCTCCGCGTCAACATCATGAGGTATATCATTAAACACACCAGAATCACTTAAAAGCATTTATGGGGTTTGTTAGATTCTTACATTTGACTTGTTTTTTTTTTTTTTAATGTTCTGATGGCATTTGAAACAGTTATGATTATTCAGGCTATGGAGCTTCAACAGGAAAGGTAACAAATAAAGAAATCATTCAAATTATAAAAACTTTATGTGATTTTCAGATGTTTTTGTTTTCTGACTTTTTTGTTTCTGGTTCTTTTTGGTGTAGCCGTCTGAATTCAACACATATTATGACATTGAGGCAGTGTACAATTGCTTGAGGAGCGATTATGGGATCAAGCAAGAGGAGATGATTCTGTATGGACAGTCTGTAGGAAGCGGTCCTACGTTGCACATGGCTTCTCGGTTGAAGAGGCTGAGAGGAGTTGTTCTTCATAGCGCCATTCTCTCTGGAATTAGAGTCCTGTATCCTGTCAAACTGACGCTCTGGTTCGATATATTCAAAGTAAGAAAAAACACACAAAAGAATGTGTCTTTGGTTGGGTACATACTCTGGTCCTGTCTCATCTCTTTGTTTTGAATGTTTTACTGCAGAACATAGACAAGATTCGCCATGTCAACTCCCAAGTTCTTGTCATACATGTATGTAAAAGCTTTACATCTTGTGGATTTGTGTCTTCATTCTGTTGATTTGTGCTGATAGGTTTGTAATGAGCTGCAGGGCACAAATGATGAGATTGTTGATTTGTCTCACGGGAAGCGATTGTGGGAGCTGTCCAAGCAGAAGTATGATCCGTTATGGGTGAAGGGAGGAGGGCATTGTAACCTCGAGACTTACCCTGAGTACATCAAGCACCTCAAAAAGTTCATAAACGCAATGGAGAAACTCTCTCTAACCAATCCACCAGCCAAACAACTAACTGATGAGCCCAGTATCACCGAGACTAAGCACAATCGGTGCTTGAAATTGGGGAAAAGGTAGTAGCAGAATCAGAAGACATTTAGTTTGGTAGATTCCTTCCTTGGCATCACATGTGCTTTCAACTCAGAACACTCAGAAGCTTGTGCAAAGTCATTTCCTCAATGTGATCAAAACCAATGCTAAACACAGGGTCACAGACAACGGCGGAACAGAGATCATCTAGGGAGATATTTCAATGTAGAATGTTGCCCTGTTTTTGGTATTTGCTCGATATTCAATCTCCTGTAAAAATGTAGCACCAAGTTTGGGGGTTTCTGTAACACATCATTACTTGTAGGAGAAGCAACAGAGAAAAGATGTAATCAGCATTTTCTTCGACCTATCTAGTGTTCCTTAGCGAGAGCATTAAGTACAGTACGTAAGCTACTTGGATTAATTATATCAATTTGTCATAGAAAGTAAAAGGCTGGATTCTCCAGAAACATTACCACAAAATACTCTCACAATATAACTATACAACTGGGATCAAGAGTACTAAATCATCCTAGGTTCTGGTTGTCTCGTTTGGAGAATCTTGACCCCCTCTCTGCTACAACTTCAATCGATATCGGTGTCTATGGAAGATTCGCGATGAATGAAGGACGAATATTCATCATCGTCTTTGGGTGGCTTATAGTCTTTACCTCTCCAAATCACGACCTGCTCCTTGTCAAATGTCACCAGGATGCAAGGGACCAAATCCTTCACACAAACTTAGATGTTAGTGTTTGTTCAAACAAAAACCTGAAGCAGTAAAGAGGTCTCCAAGGCTTGACCAGAAGATGAAGTTGGACAGCAAAAAAAGTGAAAGAGACAGGAAGAAACATCTCACTCTAAGCTTTGCTCCAATTTTCTTGTAATCCTTTTTCTCTAGTCCCAAGCAATCAATCCGTACCAATTCACTCACAAGGAAAGCATCTCTCACCATTGGAACAAGACTACCATAATAGCCATTCTTGGCTGAAACAAATGAAATCATGCAAAAGTGATTAAGAGTATTGATACCACCAGCATTTAAAAATAAAAAAGGCAAGGAAAAGGTATGGACCGAGTTTTGTCAGGGCAGGAACCGCTAGCCCTTTCTTTCTCATTGCTTTGGTCTCTTCGATGCTTAGGCCATCAATTGTTGTTTTAATCAACCTAGGGTACACCGGTTCGTGAGGTTTCCACAACATCAATGGAATCTTAGGCCTTTTCTTGGGATCGTAGTTTCGCCCTCTATATAACACAAGGGTGCCACAGTGTTTAGAGACTACCTGGCCAAACGTTTTGTCCTGTAACAACAAGCACCACGGTTGTAAGAGTCATTCTTTAGATTCCCCAAATAGCTAAAGACTAAAGTACATGGATCAAAAGACAAACAAGACAACATAAATCATATACTCAAAGGAGAATTTCAGATTCATAAAAGATGATACCTCAAGGTGGAATATAACGTTCTTCATATCGAGAGTTGGGACTCCAAGACATTTGACCCGAACTGCTTCAGCATGTTTCCAATGATTATAGATATCATTCAACATATTGTGAGTCAAACCATCTCGCCCTACACATAACCCCACAGCAACCACTCAACATAGAAATAGCAGTATACAAAAGAGACAAAGAATCAATTCGTTATTGGTGACCAAGAAGAAAACATTTCTAAGCAGGAATATCCTTCTCCTGACAAAAAGACACCTTTCAAATTTCCCAATTTGATTGCATCAATCAATAACAGTAAAGTAACTATATTCATCTAACCATAACAAAATCTCATGAATAAGGAAGGAGTGAAGAAATGAATACCAAGATTGACTTGTCTTTTAGTTTTGTTCCTCTGACACAGCTCCACCAGAAATTTCCTTTCAGCTTCAGTGAGTGATGCCCCTTGGATCTTCTCCCTCAGTTTCCTTCTTTTCTCTTCCAGCTTCGGATCCTCCACTCCGTCCACAGACTCTACCTTTGGATCCACCGCTGGCGCACAGACACCGGTCCATTCCCGGTCCAACCGATCAGGACCAAAAGGCGAATACTTGGGTTCTCTCAAGCCAATTGGCCTCACATTTGAACTACTCTCTGTGTAACTGAACCGGAAATCAAACGGAAGATCAGAGTGCACCTGCTTCACACCTTCTAGCGATGAAGGTGGACGGTACTGCGGCTTCGGCTTCTTCTTCTTTTGGTTAAGGTCATGATTTTCAGAGGCTGACGACAATGGCGGCGGTGGTTCAAAATTGTAATGGTCTCGGAGTCGTGACGAGGAAGTGGCGGACACTGTTTGCTCGGAAACGCCGTGAAGGCGGCGCGTGAGAAGTGTAAAAGAGGATCGATTACGGCGGGAGAGACGAATCAAGAACATTTTGCTTCTACGAAGTCGAACCTACCGGTTATAAAATCTACAAATCCCAAAGAAAAGTTGGAATCAACTCATGAAAAAGCAAAGACCCAAATCACAAATCGGAAAAAAAAAAACTAAAAGCCGCATTGAAAATCATAGATATGATAAAAAAAAAATAGACCTGTGTGAGAGTCGTTCAACACCTGTAAATCCGATACTACTACAAACCCGGAGCAATTTCGAAAGTAGAGGGGGCTTTGTTAGTCCAAGCTCGGATATGAACCGCGTAGAGAGAGAGACAGAGCCAAGATTGAGGCTTTATAGAGAGACTGAAGAAACCCGAAAGAGGCAGAGATATCAAATTCACAATTTCAATCACTCGAAACCAAATAGCTCCAACTTAGTAAAATATGAGCAAAAGGAGTATATACACATTCAAATACGCGGATCCAAAAATTCAGTCCGAGTTAAGGTACTAAGGAAGAAGACGCACTTGTTGTTTCACTACTTTCTCACCCAAAAATGGGCCTACTTGTTGTTTCTCTACTTCCTCACCCAAATATGGGCCTAAGATTAGACCCATTAGTGAAGTTGACTTTAAGTTTGACTAATACAAGAGATAACTCTTGAATTCGGCACAAAGAAAGATCAAATAGAACATATACACATGGCAAAACAGCAACAGCCAGGCTGTCCCGTAATAACACACAGGTAAAAAATTGTCCAAAGTCAAATAAAATAAAGCAATTTAATGCGAAAATATAATCAACATCCAGTAATCATAAAAAAAAGGCAAACAAATACAATGCAAAGTCCTACTGTAGTTTGCTCATCCAGAAGATGAACTCTTGAGTTTATAGTAATTGCTAAACCGGGATTAAACTGAGACAAGTAATTGCTTCAATTTTATACAAAATAAAAGCTCTCCGAATTTTTGATAGTTTCTTAGTCGATCTCCACAATTTGAGGCCTCCTCTCAGCAGCTTTCTTGCGTATAAAGATACCCCATCTCAATGCAGCTTTAAGCTTAAGCCATCCCACTACAGCTTTCCCTGCGCCTCTCCCTCCTTCTCTCCCATAACCCTTCTCTATCTGAGCTTCATACTGATCACTGTAACCGTAACCGGACTCGTCGCTATGACCAAACCCGCCTGATATCCCAAACGTCTTCAGCAATCTCTGCATATCATCGGTCTCAAGCATCTCAGAACTCCTCGCTCGAATTTCCTCCGTGAAAATATCTTCAAGGCCTCCATCAAATGAGCCTGAAACAGAAGAACTATCCATCGATGTGTAGTCTCGTGATTGATTGCAAGGTTGCTGAACAAAAGGATACTCTATCAGTTGCTGAGGAACTGATGAGTAGCCATTCGCAGTCTGTTGACATTGCAAAGTCTTCTGCTGCGTCTGATGGTTCTGAGCCATTTTTGGCCCCGACAAGCTTTTTATTTCCTTCTTAGCAACTGGTAAGCAATTCAACAGCTTACCGTCATACTCAGCCGCTTTATGCCAGTTCTCGTAAGCCGTCTTCACCAAAATGTCTGCAGAAATCTGTTGAATTGCAAACAAGTTCAAATGTTTTCATCACTTTTTGAGTATGATCTTTAGAGACTGCAGATTCTAGAGGGAAGAAGAAAAAAAATAAGCTAGCTTTACAGAGAAATGACTTACCTTTTGGTCATGGTTAAGAGATTCCAGAGATAAGAAGTGGCCATTGGCAATTAGGCCCCGGAATTCATATATATGATTAAAGACAACGCCTGTCGCATGTGTTTGCTCTGTGTAATAGACGTAAAGTTTCCCACCTAAGACACAAGTCTTTGCGTGCTCCACCGTGTTATCCCACATTTTATTTGACATTCCACTCCCAAGTAACTGTTAAACACACACCAAGAAAGAACATAAGCAAGAAAAAATCATTTTCTTGTGTAAATGTTCACAATATTAAAGATGCACATACGCTTCTTAGTTTCTGCGGATCCTTCATGAGTATCCGTAGGAAGTCTTCAACAGTCACGATGAAAGATTTTAGTAGCTTCTTGTGTAGCGCTCCATCTTTCGCTATTTTATCCAATCTCCAGACTTCATCATGTAAAGCCGGTGGATAATGCTTCTTGTATACTGCAAAAAAAAAACATCGCCAAAAGATAATCCAAGATTCAGGTTGACAATCCAAGAAACTCTATCTCTCTTCTTATCAAGTCAGTCCAAAGTTTTTAAGATACTCACGTTCTCCTCTGTGATCTTTAACAGCAAATGGCTCTGTTTTAGCTTCACGAATGTGAAACCTCGATGCAGCCCTAACACCAAGTCTAAACTTTCTGCTCCTAATCCAGCTCGAATTGTCAGTGAAAGTAAGTTTTCCAAGAGTTCCCACACCTTCTTTAAGTATCACATGTCTGTCACCAGTCAAGATGGGACGTTTTCCTTCGCGTTCTTTCACTTCAAAGCTCTCAAAATGTTCTCTCGTCCAATCTTTGTCGTCTTCATCATTGAAGTCTCCATCTAACACGACAATATTCAGCTTTGCCATTGATTCTTCTCCCGTTTGGATTACATTTCCGGTGTTTGCATCTATAAGAACCACGTGAATGGCTGAGCTTTGCTCTCCCTCAACTTTCCCACCTGTGAATAAATGAGGAGGCATTCTTGTTCTGAACCGAAGTTGCAGGTTTTTTCCATCGAGGCCTTGTATCTTCTTCGGTTCTGGAGATCTGAAAACTCAAATTACTGTAAAGATCATGGAACCATTCCAGAACAAGGCACGTTCTGGAATATAACTAGAGATCATACCTTGAAGTAGATTTCGAGTTCTCCAACCTCGACAAGGCACGTTCCACCTCTTCACTGACCTGTCCATTGATCAACACCACTACCAAGTTTACACCTCCCACAGGCTTCTCAAGATTTGGTCTATGTGGAAATTAAACTTCGAAATAGGATACCATACTCACAATTCTTCGAAATAATGGTTCCAAAGACGAGCATAGCCTCTGCAGACTATCTACCTTGACAGCTTCCATGATGACACTGTAAAACAGTTTTCGTTTTCATACAACGACGTCTGAAAAAATTTGATGACCTTATGTTTTTGGACAGTGTAGTTAATAAACATCTCAAAACAAGGCTCCAATCCAAAAAAACTCGAAGTTACGACACAATAACACATGTTAAATATGAGTTACCTTGCCAAAGCAGGAAGCTTCTGTCTCTTCGATTCTGGCAAGTTATCTGCATACTCTTGATTATGTCCATGTCCTCTCTTGTTCATGGAATTTTCCATTTAAAGTAAAATAACTTATCAATCTCAGTGCCT
Organism: Boechera stricta; assembly: GCA_018361395.1. Classification (NCBI taxonomy): domain Eukaryota; kingdom Viridiplantae; phylum Streptophyta; class Magnoliopsida; order Brassicales; family Brassicaceae; genus Boechera; species Boechera stricta. The sequence goes on along the minus strand of CM031544.1, from coordinate 22,654,210 downwards.
AGAGAGATGAGAATTTAATGCACGTCCCTAAGTTGGAGCAAAGAGCTTAAGTCCTACACTATGGAAGCTTCAGGGAAGAAATAGAAACAGAGATTAGTTGAATCTAGAACCAAAGTCTAATATATTTCCTTTATCGAACTTTTTGTACATTCCACATGGAGTGGACGGTTTGCAGGAGTCACAGAACCGAGATCTGTTTCTTTTAATGGTAGATCTAAGGCTTTTATGGATTCTGTCCCTCTGAATATTAGAATAATGCAGAGTACTTTAAGGCTGTCGCTAAAAAAATAGAAATAAATACAGCGGTTATTGTGAATGTAAGGAATATTGAAAACCGAAACCGCGTGATACCTGGTGCGATCATAATTATGTCAACCTAAGTGCGTTTGACTTCTCCACTTTTTGTCTCTTCTCAGCTCTTCTCTCTCTGTTCACAAACTCTCATATTTCTTACGTCTGAAAAAGTCTTTGTTAGGTTTTTAAGAAAAGAAGAAAACAGAGTCCACGTGACTCTCTTGAGTCTACAATGCAATCGAATCAACTCACAACTTTTCTGTCTCAGTGAGATGTAACATTCAACAAACCCAAGATAACCCTAAGCTTGGGTTTGTTTAGCTGAGTTACTAAGCTCACTCTTTGCTTTGGCTCTTGGTTATTGAGAATGTGATGTTTGGGGTTGCCAATGAACATGAACCATAAAATACATATCGACTTCTTATCTAACAAGAGAAGAAAGTGAAACTTCATATTTAGCAAAATAAACGATACTTCATGGTAGAGAAATGGACAATTATATATAAAGAAAAGTTAATACAAGGGCAAAACCAAAAAAAAACTACATATAAGGAGAAACGTGGAAGATAGGACTTTGCCTTGACAATTAAACAATTTCCTTTACGTGAGTTGAGTTGTGAAAATTCGATTTCTCAGCGAGAAACTCTTCAAGGTAGACTGAGAAGTGCAATCAGTTTACTCACCTTCCCAACCTGATTGACGAGCTCTCTTCTCCCACAAAGAAGTGATCTTCCTCTCCTTGATCAACAAAGCTTCAGCTCTCTCTCTAGCTGATTCACAAATCTCAGTGGCGGCATTGCACTTCTCAGCCTCCTTTTGGTACTGAGATGCAACCCTTTTAGCTTCTGCGAGGGTAACATTCATATGACGGCTATGCTCATCTGCAACTGCTTCTTGCAGCTTCAGCTCCTCAGTCAGAAGGTCCACAAATTGCTTCTCCATCTCTTGTTTGAGCTCTGGATCGTCGCTTCCACAATCTGTTCACAACACAAGTCAGAATTCATTTTCCGGTATCAAACACCAACGAAGAAAGGTCTTGACAAGAAAATACAAAAAAAAAAACTATATGCGGAAAGGGCATGATAAAGTGTTCGAGTCTGATCACAGATAACAATCAGAGTAACAGTGACAAAATAACAATCCTGTTCTGCCATCAAGCTTCTATCGGGATTGAAGATGGCTATTGATTCATCAAATGACTTGTTAAGATCCAAGACTTAGAAAACACCAGAAAAATGATGAAATTGGAAACAAGAAGGAAAATTACGAGGAAACCAATCTTCCAAATTACTTCCCTAGACAGAAATGAAAGCTCCTCAATAACTATCAAACCATATTGTAACATGACAGAAAAAAAACAATAAAGGAAACAACACGGGGGTAGCTAAACAAAGCCAAGCTCAGAATCGAGATCTAACCTGTGATAGAGAGATTTGCAAGCCCTGCAGGCAAAAAAATAAAAAATGCAACTTGTTAAACAATATACAATTACTGCTTAGATAACAAAAAAAGATTAAACCTAAAAGAGACAGCTTGATTGAAAGATCCAATATTGAAACCAGACAAAATCAGATGCTTCAGAGCAAGATCCAAATAAATTTCGCCAAATCGAAAATTCGGGGAAAAGGGAAACTTAAAATTCTGATCATTACTTAAAAAGGAACTAAATTTCACAACAAAAACTCGTCATCACGAATCCAATCATAAAACGAGGAACATCTATAGATCCAATCAGATAAAAAAGGTAGGCATACCAGGAGCAATCTGAAGCAGAGACAAAGGAGGTGGACAATCACAAACGCAAGGAGGACAAAGAGAGTTCGTACGAGTGGATCCAACGAAACCCTTGTTGAATTTCCAATAAAGAGCAGGTCCACACACAACTAAAGCTGATACAACCGCGAAAATCACCAGACATCTCATGCAATCTCCAGATCGACGAGCCATCGTTGTGGAAGGAAAAAAAATGCTGAATCGAACGAATCAGAGTCGGAAGTACACCAACAATGGCGATTAGTGTGTAAGACACTGTCAGCGAAAAAAAAGAAAGAACTGAAAACACAGCTAAGTGTTGATGTGCCAAACTCGGAGAAACTAGACGAAAACGACGACGTTTTTCTAATGGGTCCGGTTTTGATGTCGGTGGTGCATTTTCACCTTTTTGAATTCCACAATCTTTCCGAAAAGGCGCTATACTTTCATTTTGTTACACACACTTCTTTTAAATAATTTACAATTTGACACCTTTTAATTTCTTTATTTTCCTAAATGGCTCTGTACTTTTTATTCGATTCAGAAATTACACCTTATTATTTATTTGTGTTGTGATATTGGTTTCGATCTGGAGTTGAGTGTGTTTTGTTTTGAGGTGTAAGTACACAGGAGAGAAGTGGGATTCGCTGGAGTTGGATAATTAACCATTGTTGTATTAATAAAGGCTGACTCTAGCCACCTTGAGGCTGAAGTGACAAAGTGAAGATCCCTTTTGATTGTTAAAGATTAGACAGTAGATCATAGAGTGCTCGAAGATTAGCTTTGTCTACAACGACGGGAAGCATATTTTTACTTGCAAGTTCTCAACTTTTTGCTGAGTTCTTGTAAGCCATCTTTCATGGTGGAAAAAGCGTCCAGCTTCTCTTGATGACTTCAAAACAGTTAACACTCGCGTCCTCCTGCTCATAATAAGAGGCATGAGAAGTTCATCATTGAATACACCTTATGTACTAACCATGTTAGAAATATACAGACCTTGAAATCCTGAGAAACGGAGTCGTAGATGCTTGAAGACGGAACAATCTTATCAAACTGCAGAATTGGAGCAGAGGATGCTAATGCGCCAATTGCAATATGCGGATACTTTAGCCTGAACCACGCTGCAAGCACTGTCTCAGGAAATGGAGTACCACAGAAGAGAGTTTATAAGAGTGTAGTAATAAGAAATGACCAATTGACTGGAATTTTGTAAGCATACTTCCACCATAAGAGCCACCAAAGACTACGACAGGAGATGCTTCTGACGATATATACTGCTTCAAGCTTTTATCAATATTGCGTAATCAACCAACGCTAGCTGTGAGTTCATGTATCCCATTGTCTTGGCTGACATGGGCAGCATTAGTGTTTTTAAGTTTGATTCTTCAGATAAGAGATGCATTAGGCGATTTTGCATAAGCTTTGACTTCGATAAAGACAAGAAGAGCATGGAACTTGGGAGCAATGTCCAACATGAAGCCGGTGTTGGAAGCAAACCATTCAATATCACCTTCATTGCCTGTGTAGACAAAGATGGGGCCACCTTTGCGCCAGAAATTGCTGCTGATGAGGTACTTCTGGTGGAAGATTATGTAGCTCTCTGGTTGGAAACTAAAGTGGTCAAGATTCTGAGGTAAGTAACGAGTCTGAAAGTGAAAGGGTAACACTCTGCCTTTGACTTGGAGATCTTCATGTTCTGTCTCAAAGATAAAAGATGGTAGGCACCTCCAGGAAGATACTTTACTTCTGCAACAACAGCTAAGAAGAGGAACAAAAGACATAAACAAGCTGACATTCTCTCCATATCTCTCTCTGCCTCTCTAAGCAGAAGAACAACTCAAACACACAGAGACAATAAATAAGAAGATGTGTCTTTGGTCTTGTGTATGCGTCAGCTTTTGGTTTACCATAACTCTTTTTGGAGCTGGTGGAGGAAAAAAAGTGAGATAAATAAGGAAAACGTTGTCTTTTTTTTCCATAACTTTTCATGATTCTCTCTCTCTCTCAAAAATGATGATACCACAAAAAGAAGTAACAACTAGACCTCATACAAGTGGATGTATGATCCGAACAGATCGAATTTCCCATCTCCACATACACCTGATTACACAAATATTTATATTTATTTCTTATTAAAATATGTTATTATATAAAGTTGAACGCGTTTAACGTGAGTGTGACATGTGTCAAAGAGATAACTCATTAAATTTAGACACGTGTTATTGCTAATTTACATTGTGACACGTGTCAATTATAATGTAGAAATTAAAGAAAAATAAACTATAATTGTTTCACCAGAATAGAACAAAAATATCAATAGCAAAAAAACAAATTTCTTTATTTTAATAGAAAATTGTAAGTTTAAACAAAAATAAAAATAAAAATAATAATTTTTACTTTTAACAAAAATGTCAAAATAGTAGAAAAGAAAATTTTTTCTGATAATTTTCTATATAAAAATGTAAAAATTGATAGTTTCCACTTTTAAAAAATATGTCAATAACACAAAGATAATTTTTTGATTATTGTTGTTTTCTAATTTAATATTGTATTTAGTTTGGTTATAAATACAATAATTTGAGGTTTATTGGTTCATGGATTTTAACTGATTTAAAAATCCAAAGCAAAATAATGTGTTATTGGTTTATTATTTTTTAAGTCTTTGTACTTCTTTGAAACACTTATAATCCCTTGAATTTAGAGATTAACTTAGGAAAACACTTATTTTACTTTTAAAAAGTTAGTTTTCCAAAAATGTAAAAGAATGTATATTTCGGATAATGCAAAAATTAAACTTTTTTAAAAAATTAATATAAACATCGCCTAATGCAAGATTTTGAGTCTTGACAACAATTATATCAATACATTATAATTATTGTATGTTTTGAAATTAAAATACTAAACAAATAATGAGTAAAACATAAGAAAAATATAAGCAAATAATGAGTAAAACATAATAAAATATAAGCAAATAATAATAGTAAGGTGAAAACAAACAACGTTAATTAATGTTTGATGAAAAAGAGTATTATAAGATTTGAAATACTAAAGATTGATTTGAGTTTGTTTATTGAATTACTAGTATCATATACATTGAGTTATGAAAAACTGGATTTTTGAAAGTGATTGTCAAGAACAACAGTGTCAAGAGAAGAATCTTTGGACGCTTTAACTGAGAATAGCAATACGGTTATGGGATTAGGAGGAACAATACATCCACATTTCATAGTTTGTATACACACACGAAGACCATAGGACCACTAGATTTTCCGGGATGAACTATAGAAAAACACATGGCTCTAACCTCTAAGAGAGTTTATTACCAAACTAGAAACTAATTGACAGTTTTCTTTTTCTGTAGATTAGTCTGAAACAAGAGTAATAGGGGCCAAGTTCTTAGCCAGCAACAATAATTGTAAACAGATTACACAATTGGTAATAAACAAAACAAATTAACTTAAACTGGCAAATTTGAAAATGAATAGTTGCCCACAAAGTCAGATTTTTGATCAAAACAAATTTCCAATGCGTTGAGCTGTCATAAAATTATAGTTGCATTGGCCACTACACAAACTTTCTCCAAGTTAAGTCCATTTATTGTTTCGTTCAATCTAGAATTTGGGTCCACAATTAATGTGTGAACTTTGTAGCACTAGCAACCTATAATGCTATGAAAGCTTTCACAACGGGAATTTTATAAGGAATGTCACATTTTTTAAAAAACTTGTAGAGAATACCAAATTCAGAAAATCTTACAAAAAATGTCAACAAGTATGACTGTTTTACCTTTGATTTAAACATCCGTTCCTTTGCTATGCACCCAAGTCTTCTTCACTTCCACTGTTGGCATTGGGAGACGCGCTGCTCTAAGAACAGTTTCAAAAAATCTTTTAAAGGGAACCGTAGCAAGTGGAAATTTGTCGTTAACGAGCGAAAATCAGATTGACCTGCTCCTGTAGATCGGAGGTTTAGTGAAGAATTGTTGAGTTTTGTTGTCAATTTGGGATACAATAGAGCAAAATCATGGCAGACAAAACGACTGTTGAAGAAATAATGAGCAGCGACGAAGACTCAACCGACGCAGAGTTTGTTGGGGAGTCCCACTGCCGAGAGATTCAGTAAGAACCATAAGAGAATTTAGGAATTTTATTCGTTAAAGATAGATTTTAGTTTTTCTGCACTTTAATCTCTGAGCATCGTTTTAGGAATGAACTAGTTATATGTTATGTGCAGTTCTAAGTCGAGAGAGGAGAACCAGGCGCGGGAGGCAGCGAGAGAGACCCCTACAAGAACTGGAACAGAGAGAGGACGACCATCATGACATAGACCAATAATACGTCCACGACATATTTGTCCACCGTCAATTATGTCCACCGTTTATGTCCATGGTTTCAACGAAATCGGAGTTTAAGTCCACCGACCTTTTTTGTATAACAACTTTTTTGTCGACGCCCTGTTTTTCAAAAGCCTGTTTATTAACAACTGGATGCCTACAAGTGGTATTACGCAATGTAATATATAACAAATGTGATATGTTTGAATATGGACTATGAGGCAATTTAGTAGACGTCGACACAAATCTTGTCCACGGAATATGTGTCCATAAATTTTTTGTCCACGATAAGTATTTCTAGCGAGAAGTTTGTCTACGCTAGACATAATTCGCGGACAAAATTACGTTTGTGCTTGAAGAGATGCATCCATTGCTTGAAGCGAGTTTACGTCGTGGACATAATTCGGAGAAAGTCATGGACATAATTTCAAAAGCTCATGGACATAATTCCGAGAAAATAGTGGACATAAAGTTTAGAAGACTGTGGACATAACTTACATTACTTCAGTCTTTTGCACATACTATTTAAAAACAATAGTGGTGTATACACTTACCATACATCACATTGTTTTACCATTAATCCATCACATTGTAAAACAAAAAACAAAAATGTCATACATCACATTGTTTTAGAATTAAACATAAGTCGTGGACATAATTCGTGGACACATTTTGTGGACATAATTCGTGATTCAAAATGACATAACCAGATAATTGAAAGACGATATCGCATAATCCCATCACAACTCTAATTCTAGAACTCACTAATCAAATGAACAATGATTGATTCTCAATTTTATCTCTATCGTTTAGTCAAAGATATATATGAAGGTGGAGACTGATTACGAAGAGTGCGAGAGAGATTTCTCGAGAGGTAGGAAACAGGGAAACGAGGAGATGCAGAGGAGAAGCACCCGAGTGAAGTTCGGATCGAGAAAGCCATGGGAATGATCTTCACCATGTTCTGCTTCGAGATTCAGAGCTCAGTGGTGGAAATTTCTTCTTCAAGCGATGGGTATTTTTCCTCCGTCGGAGAAAAGTGGCATTACATAAAAGAATATCAAATCAGTGTGGCATTTTGTATAATAATCCCTTTCACAATTGTAGAATGTAGATTAACTAGAAGAACAATAAAGACGATGAATTTCCCTCTTTCTTTCCTATAACTTTTTAAATTGTATCTTGTTTGGGTTAAGAATCTGAAATCTTTTCTTGGCAACACTCATCTGACAATAATCATATATGCCCATTATTGCTCACATTATGGGTGGGCATTATTCCCGTCCAGTTTCGTATGGGAATGCATTCCCATATGAAACAAATTTTTAATTTCTGATTGGGAATGAGACGTAACAGAATGGGAACGGAAATTTCTGAAATCATGTTTGGGACAAATAAAATAATAATTTATTATATATATATTTATATATTTTCATTGTACATAGCTACATATACATATATTATAATTAAATAAACATAAATTTTGGAGAAAAATTTAAATAAAAAAATAATTTTTGATATTTTCTATAAAATTAGCATATTATTTATCCTATCTATTAACTATTTTTGTTTGTTTTTCTTTGTATAGAACTGAATAAATAATCATTTGCAAGTAAATCCAACAGAAAAATAAGAATGAGAAGATTGATTGATTATTTTTTTTATAAACTTTTTGTTAGATTTTATTTTGATTTCACTTATCCTGGTTTACCTTATGTTTTGGGTTTACCTTATGTTTTGGATTTTATTTTATTTTGATTGTTAGATTTTTTTATTTTGATCATAGTTTTTTATTTTTGTGGAATATATTATTTAAGATTCTCGTTCCGTGCTGTCCCGTCCCAAATTTTAATCGGATCATAAATTTGACATGTTTTTCTATTCTCAAAATTCCAATCCTGTTCCATTTTCGAAAATTCCCGTTCCGATATCCCGTTTGTCTAGCCCTACTCACATCTGTGGTTTTATGATAGATACAGAAGAAACACTACTGAGAACACTTGAATAAGATCTCTTTTAAGACAAAAATCATGAATTTATTATAAGCTCTGTCTTTGTCCCATTTTCACAACTCAAAACTTGGATTCTACAAAACGATGCATATAAGCTTTAACAGTAGCTTATAAACACTTTAAAAAGGATTTTGATAAAATCTTTGCATGTCACAGGAGAGGACTCAGATTCGCCTTCTCTCAGACAGATAAGAGGATATACTCTTCCGCCATGGCTGCTAAAAAAGAAAAAAAAAAAAAGAGTTCTTTTTTTCCTTATAGCCCCGCCATAGAAGAGAGTGTTACCACAATGTCTGGTCTATTGACTTCTTAAGAATCATCATAGTCTCCCAATAAGAAGAAGAAGAAGAAGAAGAAGAAAAAGATAGAGATCCAGGCAAAACAAAAACAGTAAGGGAGGAAGATCAGAAGTAGTGGAGGTGGTGGTGGAGGAGATGATTGGACGATTCATCACCACTTTAAAAAGTGGTTCGTCAAGAATGATTTGAATCATCGGCTCCGCTTCCACCGAAAGAAAATTCTTCCGGGAGCAGAACCTCATACTTAAACTAATGAGAGCAAAACCCTAAAGGTCACTCCTTTTTGGGAAATATATAGTACCCAATTTCCAATTTCACCCTCCAATGATACAACTATTACTCGGACCGATAAAAGGGTATTTCCGTCATTAAAGGAAGAATACAAAATGATTGTGATTTACAACAATGGATTAACATTTTACCAAAAAAAAGTAACATTTTACAACAATGGATTAACCTTAGATGGTCTCTTTGCCTTTCTGCTTAACTAATCTTGTGTCAATGACTTTTCCTGATGAGTTTATAGTATAAGTAACCTGTTTATGATAAACAAAGAAGACATTATTTCACTTTTGTTATGTTTTTTTTGTTCTTGAAAGAATTTAGTGGAAGAAATTACTTACAAACTCTGAGAATCTAATTCTGTGAAGAAGAAACCCATCTTCCATTTCTCTGACATAAAATTATGCATTTCTCTCAGACATTAAGATTGAGCTTTCATAGTTTATGATTATAATGTCATAAGAGATCTTGTTACCTCTTACTATCATTCGCCAAACCTCGGTTCTCTGATTGATTAGGAACCGTAATGCAAGTGAAGCTCTCGTTGCTGCCTCCACTGATGCAGCCTTTTTCGCTTATATATAAGTTCTTGTATCATCCAAGTTTTTCCTCTCAGATTAATCATAAACATTGATTTGTTCCATCAAATTTCTCGGCAATGCGATTGGATATTTCAATGTCTTACCACTCCATATTTGGTCATGATTTGATGAAATGTCCTTGCAACTTCCTTAGTTAGATTATAGGCGAGTAACGGGTCTGATCCAACAACAATACGCCTGTATCAAGAACGACTATTAATTGTTTAATCGATGGGACTGATTATATGGACTGATTTTGGAGACCAGAGAGCAAATTGGGTCACAAAAAGTGACAGAGCACTTGTTGCAGTGTTTTCTACAAGTTCTTGAGAGATCAAGAGAGTGTATGAGCTGAAATAACCAACTTACCAGTCTCCATCTGCTGCTTTAAGAATCATTGTTAGCCCTTTCAATTGACTGATCAACGAGCCATTCAATGTTCCACCGAGCACTTCCTTCAGTTTCAATCAATCAGACAAAGGAAACAAAGAATCAAAAGAAGCATAACAAAATTTCTATCAAATTCACAGAAACAAACTGATTCTACCTGCTGTAATGAGCCAATGTCTACGAAAACAACATCCAAGGATCCACCAAAAGGCATTGCGATGCGCTCTCTGGAATATCCAGATCCTTTCTTTGTAGTGTACCTAAAACGCATCTAATTGATTAGTCTTCTTGTCACATCAACAGAACTTAAGCTAACTAACAGGGTTTATATTCCACAGGATCAAGTTACCATGGAAGTTTCAGTGAAGAAGACACTCGAGTGGCCTGCGAAAAGATCAATACACTCATTACTCATACTAACTGCTCAACAAAAGGGATTCAGAACTTTTCTGTCAATTCAAGGAGACACAACAAGTAAAACCCAAAATCGAAAATTAAGCTTAAGAACTGACATTTTGCAGGAGCGGACCTTCTTCTCCATGTTCACTTGAGCTCACCACAAATTGTGCCTTGTAAGTTTCTGCAACTTTCTCCATCTTCATCGATCAAACAGTAACAAAATAAGTACAGTATAATATTTTGTCCTTAAAACTCAATTTTTTGGATCTGAGGAGGCTAGAAATTCTATAAAGAACCAAACTTTTATCCTGAAACCAGTGGATTCGATAACTAAATAACGAAAACAAATTTCATGTTCCAACCAAAAACGGAAGAAGATGACTAATGAGAAACAAACCAATCGGAGAAGGTGAGTTTGGCGGTGAAGAGGCCTGAAACCTCCTCCGGCGACGGAAATGAAATGAAGATCTAGAGGTGTGGCATTGTCACCGTCGTTACTAGAGAAGAATGAGTGACCCAAATGCAGAGACACATAGACGATTAGACAGAGAGATAATTGTATGAAGATTGTACAACCCCATGACGATTGCTTCATGCCTCTTTCTTTCTGAATTCTGAGAAAACTCAAGAGAGAGATAAACGAACAGTTTTAAGGTTGTCTTCTTCAACATTAGCATGATGATGAACACGTCATGTCAACTGACTCATTCACACACACCCAAAAATTATTTTCTTAATGGAACAAATAATTAAGATGAGATCACATCGTACACGAAAGATTCGTGGATGAACATGACTTTTTAGTTTCCCTAAATTGTCACGATAAGTATGCAGTTGCTTTCGCTTTTAAATCTCACATCATTTTAAAAACGATATTTTAATATGTAAATTAGGAGTTATAGTGTATATTCCTTACACAATGATGAAGAGTGAAAAGGCCAGCCCATAAATCTCCTTTGAGCGCAAGTCTTTTAGATAAAATGGATCAAAAATGATTTGAGAAATTTTACTAGACTATTCTAATTGAAACATGGTAGACTCACAAAGTGATTTATCTCTGATTTCTATAAGATTTAACAAAATTTTCATAAAGGGGTTTCAAGAGCAAGCCCATCTAGACAATTTCATGCTTGTCATTCTCCTTTTCTTGTTTGCTTTATTCTTCGAAGCTAACCTCAGTTTCCTCTTGGCGTTTCTCTCTGGATTTACCACTGCCATTAGCTTCTCTTCTCGCTTTCTCTTCTCTCGTTTCGTTCTCAAACTGTTTCTTATTACACTGTACACTTCCACAAACATTTTGTTGCCTAAACTCTTGTCCCTTATACTGTCTCGTACCTCCTCTGCTAGCTGTTTCAACTCATCTGATAAAACCATAATGTTTTGTTACATTTGTGACACATAAGTATGCAGAGGGAAAATACACAAATAACTTCTAATACCTGTGATGATTTTTCCGGTAAATCTTTCGCAGACTTTGTACAACGGAAGCAGAATTTTGTAGGCATATAAACGACATTCTTCTTGATTCATTTGTGAGGCAAAAGCTTTATAGACGTTGAACACAACTCTCATCTATATATCACAAGCAAAGAAAAAAAAATGATTTGGTTACTAAAGCCTGCAAAAGCTAAGGTTTAATCAGAAAAGGGAATGACGCAAACCTGAACAGACTCCATATCAAGAGCAAGCTTCCCCATTCTTTTGAGCAAACTTCCGATCAATACATTTCTTACATCATTCGCATCATCTTCATCACCATTCTCAGTACGTTTGCCTGAGGTAAGAGCCAAAAAAGTAGATCTTCCTTTCCCTGAATCAAGCACTTCAAAGGCTTTGAGGAACACCACTTGCTCATCGTCGTCAAGACTGGACCAGAACCCACAGTGAGTTGCTTGATCAGATTGTCCAATCAGAGAATGAAGACTAGAGACCGCAAAAACAATATTTGCTGTGAGGAGATCAACATCAACGTTGCCCCTGGTGGATTGCTCCTTTAACTGGAAGCAAAGAGAAACAGCCACCATGAACAGGCTACTTGGCTTCTCTAAAAGAGAATTGGCTACAAATGTCTGAGATTCTGCTCTTTTCTTCCCAGCTAATGCCACAAAATAACGATTTAGGAGCCGGCAGGATTTATTTCTCAACCATGCGTGTGGGTGCAACAAGAACTTAAACACCATTTTCCAAATATCCTGTAAAATACATCAGAAAATATTGAGGCCCAATATGTAAATTCTTTCAAAGGAAAAAAAAAAGTGAAATAATCAACATCAAAGAAAGAAAAACAAATGACAGGCTTAGAAGGAAAAGTTCCCAACTAAGTCAAGGTAGTGATTGATAATAAAGCTAAATCAGTAATTTATTGAGCTGGAGACCTCTATTTCAAGATTCGACAATAAACCAAGATCAATGGTCCTATATATATCAGAGCTTCATGATTCAGAAATCTACTGCAACAATAAACCACATTTAGCATCATACGACTGAGTGCATACTGCATACCTCTAAATCTTTTCCGAAACTTAAATCAGGAAACTGCTCGAGCATCTTCTCTATCATAACCAGTGAGTAGTATGCTTCCTTCCAAAAAGGAAGACTTCCTTCCTCAACAGTATCTTGCAACTGTAAGCTAGAAGCACTAACAGCAGACTCCAAAATCGTTTTAGCATCCTGCATTGTATTGTAGATATGCTTCCGAAATGTTTTCTTCATGGTGTCAATAAAAAATCCCAACACCTGCACAGCATCCAACAAATGAATGAATTAAAATTCCGCAAGAAGCAAGGAACATTCTACAAAAAGGGGCCTACATGCAATATGAACGAAATCAGGCTTGATGTTACAGCCATACATTCATAAGAAAACACCTTCAGGTAACACCACTTGTTACTCCTGTTTCTTCCATATTTAAAAATATATAAGTTCCTACTTCCTACAGTCTGACATCTAACTATTGTCATGAAGCGAGTTCAATAAGAACATAAACCCTCAGCATTTACCTGTGCTGCAGCAGCCCGTAAGTTCTGCTGCTTATACCAACACAAACAGTACAAGAGACTGGAATCAACTTGATCTGTACTCATACGGCCTATCAGAAGTTCTAACACAGCACCAATCCGGGACCTCACATCTTTATCAATATCATTGGCCAAAACAAGAACAAGTTGAAGGAACAATGTTTTCGACTGCTGGTCAAGAACCGACTGCTTGCCGAGATTAGGTTCTGAGAATTTCAAGATTAGCGCATGAAGCATGTCAAGAACTGCTTCTCTTCCAGTTGGATGTTCATACCTGAAGGACAAATTCAATTAGTATAAGAAAAATAAGAGCCAAATTGAATTCATAGCTAGTGCACATACGTACCTCAGATTTTCCAGCAGAAAGTTCACATGTTGCTCTAAACGCTTTTCAGAAAGTGTATAGTGGACCATAAATTGCAACAGTATCTGTTTACATTTCTTGCGGATTGATTCCAACTGGCTTTTTACCATCAATTCTGAAACCTGAGTAGCAATGTCATATATCTCTGGAACTACAAGCTTCCGTTTCACGATGGCCTTGAGGAGTGAAAGAGCAACAAAGGATGGGTCAGACTCCAGATCAACAAACATGGGGAACTGGACCAACATTGTCAACTGCTCAGATGATAAAGCTATATTTTTATTGCCGAGAAGCGTTGTTAACAGCTTAAGGCATGACTGCACAAGTGGACTGCTGGAACTCACTGCAGACTGAGCAATGGTTAACAATGCTGTTTTTACTTCATCTGCTTCAGACATGAGGGAAGGCAGTGGAAACCTTATTAGTGAAGTAAAACATCGAAGAGATAAAGATACAATATCCTCATACTTAGAACTCAAGCATCCAGTAAGTAGTCTGACAAATGGATCTAACTTCGACAACAGCTCTTTATCAGTGTTGTCGAGTTTCAGTTTTTTCATTCGGTTATGCAATAAGTCAAGAGCAAACACAGTTATAAGATGTGGACATGACTTAGAACCAGAAATCAACCCAGCAGTCTCTTTCTGATCTCTTGATTTCCTTTTCTTTTTGGATGGTGGAGAAGACACTTGATCTCCAAGACCATTCCTGTTGTTAATACCATCATCAACACGGGCATATATAAAAACAAATAGATCTCCTTGGTCAACAGATGGATTGCCTTCAATACCAGCTGCAATTTGTTTTAACATCTTCTCCAGATTAGATTTGATCTTTGGAGTTAGATGTCGCTGCAGCTGAGCAGTGACCGGAGAGAGTAACGTCAATCCATGGCTTCTGAACGTTACATTTTCAGCAATCAGTTTCAGAGTCTCAAATGACTTCCGTTTTCTGGTTTCTTTCATTTTGGATGCGAATTTTTCCACGTCTTTCTGTTCCGCAACCTCTCCAAGGATATCGGTTTCTACCACAGCAAGGAGATCAACCAAACAATGATCTAACTTCCCACATGTAGGATTGGACAGGCACTTTGATAAGATAAAATTGAGAGTGTACCCCAGCACATGCACCTCAGATCCTCGTTTTAAGATAGCACGTAAAATGTTGACTACAACTTGCAAGTACTCCAGCCCAAGTTCTTTCAAACAAGCAGACAGAGCCAATCTGGCTTCATCACGTATGCTCTCCAACCGATTCTTCAAAAAACTAGCAATTTTATGAACTATGGAGGATAGGTTTGAGTCCATTACATCTTCAGGGAGTAGTTTTAGAACCTTCAGTGCAGCCACACTGCTGTTAACATTAACGTTATCGGAATCAGAATTCATCAGCTTCTGCATCTTCGGGAACACAATTTTCTGTAGGCAAGTCCTAATTTCCTCCGCCTCCTGGGGGTAACTATCTTTTGCAAAATGAAATTTATCCAAAATCAAGCAGATAAGTCGCAGCAGAAGTTTTCCCTTTTTGGGATGCTTGTTCATCTCACGGAAACACCGATTCAATAGAGCATAGTACGACTTCCAACTCATATGTGCTGATACAGATGCAAGGGCTTCTGTGCATGCATTTCGGACATTATTATCTTTTCCATCTTGTCCATCGAGCAACATGTTGAAAAAGACCGAGACCAAAAGTTTTCTCACTACTCCCTGCAACACCAACATTTGGGCATAAGTCTTTCGCAGTACAGCAGTTGTATTTAAAAATGTAAGAAACTCAAGGGATCACCTCAGGCAGAATGCTACATTTGACCACATTTGTGAAACGTGAAATTGCCCTTGCTCTACGGTGTGCCTACAAGAAATTGAAAGGAAATCAATCATCATAAGTTTTCTAGCATCTTCATGAGCTATACGCTGCTTCATCCTCTATGGGTATAATAAGGTCTCAACAAACCAGCTGAATTGAGTTAGAGGGAAAAATAAGATCAGAACAAAATCAGAAGTGGTATTGGTTCCTGTGTGGTTATCATATCGACTTTGATAATCACCACAGCTCGAATACAAATAGTGGATTCAAGGAATCCTATGATAAAATGACTTACCTGAATGTGAACAATAGCTTTAAAAAAATCTACATTATCGTCTTCAGAGCATAAAGGTCTGAATGCAGAAAGATTTCCGGCATCTGGAAGTTTGGTCACCATTTCGCGTATCAAAAGAATCCACTCCTGTGACAGATTAATTCGTTTCAGAGGATCGTCAGTGCAAAGAAGAAAGCCACGAGTATCCATATTACACTAAATTCAATATCCCTGGCAAGAGACTTGTCTCTAAAGCAGAGGCACGGCAATAAGCTAACCATAAGCAACAGCATTAACTTTTATAAGTTACCAATAAAATTTACATTTTCTTTCTTCCGGGCATTTATTTCTGCTTGATTTAGGAGGGTACTGTACCTTTATTATGATCCCTCCTCTGTTTATTGCATCTCCGATGTGTTTCAAAATGAAATTTCTCAAAATGCACAGTATTCGATCTCCTGTCCAGCTTACATCAGCTATTTTGACCTCTTTGCCAAATTCAGAGTGACCTGAAGCCTCTTCGCAAAGTATTGACGCTGAAAAATCAATGAAAGAAGACAAGAGCTTCTGTGCGCTACCCCTTAACATAATGGATTCTGATGATATGTTGTATATACTCTGTGAGAGTATGATCATTGTCTGCTGCTCCGAGGATTTATTAAAGAAATCTGCATTAATCTCCACATAAGCATTAACTATCTTTTCATAGTCCAGGTCATCAACTTCCATGGCTGAGATGGCATTCATATCGCGGATGCGCTTTGCCTGTAGGTTGGGAACCAATTGTTCGTTAAAAATGCAAAATCGAAAACAAGAGAGGGAAATGACTCAGTTTCACACAGAGACATGATACTTACCACATCATCCAGAGAAAAGTCGATTTTTGCAAGAGATTCAAGTAGATCACAAATGCATAATCTAACGTCAAGTTCCGCATCAACAAGTAGAGGAGAGATTATATTTATAATTTTGCTGGTACTCTCAATCCCAAGCAACGGTATGATGTCCTGAATAGCTAGCAAAGCCTCACGACGAATATCTGTAAAAGCAATAAGACAGTGACATACAAGAGACGTGATATTGTAAGTTTTACATAAAAGCAATGATAGTAATCATACCAGAATCTTTTACACCTTTATCCAAGAAAGACAGCAAGACGTCCAAATACTTCATAACATGAGAGCGATCTCGCATGCGCTTTGACAATAATTTAAGAATTTTAATCTCTCTTTCCCCATGATACTTGAATGATTTCCTGGACATAAATAACACTTTAAGAAATAAAAGAAACAAGAGGAAATAACCTTAGTCCGTCAATTAACAAGAGTTCTGACCTTTTCAAAATATCCCCAGTGAAAAGAGAATGCAAGCTGTTAATCAGTGCGTCTATATACGGATCTAAGAATCCACTGATCATATTGTCATCCTCACCAAACTCATTGTCAAGGCAAAGCAGATTCTCTATGAACTTCAAGGCAGAAGACTTAATAGCTTCTGAAGCTGTGGTGACTGTTAGAATTGAAAAAATGTCTGGAACAAGAGATTCTTCCCGACATAAGAGGGTTAAGAGATTACGGCTTTTACTCATTGACAAGAAGCATGAGAACAAGGAACTTGGTTTCTCACTACTAGAACCCTCCTGCTTGAAACTCTTAATTAACGGACTCACTGCCGAAAAGAAGAGGTCCCATAACTCGGAGCCAAGATCACAATCCTCGTATTTATCAAGAACATGAGCAATGATTTTCAGACATAAGGATCTCAACTCTTTAAACTGCTTCAAAGCAGTGCCAGCCTACACAAAAACAGGAAAATTGTCAGGCAAGACAAGACTTTAGCGAAAGGGGCAAACAACACTAATAACCATTTTACCTGGTCGTGATTTATTGAAGCATTTTCTTTATCATCTGAAGTTGATGGGGCGGCTGCCAATGAATCAATGTTCCTTTCTTCATCAATATTTGGAGCATAATTTACCAATAGCCGGACAACACATCCCATCAAAAAGTCTAGAAAAGGTCGGAGACGGAGTTCATCAAAGACTTCAAGGATATGTTGGATGACATGAAGAAACCCAGATTTCTGATTCCTCGATAATGTTGAAATAGTATCAACAGTGAAATATTTCAGGAAATTCGAGTTATGGAAATAGTCCATAGAACTTTTGCCTGAACTCCAGAACGAGTCCATTGTTTCCTCTGATATGATGTTCAAAGGCTTTATCAACAAGGCAAAGAACAGGGCAAGTTCATTAACATCCAGCTGAGATATAAAGCAAAGAACTGCCTTCCGGTGACGGATACTTGTATGCTAACAAGAAAAACAAAGAGAACTTGTTGGGACCCAAATGAAAACTGTATTGGCATAGTGAAGTAAACTAAAAGTAAGTAATATGTACCTTCCGTGAAGCCGAATTTTTTAATGTCCTAACTTTTGGCATAAGGATGCGAATTACAAGAGAAAAAATTTGAGATCTGTGAGGTTCTACGATGTCTTCGGACAAGTTCCAGGTTGTGAGTTCTTCTCTCAATTCTTTTGGTTTGATCAAATTCAACAAATGCTGGCGGTGTGGGAGTAAGAAGTCATTCGACAACAGAAGGCACTCTAGAACATTTGTTTGTATTTCAGTATCATTATCATCCAGGAACCTGGAAAAATATCCAAAAAAAACACAAACCACAAACAAAGGTCAATGAAATTATTTAATTCTGTATCAGGAATGAAAGTTCTTACTCCAAGAGATTCAAAAGAACAGTGAAATATCGAATTGAGTAGTCTCGCCAACCTATTCTGAAGAACGTCGTTTACAAATTGACTAAAACGAAACGATCTAGGATTCTTCATTAATTTCAGCAAAGTCAACCATTGTATAAGAACCCTCTTCCAGTCCTCTCCTTTACAAACTCGGCCATTATATGATCCGACACTGCAAGGTAGAGAAAAAAAAATGATGATAACAGTTGAATAATATTACGCTTAAGAACAACAAATATAGAGACAATATTACCTCACAGGATTTTCGCTGTTGTATCCCAGAAATTTCAACAGCAAAGGAAGAATTTCAGAAGCCCGAGACTGAGCAACACTGTAAGCTTTTTGTAAGGTCTGTAGCAAATGAGATACCACTGTTGCAGTAGGCGTGCTATCAGACGGTGGAAAGAGAAACGAATTAAAACGGCCAATCAGATCTGTAGATTGAAAAAATAACATATACGCATCAGACTATACGGACGAGAAAATGGTTAGCTGAAATAATAAGATAGAGATGAGGTTACAGACATATATTTCGTCTAACATATTAAACAGAAGCCAAAAAAAAATTGGGAATTAATATTTGAAATTTACAGAAAGAACCAACTAATTCATGATATGAGTGGATGAAATAGATATTTACTTAAATGGTGAGAGCCTACCCGTATGCCTCTCTGACATGCTTTGGTTCGCATTCTCACTATGATCGTGGAGTGTTTCAAATTTTAGTTGGCACTGCCCCAAATAACAAACAAAATCACTCCACACCGCACCTGTGTGATTCCTCACAAGAACCGCAAGACACTCAGATGCTGGACCCCACAAATCAAAATATCTATTATGTAATAGTCCCAACATCCCATTCAATACAAGCTTCACATATGCCGCATGTATCCTGCCAGTGGAGAGATCCTGTTGTATTGTAGAGATCAAACTGACCAACATCCGACTAGTATCCACTGTGGGAGTAGTCTCTTCGACTGAGCGTAATAACTGAAGAACCTGGTATTTTGAAGGAAAAGTTTAAGAAAGTAGAGATAACATGATAGTGCACAGAGGCTACAGTTATATACTCATCATGCTAGTAAGAAATCTGCTTGAGGTAAGAATACAAACAAAGGATATCTACTCACATTCCCTTTAGGAAGAGATTTTTTAATCTCTTCAGTTTTCATTTTCTTCTTAGGAGGATGCTCTTCAAAAGAAGGGTCAGACGACAGAGTTTCAAAATGGCACAAAATCCTCAGAGTCATAAGTCGGATGTCTTTGTTTGGGTGACGCAAATTTTCAGAAAATATGTCAAAAGCTTCTCCAGCCTTCTTTGCTTGAAGTTCTGGATATGCCTTAGACCTGTCATCGTGAGCTAATGCTGGCCTATGATTTAATATAGGGATCAGCTTACCGTCACAGAGTCATCAAAAGATAAGAAATATCAAAATAACCACCAAAACAGACAAACTCACCTGTGCATAAAATCCAAATAATCGGCCACGGGGGACAACACTTGTACACATGACTTGTAATCTTTAGCCAAAGACAAAGCTTCCTCTAGATCACTGTGGTTGATTCTTCCCGGCAGTTTGTAACATGACCTCAAAGCAGTACCAAGTAAGCTCTGCCACATCAATTCTGAGGCACTAAAAGTGTCTGCTGAAAATAACGTTGCTTGTATAAGATGTTATGATAAACTCCAGGACATGAAATCACATTCAAGAACAACTCAATTTCCACTGAACAACAGTTCAATGAAAGAAATATCACGGAAAAGACACTGCAAAACAGTATATGTGAATTATTTAGGATTTTGTATAGTGAAGCCCCAGACCATGAATCTTCATGTGTTTGATCATCAGATGACACCATCCAAGCACGTAATTTAAATGGCGTCTTTGGGGAGAATAACAGCATAAAACAAAAATATAGTAACATGCAAATCAGAGTGAATCATGCAGTAATACTTACCATCCGACACTCTCAAATGCTGTCTGAGAGTCTTCTTAAAGCAAATCAGTAATGATGAATCAACTTTAAAATAAGGATAACAGTTGACAACTCCCCAAATGGTAGCCAACTTGGCCTCATCAATTTGAACTAATCCAGTATTCTCGATATTCTGTTGAATCTTTTTAATATTCTCTTCCAAGAACGAATGAATTCTCTCATATTTACTCTCAAATGTTTGATTTATGATGTTCACCCCGTCGTGACTTGTTTGTTGACTCTCACACAGTGTTAGTAACAGAGGAATAACTTCCTCAGGAGACTCCCAAATCATGTTGTTAATTGCACTGCAAAATAAAATTTAGTTGCTAAGACACAGAGGTAGGATAATCAAAGAGGAACTAATGAAAAATATTATGATGTGAGTCTTGCCTTAACATATTATTTGTAAAGGCTTTCACAACTGATTGATCCTTCTGTAGGAACTCCCGCAAGAAAGTCAGCAAACTGAAAATAAACATGATCAATGTCAAAAAAAAAAAAAAAACAAGAAGTTTGAAAAGCATAAACAGATAGATAGTAGACAATACCTTGAACTCTTCAAGGCAAAAATGGGAGCCCATTGCGAAGCAACAGTTTCCATTTCATTGACTCTGTTAATTGTGCATAATATCAACTGCAGAACTTCATCAAGGACAGCAGATAAATTATCCCCTTCTACAACGGTCCCAGAGGAAGCAACAAAAATTGACACAATGCGGCTCACGATTCCAATCAGTGATGAGCTATCTGTTACACAGTGACAGTAACTTAAATCAGCAAGACATGAAAATGTATGTTGCTATGTGTAGCCAAAAGAGAGTGCAATAGAACGAGAGGGTGAGAGAGAAGCAAATCAGCAAATTGAATCACTCAATCACTCACCATGAACCTTGCGACCTTTCTCAATCCTAACAACTGCAGTAAGCACACTCAACAGTCGGCTTAGATGAACTGATTTTTTGTTTGAGATTGATTTGTTTACTTTCTTATACAAGAATTCCCACATAACAATTAATTTTTCTGCTTCCAAATCCTCGCATATTCTCTGCAAAGCCAAACTCACAACTTCCACGACTGTACCAGGGCCTGCAACGCGATACAAGATTCAACCAGAATAAGAAGGAAATAAGATTTTAAATCATGAAAAGCAGATTCAGGGTATCTATTCAAGTTTTTTGATATAAATGATTAACAGCATCTACAAAGTAGAAGAATTTATCCCTTCAGCAAGAAAATGAAAACAGTTAACAAAGATTCCCACCTCCCACCAATAAATTAGCATCACTATAACTATTAATAAAGAAGTTGGTAAGCATTGGCTCTAAACTATACACCACACAGTAGACAACACGCCTTAAACCATCAATTCCTAAATTCATCACGGAAGACCTTAATATAAATGGATACGCAAAAATAAGAAAACTCTGTGATACTATTTCTCATTCTCTAAATTTTACCCCTCTCCACTAAGAACTAAAATCAAGATGAGGATAAATCAACCACACTAGCCTCCTAAATAAAATACACTTCTAAATGAAATACTCTTAACATCTCTTTAAAAAGAGAACTTGCCTTCAGGAAAATTATCACAAAAAGATAATGTTGAATCTTTCAGCAAGAACCTCAAAACTCTCCCAGCTTTTGAATGGAGTCTTCCACAGGTACCCCGCATAACATAATATAGTAATCCAACTCCTCCAGCTTTTTTGGGTGGATGTGCAACTTCAGAAAGGATCATATTGATCCCTGTAATGTTTAGGAGAGAAGAATCAACTGGACTGTGAATCAAGTGGATTGTCCCTAACGTAGACATGGAAAACATATGACAAGCAATTTATCACCTTTTTCAAGTTGCTCATCCGGTGCATTCCTCAACAAAAATGACATGGACTCTGACATAAATTCACTGATATAGTCTTTGGGGTGATACCTCAATTCCAACGTATCCCTTCAGCAAACCAAATTAAATTAAATAAAAAATGAAATATTTAAGAGAAACCCCTATAATTAAATTTAACAACATTTACAGCATGTGATAGCCATGCATTGTCTTTCAAGGATGATAAAAACAATTTTATCAATTTTTATGGCAGACCATGTGCAATCATCAGAACCATCAGAATAAACAGACATTCTAGATTAGATTGAAATTCTTTACTTTACTTACCTGAGAATGCCTTCGATGTCGCATACGAGATACTTCCGCAAAGACTCTATTATGGAAGACCATGATGAGAATATCTGCACGAAAAAAGGACCAAAATTCAGCAAAAAAAAAACGTATAAACTTAGGTATTGTCCTGAGTGTAAAATATGCTGTAGAACACCAACAACCTGCTCAATAATCTCTGGCTCTTTATGGGCACCATTTTTTAGGAGAGTCACTAACGAGTTCACAATTCGTGGCAAGAAGCTAGCCAAAAAATATACAAAAGAAATTGGCAAGAAAATTTAATCACACAGACAAGATTTATCAAAGAAATCGCAAGTGGAGCTCGAACACTTGATCCTTAGAAGAATGTAAAATAATCTGCCAAATATCAGTCAAAAATAAAAACTACTTCCTAGTGGTCTAGAACAGTTATGTATAATGTGAGACGACAGTAATCAAAATTCGAGTTAGCAACTCTTTTCTGGCCACTGTATACAAGGAAAAGAAGGTAAAATTTGTGTTAACATGTTGTAAGCTATTCAGTATGGCAAAAACTAAATCAGTTCTCAGATGGCAAGGAAACGGATTTTAGAAAAAAACTAGATAGTCCAGAGTTTCACGACATTAAGGAGAACTTTGTAGGCATCTTAAAGAAATTCCTCAGCTTTTTCAAAGCATTTACTTCCAGTAAGCCATATTAAGGATTTCAAATTATACTAGCACAATAAAGAGAGAATACTCACGGAAGAAAGTCTTTCAAGAGATCTCTTGATAGAGCAGCAATCAACCTGCAAAAAAAATTCTTTATACTTCTATACCAAAGAAAATTACAAAAGTGCATGCTCTCAAGAATGGAAAAAAAGTGAAGAAATTTAGCAACCATTATCTTAGCTCCTCTGAGAACACTATTCTATATCAAAGATGTCAGAAAAAAAAAACATTTTCCATGGAATTATAACGTGATTTCAAAGTGCTGTGGTTAACTACACCGCCTGAGAGAGAAGATTCGGTGGCATACAGATAAAAATGACAACTGAAGTGACAAGTGAAAAATATGTTCCACTGGCAGATGGTTTCCAGGCTAAAAGAATGAGCAGAAATTAGCAAACCTGAGAATGGGTTCCAGAGACAATCTTGCTTTCATTTGTAATCGAGAGACAAGTTTCGAGAAGATTAATTCTTTTTGCAAAATAACCAACTCCAAATTCTGGATAAATGGCAACATTTCTTCATAAAATAAAATGAAATCTTCTGCAGTATTCAGTTCCTGCATTCAACCAGTTAAATGAACCAAATTTATTATCTCACTACGTCTGTGTAAGCGTGATCGAGCACCAAGAAGACTTAGATAATACAAAGAAAAATCAGGAACAGGCCCGCTAGTATATCATATGCATTGCAGCTTCTGCGTCAGACAATAACAATATATTCAGAGATAATGCTTCTCTGGTCACCCTAGATACCTATAGAACAAACTAACGAGAAAACAGAGTACCAACATTCTTTTCAGTGCAGAGGTGAACTAGAAAGTTGGCAGTGTCTTTAAAATATCATGTGAACAATAAAAGCCATGAGGTTTGAATTTCAAGTTCACACGATCACTAAAATTGCCATTACTTATCATGTTTAAACCACTGCAACTTCTAGCCGGTAATAAAGCAAAATTAAAACTAAGCACGGTTTACTAAAGACTATAATGATTTACCTAAGATTCCTAACCTTAGGACACAACAGTCCAAGACCAGAAGAAAAATACTGAAACTTTAAAAAGAGGTCCAAGGCAACAAAATCAAACATACCCTCCATTCTACAAGGCAATCCCTGAAAAATGTGGATCCTTCTGAAGGCTCAGCCTTCACCTTATCCAAGCTCCTAAACACATTGATGTCAATGTCATTGATTCTTCCAGAGAAATTCTTGAACTGCATCCAGAAGTAATAAAGCACAAACAGCCATATTAGAGAGCACAACGAAAACAGATAATTGAGCTTACTAATGCGGTGAATCAGCGGGCACTATGAAAGCTAATAGAAAAATATTAACAAGATAGTTGTAGAGGAGGTTTCAGAAAGGAAAAAGAAAAGATACGCCCAAGTATTAACATGAATAACAATATCCAAAAAAAAACAAACACGTACCACAAATCTCTTACGCCCCTCGGAATTGTTGAGCGACTTTACTGCCCGAGCATCAGCTGAAGTCGCCATGATTCAGAGAGTGTGCAAAGCTCCGCGTTTCCTAAACATAAATCTCCAAAACAGTAAATTTTGAATCCCAAAAATTCCAAAACATTACAATTGAGTCCGGAATTAAACAAGGTAAAGCTTCTAGGAGCAACAGTAGCAATTAGGATTAATTGTTGCAGTTTGAGAATCAACACAAGCCTTGAATATGAAATAAACCAAAAAAAAAAGGTTAAAGCTTACGTTTGGAAACGAAATCACAGAAAAGGATGCGAAAGCAAGATTGGTTCTTAAGAAAAAAAATCGAAAAGGCTTGAGCTTGAGCTTGGGAGGAATTTGGGAATGCGGCGGAGGAAGAAAGGGTTTAAGCTTCTTTTTTGTTCTCTATCAAAGAGGCGGTTGGGTTTAACGAGCTGGTTAGGTTTTTTTTTTTTAATCGATCCGCATTTTCGGGTTTTGACGCATATTTCTGGTTTTTCATAACCGAGGCGGTTCTGAGGGTCCAAGATTATAATGAGCCTCCCCTCCGAGACCCTTATAACTGACTGATTGGGCCTAAGCCGGCTTCAATTTTTGCATATCTTTTCTTTTCCATTTTATCCCAATCTTAACATTTGTAACACTGCCAAAATAAAATTAAAACTACTGCATATAAGGTTATGGATACGTTAACTCATTTACAACTCCTTTCCAGCAACACTCAGCTTCATCTATGATCCCAGCAACCAAATTAGGCATTCATATTGCTCAAGTAGAGTTTTTAATGTAGAATTTAGGTGAATAACTTTACATTGAAGAAAATAAGATATGATTATTTATTTGTATTAGACTAAATATTGTAAGAACCAAGACTTTAGTTAGAGACTGTAAGATTAATAGGAGGTTAATTTAATTTTTGCACAAGACCACCTTTCGATGTTTAAAGATTCTAGAGTTCATTTTATTGAGATGAGATGCGATCTGATTATTTAAGTGTATTTAGATGTGAGATGTGATTATTTAGGTGAATTAAACTAATATTGTGAGGACTCTTCTCTTTCCTACCCTTAACCCTCGATCTGAGTCTCTCTTTGTCTCTGCCGTCGTCGCTCCAGGCGATTCTTCCGCGTCTCCTTGCTCATGCTCTGGCTCTGCTTCTCCTTCTCGTTTAGACCGCTCACCTCCGGAAGGCCTCGGTCGGGCCATGTCTTCGTTTCCGGCGGAAGAAAACTTCTCCACTTTCCCTCCTCTCCCCTCCGTGGTTCGGGTGACTCCACAGCCATGGTTGGGAGTCGTCGTCTTCCACTCTCACCAGTAGCGGCTGTGTGCCGCAGACTTTTCATCCTCGCCGGCGATGCATTTCAAATCTTGTATGCGGTGGAGGCTCAGCTACCGGTCGCTGACCGTAGATCTAGCCTCGTCGAGTCATGTCTTATCCCGGGTAAGGATTGTTTCATTAGCCGTTGCACATCTCTACTAATATCCTCTGCCTCAGAGTTTTCAGGCACCGTTCTTCCTCGAAAATTACAAACCGAACTTAATCGGTTTTCTACATTTTCAAGCACCTTCGGGGTTAGATTCCTCAATCTGGCCACCGTGTGTTTCTCAAGCCGTCATCGGAAAACTTTCTCCGCTTTTAGGCGAAGTACAACTCCCGATCGTTGTAATCGGAGAACCCTCACCGTGCTTCGGCCGGTTTCCTCTCTTTCAGGCCTTAGCCCTGAGTATCTTTTAGGTGGGTTAATGCCTCAACCTCTTCAAGTTCTCTCGATCGCTCCGATGTCGGAATCCACGGCCATCATAACGCCAAGTGACTCTGCCTCAACATCGATACCTTTCTCGGGATGTCTTCTCGATCAAAGCTTTAGATTCCCCTAGTTTAATCCTGTCAAGATCTTCCCAGCTGGTTTCTTCGTCGAACGCAGTCGCGGCCGAGGACAACGCGCCGTCATCGGCAATCTCCAGCTAGAGCGAACACTCCTCTTTCTGAACCTTGGGTCAATCTGTGTGTCAATTGTATCTTGGCCGATTAGGCCCATTTCTTGTTTTCATGTTTGCACTGGAATGTTTCTAAACGGGTCTGTCTACTATCATTTTCTTCTTTGAAGGATTATCTATGTAGTCCTATCGGCATGAGCTTTTAAGTTAACGAAAGTTTACTGTTGACAAAAAAAAAACTAATATCGTAAGAGCCAATGAGTTGACAATTGTTGTACATCCCTTTAGTTGATTATTTTGGTATACATTATAATTATTAAGCACAAACAAAAATAATTATTGCATTAATTTTACGTACATGCATTCTCTTAGTGATACTAATACATGAGATGATAGATATATATCTCTCTCTCTTGTGTGGTAGTACATCAATGCTTACCAACATTTGCAATTAATAAATGGGAAGTGTATTAAAGCCGGTCTCTACCTCTTGTGAGTTTGTGCAAACTCAGAATGTCCCATGTGCTTAATCATGCATATTGCATATAATACTATATTAATATTTACTTAGCTTTGTCAATTAAATCGTTAAAAAATCTTCTTAGATAGATTCCTTTTTGAAAATTGCATGAAATGTTAAAAAGAAAGATTTGATTTTTTCAGGTAAATGATGAATTATTGATGTTATTAACAAATGACAAATTAATTATAGCAGTGAATAATATGTAACTAAAGATGACAAGAAGGTTAAACTAACACTAGAATATATCCCGTGGTATAGCATAGACAAATTGTAATTACAGAAAAATATTCGAAATTTATAAAATCAGAATATTAGAAAATTGTAATTTTTCCAAAACTTTACGAAAATTATAATATCAGTTTTATAATATCGAATATTTGTAATACCCGCGTAAACATTTTGTAATCAGAAATATAAAATCAATCTTTCATACTCGATGATATTAAAAAAATTTTGTTGAAAAAATTATATATAAAATCAGAATATTTTCTTTGAGTTAACCGAAGAAATAAGTAAAGTTTTGGAAGATTACGACATTCTAAAATATTAATTAAGATTTTTGAAAAATATTAACTCATGATATTCTAAGATTGATTTCGTAGAATATATTTTTCTGTTGAAAGATAGTATATCTATTAGCGATATTGGATATTGCGATATATTGTTCCGAGCAGAAAATTTCCGGATATTTTTTATTTGAATTTTAATTATATCTTGTTCTATTTTAATTACCAAATTTTATAATTTAAATAGATTTGAAAATTTAAATTACAATGTTACATTGTTATGTTAAATTGTACACCATGTTAAACTAAATCATATATGAACTAACATTTTTAAATCTACTGAAAATCTATTAATAGATTCGATATTATAAAGAGAAACTAACATTAACATTCCAAAAAAAAATTGCTATATACATCAAATCTTTTATTTTTGGAAAATTTAATCAACTCTTAATTTAATTTAATTCGTGTGTTTCATTAAATCAACAAAATTTTCACAAAATCTATTTTTAACTAATTTTTAAAAAAATAAAGTTAATAAATTAATTAAAAACGAAAATTATAATCTATAAAGAAATAAAAAAATTGACAATCTACATTCTAGTCTGCGCTCTTTGGACTTTGAAAACTTACCGAATTTTTATTTAAAAATTTCCAAAAAAAATCGCAATCTACATAAATCTCTTATTTTTGGAAAATTAAATCAATATTTAATTTAATTACTATATTTAATTAAATCAACAAAATCTTCGTAAAATCTACTTTTAAAACGATAATTAATTAAAACGAAAAAAATAATAATAATTAATTAAAACGAAAATTATAATTAATTAACTAAATGATCATATAATAACTAATGACTAAAATACCCTTAATGAGAGATTAAATTTTTTTTTTGAAATAATGGCAATGTGATGTAAATTTTAACACTTTTTAATGTTTATTTATAAATGTACTCCCTAAATAATATATAGTGTGTAAAATGTTATATTAGTAGCTAAAAACATGAATATTGTAGGATTTATATACTTACAAGTTGGCGTATTTTTTTAATGTGAAGAACTTAATTATGACATCATGATGATGAGATTACGTTCTCTTATATTCTCGTTAGAGAGGATCATTTGTTTCCTAAAACTTACGCAGATCCATGAAAAACAACAGTTTCCTCGGTATGATCATATTGATTTGAAAACCAAAAAATATATCTGTAAAGAAGTGATCTCTTTTTGTGGATACTTATTATTAAACACGAGTATCGTCTAAGGGGATAGCATGTTTGTAATCTTGGAGACAAATTGTAAACAGTTATATATCAAGAGAACAGTATCATGAACCACAGAGCATCATTGATGAATCTACCCAAATGAATAGAATTATAGTATAATTTTATGCATTTATACTGCATGTCTAAATATTTTATTTTTATATAGTTGTCACTGCAAAAAGTGTTGCCTCCGAGATATATTCTGTAGACTGTTGCACTTTTGGACTAACGAATATATATCGAGGTAGTTACCGAAACCTTTATAAAAACACCGATTCATAAAAAGAAAAAGATTAACGTTAGAGATTCGTAGTTGGCGATTCCTTATATAAATCCAAAAAAAGGAAACTTTAAGTTTTCAAAATGGTTTAAGATAAATATATGTTCTAAATCTGTTTTGAAAATTTATAATCAATGTTATTTAGAAACACATTTTTATTTTTTTTTAAAATGAAAAAGACATAGTGAAGTTAGTTCAACCAAATTATAAACTAATTATTTTGATTCCTTTCAGATTTCCATTCAACTATGATATTATTTATAGAACTGTATGTTTCATAATTTTTTAGTTACTACAAAATTATGAAAAGTATATTATAAAAAAAAGAATTATAAAATGGAAGAAATCGTGATCTTTTTTGGTTACCATATATACGTATTTAACATTTCAAAACCTACAAATCTCAAATATTACCATCCCCATCCCTCTTTAAAACACCATAAAGCCTTAAACCTCAAAACATTTCAACAACATTCATTTCATTCTCACTCCAAAAAAAAAAAAAAAACAACTCAGAAGCCATGAACTCCTCCTCTCTTTTAACTCCATCTTCTTCTTCTCCGCATCTCCAATCTCCTGCAACATTCGACCACGATGACTTCCTCCACCACATCTTCTCCTCCACTGCTTGGCCATCTTCCGTCCTCGACGAAGCTCCTCCGCCTACACCCGATTGCGCCGCCGTCCCTGGATTTCACCACCACGACGTCGATTCAAGAAACCAGATCACTATGATTCCTTTGTCTCATAACCATCCTAACGACGCTCTCTTCAATGGCTTCTCCACCGGATCTCTCCCTTTCCACCTCCCTCAGGTATGATTCCTTTGTTTCATTTCTCCCTCATTTCCAAATACTATAGAAGAGAAAATATTAATTACATGTTTTTGTGGTTTAAGTATTAGTTAAATGTTATTTGTAACACTTTTTTTTTTAGGGATCGGCAGGTCAAACGCAATCGCAGTCGCAGGCCACGGCGTCTACCACCACCGGTGGTACGACGGCGCCGACTCAGACTAAGCCTAAAGTCCGAGCTAGGAGAGGTCAAGCCACTGATCCACACAGTATCGCCGAACGGGTTCGATTATTTATTTTTATTTTTTTTTACTTTTCCTCATTATTCGCTTTCAGTTACCGAGAAAAACGTATAATAAAGTTACATATATATTTTTTTTTGAGGTGATTACTGAAATATTTTGAAATTTATGGGACAGTTACGAAGAGAGAGAATAGCGGAGAGAATGAAATCTCTTCAAGAACTTGTCCCTAATGGCAACAAGGTAAATTCAAATTATCGTCATTAATCTAAATTTCGATCATCCATGTCCATGGTTAGTAAAATTTAATTAAAGGAGTAGACTCGAATCCAGTTTTGTATTTACATTTCTTTAATATGATCCCAAATTGAATAATGTGTTTAATCATATGGAATTGCACTGATCGATGTGTTTTAGTCTTAGAGTTCATAATTTGGACCACAAAATGCTAGTACTAGTTTAGTAGGTTTATCTAGAGCTTTGGACTTTTATACTATCAAATGATTAAACACTGATTAGCTAATTAATTCTAAGATTAAAAAAATTAAAAAAATAATAGTAATAAACAGATATAGGATTGCTAACATGGTTTTTTTATATTGTTATAATTAACAGACAGACAAAGCATCAATGCTCGATGAGATTATCGATTATGTCAAGTTCTTACAGCTCCAAGTCAAGGTGAATCTTTTTAGCATTTTCAATTTATTTTTGTTATAATAATGGAAGCTTCTTTACCTTAGAGTTGACATTAGAACATGTAACCGAATATGGGCCTCTGCAACTAAAATTCCTTATGCTCCCTCACCCTTTTATCTTGTAATTATTTTATCTTTGGGTTGTGAAAACATATAATCACCTCATATATGAACAATTCAGTTAAATGTACCGGCAAACTTACTTATTCTCTTTAAATTTGGAATTATGTATGCAGGTACTAAGCATGAGTAGACTGGGAGGTGCTGCTTCTGTTTCTTCTCAAATCTCTGAGGTAATTTCTACTATTGTTCCTTTTTTTCTTTTCTTAATACTAATTATTTTCAAAATTTAAAGGATAATTCAGGTTCATACTTTTGTCATTTTAATTATAACCTATCTTTGATCTCATCATTCATAAATCCTTGTTTAGTGATATGAAAAAAAAAGGGATGACGTCATCAATACGAACATAGAATGAATTCATTTGCTTAATTTATGGAAAAACCGAAAAAGTTTTAGTTAGGGAAGAAGACAAATCAAAAGTTGTTTTTGGTTTCGACTTTCTAACACAATTAAAAGTATTCCAAAAAAGAGTACAAAAACAAAACTGCAAATCAAAAAGAAAAAAAGGACAGCGCACGCGTGCCGACTTTTTCTCCAACAAATACCAAAACCTCAAATATCGACATCATAGCTTTAGGGTTTTGCTTTAATTTCCTGGTTTTTTTAATTTTTTATTAATATTTCAGGATGCTGGTGGGTCCCACGAAAACACCTCCTCCTCCGGCGAGAATCAGACGGCAACGGCGAAGATGACGGAGCACCAAGTGGCAAAGCTAATGGAAGAGGACATGGGATCGGCCATGCAATATCTACAAGGCAAAGGTCTTTGCCTCATGCCCATCTCTTTAGCCACCACCATCTCTACCGCCACGTGTCCTTCACGTAACAACCCCTTCGTTAAAGATACCGGCGTTCCTTTGTCTCCTAACCTATCCACTACAACAATTGCTAACGGTAATGCTTCGTCGTTGGTCACCGTTAAAGACGCTCCTACCGTTTCCAAGCCGTGATAGCGGTCGTTTCATTTTCCCTTTTTTTGGGTGGAAAGAAAAACAGAAGACAAAGACAAGTGGGATTGGTGGTTTTGGTCAAAAGTCTAGAAATAATAAGGTTGCGTTTCCAGATACGACACCGTATTTGCGTACACTTTGGTTTTCTGTCTTTTTTACCTACTACAAACTACCCAATAGCACACTCATGTTTGCTCTTGTTTTTTTCGTATTACTCTAATATTTGCAATGTTTTTTGGTTTATAAAGTCACATCCTTTAATTTTGTATGGGTCTCTTCTCTATCACATAATAGTCCGGTCTAAAATATTATCATTAATGATCATATAGGCCGAAGAGTACGAAAACATATAAGAGCATGATTATTGCAAGGTTCTTATGGGGTTCTTATGGTTTCTTATAATTTTTTTTTGATTATTTTAATATTAAAACTTAAGAAACCCATCACAAAGTTTCTTATTTAAGAAACTTAAGAAACCCTTTCTTAGGGTTTCTTAAGATTTTAATATTAAAAAAATGTTTTAGAAACCCATATGAGTTTCTACAATAATGATGCTCAAATAGTGATTGGACCACATGTTGCAAAACCTAGTGCTACTGTTGCATGAATGAGCATTGAGCAGGTTTAGTTTCACCGTTTATAGTTGATATTGAAGAAATTTAGTTTCAGTCACCGATATTGTCAGTGGCTATATATGCAGTCTAGAAGATATGATTATTACATTAAGTTGGTGATATCTCAATTAAATCTTCCTACTGTAAAAAAAAAATCACTATGCAATAAGGATTAGAATAGCATATTATAGCACCTTCATTATAGATATTTTAGATGAGTTTCTTATAATAATAATAAAATAATAGAAACGGACGACACAGAGTGAAATGGGTTTCTTATTTAAGAAACTCTAAGATACTCAGAAGAAACTCTTGAGCCACTTGTCTCTATATGAGTGATTCATTTTTTTTAAAAATATTAAAATTTAATTATATAGCTAAATTATATCAAAATATTAATATTTTCATTGTTAAGAAACTCAATTGAATCTCTTAATGGATGGAGATGCTCAAACGTTTAGAACACCTAGCTAATCAAAGGTTTAGAACACCTAATTAGGATCATTTTGGTTAAGTTATGCAGAGTGAAATGATATGTCATATCTATCTATACTACAGCATAATATAAAGAAAATAACATGATCTATAAAAATAGAATTATTATATCTTATAAGTTTAAAGAAACCAATAATTTTATTTTGTGAAAATAAATATTTTGCTTTTGTCTAGCGTGTAAACACAATTTCTTAACACTAAACACAATTTCTTGACACTAAATTCTGAATAATTGTATTCGCTCGAAACAAATTTGGCTGAATTTAAACATAGGAGAATATATTGTCTTCATTTATTTTTAGAATCCCTTCTTTTATTGTTTTGGCATGCGGTTTGAGTTTTGACTTCAAGTTAAAAGAAACTATTTTGAGCCAAAAGCCAATGGGAAAAGAAATCACGGTGAGGTTTGGAAGTATTACGCAAACAAAGTAAAAGTGTGGAACACAGTTTGACTCAACGAGTGGGTGGCTTAACTCCACACCACACCCATTGATTTTTTGTGATTCTTCATGATTTTATTTACAGTATTTGTTTATTAGAGACTTAGAGTATGATTGTAACCAGAGGGCTCTAAATAAGGCCCTGTTTTCTCAATGACTTTAAATTAGTGCAGAATTTATATAAGAGAACATTCAAAACCCCCATTCTATAAACTGGTCAACATCTAGTTTTTTTTTCAACAACATAAACTTTTTCGGATATAAATTCGAATGATGACACAACGACACTAATTTAAACCACTAAACAACATACCTGGCTCAAATTACTGTTTAGTTTAGCGATTATTTGTTCTGTTCAACACATAATCTCTCAATTTAAAGATTTATCTGTAAGAGCAATCCATAATTCTATAAAAACAATTTTCGGAAAAGAGCAAAAGAAAAGATTCTAGGTTAAACGAACAAGTACATTGTATAGTTTCTCCAAGTTCTACAAAATAACAGTGGTATAACACAAACTATTAACACCAGCTATATTTAGATCAATGATTCAAAACAAAACTATGTCTATTGATTCACAAGAGATTCTCATTTCTTGACCCTTAAGTTTTAGCTTAGGAAGAGATGATAACCAACATGATTGACATGCAAAAACTAGTTCACGCAATATATTTCAAGATAACAATTTAGTTACCCCTTTGAAATATGTTGTTTCAAAGGAATAAATTAGAGCAAATGCATGAAATGGTTTAGCTTCTATGGACCTAAATATCAATGAAGAATATATGATAAGAAGACTCCACTCTTCCTCAATCATGTGTGAGTCCCAGTCAGATGGCAAATCCAAATAAAACAAATAGCAACACATAAAAACAGTAGATGCTAGCTAGCATCTATGCCTTAGAAACTACTGGCTCTATTAGCGATGCAACTCACCATATAAGATGTTTTGATTGATTTCTGGTTAGTGAGTTAGCAAAGAAAGTCAATAAGCTCAATTCCAGGTTCTAGCATATAATGTTGATTATTCCCCATTTGTTCCCGTTTGTTAAAATGCTTGTGAAGCAAAATGGAAGACACGTCAATTAGAGAGCTACTACAAAGGAAACAGGACTGTTTCCAACCGGCATTTTCGACCACTACAGTGCTCGGAAAAATTCCGATGCAATTCCGATGAATTTTCGACCACATTCCAACGATAGAAATTTTGGTCGGAAATTAGTCGGAAATTTCAAATATTTTCCGACTAAAATTTTATCGTCGGAAGATGGCCGGAAAAACCCGTCGGAAAAAAAGAAATTTTTTTTGACAAAAGTAATTTGTCGGAAAATGGTCGGAAATTAGTCGGAAAAAATAATTTATAACTTGCCGATGAGGTTCCGATAAAATTTACCAATATTTCCGACAAAATTTTGACCACTTTTGTCGGAATTTGGTCGGAAAGATTTTCAAAATTCAAAATTTTCCGCCAAATTCCGACCATTGTAATTTCCGACCAAATTTTGACCACAGTTAATTCCGATAAAATTCTGACCAACGTGGTTGGAATTTCCTCGGTAGTAGGCCATTTCTTTCGGTTAATTAATTGGATCTGAAGAAGAAAAGTATAGATCCCGAGGAATCTCCAACCACGGTGATCGGAATTTCCTCGAGATATTTGACATATCAAATTGAGACATTTTTGACTAAAATCCTACCGCTGTGGTCGGATTTTAGTCAGCGGTAGGATTTTAGTCGGAAAAATTCTATATATGCAAGTCTTTCTAATCCTCACAATTCACAATCAAGAAAGCGATTAAAAAAAAAAAACTACTCCTCCCCGGAATTTGTTTCTGTTGCCCGAAAAATAAGTGCACAATAATTTTTTTTTTAAGAATTTTTACAATTTATTCATACTTATTTCAATTTAGTCAATTCTAATGTTTGTAGTTTTTATTTTTAAAACAGTATGAACTTTATATTTGTAGTTTTTTTAAATATATATATATATATATATTATGTTTTTAACCTAAAAATATTAAGTTACTTCTAAAAATTAGTTTTTGTAAATAATAAAAAAAAACAAATTATTCCAACCAATTTCCGACCACTTTGGTCCGTGTGGTCGGAAATTAGACGGAAATTGGTCGGAATACTCCGACTACATTCTGATTTTTTCCGAATAATTTCCGTTCTCTGCATAAGTTGGGATGGCTCGCCGGGATTTTGCCAGAAGTTTTTCCGACTATATTCCGACCATCGTGGTCGGAATTTGGTCGGAAAAATCCCGAGAAAATTCCGGCTAACTTTTCCAACCACGTTTTCCGACTACCACACCCGAACATTTTTCCGACTACTTTCTCCGTCGGTAAATTTCCGACTATTTTCCGACGAATCCTGATTTTCCGACCAATACGGCGGTCGGAAATAGCCTTTTATCTTGAGCGCAACACAAACCTTACGACTGCCACCATCAACACGAATCAAGTTCTTGTCTACAAAACGTAGAGAAGAAATAAACTAATACCTTAGAGATGTTCTCTTTTTATATCATATGCAAAGAGACAAGAGGAAGTTAGGCTGATGAAGCTGATGCATTTGTGAACATAAAATAGATTAACCAACAAGTAATTTTGCTAATCTTTAGTTTCAAGTCTAGCCACTGAATCCACCATGCTTGAGAAACGCGTAAGTCTCTATATATTACTAACCACCATAAACTCTTAAATTGTGAAATTCAATAATTAAACGATTGAACAATGACAAACTCATATCAATCTCACATGACACATGGAATATATAAAATACAAAATGGAAGCAAACAGAGCTAATGATACAGATGTTCTTCACGATCATCGAGCTAGAAATCTCCAATTAAGTTGGCTAATAATTCTACATTCTTACATAATTGATTTTACCTGATTCTACACTTCCAACGTTGAAACTAGATAAAGGTATCCTTGAAATGTCTTCCCACTTGATAGTAATATCAACCTATTGCAAAAGTAAGAGAACACAAAATCAGATTGTTATTATTGCTTTATCGAGACGGTTCTCTTGCATAGGTATTTCGGTGATGACAATGTGCAAATCCACAAAACAGGATCATGTTCAACTAACATGGCATTGCACAAGAAATATTAGACAAGGTAATCAATGACACTTTTTCTAACATGATATTGTTTCTAGAGTTACTTAAAGGCTTACAAATGCACTTAATCATAGTAATACGTTTTTCAGTTCACCTATCCTATAATCAATAGCTTAACTGGACATGCAAATAAAGGAATACAACATAGTAGCCTTACACATCAGATGGCGCATCACGTTATATGAGAGTTATGATTAAATTTGCCTCTACATTCAATCCCTAGTTACGAGAACACGAAACTCCAAATCAAAACAAATTTTATTTAGAATCTTTCAGACGGTTTATGAACATAATCATCTCTATATCTCTCTCACAAAATATGAAGTTTAATGCTCATTCAAACTCATTGATTAAATTACTTCAAGCACCAATATCTGAATAGCCAATGAACAACTGCAGAAACAACACAGTCATCACCAATAACCTAAACCAGCGTAAGGAGAAGAACCTGGGGTAGCACTTAGACTGTGATGTAAACCAAAAATCTATGCGTCTCTACTTGGTATCTGTTTTGTGACTTCATATAATGATTTCAATGTAAAGAACATTAGACATCAATACTGGTAATAAAGCAAATTTACAATTTAATTTCAGCAGACACAAGCGACACAAAGACTTCGTGAACTTGAATGTTAATTTGACCCATAATCATTGCCATATTAACCACCGATTACAAAGGACTTGCTATTGACAAAAACTGATTCCAAGACATTAAGAATAAGCTTAGACAACAAAGCTAGAGAACAAACCCACAAAGATAAGATCATATGAGATATCATCAAATATGCAACTTAAGATAAACCATTTCAGTAGGAAAAAAATAACATTTTTAGCATTTGTTCATCTCCACTGTTATCTATTTAACGACTTCACTTGTGGATTTCAAGGTGAAGCACATTCGACACCAGCACCAAGAGACCTGTTCACAATTTGATTTCTTCAAACACAACACAATGAGGTTACTTACTTGAATGGTTGACACTTGACAAAAAATTAGCAAAAGCTCCTTACTTTTGTTACTTATTCAAGGAATAACATAAAGCCAACATTTTACATGAAACAAAAAAACACCAACTCATTCCTTTGCTTGAACCCATTATAATGCATTTAGTAATCAAAGCAGACTAAACAAAATCAATGCAAAACTAGGCTTCTGATTACAAGGCAATTGATTTTGATATATATATGTATGTATATATATATATTTTTAAACTAATTAAAAGACATAAACATCAAGTTTGGCCAACACAAAAAAGATCAAAACCAAAACATCAGATGATTCATTACCAACTTGCTCAGAGAAAAAAAAAATCATGTTTCCACTGAAACGGTACACAACTAGTCAACTAGGGTGTGTACATGAAATAGAACCCAAACAAAAATTATCATACACAAATTCCATCATTATGGCCTCTGGTGAAACCTGAAAGCAACTTCTAGTTTCTGAAAAAAAAGGAAGATAAATGACGAAAACATGATTCATGTTTCAGTCGCATGTAGCTGTTAAGATCATCAGAGGGGATTTCAACATGAAAAAAACTTTTATAAGGAAAAATAATAAATCAGATCACATCCAAAAAAGACAAAGAGACAATCAATAGTTAAATAAATCTATGAGAAGAATGTGTATCGATTGGGGTTCAAGATCATCAAAACTCGCGCTTTCCCTAGATCCACTAGAAGAAATCAACCATAGAGCACACTTAACAATATACATTTATTTTTTATAAACCAAACAATATGAGCTTTTCTCCACCAAACTTCTAAAAAGAAAGCCTTAAAACAAACATTCTTATGCGTAAGCGCAAGCAACCACTTCAACACAATACCCAAAAAAAAGCATAACTAATGATTATCAGAACGCATTTATCTTGTCCACATAACCAGCCAAGTGCACAACAAAATAGATGATAAGAAGGTAAATGATGTAGAAGATTAGAAGGGAAAATGTCTAAACAAATTTGAGAGAGAGAGAGAGAGAGCGAGAGAAGAGAGAGAAAGCAAGAGATAGGCAACTGACAGAAAGAGAGGTGAGCACGCACACGCAAAGTTATAGACACATAACAGTGCTTGCATGTGCTCACTCTCTTCTGTCAGTTTTCTCCGTTGCATTTCTTCAATCACTTTCTCTGTCTTCTATCAACTAATTGAAAAAAAACTAGATGGGTTTTAAGAACTCAAGTTTCTTCATTCATACCCTTCCCACAGATCTCTCCAAACCCTAATAAAGTACTTGACAACCATCAATTCACTAATCTTTCAATTCTCGGAGATTTGGTTGTTTGATGAGACTGTAATGGAGAAGAAGGCAGTATATAAAGAGAGAGAAAGGTAGATAGGAGAGCGAGAAAGGGTTCAAAGATTGACGGAGATTGTGGTTTCTTCTTTCAATTTCTTTAATTTTGTTGTTTTTCCTTTCCAAAATAGAGAGACATGATGTTTTGTCAAAAAGGGTTTAGAGGTTTCCAACACGTGTTCTATAGTGAGTGGATAGGAGAGCACACCTGGTGGGTCAAATCTGTAACAATTTGGGTGTTTAACTTAAAGTCGGTTTTCAAAGGGTGTGGCGCGTGCGTAACACAGATCACAGCCGACGATAAAAAAAATTATGAATTGAGTATGTCCAATGAATTCAGACCTACTTTACTTACCTATTAATTTGAGTTAACATTCATTCTATAAGTAAAAAGGTTTGATGGGCCAATATGCGGTTTAACGTTTTATAATGGTATCTATTTAAAGTTATGAGATTTGGAGATGGAATTTGGGATTTGTAATCATTTGTGTCTATTCAATCTCCTTTTACCAAAAAAGGATAATACATCATGGAGGAAAAAAAAGAATCAAAGATCAAAAGATGAAGTAAGAAAGAACAATCACTAGCTAGATAACATAACAACAAAAAAACTTAAATTATTTAAAGCTCGTAAAATGGCATAATTTAGTTTGGTTAATAGGTTTATTTAGGAGTGATGAACATATATGTAATATTTGTTTTGTTTACCATTTAGAGACCATCTTAGAGTATATATTTTAAAGTACTGTTGTTCTTTCTTAATTGGGTCAGGTTTCGAATTTCCTTTTTGGACACTAATCATGATGAGACTTTTTTTATTGTCTATTAGTACACTTCTTATCTTAATTAACTAATTATGTCAGATAATTGATGCTAGTGAAAACGCTTCCACTAACTCAGAAGGATATTTAATAATGAAATCATTAATGGCACTGGTACATTGTACATTGACACTTCCACTAATTATATGGGTTTTCAATCTTATCTTCCTCTTTTTTAAGATTTTAGATTCCCAATTGG
Source organism: Boechera stricta (assembly GCA_018361395.1). Taxonomy (NCBI): domain Eukaryota; kingdom Viridiplantae; phylum Streptophyta; class Magnoliopsida; order Brassicales; family Brassicaceae; genus Boechera; species Boechera stricta. Next base: position 22,614,039 of record CM031544.1, on the reverse strand, counting down.
ACATCTTCCTTGTAATTTTATACTTCTTCCGTTCCACGATATTTGATTTTACAATTTTTTCACACAAATTAAGAAAGATTTAATGACCTTTATTTTTATCTATTTTTTTACTCAAATTATTAAATAATTGATGTTTCCCAATAATTATAACAATAACTCACTTACTATTGGTCTTTTAGGTTTAATGACTCTTATTTTTAACTATATTTTCATTAAATGATGCTAAAAAATCAAATATTATGGAACAATGCAAAAAAGGTAGAAAATCAAATATTGTGGAACGGAGGGAGTAACTATGATAATTGATATAACAAAAAAAAAGTTGTGGCTTTGATTGGTAAATCATAGAATCGTGGAATAGTGACATGATTATGCGATTCAATATATTTTTACAATACAAGATGTTTACATAATTGTGATTACATTCAGTGATTATCTCACCAACATCATCTAAATGTTGAGGAGTAAAAAGAAGTAAAACTTTAAAGTGTTGGAAATCTAAATTAACACCATCAAATCTAGTGACAAACTTCTTGTATTAACCTCTGCTTAAAGTATAGATTTCGATAAACGAAGCTGTATTAATCATTTTGTCGACTTGGAAAAATAATAGCTATAATGAGACCAGTACATACTGAATTACCGATACTAGTAATAGTACACTTGTGGAGTTGTGGTTAACTGACCAAACTTCGTAATTAACTAATTTGATTGATCGACTCATAAACCATATAGAATCAATATCTCGTGTAAACACTGGCTTTCGGATGCTTCTGTGCTCATCAGGCAGTGAGTCAATAGCACAAGTACTCCCTTGGCTCCTTTTGCACGTGGTAAAATTTGTCTTCACTTATGAATATAAGTTGTGGTAGACAAAATATAAAAGACAAGTTAAAAAGAAAAGAGAATATAATTTAAGAAAAAAAGGAACGAAAATTGGAGAAAATGAAGGATGATGATGGGAAAGAAGATAACTAGTTAGGGACATCTCGAGTTCAAAAACCTATGAAAACTCAAAAGCTATTTCACTGTTTTTTTAGTAGTTTTAGACTGCAGAGTTATCTACATCTCATTTGTCCACCTTTTATTTCCTCTTCATTTTGTTCTTTCACAAACATGTTGTACCACTTCTATCTTGGTGTCTCTCACTCTCTATATATATAATTTGTAACGTGTGAGTTAGAAATATTTTAGTGGACTAAGCAAACTGTATCATATGTATCTCATATCCTGCTTGTTTGTACAGTGCCACTATGTTCCATGGACCCAAAATCAAACTTACCCGACGAGTAGGAATCCTGACCCGATTTGATTTTTCTTAAATCATGCCAAAAACCGAACTCTAGAAAATTACCCTAAAGTTTTAAGAGTTCTGAATTTCGTGTCGTTAAGTGATAAACTGATAATGCGAAGATACGCAAACTATAATCTATATCATATCGCTTTTTAATCACACAAAACAACAAATTTTAAGTGCCTTCTCACGATTAGGGTTACACGAGATAGTTCCCGCGTATATAAGATATTTATAAAAAAAATTTAGAAAATTAATAAATTAAATAAATATTTTTAAATATTTTAATAGTATATTATTATATAAATAATTGAAATCTATAATTTAGAAAACAATAATATCAGCTATGATTTTATGGAATATTTACATATTTACTTACTTGATTTTCCATAAACAAATATATCTAATTTAGATAAGATTATAATCTTTAAAATAAATACAGTTTATTATATATGATTGATTTAATGACATTTTATGTAATTAGTCTAGTAATTAATGTCCTATAAAATATATTCCCTGAAAATCATTCTGGCGACCACACGTCAGCATGACAGTGTTGTAATATTCCACGTAAACATAATGTTATTTTGTTAAAATGATTCTCAATTAATATATAGGGGATTCGGGGACTACATTGAAAATTTTGTGATATCAATACCCATGACCTAATTTATTCGGTCATTCATTCGACTGATTTTAGGTCGTGGCTTTATTGCTTATTAGTTAAGGAATCACGTAAATATGCGGGTGTAAAAAATAAATATAAATTTTTATTGATGATATATATTTGAATTCTAAATTATTTTTTTACATCGATTCTAAGTGGCAACCCACATATTTTTTTAATTTAATCTGGTAATTTTTGTTTTAAACTGGATTTCACTCTTAGATATTCTATTATGCAAATACAATTTAACTATCTATTTCATCATAATAAACCATATTTTAATTCAACGCACTGCATCATAATGAAACTAAAAAAATTATATCAAAAATAATATGTGCATCATATCAAATATATATTTTATTTAGTATTAAAAAATAACAATACATAATTAGTAAAAAATAAAAAAAAATCCACAAAAAAATTGGAAAACCAACATTGCTTTAAATATAATTTTTTTAGATGTCGTAATCTTATAAGTAATAATTTTACCTCATGTCAAACTATTTTGAATGACTTAAAATTTATAAATAAAACATAAAATAAAGATATACTAACAATCTCATCAAATTAATCGAAAATTCATTCGTATTAGCTCATTTTTTTCCAAGATTTTTGTGTTTTCACTTAATATGCGTTAAAATTTATAAAATAATACATAAGTAAAACTATACTAATATTCTCGTTAAATAAAGAAAAATTAATTCTTATAAGCTCGTTATTTTTTCAAATTTTTTCTGTTTTCAATTACGAATGAAAACAATATATTACAGCGATAAATATAATTTTTATCCAATTAAAATAATGTTAAATAATTTATATTGTTATTTTGAACTACAATATTCATTGTTTGTTAGGTAATATCCATGTTAAATGAATTAATTTTGTTTTGTACATGTCAAAATCTAATTGACAATAACACACGTAAAATTAGCATATGTAAATATATATTTGTTTTCTTTATTGGTTAAGGAAAATAAAAGTTTACATTTTTTTAGATATAGACATATAAATTAGTATATGTAAATATGGTTTTAAAATTAGTTTTTTCTATTCCGTTAAGAAAAAAAAAGTTAATTTCTTTTTACATATGTCAACACATCGATAAAATCTGATAGTGGCTCAAGTTTAGTCAATTAGAATAGCAGTCTAGCCCAATATTCGGGCCCAGATATGGGCTGTATTATTGTAAATTGATAAAGGGCTTTTTTATTGTAAATTTCCTCTCAAACAATCACAATTTTTACATAAATGATCTGTCTTAAGATAAAAGACTAAAAGTTTTGGCTAATTTAAGAAAATAATACCTTTAGTCGAGATATAACAGCTAACAAACGCTTTGAAAAGCCAACCTAAGTTCATATAGACAGATTTTTCTTTTCTTTTTTCCATTTAAGATTTTCAAGTTATATTAGATTAGTTTAGTATTTTTTTATAGATTTAAAATAAAATTCCGCAGAAATTAAATAAATATCTTTTATTGGACGTTGACCTGACACTAATGTCCCTAACCTCACCGAACTAGTAGTACTCGAATATTCTAATTAAGTGCTCATTAAATAAAACCTAACAACAAAACATGGTTGTGTACTCATAAATATCTATCACCTAACATATTAATTGAAGTTCTCCTTAATACCACACACTGAAAAAATTGTTTTTGGCTGAATTTGTAAAATTCCTCTATATAGTCCTAACAGCTACGCATGTCAAGCAGGTAGATCTGTCATGCATAATCCACTCCGCAGTGAACATTGTCTAAATTTGAGCGGTCTACATCCGTCATGTATACGATATGGACATAAAATTCTATGTCCGCGACTGTCTCGCATAAGCCTGCTGATCCCATGGACAACCCACAATCCACAAAAATCTACAACCCGTAATCCGTAAAATCCAAAAAAACCTGCATAATCTACAAAAGAACTATCTGAAAAAAATCCGTAAAAAGCATGTTTAAACTTTGAAACCCCAACACAAAAAGCACTCATACGAATGTGTGATACAGAAACGCTTTAAATAAGCTGGATTCCATTTCTATTTTTTTCTTTAAAACCTTTTGGTATTTAATAATTGATACTGGAGAAAGTAAGATATGAAGAAATCGTATTAAAAAGGAGAAGCGAAATGGTTATGTTTGATAACCCATCTTCCAAGAAAAAAAAGTATTATAACTTTTTGGACTTATCATATATGTCCATTGATTATTCTTGTTTTTAGTGAATTGCTATCACTAAATTAAATCATATCAGTAGCAAGTTTGTGACTTGGTTCTGTTAGCCCCACAGATTCCACATGCATATGTTTAACAACCCAACCAATGTAATTATGAAAATAAAGCTAAAGAGAATCAACCACTAATAAACTAAATAGAATCCCCTCTCTATTATTTTCCTTATAATATTTCCAAATATATTTGTTGGGACTTTAATAAATTGGCAAGTTGCGAATGTGTTATACACCGAAGCACAATGACAGAACAGATAACTCTATTTGTTTTCTTTTATCTATGTCATAAGATCTGATCTAACTCGTAAGTCTTTCTTTTCTACCCTAATAGCCCTTACCAACATGCAACTTGAATTGTGTCAATCCGTTGTTGACCCAAAAAAAAAAAAAAATTGTGTCATATCAATATATTGACACACACATGTGACATATCAGACTCATTGATCTACACGACGAAGGCTTTATTTTCTTTAATCCAAGTATGAGATCAAAACATATGATAATGCATGAGATCGATTTTTCGTTGAGAAAAAGTAGACTTGATTTGACTATATATCATCAAAGTGTTGTTTTTTTTTCTATTCTAACTATATTGTTTCGTATTATCTTTTTGTTATGCATCCAATTCATTTGTTCAACAGTCATTATTTATATTCTATGGATCGTCTCGATTCCAAGAAGAGCGGATAAGAAACCACATGGAGAAGGCTTCAATGGTCTATACATATCGTAGATTTTCGAGTTCTGTGGACAGAACCAAAGCCAATATCTTGGTAATCATATTCATCATGTCTTGTCTCATTAAAAATAACTAAAGGTATAAAACATATAATTAAAACGTATGTGGATGTGTATACGAATCGATCAGTCTCACCATATTCGACTTTATAGTATATGATTTCTCCCTTAAAGCTCAAAAAGTAATCCTCACCTTTCCTCGAGAGTAATCCATCAAATCCCATTTCTGTTGAAAGATAATTTATAAATCCGACTTGCAATTGATGAACATGTGACAAGTCAAGCTGATTTTTTTTTTATGGGGATAGTTTATACATTAATGCATTTTAATTATCAGTTCTTCGATTTTTTTTATTTTTTTAAAACTGATATAAGGGCCGATTGGTTTTAGCCTTTTAAGACTCTTAATGCTTACAACTTACAAGTCATAATTCAGCCGATCAAGCTTTAACACACTTAGAATCCCTAAACATGTTCCTAAAATTTCTCACAGTTCAACTTCCTCATATTGTTCTTACATATGTTTTTTTTTTTTAAAGCCAGCAAAATGGAACTTTTGTTTTTACGTCACCGTCTATTATTTAAAGCTACAATTTTTACAATCATTAATTTAAAATAAAGCTATAGTAAAAGTATCAACCATTCACCCACATGGTTAAATGCCAAAAAGTACTTATAAAATTATACTCTTTTCAGTGCATGCAAATTCTGCTGCTTTTAAATTGGCAGTTAAAGATTTGTATAATAAAATTGTAGAAAGTAACAAGAGTACGCTATATACACACCGCAATTTCTTTGAAAAAAAAAAAGATAAATCACAAATTTAAATCTGTAAAGTTATATATTTAATATGGGTGGTCGACAATTTCCGATTTTTGCTTGAAAAAGTTGAAAAAAACTCAAATACAGGTTATGTTTAAAATTTTAATATGTTATCCGAAGGTTTTAGACTTCTTTCTATTCACACAAGATGACTGAAGAAAATTGCAACGACGAGAATTATATAGATGATACTATGATAGTATCAAAGGGTTGGATGATAACCCATCAAACTGTGTTCATACAACTACATAGATGATACTATGATAGATCGGTGAAACTCGTACTCATACGTTTTTTTAACTAAACGGATCGAAACTCACGTTATTTTTCGATGGAAATCGATAAATGGTGAAATTTTGAATCCCAACGTAACTAAAAACAAAAGAATCCTTCACAATTTAAACGTCGTGGCAGTGAAAGATGGTTATTATTATTATTTTTTATTTTATTTTGTAACAGTTACAGATCATGGTTGGTTTGCATATCTCCGTAATAAATCACATGTTTGATAAGGTACTGAAAATTCTATTAAAAAGAGAGAATATATATTAATCGAGGTCATGAAACATCCTCCATTCCAATCACGCAACTTCCACTTTTGTTTTGCTGCCCACCTCATCTTCCTTTTTCTTTTCATATTCATTCATCTGAATCCATCTTCTTTTCTACTCCACTATCTTTTAATTTCAACAAACCAATTAATCATACTTATCACTTGATCCTTTTTTTACAGAAAAAAATAAAATAAAATCTTATCACTAATCATACAATCGTCACCACATTTGAGCTATAAATAAATCGGTAATGTCATATCATATACGACATATTTTACCAACTTGACTAACTTACTCAGAAGCTCTCTCTATTCGCTAATGTTATGCGACTGAATTTAATTTGATGATTTTACTACTTATCTTACAAATTGCTATGAATCATTGACAGTTCTAAATTGAATACATAAGCTAAAAGTTAAAAGAACTTATGTCAACACACAACAATAATTCAATAGTCACATGTTGAAGAGTTTATGGATCAACACGACACTACATAAATTGGACCATCGTAAACAAAGATGATGTCCTAATCATTCCAATTCCAAGGTAAGAGACGTGTAAGAGAAAAGTAAAAAACATATTGATGATAATGCGTTAAACTTGACTCTTTAACATTCTTAAAAGAGTCATGATTATCATTTATTGATGATGAAATCTTTAAGACACCATTCTACACCACACACAACACTCTGATTCGAGACGCAACAAATCGGCCACGACCCAAAAACACACAAAAGTCGTAAAACTTTTTTTCACGATTCAAACGATACCACATTAAGAATCAAGAACAAGAATCACGAAACGAATCTAGAATCCAACAATATATTACAGACATGAATAACAAAACACAAGAATTCAAATTCAAGCAGGTGTGGAAGTCCAGAAAATGTCCTTGAGAGCTGGTCTAAGAGCAGTACTGCAAAAGTTGTTGTACTCAAGAGTATCTCCATGATCTTTCTTCACTTCCACGACAACAAACGACGGAGCCACCGCGAATATCTCCGCTTCCACGGCCAATTTCCCTTTCCGACCATTCTGTTTCCCTTCGATCCTTACCCTACTCTCACTCTTCCTCACATCAAACTTATTCCCAACCCTCGCCGCTTCTTCCAAACTCGAAATCACACTACTAGCCGGCCGAGAAGTCGCGAATCTCATCTCTCTCTTCTCCTCTTTCTTCTTCTCCTCAAACAAGGGTGACAAATCAAACCCTTCCGATAAGGCAATTATATGAAACGCATTTAGCGTCTCCGTCTCTTCCTTGGACTTGTGCACCAAGAAATCGATATCCTCAGCTTCTCCTACCATGATTGTGGCGGCAGCAATTGGTTCGTTTCTTGATCTCGTTGCTTGTTTCTTGAACCAAGCCGAATCCATAACCTTGTCAATAGTGATTCTCGTAGTCGGATTCGGATCAAGAAGCTTGGTCACGAGCCTTCTAGCATCAGAAGAAAGCCAACCAGGACATTTGAAATCTCCTCTGTAAATCTTCCTATACATATTCACAAGATTATCATCTTGAAAAGGCAAATAACCAGCAAGAAGCACAAAGAGTATAACACCACAAGACCACAGATCCGCTTTAGCTCCGTCGTATCCTTTCTTCGATATAACCTCCGGAGCAACATAAGCAGGAGTTCCACAAGTAGTATGAAGAAGTCCGTCTTGTTTCAAATGCTCAGTAAAAGCAGAGAGACCAAAATCAGTCACCTTAAGATTCCCTTCTTCGTCTAACAACAGATTCTCCGGTTTCAGATCTCGGTGATAAACACCACGGCTATGACAGAAATCAACGGCTGAGATCAATTGCTGGAAATAAACGCGAGCTACGTCTTCGCGTAGTCTTCCTTTAGCTACCTTAGCGAATAACTCACCGCCTCGTACAAGCTCCATGGCGAAATAGATCTTGGATTTGCTCGCCATAACTTCGTGAAGCTCGACGATGTTTGGATGTTTCACCATCCTCATCACTGAGATCTCTCGTTTGATCTGATCAACCATCCCAACTTTCACCACTTTCTCTTTTCCGACAACCTTCATCGCCACGCTTTTCCCGGTCTGTACGTTACGCGCGTGGTACACCTTCGCGAATGTTCCGTGACCTAGAAGACGACCTAGCTCGTAACGACCGTGAAGCAGCCCCGTACTACTACCACCGTCAGATCCATTCTCCACCATTTCCACCGGTTTTGCTCCTCCGACCATAATTTATTACAAACGATTATTTGACCACCAAAAAAACAAAAAAAAGATGTACGGTTTTTGATATTTTTCGGAGAATTCGAGAGTTATGAAATTGGATCACCCGTCTTCAACGTGTTTCCGGTGGCAATTCCTGCCGCCGACAGATCGGTTAAACCGATCACACAGCTTAGTCTTCACCGGCGATACTCCAACCATCTCTCTGCATTCCCTTCTTAGGATTTGTTTCCTCCTTTTTACTCAGAGAGTGAATCAGAAGCAAATTTTTTTAAAAAAAACGAAACTCTTTTGAAGATAAAATCTTACTTTTCTTTTTTTCCCGTCGGATAAGAGCTCAGAAAAGAGTAGTGTTTATATAGATCTTAACGACTCCGAAATTACGTAAATACCCTTATTAGGGAGGGATAACTACACCGTTTAACCTCCTTTCACTGACTAACAGGTGTCGTGGCGTTTTCGGGTTTCTCAATTATTTGGATAGCGATATTGACACGTGTCCTTATATGACCGGTTACGCATGGATTTACTATTGTACCCCTCTAGTCTTTGGTATAGGATAGGGATATCGTGGAAAGTTTTAACTCTATAGTTTGACGGAAATGACATTATTTATATTCAATGAATCAAATTTTCTGTATCCACCATTATTATAACTAAATAATGGTTTCATAATGTTAGGACCTGATAATTTTCCATAGATTCCTTCAAATTTTCCTTTTATTTTAAAAACGTTTGGTTATTTTAATTTGTTGTGGTCCTTACCATATGGACCATTATGTGTTGATTCTAGGGTTTTCTATTTCATTTTTTTGTTTTTTTGTACACGAAGATATAGTCCCTACTGCCTAGATAAAATGTAAAGTTCTTTCTAGTTTACTTCGAGACGAGTTTTTGAAATGGGTGTTATAGCAAAAAAAAAAATACATACATAGATATATTATCATGTGGTCGGTAAGCAACTAATTAAAGGCTGGTTTGATGAAGTTTCTGTAAATTACTAAAACCAATCAGCTTGCCAATGTGTTTACCAAGACTCTTTATCTTTCTCAATTCATACCTTTTTATTTTCAAGATGGAAGTTTTTGATATATACTCTACATTTTAAGAGGGAATATTTTCTTCTATTTACGTTTTTCTGCATATGTATATAAAATCAATATATAACATCTTGTATACATAAAAGAATAAATGAAAAAAAAATTAATATAATACCATTTTAAAATTTAACATAAACATAATACAACTAATGGGGGGTCAAAAAAAATATAGAACTAATTAATGACAAATATATTCTCCTCTACCTCCTCTTTCAACCTTATCAAGTGGTCCGAAGACACGTACGCTACTGATTTGTTCAGTTACACAAAACGTACGAAACTACGAAAGTGTAAACAAAACACATACGTATATGTCTATATAGAATTCTTATACACAAAAGAAAATACGTATATAAGCTGTGCTCCACTTAATTTATACTACTATCTAATTTTCTTATAGTTACTTATCACTTTTATTATATTTTGGCTTTCTTGCCATTTTGACGTGTATTATGCTTTCGGTTTCTAATTGTGAGATAATCAAAAGACGATTCTTTGTTGACAAGCATTACAAACAGTAAATGGTGCTGAAGCTAATTAAGTTAAACAACAATTACAAGTATAGTTATAGAAACGAAACGATAAATGTCAAATATACAATAGTTACCGTGAAAATTACTTTCATAGCCGAAGTTCCATATCAAAATCTACAACTATCAAAAGTATTTGATTATGTTTTTTTTTATATATGATTCTTAAAATTTATATATTTTACCTGGTTTGATTGACAGTAGTAAACTTGTAACTAAGGGTGCAATTGGTGACCACTATTTTTTTAAGAAATGGAAAGAAATCTTATGTACCTCATTGTTCCTTATTTTTTTTTACCATTTAGAAGTAACAAATGTTCTAAGTAGGAATATGTGTTCCCTACACTATTCCTATTCATTCTTTTTTTTTTAGGAATCAATGAAGAAAATTGTTTTTCTCCAAATTCAATGAGGAACAAATAGGAACAAAATTAAACATTTAATTAAAAAATAAATTAAATTCATGCAAAAAAAAATAATGAAACTTGTTTGTTATATGGTACACACTTATCATCTCTAAAAGTTCTTCTATAATATCCTATATCATGATAAAGATAATGATGACAAGTTTAAACGTCTATCTCATAATTATCATATATCTCTAAACGTCTATCTCATAATTACCATATAACTTTTACGTATTTGTAGTAGTTATTTAATTTTTATTTGCTAAATGCATTAAATGATTTTATTTTAAAAACAGTATTTTCATTAGATATTTTTTAAAAATAGATATTAATAAAAATATATATTCAACTTTTTGGTTACCATTTACCATGAAATTTTTTTTCATTCCTCGTCTACAAGATATTCCTCTTCATTCCTCATTTTGTTATTTTCCTTTCCTTTTTGTTTCTTTTCATTCTTTTTTTTTTGTTCCTACTGTTTTTTTAATGGTCACCAATCGGAGCCTAAATGTTTCGAAAGTACCGTAAAATTGAGTTTAAGAAAACCATACGAAACCATACGAAACTGAACCACGATCCAAAAATTTATTCAGTTTGGTTTTTAATCCGGAATACTTTTGTTTTATTTTTTACCTAACAATTAAAGTACAATAAACGTTTTTGACTTATTCATAAGAAACTGAGCTCAAGAACACAATTTATGAAACAAAAGAAAATAAACTGCATTCAATGACCCAACAGACCAACACGATGTTTATTCCTCCTCAGCCACCAGAAACGTTTGGGCGGCTCTCAGCGTCAGCGATCCCTACCTTTCTTCATGTGGACCTTCTCCTCCTTATATCGCAATATATAATTTCTTTTAAAATAAGAAAACAAATATTACAAATATATATATGTGATTTAATTCGGTTTAGAAATACTGAAAGAGCATTGCATTTCTGTTTGATTTACCAGATGATTATTTTTAGCCAAATAGTATATTATAAATCGAAATTATGTGTCTTCTATCACACTTTCAAATATGATTCTGATTCTGGAATTAATGGGAAATAAAACTCTACTGAAATTCTGATGCTTTATAATTAATATCATTAGAAGTGCATTCAAAATTCTAAATTAACTACACAAAAAAAAAAAATCGATAAACAGAAATAGTTTTGCTCTGTAGATTTACTATTATTAAAATCGATGCGAACAATTGTTTGTAATTGTGTTGTTTGAAACGGTCTAGATGCATATGTATATATGGTCAAACGGTTGCACTTACTACATTTGATTTGTTGTCTCTATTTATTTATGCGGTTAGATGCATATGTAACAATTGTCCGCATTACACATTCACCACAAAACAATGTGCTAGTCCACATATTCGCATTCACGAGACACCTATGCTGCCTTCTGTCCTGCCTTCTCTGTTGCTTCTCGTTAATAATTCATCTGAGATTCTGAGATTCTGAGATTCTGAGATTCTGAGATACATACACTTGTCCTACAACTTGCACAAAAACACGAAAAGAGGAGTACATAAAAATAATGCTATTATTGCTTAATTGCATGGAGAAGAAATTATATTTAATACACTTTGATATTCTTAGAATAAGTTGATGTTGTTGTATGGAGAATAGCGCTTTCAGTGATGTCACTATGGTTTGTTTAATAGTTCCTTATGTCATTATTAATTCATAGTCGTCAAATGCAAATATTTATATATGACTATGGCGACATCTTAATATATTATTGTATAAACGAACATACAAATTAAAACAAATTAAACAAATTTGAGCCGAATAAATCAAATCAGAATTAAGCGATTAATATTAACAAATAAAAATCATATCATAATAAGAGAAATTTGGTGTAAACAAAAAATTTCCTAAACCGATCTGGATGTAAACTCAAAAATCAAACACCGACTTTTTTTCTACTAAGTTAATCTTCATTATTCAAAAATACAAGTACAAAACAATCATAACCTAAATTAGCATTTGTATGTATTAGTCTTAACATCGCTTGATTGGTTTTTAGATGAACTAGCACCGTCGACGTGGAAGTACTAATTGTCTCCTAGACAATAATGAGTTACTGACTGTTTTATTTAAAAATTAAACTGAAATAGTCATTAAACATTGTATTTACGTAAATATATCTATCAATTCAAAACCAGCTAGCTAGAGAAAACCTAAATAATAATGATATTTCTTGAAATAATTGCATGTTCTCGTGGTAGATTAACCGTAAACAGAAATGAAGAAGAAGCAAAAACAAAAGCAATCACAAAGAAACAAACGAGGGCAGGGATTTTCTGGTTCAGGTTCTATTACACGATGACGTAAGTAAGGGACCCATAAAGTATATTCTCTCACACTTTGGTAGGCGCTGTCTTGTCTTATTGTCTCCCGTCGCCAATAAGTATTAGTATTTCTTAACCAATATTCGAGTATGATATTATTTTCCCAAATTATGATCATTAAGACACATTTTGATTTGAGCACTAATCAAACATAATTATCAGTATTTCTGGTCGTATATAGCTGCTAGTCTGTTTTGAGATGATTAATGTCGATAATATTTCTCATATGGGAAGTAACGATTTAACTAACGTATGTATATGTATATGACGTCAAAGACACTAACATATGTTAGCACTAACATATTTAGTTACGAAAATGAAATGAGAAATTTTCTCGAAGATAACTACACCTTTTGTTTAGCTTCGAACAAAACAAGTCTAACAGCACATATCTTAATTAACAAAAACACACTATTCTCATGTATTTATTTTCGATAACATAAGTTTATGTAAATTTCGGTCAATTCCGGGTGCTGCTTACGATTACTGGTTATATCCCAAACTACTATTTTAAAGGATTGATCAAAACATGCCTCTATACAGTTTTCTTTGTTACTGTTTTGCAATATGAGTCATGTATTTTTTTTTTTTAAAGAAAAAAAGAATCCAGCCAGATTACAATTGTAACAACCATAATTAACTTGATGATTTGTAATAATGTTGTCACAATCTAGATTTAAATTAGGTAGTGTTGTGTGTAAGTTTACATGACAAAAAAAGTTTACAGTATTAATTTAAAAAATGGTTCAGTTTATGCTTTCCTTGGAATAGATATCATGCTTTGTTATGACTTTTTTTTCTGTGTAATTGATTTAAATAATACAAAACATATCTAAGTGTCTTTGTTTATATCGTCCAATTAATTTTTACATCATCTAATTAGTATCTGACTGTTTTGCAGCGAGTAATTAACTTTATTATTATCAACTCAATCCCTTTATGAAACAAATATAAGATAGAAAATATTAAAATTCCTACTACGTCGTACCATTTCTAGCTGTAGTATACTATGAATATAAAAATAAAGACAATTATAAGAGGATGAACATGCAAAATGATCAAGTAGGACCAAAGTTCAAGGCCTGATTTCTAACATTTTAAAAGAGAAGGTGTAAGTTTATATTTTCCCAGCCATGTCATATTATTGCCATATTAAGTTTCAGGTTAGTCTTTGAAGAACCGAATTACTTTTATTTTTCAAGTTTGAAGGCTCAAACTTTAAATTACACAAAATTGACGACCAAACAAAAAATTACCCAAATAATTGAAAGCGATTGTTTTTGAAATCTCGTATGTTGCAACTTGAGATGACCTTTCTTGTATACTACGAATCACTTAATTAAGTACTTAACTATTTAATGTCATATATAAACCCGTCTCTCTCAGAAAACATTCATTCACTAATGTCATCGGGTGATGCACGTGAGACCCACGAGTAAGGTGACTGTGGACAATTACCTTTTTGTTTTTTGTCAACGACTGTAGACAATTACATTACGTATAGTTTTAAAAAGGTAAACAGTATTATTATCGAGGTGGAAAATTATATTTACTGTTCAAAATTCCCAATACGATTGTGCAAAACAAAAGAAAGAAATATAAATATTTCACAATTTCTTTTGTATTAAATATCACATTTTGCCGATTATGTTGTATTATAAGAATGGAATCTAATATAATTAGTTAGTACTATTGTAATTAATCATTTATGTATATTGTAAGGAATCAAATCCTTTGTTCGTGGAGAGCCAGCAAAATATAAACACGTGTGACATAATGCACGCCAAGGCCAAAATCATTAACATGTCTGCATGCAGGCACTACTTGCAATATGAATTCTCAAAAAAAAAAAATTATACAATAAAGATTTATCATTGTATTTCATTTTCAAACCATTATCAACACCAACATGCCATCATCCTGTCTGTGCTATAATTCCATTTTTTCTCTTAAGACGAACAAAGACGTTTCGGCTGTCACTAGCAGCGACAAACTCGTAGAAATTCAATATTATTTTATGAGTCTAGTATTAAATAAACCGGAAAGACAATAATTAAAGCTTTCGTTCAACAAAAAAAGACAATAATTAAAGTTTGATTTTTTTTTTTCTGACCAATTATAATATATTTTGATTGTTTTTCAAACAATATAAAATATGAGGGTTTTAATCGGGATGGTAGCACATCGACGATGATATTCTAAAATAATATTTTTATATAAAAGTTGATATATTAAGTATAAATATTATTAAAATAATTTAAACAATTGGGTATGATTGATAAGGGTTTTAAAAAAATTATGAGCCAGAAAATTGAAATACTATTAAAATTGAAACAATTATGTTGTCGATTTGTTTTTCCAAACTCATAGAAAAAAATTTACCGTTTAAAAACAAAAAAATTCTTAGAATCAGATTCGTAACCAATCCGCATGCCCCTATATATTAATTAAAAATTATTTTAGCAAAATAACTTTATACTTATGTGGAATATTACAAGACTGTCATGTTGATATGTCGACATCTCATTAAGTTTTAAAAAAAAGTATAAAAATGTTTCATTATTAGAAAAATTATATTTTACAACTATTATAGATTATTTGAGATACTTGGTTACTTATTTTTTTTTTAATTATTATAATTTTTTTAGGCAACATTTATATATGGTATAACTAAACATTATTATTACTAATTTAAAAAAAATTACAACATAAAAATATACATAATCTTTAAATCTTATAGTATATCTAATTAAAAAAAAAAATTTATACTTAATAATACATTTTAAATCTCAAACAGGATGTGTGTACATCACCCAGTTATATATACGTACATGGTTTATAGAGACAAATTTATTGGAAACATATATTTACTAAAATCTGCATAAAAAACTCAATCGAATATGACATATAACTGCGATTTTGATATACGTCTCCGAGTGTATATATATGAATACTAACAGATCAAACATTTATGTAATATGAATCATCACATGTCATTCGTTCAGTTTTGGTCTGAATGGGTTTCGCTTTTTATTATTATTATCTACTGATTATGGAAAGCAAATGTCGATTCGATGAAGGAGTTTCGTCTTGTGGTGGCAGGTTGCAAACTAAAAAAAAGAAAAAGAAAAAGCTTGTATTTATTTTTTCGTGGACGAATTAAATTGGTGGGAAATTGATTGATTGCAATGACAATAACATCGGTAACTAGTGGACAAGAGAGTTTCACATGGAAGCTCTGCATAAAATCAATAATGGTGTATGTTGGATCCAACTAGTAGTATATAGACATCTTTTTATAGATATCCTTGATTGCTAAAAGACATCACTAACAATATTTTTAACGAACTTAACTATCAATAGCGAGACGGTTAAAAAGATAGTTCATGCGATCAATCGGTATATACACTTCAATATCATTTTCATAGACTGTTTTAGATAAGTTTATATGATAGTGTGACACTGAAATGTTTTACCACCTGGATTCCGGAAATGTATATAAACTGGTAAAAAAAAAAAGGACTAAATATTGATTTTAACAATATTGGATTATAGTCATGCAATTATAAGGTGTAGGTGTTACCCCTTTTTTACTTATAACTTAAAGCGTAATCAATTTATTTTTTTGGTAAAGTGTTAAAATCTATGTCATTATTATCACTTGAAACATTGTTCTACCTTTTGGTAATAGTTACAGGAAGCAAACAAACAAAAAATTTACAAATAAATCAAAACTTGGAATGAAAAATAAACTCCAAGAAGAGATGGCGCTGAAGAGTCTTCAGGATTTAGTCGAAGAAGAGTAATCAAATTTGATTGGCCAACCAAATGATTTAGTCGATATGTCAACCTAGGCCATATATTTTAGACGCAATTTTCCATTGGCTACTTTGAAATTCACATAGGTCTATAGTAAGGTAAATTCGCGTGTTAGAATTTGACATAAGAGAATTGATCATGAGTTTTTCTAACATTCCTAGAGCGTTTAGTGAATCTGAACATTCAATTTGGAAACTTTCTGAAAGAGAATTTGGCAAGTTATCTTGTGAGTCTACATTTCGGATTCTGTGAAGTGCCTACATATAGAAAATTAACCTCTAATTTTCCTTTTTATGTAGGCTTTGAAGATGTGTATTGGGCTGGAGAAGAATTACGTATAAATCATGGCTAAATGTATTCGATTAAAGCACTAAGTTTTGATCCAAATGAATAACCTAGACAGTAACCTTGGGCCTTGAAAACACACATCAACCATAACTTGACCGTGTCGGCCAGTAACCGACCCGTGTCAGGCCAACGAAAGAAAAAAACGACCTCAATTTTTCTTTTCTGTTCTCCTCTTCCTTGAGTTGAACAATGGAGATCTTCTTCACCGAAGACCAAATCACTTCTTGTCGGGCTCTCAGTTCTCCGGAGCAGCAATCCCATGGTTACCTCTCCCTGCAGCGCGCGGAAATAGAACCCCACCATGCCCGATTTGCAAAACCTTGAGAAGGTAACAAATGCTTTTCTCTTCGTTCTTCTTGCTTGTTTCTTTTCGTTTTGCCTCGATTTCACATAAATCCATCGCTACAGCCGCCTTGTTTTTGAATCGGTGATCGGTGAGTTTTGGCGGTGGAAGTTTATGAAATCGCGTCTGAGTTGAGCAGGTGATTGCTTGACTGGTGACTCGATGAGTCAGTGGGCGAGTTGGACTTCTTCGATTCGGGCTGTAATAATTTAAGCGGCAAAAACACTTTTCTCGAGGCGCAAGCGCACGCTTTCTCTTGAATTTCTGACCCATTGAATCCAATTTTTTGGTTGGTTATGGTCCACCAACCCTTGACCAGGGTCAATAGTCAACCTTCGCCGTTGACCGCCGTTGACCGTTGTTGACCTCTGTTGACCACCGTTGCTTGCTGACTCTTCGGCGTTGACCGTCGTTGATCGGTGACTTTTCCGGCTAAAATTCCGGCGAAGCTTATTTTTCCAGAATTTCAAGGTAAACTCTACTGTACCCTTGAATATTCAAAACCTCCTCAATTTCTCATGTTTTCTGACGAAAAACTGACCTGCTTCAAACCTTTTCCTTCTTGTACCTCGCACTCCACCTTGAGCTAACATCTGCAACTCGTCCTCAGCTCCACAGGTAACTTTAAATCCCTTGTTAACACCCACTGTCTCAAATCAGAAAAACCAACCTTGTTTTCGATCGGTAGTACTTTACCGTGAAGTTACCTCAAGATATCTAACCTCTTAGGCTAGGTTAACCAGATTGCAGCAAACCTGAAACCCATGCCCAGGTACTGCTTCTCTTACAACGTCTGCTCGAATCTTACTTGTGCCAGCCTTAGGATCATTGTATCTTGAACACCACATCCGATCTGAAGCCCGATGTGAAAATCCCTTAATTTATTACCCTAGCTCGAACTTCTTGTTTTTCCCACTACTATCCACTGGTCTGCAAAGTACACTTACTTGAGATCATCCTTTTTCTTTTCACGAGACTCCATGATATCCTTCAAATGCTTCTTTTCCGCTTTCTATCACCTCTTCACATGTTTTGCATCAATCTCTTCTATAGTAGCAAAACATAAACCCGAAATCTTTAAATTCACTTTTCCAAATTTCAGATTCTCATGAAGCGATGAACCTCTTTTCTTAAAACCATGTGGAGTTGGTCACACTGATTCTCATTGAAAGTCACTTTCTTTGACTTCTTCTTTTGACTCCATCTTTAACCCCAAGCGTTCTTCTCACCCACTTGAAGC
Organism: Boechera stricta; assembly: GCA_018361395.1. Classification (NCBI taxonomy): domain Eukaryota; kingdom Viridiplantae; phylum Streptophyta; class Magnoliopsida; order Brassicales; family Brassicaceae; genus Boechera; species Boechera stricta. The sequence goes on along the minus strand of CM031544.1, from coordinate 22,595,399 downwards.
GATTGCCTTGTAGATAATAGAGCCTTTTACATATTTTCGGATATCACCTTCTTATTATCCTTGTAGAAGTGCATGTACTCCTTTCCTTCATACACAACCGATTTTCCAACATCCCATAAATCGATTCCTCACCTGCGGTATGTACCTCACATCCTGAGTATCACTTGAGATCTGGATTTTGAATTATAATCTTTCGATTCACTTGATGTTAGGTGTTGTTCCATAAACACCTTCTCACCATTCATTCTTTGAAGTCGGAAACAAGACATTCTTGTCTGATGTCGCGAATGTAATCATAACCCATTCTTGCAATGTGTCATGGTTGCTAACTGTGCACCAATGGCTGCTACCGCTGCGATATTCGCAGATTCTTGATTTCTTTCTTCGGGCAATCCTTTTCCGTTATTCTCACTTACATGAAACAACCTGTGTTGATTGTACTTAGGCCTTGACTGACCTGCCTCTTTCTTAGACCCCCCGGGTTATTCTCGAACCTCGTTCTCCGACCCGCCTCTACTTCAACATATAACCCTTGTCCCCGATGCAATTTCACTCTGCAACAACTCTCTCTCTCTTCGAAAGACCTCATTCAACTGAGTGTCTCGCCATACTTATGGTCTCCTCAGCGAAAGCATACTAGAGAACTAACAACAAGATTGCCAGACCTCTTCTCCGACACCTCCACCTAGTTGTTCAGATCCGCAACCAACTTAAAAAAATCATTAACATTCTCATCTATACTTTCGAGTCATTCATCTTAAAAGTATATAACTTAAGTCGTAAAGAGTATAGTTGAAAGAAGTCTTCATGTACAACTTGCTCAACGTAATTCACATATCTCGCCGTAGCCACACAATATCTTCCAGACTCGATTCCCCACGCTCAAGATAATCGATCCTTTCGCTTTTCGATTTTTTCAAACTTCGATCAATCTCCTGAGCTAACTCATTAACTCCATCCTTTCCTTTATCGTGGATCTTTCTTAAAAGTTCTCTAATTTTTCTTTCAGGGCTAAATTCTTCAAAGAATTTCATCCGTCAAGATCGACTTCAACCTTAAAACTCCAAAGGATAACACGCGAACTTTCCACAAAGAAAATCACCATCCCATCCTTCACTGCATCTGATTACTCATTCATTTTATGTTAAGAAACCTCGAACAAGATCCGCTATGAACAATACCACGATAAACACCCCAAAAAACTCAATGATTCTCTTTTCAAATCCTTCAAAGACTTACAATCAAAACTCTGATCGCTTCCGATACCACTAGGTAAATTGTGATGCGAAGTTATGATTTTTGCTAATTGACACAAGAGATCGATCACCAGCTTCTCTAACCCAGACGTTGTGAACCGTTTCCCACAACTTCCACTAGAACTTTTAGTGAATACACGAACACCACTCAAGTTTTAGGTTTTACAAAGAGAATTTGATCTAAGCTATCTTGTGAGTTTACGTTTCGGATTACAAAACTCTAATTGGGGATGCCCTACTTATATAGAAAATTAATCTCCTAATTTTTATTTTTTTTTTCAGAGGCCAAGATGTAGATAAGTAATACCTATATCATCACATGCAGGATTTGAAAAAATAATATTTTCTCATATTAGGGTCTCTAATTATCGAAAAGAAAACTTTAGCTAGACATAATGTTGTTTCGGCCGACTCAGCACGAAACTAATCTATGAAATAATTTGGTAGATTAGTTTCAAATTGATTGGAAAGTTCAGACGTAAAACGACTTCGTGTCATTCTAATTTCCAGTCAATACGGATCACATCTTATGGACTTTTCTAGTTTTCTTGCTATCAGGGTCATGTGGATCGCTGAGCTTCGCATGTGTCGCAAGTCGCAACTCTCAATAAACTATTGGATTATATTCTTTCTAAATTTAGCTGGACTCACCGGCTCAGCCCATAAATGATTTAAAGACCCATTACTCAATCTGCTTTTGGGAGGAAAACAAATAGAAAATCTCACCGTTTTTTTTCTTTAAATAAAAATTATGTTTGTTTTCCCCTGCATCGTGTGTTACTATGTTTAAATAAGACAACGAATCGGAATTACACGACGCCCAAAATGATTAACTGAAGTCCCAGTTTTAATTCCCTCACGAAACCAGTTTATCAACTTAATAAGGCGTAAAACGTGATTTTCAGACATTAGTCTATTTCGTGTCACGTCAAGCTAATGTCCTATCAAGTTGGCTCACAATGAAGCTCATAAAAATCGAAATGACCTAATTGGTGAATTGGAATCATGTGGTATGTGTGGGCGCATGAAGGAAAGGTCTCTGTCTCAACACTCAACTTGTTAATTACTAGGTTATTTCTTTTTGAAGTATCGTTGGTCTCACAATGAAGTTCATAAAAATCGAAATGACCTAATTGTTTTTCTTCTGGGGTCAGTAAACCTAATGTTCAGTTTTGCTTCTCACCATTCGTTTGTAGTTAAGGAAAACTACAACCTTATATATATTACATATATATTGTTTTGATAAAAAAAATTAGATTGAAATCTAGACTAATTTTTAGGAGGGTGTATTCAATCAATTATTTGAAGTAATTTGTGTTAAAATAACAAATCATATATTATTCAATCATGGAATTTTAAAAAGTCTTCTATAATCCAATGTTATTCAACTAATGATTTTGAAAACTACTTAAAAATCCACTATTATTGAAAATATTTTAAGCATTGGATTTTTAATGATTTGAAGGGATTTAAGAAAAAATATTTAGTTAAAAATCCAGATCTAAATCTCATGATTTTAAGTGGGATTTGAAGAGATTTTTACAACAAATCATAACAACTTCCCTAAATTCATCCGAAATCATCAAAATCATATAAAATTCAAATCATTTAAAATATCGGATTGAATACACGTTTTAAAACGTAGTAATCATGATTGAAATTAATCATAGTAAAAAAAAAAAAAAACTAGAATTTTGGTTTAGATGTACACCATGATTTTTTGACAAATTAACCACGATGAATTGTTTTTACCTTGTATTGTTTGTTACTATAATAGTAAAGATAATAACATTTTATAAAATAATATGTTGTATAATTTTTATCTAGTCGACAAGCATTTGTTGTATAAGCACGTATCACTCGTAACGCATGTTTTCTATAACTGAAAACATATCAGTGATCTAAAACACGTCGATTTGATGACATCAAAAATTCTACACGTCACTTGTAACGTTTAGTCATAGACTCGAATACTATTTCTTTTCATTCCGTTTCTTTTATCAGAACATGAACATGTCTTTTTATTGGTAAATATATAATGTTGTATCTGAGCATGAAACTGAACTTAGTAGTACTTATTTAAAAACAAAACTCCAATTGTAATACACTAATACTGAACAACCTAAATGCAATAGACATGTCTAAACTAATACAATTCTCCACTAAAAGCTTAATATTTTTTTTTCCTTGCTTTTTTTTTTTTAATATGAATATTTACGACAAAAATTTCAGTTTTAGCCTCACTTGTCAGCCTGAAATTTAGGTTTTATATAAAAACAAAATTTTCTATTGTGAATTTTATTTCAAATGAATTGAAATTAGTAATTTTGGAATTATCGTCTAAAATTGATAATTTTCTTTCCCTTATCTTAACTAAAATTTTGTTGATGTAGTAAAATAGTACTTCTCTGCCAATGCCAAATACTATTTTCTATATGATTTCTCTTTGGAAAAAAAAAAAAACAATTCATATTTTTTTCGTTATTTCGAGCATGCAAAATTTTTGTTTCTGAAAAACCAAAAAAAAAAAAAACCCAACTCTAAATTGTGGAAGTCCATTTTTCTCAAGAACTTGAAGAGGTGAGGGCTCTTCACAGCCATTCAATCTCATAAAACATATTGCAGAGAGACTCGGGTCGCTTCTTCTGCAATTTTGTGCGTCAATGGCTTCCAGAATGGCTGATTCTCTCTTCGCCTTCACGGTACTCTTGTTCAAATTCCTTAGACAAAAGGCTTCATTTTTCGAACTCTTAGTCTTATCTATTATTACCCATCTCTTCTTGTTGAGTTTCTCATTATGAATTTGTTTCTTTGCTATTGGTTTCTCAGGGCCTACAACAATGTCTTCCTAGGGTTCCTAAAATTGCTTATGCTCGTGTTTCTCCCGGTACTCTTCTTCTTTCTCCTCAAAACCCCTCTTGTTTCTCTAATTTCTCTACAGGTTATGGAAATGGGAGCTTCGAGTTAACTTGTGTATGCTTATGGAGTTTCAATATAAGGAATCAATAATGGGAAGAAAAAAAAAGTGAATTTGGGATTATATATGTTTTTTGCTTTGTAAAGTTCTTGTATTTGGTAAGGGGGTCTGCTTCTGTTTTTGGGATTGCAATTAGGACGAATGCTGCTAGTTCTTGGATGAATGCAGAGGGCTATTGTAGTGAATGAATTATTCTAGTTTGATTTTTTTGGTGGATTCATATAGGTGTGTATGCTGTGAGGCCGATTGATCTTCTTTTAAAAGGAAGTACACATCGAAGAAGAAGATGCATAGCTCCTGTGAGAAGGAGGATTGGATGTATTAAAGCAGTGGCTGTTCCAGTCGCACCGACTTCAGCTGACAGTGCAGAAGACAGGGAACAATTAGCAGAAAGCTATGGATTCAGTCAAATTGGAGAAGATCTTCCTGATAATGTCACTTTGAAAGATATCATGGATACACTTCCCAAAGAGGTATATGTTGTTCGATAAGTGTTATGTGTGATTGCCATGGAACTTATACCTTTTTTAATAAGCCTTGTGTGATATTTCCACGGAACTTTTTCTTCTTACTCACTCTTTGGAATACAATTCTCTTCAGGTGTTTGAGATTGATGATGTGAAAGCTTGGAAGTCTGTGTTGATATCTGTGACTTCCTACACTTTGGGGCTCTTCATGATTGCAAAAGCGCCGTGGTATCTGCTACCGTTGGCTTGGGCATGGACAGGGACTGCAATTACCGGGGTAAGCTCTCATGCACTGTCTCTTCTCTGTCGGCATGTTACTGTTCTCTAACTGGATTTGTCTCTTAGTTCTTTGTGATAGGTCATGATTGTGCACATAAATCATTTTCAAAGAACAAATTGGTGGAAGACATTGTGGGTACTCTAGCCTTCCTACCACTTGTCTACCCGTATGAGCCATGGCGGTTTAAGCACGACCGTCATCATGCCAAAACAAATATGTAAGTCTTACTGAGGCTGTTAGAGATTTTAACAATAGACGAGAGATAGGAAGTCATGATTCCGCTTTGCTTGCTATAGGTTAGTCCATGACACAGCTTGGCAGCCAGTTCCACCAGAGGAGTTCGATTCATCACCCGTGCTGCGTAAGGCAATCATTTTTGGATATGGCCCAATCAGACCTTGGTTGTCCATAGCTCATTGGTATATATAGATTAACTCTTACACAGTGATCAATTTGTTCCATGTCTTTTTTCTCTCTATATACCTGTTTACTCAACTATAATAAGTGTTCTAATAGGGTGAACTGGCACTTCAATCTAAATAAGTTCAGACAAAGCGAGGTGAATAGGGTGAAGATAAGTTTGGCTTGTGTTTTTGCCTTCATGGCCGTTGGGTGGCCACTGATCATATACAACGTTGGTATATTGGGATGGGTAAAATTCTGGTTGATGCCGTGGTTGGGCTATCACTTCTGGGTAAATACTTCTCTCTATTCCCTCTTTTTCGATATAGCATCAGAAGCCAAGATGGTTACGCATTATTGTTTCTCTATAGATGAGCACATTCACAATGGTTCACCATACGGCTCCACACATTCCTTTCAAGCCTGCGGATGAGTGGAACGCGGCTCAGGCCCAACTTAATGGAACTGTTCATTGTGATTACCCTAGTTGGTAATGCATCCCACCTGCTCAGATGGTTAAGTTGTCTGAGAGCTCTTGTTTGGTTTCATATGAACTAATGTTTCTGTGTTGTGACAGGATTGAAATTCTCTGCCATGATATTAACGTTCACATCCCGCATCATATTAGCCCAAGAATACCGAGCTACAATCTCCGTGCAGCTCATGAGTCCATACAAGAGAACTGGGGAAAGGTAATAACCACGTTATCCCGTAAATTTGTTGTGAATAATATGACAGTAATTTGAGCCACAACAAAAAACTTGTTCCCTTGGGAAGTTATTAAGACACTAAAAGATTCCTGGGTTTCTTCCTGCGTGGTGTTGTTGCAGTATACAAACTTGGCTACATGGAATTGGCGCTTGATGAAGACGATAATGACTGTGTGTCATGTCTATAACAAAGAGGAGAACTACATTCCTTTTGACCGGTTAGCCCCTGAAGAATCCCAGCCAATAACCTTCCTCAAGAAAGCAATGCCTAACTACACAGCTTGATACGCCCTGGCCTCGAATTGGTCTTTTGAAAGCTCAATATCTTTTTGCAGTCGCCGATGTTATATGTAAGCTTTCCAAGTGATAAGCTTCTCAAACACTTCACCAACGCTTTATACTGTTATCTTCTTTCCAATCTTATCAGAAGAGAGAAACTGTTCAAAATTATCTCAGCAATTGCAATTCTTTTATCAGTTTCTTAATCTTAGCCATAAGATTGGAGATTGAACAGTCTATCTAATTTGCAATGTACTGAAATGCTTAAAACTTAGTACATGAGAATCTTTGAAGAGATAAACATTATCTACTTACTATGGTAGCACATACTGTTGTGCCAGCTATACTTCCGGGAAAGTAAAGGAATAAAGCCCAAAGCAAAAGTGAGGAGAGCAAAAGAAAGTTAAAAGTAAATTCCTGGGACATCTTTACGGAAAGTGGAAAGACAGAATCATATACTGTCCAACAAAAGACACTGAGATGTTCAAACCCAAATCCCTAGAAATCTGAGACTGTGACCACGGTTTACACCACCATGAAAGCAGCTAAAGCTAAAGGTCAAAAGAGGATTAATTTCTTATATTGAGAAAAGAGTCAAGTAAGGACAAAACAGAACACAACCTGAAACTAGAAACTGAAAATTGTATCAATATCATCAACTCTAACAAAACTATGATCATGTTCTTCTCTATGTTTATATTCTCTCTATTGCTATTTTCTCTATTCTCTCATCCTGTAGTTTTCTAAGAATCCTAAAACATAAACAAAAGAAGCAAACCAAATCTAGCAGAAACAGCCCAAACATAAAGCAAGAATGTCAAAATGTGAAATCAGATGATCGGAGGAGGCAGAGTCTCCCACACATCAAACACATTCTCCTCACTGTGCAACGCAAACAGCCGATCCCCACCAATGGAGAAATCACAGATGGAGCCACCATAGCTTCTTTTTAACCTAGAAGTCAAAACCCAGTCTGATCCACAGAACACAGAGATCGAGTCATTCATGGACGAGAAGAGCTGGCCTTCGTGCAAAGCGAGTTTAGGGTAACACGGTTCATCAGGCATCTTACTTTTCATCAACCTGCTCCTAGAACTCCACCTCACACTACTCCCTCCTCCATCCATCCTCATATCAATAAACCCTAAATCCTCAAACTCATTCACCACACATATCGAATTGCTCTCTTCCATAGCTATCGCGTCTCTCACTCTCTTCTCATCTACTGTCGCAGGAGACCCAATATCAGACCAAGACCAGACCATGTTCTTATCCCGGAAATCCAACAAGCTAATGTAACAATTATCTTTCCTTGGAAACAAAGTTGCTACAAGAAGACAGTTCTTACCATTCAACCATTGCAACTTATCAGCATCTCCTAATGACCAACCAGGACTCTCGTAGAAGAAATCAATTTGCTTTCCAGTAATTTGATCCCAAACTCCAATTCCATACTCATTACTCCGTCCTTTACAGCTCGTAAAAATCTTAGAATCAGGACTAAAACTCAAAGCTCCAGCACTATAACTCTTAATCTGATTATCATGACTCACCTGAAACTTATACCTCAGCTCTCCAGAAGATGAGCTAAACAATCCCATTCCCCCGTCTCCTCTTCCTAATCTCTCACAAGCAGAGAGTACAATGTTACCAGAATCAATCCAACCCACATCGTTCACTCTCTGGTAATCAAGATAAATCGTAGGATGCTCCTCAAGCATCCAATCAAACACATGGACGACGCTTCCATGAGCTACGCAGCATCCGCCGTCTGGACCAGCTCTTATGGCCGTTCCGTCTCCTGGAGCTATGCCTGTGACGGAACGAGAGAGGTGGAGCCTGTTTCCGTCGAAAGGTCCCCATTTTGCGGTTCGTAAGTGGTCGATAAAGCCGTAGAACATTGCTTCTTTGTGAAGGAGACGCTCTGGGATATTGGGTGGGATGTTGAGGTCTCCTGTTCGGAGAAGGTCCAGAAGAACGGCGAAGCAATCTGGATTCCGATCGATGAAGAGATCCTCTTGTTCCTCCTTATTGGGTTGTGAAAGATTCCAATTTTCGTCGAATAATGCTCCGAAGAAGGAATCGCGACCTGCGTTAGCGAGCGTTGTCGCCGTCGTTTCGAAGATTCTGCCACCAACGTTGAATCTGATCCTGTCATTTGATAAACCCATTAATGAGGAAATTGTGATTTAGAAAGGAAGCAAATTGAGCAATATTTTAATCCCGGGAAAAGCTGGAGAGTTAGTAAGAATCAAATTTCCGGGAAAATTTTCTGTTCATAACAAGACAAGGACGCCATGAACGTTCAAACTCGGATTGAGATTTTTGAAATTCGATCGGATTCGAAGAAATTGAATTCTGGGAAAGGATAAATGAAATCTGATTAATGATTGATCAATTTACGTCGTTGATCTTTAGGGGAGGAAAAAAAAAAACTGAGATTCGCGGAAGAAAATAAAACGTCTTTCTCGGACATTTTTTTGATTTTTTCCGTTGCTCAGGCATTTAAAACATAAGAAAGTAGAAACCCAACTCACCAACTGGAACCGGGTGGTGGGTCTTAGTCTGGAAATTGATCATGTCACAACCGTCCGATGCTATTAGATGTTGTCGACTATCCAACGGTCGATATTTCGTGTAATTCAAAGCTAATACCGTGGTCCTTGGTGAGAACGTTCGTCAAGCCCATCTATATATCGGCCCATTAACCGATCCTTCTTTTGTTTTTTTAAAGCTGGAATGAGAATATTTGGGCCATATAAGCCCCGAAGAAAATTCGTACTGATCACATGATATTTTTCCTCTTTCAGACACTCTTTGGAAGAACACTTCTTTCCTTTATAACGTAATCTATTTTACTGAACCGTACAAATTTTATTCTTTCGGAGGCCAGTTAACTAGACGAATCAACACAAGTACACAAAACAGAACATTAGTTAGATTAAAATCGAAAACTACGTTTGATATCTTAAACATTGATATAATATTGGTAATGTTATTAACACCATATCACATGCTAAACCAAACTACATCCTAAATTCCCTCAGGTGCATTCGAGATACATCAGAATCTAATCATACAATATTAATTTTTTTTTTAAAACTACTATTAGTCTTAACTCTTAACACGAATTTAGCTACTAACCAGATAGAGAGAATCCTCCAATCAACGACCACGAGTAAAAACTACACGGAATACGTCAATGATTAGACGTCACGCAGGTGTGGTTAACGGAGAAATAAACGGAGTTTGTTGAACGAGATAACTATCATCTCCAGTCAAACAAAGACGGAAAGACATTAATGCCCCTTCTCTCTTTTTATTTATTTAATTTTTTTTATTTTTCCTTTAAAGCAAAGAGAGAAGCATAAGGGGACTAAAACGCAGCGTTTGCTTACAGAGATCAGTCGGTCGAAAAGCGGCTACCTTTTGTTGCCTACAGAATTTGTTCGTTTCTTTTTAACTCTCTCCGACAAACCCACGATAAAGAGAGAAAAAGGACAAGAGAATCATCCATGGAAGACTCTGGTATCGATGAAGCTGAGGTCTACGCGGTGGAGAAGAACACGCCCAAGACAGAGAAGAGCGAGAAACTGAAGCCGGAGAAGGAGCTTGATAACGGACTGAGTCAACTCAGAGACGAGGAATCACTTGGTGAGGATTTGGACGATTTACATGATGAGGCCGTGCGAGAAACCCTAGACAAGGATCAGGTTGAAGGTAACGGTTGTTTATTTTTTGCCAAAATTCTCTGATGATTTTATTCGGAGGGTTTTAATTTTGACGAAATGATGTTTGTGTTTACCAGGTGTTCGAGAAAATTCTTCTGTGGAACCAAATGGTGAAGATGTAGGAGAGGTTAAGGTGAGTTTGCTCGCGACTGTAAATTTTCTCTCTTTTTCTTGCTGCTTTTTTAACGCTAACAACTTAGATTCTCTCATCGACATCGATTGTGCTGGAAATCATAAAACTTGATATTATGAAATCACAACTTCACTTCAGTGTGCTCTTTGTTACTCGTTTAGTGATATACAATTACATAGGAAGAGGAGTAATCATAATGGTTTAACCTTTGGCCAAGATCCAATCTATATACGAGTACATGCGTAGAGGAGTAATAATCTGTATCACTTTGATCCGTTACACTTAATTGTGTCTAATTTATTAGGCGATTTTGAGCACAGGAATCACTTTTGTCAAGGCATGACGTTTGACTGCTTTTTGTATCACATTGGCAGGAGACGGATAGCGTCAAGGAAATTGTAGTTAGTGCGATTGTGCCTGTTGATGAAGTAGAAGAAAACCGTGAGGTAGAACCATCTCCTTGTCTGACTGCATCGTCAGATTCATTAACAGTGAAGCCATCTCCATCTTCAGATCCTGCAACAGCTTCAGCTGCACACGGTTTATCACTGGTTTCAATTCCAACTAAACAGGAGCAAAGATCTGATTCTCGGGTGGTTAGCAGATTGTCAGTTTCTCCCGTTCCGAGGACACCGGCTCGTGATGGTTACAATTGGAGAAAATATGGACAGAAGCAGGTTAAGAGTCCTAAGGGCTCACGGAGCTACTACAGGTGTACGTATTCTGAATGTTGTGCTAAAAAAATTGAATGCTCCAATGATTCAGGCAAAGTGGTAGAGATTGTTAACAAAGGTTTGCATAGTCATGAACCTCCCAGGAAGAATAGCTTCTCCCCGAGAGAAATTAGAGTTGCATCAGCTATCCGGCCTGTTTCAGATGATAATACAGTAGTAGAAGAGCTAACAATAGTCCCTAGCGATTCAGATCCGTCTGCTTCTACTAAAGAAAACATCTGTGAGTCGCAAACAATTGTTGAACAGAAGAGACATTGTGAGAACGAAGCTGTGGTCGAGCCAGAGCCAAAACGAAGGCAAGTTTGTAGAATTTTGGATATCCGTGCTTACTCTTCACTTTGAAAGATGAAATTAATAGATTTTATCCTCTTTATTTTTGGGGGTGTTTCAGACTGAAAAAAGATAATTCACAAAGTTCAGATTCTGTCTCCAAACCTGGCAAGAAAAATAAAGTCGTGGTACACGCAGCTGGTGATGTTGGGATCTGTGGTGATGGATACAGATGGCGTAAATACGGGCAGAAAATGGTGAAAGGAAATCCTCATCCAAGGTCTAAAAGCTAACCGCATTACCCATTTCTTTGTTCATCGATGAGTTTTTTTTTTTTTTCCAATACTCCTGGTGATTGATGTGTGTTATGTTCCAAACATTCAGGAACTACTACCGATGTACTTCTGCTGGATGTCCTGTTCGTAAACACATTGAGACAGCAGTAGAGAACACAACAGCTGTAATAATCACATACAAAGGAGTACACAACCACGACATGCCGGTGCCAAAGAAACGCCATGGTCCTCCTAGCTCAATGCTCGTGGCTGCAGCCGCTCCCACATCTATGAGAACTTGGTCAGACGATCAGGTAAACATTCCCACTTCAAGCCAGTGCTCGGTGGGACGAGAAAGTGAGAAGCAGAGCAGTGAATCATTGGATGTTGGTGGTGAGAAAGTGATGGAATCAGCTCGGACTTTGTTAAGTATTGGATTCGAAATCAAGCAATGCTGATTATATGTAATTTTATGAGTTTAGTGTTCATCGACTCAATTTTCGCCTCCTTGTTCTTGTTATATAATAATAAAAACACCCATGACGATATCCATAATTATTAGTAGTGGTTGAAATGTTCGATTAGCAACTAAATACGTTTACATGTCTCTGTGTAATGGTTTACAGTAGGTTAATTTTGATAATTAAGCGCTAATTTTAGTGGATGTGACTCTGATTCGTCTAGAGGGTCTTCTGAAACTCCAAAGGGACTAAAAGACGAGAACAAAAACCCTTTCTCTCTACTCTGTGTAAACCCTAGTCTGTTCGTGCTCTCCGATGGCGAGCCTTCGATGCTTTCGTGAGCTGAGCCGCCGCGCTACGACGGTTTTCTTCATCAACCAGACGCGTTCGATCTCTTCATTTCCTGGGATCGAGCTTTCCGGGACCAGCATTTCTCATGGGACCGTAATTCCGAATCGATCTCTCACTAGGGATTTGACATGGTACAGTCTTTGGTATCGCTCCCAAGGTCGTTGTTTCTCTTCGAACACAAAAGATACTGGTGAAGCTGAAGAAAACAGTGAAGGAGAGGATGATGAGGATGATGATGATGACGAGGATGAGGACTTTGAGGATTCGGCGGAGATGGAAGTAGAAAGGGAATATTCACCGGCGGAGAAAGTGGAAGAGGCGGCTGAGATAGGGTATAAGGTTATGGGTCCTCTCAAACCTTCGGAGAGACTCTTCAAACCATATGAACCAGTGTTTGCCATTGTTCAGGTTTCGTCTCTGCTCTCTCAATAAATCCTTTAGTTTCATTTCACACTCTCACTGATGTTGAATGTTTATTGTTATCCTGTAGATTGGTTCGCATCAGTTTAAAGTAAGCAACGGGGACTCCATTTTCACAGAGAAATTGAAATTTTGTGACATAAATGATAAGGTATGCTAGCTTCTGCTCTTCTTCATGAATCTTTGCTATTCTTCTCTCCAAAGTGCAAGACTTTACTGTATCTCACTATCTCTCATAAGAAAGAAGAGCATTTGCATTTGTTTTTAGGATTTACAATTGTTGCTAAAGCTTGCTCTTTATGTCCCTCTGCAGTTGGAACTGACCAAGGTTCTTCTATTGGGCTCAGCAAACCAGACGATTATTGGTAGGCCTATCTTGCCAGATGCGACTGTTCATGCTGTAGTTGAAGAGCATGTAAGTGTCTCATTGACTTGCTTGGTGTTTTTTAATGCTAGTGAAGCTGTGCTTAAGAAAAATTTACAATTGAAAAGAGGAAAGATGAGAGTTTGCTTGCGGATTCCGATGACTGAGATAGGTATGAGTATGAAAGTCTTGCAGAATATTTATGGACGACAAGTTATTAGATTAATGGTCATCTATCTCCACATCATCTGAATGTCTTGATTTAAAATGGGAGTGGAATGTAGAAGGATTTACTCATGTACCAGCATCCCGTCTTTTTTTTTGTACTTAACTAGTTTTTCCTTGATGAGTGACAGGCATTGGATGAAAAAGTGCTCATTTTCAAAAAGAAACGAAGAAAGAATTATAGGAGAACAAGAGGACATCGACAGGTATACTTTATAACTATCTTGTTTAGACAGTGTGTTTGTTTCATCTTTGCCTTCTCTTAGTTCTTGCCTTTGTGTTATGATGTTGTTTTTGACCAGTCAACACTTATGTCCAGGAATTGACGAAGTTGAGAATAACCGATATACAAGGAATTGAAAAACCAGAACCAAAGATTGTCCATAAGCCTTCTAAGGAAGCTGTTACAGAACAATCGAAGGCTGAGCTAGTTGCTTAGAGATAAAATGTGCTTCTTTTTTTTTGCAGAGTCCAATACATTTGAAGTAACTTTATATATCACTTGCTGTTCACTAAGAACTAGATTTTAAAGTCGTTGAACGGATGAAAAGGCCTTCTTGGTAGTTGGTAGTAATTAACTAGGCTCCTGCATATGAAATGTGATTTGCCTTTCACTATCTTGTTTCTCTGTTTGATTTTGCTCTTTATTTGTATTTAAACTGGCGCAGGCTTTTGGGAGCTGTTTGTTGCTTCTTTTTCAGAAATAAAGATTTGCGGAAACATCTCTCTCCTTATCTTCTCTATGCTTTGTAGTTTTTACTGTGGTATAGTTGTTTTTTTTTTCTTTTTGTGTGTTCACGGGCATCTCTCTCTTATCTTTAATTTGCTTCATCTATATGCACGTCTCAGTCACAGATATAAAACTACTGTAGGTGGTAAATTGGTAATAACTGTAAGTCACATTACATTCAAATCTCGATTTGTTCTACTGTGACTCTTACATTCAGGGTGATTGCAACTATGACAACTACCTTTTCATCCGCAAATGATTTACAAAATTTGATAATACTTGGAAATGGTTTTTAAAGTTTCTTTATTCAATTCGGAAAATCGTGTAAGAATGCCTTGAAATATTTTTAAATTGTATAAATAGTATCAAAAGTAATCTTTGAATAAACATGCACAAATAACTTTCTACATCAATAATCGTCTATATTTTCTTTTGAAAAATTTCTGATACATCTAAAGACATTTTACTGGTGTAGTCCTAATCCAAAGCATAATGTTTCAAATATGATGGTTTATCAAGATAAGTTCATATTTATGAATCTTGATCACATGACATAATAATTTGAAAAGAATTCTTAAGCTAAACAAGTACGTACATGTTAAGCTCGGGCGGGTCGGATACGGACTGGAAACTGGTGGGTCGGGTAGGATAATACCAAATAGTGAGTCAAGTAAAAGAATAATCATCGTCAACAAGAGAGATATGATAGCACACGGTGGCTTCTTCTCCTTATAAATATAAGAAGCTCAGTGCGCTTCTCAAATGGCCGTCACTTTGGTTACGTCCTTCGCTTCTTCTTCTTCTTCTCGCTTCCATTTCCGCTCCTTCTCTTCTTCTCCGTCGTCTCTCTCCTCGTGTTTCGTCCGATTCCAGTTGCCGTCTCGCCTTAGACTCGCTTTTGCCGTCACGCCTCTCTACTGTTCTTCTAGAGCCATGGCTCATACAATCGCACAAGCTACTCTCGGCCTCACCCAGGCTAACTCCGTCGATCATCCTAAGGTTTGTTCCTGATCGCTTATGGCATCATTCGATTTTGCTATTATGTGTTCAAAACTCGATTCTAGTGACTGCTTTGTAGATATTGTGTTGATTTTATTGTTTACTAGTCGCGTTACTATTTCCGATTAAGAAGATCCACAGATTTGTTTACTTCTGTGCGTTGTTAATTCAGATTTCGTAATCAATTGTGTTCAAGTGTAGTCATAGATTAGCTTTCGAGTTTGACTTTTTGTGGTTAACTGGATTCTGATTAGTCGAGTTTGCTGTATCAGATCTCATTTTCCGGGAAGGAGATCGACGTGACGGAATGGAAAGGTGATATACTCGCGGTTGGAGTGACGGAGAAAGATATGGCTAAGGACGTGAACTCGAAGTTCGAAAACCCGATACTGAAGAAGCTTGATACTCACTTGGGTGGACTTCTAGCTGATGTCTCGTCTGAGGAAGATTTCTCCGGGAAACCTGGCCAGTCAACAGTACTTAGGCTTCCAGGTCTCGGGTCAAAGCGGGTTGGTTTAATTGGTCTTGGAAAATCTGCTTCATCTCCTTCGGCTTTTCAGAGTCTCGGCGAGGCTGTTGCTGCAGCTGCTAAAGCTTCTCAAGCTAGCAGTGTTGCGGTTGTTCTCGCCTCCTCTGAGAGTGTTTCTAATGAATCCAAGCTCAGTTCTGCTTCAGCTATAGCTTCAGGTGTTTTATTTTTGGTTATAGTTATTTATTTTATTAAAACTTGAGAAGGGTTTGTTTCATTACCGTTTTGGAACTGATCTTTGTGTGGAATCGTTGTTTACTTTTGACAGGCACAGTGCTCGGTTTGTTTGAAGATAGCAGATATAAGTCTGAGTCGAAGAAACCATCTCTCAAATCTGTGGATATCATTGGTTTTGGCGCTGGACCTGAACTAGAGAAGAAGCTTAAGTATGCTGAAGATGTTTCTTATGGAGTAATTTTCGGGAAGGAACTCGTCAATTCTCCAGCCAATGTTCTCACTCCTGGTATGGCTTGTTTCTTGAGTATCAGTCTTTAGATTTTTCTTATACTATGAGCATCAAGTACATTGAATTTTATTACGAACGTTGGTCTTTAATCTGTTGCGGCGTTGTATCTTACAGCTGTACTAGCTGAGGAGGCCTCAAAGCTGGCTTCCATGTACAGTGATGTCATGACTGCAAAAATCTTGAACGAGGAGCAATGCAAAGAGTTGAAGATGGGTTCATATCTCGCTGTTGCTGCTGCGTCAGCTAATCCACCTCATTTCATCCACCTTGTCTACAAACCTTCTAGTGGCCCTGTCAAGACCAAACTTGCTCTCGTTGGAAAAGGATTGACATTTGACAGGTAATCTCCAGAGCAGTTGTCTTCTGTTTGCCGTATCAATCTCTTTTCCTTTAATTCTGATTGGTTATTGACCATATGGTTTTTGTTCACAGCGGTGGCTACAACATTAAGACCGGGCCTGGCTGCTCAATTGAGCTCATGAAATTCGATATGGGAGGTTCCGCCGCTGTTCTTGGCGCTGCAAAATCCATTGGTCAAATTAAGCCTCCTGGTGTTGAGGTAAGTTTATCACAAGAAGCTTGAGTTTCTGAGTTAAGTGAATATACCTAAAAAGCTTCTTTGCACAATTAGGTGCACTTCATTGTCGCAGCCTGTGAGAATATGATAAGTGGTACCGGGATGAGACCTGGAGATGTCATCACAGCCTCAAACGGAAAGACAATTGAGGTATCATAACACTGTTCCCTAAATGCGTTCAGCTTCAAAAGGTCAGAGCTTTCCGTTATTTTCTCTTATGCCAAACTAATTGTTGGTGGTATTGTGCAGGTCAACAACACAGATGCCGAAGGTCGACTGACACTTGCAGATGCTCTAGTTTATGCTTGCAACCAGGGTGTCGATAAGGTATTGTTTGAAAGATTCTTCCACTAATCAATACATAGAAGCAAGAGGGGGATAATTCAAACATTCTTTCTGTTGTTTTTTCCATCAACTGTGTATATTTGCAGATTGTTGACCTTGCAACGTTGACTGGGGCTTGTGTTGTTGCTCTTGGAACATCAATGGCAGGTACATAGGGTTGTGTTAAAAGTACACTGCATAACATTGACTCATGATGATTGAATATCGGTTTGGATTTTTGTTGTGTGCAGGCATATATACACCTAGTGATGAGCTTGCAAAAGAGGTGATTGCTGCATCAGAGAGGAGTGGAGAGAAGCTATGGAGGATGCCGATGGAAGAGAGTTACTGGGAGATGATGAAATCAGGTGTTGCAGATATGGTTAACACGGGAGGCCGTGCTGGTGGATCGATCACCGCGGCTCTCTTCTTGAAACAGGTGAGAATATGATAAGAGTAGAACCAAAAGAACACACTTCAAAGACTTACATTATTGTTCTCTAACAAAGAACCGGATTTGGTGAATGGTTGCAGTTTGTGAACGACAAGGTTGAGTGGATGCACATAGATATGGCTGGACCGGTGTGGAGCGAGAAGAAGAAAGCTGCGACTGGGTTTGGAGTTGCGACGCTCGTTGAGTGGGTACAGAACAATTCTTCTTCTTAAGATGAAACCTGGTGACTCATTGTTCTGAGTGATTTACTTGTTTCAACATTAATGGATATTCTTGTTTTCCATTCTCGTCAAAATACAGTATTTTAACATATCAGAGGTTTAATAAAGTGTTTTAGTTTACTACTTTGCTTTGTCTGAATTGTGACGCCCGAAATATAAATGAGTTATATCAATCAAATAAATTAGTTAACCTTGTTGAGTTGAAAAAGTTACTAAAATGGGTGAGAAATTTAAATATAACTAATTTTTATATCAGAGTAATATAACAATCTACTAATTTCTATAGTCTTTTTGTAGTGAATTCGTATAATTAAGTTAAATCTATAAAATATATGTAGCTTTAGATTAGATCTAACACTCACTTTTGCTTTGAGATTGTTGGTTTTTAGTTAATAGCATCATTTTACTTGAATTAATAATTAAATAATCAAGCTAATTTTTTTTCAGCTTCTTGTTGTTCATCACAATAGACAAAAAAAAACAAAAACAAAAACAAAAACATTCTTTTAAATAAGTTTTAGAAAAGCAGAGCTCATTTCCACAACAATCAACATTGTCCGAAGCTTAAGCAAGACAGGATATCTGTTCTAGCTTTCCTCTTGAGCAGGAGCAGAAACAGGAGGAGTAGGTTCAAGCATTCTTACAGAACGAGGAAGCATAAACTCAGCAAACACAGGGTAGTGAGACGAAGGATACAAGTCGTCGATCTTATCATTTACCACCTCGCACATTACAGGAACTATAGATCTACCTCTGTAAAGTATCCAATCCGTGTGTAGATCTTGTGTTTGTCGGTCCCAGCAGAGGCATAACGCTCTAAATATTAGCTTCAAGAACTCTACCGTTCCCTGCTTGTCACCTGAACAAAGGCCCAAGATGTTATGATATAGAAGCTTTGGATATAAATGATTCTAATGGCTCATGAGAGGGTGAAATGTTTCATACCTTTGAATTCATGATATGTTCTTATGAGAGCAGTGTTTTTTCTTACTCGGGCACTTGGCCATGCGTCTCTCATGTCCCCTACCACACCGTGCTCTCTGCAAGTTGAATGAATGCCCAAAGCCATTTATCAGCAGTTAAATAAGACTACATGCTTTGATTTGAAACTAGTTGATCAGTGTGTAGAATAGTTCCGCCATTATTGCATTGCATAGGAGCCCTGAAAGGATATGAGATTATTAAAAGGCAAAATCTTGTCAAAATTGATATTAAGGTACCTAGATCTGCCCAACAGAAATCTCCCGGTGGTTGATTCTTTCTGTGTGTTGAATCCTCCACAGTACACAACTGGCAAAGTGGGAGGTAATGATGCTATGTGTTGCCATGTGAGTAAAGCACTTCGCCTACGGGCACGAGGGCTGATTTCATCCAAGTTTGTGTTGACTATCTGAAACGAAAAACCCGGCGGCTCTGCTCCTTTCAGTTGAAATGTGTAGGCAGCTTGTCAAAGAAACCAAAATACTGATATATATAGGACAAAAACATCAAACCCATACACTAATCTAATTACAATTCAGCTAAAATCAACCCGACGAGTAATCAGGATATGGCCCATGTCGCTACACAAGGAACTGCAGAACCCCATGCCGTGCTTCCAGGGACCGAGGGCGACTCTGACAACCAAAAAGTTCCACCCTCTAGCAGCTCTACCTTCAATTAGCATAAAGTATAGTATCAAGCAGGGAATTTAATTATTAAGAAGGTGTTATTTTTTTGTTATATCAACCAAATTTATACTTTTTCCTTGTTGTAGAAGATGGTGCAGTGTTCATCATTAGCATCCTGAGGCCCTTTTCTTGATATGCCAAACTGAGCATACGCTGCAAGCAAAGAGTACAACCATCTCTTTAAGTCCAAGGAAACAATGCAAACTGAAGTATTATAAAGGCATGTGAAACTAGAAGCTAGCTCCTTGGTTCACAGTAACAAAAACCAGATAAACAACGCCACCATCATCTCAAAGAAATCGCTGCGAGCAAGTGAAAATATGAGAATATCATGGACACCATAACCACACAACAGACACATCAGGGATTCAAGTGCACTGGACTCTGGTTTTTGTAGCTTAAAACACTAACTTGAACTTGATGCAATGAAGAATACAAATTGACTGTCAGATCTAAGCAATACCAACACATACTAAAAATAGAATTGAACCTAGATCTCAACAGTATCACATTGTAAATTGAGAACAAGAGGAGTAGTCTAGATTGATATCAAGATTCACACTGGTCTGTGAACTTAAGAAGCAGCAGATATAAATAGTTTGATAAACTGCCACATAGAAACAGAGTTCAATTACACCTAACTCAATAGTATTTACCTGGCAAGCCCTGCTGAAGATAATCCAACTGCGTCTGCACACCTAAACAAAGTAAACAGGAAAGAGAAGATAAAAAAGATAATCACATCCCTGTTCAATACTCCATAAGGCAAAAGCACAAGAACCCATTTCCAGCTTTCATCGACAGATCAAAACATACCCAGATCACTAATAAGAAGAAATAATCAAAAGATCTAACAAGCATTGGATCACCAATATGAAGAAGGAATAAAGATCTAACAAGCATTGATCCATCTGACTGAGCAAAAAGAAAAGAACCTTGTTGGGTGCAGAGAACGATGGGGGAGTAACTGGTGATGACACAGAGACACAAATCCTTCCTTTTGTGCCATGAATTAGGGCTTTCTTCAGGCTGATCATCGTGAAGATTGAATGTCATTACACTCAAAGACACACTCATTTTCTTTTGTCTCCTTCTTCCTGTGTCTTTCTTCTTTTATTTTTGGGTAGACGAATAAAGACAAAGGTCTCTCACATTAGCAGCAGCTCATCGTCGTCGTGACCTACATGATTTTCAATAATTAGTCAAAATTGATCAATTTTATGTGAAAACAGTTCTCAGGAATCGAAGAAATCAATCAACATAATATATATTATATTATATTATTATTAAATTTGGACTCCACCACGAATCAAATACTAACCTTCTTCTCTCAGACTCTTATCAACAGCGGAGACTGTGGAGAAGATAAAGTCTCAGACATTTGACGACTTTTGCCGGAAAATTTGGGAAAGTCATAGCCTTTGATTATATATAATTAGCAAAATCTTGTTAATGCCATTTTCCTGATAAAATTTTTATATCCAATCAGAGCTTCATCAACATGTAAATCAGCAACATCAGAAAAAAAAAAAAATCGGAAATGGGAGAAGAGAGGAAGAGTTACTTATTCGTCGGAGAGAAGGACGGGCCAGTGAAGTCACGGTAGACTAATCGTCTAGCTTTTTGTTCTCTCTGTAAATTTTTTAAGGTTTTGATAAATTAAAATTTAGTTTCAGACAAGCTTCGAACCCGAGACATATAACCATTACAGGCGCTTGAGTAATCAGGAGTGGACAAAGAATCCGAACCCGAAACCCGAAACTCGAACCGAACCAAAAAACCCAATACCGATTTGAACCCGTTATTGAGAAATACTCGAATGCGTCTAGAGATCTAAATCTGAAAATTCGAAAACCCGAAAAATCCGAACCGAACCCGAAATAATCCGAACCAAATCCAATCCGAATATATAAAATACTCGAATGGATTTTCTAGAGGCATAAACCCGAAAACTCGAAAAACCCAAACCAAACTCGAACGATATCCCGAACGCCGCTGGTGAGTTTTTAGAAGTCACACCAAACCAACCTGTACCAAATCGGAATAAAAATTGTGATAACACAACAATTTTGAATAACCTTTGGAGTGTAATTATTACAACAGTTTGATAGTTTTGTTCAAAACCGAATCAAACCAAAACCGAACCGAGAATGTTTATTGTATAGGACGCGACGACGCGTTTGACGAAAAAGGAGACGAAGATCCAAACGCGGCGCTAAGCTCCGTCCTACTCCCAAAACTATCCGACAAAGACAGAAGCAGAAACGAAACCTAACCCTAATTTTTTTCTCAAATCCCTAAAGGTCTGTGTCTCCTCTCTCTCTATCTCTTACTTAGCTCCTCCAAATTCGGATGATTCCCCATTTCGAATTTGCAGAGAAGAACAAATCCTCTCTTTCTTCCCCGTCTCTACCCCTTTCATGTCTTCTCAACTCTACGACTCTCATCCAGGGTTGTTGGTGCCTCAAACCCTAGATTTTGATTTCGCTTTTGAATTTTCTCATTCTTCTTTCGTTTCGGATCTCTCTCTGAACCAGATTACGTCTTTTGGGCTGTTGTTGTTGTGCTGCTCTCCAATTTCTTCTCCGTTGCGTTGTATGTGCCAAATATGAGTGAAAAGAAGGTAATTTCCCACTTCTTGTTAGCCTCCGAGTTTCTTTACTTATTTTTGTTTTCCATAAGGTTTAGTTCTCATGGTCTAGAACGATGCAAAGTTGCATTTAGAGCTCACCAAATTAAAACAAAAAAAGAGTAGTATCAGGTGATTTCGTTTCATAGAGATAGTGTTATTGTAGTTTATAAAGTGTTTGATCTTGTTTCAATTAAGAGCTGTGAACTTTTCAACGGGCGAAATCTAGTATCTTTTTATAGCTTCGTTTTGGATCATTTTTTAGTTGATATTATAGTTGTTCTCTGAGGTCTATCTATATCCGAGATTCTTAATTGTTCTGTAAATTATTCTCCTTTAACTGACATTTGCTATTCTTCTTTTGTTCATGGCAGGTATTTGTGTTTGGATCCTTTACAGAACATGAAACCAGGTCATTTCTTGAGCAGAAACCCGTTAAGGATCCTCAGAATCATATAGACAAGTGTGTGGGAAGTATACAATTCGGCTCCTTGAATCTTGTTGCCGAAAATTCTTCAGTAAATACTAATGGCGAGTTGAAGAAAGGTCAGGCTGATGGGACAGTTAAAGCTCGTCCATCCAGCTCTCAAAAGAGACTTGATGCTTCTATACCTGTCAGCTCTGATAATATTGATGATAATGATGCAACTCTCCCAAGAAAATACTCCTCAAGAGTTCCAGAGCATGTGGTAGAAAATGGAATCATTAAAGAGGTCTCTGAAAGAAAATCTCTCAACAATGGTGTGGTGGTGAAAACAGATCTTATTGGTGTGGATAAGTTGTGTATGTCAGATGGTGAAAGTGATTCTTTGTATAAAGCTTCAAGCTCAAAATTCCAAGCTCTGGATAGTGAAAATTTCTCAAGTGACTCTTCATCTGGCAGCATACCAAGAAAGAAAAACCAGATGGTTCCTACTGAATCTGTTCCACCTGTTAAAGACTTTACACCTAGAGGGTTAATAAATGCTGGAAACTTGTGCTTCCTCAATGCAACATTGCAAGCGTTGCTTTCCTGTTCTCCTTTTGTGCAGCTCCTCCAGGGGATACAACTCCAAGATATTCCAAAGGTTTGTAACCTGCTTTGTTCTTTTTATGATTTTAATTCTATTTCGTATAATTGTTTTCTAATCGTGTTTGTTCCATTTTCTGCATTCTTAGGCTGAGTCTCCAACCTTAGCTGCATTTTCCGAGTTCATCTCTGAATTAGATGTGCCAAGCAGTTCCAGCATCAGAGATAACGTTACCGTTGTTGAGGCTGGTAGACCTTTTACACCTGCCATGTTCGAGGGAGTCCTTAGAAAGTTTACCCCAGATGTATTCAACAACATGTCTGGCAGGCCAAGGTTAGTGACTCCCTTGCACAGTCTAAAATTTTGATGTTTCCTCTGTTTTAAATAGTTAACCTTTCTGCCCCCAGTTCTAACTTTGTGTGCATGTATTGGCAGGCAGGAAGATGCTCAGGAGTTTTTGAGTTTTATAATGGACCAAATGCATGATGAGTTGTTGAAACTCAGGGAACAGTCTCCCAAATTTACTGCTTCTAAGTCATCAGTTATTTCTTTACCCAACGAGGACGATGAATGGGAAACAGTTGGACCCAAAAACAAATCAGCTGTGACAAGGACACAAAGCTTTGTTCCGTCTGAGCTCAGTGATATATTTGGCGGGCAGCTAAGAAGCGTAGTGAAGGCTCAAGGTATTTGTATTCTTTCTAATCATTTTAAATTCTCTTTTAAAAAGTCACGATAGAATTTCTATTTCGTCAGACACTCATATGTCATTTATGGTACAGGGAACAAAGCTTCGGCTACTGTACAGCCATATCTCTTACTTCACCTTGACATTCACCCGGAAGGCGTGATTAGAATAGAAGATGCATTGCAGTTGTTTTCTGCCCAAGAAGATCTTGAAGGATATAGAGCCTCGATTACTGGGAAGGTAAACGCTGTGGGATGTTAGGACCATGTGATATTCACATAATACAATACTGGTACCAGAAGATTTCTTATGGATTTTTAATAATAATTGGCCTCTTTGCTTGTTTGAGTTCTCTCATTTCAGGCTGGTGTAGTGAGTGCTAGTAAGTCGATAAAGATACAGAAGCTCTCAAAGATAATGATACTGCACCTAATGCGTTTTAGCTATGGAAGCCAAGGGAGTACTAAGCTACATAAACGCGTTAAGTTTCCCCTCGAACTCAACTTAGGCCGCAACCTTCTTGTTTCTCCAGCCAATGAGGTATAAAGCCGAAACAGAACTGTCTATGCTTTACATTTCTCTTACTCTCTATGTGATATCCCTCTGTTGTGAACTACTCAAATTTGTTCTTGTAGAGTTTAAGATATGAACTTGTGGCAACTATTACCCACCATGGAAGGGATCCCTCAAAAGGGCACTACACCACAGATGCTCGACGAAAGAATGGTCAATGGCTAAGGTTTGATGATGCCTCTGTGACCGCCATAGGGACAAAACAGGTGTTGCACGACCAAGCCTACGTCCTCTTCTACAAGCAAGTGTAAGAGAATCAGAGGCAGCAAATTTCCATGGTCGGAGAAAGGATAGTAAAATCATTCTGGGCTTAGTCTCAGGTCTTTTGAGTTTCAGTCACGATGCTATACTCTGGTTCTCATATTAGAACTTTGAAAGAAGGAATCTCGATAGGTAAATAGTTTTAGAGTACCTGGTTTACACTGAAAGTTTTGTTTTGATACCTTGAGATGGGTGTTTTAATCTTATTTTATTATTACTTCGTAGACTTATTATTCGAAAACTCATGTCTTATTTTACCTGTTTTCTTTGTCATTGACCTAATTCTTATTACTGGTTAAAACCAAATTAATCAATCAAGATGTGGCGATGAAATGATAAATTGGTTTAAAGATTCGTTATTACTCTAGATCATGGTTTAGAGATGTGATAAATACTCTGGATCATGGTTAAGTGATCAGGTAAATTATCCTAGATCATAGTTGAGAGATCCGGTTAATTAGTCTAAATCATGGTTTAGAAATCTCGTTATATACTCCAAAACATGGTTTAGTGGTCCACTTATCCATTTAAACAACATTGAATCTTCACACCATAGATAATTTTCGTCTTTCGACTCGTAACATGGAATATATGTTTATTTCATCATTCAATATACTAGAGATAACAAGAGTAGATTTTAGTGGGGAAAAGTACAGCTCCAAGCACAGACATTCATTCCAGAAACCCTTAGCTCTCAAATTCTGGTCCCAAATCTCATGGCACAACGTAACCTGCCACATGAGATCAACACATTAGAGTCATGATGTTTTAAACGCAATTTTTGTATTTACATAAAAATTTGTATTTTAAACCGATATTTCTAAGTTTTTGTACTACATTTTTGCAACATAGCTCTAGCGATACCTTCAACTTTTTAAAAGATTAAAACCATAAAAGAATGAAACTTCTTAATTAGACTTACTTCCACACTTAGTGCCATGAGCGAGAGGCTTCCCACAAAAGGCAGTGACATGAACAACCTTATCCATGTCTATCATTTTCTGCACTGAAGCTGTGACACGGCCACACGCGCAAGGGATGTCTGATCTCTTAACGACTGTGCAGCACGCTGCGGACGGGTTTACCTTTGGGCCTGGACGCTGCACGTAGACCGCACATTCTTTCATCAGACCTTCGATGTCTCCTTGGCACGTTCCTTGACCTGGGACTAGTAGTGTTCCTGAGATTACAAGGATCATTGTCAGACCAATCAAAACACGAGAATCTATCACCATTTTTGTTTGAATCTAGTGAGTGTAGCTTTGAGTTTTTGGTTAAAGGAGAAGTTGTTTAGGGTCCTTATATAGTGGCTTAGAGGGTTTAAGGGTTTGTGCTGCATGTGAGGTTATCTTTTTGTGTGCTGAGATGAGACTGTAGACTTAAGTTAATCTTTTCCAACTGGTTTCATGTGACAAAAGACTTGAAATTTTCTGTGATTTATGAAGACTTAAGTTTAACTTTTCCTATTGGTTTCATGTGACAAAAGACTTGAAATTTCTGTGAGATTCTGAGGAGTTTCCTCGTAACTACAACTACATTGGCAGCCAATGCATGAAACTTATATCTGAGCACATATATATGATAGATAACTAAATGACAAAATAGTATTTATTGAACCCAAAAATGAAAAGAAAGAACCAAAGTGACAAATTGTGACAACTACATGGCAGCTATCTTAACTATCAAAACGTAAATTTTCTTCAAAATATCTTTTACTGAAACCAAGTGAATGATGTTTCAAACAAAAAGCCTCTGAATCAGACGGAGGCTCTTACTCTTCACTCGTGACGTCATGATGTCATTGAATGGTAACCTTACCCGGCGTAGTTTAGTCAAAATCCCCAATTTTTGAAAATTCTCGACAAAACGCCTAAAAGGTTTTGTTTTGTCGAAACCAAAGATCAAACCTTTGCGAGAAATTTTCCCTCTTTTTCGGCAACGAATATAGGTTTCATTGAGTGGCAGTAGATTTGTCGGAAAATCTGGAGAGGACATTTGTTAAGGCGTATAGAAATGTCTGCGACGCCAAGGATCCCATTAACACACTCAAAGACTTGTCGCAGATCAAGTATTTTCTTGCTTTCTATTTCTTCTCTTTTCTCCTATGGAATTTGGGTTTAGGGGAAATGTTCATTTCCTAGGTTTTCTACTGTTCTTACTGGGTTATGGGTTAATGGGTCATTCGTTTCTTGTTTGAGGTGCCCTTTTTCAATATTTGTGGAAAAAGATGTGACCTTTTTGGTGTTTCTGGTTCGAAATTCTCGGATTTTTTTTCAGTATTGAGTGAATGGTGGAATGAATTTAGCGACTAAGAAAGTAATAAGATACTCCTCGGTATATCATTTGTATTCAGTTCACATACATTATTGGTTCCTGTTAATTTAGGCTTTAGCTAAGGGTTTGTGTTTGTATTATCTGAAGTTGAAGTCATGTAGATCAAATCAGAGAATCTGTTTGTTTCTTATCGTTGTGAACCTGTTAATTTAGTGAGTGGTTTCTTTGTTTCAAGGGGAAAGTGTTTGTTTATATACATTTTAGTTTTTAAGCCTTTTTAAATGCAAATCAGATCTGATAGTGAGTGGTTTTAGTTTTTGAGTGGCTTTGCCTCTATCCAACCAAGTGTCTGTTTCTTGATTTTTGCTGGATTTATTGCATATAGGGGCTTTGGCAAGTGGATGGTTAAGCTCATGAAAGGATATTTTGATACTGGTACTGAAAGTTCTGAGCAAGAAGAATTACCTGATACTCGTGCTGGTAATGCTGTTCGGCTGCTGGCTGTATCTATATCACAGTGTTCACATGTATTATCCATGTAATGTCTTTATGTATGGTGATTTTTAATCTGTCCAGGGACAAAGGCCAATGGAAAAAAACGGTACATTCCACAAAGAAATTCTGTGGCGTATGCATTACTAATAACGTTGCACAGGTTAGTTACATGGTTATATTACTCACAAAATACTCTTTCTTTCCCCTCTGTAAACCCTTATTCAGGACCGTTATGTTTTTCTTTTTACCAGAAGGACTACAAATGGAAAAGAATTCATGCGTAAACAAGAGCTTATTGATGCTGCTGACGCGAGTGGGCTCTCACACGCTCCTGTTGGGTATGTTTCAATCATGTTCCCAATCTCTAATCTGTTGGTTTTGTACCCAACCTCTGCTGTATTTCTTATTCTTCCATTCTTGTGACTAGGCCAGAGAAAGGAAAAGGGAAAGCAGGACTTGGACACTCTAAGAGGGAGTGGTATAGTGGATGGAGCTGCATGACAACACTTATACAGAAGGGATTAGTGGTGAAATCTAGCAACCCCGCTAAGTAAAAACTCATATCTGAAACTCTGCCTTATAGTGCCCTTGACTTGTATTTTTTGTAGAGAAGTAGATCTTATCTTGAGACTTTATTGTTTCTTTTCTTAGGTACAAGCTGACAGATGAAGGTCGGGAAGTTGCAAATGAATGTATCGTGCGATCTGGATTACCTAATTCAGTTGACATCTTATCTGATGATGAAATGGATCCTACACCGCAAGCAAAGAAAACACCTAATCAAAATCCCGCCTGTTCTTTTTCCATGAGAGAAGGTCGGGAAGTTGCAAATGAATGTATCTTGCGATCTGGATTACCTAATTCAGTTGACATCTTATCTGATGATGAAATGGATCCTACACTGCAAGCAAAGAAAATACCTAATCAAAATCCCACCTGTTCTTTTACCATGAGAGAAGAACAGCCATATGCCGATCCCAGATCTAGGGCACAATCAGCCATTCCAAGCTATATTCTTGAAAAGGTACTCCATCATAATGTTATTTGGACCTTTAGTTTCTTCTTATACAGTGTTGATTGGTGGTGAGGTGACATATTTTGCTTCAGTATTAATTTTTTGTTTAAAATTTTTGGTTTTCTCCAACAGTTTACACCGTTTGGTTATTCTAAGGAACAAGTCGTTGCTGCATTCAAAGAGGTTTCAGATGGATCTGGGGATAAAGATCCATCAACTCTCTGGCTCTCTGTAATGTGCCATCTTCATCAAGCAGACGTTTATAATTCCTGTCCGGACTCGAGAAATAGAAGTAAGGATTCAGCAGGACCTTCTAGAGCACAAACTTGTACGGTCTTTATCAAGCATATGATATAATATGCTTAGTGCTGTGTTTGTGAAAAGTTGTATGTTTTATCTTATGAAATCTTAACTACAAACACAGGTCAAGTTGATCTTGAGGGATTTCGTGCTAAGAAGTTCCGCTCTTGCAATGCTGGATCCACCTTAAATCCATGTTCATCCGGTTCAAGTCATGCTGTGAAAGCCTGCTCATCTTCTGTATGTAACCATTTGAGTTCAGTAGATTATTAGCTTTTTTTTTTAATGATCAGCAGCAACTGGATTGCTAAGCAGCGTTCAGTATTCTTTATTGTTTGTTGGTTACAAAGTTGGCATCAGATGGAACCAAAGGAATCACAAATATTCCACGCCTCCCTCCTCTTACATTTGGAGAAACGTTTGAGGAAGCATATGATGTGATCTTGATACTGGATGATCGAGAAAAGTTTGCCACTAAGGGGTTTGTGGAACATTTTAAATCTTACTCTACTCATTTATTTATTTATTTATTTGAGGTTTCTTATGGTTTGGTTATGAAAGTGTGATAGCAGCCTATCTACGTTATTGTTGATAAACACTAATCCATACCTTCTTATTCACAGATCACGATCCAGGAATATAGTTGATAACATATGCTCTGAATTCAATATCAAAATTGAGGTTTGCATTTGCTTTCTTGGATAGATGTCAACAGATTCAAAATTACACAAATTAACTGGAAAATGGTGTTGAATCCATAGGTTAGACGATTACCAGTTGGGGATTGTATCTGGATTGCTCGGCATAAGTACCTTGAGACTGAATATGTTCTGGACTTTATTGCTGAGAGAAAGAACGTTGATGATATGCGCTCATCAATTAGAGATAATCGCTACAGAGACCAAAAACTTAGACTTGAGGTGTGTGTACTCTCAACTCCTACGTCTTCAACTGGCTCTATCTCTCATTGCCGGTTTTTTCTCATTTTCTTCTTTAATTGCAATTCTAAATAGAGATCGGGATTCAAGAAGCTGATTTACATTCTTGAAGGGGATCCAAACCATTCTGATGCAGCAGAAAGCATTAAAACAGCGTAAGATTATCTTTTAACCGAAGATTTTGATTGGTTGTGGATTTTTCTTTGAGATTTGGAACCAAGCTTATTTTCATCTATATATGCTTCTAGTTGTTTCACGACAGAGATTCTGGAGGGATTTGATGTGCTGAGGACACAAGGGCTGGGTGAGACGCTAAGAAAATACGGTTTTCTCACTAAATCAATATATCAATACTACAAGTCACGGGTGAATGATAATGACCAGAGCAAAGTCGTGGCCTCATGTCCTTCTTTTGATAGTTTTGTCAAAAGGTGTCTAGACCTTGATAAAATGACAATCAGCGATGTATTTGCCATTCAGCTCATGCAGGTACTGCGTCTTACCAAGCCTTATTCGGTTCTTATATGTGAATGGTTCTGTGAATCCAATTCGATTTGAAAGTACAGGGGATTGTCTCTGCAATTTTCCAAAACCTTTTGTTGCAGGTCCCGCAGGTAACGGAGGAAATTGCCATAGCGGTTCTTGATATGTACCCAACACTTTTTTCTCTTGCTTCTGCCTATTCTCATCTAGTAAGACTTTTATCCTTTGCCTAAGATCTTGAAATCTTTTACTTTTTTAAAGAAAACCGATGACTTCTAGTCTGTGTTAAACTACAACACATCTCTCCATTGTTTTGAAGGAAGGGAATGTTTCTGCCCAAGAAGAGATGTTGAGAAATCGAAGCAACAACGTAATCTGTGCTTCAGCTAGTAAAAGTATATTCAAGTTAGTTTGGGGTCATTGACTTCTACTCTATTGTATTTTTGTTGTATTATTATACAAAATATTTCTAGATAATACAAAACATTTACTATCCCTTTCCCATAATGAAAAGTGTTACATATGCGCCAAGCCGATATTGAATAAATTACAGAAAATTTGAGATTAGGGATGTATATATGGTGGTGCTACATTTAGAAACCTCGCATCCTCATGAGAGAAGCTTCGACGTTACGGATCATCGCAGGATATGGGAAGGGCTCATAAGGCTCCATGAAATTGACATGTGCTTCAATCGTGTGAGGATCAGATCTCGGGAGACGTTTTTGTTGTTGATATGTCTCGTCTTTGTGAATGGTCTCATCAGTCGTATGATCAGGACTAGTAAGCCGAATACGTGCTGCACAAGCCAAAGAACTAAACAAGAGCAAAACGATGATAACTGTTGCTGCTGAAGCTTTAACCATAGTTTGTAAATCGAAAGAGATAGAGAGTCGTTAGGGTTTCTGGTGTAAGAGATCGAAAGTTTTTTGGAAGATTTGTTTGTAAACCGAGAGTTTGCGCATACGTCTTTAATATATATACTAGAAATTGTCCTGTGTTACAGCGCAGATTAATGAATCTAAACAAATCCGATTTTTTTAATAATAAAAAAAATAATAATAGAATATCTGTTTTTTTTTGTGCAAATCAATATCGGATTGTCCAAATAAAATTAAATCCGATTTTTTGGAATATTAACAAATCTTTTTTGGAATATTAACAAATCCTATAAAAATATCTGATTATTAACAAATCCGATTTTTTTTTAATAGTAAAAAATCTTTTTTTGAATATTAACAAATCCAATTTTTTTTTGGTAACCACAATAATCGATTATAAATAAATCTGATTAACAAATCCTATTTTTTGGAAATATTCAAAAATCCTTTTGGAATATTAATAAATCGGATTTTTTTGTTAACCATAAATTAAATGATTTCATTAAATGATCACATAATAACTAATGACTAAAATACCCTTAATGAGAGATTAAAAGTTGTTCTTTGAAATAATGACAATGTGATGTAAATATTAATACTTTTTAATGTTTATTTATAATATACTCTCCAAATAATATATAGGGGATATATATAGAGGAGAAGAGACTTTTTTTCATCGGCCTTTTCGGCATTATTAATTTATAAAAATTTTTATGTAAATAGAACTGTTAGTTACAATGAGGTGCGGATCAAGAAAAATAATTTATATGGGGCACAAATTATATATAATTAATAATATTAAGTTTACATAATAAAATAATATATATTTATATACCTTTTGCCTTTAATAATTTTAAAATCTTAAACCAAAATTTTGAAAGTACTATATCTATTGGTTTCTAAATTTTTAAAATATACTTAACTACATATATTATATATACTTAAAATATATCATTTTTATCTATTAATTTTAAAAATGCACAGTTACATCTTACAACTAACGATAGAAATGTAATATACATATATATATATATGTAATTTAAAATTACATATCTAAGAATCTAAAAATATCACACAAATTTAAATTCTAAAATATTAAATAAACTACAAAAAGAGATAATATTCTTTACTAATTTACTAGTTTTACTAAAAGAAAATTAATTTAAGTGTAGGTAAAAAATATAGGTGTTAATTGAAAATAATAAGAAAGATTAAAGAAAATGTAGCCAATCATAAAGAAAATAATAACAATTGTGAGTCCCTAAGCTTCAGTTACAAGCAAACGTAGTTTTGGTAGCCACGGTCCGGAACGAAAACCCAACTACACAAAAGACAAATTATACATCAATGCATAAAGAATCAAGTTTTTGATCATTGGTGTACTGTAGACTGTAGTGTGTGCGTAAGAAACTAAGAATATTAAACAGTGATACGAAAGATAAACTCCACAAAGATTACCACAAGCCTGCAACAGACAACTATTAAAGCACGTTCGTTACATATATTCCCAAGGTTTGTTGAAGCTAATCTTGCTGCAATTTATGGGCTAAAGGTCGGTGAAACACTCTTCTGCGTTTTTCTCCCCAAGATACAACCAAACAGTTTGGTTCTTTCCTCTTTGTCCCAAGATAACCTTGACAGTTTTCAGAACCACAATTGCACTTTACTTCAGGACCAAACTGCACAAATCTGCAAAAACAACCTAATATATCAGAATTTCAGATTACTTGAGCTCATCATCAATTGTCCAGAAGTTAGACCTGTAATCATATGTAAGTGGCTCTCCTGCTTCTATTTGACGAGCTGCAAAGACACCTACACGGATCTCACCTTCAACTTGCCTGTTAAAATAACCACACATTTTACAAGAATTAAACTGACTCATTCTCTCTTACTCAGCATAATCGACATATTTATATGAAATAATGTACGCTTTACCACTTTTCCAATACACAGTTTGGGTTGCAACTGTGATTCAAAAATCGAGAGGCGTTCCCTTTGAAGGTGGCATCAATCGTGAAGTCTTTATGAATCTCACACATGTAAAACTCTTTAATGCCTTTGTGTTTCATATCCCAAAGCCTTTGCTCGCATTGAGCATCACTAATCACTGTGGATAGAGTGAGATTAATCGTGAACCTTTCCACCACAACCGTAAGGCTCAAATACAAAATCAAGATAGTTTACCTTCACCGATGTATTCGACAATGAAGTCCTCTTTGTTGATTGATTCTGCTGCCTCTGCTCCCCAACCGCAATGTTCAGTCTGTAAAAACAAGAACATGACATGTCAAGATAAAAACAATGTTTAATGCAGGAATCATATAATAGAGACTAGTTTTACCTTAACAATTTTGATCTTTTTCTCTTTGCGGAATGGTCTGTTTCCACAAGTTTCAGGGCATCCGCATCCTTTTGAACAGCTTACGCATTGAACCCTGAGAGAAATATTTCAAAACGGAAACTATTCAAACGAAATTTCATTTCTTGTTAACAGAGAAGATTGTTTGTTAATCAACAAGTATACCTGCAAACACAGCTTCTACAGCAAGTAGGGCCACAATTTGTGCACCCAACACCATCATTAGCATTATCACGCTTTTTCTTCACCAAGTAAATATCTTAACTCAGTCAAGGAAATACACATTAATATAGAGCGAAATGAGAATCATGTACTCATAAGGCAGTAATATTGAATCGAAAGACAGTTGTGTGGAAACTATGAAGGATACTGCGTCTAATGTGCACATAAGGAGGCGGATCATCTTTCACAACAGAATCTTTCCGTGTTAAGTCAATCTTAAACTCCTCTTCAACATATGGCAAAGGCAACTGGCAAAAGACCTCCTGAATATGAAAGTAGATAAACATTACTTGCCTAGCTCTTGAAATTGTGTAAGAAAAACAAATATACAGCTTTCCAATCTCCTCCCTCTTTTGATTTCCGAGCGACAAGTCTATGTAAGAATTAGTTTCCTTCACTACACTACCTAATTTCAGTCACATTGGTACTTCTTTTTTCAAGCACGTGGCACAGAAACACTGACCTCCATCTCACTCTGCGCAACTGCATGCTGCTCAACCAACAGATATTTTATCAGTCCTGTGAGTGAGTATGTATGAGAATACAGATTGTAAGAATCTTCTGATAGGATCTACTAAATGCGGGAAACTGGAAAATTGACCTTTCTGTCTAGTCGCCAATCAGTTGGATGCCTCCAACAAACTGCTCTTCCTGGTTGGTCTTTCAGGTGAAGTATTTCTTTTGACCATGGAGAATGTTTATCGTGAGCGGCCATTGGACACTTTGAACACCGCCATTGGGTTCTTTGTTTGCAGACAAAGCACTCCTGCATACTCCATTTTATCAAATCAAACTGAATGATACCAAACTAATTCAGTTCACTTCCCAACCTAATCACTCTTACTTACTAACAAAACTAACATTTTTTTTGGCTCCTTAATGCTCTTTAATTTAGATTTTTCAAGGATTAGAGACTTTTTAAATATTAAAGGACATATTTGCCTTTAATTATTAATTAATTTTTTCTAATGTCAGTGAAAACCTAATATAAATAGGATTAAGACATACAAACCTAAATTTGTTTTCACGTCGAGTGATTAAGACATACAAACCCTCAGTGAGTTTTACAATTCCAATTAAAAAATGTTTCGAAAACATGATCGTGATCACGTATACCAATTTCATACGTGTTAAAAAAGCTTCGAAAACATGATTTTGTTTATATACATGTATGACTTTTGTGTAATTACATATACTTAAGTTTATGTAAAATATTGTTTTCTGTTTTTTTTTTTTTGTAGTTATGTATACCTATATTTATAATTGTGTAATCATGTATACCTAAATTTATATAAAATATTGCTTTCTTCTCAAAAAATCATAAATGAAGAATCATATCTATTCTAGTAATTTTGTATCTATATGATCAACATTCTACCAATCAAGTTTTTAATTAAAGCTTACAGCTTTTATAGCATAATGCAACATACTGCTAATACTTTATTAAAAGATTTCCCAGTCAAACCCTAACTATCTTATTCGTTGGCCTATCTTTTCTTTGTGCATTTCTACCAAAATAACAGCAAGGGAACTAGCAAAAGGTTGAGATCCGTGGACATCTATATGATATGCTTAGTTGAATATAAAGCAAGCCAACAACAATGAAAAAAACTTCCTTAGTTCTAAACAAAGAATGAGGATCTTACATGTTGAGGGCACCTAAATTTGCCTGAATTAGAAAAACCGAGACTTCCTTTCGCACAGAGCGAGTGATAAACGCCTTGGCAGCCGTGGACAGAACATGATAATTCTTCTCCCGGGTACACCGGCTTATGGCAAACAAGACAATCAACCTGACACCAAATCTCATTAAGTCATATGTGTCATAAATCTAAAAGATTCACAAGTCACTAATTGACTTCAAGATTCGATGAACAATAACTCTTAAACTAGTAAATTGAAAGTAAAACAATATCCAAATGAATCTGAGAAAACATATGAAATCTAACACGGAGATAACTAAAGCCAAAAAGGATGAATTCAAATCACAGATTCAATACTATTCTATTACTTCACACAAACTTCATAGCTCAAGATACAATGTATATCCTAAAAATCCATTGCAGAACTCATAATTTTACCACCGAAAAAGGTGAAAAACACACAAAATACCATTTTCTTGGCTCCAACAAGAAAAGGGAGGAAACATCTCGACTCTGAAACTCCAGAAGCCACTCTTCTCTTGACCCAATCTCTCACATGATCTTCCAGAATCAACCGTTTCTTAACACGGTCAGACGGATCCTGTTTCCCGATTAAAGCAGTGACTCCATTAGAAATTTTAATGTCTCTGACCTCTTCCTCCGGTGGAAGCATCGGTAATTGTTTCCCATTGCAGTCTCCGGCTAGGTTTTCAGGGGAATCGATAGATTTGGCTAATTCCGGGCCTGAAGCCGCCGGAAGAAAAGAAGGGCAACAAGTGAGAGCCACAGATGCAGACATAGACATGTTTCCCAGATCTAACATCTTACACTCGTAAGGACAAGATGGTGGAGTAAGAGGAAGACAGTTACTTTTTGTCTTTGTGGTTAGGCGAAAAGCGAAGAGACACGAAAAATATGGAGGGAACTTGAGGCGGGAGATTTGTCTTACTTAAACTTTTATACAAAAAGGTCCTTGTATTTCCAAACGTTTTCGTAATTGCCCCGAAACTTTATTTCTGCTTGTTAGATTTCTCTACCAACTAAAAAGTAAAAACCACCACATCCATTCATATCTACCCATAAGAGTGCTACACGCAATACTCGATATTGTTAAAACCGAACTGAACAAATCGCTGAAATTAATCAAACTATGATTTGGAAGTATATCTGATATATTGATCAGTGTTCGGTTTCTGGATGTGTTTACATGTCATTTTAATTTCGTTTTGTCAACTTAAATCAAATTATATGCTTTCTAGGTGTGTCTCTTTTTTAATTTACAATCTAAAATGAGCTTTTCCACCCCTAAATTCCTCAACTTTTATTACATTCGTACCGACTCACTAAAAGTGATTATAGGATTGCATATGGTGAAAGATAATCGGATTAATCAGGTTTGTATAAATTTCGATACGTTCATATATATAACGTTTAAACATATGAAATAAATGTGAGAAAAAAACAAAAAAGATATGAATTTGAACAATACAGAATTCAGTTTTCATTTAAATACTATACTCAAACAAAACCTGGCGTAAACTGCTTTGTTAAACTATATTTAGCAACAAAATCTAGTAAAGTATTGATATTTGTGTCTAGGTTTCCACACTTCACCACGCAATACTCACCTTTGTTTATACACTTTACAAAGATAATGAG
This sequence comes from Boechera stricta, assembly GCA_018361395.1. Classification (NCBI taxonomy): domain Eukaryota; kingdom Viridiplantae; phylum Streptophyta; class Magnoliopsida; order Brassicales; family Brassicaceae; genus Boechera; species Boechera stricta. The sequence continues at coordinate 22,558,661 of CM031544.1, read as the reverse complement.
TAATCGTTAAATAATCTAAAGAATTACTCATCCATGTATAGTTTATTCTTAATCCTCGTAGCAAGAAATTATGGCGTCTAAGAATCGATTTAGATGAAAAACGGACCAACAAAGCAAACTAGAAGATATGTCCATTTCACGACAACTTTGTATATAATATACACAAAATAAACTATAATAAAAAAGCAATATACATACAAATGGTGTGATATACAAATCTTTTTTTAAAAGATTACACGCTTTTTAAAAGAAAAAAAATGTTTTCTTTGTTATATTGAAATATTTTTTCTATTTATATTATGAAATTGGATTTGGACCGTTTTCAAACCGATTCCACGTTATCTTGATTTTAAAATCAAAATATATGTATCCATTTCGAGAACTCCAAATAAATCTAGATTACAAAATAAATCATTTGTTAGAGAATCATAAGGTTACCATTATTTTATTACACAAGCGAACAAGAATAATTATTATCTTCGCACGTTGATCTGTTGCTTATTTTTTGAAATTTTCTTCTGCTGGTTTGATACTTTTTACTAATCAAATTTGTTATCCTCGTTTAGTCCGATCCGATGGTTCCTCACCGTTCACTGTGGTGTTACTATAAATTAAAGACTCATGATATAACCATTTGAAAATAATTTTGTACATTTGATGATAACTATGTAATGTAGTAACATGCCAACATCGAATTCTGGGCCAACTGTATTTTTCTTTGGTAAGCGAACCATTCATTCAGTTTAAACTTTTTATGTCCAAATGTATGACGCGTTTTAAATTAAAATAATAACATATTCATGTTCATACAATTAAATATTGATATGTACGTGGTGTCTTGTCTTATGAATCAACTCTCTCCTTGTAGAATCTTATGCCATGAAACCAATTAAAAGTTACCTACTCTTTCAATTTACCTCGTTGTGGCCCATCGTTAAATTGTTTTGTTCAACACGCCCCATATATAATCGAGATCATTTAGGAAACGTATAAATGAAATATAAGTTTAATTATTTTATAATGGTTTATTTAACCGAGCAATCGATCATAAGAGACCATGATACATAGTTTATTAGTTTATGCTAGCAATGTTGTTGTGTTACTACATGGATTGCATTACTATATATAAAACTGATCAGAATAAAACTTGGTGAAATTAGTCATCTCCGTTTAAAATGTTCTCGAGAGAAATGATTAAATACTATATAAAGTACCAAGTGCATATTCTATTTCAGTATTTGTCCGAACGTGAACTCGAAAGCCTATCAACTTTGGAAACGACGATTAGGTTTAATATGTGATTAAAAATTAATCACATGTTTGGTTAAGTATGAGGTCAGGCCATAAAAAACCTTAAGGGGTAAAAAACAAAGTTATAGATTTTTAATAATTACGTCACTCTCCTCTTGTGTAACTTTGAAAAAAGAGACCACAAATTCTGCATTTCTCACCTTCCAACTGTAACTTTAATATTTGTTTCAAACTGATACGGCGGGTAAAAATAATCAGCTGTATCCTCCCTCACACTAAAGCGAAACTATCATACCAATGATAAAACAACACGTGTCAACAAGGACCGGTCAAAGCCGCCACGTAGATAAAATCACGAAGCTTGCTCGTTTTAAATTCAAAGAGCTTTCTTCTCCGTATAAGTAAGGCTACGAAGCCTCCCCACGAACATCGGCAAAAAAAATCAGATTCTGAATTTTGAAAAGAGAGAGAGAGAGAGAGAGAGAGAAATCGCCGGAGCTCAATTTCGCCGGGGTAAAATAATCGTTTTCTCCTCCTTTTCCGACGAGGTGCGAGAGGGAGGGGGAATCAATCATGCAGAAACGGAGAACAGTGAGGGAATCTCCGAAGATAACGGTGAGAAATGGTAAAGGTTTGGATTCCGGTGAAAAGAGAAGATCTGAGAAGAGATTGATGAAGTTTGAGGAGTTACCTAGGTATTTGAAAGATAACGAGTTCATACACAATCATTATCGATGTGAGTGGTCGATCAAAGATACTTTTCTCAGCGCTTTCTCATGGCACAATGAGACTCTCAACATCTGGACGTATGTTTGCTTCTTTTTTTTTTTTTTTGGAAATTTGAAATTTTGTAATTTGAATTTTGAAAATTTCTTCGGGGTTTTGAAATTTGTAGGCATTTATGTGGGTTTGTGATATTTGCTTGGATGATGGTAGTGAGTTCCATGGAGACGACGGAGCTTGGCCTCGCCGGGTTCGTTAGCCTTCTCTCCGGGTAAGAAATCTCGAGGTCAAAATCTTAATAATTTTCGTTGGTTTGTAGAAAATAAAAATTTTAAAATTCAACCTTTTTGGGCTGTGTGTGTGGGTCCTAATGACAGAGCAACAATTCGCTGGCCATGGCCGTCAATGGCGATGTCAAAAGATGTTTACTTCTCCAGCGATCAAACTCTGCATCACGTAAGATTCTTCCTTTATATTCTGTGACATTGTTTATTCTAATTTTAAGTAGTAGACATGTAATGTAAGTGCAAGTGCTTTCCAATAACATATGTCATTTTTCTGCTCATAAAATGCTGATTTCAATTTGCACCATGTGATGTTTTCTTTGGATTTTTCTATCTTTTTCTTTTTTTTAACCTTTGTTAATGGATACTTCAGTTTCTGTAGACTTGCTTTATGCCCACCTACTTTTTGAACTCACGTGATTTTCTACGGAAATTAAGGAAACTTAAGATTTGTTGTCGTTGGATTTGTATTTTTTTGGCACAAACATGTAACGTTCTTGCAACCTGCTCCCACTATTTGATGTTTCTGATCTTTCTTGGATTTTCTCTCACTTCAATTTTTGTAGACTTTCTCTGTGCTCACGACCTAACTTTCTAACTAACAACATTTTTCAACGGGTTTAAGAAAAAAGGCTGGTCTTTTGTCAACTAAAGAATGATTCGGTAATGTCTATTGGCAGGATTCAAACGTGACACACACTAGCTCGCTCCTAAAATCTCAAGGATATGTTAACTACGAAGCCGTTCCGAAATGGCCATGGCTCGTGTTCTTATCCGGAGCAATGGGCTGCTTGATCTGCAGTTCCATGTCACACCTCTTTGCCTGTCACTCCAGACGATTCAACCTCTTCTTCTGGCGCCTAGACTATGCCGGAATCTCCCTCATGATCGTCTGCTCTTTCTTCGCACCTATCTACTATGCATTCTCCTGCCATACTTACTGGCGTCTCTTCTACCTCTCCTCGATCTCAATCCTTGGTCTCCTCGCCATCATCACCCTACTCTCTCCATCTCTCTCAGCTCCACGTTTCAGATCTTTCAGAGCAGCTCTTTTCTTAACAATGGGTTTCTCTGGCGTCATACCGGCCTCACATGTGCTTTACCTTCACAAGGATCATCCTAACGTGCTTATCGCTCTCGTATACGAACTTGCGATGGCTGTGTTGTATGCAACAGGAGCAGCGTTTTACGTTACCCGTATACCTGAGAGATGGAAGCCCGGGGCTTTCGATATTGCAGGACATAGCCATCAGATATTCCATGTGTTTGTAGTCTTAGGAGCTCTTGCGCATAGTGTTGCCAGTCTTCTTATCATGGATTTTCGACGGGCTTCACCTTCTTGTGCCTTTTAACTCGAAAACACATTGTAAAACATTTTAGTGATATTTCATTCAATGTATCAATGTATGAATGTATCCATAGAAGACGCAATGTACCATCCAAGATATTCAAAAGTAAACAAAAAGTCACTTTCTCTTATAAGTATTGTTCAAGCTTCTAGATTCCATAAGCAAATTCATGATACAAAGATCTAATCTATTGTGTGATGAACTAAGCAGCGCTTTTATACTTGCTGAGTGTATATATTATAGAAGGAATCAAGGAACCTTTAATCAGTTGTATCATCGGAAAATGAAAGTGTAAGAAAGATACAGAGAGGAACAACAAGAAAAGCAGCAATCTTCAACAGTTCCTCTGTTTCTTTGGAGATCACACCTATTCTTGACCAATCACCACTATACCTGAAGAAGATTTTAAGAACACTATAAATAAGTACTATATATATATACTCTGCAATTTTCTCGCTTCGAGTGTGAAAAAAATCTTACCCAGCATCAATGAATCCCAAACCCAGAACAGCAACCGCAGATCGAGCAAGAATTGTGTTCGGGACTTTGATTCGCAAGACGGTTCGTTTCTCGTTTGATTTCTCTGCAAAGTCTCTCTTTTTCGACAATATCGTGAAGCCATTAGCCAAACTTCGGAGTTTGTTGCCGTTGGGAGAGAATGAGATGAAGCTACTGTGTTGTAAGGTCAGCATTTTCAATTTCCCGGAATGAGATTCTCAGTCTAAGGTTACATGGTGATAAGGGAAATATTGTTTTTGTGATAACAGCAAAGGATTGAGGGTAATTAGGTAATTAACAACAATTCTGAAGCTTCTTCATTTTCCCACCATAGTTCTTTCTTGTTTGCTCCTAAAACCCTAGAAAGTAGAAACCTTTGGAGCTATGGAGATGCAGGATTCGTTCCAGGTCCATAGGATACCACAATCGAAGTATGTAGACGGAGTTAGATGGCTTCCACAAGCTTCCGCTTTGAATCGTTTCTTCGCAACAGCGTTCTATGACCCGGATTGTGATTCTTCGTCAATCGAGATCCAATCGCTTGACCCAAACCCTAGAGGGAATCAGAACACGAACCCGTTAATCGAATCTTTATCTTCATGGAATTCACCTTCTCGCGTTTCGTCACTGGAAATCGCTGGAAACGGCGGTGGTGGCGGTTCATTCAAACCTATGGTTTCAGCAGCTACGTCTTCTGGTTCCCTTCATGTTCTGATTGTTGATTTGGTGGAAGGAGCTGCGATTGAGGAGGTATACGTGGCGGAAGGTGAGAGGTTCCATGTGGGACGCGTGGAAGGTGTGGATTGGAGGGAGGGAGGAGAATGTGTGACTATTGGGGAAGATGGGAGAGTGAATGTAGTGAAGATTGTGAATGGTGAAGGTTTAAGATATAGAAAGGTCTTTGATGGGAATGGGCTTGTGGCTTATAGAGCTGTGAAATGGGCGTCGCCGACTGAGTTTGTCACTGGAGGATATGGTTTTGGTTTGCAATTGTGGGATCAGAGGAAGTCTGGTGAAGCTGTTTCGCAGCTCAAAGGGAACTGGTGAGTTCTCAGCTCTTTTTAAAGAGTTTGATTACTGGTTGAATAAATGCTAGTTCAATCTGGTTTTGAATTCTTGGCATGTTTGCTCTTTCAATGATATGAATGAAAGTTTGTTCTTTTGGGTTAGAACACACTCTTTATCATTTGTTTCTTTGAGCTGTTTTAGCAATTAATACTAAGAATGGGACAGGTGAATCCTTTGAGTTAATAGTTTATTGAAGAAGCATGCATATCCTCCTGTGTTTCATCTGATTATAACATTGCAGGTTTCGAGGCAAAACTTCTGCAATTGTCCACTCCATTGACATTCATCCATCTCGGAAGCACACTTGCATTGTAAGTATTTTTTTTCTGTGTGAGGCGTGTGTTAAGAGAAATCTGATTTTATCTGTTCGAAGTTTGAACAACCTTTTTCACTATACACTGATGAATATGAGACTTTTTAGCGTGATCCTCAATCTTTGCCAAATTTATGGTCTATAATAGCCTCTGATAATTTTCCTTCATCTTGTCCTTTTTTACTTATTTTTGGAAAAGTAATCTTACATTTCTTTCTTCTGAAATTTAAATGAACCTTTGGTGCCTATTGTTAGAATATTAAACCACGTTGTGGCAGGAGGATATCCTCGTGATACCTTATAATCAGTCCACTAGTTTCAAGCACATTTTATTTTCTTGCTCACTAACTAACAAAAGTTCAGTGTAGCTGATTGGTCTATCATGTTTAAAACTGAACTGACCCACGGAGGTTTATTGGATAAAGTATTAATATCACCACAAGTTAGAAGCATGATCCAATAACTTTATCTTGATGCGATGTGTATAGGCGGGAGGTTCTTCAGGTACTGTTTTTGCTTGGGATCTTCGGTGGCCGCAGCAACCCATCGTTCTTTCTGGTGTTGGAGCAAGTGAGTACATAGACAATCCTCTGTCTGAAAGTGAGGTATGGGAAGTTCAGTATGACTCATACACAAAATCCAATATCTCATCCTCAAGGATTCTCCCTGTTATGACCTGCTCTGAAGATGGAATCCTTGGTGTCATCGAGCAAGGTACTAAGACTTTCTCTACCACATTATTTCTTCTTTCTTGTATGTTTTACCAAAACTGATGTTCCTTTTTTTTTTGTCTTGCCTATTTTTGCTTCAGGGGAAGAACCGATAGAGCTTCTGGCTGAACCTTGTGCCATTAACAGTTTTGACATCGACAGACAAAATCCACAGGTGAAACCATCATCATCTAACTCTGTTTCAACCTACTAGTTAACTTCGATCAAGTGTGTTTTCTCAAGCTAGTTACATTGGATTCTGCAGGATGTGATATGTAGCTTAGAGTGGGAATCAATTGCAATCTTCTCGAGGCCTTAGTAATAGTAAATCAAATCTCGTGTATCGATATGGAACCATGCACGGTACAATATGTTTTGGTTTTCTTCTGTGAGCCACAACGAAGAAATTGAGGAAGGTGGTAATAGATGATGAGAGACAAGCTTAAGGAAGAGGATGATGGAATCAAAATTTGAATGTGTTCAAAAGTTTCATTATAACAAGATCTTAATACAATCTGCAAAATCAGAGTATGTATTCATCTTAAAGTTAAGTGATCTTGAAGATTTGAAGTTCTGGCTTGAATTTTACTTCCGAATTTCTGTCGCTGTATTAGTGTGTATACCGACACCAAGTTAAACCTCAAACCCGACTTTGACACACGTGGAAGAAACGAAGTCGGCCGCAGTAGGTCCCACCGGAGCTAATACTTGGCCCTGTAATGAGCCGTTGAAATCTTGAAACTCTCTTTTTGTATTCTTTTTCAATTCTTTAAGAGGTTAGAATTTGGTAACAAGAACTTTTCAAACCACAAAACAAAAGAAAAGACACGCCCCACGCAAAATTAAAGGTCTCATTAAGCTTTAATCATTCAAAGATTATTTCACCAATACGTTCCAGCTCTTTCTTAAGATATTCCAGAATATCATCATTATTTTACATGATTTTTCTACTGTATTTTTATACAGACCTTTTCCTTTTCCATTTTTGGTTTCCTGTATGAGTTTTGTTAATGAGAATTTCTCATTCGAACTGCGAAATTGATTCTTTTTATGCTGAGAAAAGTTGAAGAACTTTGTCCTGTTTATGATCTGAGATATTTTGTAGTTTTATGAGTTTTGTCTACTTTGATATTGGTACAGACAGAATCATAATGATTTTGGTCTGGCGTGCCTTTTGTGATTGATTATATTTCCTTTTTAGATAGTTTCCTCTTTGATTTATCTAATTATTTCTCTGGAATTCACCAGAAATGTTCATCTCTTCTATCTGAAGCGTTTCCTTTTGCTTAAGAGATTGATTTAGTGATCATCACTCTCATCCCAAAATCTGCAAGTTCATCAATCAAATTTCTCTTCTTCTGCAACTTTTCTGGTACAATGAGATTCTTTCTTTTCTTATTAAGATTCTGCTTCATATTTTGGTGAAGAAAACTTTCTTGTTTGCGATTTGTTTCTTGTTTTATATGAAGTACAGAACATTGTGTATCTATAAATCTTTTCTCTATGTGTTTGCAGAAACATGGTTGAACGAAGCCGCAGCTTTAGAATACCTGGAGCTGAGACAACTGATCTAAGAATCGCTCTTTATGAGCGCAAAGAAGTTGTTGAGAGGCTCCAAGATGAGTTGAATGCAGAGAGAGAAGCATCTGCAACGTCAGCGAGCGAGGCCATGTCAATGATTCTTAGGCTGCAAGGAGAGAAAGCTGAGCTGGCGATGGAAGCTGGTCAGTACAAGAGAATGGTCGAAGAGCAAATGTCTCACGCTGAGATGTCGTTTGCGCTTTTGGAGGATGTGATTTACCAGAAAGAGATCGAAGTCACTGCTCTTGCGTATCAAGTGGAAGTTTATAGAAGCCAGCTTGTGAGCTTGGGGTTTAGTGATTTGAATAGCTTAGATGTTAAGCTTCAAGAGAACGATGATCAAGATGAAAATATGTTGAAGATAAATGATTTGTTATTGAGTGATAGATCTCAAACACCCTCTCCAGAATTGGTCACCGATCTTTCGATTCCCGAGGAGAAGGAAGTTATCGAGCAGAGCTTGGATTCACAGAAGAGTTCCCTAGATGTTTATTGGGAGCAGATCAAGACACTGAATGAGCAAGTGAAAGAGCTTACAGGTTTTAGAGATTCGATGCGAGGTCAGCACAAGACTTCAGTGTCTGAATCTGGACTAAACAAGGGAGAAGAAGATGTTGCAAGCTCGTCAAACTTTCAAGAAGAAACACCAAGAAAAGAGAAAGCGAAGATTTTGTGTAAAACTGATGACACAATGGTGATAAAGGTCTCAAAGCAGAAAAAGATGGAAAAGAAATCATCTAAACAGACCAGAGACAGAAGCGGTAAGAGAAATCGTGCAGAGTATCAAGCTGAATTGCTGCGGTTGAGACAGAGAGTTGAGCGGCTTGAGCGAGGAAAAACAAACACAGAGCCTGAAACCAGTGGAGTGATTAAGCAAGAAGAGATAAGTCTATTGAAAGAAGTGAAGGAGGAGAAAAGTTCTGTGCAATCATCTGAAGTAAAGAATAGCTTGAATACAATGGAAAATTTACAACCTTGGATCGACCCAGCCATTATATCTGTTCAAGAGGTATATGCATACAAAATTTTGAATGGTAAAACTTAGTCAGTATTTCATTACAACTAACAAAATAAATATTTGGCATGTTTATTGAAACAGGCAATGCTTTACTTCTGGCTATGAGACAAAGAAATAAAAGGTACAAGCAAATTTTTCGGTTTGTTCTGTGTTTGTTTGCCTGATGTCGAAATCTGTAAATCTTTGTATAAAGCTCACTAATTTTCTTTGTAGATTGTCTTTCGAGTGCCACTTAGCAAAAACATCATCTTGTGGATTCCTCGTTTATTTTTAATTTTTTAATTTTTTTGGTGTGTAAATAAATATATATTGAGGAGAAATGCAAAAGACAAGACTGTTTTCTTGGTCCACAATTTATCAAGACGAGAACAAAAGGTTGGTTTGGAATGCAAGTAACCAATCTTGCGTTCTGTGATTCGTGACTCTTGGGTATCACTTTGGGGAGGAACTATAGTCATCTATTACTCCTAATCGAAAACCTCAGATCGCATTACATATTGGAATCATCATACAAATTTAATTTCTTGTAAATACTTTTAAGCATCAAGAATCAGCTTAATATGTCTATAATCACTTTAAACCTGGACTTTAGAACTTTTCTTTGAAGAGCCAATAAGATCAAGGAACTCTACTTTCTGCAAGACAGAATCTTGCAGACGACTTTCAGCAGATCTACTCTTTGAAAGATTGAGGCTTATACATTAACTCTGATCGGAATGTACACGCATGCCTCATTTGGGGTTTTATTAAAAGAAGCAGCCATTATAGACAAAAACACAGATAAAGAATCAACTATTTTATATACCCATTTGCTTCATCCACAAAGACCATTTGATAGCCTCAAGAAATTCGTCGTTCCTGCGCAAAGCTGTGACCAAATTGGTGTAAGTTACTTTATCAGGTGTTATCTTTTTTCCCCTCATCTCCTTCACCAACCCAACAGCTTCTTCAACCATACCACCTATACCATAAGCCTTTATCAGTGTGTTATAGCTACACAAGTCAGGACCAAGTCCAGATTCTTTCAATTCTCTCAGCACTTCCGTGACTTCATCGATCCATCCTTGCTCTCCATAAATATTGATCATGATGTTATATGTATAATGATCTGATCCACAAGTAGACTTCATCCTCTTCAAGATGCTTCTGAATTTCTCCATCTGTTTATCTTTCCCATATGCATCCAGCATAGAGTTATAAGCTTCAAGTGATACAGAAAACCCGTCGAATTGCATATTCTTAATCGCTGATGACATGTTTGTGAAGTCCTTGTTCTGTCCATAGGCGGCTATAATGGTGTTGTAAGATATTACATCCACAACTCCGTGTCTTTTCGCCAGCAAGAAAAGCTCGTTAACCTTTTTGAAGAGCTTGGCTTTACCATAAACATCAAGGAGGACATTGAATGTGACTGTATTAGGAGTAAATCCATATCGGATCATCTCCTCAAAAGTTCTTGAGAGCTCGTCAAGCGGAAGAGCACGTGCACAACAGTTTATAACACAATTGTACATCTCCTGATCCCAATGGATCCCGCTCTTTCGAATCCTGTAGTACAAATGCTGGAGTTTATCCTGAAGACCACACTTCTGATATATCCGAAGCATATCGCGAAACAAGTACACATCTGGAACAATGTCTTTTTGCTCATCCATGATTTCTAGGACAGAACAGGCTTCTTCCAAGGATCCAGCTTTCACATACATCCGTACCACGATGCTGAATCCAATCCTGTCCAACACAACTCCAGAAGATTTCAACTTTGAATAAAGCTTTTCCGCTTCACCAAATTCGCCCATCACAGTGTAAATGTCAATCATTGTGGATGTAATGTGCAGATTTATCTCTTCATCCGATTCCACTGTATGATTGTATATTTTCACAGCATCAGTAAGTTGACCAGATTCTTTGCAAGAGCAAATCAACAGATGATACAAGTGGGACTCAAATGCTGAGTCTCTCCACTTTTTTTCTCGCAACAATGCCAAGCAATCATCAACCATACCATGTTTGATATAAGCCATCACTAGAATCGAGAAAGAAGTCTGGTTTATAAAGATATGGTTATGAAAAGAACCTTTGAGAACATAAGGCAGTACATCAATCTTTCCAACCCTCTCATAAGCCTGCAAAATGATGCCAAGGATTGAGGAGTACTGGCATCCGATATTAACCATATCTTCGATCGTCTTAATAGCACCATCTCTGTCTCCATATTTTGCCTGCAAATTGATTAGAGTAAAAAGATTGGATGAATTGGGTTTATATCCCAACTGCTTCAGCTCTTGATAGTAATGCTTTGCCTCCTCGTAATTGTCAGCGCGGCCCCAACCTTCAATCATTGATCTGTAACTTGTTTCATCTGGTTCCAGCCCAATATCACAGAGGCGGGGGAATAAACTCTGTGCAGCCTCCATTTTAGAAACCTTACCATAACCAGTTATCAGAGAATTGTATGCAATTATATTCGGCGCAAAACCCGCGGCTTCCATAGAGATCAATACAGATTCAGCTTGTTCCATCTTGCCTTGCTGACTGTAAGCATTAAGCATCACTAACCAATTCTCTAGATTCAGCCTCACTCTATCTTTTTTCATCAAGTCAATAACTTCCTCTGCTTTACCGTATAATCTCAAACGCGTGTAAATCGTTATCATCGCGGAGTAAGCAGATTCACACACAATCCCGAATTTTCTCATATGAGAGAATGCGAACTCCGCTTCATCAACGTTCCAATTCTTCTGATAGAGACCCATTAGCATACCTATTGTAGCCACATTTGGTCGAACACCGAGCTCCAACATCATCTGAAACCATTTTGAACCTAACTTCACATTCCCCTTTTTAGCACACGTGTATATAACCGTGTTGAAGACCTGAAAACTCTGGTGGAAGCCCTGAAATCCACACAACTCTTTGATCAGATCCTCGGCTCGGTCCCATTCTTCTCTCCTTCCTAAAACTCTAAGAATCAAACTGTAAGCACTAAAGTTACCTTCCAGTTTTCCTCTACATCTCATCCAATCAAAGAACTTGACCGCATTAGAGTCGCTGCAACTCTCAAGCCGTTTCAATATAGCATTGCAATGCTCCAAACTCAAACCGGGTTTAATAGCGGAGTAGTTAACATCCATTTCCCCATTGTTCAAAAGCAAATCCTCAAGCTCAAGCTTATCGCTTTCTCTTCGGAAACTGAACTTTCGAGCCACATAATTCTTGGTCCCTCTCTTAATACCACTCGTGACCGTGTTTCCACCTTTCAATTTAGAACTCGAGTTTCTCTCCACATTAGCTGCACTTACAGAATCAATAGCATTCTCGGTCTCCTTTGCTTCAACATCGAGACGAGATACTCGAATTTTCTTAACCCTAATGAGAGAACCAATTTTGAAAGTTCTAGAGGCGGGAACATTACTAGTAACAGAAAAAATTGGGAATTGATCAGGAAACTGAAATGGGTTCGCAAAAAAATGAAACCTTTTTGAGTCGAATGGGTCCAGTGGAATGGAAAACCTTATCGAACCCATTACCGCTAGCTACCAAAACATCTGCATACACCGGATGAAATCAAAACCAAAAGGTAACGATTCTGTTTCATGAAAGAGAGAGAGAGAGAGAGAGAAATAATGTGAGGATAGAAGAAGAGCTTACTCGCTTCAGCAAGATATAGCTTCTTTCTTTCTTTCTTTCTTTCTTTCCTGCCTCTGGTATTGCTTTTTCAGTAAACCGGAAATCAACGGCTTCATTGTTGAACCATAGTTCGATTCGGTCGGACCAGACCAATTTATATGTACAATTAGAAGGGAATAAAATAATTAATACCACTTTGACGAAAATTTATCCCAATCTCCAAATCTTATCATAAACGATCTAGCACAGTTTCAGACCAAAATATGCCTGTGTGCTGGCATGAAAAGCAGACATAAAAAAAAAACAAAATACAAGGGTTTATTATTTGTTTATGCGTTGAATCAATTTGCGTATTGTATAAGCATGAATATTTTGATCATTGTTTTGAAATAGATTAAACAATGAACCCAGAACACAAAAAACCTCGTCCTAAGCATTTCTGGTCATGCTAGTAGAGGATCGTGATCGCCTGATCGGAAGGTCCACGAGTTAGTAGTGTTCATGTGTCACTTTCTAATTGACAACTGGAAAATTATCCCTAAGCAATAGCTTACATCATGCATTATTATCATCACGATTCTAATAATGCATGATGTAAGTGTAACCCAATGGCAATGGCTATTAAATTACGTGTTTTTGTCAATGACCATATAAAAATGTACTTATATGAAACGTCGACAGTCTGGAGACAGGTCTTGGCCTTATAAAAAAAAAATGAATGTTATTGCAAGTTGCAGAGACCAGCGTATTAAATAACAATAAGTGTATTTGAGGTGACTTTTCCTTGGAAATATGATCATTACTGTTAATCGTTGGTCATTCTTAAAATACTTGATAAAACACTTTTATATTGTTCTTACGTCTATTCAACTCCATAAAAAGGAGGGTGGGAGCATAAACTTTAGACATAGAGAGCGATCATAGCCAAAACACTACACGTAGAAATGGACGAAGAAAAAAAGACACACATAGTGTTCGAAACCAAAGCAGTGAAAAAGATGAAGACATAGGGAGCAGTTATAACCAAAGCAGTGAAGAAGGTGAAGACACGCTAAGCGATAGTATCCAAAGTAGTTAAGGAGAAGATGAAGAAGAAGAAAAAGAAGAAGGAGAATAATTAAGGAAAAGAAGAAGAAGAAGAGATAATTAAAAAAAAAGATACTGAAGAAACAGATGTGACATGTCCCTATCAATGATTTTGGCTATTTTGATTTTGGTAAAAAAAAAAGAGTATTTTCCTATCAATGATTTCTCTCACCACTGCACCATCTGTGATGCGAGTACTAGTACAAACATTATTGTGAGAAATTCAAATATTAATTATGTAATTTTGGCTATTTTCTTTCGTAAATATTGTTTTCTTGATGTCTGTGTCTGTCATTGAGTCTTGTCAACTATACATATAAACCAACACAAAGTAACATAAATGATCTGAGACAACAATGGAAACTCTAATTACTTCCATTCTCAAAGCTAAACAACCAATGAAGACCTCCTCTTCACTCTCTTAAAGATAAAACTAAAATCTCTCCGTGAATCAAACCCAAATGCTTGCAAATGCTTCTTCCAAAGCCCTCCTCTTGCTTATCTCTAAAGAAAATCCTCCAGCCCGTGGAGCTCTCTCTGCTTTGAGCCTTGCCATCGCTTCGCCTTCCATAGAGTAACGTTGATGCTCTGCTCCTCCTCCTATAGGCACAGGTTGTGGACCCATTCCCGTTGGTCGTGGAGCCTGACCGTATGCAGTTCCAGCCGTAACCCCATGGTTTGACGACTACAAATACATAAACAAGCAAAAAGGTTTTTAGCTTTGTCAGAAATCTTCAGCTTCTTGTCGATATGAAGATCAAAACTCTTTTCACCGTATCAGCATCGGTTTGTGGGTGTTGGGCCTTGCAAGCTGCCAAGGCTGCAGTTAATTCTTCAGCCTGTTGGAGCAAATTGCAGAGTTAGGCTAAGATTGTCAAAATAGAGAATGAAACAAGACTCTTTCCATTTGCACAGCTTTTCTTGAGGTCTGACATGTTTTATAATGACAAAAGCTTAAATTCGGAAATCAGGATGATACAGTGAAATATAACCAGACATGCTTTCTAATCTTCATTTCTTTTCCTCTACCCATTCATCTAACCAAGATAAGAAATAGTAAGGCTATTGTAGGCATTACCTTGAGAGCTCGATTAATCATTATCTGTTCAGCATTCTCCTGAGAGTATCTCTTTATTTTCTCCTCAATCGCCTCAACATTTATTCCATCTATCAAGTCAAATACTGGTGGAATAGAATAATATATATGCATTGGTTTTGTCTGGCATGAATACAGAAAACAAGGAAGGAGCACAAGTGTAACTAACCCATGCACTCCACTTCTTCCAAGTAGTCATTGTAGTCTTTAAGTGATGGAAAATCTTCTTCCCGTCTATTGAATCTGCATCACCAGAAAAGAATATGATACTCAAGAGGCTGACCATACTCTGCTTCTACAGAATTACAAAGATGATACCTTATGATAAATCTATTTCTCATCTGTTCATTCATGTGACTAAAAATCTCCATTTACACTAAGAAATAGTGGGAAACAATCCAGATACATATCCATGGAGCCTGTCACTTGTGCCATAGACGTGTGAATTACTTCATTTAAGTTTCTAAATAAGATGATTGGATGTGAAGTTTAGTACTAAACATGCTAACAGTCCATACTGATCGATGCGTAATAGATTCATGAAGGGGTTTTATATCACACCATATGCACAGGCAAACATGATACGCAACAAATGAAAACGATAGGGACGAAGAATACATCTCAGAGATTCTCCTTCTGACATGTATTTCCTTGTTTTGATGGGTAGAATTAGATACCATCACCATAATTGCTGCTGCCTGGGCTTCTTGTCTTGTCCTCTACCTACAAGGTTTCGACATGAGTTCAGCAAATCTAAACAGAACCAAAAGTTTCAAATACCATTTTCATCATGCAGTCTAATATGTAAAAGCCGATATTGACATATAAAGCTGCAGCAAATATTACATGACTAAGTCTTCTTTTTCATTCGGCTATCAAATCTTTAGAGCTGAAAACCATTATCCCAATAGGGAAAATCACAGGAACGAGATACACAAGAGAGCTATGGAAAGCCAATTTTGCTTTTCATAAAATCAGTGGCTAAAAAGTTCATAAAATTGGAGAAGACCCTTAAAAGAAAATAACTCTGGATTTGCAACAGACAAGAAACAGTGCAGAGCAAAAAAATTCTAAGGAACTAAGAGCAAGAAATGTCCTAAAATGTTTATCCAGATTGGTGTGTAGAATATGAATTCGATGCTCAGAGAACAGTTCCAAACATAGTCGAGACAGAAGCACAATGTTCAGCAAGCCAGAACAGAAAGATCCAATTACGCCTACAATACAATCTGAGGAAAGTGAAATCCAATCAACCAAGTAATATAACCAAAATCTTAGCCGTTGATTCAACTATTCAATAGAATGCTACAGACCGGAGAGAAGAAAATAGCGACTCACCGGCAGCAATAAGGAGATGAAGAGGGACGAGAGTAGACACCAAGAAATCCCAACTTAGAACCAAACCTGAACGACCCAAACGTCCGAATCCTCAATCAAAAACGTCATAGATCTCATCGTAAGAAAAAAAATATTCAGGTTAAAAATGAAAACTTTACCTCAGAAACTTCGGATTTCGACCAATTCATAACATGATTCAGAAATAGCAAACGTGAAGTTCAATGTGCGCAACTCAGACCATTCACTTCCAGAAAAGAAAAAAAAAAAACTGGTTTCTTCAATTTGAACAGACAAGAGGAAGAAAGGGACAAAGAAAAGAAAGCACCGGAAAATTTTCATTTATAAGAACCCCTAATTCTTTAAAATCTGGGCTCAGGGCTCATGGGTCAAGTTAAGCCCAACGGTTCTATATAATTTCGTTTTAGATCCCAATATTATTCTACATTATAATTTCTTACCCCAATATTATATTGTTATCAGATTCATATCCCAATAGGACTCCTAGCTCCTACTGGCTACTGTTCTACACATCACAATTCACTTTCTCATAAGCCTATTTAACTATATCTGATAAATGGGTTTAAAATGATATGTTTTCATATAAATGGGGGGTTCCATACCCATATTAACATCCATAAAGGATAGTATGGCTGACAAATAAATGGTAGAAACTTATTTTATTGGATTCCAAACATCAGGTTTTCCAAACAAACAAACAAACAACCAGAAGAAGAAGAAGCAACGAGCGATTCACTTAAAACACTGATTTAACCTCTCCCTCTCTTCTTCTGACAATGACCTCTGGAAAGTTTCTAACTTAGATTCCAAATTACACATTTCATCAAATCAGAACTCATTATGAGTCACTAACGAGTTCAGACATGTCGTGCATGATGCTGTTTTCAGGTGTGGACAATGGAGTTCCAGATATAAAAGCCTTGAAGAGCGCAAGAGCCTGCTTCGGTCTGTGCAAAGGAACTTCATGGCCTGCACCTCTTACAGTCACAAAGTTCAGACCTGCATACTGTTGACTCCAGCCTCCCACCTGTTGATTGTTAAAAATGGTTTTTATTTGAACATAAGAAGACAAAGATTCTCTATTTCTCAGTTTGAGTTTGTTTTTACCTGTCCGTCTAAGTACCAAGGACCATAGGCACTCAAAGGACGAAGATTTAGTGCATCAATACTGTACCGGGTTGATGTGACTGGTACAACGGCATCTGCATCCCCACTGTTACCAAATAACAAAACTTTTTTACCACCAAAAAGCCAAAAAAAAAAACTTGAAGAAAAGATATCGCTAAGTATTCGGGTGAATATATTAATATATATACAGAAAGAGACCTGAAAACCCAGATACGAAGCCCGGCAGCTATTAGCTCATGGTAAATGTTTAGTACCGAGGACGAAGAGTCTTTCCAGTGTTCATTCACGACATCACTGCAAAACCAAAGCTGCCGGATCAGAACTGATACAAAACCTTAAGCTTTATTCGGCTCATCTCCTCCAAAACCTAGTTTTAAGATATCGTAAGGTGAATTGTACCTGCAAGTATCCCATTTAGATGGTGCAAGTCCTGATGGGACATGGAGGGCTTTTTGAACCTCTGGATGATTGAAATACACTTTAGTGTGTTTCTCAGTGCAAGGATCATACTGTTCGCTCACACGGCTAGTCATCTAAGCAAAACAAAAGATGACATTACTTTGAAACCCGCAATCATCTCGGTCAAAAATCAGAGAATTTAAGATCACATACTGGTCTTTTCTTTAGCAACATGTTTGACTGGGAAGCATTTGCAACACAGGCCGGTGTGAAGACACTGTATTGGTCTATGTTACCGATTTCTTTGTCCGCAATCTCCAGAATCTTATTACACGCTTTGGAGGAGTGGATAAACGATTCGAAACCACATTGAAGTTTCAGTAAGCTGTATGTCTGGTCGGAGATAAAACCCAACGACCAAATATATTGGAAAAGACCAAGCCTGTCATGGAAATCGTCCATCAGCCCATTTCCTACCTGCAACCACACATTCATCGAAATTGTTTTTAGAGTTTTATAACCTTTTAGAAAATGAATCAGATGGGGAACCATAAGAGGTCAGGCTCACCATGTAACCCTTCAGATTAATACTGTTTTTGTCAGAACCTTGGTTATGTCTTACAATGACCTCACTCAGCTGAGGAATGTAATGCCCTAAAAACAAGCCAGAAAAGAAAACATGAGCATTTAAGGTCAAATGAATGGATTAGAAAATGAGATGAGCTTTGGTCTTTTTACCTGCATAGCTCTCCCCAACTATATAAAAGTCCCTTCCTTTGTACTCCGGAAACCGTTCAACCCATTTCAGCAGAAATTCCAGTGAGTCTTGGGCTGTATATTTCATAACACTGCAACTATAAACCATATACCAAGAAGAGGGTCTAAAAGACAATGAGCTTAAGCAGCTAAATCATTACCAGTTCTCTTATCACCATTGGTCTGCAAATCAGACGAAGTGTTTGAGTACGAATAACCAACTCCAACAGGTGCATCAAGGAACAAAATATTCGCAGCTGCACAAAAAAGAAAAGTAACACGAAAGTTTTTAGCATTTTTGAATCATAGTTCTCTCGCCAACATACTCTTAGCACATCTCAGCTCATTACCTTGGTTCCAAGAATACTGATTAAGGTAAAGAGTCTTCCCATCTGGCTTTATGTGAAAAGGTCCTATCTCTTCTGCTTCACCAAATGCAACAGATGAACATCCTGGTCCTATGGAGGGAGAAAAAAAAGAAAAAAAAAACTCCATCTCAGACGCAGACTAATCATTACCAGATTGCTACGAAGATCCACTCATTCTTTAAAAAATAAGAAAGTAAATGCTTTACCAAATCAGAGGATTGTATAAATCCTAGAAAAGACAATCCCAGTTAAAATTCCATTTTAGGAATCTTATAACATAGTGCCATAAGAAATCAACATGAACCCAAAAACGGAAATCACCTTTATCATGTTTAAAACAATAATAAAATTCAGAAATGAGCAACAACTAATCAAATCCAAACCAAAGTAGCTACAAGACAATCCTCAAAAGTAAAAAAACAAGATCCATATCACATAACAGTAGCGCAGAGTGATGGAAACAACATTAATGAATTGAATCCGTAAATGAGAGGACTTTCGACTGCAATAAAAATGGAAATTTTCGGGGGTTTTTTTTTCTGCAACAAACCTCCATTGAGCCAGAGAACAAGAGGCTTAGACTTAGCATCTTCAACGGCTTCAAAGAACCAGTAGAACAGTGCTCTTCCTAATTTCTCATTAGTAGTAACGAACCCAGAGTAGTGAGCAAAGCTAACATTGAAATTCTGACCAGGCAATTTCGAGACCTTGTCCTGTTCTTTCTGAGACAAACCAGCTTCACACAAACGGGCAGTCGCTAAAAAAGCGATCGCGATGAGAGCGTTGACCAGAGAAAACCCTCTAGTTATAGCCATTGTTTGTATGTTGAACCCAAAAAAACTTAACTTCACAGTACAAATGAAGATCCTTTAGCATTTAAAGACTGAAGATTAGAAATTAGCATGTGGGTGATGACGTCACAAGCTAATCAACGAACCCAAAAGATAGGGACTTTTTTTCATATTCACTCATCGTGTTCGTGCGTGGTCCTCATTCCTCAACTAAGTTAGTTGAACTAACAAACAACATAACCCTCCTTGCCTCTCCTCGATAATTTGGCGTTCAATGCGGTCGGTAAAACCGCGAAACAACTTAAGGGCGTGTTTGGTTCGATTTCTTTTTGATGCACAGATTTCAATGATTACGAAGACCTTATCTAAAACTTGTTATTGGAGTGTGTGTTTGTTTGTCAATCGCTGTCTTTGTTAACGCAAACGCAGATAAACGCGGTTCTCCGTTTGGAAATGGTTGCGTCTGACGGTGTGAGTGGGTTGAAACTGAATGCAAATGCGTAATAGAAGCAAGTGCCAGGTTTCACGTGTTTTCGAGATTTGAGCTGTTACCAAGCAACATCACATTTTCTCACCGATAATATTATTTTTTTTCTTACAAGAAAACTATATTTATAAATTACTTTTCATTACCAAGCAACATCACATTTCTCAACGATAATATTATTTTTTTCTTACAAGAAAACTATATTTTATAAATTACTTTACATTTGGAAAACTAACGTATTAAAATGTGCCATGTGAAATACGGGGTCATGTTTTTCTTTAGCATAAATGAAGAATCTTGTGTCATTTAATTTGACTAATCTTTTGCCTTCATTTAAGCACCTCTCTAATTGTAACGATGACCTTATAAAGCATGAGGGGTCCAACATGATCGGAGCTTATATTTATATGTAAAAGTATAGCGTAAAAGGAGGGTGCACGTTCGTAGCATTCCCCACAGTTATGCAATTTCTGTGTTGTTTTCTTTTGAATATCATTATTAGAATTAAAATAAAGGAACATTGGAGTAAGAAATATGGACTAGACAAAAATACATATCAAGTTAGCAAAAGCCTAGTCACACTTTTTTTGGTTGTCAAAACTATCGATTAAGAAAGTACATAAACTTGATCCAAACCCATTCTACTAATATTTCCAAGAAAAATTAAGATTTCTTTCTTACTTGTTTCTTCAGTTCAGTTCTTTTTTTTGGGGGGTTGGGGGGTTTTGCAACGCTAAATAAATCGAATAACAATTTGGCACGGTTTTATCCAAACAAAAAATGTGCAACCATGACTAGTGAGCATAACTCTTTATATTCAGATAACTAAATATCTATCAAAATCTAATCCGTATGGAATTTCTATTTCATATACATCTCAAATGCGATCAACACTCGAAGGTGAAACTATATCCACTAATAGAGTTATCTTTTTTTTTTTAACTCGTCAACTCTTTCATTAAAGAAACAAGCAAACAAGCAGGCTATAACGCCAATACAAGCCGTAAATGCCAATGAACCACAAAAGGCCAACAGATAAGGGAATCTGTTGAATCATTTTCTTGATTCCAAATAGAGTTATCTTCTTGATTCTTTGAATCATTTTCTCTTTAATAAAAGAAAGACAAAAAAAAGAGTCTTTATAGTCATATATAGAAGGGTATACATGACTTATCCCTACACAAAGATTCCATCACAAAAGACTTATCCTAAGATAGAAAGAGATGAGGCTTTGAGACATTCCTGCAGCTGAAACAGAAAAATTCTGGTATCTCTTGATGATAGAACATAGGAAATGAATCCAATAAACCAAGTCAAAACTCTGCTTAGGAAAATACTACTCTTTTTGAATCGATCGCACCTTCTCAGCCTCTTTACATTCCAGTGAATGCTTTCTTCCCAATAGCAGAGCTCCCAGCTGGAATGACCTTCAGGACATTGAACCTCACCGTCTTTGACAGTGGCCTGAATCATTAACTTGATAAGTTTAGTGGGTTGTGCGATAAACAAGTACGGCATCAAAGTTCAAGGCATTATTATACAATAGCAGAATTTCATATGAATTGAACGAAACTAAGTATTAGATATTACTGTCTCTAACCTGCATTGCCCAATGATAACATGATCTCCTTCTTTGACACGGAAGCACGGTGAAACATGAGCAGGAATGTTTGAGTGCCTTTTCTCATATCTGGTGATAGTCCACAATAGTAAGATTTTACATTAGCTGGAGGGTTCCAAATAAGCTTGAGAAAATAACACACTAGCAAATGAGTTTCACCTTTGATACTTCTTCACAAAGTGAAGGTAGTTCCTACGAACAATTATTGTCCTCTGCATCTTTGCACTGTGACAAGTGCCTGCCAAGATGCGTCCCCTGATTGAAACAGTACCAGTAAAGGGACATTTCTTGTCAATGTATGCTCCTGCAAATAAAATCAAGAGAGACATGCATAGATATGTCAAACAATTTCCCCAAAACCGATAAAATTTGGCAAATACTATCTATCTACTAGCTAGCCCGAGTCTTAGATTGATGAAAATACTAACAAAGCGGCATTACTCAGAACATGTCTTAAGAACCAAATTAGAGACACTAAACAAAAACCCTCTGAGCTTCTGACATAAATAAGTTATAGAAGAATCCATCTTTTTTGAACATCATCATAAAAAAATGAAGCTTTCAGACAAGGTAATAGCAAAATTCACAGCTGAGACATGAAAATTGTACCTTCAATAGCCTCTCTGGGGGTCTTGAAACCAAGACCAATGTTCTTCCAGAAGCGATTACCACCTTTCCCAGGCCTCTTTCCCTTACCAGATTTCTTCGAGCTGATAAAAAACAAGTATGATCATAAGCATAAGAGACCATACCCAAATACACAGCAATTGAATTTGTGAGTTGTGACATTAACCTTAAGAAAACTTTTGGTTGCTTCAGAAACGCCTTCTCCGTCTGCAACACACCAACCCCACATTAAAGCCCAACTCATATTACCCAGAAACCAGAATCTAAGAAGGATAATTAGCAATCCTCAATTGTAATATATATATATATATATATATACTAAAGACAATATAGATCGAAACCTGCTCCGCCATTGTTGCTTGAAGTGCAGAGAAACCAAAAACCCTAATGACTCGACATGGCTCGTTAAGTTATATATATGGGCTGTAACCAATCCTTGTTAAAACTACTTCAAATGAATGAATATATTCTTTAGCCATGTTGTATTAAAAAAAAAATATTTGTCTTCAAATTAAATCTAAAGTGTATTGAATTTGGATGTTTAATTTGGATTTTTGTTCGGTAAATTTCGGTTTAGAAAAAAAAAAATGAATTGCATTGAAATGATGCTGTTTTGTAAAGCAAAGGCCACTGAAGAACCCATTATCAATCCCGTGGACTGATGTCACTACACTTGCCAGTTGCCACATATCTGCAAAAACAAAACAAACTACAGAAAGCCAGTACTGATCTTTACAAAACAAACACACTAGTGCAATAACATTGGGACTTATGTCCAATCCGGCTCAACCAATCCGTGGTTTCAGACCAAACTGGATGGTAGTTACACAAAGAGATGGCCGATGGACTGGTGGATAGAGTTACCTTATAACCCACTCAATTTACGTGGCCAATGAAGAGATCAGTTGTGGCCATGGTCTCAAGCTCATCCAAGTTGAGACATTCTAGCTGACCATTGAAATCCTTCAATTTATCTGTCTGTGCGTGACAAGAAAAAGACATTGGCTTGTGGTCTTGACTTCAAAGTAGCTAGCTTTGAAATTGTATCAACGGATATTATCGATTTTAGTGGATTTCTTGTCTATAAGCTCAAAGTCTCAGTCTCATGGACAAAAATAGTGTATTTGCTATTAAAAAAAAAAATAGAAGCACTATGACAAACATTGTAACATAGTGCGGATAACAAGATATATAGCTAGAGAAACCACTGCACATATTTATTCGTTTCGGTATTTATTTTAGATCGAAGTTTAGTTCCATTTTGGTTCCATATGTTCGGTTGACTTGCTCAGCTCTCCTTGTATCATTAGTCGTCGGATAAGGACGGTTTGTATATCTGTGATTGTGAATGTCAATCATTACTTAGCACCGAAATGCTTTGATTTAATTTCATTGGTTTTCTAATTAAATTATATTCCCCCTAAAAGATGATTTGGCATCTAGTGTGTTTTTTTAAGGCATTTAAACTTAATTATAAAATATTATTAAACTCAAATTATTGATGGGCACTTATAACAAATTAAAAAAATTGGTACCTAGCTAAGCTAGTACTTATGGGTTATGTGATGACAGGACATTTTATAGCTAAGCTAGTAGGTCCAACATGATGGGAGCTTTAGACTTTACCACATTCAACCACTTATGCGCAAACGCAAGGAGCGTGCTCTCGAAGTTACATAGCGTGAAAAGGATATATAATTTCGAAAACCATTAATAATTGAAATACACGAGGAAACAAAAAAAGGATTTCATATTCAACTGAGATCAAAAAAGTAATCCACAGTGTAATCTGACGTTTCTTGACACTATTTCAATGAAAATAAGATTACAAGATCGGTTCTCGCAAACAAAGTAAATACTCAATTTTTAGCAAGAACTATTATTCATTTCTCGCATGTAACAGTGAGTTTTATAGGAAACATATGGTCTGAAGTTGAAATCGGATACCAAGTCATCCTATGTCCTCGGATTGTCTAGAGGCTAGCTAGCACAGATAAATGTGGTTTTCATTGCGTCAATTGTGTAGTTCATACATGCGAACCTTATAATTAATAATCAACGTTAATGTTATACGAATACTTAACAATCAACGTTAATGTTATTCCATGATTTATGTTCCTTCCGTTAAACTAGTAATCCATGCAAGATAAGAGTGAACGAAAATATATTTGTAAGACAGAAGATTATAATCATTTTTATTTTTTGGGCTTCCAATTAAATTAAAAGTAGATATTAAAAATAATTTGTTTATGATGATTTACGAAATGATTAAACATTCCAAAAAAAACTTAAAGCTTATATCACCTTTACAAATTCCACTAAAAATATATTCTTGAATCAATTTTCATGTATCAAACTCTTTTTTTTTATATATATTATTATCTCCGTGTTCTACACGAATCAAATATCTAAAATCATTGATATATTTGGCACAGATTATAAGCACAAATATATATATATAAAGTGTTGACAAAAAAAAAACACATATATAAAAAGTGTGATGAGTTTGTGGAATCCATGTTATCCTATTGTCATTTGTCTGGGATTACGAGGGCTCTGCTTGATTCCGAATCCAAAGCAAAGTTGTCAAAAACGAATCTCACGAGATTCTCTTTAAGTCATGTCAACTTAATCATATATAATTATGTTTGTTTCAGGTGGCAGCACATCTTGTTTCCGATTGCTCAGAATTATATGCAACAAAATCTATTGTTTATAAATATTCAACATAATTTTCTTATAAAAACATGAAGAAAAGTAATTAAACATTGCTTTAGGATATGTGGGTTTTGAGTGAGGACCATTTACAAGTATTATAACACGAATAGATGACCCTTATTTTCTATATCTAAGAATTACATATTTGGCCTATATAGAAGACTACAGATTTGCAGAATTCCCATGTGGAAGCTCAACCAATCTGATGTTACGTAGCCTTTGGAATTATGTGAAATGTTACCTTATTGTCCACATATATTCATAGATATAATTACAATCAAAAGGTGGTCTTTTTACATCTTTTTTTTTTTGGTATCAGTCTTTAAATTTTACATCTTGTTGGTGTGGATCTCTTAACACATCTATAGAGTGCAACAGATGATTTTGAATCTCGAAAATATTAAACTAAGCAAACTGCAGTTATATACAAAGACAAAGGGTCCAAATGGTACCATGACTTACCTGTAATTGACGGAATAGAGATGAATATACTTGGGTGGAATGAGAAAACATAACTAGAAAAGAGAAAAAAATATAGTTAAGTAACAATTCAATGGAACCTATTTTTTTCTCTAAAATATTTTCTTTAAAAATGCAACCAGTTACGGCCAAAATTGTGTATAAACATTGAAATATCACTTTCAGAATATCATTTTCAATGTCAAGTTGTTTGCATACTTAATTTAATCATTCTTCTTTGCAATAATGATGGACCGATTATGGCCGATATAAGGCATTTTGTGTGTGTGTGTGTGGTCCAATTCACATCACATGCCAATCAAGCTTATCATATGATAGGAAATGCCAAATTTACTTTATATACATATATCTATTTCCACCAAATCATACACATACAATATTAACATATCATACGTTACATACACAATGAATTCAGATATAGTTATGGCCCCAATGGTTCAGATCTAGGAAATGCCAATATTTAATAAGTATAGTTATGCTGGTTTGGATGTTGGTATAAGTTTTGGTATCAAAAGAAATCGAATTTGTTGGTTCTATACTTTTATTGTAATGGTTTTGAACTGCTTTTTTTTTTTTGGTCATAGTGAGTGTTTGGATCGACTATGGCTCGGTTTCTTTTAGGAACCAAAATATAAATTTGTCTTTCTTTTGTATGTTATGTGATTCTTGTGTTTTGTTGATTGCTTATTGATTTTTTTTTTGTGTTCTAAAAAACAAAATTTCGAATGTGATTTTCGAGATTGCGATTGATGTTAATACTTTCAGCTCAACACCATTATTATACATATTTGTTTGCACATGTAAAGCATTATTAGATTAAACCAAACCAAATCGATCCGGTTTTAGTATGTTAAAACTTTTTCAAAACAAAAGCAAACCAAATTGAACTTAGACTAAATAGAATCAAAGTAAATTAACCGAACTCAATGTAGCAGGTTTGGTAAATCTGGTAATGCCTAAAGGTCAAATATGACTTGATGATGTAGCAGGTTTATATATTAATTTACAAAACTATTGGGGTGAAACCGAAGAAACACTTGCAAGTTTGGCCCCATAAAAATATTAAATTAAAATAATTACTACCTTTATAAAAATTTAGGCTTTATCTTGTCTCTCTTCTGCAGAGGAAGGAGGGCAAAAGGGTTCTTCGACTCTGGTGTTGCGTGAGAGAGTAAACTTACATCAGAAGCTTCTGCGTAACTTTCCATTAATAAAAAAGGTCAAAAATATACTGGGAAAAAAAAAAAAATTTCATTGTAGAAGCGAAGTGGTAGAGGAAGAAGAAGAAGATTGAGAATATTAATAGTTTAAGTTTAGTGGTGAAAAGATGTTTTTTTCGTGAAGAAGAGAAGTTTGATCCTTTTGGTTTTGGATAATTCTTCGACTTTGACACTCGTCTCTTCACGCAATCGCGTTCGTTTCTCGTATCACGTCTGCTTTTGCGTCTTCTAGGGTTATCTTTTTTTGTTCCTTTTATATAGAAAGAAAAAAACAATTCTTCTGGGGTACGTACGAAGGCGAAAGAAGGGGGATATTGATTTGGTTGAATATTTGATTTTGGTGAATTTGGCTTAAATTTCGAGAATTTGAGGATTTTTCGTGGTGGGTACTTGTGGAAAATATCATCGATTTTGAGCTGACGCTGGATTCTGATTTTGTGTGTCTCCTGGGTTTTTAAGTTCTTTTGTGAAATATATCAACAGCTCGGAGATTCGACAAGGGTTTTTGATGAATCTGGATTTTGGTCAAGGATCGAAGATATAGAAAAGCCCTGTTCTTTTACAGATTCGTGTTTGTGATTTTGTGTTGGAGGGGTTTTGATTTGGCAGCTTTGCCTATATATCTGTTCCTAATTTGATTAGGTGAGTCACCTTTCTTAATTTGGCTGTGGGCTAGGGGGATTCTGCGGTTGAGGATTTTTGGGTCCTTTGGTGGTTACGATGAGCGGAAGCTTCACTGAGAGTTTCGCCGACGATGGCAAGCTTTTTCTTTGTGTGGCTGAGAATGGCCACTCGTTTGAATTTGAATGCAGCGAGACAACTTCAGTTGAATCTGTGATGCGTTTCGTTGAATCTGTTTCTGGTATTGGCTTCTCTGATCAGCTTCTTCTCTCGCTGGATATGAAACTTGAGCCACAAAAGCCGCTTTCTGCTTTTGGACTTCCTGCAAGTGACAGGGAAGTGTTTATTTTCAACAAGGCTATGCTGCAAAGTAACTCTCCTCCGCCATCACGGGAAGATGTAGATTTACATGACGTTGCTGACGCTTTACCACCGGCTTCATTACATGAACATCATCCCTTGGACGATGCATCAGATCCAGCTCTAAAGGCTTTACCTTCATATGAAAGGCGATTTCGGGACCATTTCCATAAAGGCCGCACCATCTACAATTGCACGGTTGTTAAGCATGGGAACTGCGAAAGGTTAACGAGAGAGCAAAAGGTGCAACAGCGGGCTGTTGAAGTTGCTACGCGGAATCTGGAACAGTATTACAGGGTGATCTATCAGAACTTTCTTGAATTTATGAAGCGTTATAAGCATCAACACCGCCTCCACTCTGATTTGCTGATGAATTTTGGAAGGGATATCGAGAAACTAAGGTCAGCTAAGATTCACCCTTATCTTCAAACTGATTCAAGGAAATGCTTATTGGACTTTGTTAAGGAAGATAACCTCAAAAAGGCTGTAGAGAATTGTGCTATCTCTCACAGGCAATTTGAGAATAAGATTGCACAGTTCCAGCAGATGTTTGTCGAAGTCAAGCGCAAGGTGGAGGAGTTGTTTGCTTGCAGGGCTTCCTTATCAATGAAGAACTTAGAAGTGACTGTTAAGGATCACGAGCGGTTCATTGATGAGGAAAAGAGCATAATGCAATCTCTCAGGTTTGTTCATCTCGTTAGCTGGGAACACCTTTTCATTTGTCTCCGTTGGAAATTTTATGTTGTTTAGTGGTCAATTCAATTGATGAAAAACTTTTCAATTTTACACAATGGAAATTGCTGTTATCTGACTGTGTTTTATTATAAATCTTGAAACAGCAAAGATGTCAATACGGTTAAGAAACTTGTGGATGATTGCATGTCTAGCCAACTTTCCTCATCTCTCCGTCCCCACGATGCTGTTTCAGCCCTGGGTCCTATGTACGAAGTGCATGACAAGAATCACCTTCCCAAAATGCAATCTTGCTATAACTCGATTTCAGAATTGCTGGAGTTCTGCAAGAATAAGAAGAATGAGATGAACAACTTTGTACACAGTTACATGCAAAAGATAACGTACGTCACATATATCATCAAAGATGCTAAGTTACAGTTTCCTGTTTTTAGAGAGGCAATGGTGCGCCAGGATGACTTATTTGCAGACTTGAAGTTAGTCCATGGTGTTGGCCCCGCTTATAGGGCCTGTCTTGCAGAGGTGGTGAGAAGAAAAGCCTCTATGAAGCTTTACTTGGGCATGGCTGGGCAATTGGCGGAGAAGCTTGCTATGAAGAGGGAAGTAGAGGTCAGAAGACGTGAGGAGTTTCTCAAAACACATGGTTCCTTCGTACCTCGTGACGTGTTGGCTTCAATGGGTTTATTTGATACTCCCACTCAGTGTGATGTCAATGTCGCTCCTTATGATACTAGTTTACTCAATATTGAGATCACGGATGTTGATCGATATGCTCCTGAGTATCTAGTTGGGTTACATTCGAAGGTTGCATCCTCAAGGAGTTCACTGACCTTGTCTAGTGATAGCTCGCTTTCTGCTGAGCCCGAGGAGATAGGTTTAGACACTTTCGACAAAGACAATTTTGATGATATCCTAGCAGCCTCTGAATTAGTAGAGATAGCTGGAACCAGCAAGATAGAAGTTGAGAATGCAAAACTAAAAGCTGACCTTGCTTCTGCAATCTCTCGGATCTGTTCATTAGGCCCACAATTTGAATATGAGATACTGGATGAAAGTGAAGTCGAAAATTTGTTGAAAAATGCTGCAGAGAAGACAGCAGAGGCATTGCAGGCCAAAGATGAGTATGAGAAACATCTTCTAATTATGCTCAAGGAAAAACAAATGCACTGTGATTCATATGAGAAGCGCATCCGTGAACTGGAACAACGTCTTTCCGATGAGTATCTACAGGGACAGAGACATAATAATAAGGATGCATCTGGCTTAAACCTTATGGACGCAAAAGTTAGTGAATACAAAACAGAAGCTTCAGGTGACGTGGAAGGAAACAAAACTCATGTATCTGGTTCAGAACCCATGGATGAGGTCTCATGTGTTTCAAATCTTACTAGCAAGCAGCCATGTAAAGCTCGGGAAGGTATGGATGAGAATATGGTGGATTCCTCTCAGGTGCTCAGTCATCCGCTTGACTCATCGATGCTGGAAAGCCAGCAAAACAATGAGAATGATGGAAAGGATAATGGGGTGGGGGAAGTGGGTGTGTTTCTAAGTAACAGTTCGACAGCAGAGAGCCCACCGAAATCTTTCAATGATAATGCGGCAACTGGCAGAGGTTTAGATGCCAAACACAGTGATGATATTATCTTGGAACTTAGAAATGAGCTGATGGAAAAGTCCAATAAACTGAGTGAAATAGAGTCCAAGCTAAATGGTGCTATGGAAGAGGTATCCAATTTGAGCAGAGAGTTGGAAACGAATCAGAAGCTTCTTGAAGAATCCCAGGTTCGGCAGATTTCATATTTGGTTGTTTCTCTAATCTTTCCAACTCTGATATCTATTCATTGCATTGTTAGTCTAGGAGCTAGTCTTTACTTTTTGGTATGTTATCGTTACACCATTTTCTGTCACTCTTTTGGTTGCTGGTATTAGCTATGTCCTAGACGTCTAACTTTTAGTATCCAAGGTGCAAGTATCAGGTCTATTTTCCGTGATCTTTAACGGGAATTGATGTCAATCATCTGGACTAGGAAGGTTCAATATGCTTTTGCGTAATGCCTAAACCAGTTGATGCCAACCAGTTCCAGTAGTCATAGATCGAGGCTTTCCTGAGATCTTGGTTTACACCTGGTTGACCAATCATTCAAATTGTGGGAGTTCTTTGTTTCAATCATTTAGTTACTATTACACTCTAACAAGAGATCCGTGAACAGTTTTTATGTTTGTGATTTGTGGCAGATATTTCACCTAGAAAAATCTAGAGATACAATAAGCATGGTTCTGCTATTTCACCAGATAGCTTGTGTACCTTGCACATTATAGAAACCTTTCCCCCCTAATTTTTTCCCGTTGATGTGGTAAATATTGCTATTTTGGTTGTAGATGAATTGTGCACATTTGGAGAACTGCTTACATGAAGCAAGAGAAGAAGCCCAGACCCATCTTTGTGCTGCTGATCGTAGAGCTTCTCAGTATAATGCACTTCGTGCATCAGCTGTGAAGATGCGAGGTCTCTTTGAAAGATTCCGGAGCTCTGTTTGTGCTGGTAATGGGATTGCTGATTTTGCTGACTCCTTGCGAACTTTGGCTCAAGCTTTAGCCAAGTAAGTTCCCGTCTGTACTGCTTCCTAAAAAGATAACCTTAGTCCTTTCACTCTTGTGTAAATGGCAGTACTTATCCACTTTTCAAGCACTTGTTCTGAAAATGTTTCTCTGGATTTTCATTTCTCCTACTTGGGAATTTCACAGCTCCGTTAATGAAAATGAAGATGATGGTACTGCTGAGTTCCGGAAATGCATCCGAGTCCTGGCAGACAAAGTTAGCTTCCTCTCCAAACACCGGGAGGAATTACTGGAAAAGTGCCAAAATCTTGAAGCTACAAGTGAACAGACAAGAAAGGACTTGGAGGAAAAGAACGAGCTGGTGAAAACACTGTACACTAAACACCAACTTGGGAAGCAGGTAGACTCCTGTTCTCTCTAGTAACAGTCATGGTTCTTGCAGCAACCTTTCTTTCTCTTTTTGCTACACATTTATAATTTGGAGTGTCCTCGGTATTGAATGTGAAAATTGGTGAACTTCTTGTGGTGACAGGCAAATAAGGAAAAGATATCATTTGGTCGTCTTGAAGTCCATGAGATAGCAGCATTTGTGCTAAACCAGGCAGGGCATTACGAGGCAATCAACAGGAACTGCCCAAATTACTACTTGTCCTCTGAATCCGAGGCATTGTTCACAGATCATCTCCCAAAACGGCCTACATACATTGTTGGGCAGATTGTCCACATCGAGCGCCAAATAGTGAAACTGCCATCACCACTTTCAGCTTCTGCATCCCCCGAGGCGGGTAAGACACATCATCTCGGCTCAGACCAAGGCTCGAGAACTCTGGCATCAAGTTCAATCTCAACTTCATCTTCAGCAACAACATCATCAAACCCTTATGGTCTCTCTTCAGGATGTGAATACTTCATAGTGACAATAGCAATGCTTCCTGACACTGCTATTCATCAACAAGCTTCCTGATCCTTTTGCTTGTTCTTAAGGCAGATAGATGTGATGGAAGAAAACCCCCCTCAAAAAGGAAAAAAATGTAAATACTTTGAATTCAATAACACAATCTAAAACCAGACAGCCCCTTTTATGATTTGTGGGTGTTGGGTTTCATTTGTCCCTTTTTTTTTTTTGGGTCAACAGTCCCCTTTTTTTCATATCTTTCTTCTTTATGTACAGCTGACGATCGCTGATCTTAGTTTAATCTTTTATCCTTGTACATAAACTGCTTTGCTTTAAATGCTGTAATAAAAGAACAAGATAAATACTAAGAGAAATGGTAAAGGTTTAAGAATAATTAATGGATTGCTTACGCCTCTGCAAACTTAGTTTTATATTGGGGATAATCTACAGAAATTAATCACCAAAACATGTTTTCTTCAAATCCCTGTGAGGGTTGTAGTTACCAAAGATATAATTTTGATTTACAAGAAAAAAACAGAAAAGCTACTAGTCCAGGTTCCTATATTTGCCAAATCCATAAAAGAAAAGCGAAATCTATAAATTATCTATTATATGCATCACCATCTTCTTCTGAAATGTTGGACAAGAACTTTGGTAAGGATGTGATCCGGGGAAGGTGTAATAGCAAATCGCTAAATGAGTCTTTCCTTAACATACCCTGTGGTTTGCTGCTCGAAGCTGGATCAAGAACTCTGTTGTTGTTGTTGTTGTTGTCACAAACAATTCCCTTCAGATCATTGGGTTCAGACTTCAATCCAACCGACATTTCGGTATTGAGCTGTGAGTTTGCAGCGACGTTGGGATCCTTGTACAAGAGGTTGAATAAAGAGTTAACCCTTGGCATGAGAGACTTCTCATCTGGTGCCTCGAACTGGATATTATCACTTAGCAATTGCTGTTTCATGATCTCAAATTTCTCCATATGTTCCGGATGACTTCCACCAGCAGAATCAGCGAGAAGCCCAACGAAATCGCTTACTGACATAGATTGGTGTAGTCCAGGTACTTTTATCTGATCTGAATCAGTTATGTTTCTTGAATCCGATAAAAATGCAACGAAATCACTAACTGACATAGATTGGTGTAGTCCAGCTACTTCTTCAGCCAGACTCGAATCCGTTGAGTTTTTTGAATCACAGAGAACTGCAAGGAAATCACTCAGTGACATAGATTGGTGTAGTCCAGTTGCTTCGATCTGACCACAATCCGTTCTGTTTCTAGAATCGACTGCTTCAGAACCCCCTATTCCTTCATTTGCACGAGCATCTATCACTAGAGATGAATGAAGCAAACAAAGAAAAGAAATCCACAATCTTAATCTGGTTCAACAGAAGTGAAAATTTAAAAATATATTCAAGTAAGGAGCTCTGGAAGCAACCAGAATGAGCAGTTATCACAATACCTGAGCTGGGTGATGGTGCTTCATGAGACAGATACATATGCTCAGATGATGACTGAGCCCCAACAGGAGATGCTAAATTCTGAGTCCCAGAGATTGAAGGACCTGTGCTAAGATTCAAATTCTCAAAAGGATGACCTTTTGATACACTTGGATCCTCAAAAATAGATTGCCGTGCATCAAAGTAGGGAGATTCCATAGCTATCTCCGGCTGTCGGCTTAGATGGAAAAGACGATGATCACATTGAACGAGCTTTTCGAAATGTTTGTTCATTATCCCTTGAGCACATTGCAGAAAATGCTGCCTAAACAGATCACAGGGAGACAATCGTTAGCTGAAGCTAGGACATAAACAATTTATTCAGAAAAAATTACATGAAATCCTTTCCTCCTAGGAGCAGAGGACACAAGAGATGCCTGTACCTGTTCATGCTGGCATGGCCATCGGTAAAATCTGATGTCGCCTGCCACAAAGTATGTTTTCTAGGCTGTGGGTTTGTTTCCCGGAAAAATAAGGGCTGTCTAGCAAGCTGAAACATAAAGAGACAAATGATTAAAGTTGAACAAGAGCAATAGGTTGGGCAAAAGAAAAGAACACGAGTGAATCTTATACCACGAGAGTCAATGTTCCAGGTCCATCTTCAGGACAGTTTGCCTTCAAAGCCATAATATCTGACCATTGGATCTCGATTTTACTCTTAAGACCTTGTTCCAACACTTCCCAAACAAGTTTGTGTTTTGCAAAGTAACACTTTGCCACCAAATCACCTTCATACCTCGATTTATACTAAGAAAAAAAAAAATAGAAACCATGTCAAGTCAGATTTTGAAAGCACCATGTAACATATATCAAAACGAAACATTTCCCACGACTCACCTCCCACTGCCCGATCTTCAAAAGCGAAGCAGGAAAGTTGGAAGCTTTCAGTTTCTCAATACTTCCTGGCGCCAAAGTCGCTCCGACTGATGCAGCAGCAATACCT
Organism: Boechera stricta; assembly: GCA_018361395.1. Classification (NCBI taxonomy): domain Eukaryota; kingdom Viridiplantae; phylum Streptophyta; class Magnoliopsida; order Brassicales; family Brassicaceae; genus Boechera; species Boechera stricta. The sequence continues at coordinate 22,524,533 of CM031544.1, read as the reverse complement.
TTACTTTCTTTCTTAACACCAGAGCCAACTGCACCAGCTTGCATCGTTTCAGCTTTTGGGTCACCACTATGCGTTAGCCTCATCTGAATCAACTCCAACAAAGATGGACTCTTCCTAAGGCTCAACCCAAGAGGACTCGGCTCATCAAGCGGGTTATACTTAGCTGGTGCCATTGGCGATGAGCTTGCCCCAGAGCTCCACAACTAATTCAATGCAAGAATTAAATAAATAAAAAAACGATACATCATTTAAGAAAAAAAAAAACACAACCAGCAAAGCACAAGAGCATCGTATAACAAGCAAAACAAGAAATCGTCATAAATATAAAATCGCTAAAAGCCAATTCATTTATGAAAAAAATGTATCAAGCAGCTTGAAAACTAGGAATTGCTATTAAATTATCGCAGAAACAAAACAGATCAGCTAATCTGAAAAACAAATGAGAAAAAAAACAAACCCTAGATCGTTTGTTGAGAGGACCATGCTCTTCTTCTAAATCATCCTCAGCTATCTCCAATTTAACCGGCAGCTCATCTCGGCACTTCGCCGCCAATTCAGACTCCGGTCTTAAACCTCCAGATTTCTTCATTTCCACCATTTTCAAAAAACGAAACCTTTCCTCCTCGAATTACCCCAATTTCAGAAATTTTCGGATAACCCACCAACGAATACACGAAATTGAAAAGAAAAAGTCTGAATCTTTAACGACTGATTTTATCTAGACGCGAAAGAGAATCAAAAGCAAACCCTAGAAATCAGAGTATAAACATTTACGGGATCTCTCTCTCTCTCTAATCTCTATATAAATTTGATTGTGTAAAAGAGGATTCTCCTGGCGGCTATCGACGCGCGTATCCCGCGACTGTACTGACACGCGCCATCGAAGTTTTGACTCCGAGTGCTCTCGAAATTACCAGATTAGCCACCAGCCCACCACGTTCTAAATATTGAAGGAGGGCTAATCTTGTCATTTACATGCTTCTATTAAATATTTAGTTAATTCGCTGGCGAACAGCCAGTGTGATTCCATATTTACTTTTTTTTTTTCCTAATGACGGCTATAGATAGAGGATTTGCCACGTGTTACTAACTCGTCTTCCTTTGCCTTAATTGAGTACTTTTTGTGTAGTCATTAGTCAACTAATGTTTTCTTAATCCACTTATGGTAATCAAACATAAATTTATACATTCAACCTTATCTTTAATCCTACACAAATCAAATCTACTTTTTTTAATATTCTTGTAAACTATATTTGTCAAATGTTGAACAAGATAAAAAGGGGAAATATATGCTTACATAATTAATATTATTTGTGGAGTACTATAGAACAACAAACAAGGATTCAAGTTTCCTTTAAAAAAAAAGAAAAGAAAAGGAAATGGAATGAGATTCTTTGAATTTCTGTTTTCAGAGTTAGTGAAACTTATTACTGTATTGAGTAGTAAGTCAATGATATATTTAAAATTATAATATTACAAATCTGTATACTTGGAACATGTGTTTTCTCTGAATTTGAAACATATTTACAGTGGTTTTAATTGCAAGAATTAAAGTCTTTGCCACGTCCTATATATAATACCTAATTGTATAGATTTTTTTCTTCAAAATTAAATACTATTATACAATTTAAAATTAAATTAAAATACATTATACAATTTTAACACATATTTAAAATAAATTAAATTTTCTGTTTTACCACTTATTAATGCATTATACAATTTTTTTATTGGTCAATACATTAAAATAGTAGAGATAAAACTGGAAATCTTACCATACATCTACATTGAAAATAGAAAACGACATTTATTTTAAAATAAACTTTTAAGTCTAAAACGATACTTAATATGTAACAGATGGAGTTTTTGTTTCTTATTCATTTTTGTGTATTTTCATTCAGAACACATAAATGCATGATTTCGTCTTAAGAATTATCGTATTAGTCGTACTGTAAAACGTCTATAAATTAATAATGTCGGAACTAATATATTTTATTAATTTATAGAGGTATTGATTTATAGAGAGATTTACCTAATTTTATTATTTTTGAAAATTTCCTATTCAAAAAAAAGCTTTTTTGTTATAATCAATATTTTTCTAGAACAATTACAAATAAGAAATCAATTATCATGTCTAGAAGACAACACCAAAAATTTTCGATGCAATAAAAATATTAGAAATGAACTCTAATAAGAATTAATGCAAATTCAAGAAAAAACAAACAACACTAGAGTCATATTTAATTAATTTTTTTACATAATACATATATATATATATTATATTTTTTTGATAAATTTTTATAACTATTAATTTATAGAATTGATTAGACCATATATTTATATAGGATTTTCAAAAAAATGTTATCTTATAGAATTATGTCAAATATTAAACTAATATAACTCGGGACTGAAAAATTTATTAATTTATATTGATTATTAATTTATTAAGTATTTATTTATAAAGGTTTTACTGTATTTTATTATGAAAAATATTGTATGGTATTGAATTTTTTTTTTTGTTTACGTACTTTTATGTCCCAAATTTTGGTTTATCGACATCTAAAGAGCTACCCCAAGTCCCAAACCATATTTTTCTTGCCAATTTCAAAAAAAAAAAAAAAGTTTTGTGTATTTACATTTGAAATACTTCTAACTATGCATGTTTTTTTTCTTTTGCGAGTAACTTGGCGTACACGCCTTCATTAGAGTACGGAAAAATGATGACGTCTATACCATCAAATTGGTCCCAATCATAGTTGGATATATCTTCGCATGTTATATTTAAATGCAATCAATCATATGTATTTCTATATTGGTACAACTTCTTTGACAGTAATAATTTAAAACATATATAAATTTTTTCAAATATTATTTTGGAATAAGTTTGATAACCGTGCACAAGAGCATATATCAACTGTCTAATTAATTAAGATTGCAAAAGTTTTGGTATAAGTTTAAGTTTTGATCTAACGATATTCAGTGTTATAAGTCCTGTATCTACGGACGTCCCTCTCCTATAGAATGGCAAATGGAGGAAAATAAATGACTATTGGCTATTCTTGTCAAATTATAAGTCACACACAAACAAAACAAATTTAAACAAAACAGAAATACCCCTCTTGTGTTTTCTTTTTCCTCATCGTTCTTTTTTCGTGTGTGGGATTTATTCTGTTTATTCTTGTTTCAACCTGATCCTCAACCTATCAACATCATTATAACCAAAAAATAATAATAATAATAATTGGAGAAAGAAGAAGAAGAAAGAGCAATTTGTAAATGGAGGATGATATAGTACCTTTAAGCGTCCCGTGAGATCCTTCTTCATCTTTAAGATCGATCCTTCCTTAGAATCATATATAATGCCTGTGCCAGATCCACGGGCGGGGCAGGCGTTCATCTGTCTCATTACCTTATTTCTTTTCCTATCAATCGCGGTTGGAGGCGGTTGTCTCATTGCATACACAGTCCTTCCTTACCCTCCAATTTGGCTATCCTACCTTGGCATTGTCTTTGTTTGTCTCCCTTGGTTCTTTTGGCTCCTAACCTTTGCATACCGCATTATTTCACGCACTTTTGGATTTAGAATGGTCATTGGATCCGGTGGTAATAATAACAACGCGAATGGAGAATCCATGCCACGCGATCTTGACCCTCCTGAGCAATCTTTAGAGTCTCCTGATGTTGATCCAGAGACAATAGCTCACCCACAAGGTCAAGTTCTAGTGTCGATTGAAGGGAATCAATCGAAAAAACGAATGTCAACCTCCAGCAATTCTACTATCGGTTCGCATGAAAGTGAGATGCCACTAGCCATTTCTATGGGCTCATGATCATATATGTTTGACACAAAGGGATCTTGCCATAGAGAGCATCAGGACGGAGATGCTAATCTTAGCCTCCTGAAAACATGGGAAATTTTGCTGTTTTTATTTTGTATCTTATACAGATAGATTTGTAGATTCAACAAAAAAAAAAGGGAAGTTTACACCTTTTACCACTACCAAAGGTTTTCCTCAAACCCAAACCCCCAAAAAGTTGACATGATTTTTCAGTTTATCTTTTAAAATCAAGAGAGAATGTTTGTTACAAAGGGGTATAGTTTGAGATGTTTTTGGCGTGGTACTTGCATAATGTGGATTTCATAGGGTAGATCAACATTTAAGATTCATGAAATTTATGTAATTTTGTATATATCTATAACTAGTTTGGTAATATAATTCTGCTGTGAAGCCTTCGATTTTAGGGCTAACACTTGGAGTTCCTTAACTTGACAAACAAGCATAGTTATTGGATTGTTGAAATCGAAATGCTGAGATCTGCAAATGGGTCACTTCACTTGTTCACGCAGCAATGTGGTGATGGTGAAATCAAAATAGTCTCTTTCATATTCTTCATCTTGATTTATACAAAAACTCCTTTTTTTAATTTGTGTTTGGAGAGTATCCACACGCGTAATTTGGATAATTGTTAATATGTTTTTTTTAAAAAAAAAAGAACATTGATTCAAGAAATTTGGAGTTTGAATTCAAACAATTTGTACAAGTCATGGGAGAAAGTTTGTTTGTCAGGCACATGTTTCGAGCCATCCAATCGTGACGATATGCTGTTGCCTGTTGGTAATAAGTATTCTCCGGAAACAAAATCTTACGATTAAGTTTTCAGCAATATCCAATGTAGAAATTTATTCAAATTTTTATAAGAGCTAGCTCTATAATATAGAGATTCTTAGTCACTCAACGAGCCATGTAATTATTATATTTTCAACTCTTGTTAATTCTTAGCTAACATTAATCGAGAAAAGATAAATGGAAACAGAATTTCAAACTTCAGGAGATTGTAAAGAAGTGCACGAGTTCCAAACCCCAATCCTAAGGGGAAAAAAAAAACTCATAACTGCATAAGTTTCATCACACCGATTAATGACGTTACAATTATTAGATCAATGACAATTAACATCGATTACAAGTATACAATGACCTGCGCAGTAACAGCCTTAACCTTTTTTTTTAAAATTGATATAAGTTTTCCCAACGCTATCATTCATGAATTCTTATATCTCTTCATCTTAATGGAACATTGAATACATTGAATTAAGAATATGGAAAAGAAATATATTAAAATTTTCTAATCCACTACTTCAACGATGATGAAAAAAGCAGAATCTACATCTACTCAACGAGCTCTTAGAGGAGATAACTTGCGAGTCTTCCTGTAAAATCCCTCTTACTATTCCCATCCGTTTCGAAATTGTGGAGATCGACGATCAAGTCTCGCTGTTTTGGCGAGAGACAGTACTGCTTGAAACGATCCCAAAATCAGATAGCATCTGTCTACGCTGTTAAACCGCCACGCAATGGGGCTAACAAATCTTTTCTTGTTGCGAACTTGTCATTATTTATCGACAATGAAAAAAGACCCACTCCACACGATTACAAACTAGCGTTTTCATATAATTATGCTGTGTGCGAGGTATTCAAATTTAGGACTGACACTTTGGAGGTACGTGGCGTACATTCCAAGTTATCGGACTGTTGTAAGTCCAATATTTGAGGAAATATCACTTTATTGGTTAAGGCAACCCTGTGATGCTGGTAAAATATATTTAGTATCCTTCAATCTTCTTCAGGAAAGTTTTTGACGGTTTCGTCAAGTTACTTGTGATTCATTTTGTGAGTATATCAGCTTGTGCATTCAGGATAATTGTCTGCATATTGTGACAAAGGATGGATTTATAATCCCCTGGGAAGATTGATCAGTTAGTTTGATTTGATTTATCGTGCTTCCCTTGACCGAGAGCTAACTATCGAGACTTTGGACTATTTAGACATATCCTTCGGGAAATGGGAATGATAAATACCGCCAAAACCCATAACCGTATAATAAATTAAGTGAACAGACAACACATACTATCTCTTTTGTTGCATGTTTTTGCGCTTTTTCCGTTTGTTGTTTTTGGTTTCAACTCCTACTCCTAGCTAGCCCTAAGCGAGCTTCTGTGTTTCGGACTTAAATAACTTCGTGCAGCACGGGTTAATACCTAGTCAAGTTAAATTTCACATGACTAATCGTTCAAGCACTAATTTTATGACCATAATTAAGATCGAGTCAATGTAAACATAAATTAAGAGAATATGCAACTTTCCGAGAAAGAGAGAAATATAGAGGAGAAGATTTTATGGGGTTTTCATCTTGTAATTAAAAAGTGAATACTAAATTCTTTGATTTTTTGAAATATTTTTATTAGGATATCAAATTATCAATTACTAGTTTTATACCCCGGTGCTGTAGCACCGAAAGATAATATTATATTATATTTTATCTATATTTATATGAAAATATATTTTATCAAAAAAAATATTTTATAAATAGATTTATCGCCAAATTTTTTAAGAAAAAATGATGCACAAAACTTTGATTTGTATTTTCTGTGAATAACCATATAAATTTGAAATTATATAAATATTTTTAAATAATATTTTCCACAAAAAATCACGTAAAATAAACAATAAACACTGATATAAAGACTCTTAACAAACCATATTAAAATAATATTTTAATAAAATACATTAAACACTAATATAAAACATCTTCTAAAAATATAATAAGATTTGTTAAAACAAATTATTACCTTTCATCAACCAATAATAACTCTATTCCCATGAGTATATTATTTGCTTTGATATTTTTTACTTCCCATTTTTGAAGCAAACGTACTATAGTACTACGATAAACACGATTTTTGTCTAATTGATCTATGGTATGAAAAACTTCTGAATTCATTTTTCTGATTTAATATGATTAATAACAAAAGCTAAAAGATGAATGAGAAGATGATTTGCTAAGAATTTATATTTTAGTATTTATAACCAAACTATTACAATATTAATTTGGAAAATTAACATAATTATGATGTAAAATATTAAATATTTTGTTAAAAATGACAATTGTTTTTTCTGATAATACATTAACAGTAAGTTGTCTTTTCTATTATTTTTATTTTTCTGCTATTTACATTTTTACTTAAACTGACAAAAATATTTACTGATTATCTATTTTATATTTTTATATAGAAAATTACAATTAACAGAAATTTCAAAATTACTAATTTTTGTGCTATTGACATTTTTGCTGACAAAAAATTTAAGTAATTATTGTCACAAAAAATTCAAAATTACACGTGTCACAATCTAAATTAGCGATGACACGTTTCAAAAGCTAATGAGTTATCACTTTGACACGTGTCACGCTCACGTTAAACACGTTCAACTTTATATAATAATATTTTTATATTTTTATAACAGAAAGTTCAAAATTACTAAATTTTTTGTTATTGACATTTTTGAAACTGACAAAAAATTTAAGTAATTATTGTCACAAAAATTCAAAATTACACATGTCACAATCTAAACTAGCGATGACACGGGTCACAATCTAATGAGTTATTATTTTGACATGTGTCACGCTCACGTTAAACACGTTCAGCTTTATATAATAAGATAACACTAGGTGCTTCCTGCGTTATACACGGGATAAGATGTTTATAATATTTTTTAAAAAATTAATAAATTAAATAAACATTTCTAAATATTTTAATAGAATATTATTGTATAAATAATTGAAATTTAAAATTAAGGGTTTTACATTTTTATGTTACTAATTAATTATTTATTTAAAACAATATCTTTTTAAAATAAAATTTTAAAAACCAAATTTAGAAAACAATAAAATCAGCTATAATTTTATGGAATATTTACTTACTCGATTTAATCAAATTTAAGAAACAATAAAATCAGCTATAATTTTATGCAATATTTACTTATTCGATTTTCCATAAATAAATACAACTAATTTAGATAAGATTATAATCTTTAAAATAAAGACAGTTCATAATGATTGATCTAATGACATATTATGTAATTAGTCTAGTAATTAATGTCTTATAAAATATATTTTCTGAAAATCACTCTAGCGACGACATGTAAGCATGACACTGATGTAATATTACACGTAAACATAAAATTATTTTATTAAAATAATTTTTAATTAATATATAGGGGATCACAACGATATCAATTAAAGTTGCACAGTCTCAGAATAAAATGAAAAATTTGTTTCTAGTTCGGTTCTCATTATACATAAGAAATTCAGTAAAACCAAATCAAAAGCAAACCGAACCGGATTAGACATCAGTGGTATAACCGGACTCAAGTCGATTCAATTTGAAATGATAGGATAACTCTTTGGGACAGAGACGAGCTTTTTAGTTTAAGCTCACTATGTCTCTCTCGCAAACGAATTTGAGTTTCCTCAATTCTTCGTTTCCCTCATCAAGCCATGACCTGCGAATTCCTTATTCTAGACCGGTACTCTTTTATCCCCGTCTCCAAACACACCGGATTCTCTGTGCTTCAAAGCGAACCGGGAAGCGGAGATACCCTTCTGAGAGGAAGAAGCTGAGGACAGAGCAGAAGGAAGCTGTGGCGAAAGTTAAGAACAAGCTCGAAGGAGTTTGGCGTCTCTCTAAGCTCGGAGTTCCTGTCGGAGATGACCCTGGAAAAGATTTTCTCGGGATTTCAGAAGGTTTACTTCAAGCCATCGCTAAAGTTATCGAGTTTCCGGTGAGTTTTCCGGTGAAAAGTTCGAAACTTTATCTTATGGGTATGATGAAATTGGAGTTTTTGGAAGTTGGTTGATGTTTATCTGTGATTTGATAAACTGGGTTTTCAGGTTGCTTCAATGCTGCCTGAAGAAGCATTTTCAGTGATTAGGAAATCTTTTGACGCTAGGAAGGTAGGTTTCAATTTTGATTTTGTATGTTATTATTATGTATTATGGTTCAAGTGAGTGAAGTTTTCATCTTTTGTTTAGATTCTGAAAGAAGCAAAGTTTGTGTATACTGTGGATTTGGATGTGAAGACGCTTCTTGAGTTAGAGCCTCGTGCTCATGATTTCATTTTCCGGTTAGAGCCTAAGATTGGGCTTATTGAACATGTGTCTAGTGAGAAGAATGTTTCGGGTGACTTAATCAGTGTGGTGAATGACTGTAAAAAGAGCAACAGTGAGACATCATCCGGAGAATATGAACCTCAGATTATCAATGGCTTTGGAGATAAACACCAACATGGAGGAGGAAGAAGCAAACCGAAAATCGCAGTTGTTGGTGGTGGTCCATCTGGTTTGTTTGCAGCTCTTGTTCTTGCAGAGTTCGGTGCAGATGTGACATTGATTGAAAGAGGGCAAGCAGTAGAAGAAAGGGGACGTGATATAGGCGCGTTGGTAGTTCGTAAGATTTTGGATATGGAGAGTAATTTCTGCTTTGGCGAGGTTTAAAAGCCTTCTCTTTAACTAACTTATCATAAGTACTTTAGTCTTTTGCTAGTTTTCTGTTTGTGTATGTTATTTTCATAGTCATATTTAGCACTTATGCATCGCAGGGTGGTGCAGGTACTTGGAGTGATGGAAAGCTTGTTACTCGAATAGGAAAGAACAGTGCCACCGTTTTAGCGGTTAGTATTTTGGGCCTACCAATTGTTAAATAAAAGCACTTCATGTTTGAGTACAAATGAAGAAATTGTGACCATTACTTCAATTGTTACAGGTATTGAAAACTTTGGTTCGCTTTGGGGCTCCTGATAATATATTGGTCAATGGAAAGCCTCATCTAGGAACAGATAAGCTAGTTCCGTTACTCCGTAATTTCAGACATTATCTTCAAAGTGCGGGAGTAAGTTTATAATGAGAGATTGATCTAAGTCTCTCTATTACTTTTTGATGCTTTTGGGCTATTTTTTTTTGTCCTCTGAGCATCCTCTTTAATTCCATATGCTTAATTAGGTGACTATCAAGTTTGGAACTCGGGTAGATGATCTTCTGGTAGAGGATTCTCGTGTTGTTGGAGTCAGGGTTTCTGATTCAACAGACCAATTGCAGAGTACCTCCCAGAATTTAAAGTTTGATGCAGTTGTTCTTGCAGTCGGTCACTCAGCACGTGACACATATGAGATGCTTCATTCTCGTAATGTTGAATTGACCCCAAAAGATTTTGCTGTAAGTTCCTTGTATATATGTTGTTGAGTGTGTTGTTTTTTAAAATGTCCATTTTGAATAAATATATCTGGATACAGGTCGGTTCGATTATCATTTGATTTCTATTGGTTTGTGTGGACCAGGTTGGTTTGCGCATTGAGCATCCTCAGGAGCTAATTAACCATATTCAGGTCGGTTCGATTATCTTAACACCATATATCTTCAGTAAATCAGATCCCATGAGTTTGTTGTACCTTATCGTTATTCAAGTCTTGACATGTATATAAAACACCTATGTTCTTGTGATGGTCTTTCTTTCCAGTACTCGGATATGGCTAGTGAAGTTCTTAAAGGACGAGGTAAAGTACCAGTGGCGGATTACAAGGTTGTTCAGTATGTTAATGATAAGGCTGAGGATCTCTCACAGTCTTCATCAAAACGTAGTTGCTACTCCTTCTGCATGTGTCCTGGTGGTCAGGTACAGTGTCCTCAAAGAGTGTCTAGCTGTTTTTTTCTTCTTTTCGATTTATCATGAATAAGCCTGTTTCCATATATATTCAGGTTGTTCTCACCAGCACAAACCCAACCGAACTCTGCATCAATGGCATGTCATTTTCTCGCCGTTCATCCAAATGGGCCAATGCTGCACTCGTCGTCACAGTCTCAGCAAAAGACTTTGATCTTCTCAATCTTAATGGACCCTTAGCTGGAATTGAGTTTCAGGTATCAATCTGAAAGTGGATCACTATTACAACTCTTGAGTCATATTTGATATATCTCCTTTTATTTTGTTTCTTTTTCTAGAGAGAGTTTGAAAGAAGAGCGGCTATAATGGGTGGTGGTGATTTCACAGTTCCTGTACAAAGGGTTACTGATTTTCTGCAAAACAAGTTATCTGGTAGATAAAAAACATTTGTTTAATACTCAGTTCGTATCTTTTTGTTCTAACTGTTCGTTTTTGATGATTTTGGGTGTTCTTGTGCTGTAAACAGAAACACCATTACCTCCATCAAGCTATAGATTAGGAGTGAAGTCTGCAAATCTGCACGAACTGTTTCCTGCTCATATCACAGATTCTCTGCGACAGTCTATCTCTATGTTTGAAAAAGAGGTTCGTTACATATTTCCTCATCAATATATATTGTAAACAAACTCGTAGCTTCTGTTTTTCTCTAAACCCTTGAAGTTTCAGTTACCGGGATTCATCTCAGAGGAAGCACTCCTCCACGGCGTAGAGGTATATTAATATATCTTCCTTGTTCTAAATCAGTCTACTCTTCAGAAAACAGATAACAAAGTTTCAACTTTATTTAACCAGACAAGAACAAGCTCCCCTGTTCGGATACCTCGAAGCAATGAGACCTATGAGAGCACGAGCTTAAAAGGTCTATACCCAGTTGGTGAAGGAGCTGGTTATGCTGGTGGCATTGTAAGTGCTGCAGTGGATGGTATGTTTTCGGGTTTTGCTGTTGCGAAAAGCTTTGATCTCTTTGATGGAACCATAGAGTCAGTTATTGGAAAGGCTCAAGGTGCTGGACTTGTAAAGTACTGATGATGATGATTATGATGATGAAGAAGACTGTCAAAACTTTCCTCCATCTCTATGTTCTCTTCTACCCTTCACGAGGTGAAGGAACATCAATGGGGACTGCTTCGTCCTCAAATCTGGTTTTTGTTGTACGAAAGCTTAAGAATTTATACAATAAATTAATGCTCAGATCAGAAGCGAGAATCATCAGCAGCTAGAAGAGAATTTTGCCGTAGTTTTAGTAAGCAAACTAGTGTAATGTCAGTGGCTATTTTTTATTCTTATGATATATTTTGATCAGTACTATTATGATATTTTACTAAACCTGAATATTCCCCTGCTATTATTTGGGGAGTACACTTATGAAAATAACCTTAAAATATGTTAATATTTATTTTTTATGTCATTGTTATTAAGACTATTTGCTAATTTTTTATTAAAGTTATAATTGTAAATTTAATTAGCACTTAAAAGCAGAATTAAATCCTGATCTTTCAGGATATCAATCTTTCAGAATAAAATCTTTGGTGAATTGATTAAGGTAATTTAAAATAAGTTTTAAAAAATATTCTTAATAAAACTTATCGTTTACCTTAAATTATATTCTGTTTACATCTTCTTAAACTAAAAAAAAAGAAGAATTTAATAGTAATATACTAAAGAAAGTATTTAAACGAAAGAAAATATTAGTACTAATATACTTATATCCCGTTTACTTCTTAAACTAAAGGAAAGAAGGAAAAAAATATTTAGTATTAATATATTAAAAAAAAAGTATTTAAACGGAAGGAAGTATTTAGTACTAATATACTAATATCTCATTTACATCTTATTAAACTAAAAGAAAGAAGTATTTAGTACAATATACTAATATCCCGTTTACATCTTCATAAAATTATAAACAAAAATTTCAAAATTTCACTACAATATTATTACTTAAAGTTAATTTAAAAATCATATAATACATATATAATACTATTAATTAGGAATTACACATTAGTAAACAATTATAAACAATATTATTAATCTTAAAAGCAAACAAGAAAAAAATCATCAAGGATAAAAATGTTTTAGTATTGAAATAAAAGAGTTGAAGTTAATATCTTTTTACTATATTTGAAGAATACATTTATAAAAATAACATTTAATTTGTTGATGAAAAATAATAAACTAACTAACCAAACTCCAAAAATCATTCCTAGGGTAGGTTTCCAATTTTCTTTGTTTCATCGCCGTTTCTCTTAACCTAAGCAAATGGATTCTATGAAGGCTGATGTGATGCAGGGTTTGAAAAATACTCTTCCAATGTAGTACGTTCTCTTACTTATCATAAAACAAATCTTGATGATTTATTTTTTACTTCACTTGTGTGTTTAACGATCCAATTTTTCTTTTATTTCGTTTTAATTATAGTTTCTACATCGATAGAGAACGCTCCTGGGCATCACTTGTTAGTGGCGATATCGATGGAGCCGAGGCATATCTCTCCTGAGTTCACCAAGACTGATTCAAATTTTCACTCAAACATCATCTTCTACCTTCTTTACAGGCAGAAATTCTTCATGTCACTTATCTAGTAGGTTTCTGATCTTAATCTTCCTCCCTTGATCTGAATTGACGATATTTTTTGATACGCGAATGAGATGCTTCAGATGATGAATGACCTAGTCGCAATGAATCCAGATCCGCAGAAGAAGACATTTCATCTCATATGGAGACATTACATTTCTAGGACAATGAAGGTAATCTAAAAGCCACTACATGATGTATCACTAAGTTTTTGTTTTTCTATTTTATTTGCTTACCTTGACTTTTATAATTTCTTCTTTTATAGCTTGGTATGGTGGCCGCAAAGCATCCCAGTTTGGAACCTTTAATGGTTGGAGAACATCACTATGATATACATCTAGTGTATGGGCTAAGACATAGGGGGTGATTGGTTGAGGTTTTATGCTTTTCTAAAGCCATATTTTAGTCTAAACCTTTAACAATCATGTTTTATAAATATTTTTCAAAACCAAAACCACTTTTATGGTCTTTTTTCTTTTCTGTAATAAAAGTCTAAAAGTATAAATTTTGAGTTTTAGAAATTTTTTTTTGGCTTTTCATTGATATATCGTGTATTTGATAAAAAAAAAAGAAAAATTTTCATTATTTTTATTGAAATTTTACTTAAAACAAATTGATAAATCATATACATGATTGTCGTGTAGTATTTTAATTTATTATTTATTTTAGTTAAATGAAATTTTCAATTTATTTTTACTTATAGACAAAATATTAATATATAATAGACACTAATATTCACCAAATGTTTTGATATTTTAAAAGTCATAACCATGTTTACTAATCATTTTTCATTTAATTCTACCGCTCCAGGAGATAAATGTAAAGGTACAGCCCAAAAATCTGCAGCCAAAATTCTACGGCCATAATCCTAAAGCTACAGTAGAAAAATCTACAGTCATAATTCTCTAGCCAACAGACCCGGCCCTTGCCTAAGGCAAAGAAAGCATATGCCTTAGGCCACATATTATAACTAAAATTTGAGGGCCACATTGCCAAAATAGTCATTAGTCTAGTGGTTTTCTTTCATTTTCAAGGGTAATAAAATGGGTGTTCGATTCTTATTCTTTTCGGTACTATTGTAAGAGTTTTTTTACAACTCCAAAATCCTTTCGCTTTGTTCCACATCTCACTTTCCAATTTTTTTGTTTTAACACTTTCAATATTTTGTTAGTTTCTTTTATTTATATAATTATATGTGTTTGTTGCAAATTTTACTGTTTTAAAATTAAGTCTTTAAGTTTTGTTTACCCTTTTTTATTTACTTCATTACAATATAAAAAAAATTATTTAAAAAAAAAACAAATCTTTATTATTATATCTAAATTTTTTTTGTTATTTTAACTAATTTTTTTCAATAACATAATAGTAATAGGAAAATAGTTTAATACTAATATAAGAATTTATATAGTTTTAGTTTTCAAATTAGGAGAAAAAAAATGAGGCCACAAAATGTTTTTGAGCTTTAGGCCACACGAACATAAGGACTGGTCCTGACAGCCAAAATCGTAAATCTACCGCCACAACCAATCAGTCCCATAAATTTGCATATTCGCCTCCTAACCTATGCATAGAGAAAAATCATTTTCTTTAAAAAATGCCATGATTAGATAAGTAAGGTTCCTTTATATAACTATTGACGATGAAAGACACGATTTGTGATATCTCCGAGTCACACATATTGGATCAAACCTTTCTTTAAATGAAACATGGGTAAAAGACCACCTGAGCCAACATAAAATGTTTCAGCACCAAATTTTGATAACGTTCCTGACAAAACAGAGGGACCTTAGACTTGTTCAGCTTCTTGGTCTTTGAGGTTCCCAGTATCACCAAGCCTGAAATCAAATAGAAAAGAACCCCCAAGTCTTTAAGTACTCCACCTTAGTCAGACCATTTTCAATCACACTTTCAGCCAAAAAAGACAAATTGAAGTTTTTACTCAAACAACCATAATCATTCAATCTAAGAAGTTCCAATTTACATTTTGATAGACATTAGCAAAGGCAGTGACTCTTGTTCATAAGAAACACATGTTTCTCACAATTGGTAAAAAAAAAAGAGAATTTGATCGAGGAAATAAAAAACAAACGGTGATAAAGACAATTTGATCGAGGAAACTACACTGCCTAATAGATTAAGAGGAGAAAATAAGAAAACGACAAGCTTTAGACAAGCGAAAACACATAGCGAAGACATATATAATAACTCTAGTTTCTAGTGTGGTCAATATAATTGTGCTAAGCACGTGAATACCCATCATTTGGCTCTTGCTTATTATAATTAATCACACACCAAGACGGAAAGATTTATCTTCCATTTCTTCATACTTAATAATACGCGGATTATAATAGTAGCTTTAAAACAATAATAATGATAAAAATGTATTGTTATGTAGTACACTTATACAAAAGGTATAATTGACTTCCTTTGTTTTCTTTCTATCTCGAGTACACTTGTACCAAAGAATTTGATATATATATATATATATATATATATATATATATATATCTAACTAGCATATTTCATTTGTATATATACTAATATTGTTCTGAAACATATATATATATATATATATATGTCGGTAAACAAAACAATTGAACGTTAGATTCAATTACTTTTGTTTCTATTGTTAGTCAATAGTTATTTTGTCCGGAAACTTAATCCCCTATTAACAAGTTTAATCTCCATAACGTAGACATCATTTATAGATTGATCTTCTTTTACCCTTTTGAAAGAAGGTAAAAGTTCGGTGGACATGGCTCAAATATATAAAGAATTGTTTAGTTCGATAACAACATAGACACATGTGTATCGTTATTTTACATTATGTATTAACTATAAATGCATTGGAAAAAGATCCAATAACATATGATCATATAATTCAATAAAACATATTAAACGTTGATCGTAAGGTTTCTAGCCAAATTGAATCCTTGAACGGACCACGGGAGACTAGACGAGTAGATATATGTCATGATATATACACATAAATGTGTGCTAGGTTCAATGATTCTAAAAAATTGGCACTACGTACATGTGTAGCCAATATAAAAGAACATAAAACAAAATATATCTAACAATATAAAACTGAGAAGGAAAGATGAATTTGTAATATTAATATTAAATTCATAGAACTCCAAGTGGAAGTAAACTTGGAACAAGACTCCACAAGATAAGGGTAAGGAACACACAAAAGAAAGAGAGACAAAGGTCTATAGAAAGCTTAAGATCATATGATATGTCCAAATCATCTCATGTGGGAGCAAACCTTTCTTTTAATAAAAAAAATGGGTTTATTCTATGTTTCTATTTTTTAATTTTTTAAATGGATTCATTTATTGGGTTTTATGTAAGTAGTTTAGAGTCCTCGTCGATGACTAGACTCGACCAAAATAGTGAAATCGATTGATTAGCAAATAAAATATATAGAGTTATTGTTTTTTGGATAAAAAATTAGTTAAAAAAAACCCGTATTCAAAATTTATCAACATACATAGCGTTTAAGAGAATAGAACATATAATTAGCCACTAGATTCTTAACATACAAGTGAAACATATAACATACAAACCATGTGATTTCAGATTCTCTTCTCCTTTATCTAATATGAAAAACATATTTATAAAAATGAATAAAATTCAAGAGATTTAATAAAATAAAATAAATAAACAAAGAAAATTATGAGAAAAGAAACTTAGTTGGGGATTAGCCATCGTAAGTATTTGGTAAATATTCTTTTCTTAAGTATAAGAAAAGACAAAATTAAAAAAAAAAAAATAGAAAGAAGAGAATGACCAAACACATGTCATGGGTAACCATCATAATTTCCATTGCTTCTTAATTTTTATTTTTTTTCAATATTTTATTCATTGTCTGAGAGCTTCTTCCTCATAACTCTTATGAATATAGGTAAGGTTGGGTGGGAAAAGTAACCGTATGTATGTATATAAAGCTTTCCGCGTAAAATGCCAATTTTGTATATTTTTGGTTTTGGTTTTGGTTTAAAAAGTGTTAAAGCAAAAAACCGAAAGCAATTATCAGTTCTATAAACTTGTCACGTTTTGTCTCGATCCAATATTGCAAATATTTTATTGTCTTTTATGATTAAACTCCACAATCTCATACCACAGTCTCATGATCATTAATTAGTGAAGATATATAGATTATAGAAGTTGGAAGGATTCCGGTTCAATTTCGATCACGGTTTACTCAAATGAAAACACCTAAATCGGTTTTGTTATGTCTATAATTTGTCAAACCGGAATGAATGATCACATAACTCGAAAACTCAAGCATTAGTTTTAACTTTTGAAGGGAAAAAGATTCAATTTATAATAATAATATAGTTGTAATGACCTATGCGAGCAAAGGCTATAAAAATTTGAGAGAAAAATAAAGACTCTTTAATATCAAAATTAGGTGGCGCGAAAATAACGCCCTCTCTCTCTCTCTCTCTCTCTTCGATCTCGCACTCAATCAATCCCCTTAAATCGCCCGATCAAATTCTAACTCCGGCGTTTTTTTTTTAATCCCCACGAGCATTATTCATCGCCGGCGAAACTTTTTTCACGGTTCCCAGCATTGGTTAATCAACTCCGATCGCATTCGTATTCCCAATTTCGATCTCGAAGGGGCAGAGAAGCGTATCACAGGACTTGCTTACTTTTGGGATTCTTAAGAGTTTTTTTTTTCCTGGTAAGAGTTTCTATTTCCCGACCTTAGATTCATCGGATCTCTAAAGTTTAGCTTCTACATTTGGGTTTATCAATCCCAATTTTGATTCTTTTCAAAAATCTTAAGAACCCTAGAGTTTCTGGGTATTGAAAATTTCATAACTGCGATCTGAGATTGATGAGTTAGAAAAAAAAGAAAAAAAAAGGAAACACGAATCTCATTTTGTTGAAACGTTTCAATTCTTGTTTTTTGATTTCTGGTATTGCGAGGATTTGCTGAGAACAAAATTACTAAATTTGGATTTGATTAAGCAAAGTCTGTGTCATGAGAGACACAAGTCGTGTCAGTAACTGACAAATTTCACTTTTGGATTCTTCGTCAGAAACCATCTCATTCACTCAGAAACAGAAAAAAAAAAAGTTTGTGTTTTTCAGTCTGATATTTTGTTATTTCCACTGATTCTCTCCCTTCATCCTTCACTTTCTCGATAAAATTTCAAGTGTTTTTTTCTCAAAACTCAAATGAACACAATTTAATCAATCATCACTGTTACTGCATTTCATCATATCTCAATCACCCGGTGATTTTCTCTCGGAGAGTGGGCACCGGTTCTTGATTCTTCAATCCACGTGGTTCCATATTTGGAGAAAACACCAAAAATCTGTCAAATTGTCCACTTTTGCTCATTGGTTAAATAAGTTCCTTATACTACTACTACTACTACAAATCAGACATTGTGACACTAATTATTAAAATTCCGAGCTGCTTAATTTAGTAAGTTTACTGTTTGTAAGGTGATAAAGGAAGTTTCTTTTGAGGTGTTGTGATATTGATGGAAAGAAGAAGAAGAAGATTGGTCTATAGATTGAACCGAAATCTCCATTTAATTTTCCAGCACATCTGACCATGGCACTCCCATGACAAAGACACTGCGAAAGATTCTTCCTCTGAAAATTTTCGATTAAAAAAATATCTCCTTTTGTCTGTCTCTCTTGTTTGACCACTGTTTTTCAAGTTCTACACAACTTTCTTATCCCTTCCACTGTTAGTTCTCAGCTCTTTCTTGATTTTATAGTTAGCATTTGGTTCTGTTTTTGTTTCTTCATGATAAATATGATGAAACCGTCATTAGTTTGTTACCCTTTTAAATTGGATAATATACGTGGGAGTCTTGATATGGGTTTCTGTTGTAAAGGTAGAATCTTTTTTACTTTTCTTTATCTGGGTTGTTCAATATTCTTTGCTCTTTTCTTCGCATGGCCTATCTGTGAGGTATCTTACCTTTTCTCCTGGGTTTTGATTTTCTTGCAGAATAAAGGGACTTCATATACAGCAACTGGAGCTGTTTTTATTGTTTAGCTCCAATTCAGAATTAAACGAGAGGCATGTACTGCTAAATCCAATCAATGCAAGTTTGGTTTGTGAGCTTGAATGGACGTAGCTACAGATACTACAAGGCGGCGTCTGGTTCCATCAGAGAAGAACAATGCAGTTGCTGTCAGTCGCCGTCCTCGAACAACGGAGGTCAGTTCAAGATACAGATCACCGACACCAACCAAAACTGGGCGTTGCCCTTCCCCAAGCGTCACAAGTCCAACAGTGTCTTCAAGCTCTCAATCCGTGGCTGCAAAAAGAGCAGTTTCAGCAGAGAGGAAGCGTCCTTCAACACCACCATCTCCTACTAATCCCTCCACACCGATACGTGACTTGTCTATAGACTTACCAGCTTCATCTAGGAGGCTATCTACAGGTCGTTTGCCTGAAAGCTTATGGCCTTCCACTATGAGAAGCCTCAGCGTTTCGTTTCAGTCGGATTCGGTCTCAGTCCCTGTTAGTAAAAAGGAGAAACCAGTTAGTAGTTCTTCTGTTGATCGAACATTGAGACCTTCTTCGAATATAGCTCAAAAGCAGAAGGCTGAAACGAACCCTGTATTAAGGAAACCTACCCCAGAGAGGAAAAGAAGTCCATTGAAAGGGAAGAATAATGTGTCTGATCTTTCAGAGAATTCGAAACCTTCAGATGGTCCTCATAGTCGGTTAATAGAACAGCATCGGTGGCCTAGTAGAATTGGTGGAAAGATCACTTCGATTTCCTTAAACAGAAGCTTGGATCTTGGCGACAAGGCTTCAAGGGGTCTACCAACTTCAGGGCCTGGATTGGGGCCGTCTCTTAAAAGAATGTCACTACCTTTGTCCAGCGGTTCGAGACCTATGCATAAAACTTCTAGTAACACTTCTAGTAATGGTGGATTAGTATCTCCAACAAAGTCGGAAGATAATAACATATCTCGAACTTCTGGGGCTCAAAGACTTTTGTCTGCAGGTTCGTTAGATAGAGCAACCTTAGCAACCACTGTAGCTAGGTTGCATCCATTTTCTGCTCCTGGATCTCGCCCTGCTTCACCAAGTAGAACATCGTTTTCGTCTTCATCGTCTATTTCTAGAGGCATGAGTACTTCGAGAGGAGTGAGTCCAGCAAGAGGACTAAGCCCTTCAAGAGGATTGAGTCCTACAAGAGGTTTAAGTCCTTCAAGAGGGTTAAGTCCTTCGCGTGGCACAAATACCTCCTGTTTTTCTCGACCATCAACTCCACCTTCAAGAGGGGTAAGTCCTTCACGGATAAGACAAACCAGCACTTCCACACAATCCAGTACCACAACTTCGGTTCTCAGCTTCATCACGGATGTCAAGAAAGGCAAAAAAGCAAGCTACATTGAAGATGTTCATCAACTGCGCCTGCTCCACAATAGATATTTACAGTGGCGGTTTGCAATTGCACGAGCTGAATCTGTAATATATATTCAAAGATTAACTTCCGAGGTATGTAACACTTTCGTCCTCTCTAACATGACTGTTGCTTCAACTGATTGATCTAAAGACGTCTGAAAATTCAAGTTTTGACTTCAGGAAACCCTATTCAATGTGTGGCATGCGATATCAGAACTACAGGATCATGTGACCAGGCAAAGGATTGGCTTACAACAGCTAAATCTAGAGATCAAACTCAACTCACTATTAAACAATCAGGTAGGTTCTCTCTCTGTTATATACTGGCTTTGCATTGATCAGATGATGCCATGCTTATGCATAAATATGTGCACAGATGGTGAGCCTTGAAGATTGGGCCACACTTGAAAGAGACCATGTTAGTTCTTTAGTTGGAGCCATTGCAGATTTAGAAGCAAATACTCTCCGCCTTCCAGCGACTGGAGGAACGAAGGTATATATTCTTACTTCTAAGAATATTCATGGAAGTTAAATTTTAGAAGATCAAGAATATAGTTATCATTTATAACTTCTCTTACTACAGGCGGACATCGAATCATTGAAAGCAGCTATGTCCTCGGCCCTCGATGTAATGCAGGCTATGGGATCGAACATTTGGTCTCTACTCTCAAAGGTGAGACCTTTTAAAGAAATGTGTTTTTCAAATCTATCCTCTTGACATAACTCTCAAGCGGGTGCACTGCTCTTTATCATTTGTATTTTCAGGTGGAGGAGATGAACAAAATGGTCACGGAACTCGCTGTTGTAGTTACAGAAGAGAGTTCTATGCAAGGAAAATGCGAAGATCTTCTGGCCGCAACCGCGATCATGCAGGTAACAAAAACAATCCAATAATTTAATGAAAAAGGATTATGGTAAAATGAATTGAAACCGAGATTTGGTCGCATGGAACAGATAGAAGAGTGTAGCCTAAGGACTCATCTGATACAAACTAGGCGAGAAGAAGGAGAAGATGCAGAGGAGACTCCTCCATTGCTGCCATTAAGCAAGTTTCCATGGCCATAAATAACAAGCTTACAGTTACCACACGCTCAACACTGATCACCTGTAAATTGCTCTTTGATGCCAACATTTCTCTTGTCGAGATCCTTTTTTGATCTTTGCTTGTTGAAGTTTTCTTCTTCTTTTTTTGGTATGAAACAGTAGCGTAGGAAAAAAAAGGAAGTGAAAGATCACGAGCTCGAAAGTCTTAGGGTGAAAAAAAAGAGGAAATTTAACTGTTCACATGTAAGCTCTGATGTGGGTTTTATTATTTAGGGAAGGTTAGAAATCATAACAAAATCTAATTTTAGGCGGCTTTTTATTAATTTTTTTTTTTGAAAATTTGTTCACTACCAAAAAATAACCGTATCTCCTCTTCACCTAATAAACTGAAGTTGAAATTCGTTTCTTCATTGAATCCCAATGTAAGTGTATATTACTCTAACATTTGATTGATTATATTTGACACGACCAAGATTATTATTAAGTAAGAAAATGTTATGAAAAAAATGTTTTAAATGATAAATGAAAGAATGCAGAATGAGTTGTTTCGTGTTTCTCTGGAAGGCAAAAGTCAAATGCTACTACGGACCGTATCGGCCGCCACCGCCGAGACAACCGCAGCAGTGATACACAAGAACAATTTCCTTGATCTCTTCAAAAGATCAACTTCTATCTCTCACCTTGCCCAAACCCATGCTCAGATCATTCTATATGGCTTCCGAAACGATATCTCATTGCTCACCAAGCTTACCCAACGACTCTCCGACCTCGGCGCCATTTACTACGCACGCGACCTTTTCCTCTCCGTTAAAAGACCTGACGTTTTCCTCTTTAACGTCCTCATGCGCGGCTTCTCCGTTAACGAATCACCTCACTCTTCGCTCTCTGTGTTCGCCCATCTAAGGAAATCCTCTTATCTCAAGCCCAACAGCTCCACCTACGCCTTCGCTATCTCGGCTGCTTCTGGGTTTCGTGACGAGAGAGCTGGCTGTGTTATTCATGGTCAAGCGGTCGTTGATGGGTGTGACTCAGAATTGCTGCTTGGGTCGAACATTGTTAAAATGTACTTCAAGTTTTGGCGAGTCGGAGATGCTAGGAAGGTGTTCGACAGAATGCCTGAGAAAGACACAGTTTTGTGGAATACGATGATATCTGGGTACCGAAAGAATGAAATGTATGAGGAATCTATTCAGGTTTTCAGGGATTTGATCAATGAGAGTTGTATACGTTTGGACACAACAACTCTGCTTGATATTCTTCCCGCTGTTGCAGAGTTGCAGGAGCTGAGACTCGGGATGCAAATCCATTGTCTTGCGACAAAAACTGGGTGCTACTCCCACGATTATGTTCTTACCGGTTTCATCTCATTGTACTCAAAGTGTGGAAAGATTGGAATGGCTAGTACTCTGTTTCGAGAGTTCCGTAGACCAGATGTAGTAGCTTACAACGCAATGATTCATGGGTTCACATCCAATGGAGACACCGAGCTCTCCTTAAGCCTGTTTAAAGAGCTGGTTTTATCAGGAAAAAGGTTGAACTCAAGCACGCTAATGAGTCTGATCCCTGTCTCTGGTCATCTTATGCTTATATATGCCATTCATGGTTACAGCTTGAAATCGAATTTCCTGTCTCATACATCTGTCTCAACCGCGTTAACTACGGTTTACAGTAAATTGAATGAGATAGAATCAGCCCGGAAGCTTTTTGATGAGTCTCCGGAAAAAAGCTTGCCATCTTGGAATGCAATGATCTCGGGTTACACCCAAAACGGGTTGACAGAGGACGCGATATCTCTCTTCAGAGAAATGCAAAAGTCTGAATTTAGTCCAAACCCTGTCACAATAACTTGTATTCTATCAGCTTGTGCGCAGTTAGGAGCTTTAAGTTTGGGGAAATGGGTCCATGATTTAGTAAGGAGCACAGATTTTGAGTCTAGCATATATGTGTCGACTGCTTTGATTGGTATGTATGCGAAGTGCGGAAGCATTGAAGAAGCACGCCGATTGTTTGACTTGATGCCGAGGAAGAATGAAGTTACATGGAACACGATGATTTCCGGTTATGGACTTCATGGACATGGACAAGAAGCTCTGAATATCTTCTCTGAGATGTTAAATTCCGGCATTGCACCAACACCCGTCACTTTCCTCTGCGTTCTTTACGCTTGTAGTCATGCTGGTCTGGTCAAAGAAGGTGATGAGATATTCAATTCCATGGTCCACCGGGGTTTTGAACCATCAGTCAAGCATTACGCCTGTGTGGTTGATATTCTTGGCCGAGCAGGACACTTACAGAGAGCATTGCAGTTTATAGAGGCAATGCCGATTGAGCCTGGTCCTTCTGTGTGGGAAACACTGCTAGGAGCTTGTAGGATTCACAAAGACACAAACCTCGCCCGAACAGTCTCTGAGAAGCTGTTTGAGCTAGATCCAGACAATGTAGGATATCATGTTTTGCTGTCGAATATTCACTCAGCTGACAGAAACTATCCACAGGCTGCTACGGTTAGACAAACCGCAAAAAAGAGGAAACTAGCCAAAGCTCCTGGATATACCTTAATAGAAATAGGTGAGACGCCTCATGTCTTTACCTCAGGTGATCAGTCACATCCACAAGTAAAAGCAATCTATGAGAAGCTGGAGAAGCTCGAAGGGAAGATGAGGGAAGCTGGGTATCAACCCGAGACTGAGTTGGCCCTGCACGATGTGGAGGAGGAAGAAAGGGAATTGATGGTGAAGGTTCACAGCGAGAGGCTAGCCATTGCCTTTGGACTCATAGCCACTGAGCCAGGAACTGAAATCCGGATCATAAAGAATCTTCGGGTCTGTTTAGACTGTCACACCGCAACCAAACTCATCTCAAAGATCACAGAGCGAGTGATCGTTGTAAGAGACGCCAACCGCTTCCATCATTTCAAAGACGGTATCTGTTCTTGCGGAGATTACTGGTAGTGATCATTCTGTATTGACTCATTATGTAACATTACATCACTCATAATTGATAACTTTTTCTGACTCAATAAGTCTTGATTACTTGTTTACAATCTATATGACTACGCTTAAGTCGAAAACTTATGGTATACAAAAAAGTTAAGGAAGATCTTCATTCAAATAACCTATTTCTATGGTTACAGATACATGGAAATACAATAAGCATATTGAGAAAGGAACTATACAGAAATTTATCAAACTCCCTGAACATTTACCAGATATCATATCTTCAGACGATTGTGCATGGCGCTCCAACCTTACCCGGTTATTAATTTGATATCTGACAATTCCGCATCATATATCTTGCGTTGCAGTTATACCTGCCGCTGAAACTTCATCATCCGTTGGCTTCTTCTTCTTTTTTGGGGGTGGTTCTTGCACTTTCCGAATAACTTCCTTGTTTGGCACCAAGACGATAAACAAATTTCTGTCCCTAAAGTTTTTGCTCTCCTCAGTAGCAAGCTGCAGGATGTTGACAAGTTTCAGTGACTCAACAAACACGATCCATTAAGAATTCACATGCAAAGTCAATACCAAACTTCTATTAGAAAAGAGCGTAGAGAACGATACAGACCTCTCCTATTTCAGTCTGAAAACGTCTGAGGAGCTCAATAGCAATATTTCTGAACTCGTTTTCCCGGCCTTTCATGTTCACAATCACTTTAACCTGAGTGTATTACAAGTCACTCAGCACCAACATGTAATCAGAAGGGACAAAAAGCACCCATAAATGTTCCGGTAGTAAAACAAAATCAAGTAAATGGGAACCACCTTGTCACCGTCTTGCAAGAACTTTCGGGCTGCTCTCATGCGTACAGAATAATCATGCTGATCGATGTTATAACTACCGGAGAAACAAAAATCAGAAACCTTTTGAGAAGAAACAGTCTTAAAGAAGTAATCGCAACGGCACAAACAAAAGAGAGGCTCATATTACCCCATTTTAAGCTCCTTCAAGTCCATGCGAGTAGCTGACATAAGAACAAACTTCAGTTACAATCCATCCATTCATGTAAATACTACACAGTATGTGAGCTTATAGTTTTTAACATAATCTCCAGCTAAGCAGAGAAGAATGATCAATACTTTTCTTCTGCTGTTCCTTTTTCCTCTTTTGCTGCTCATATCTGTATTTACTGTTAATGAAGCAAAAACGAAAATAATCATTCTCCTTGAGACTTTCTTATACACAATCCATATGAGATAAGCAGCAATTTTCAGTTAATTTACCTGTAATCCATCATTCTGACAACCGGAGGATCTGCATCCGGCGAAAGAATCACCTGAAAACCAATTCCGGCATACGAAATACTTAAGTGATAATGCTTTTCAAGAAAAGATATTTATAAGCTTTGGGGGTTCAAAGAAAAACACAAACCAGATCAAGCTCAGCTTCTTCAGCTCTTCGAACCGCTTCGTCTTTGGAAACTAAACCAATCTACAGAACAAAAAGAAACTGAAAATTTTCATTTGTTCCAATTTTGCTGAAATCAAAAGTGTTTAAAACACTAAAAGGCACTTCATTTACCATGTTCTGCTGATCATCAATAAGCCTAACAGTGGCTGACCTACTCAATTGAAAATTATCAATCACATCACAACTTCAGGTAGAGAAATTCAAACTTCAATCAATGAAAGTTTCCAAAGTTACCTAATAGCTGAGATATCAAGCGCATCGTCATCCTCGGATTCTTTTTGCCTACCTCTCCTATCTCCAGGAAATCGAGCACCTCCGTAACGGCAGGTGATGGCGGGGCAACGGTGATGATAAGGGGAGAGAGAAACAATTGACAATTCGGCTAGATAGAGTCGAAGACCGAAGAGACTAGATTTAACAGAGGATGGACGATGCGACACCGTTTTGGTGGCTCCGGCGAGAATGGCGTTGAATCCGACGGTGCTGGTGATCCCAGCCATGGCGCTTTCAGAGTCAGAGACTCTCTACCAATTGGACAGAATCAGAATAAAGTACAAAATTAAAAAAAAAAATCTTTTGATCCTTATCCAGAATATACACACCAGATTGAAAAATTAATAATTTTTAAGATTTTGCATGTATTTCTTAATGAAACATAAATTGTGAATAAGCTTCTTGATAGTGACACTGACATATATGTACTTGTTCTGCTTCGCCTAAGCATAAAAATAAATTTTATCTTGTTTTTTGAGAATGTGAATGATGTGCTACACATTAAGTACAGATCACACTCATAATAATAGAAAAAACATAATTTGATCATATTTTTAGGTTTTTTCAAATTTTTATAAAAGTGATACAAGTTTTATTAAGAAAATAATTTTTCATTCATAATGTATAATAACAAAAAATGCAATAAACTTTAGAAGCACTAAAGTTATATTACAACAACTATATTTGTAAATTGTATCAGTATTTTAAATAACAAAAGTTTAATGTTATTTAATCATGTTTTTATTATAATTGTTTTAAAAAATGGTTTGCTATTGGGCCAAACCCTAAAATAATGGTTGGGGCATGCTAAAAAAAACAATAAAACAGCTTCAACGCTCTGCGCCGCGCTTTCTCTTTCTCTCTTTCTCTCAAACGCTCAGGTAAAGCTTCTTCAATTTTCCTCTCAGATCAATACTGCTTTCGCATTTCTAGACGTCATTGTTCTTCCTTTTCCAAAGCTTTGTCTCCATTGATAAAAACTTAATTGTCTGCGTATTTGTAGCAACTTTGCCATCTAGATTAGTTGTGTTTCAATCGGTGATACTTGTTGCGTCGAGTTGATTGCTGTGACGGTAATTTAGTTGGTTTTTTGCAGTTATAGAACCGAGACTCTGTTTCTGTCCTTCCTTTTTACGGTGAACGAAACGTTCGAGTGATGCAGCAAGGTGACTCGGTCTTGAGCTTGAGGCCTGGAGGTGGTCGTGGAGGAAACAGACTCTTTGTCCCACGCTCCACCTTATCTTCTTCTTCCTCTGATCTTACCAATGGCGGAGACGCTCCTTCTTTTGCCATTAAGGTATCTATATCCTCTGTTTTTTTGTTGTGTGTTGATTTTTTCTGTTATCACGTTCATATGAGTTAGATGAAATGTAAATTTTGAGGGTCGGATTCGTTCTTGTGGTATTGAATTGGATTATGGATAAAGTTTGGATCTTTTAGCTGATTCTTATTGGTTAGAGTTAATATTTTGTATGTTGAACATCATGCAATGTGTCCTAATTCTTGGTGGGGCGCTTAAGCAATGTGACCTTGCTGTAAATATGGACAAAAATTAATACCTGTAGGCTTTTAGGTGGGCATTCTATTAGTTTTTGATGCTCATAAAGGACCTACATATATAACTGATACATTTTATTTATTTGAGCTCACTCGTATAAAATCTAACCTCGTTTTTCATCTGTCGCTTTGAATTCTGAGGTTAAAGTTTAATGACTTGTATGTGTTTTGTAGAGAGGAGACTCGCGATTTGAGGGTCGTGAGCTTTTGAGGTTCACCCGAGAACAGCTGCTTCAGCTTAGAGAGGTAATGAGTTAGTTTTTATTCATAGACTTGTCATGTTGCTTTGTTTTGCTCTGAGAGGTAATTATTATGTGGTCTGCTCTGAATTAAATGTCATACTGGTTAGCATCCTTGAGGTCCGAGATGATTCCTGAGGTAGGTCTATAGTTATATACCCTTGAACTTAGTCATTCACCATTTTTCTTGTGCAGGCTATCCAAGTCTCTGATGAAGTCCTGAAGCTCAATCAGGAAATTTCATCTGATCTTTTTGGCGAAGAGCAGAGCTGGGGCCGTTCAGAAATTAAGGTGAGTGGTTCCCTCTTCTTTTAATTTTATTGTCTACCTTTGTCGAGAAACCAAGGAGACTTGACTAGTTTATTATGTTACTGGCATCAAATTTTTATATCCCCCTTCTTGTTTGTTGTTTTCAGCCTGCAAATCCACTCCAGAATCGTTTCACAGAGCCTGATAACCGCAATTGGTTTCACAGAGTCGTGCACCAATTGCTTCCCCAAGTAAAGAAAGGTCAAGGGATGACCAACGTGAACCTAGAGATGCGCATACTGGATCAATTCAAGGAGTGAGTGTTGACTTTTTTGGCACTTTATTGCGACAATACCGTAGTTGCTTTTGTGTTGTTACGGCTTGTAACTAACATGATAACTTACTGAAACAGTCTGGCCCTCCTCCTACCCTGGTGAAAGCAGATGTCCCATGGTCAGCTAGAAGAGGAACACTTTCAGAGAAGGACCAAGTCCTCAAGACCGTGAAAGGGTATTGTATTCTTCATGACTATAATGAATGTTTGTCTTTTTGTTTGGGGTTATTTGATTTCTATAGTTGACTGATTCGTATAATTCTACTTCTCTTTAGTATTCTGAACAAGCTGACTCCTGAGAAGTACGATCTCCTCAAAGGTCAATTAATGGACTCTGGGATCACTTCTGCTGATATTCTTAAGGTATTCCCAGTTCCGTGTGCATTGGCTTGTTTGTAGTTCTCTCTTCTTGGCCTGATTTTTTCTTATCTCTAAACTCAGGGAGTGATACAGCTGATTTTTGAGAAGGCTGTACTAGAGCTCATATTTTGTCAGATGTACGCTCTTTTGTGTTTTGATATCAATGGAAAGCTCCCTTCATTTCCATCGGAGGAAGCCGGTGGGAAAGAAGTAACTTTCAAAAGAGTGCTTTTGAATAATTGCCAAGAAGCATTTGAAAGCACTGACAAATTGAAGGAAGAAGTCAGACTGATGACTGATCCAGAGCAAGAAATGGAACGAAGGGACAAGGAAAGAATGGCGAAGCTTCGAACATTAGGAAATATCCGTTTAATTGGTGAACTTCGAAGCAGAAGATGGTGCCCGAGAAGATAGTTCATCACATCGTTCAAGTATTATGACTCGCGTTATGCTTTGGTACCGTTAAATTATTATTGCATGGAATATTTTTCTGTAGAGCTCATGGTAAATTTTTGTCTGGTTTCAGGAGCTTTTAGGACAGGACAATAAAGCTTGCCCAGGAGAGGAAGATGTAGAAGCTCTCTGTCAATTTTTCATCACCATCGGGAAACAACTAGATGAGAGCCCAAGATCACGGGGTATAAACGACATGTACTTCCTTCGTTTGAAGGAACTAGCAATGCACCAAATGCTTGCGCCACGCATGAGATTTATGGTCCGTAATGTTATTGATCTGCGAGCTAACAAATGGGTACCAAGGCGTGAGGAGGTAGGAATTTATAGTACATGTTCTTATCTGTAATTACTTACAGAGTTATCTATCTGTGCTTATGTTTTGTTCTTGCTGTGTAAAATGGCAGATGAAAGCCAAGAAAATCACTGAGATTCATTCCGAGGCGGAAAAGAATCTTGGGTTGTGCCCCGGTGCCATGGCGAATATGAGAAATAATAACAATCGTGGTGGTGCTGATGCTGGTGCAGCTGAAATTCTTGGTTCTGGAAACTTCCTTGGACGTTCGGGTACTGGAGGAATGATGCCCGGAATGCCAGGCGCTAGGAAGATGCCAGGGATGCCTGTAATAGATAATGATGGTTGGGAGATGGTACGGTCCCGTTCCATGCCCAGAGGCAATAGGCAGAATCCACATCCAGCTGGGCGTGTTCAGTCTCCAGTTATCATTGACAAGTCACTGTCGTTTAATTCAAGGCTGCTACCTCAGGGCAGTGGAGGTCTTATGAACGGTAGACCAAGTGCCCTTTTGCAAGGTAATGGTGCTGAATCACCTAAACCTGTTCCTTCCCCGACCAGACCAACAGTGGAGAAGCCACAGCCACAGCCACAGCCACAGCCACAACCACAGCCACAGGAGGCCGTTCCTCCTACGGCTACCAGCTTGAACACAGGAGAGCTCAGTAGAAAAACCAACTCGCTTTTGGAGGAATATTTCAATGTCCGTCTATTGGATGAGGCACTACAATGCCTAGAGGAACTGAAAACCCCATCTTACCATCCTGAGCTCGTCAAGGAAGCTATCTCCCTCGGCTTGGAGAAGAATCCACCGTGCGTTGAACCAGTGGCAAAACTCTTGGAACATCTGGTCTCTAAGAACGTTTTAACTCCTAAAGACATAGGGAATGGTTGTCTGCTTTACGGGTGTATGCTCGATGACATTGGGATCGATCTGCCAAAAGCGCCAAACAACTTTGAGGAGATCCTTGGTAGTTTGGTTATGGCCAAAGCATCGGATTTTGAGGTTGTGAAAGAGATTCTAATGAAAATGGAAGACGAGTGGTTCAAGAAAGCAGTCTTGGAAGCTGTGATAAGGAGTGTTAGTGAGTCTCTGCTGGCTACACAAGCAGCCGAGGTTGAGGCTTGCCGCAGTTTGGTGTAGTTTGTGTGGTTTCTTTCATCTCAATATATCTGTTTAAGGCCCACGCTCCCCGGAAAAAAAAGGTGAGATCTTTCTTGAAATCATTAATTGAAAAATGTTAAGTATATCATACTTGTAATCGAGATTAGATTCAATTTTGTTACTATGTTTTGTTTTTTGTTATTTGTGGTTTTATTTTTGTGTCTTTGTTCATTTTTGATTTGGAATAGTTCAAGATGAGGAAAAAGAAGGGAATATGTCAAATTGTACTCATTATATTTGGAATGAAAAAAATTAATTTTATTATTAAGTATTTGTTAAAACAAATATTCCTTTTTCTTTGGTTTATGTTGGAGAATATGTGGTTTACTTTAATGGGAAACTGCATTTCAAATAGATTTGTTTAATTTCGTTATGTTATTTTTAAGTATGAATTATTGAATATGATCGCACTAATTTATACCTAAAAATAATATTTTAGGGTTATTTCTCATTTTTATCGAAGTAAATCGAAGAAAATGTGAGTTTGTAATACATTGACGGAGTAATTATGACCATGGATCGTGACAAAATGTCTCTTGTGACAGTAAGAGATTTTCCCAAAAAAAAAAAAAAAACACTCGTGAGCTGTCATGATCTCATCAATGCCTCGTTGGAGGATCTCGTGTTTTTGGTTGTGTGCACGAAGTAGAGAGTGAAACACTCTTTCCCATGATTCTATAAATACACACACGCATAAGTTCAAAACACACCATAAATATATTTTTTCAACAGAATTTTAATTGAAGAAGAAGAAGAAGAAAAAGATGAGGACTTCTTCTCTTCTTGGTTGGTTCTTGATCATCTCCCTATTATTACTCTCTCAATCCCTCATAATTTCATGCGAACCTTATGGAAGCAAGATCACTCCTTTGGGTCGGGAACTAGTTGAACATGAAGAGAACGCCGATGGGTCTCACGGTCATCACCATGATCATCTTCGAACTTTTGTGAGGAAAAGCAAAAGCAAAAGCAAGAAGAAGAAGAAGGACAAATCATCGGCCACTCGAACTCTTCTCTCTAACCCATTTACCTATGTATCTACTGTTGTAAGTTCCTTTGTTTTAGTGCTCGGAGCATTCTAATCTATTTCCAAGATAGTAAGGTTGCGACTTATACTTTTTTTTTTTGTGGTCAAATGGCTTTAATTTGCATGTTTGTTTGAGTTTGTATTTGCGACTGAGTTTGACGATATGTATTCTTTTCCGGCAAAGATTGAATTTGTAACTCTCGAATGTTTGAAAGTTATTTGTGGTTCCGCTTGTTTTTATTTTTTGATCTGTCAAGAATCGTGATTAAAAATAAATATATATACTAGGAGGAGAATGACAGTGAAAATTGCCAACATCTAAAAAATCAAATTAGATCAATTAAACCAAAGCTAATGAGAGAGAACATTTGTTAAAATTATCCAACACAAATATGGCATGTCATTTTTGTATAAATTTTCGTCGTAACAAATTTAGATAAAGTTTATATATAAAAATTATGGCGCAAAAAGTGTATCATCTAATTTCGTCAAATGCATTCCGTTTCGGTTCCACCCCGCGAGTTTGATGGTTGTTGATGTCCTTCGCCTTCGAGTTTTAAAGTTGTGAGCATGAACAATTGTGGACATTTTTATAAATTAGGTGTGTTTTACTTTGATTAGATGTTGATATTCTAATCGTGTGAGATGAATATAATCCCCAAAAAAAAAAGTTACTTAGATATGAAAGTTTTATTTTAATAGAAAGCTAAATTAACCTTGTGAGAATACTCTAAATAATTGTCACAATGATGTAATCTAAGACAATTAATCATTGGCACACAAACTACATGCGACTGCTTTTTGTTTTTTGTTTTTCCCTAGTCTACCATTAACAACAACCTTTTTGAAACATCCACTACATGAATTCAATCAAATTCAGTTACAATTAGAACTAACATGGAATACTAAAGCAACTAGGCACCATTCCCTTGGACCACTTTTTGCCTTATGTTGGAAATTCACAATTCCATTTCAAATAAGAAAACGGCAAATACTAACATTTGGGTCTGTTACCCACTAGGCTTATGATCGAAGCCTTATCCCATTTTTTTATATCAGATTTTGCCTCTCGGAAATTTTCTTTGCTGCTGTCAAAAATAAGAGGGGAAACTTTCTTTGCTAATAAGTAATATGTGTAAGATAAATAGTTAAATACAATATATTTAACACGATTCAAAGAAGAAGTCTCTCATTTTGAAGCGATAGTAGTTTCATTCCCTAAGTCTAGCGATATAAATACTAAATTACTAATTCTTTGCACACATAATGCATCCCATCATTGTAAAATAAACACATATATCTGTTTTTTTCTCCAATTTCTTTGGATCAAATACATATTTATACACAAATGAGGACTTCACTGTTGTTTTTTCTCTTTCATTGAGTTTGAGGTGTCTTGTTTGTTTAGTTATTTTCTGTATTTCTGTTTCTTTGTAATCAAAAATTAAAAATGGCATAAAATTTAACATTTTACCAAAAAAAAAATAAATGAGGACTTCACTGGCTTTTTCTTGTTCATTGATTATATTCCCATTGTTACTCTCTCAGCCTTTGCCAATTTCATCTGAAAACTAAGCAAGCATATCCCAAATACTGACCTCTTGGGGACGAAGACTTGCACAACACGGTGACTCCAATCCATTAGATCATCGTGACTCTCTTCGAATTTTCATGAGGAAGGTTCGTGTTGGTGGTGGTGGTCTTCGTAGTCACCGTCGTGTCCCTAGTAGTGGTCATGGTGTCGGGGGATCGTCGGCTACTAGTCGACCTTCTCTCTCGATCGCATTGCGTTTTGGTTCCACGGTCTTGATCTCTATTCTGTTGATATTCTTCGCCTTCTAGTTTAAATTCATTTTTTTTTGTCTTTCTATTTTATAGTGTGTATCTTGCGAACCTCTTTTTGTTTTGTGTATTATTTTGATTATATTGTTGTTGTTCAGAATATATATAAATCGGTGTGAATAGTGTTGATTTGTTATTATAATCGAAAGCTAATAAATCATTTGAAATTTCTCCAATAAATTGTTGATAGGATGATAATTTAAGAAAACCTTTTTTCATCACATCTTGACATTGCAATCTTTAGGTATAGTTGGAAACAGCTTGTAAACTAATTCTTAATTATTAAATTTTTAGTATATTATTTTTCGGTGATATCTATACATAAATTATATGCCTACGAGAAGAAATAAATAATATTTTTAAATCAATTTTTCAACCTACATATAGGATCTTATATTATATCCTCATAGGACAAGTGGGGAGTTTGAAAGTGGTTAACCACGCTTAGAAAAGAAAGAGTAAACAAATGTTATTTGTGATATGGAGAGGTATCAAACAATTTTATGTAAACAAAAAATAAATAGACGAGAAATATACATGTTAAATTTCAAGAGAAGAAAACAAGAGTGAGTCAGCTTTTTTACCAAAAACAGATTAGGTTGTTCATTGCTCAAAGGAGATATATATAGTCATCCCCATTTCATTAAAGGAAACCGAATAAATTTAACTAGCTAGAGAACTGACAACATATCTAGTTGGTGGGTCTAGGAGTAGCCCATTCAACACTAAGTATGAGATTGTCATTAACCATAATGTCCATCCAATGTGTTGATTGCTCGCTGCGCGTCTTCTCTGCTCATTAAGTTGACAAAACCGAAGCCTCTACTCGTTCCGGTCATCTTGTCCAAGGCCACATAGACTCGACTCACATCACCAAATGAACGGAACAAATCCATCAAACCCGGTTCACGCGTGTCTTCAGACAAGTTAGTCACACGTACAGAGTTCTCGTCGTTCCTCCTCATGTCTGAAACAGCAATGCTTCTTTCTGCACCTTCTCTCATGCTTGGTGGGACATAAGTAGCAACTTTGTCTGTGCCAGCTGATGAGGTCCACTTAGCTAGATGCTTCTGCTTGATCTGTTGAGGAATGACTATTCTCAGGGCATCTCGCTGTCCAGTGCTCACCTTTCTTGCCGCATCTCCTGCAGATCATCAGCACCGCACCGGGTTTACCCATCTCTGGCGATGCCTTTGGTTCTTCAGGTTTGGTACCTAAAATATCAAAAGAAAAGAATAATTATCTAAAACTAAACTTCAAAATACTCACAGAAAAAGTAAAACCAAGATATTTGCCCATAAACAACTTAAGACTCGTATAGGATTAATATTTTGGTGACTCATAACCTTAAATGTAAGAAGCAAGTTAACTGCTAACAAAGCAAATTCGTTTTTAGTTGGTCAAATATAAACCCTACAAATCTTACAACACATACATAAATAGGGCAAAAGCTTGAACCCAAAACTGTTGATATAACCCTACGATAGCCCTAAACGTCAGTTACAAACCCTAAACAGTAGAAGATATAATCCTGCAAATATTTTGGTCAAAGCCATAAACGTAAGTAACAAGTTAACTGCTACCAAAGCAAATTCGTTTTCAGTTGGTCAGATATAAACCCTACATGCAAAATCTTAAAGCAAAAACAGTAGATATCCGAAGAAAGAAAACATACCAGAAAAAGCCTTGGGTCGTTCCAAAAGAATCTCCTCCGTTGAAACCATAGTGAGGCGGCTACCACCGGTATCATCATCATGAACTGCATCGCGGAACTTAGCCCAGGTGCGCCTCTCCGCGACCCGTTTAGATCTAGCCCCCATGCGGACACATATACTGACCATGACCTTGCGGAACGTGTTGTGGTCGTGACCTTTACCGTCGTGCTCTCGTCCTTAAACTTGTACTCGATCACCTAGCAAGAAATCATTCTTCTCAGGCCCGATTACTTGCTTCGCCGGAAGCAAGAAATCAAGCTTCTCATCATCCTCCATCTCTCCCCATCGAACCTTGTTCGTTTTCTCCATCATTCTTTCGTTTATGATGATCATTGTTTTGTTTCTGATTGAGAGAGATTTTGCCGCTTTATATATATATATAAGTTTTTTCAAACTTTTGTTTATATAAATTCTATTTCTATTATATATATATATATATATATATATGTTCCCATAAATATTTTCAATTGTTCCTTTTTCATGTATGGATAAGGAAAACCGAATACTTATACAAATTCCTTCTTCATTTTTAGATGTCTTTTTCTTCATTACAAGATCTAATTTTACAACATTCAACATTTTTTTCCTTTCTCTTCTGTTTTTATTAGACATAATTAATTCTGATTTATTATATTCCACGAGAAGAAAGAACGATGATATGAATAAAACTTTCAACCTACAATATTTTGAGGTTAGATAACCATTTTAAAGCAAAATACATAGACGAATTTTTCTTTTAAATTGTATTTTAATTTCAAGTGACGAACACAAGTGAATGAGTTTGCCAGAACAAATTAGAGTGTTCATTGCTCAACGGACATGTTCCTACCCATTCAAAACCAAAACAGAATCAATTCTTATTTTTTCTTGGAGTGGAAGAGGAATCAAAGAAACTTTTTGTTATTGTTATCTCCATTGATTGTAGAAAATATGAAAAGTGAAAGAAACAGGGTCAGGTGTGGGAATGAAATTATACCCGACAATGGCTGCTTTTGCTTTTTTTTTTATCATCAGATTCCTCCATCTTTGTTCTGTTCCTGAGTTGTAATCTTCTACCTTAAGGTTCTTTCTCTCGTGTCTTTGTGCAATCCCACACAAAAAATGCCCTTTCTGAGAGACAGTCCTATATATTCAGATACTCATTGGTTAACTTACTGATCATTTCCATACAATATCGAAAGAATCAATATTCTCCAGCATAGGCTTTCATAATCATCTTCCATGACGAGATACAATCGAGAATTGTTGCTCATTATTAGCATCTGCTTCATCGCTTTTGCTTTTGCTGAAGAACTTCAATGCTGTTCAGACAGAACAGTCTATGCGGTCCAAAAAGGCAATTAGTTGCTTCAATGTTTGCTAAAGAACTTCGAAAGCTATAACATACATTTTAACTCTCTTTTTTTGTTGTTGCAGGGAGACCAGTCGTCAGAGTAACTGATACCAAGAGAGCTCATGAATTTTCGCAGACGAGCAGGGCAAGAGGTGCTTATGGAGGTAATATGATCAAACCTAAAGGAAAGAAGAACAGATCCATGGCCTCCATGACCAAATCTACTTTACTTGCACTATTTCATGTAACAATAGCAACTCTGGTCCATCTTTTCTTGTACTAATATGTAACATCTTAAAATGTAAGATCTTAAAGTCTATCAGATATAAGTGTTTCAATTCCAATGTGCATAATGGTTTTGATGCAAATATTGGAATTTAAAGACAGCTTTGAACTGTTCCATACATTTCTAAGTAATCAAAGGTGGATAGTAAGAACAGAGCATGTTTAGAGAGGAATTAGAAACAGTCGTAAATTTCCTTCTTGCTGAATCAGTCGTTAACTCGTTTATCAATTCCTCTATTTGAAACCGATCTATTCATTAAACCATGTCCTGATAAAGGAAAGATAACACATGGCATCTTGATCTCCTCCACATACATCAACCTCATGGTACAAAGCAAGTTTGGATGTTTCATAAGGTAGAAGTATATGTAGTGTTCTGATCTCTTAGTAGAATCGTTTTAGGAGATCTTTCATCTCTCAAAGTAACCCAAATCTATTCTAACAAAACCCAATCTACCATAATATGGCGATCTATATACAAATGTCACTAGGAGTAAGACTAGAGAAGCCGAGAGGGATTCCGTTGCTTCTATGATTCTTAGAGATAACATATTGTATCAACACAACTATACGCGTTCAACCTAAGAATAAACAACTCAAAACTTCGGTATGGCCTACCAACTTGACATGCCTTAACCAAGTTTTTGCTTACCGGGTTTCCAAAGTAAAAAACTACGGCGATACAATCTTCGTAAACAACCTGATGCATAAAAAACTTAGCAGCGGGGTTCGTAACCTGATAACAGAAGCCAACAAGTATATAATGTTACCTTCAATCTTGCATTACACCAAAAAAGATCACCAATTTTTTTATAACACACAATGTTTTAAAAATCTTTTAATACATAATTAAACTGCAAAGCAACTTTATTGGTACACCTCAAAGCAACAGTTTCAAGAAACAAACAGATTCAAAAACATCAAGCAGAGTATAGAGGGCGTCTGTATTCATCAAAGTACTCTTCACGGTTTTGAAACACAATCACGTAAATTGCATAAATTATGCCCGGGACGTAGCCTAAGATAGTCAAGACCAGGCAAATCAAGAACTCCACCTGCAACAAATCAGAGATAAAATTTTAAGTTCAAATTTCTTCAATCCCTTAGTGTATAATAATTATCCAAGATTTTCAGGAAACCACCAAATCAAATAGAAATTGATCCACTCATTATAGGAAATCACCAAATTCTAACAAGCCGCACATTCACTATACATAATTTTGAACAAGTGAATCTAATTTTCACAAATTGAAGCATTCGACAGTATTGATTTATACCCAGACTCACCAAAACATCAAAAAACCTATATCATAATCAAACCTAAATTCCAATCTCGGAGAAGTTTTCACGATTCTTCAAATTGACGAATTCGAGAGAGAGAACTTACAGTGCAGCAGCCCTTCCTAAGGCAAACTCCAAGAGGCGGAAGAAGGATCGCGATTAAGATCTCGCAGAGAATTTCACAGTTGCTCGGCATTTTTTTCGGAGATGAGAGAAGAAGCTTTAAGATGAGTTATAGTGAAAATGAATGGAGAAGAAGACTTAACAAGACAAAGCCACGTTTTTTATTTTGTTACCGCTACAAAGTCAACTGCGAGATCTGAACCGTTCATTTATCACTATTTAAATCGTACGGCTTAAGGTTACATCTCGTGAACCACTACTAGGAACACACACGTTATAGTGCAACTTAAAAACACTGGATCATTTTTAGATATTTTAGTCTGGCTCGTCCATGTGACTGTATGGGCCTAGTAAGGCCTGTCTATTTAATTAATCTGGGTCCGTAAGCGTAATGGAACAAACAGTGCCGTATATGTAAGAATATGTCGCAACCACTATTTAAGTAGCCTAAAATCTATCTCTCCAGCATAATTCTCTACCATAATATGTTGAAATCATACCAAATGAGATTATAATTACATCATATGAATTCAACCTAAGAATGAACAACTCAAAATGCTTCCGCATTTCAAAAAGTTAAAAACTCCGGCAATACAAATCTTGGCAAAGAATCTGATACATTAGCACTTAGCACTAGCGGAGTTAGTAACCCGATTTGCAGATGCCAACAAGTTGTTACACATCAAATAGATAACCAATATTGTATCAAAAACACACAAAATTCTCAAATCTTCAATAAATAAAAATTGCAAAAGCAACTTATTGGGTACACGATTAAGTAAACAGTTACAACAACATATTGATCCTAGTAATGAACCAAAAGAGATCAAGCTGTGTTGAGTGGAGCTCCGAGTTCATGAGAGCCTTCACGGTTTTGAAACACGATCACGTAAAGTGCATAAATTATCCCTGGG
This sequence comes from Boechera stricta, assembly GCA_018361395.1. Lineage (NCBI taxonomy): Eukaryota > Viridiplantae > Streptophyta > Magnoliopsida > Brassicales > Brassicaceae > Boechera > Boechera stricta. The sequence continues at coordinate 22,485,118 of CM031544.1, read as the reverse complement.
ATGTAGCCTAAGATAGTCAGCACCAAGCAAATCAAGAACTCTAGCTGCAAAAGAGAATCAGAGTCAAATTTTTAAAACTAAAATTCAAGATTCAAGATTCGGTTTCCAAACTAAAATTTGACGTTCGCGGAAGAGAACATTACAGTGCAACAGCCACGCTTGAGGCAAACTCCAAGAGGTGGAAGAAGGATCGCGATTAAGATCTCGCAGAAAACTTCCATGTTGCTCGCCATTTTTTCCAGAGATGAGAAGAAACCCGAATGTGATCTTAGAATGAACTAGTGGAGAAGAGTAAACACTAAAAGTAGTTGGCACAGAGATCCAGTTAAGAGCAATCTACGGCTTTTATTTTAGGCGCTACGAAGTCAACTACGAGATATGCACCGTTCATTTATCGGTATTTAAATCGTACGGTTTAGGTTACATGCCGACATCTCATATTAATTACCTTACCTTGCCCCCACTTCTTAGATATTTTGATCTCAACTTAACACACCAGATCACTTTTGGATATTTTCCCTATTATTACTCTGACTCGCCCCTATTATGGTTATAAAGGATCACGTGACTAAAGTAGTGGGCTTGCTTAGAAAGCCCTGTCTTCAGACTTCAGTTAAATCTGGGGCCGGCCTGTGTTTAAACATTGTCGTACCAATAAGACACTGATTATTCGATGTCGGTGTTGCTTAGATGGCAAGCTATAAAGCTACTGACGGATGAAAACGTAAGTTAGTATTCGTCTGTGAATAAGTACATTTACTTAACCCATTTTCCTCAAATGTGTATTCACTTGACACTAAAATTCAGACCTTAAGCAAAGACGAACATAATGTACTACAAAGGTATTTGAATGGAACACACACACACACACACAAAAGATGGGGAATTTAGAGACAAGGCAAAGAAGAAGGGGTTTCACACTGTTTTAAGTATTCAAAGATAGATAAGAACGAAGTGGAGATGTCATAGAGGAAGTAGAGCATCGAAACCGATGAACAAGTGGATCAAAATGTGCGTCTGCTAAACCCATCACAAATTCGTTCCTCTCTCGGATTTCTCGGTCTTGACATGCGTAGAATAGCCATAGGGAAGTTGAAATTAGGCTTATTGATCTCCCTCAAATTATTCAAGCTCGTGGTACACATAGTTATCTCCTCGCTTCTCAAGGATATACACCCGTATAAGTCCATGTACTCTAGATCCTGACATCCTTCACAAATGGAGGCAAGACCTTGAGCAGTCAATGTGGAGTTCGAATTTGGGAGTCCACCAGTTGATCGACTCAGGGAACGACAGAAACCGAGTTTCGAGATGGAAGATGGTGTTGAGTGACGGATCTTAGCCTACGTTCATCCAGTTCTTGCTGACCAGCATCGGTCCGATCCATCTTTGTTCCTGGCTCAGCCGTGAGAATATGTCAAGAAGACATTCCCGAGTCAACCCATCTCCACCTTTCCTTCGCCATCGTTGACTTCCATTAGATTGAAGAACGTTTCGTCGTTTGAGTACGATTAGACTTCAAATGTTTAGACTTTATAGAGTCAATGGAAACAAAAATGTTGAGACTTTTTCAGCTTTATATAATCAAGCATGCTCTTTACTTAATACTCCTACAAAACAGAGCTTTTCAATCTTAGCTTTTGTTTTCTTTATTGGTCATCAGTAACCTTTCCCGTTTTAATATCCAATCGAATCAATGAGCTTTATCTTAGCTTTTGTTTTCTTTATTGGTCATCAGTAACCTTTCCAGTTTTAATATCCAATCGAATCAATGAGCTTTGAAGTTTATCAGTGGCTAATGTTCTGTCGGTTTGGTGTTTGAGCCAAACGTTTCTGCTCCCCGACTTCGATGAAGAGAATGAGTAAGAACAGCCAACAATACATGAGATTCTGTAATCACCAAATTGGATTAAAAGGATAATGTTGTCACTACGACAAGAGTTGTTCATATGTTTTCCTATGTTGGGCATATGGAATAATGGAAGTAATGACTTTCCAAGTCATCAAATCAAACCTTATATCTATATATACTTGTAAAGCATATGTGCATATTGGGTTATATCATTATCTCAATCCTACTTCATACTGAGAACCTTAAACACTTAAAGCCACTGGATCTTGCCATGAAACCTTCCTCTTCACTGCTCTGTTTAACTCTTTCTCCACATCTCCGCAAATCGGTAACTTTCTTTTGTCATGTAGATCACTGATTCTGTTACCAAGCATTGCATTCTTCATTGCTTCCGCGACCATATTTTCACCATTCGCTTCAGGCTCCTCTTCTTCTCTCTACAACCAAAACGCAAAAACCCACAAATAACACTCATTAAGTTCTCAAGACTAACAAAAGGAAGACCCTAAAATAACAAAAGTTGTTTGGCTAATGGCTATACCGAGATCTGGTTTAGGTCAAAGCCTGGGACTTTGTTGGTGACAGAAGTGTTTCCGTCTCCGTTAAGGTCAGGAAGTGAGACGGAATTTGTCAAAATATTGTTTCCTCTGCTCCTTTTTAGCTTCTTTTCCAAGTCACAACTTGCATTATTAGCCAATGCTTCCTTCTCATTGCAAATTGTATTCTTCTGTTTCAAATCAAAACATGGCACAGATGCTCCCACACTAGAGTGCTTCTTTCTCTCACCACTTGATTTGCTTGGGACCTCTAAACCCCCAGATTCTGACAATCTCAACGTCTTTGGAGATGTTACAAGAGTCTGGTCTTGGTCTTGCTTCAAGTGTTGGTATCTACGTCTCAAGAACCTATCGTTTCCATCAAACACCAAGGTAATGAATGTACCAAACAAGCCAATTAAAAGCTTTGTATATTATACAGTAAAAACGTAAATTCACATGAAGATCAGAGATTATACCTAACTTCTGCCTTGAGGGTCAATCGTTTTTGTTTCACCATCTCCAGTTTCCTTCTTTTTACCTCTAATTCCTGAGAAAACAACAAAAAAGAAGCAAATTTCAAAACTTTACTTCTTTCTTCTGCTATCTTAGAAGCAACCAAACAATTCCAAACCCAAATTCATGACAAAACATCAGATCACCCAAATCAGCAGATCCAGAGGAAATCGAAACATATAAGAAACCCAGAAATTTCAATTCAAAACCCTAAGAAAAATCAATTACCTTTTTCAACTCCAGAAACTGCATAAGGGTTAATCTGAACATGGGATCGCCACACGAAGCAGAGGAGACGAAATTAGTCTCTTTCATCGGATCCGCTCAGTGAAACCTGGGAATCGTAGATTCAATAGACACCAAGCAAGCGAGAAAGAGGAAAGAGAGATGAGAAGAAGAAGAGAAGGAAGAGAACGCAAAAGGGTTAGGTTTAATGGTGGGAGTCTTATTCCTTGTATGAAACAACTCTCTGACCAAAGACTTAAAAAACCCCAAAGAAGCCACCACATAATTGATTGATTTTGGGTGCCCATTATAACAAATTGAAATTGAAAAATTAAAATTTGGATTTTCCTTTTTCTTTTTTTCTTGTTGTGAGAAGTCTATGAGACAGACCAGACAAACAGCAGAAAACTAGGAGTAGTGATCAAGATGGAAAAGAGAGGAAAGAAAGAAATGAGAAAAAATCAAACTTTTTTTTTCTTTTTACTTTTCTTCTATTTGCGCTCTTTTGGAAGTTGCAGAAGTGCATTGAAATGCTGACCAATTAAACATATAAAGGTTCTTCCTTTATTGTGTTTATGATTAGGTTCATGCCTTTGTGAGGTGTGTTTGACAATTGGAATTAAAAGGCACATATGGGCTATTGAAGAGATAAAAGAGTTAATATGGTTGGATGGATACGTATGTGAAATTCATCTAGAGAGAGAGAGCAAAAAAAAAAGAGTTAGGTTGAGACAAACAGTGAAACAGGAGAAGAAGAAACTATGGAGATTGAAATGAGAGATGATTGGTGTGGTGTGTATAACGTGTGTGTATCAGTATATATATATATATATGTATATTTTATATTATAATGTATGTGTGTATTTTTGCCATGATGCAGATGGATTTCACAGGCTTGTCTCATCTTATTTTTGGACCCATCCTTTAAAATGACCATTATACCCTTCTAATCAACTTTTATTTTGCCAACTAAAGTCAATGTGCCTCTAAATGATATTGTGTAACCTCTATATCAAATCTAGGGTGTCTAATAAAACTCTGTTTACTTAACCAATTTGAAGGAACCTAATCATATTTGATTATAGTTATTTGGTTTTATTTTTCAATATTAATTTGGAGTACATGTTTGTTCATATTTAAATTTAGTTTAAAAGTTTATTGTGTAATTAAAAACTAATTATGTTGATCAATTTATTAAAATGTATTTTCTAGTGTGATTCAAGTTTATTTTCAGTTGAAGTGATTCGATTTTTTCTGTGATTTTTACATGTTTGTTTAAAATAAAAAACCAAATAAGAAAAATAAACGGGAAAAATGTTAAAAATGTCACTTTGAAAATATCGTTTTAATCTACTTGTTGTATAGAAAAAATGCACATCTCGCGACTTAGATTAAAATTTTCGACGGGCTTTGTAATCGTGGCGCGTTATCTCGAATAACAGTCAAGGCAGCGTTTCAAACACATTGCGTCATGCATTGCATTTGCATTTAAATGCTACATGAACAAAAAAAACTCGATTCGGCATCTGAAATCCACAAATCAAAATTGGGATTAATAAAGCCAAAATTCGTTAATCGATTATCGACTCTGTTTTTGCTTTCAATCTTTTCTCGACGATCTTACTGTGAAATTTGAATAATCTCATGATCGATTGATAATGAAACGATGATTCGAGGTGAAAATTTCAAAATTAGGGGTTTTTCCTGTGAATTGAAGCATTTGACTATTGTAATCTCATGTAATTGGAGGTGAAATTGCAGAAGTCGTGTCGGTGTTGTAAAGGAAGAAAGAGCTACTACGGTGGCGATAAAGAGAGAGAACAACTGACTTGATGATGTGTAGGGAAAACTTGAAATCTTAACAAATTGTTCATCTTGGTCTCAGTACATTTTATAAACCACTAACAAAGAAACATTAAAATTAGGTTAAGCCATTGTTAAATCTTGGTATCTTATTGTTGTATTGTGATTTGAGCGTTTTGCTTCAGTTCCATCGATGGCGACATATGTTTTCAATCTCTTGAAAACCCGTTTCATTTCCTTCAAAAAGCCAAACGCCGTCGTGTTACAATCCTGAGGCCTGTCGTCGCCGAAGCGAACATTTTCACTCCGTGAGACTTTTCGCATTGCGAATCTAGGTCCAGACTTTGATTTCTTAGGATGCTCCGTCGATGGTTTATCGTTGTCGCCGGCAATTATTGGTGGATTCGTTTTGATTAGATGAGCTTACGAGAGCAGATCGAGACAACAAGAGTTTCGATATGAAGTTTTTTCGACAAAACTAATGATTGGATCTCCGGTGAAACCACTGTTCGTCTTGGTCTTTGACTTTGGATTTTGATTTAGTTTTATAATTGATCGATTTTGAGTTTTTCTTCTATGTGGAATCGATGGAGAAGATCGAAAACAGAGGAAAAAAATGAAAATAATTGTTAAAATTGATTGAGAAGATGGAGAAATGGAAAAACAGACGGTAACAGTGTTTTGGTAAACCTCGTTTGCTTGATCCGTTAACTGAGATAAAGGTGTGCCTAAAACAGATTAGTCAAAGCCCGTCGAATATTTAATCGGAAGTCAGCGGTATGCCGAGACATTTTTTTGGGACACGAATAGGTGGAAATTAAAAACTGATATTTTTGAAAGTTCGATATTTTTTTAACATTTTTCCCAAAAATAAACTTATTAGTTAATTATTTCTTTTCTATTTCTCCTTTGGGTTTTCTCATATCTTATTATATAAAGCTGAACGTGTTTAACGTGAGCGTGACACGTGTCAAAGTGATAACTCATTAGATTTTGACATGTGTCATCGTTAATTTAGATTCTAACACGCGTCTTTTTCTGATAATGGTAATTTTCTATATAAAAATATAAAATAATTAATTAATTAAGATTTTTCACAGTTTAAGCAAAATGTCAATAACAGAAATTTTAGTAATTTTGAACTTTCTGGTAATGGTAATTTTCTATATAAAAATATAGAATAGATAATCAATAAAGATTTTTGTCAGTTTAGATAAAAATGTAAATAACAGAAAAATGAAAATAATAGAAAGGACAACTTACTGTTAATGAATCATCAGAAAATACAATTTTTCAGTTTTAGCAAAATATTTAATATTTAATCTTATTATATAAAGTTGAACGTGTTTAATGTGAGCGCGACACGTGTCAAAGTGATAACTCATTAGATTTTGACACGTGTCATCGTTAATTTAGATTGTAACACGAGTCTTTTTCTGATAATGGTAATTTTCTATATAAAAATATAAAATAATTAATTAATTAAGATTTTTGACAGTTTAAATAAAATGTCAATAACAAAAATTTTAGTAATTTTGAACTTTCTGTTAATGGTAATTTTCTATATAAAAATGTAGAATAGATAATTAGTATAGATTTTTGTCAGTTTAAGTAAAAATGTAAATAGAAGAAAAATGAATATAATAGAAAAGACAACTTACTGTTAATGTATCATCAGAAAAGATAATTTTTCAGTTTTAGCAAAATATTTAATATTTTACATCACAATTATGTTAATTTTTCAAATTAATATTGTAATAGTTTGGTTATAAATACCAAAGTATAGATTCTTAAGAGTAGTTACAATGGTTTGTTGTAAAAGAGTTTACAACAGTTGATAATAAAAATATTCAGTACAATGGTCTCTTTTTGTTGAATCAGCAATGATATGGTATACGTTCTGTTGAAACCCATCAACTATGTTGATAAAAGAAAAAAGAGATACTTGGCGTTGAATGATTGATTGCTGGGATTTTGAATTTGTTTTTTCCCCTTAATCATTTAACATAGATTATCTCACAATAATTCTTTATATATATAAATATTTTTACACCAAAATTCATCATTTTTTACTCTACATAAATGTAAACTTTGTTTCATTTGGACATAGAAAAAAAAACCATATTTTTTTACTAAACTTTTCTATTATTCTACAATAAACTTTTGTTTTGTCTTTAAACCTCGTTTTAGTTAGATGGAACTCAATAATAATTTTTTTAACACTCAAAATTCTTCTAATTACCCTTTTAACTACCTAAATCCCAACAATTATCCGCTTCAAAATCAGTCTTCTAACCAACATCAACATATACCAAATTATGGATATCCACCAAATTTCTTCATGCCATCAGCTGTTCCAAACCATCCTCCATATTACGGATCGATGATGCCGTATTCATCTCAACCACCTCCATATTCTTCTACTCCAATGGGTAATAAATTTTTGGAATTTTCTACACAAATGGCTCTTGGTGGAATGAGCGGTGTTCATGAAGCCACTAGATCGAAAAGATTCAACTTCTCGGAGGCCCAAAATGGACTCGAGCAAAATTTGGTGCTCTTAAGCCGATGGATTAAATATGGAACAGACAGCGTTGTTGGCAGAACCCATAAAGGTGATTCATATTAGGGTAAGATTTCTGAGTACTGTAATGAACATTGCTCATTTGATCCTCCACGTAATGGAAACTCGTGAAGAAACCACTACAACTACATGAATAAAATATTAGCCAAATGGGTTGGTGCATCGATAGCATAGCGTATCTGGTGGTCGGAGGATGATGTATTGTCAGCGTAGTATATTCAAGTCTGGTAATGGAAATTTCAATTTAATGAATGAATGGCTCGTGTCGTGATCAACCACGTTATGGTAGTCGGGTTGGAGAAATCTGCAGGCGCGGATCACAGAGAAACGATAGTGATCTTGTGACTTACTGTAGGATCTAGTCCAATGGGTAGGGATGCTTCAAGAAAAAGCTAAAAGGAAAGGTAAAGGCGGGAAGTGGTTAACGAAGAGTGGAATGAATTGAATAATTTAAAGCGCGAAGTTGGATTGGAGCAAATAGCCGTGATGACAAACCATTGATTAAGGAAAAGACTCAAGCTAAGAAGATGAAGATGTTTATCAAGCTAACTAAAAGATCATCTCGACGACAAGTAAAGAGATGTTGCGAGAGTGAGGTCGATCATTTGGAAATTAATTATTGTCAGTATTATAAGATTCTACTTCATGCTTTAATAATTTGTGTTTGTCACTTTTTCCTTTAATAATGTGTGTTTGTCATTTCCTCCTTTAATAATGTGTGTTTGTCCTTTCTCCTTTAATAATTATTTCTCCTTTAATAATGTTATGCGATAATAATGTTGTCAAGTGTCCATGACTTTTGGTTTCAACCACTCAATTTGAGTCCAAGCTACCAACCATTCAATTTGTTGGTTCCGGATGCTTATAAATGGGGACTCATCCTTCCATTGATGTACCAATACCACAAATATCACCTTACTCAAAAATCTCAATGGATCCATCAGAATATCCTTTTGATATCAAAGCTACAAAAGCGCTGAAATAAGAGAGGTATATTGTCAACCGGTTYAGAGAGCGTCGAAACAAAATAGAGGAAGACTATCCACCTCGTAGCAAGAGAAAATACTTCAAGAGAGATCATGCAGCGGCAAATCAAAGACTGATTGACGACTACTTTGCCAATCATCCAACATATGACGATGCAATGTTTCGTCGGCGATTCAGGATGCGAAAACATGTTTTTCTTCGGATCGTTGAGAACCTATTAAGCAATGAMAACTACTTCACCCAACGGTTTGACGCATCCAAAAAAGAAGGTATATCTCCATTAGCAAAATGTACTACGGCCATGCGAATGTTAGCATATGGTGTGGCAGCTGACGCGGTGGATGAATACATCAAAATTGGAGGTACTACAGCTTTGGAGTGCTTGCGAAGATTCTGTAAAGGAATCATACAACTGTATGAGCAAGAGTATCTCAGAGCCCCAACTCAAGATGACYTGCAGAGAATTCTACGTGTTAGTGAGATGCGAGGGTTTCTGGGGATGATTGGGAGTATTGATTGCATGCACTGAGAATGGAAAAATTGTCCTACAGCATGGGAAGGTCAATTTACTCGGGGAGATAAGGGAAACACCACTGTTATTCTTGAAGCAGTTGCATCTCATGATTTATGGATCTGTGATAAGAGGTTTCTTAGCTAGCTTTAAAATTCCTTTATCTACCCCAAGTGCAAGGTGCAAGTGTAGTAAACTAAGGGTCGAACCACAAGGAAGCTGGCAAACACAATAAACTATGAAGAAAACTTAATAAGTTAAAGCAATTCAAAGATTCAATTCTAACAAGTGTTATGCAATACGTAAAAACTGAAAACGATATTGATTCTTATACTAAAAACGATTAACTATGACTAGACAATTGATGGCTTAAACTCTAGCTTAGTCATTGTGTCTAAAGGACTTATGCAAACTTAACCTAGGCCTTGAGATCACAAGTAGACTTACACATTTCCATGCTATAAATCCCTACAATAAGAACAAATTGAACAAACTTCCGTTTGCAATTTTGGAACTTAGTGAGCATTCAAAATCATCTCAAYTTACCACTAAGCTACCTAAACAACTACTTCCGTAGGTTAGGATCACAAAGCTCACAAATAGCTTGGTTATAGAATTTCATCAACACCTTCCGGGTGTGAAATTCTTAAAATCTAGATTCTACTCTTCCAAGCCTAATCTAGCATAGAGGACAACTAAGAGTGAAGGATCTACAAAGATCAAACCATAAACACAACTCCTAACCATCAACCTAAGCCATCAACCTAGCCATAGTCAACCTAGAAAACTACTCACATATCCATACAAACAAAGAAAACAGATGAGAATAAGAGAAAGGTATTCATCCTTAAGATAATCAAGATTCAACAAAGTTTCATCAAAGAAATCTTAAAGAAGAAGCAAAATCAAGAACAAAAGTTTTTTACAAGTCTCTTCACCCTTTCTAGAGAGAAAATAAGCTATAGAATGAGTCTCCCCTTTACAAAAGTCGAAAACTATCATTTTATATGTCTCAAAACGAGTCTAAAACAAATATCTGAAACATGTCGGCAGGCGTGATCGATCGATCAGTGGTGCGATCGATCGATCGTTCAATCTAGAGTCTCAGGTCAATGCTTCTTGATCGATCGATCGGAATACGAACGATCGATCGGATGGTTCGGTGATCGATCGATCGTCTGTCCTGCAGTCGATCATATGTTGATACGGCGGAATTCTCGCATCATGATCGATCGATCATACGCTGACGATCGATCGATTGAATTGTTGATCGAGCGGTCATTGCTTTCTTGGTCGATTGAAGAGCGTGACGCTGGAATTGTGGAAGTACGATCGATCGATCGTATATTCTGATCGATCGATCGGATGATTAAAAACGTCCTAATACGATCCTTTGCTCCCGATTCGACCTCTTCATGCTTTTTAGACATGTTCCAACCTGTTAAGACTCTAATATGCAAGGAAAACACACAAAAAGGTACTAATATGATGATTAAAAACTACAAAATCGTAATATATCAACTCCCCCAGACTTATCTTTTGCTTGTCCTCAAGCAAACAAAAGCTAAGCTAGTGAAGAAATCCTAAGTTGTGGGAGAATGAACTTGTACCTATGGTCATTGCAATGTGCTAACAATTTTTTTTTTTTTTTTTTTTTAACCACATGGAAATTAATCAATTCAAATGCATCTATGTACTTCACCATAAGCATAGCAATGTACCTTACTCTGAAGCCACTTCCAACATCAAGTCCAAACTTTTCATTGCTGACTCTTCTTCATTTAGTTATTCAATTTGGGATTATCAATCAAAGAACGTAGACACTTACTCCTTGTGAATTCTGTAAGTTCAAGACAGTCTTTATACAATCMCTTTCCTCTTTCTTTTCTTACTTCAAGACAATCGATTTTTTTCCCTACTTTTCTAGGGTATCATTTTATTTTTTCTATCGATTGTCTATCGATTTATCACTCGCATATAGATTTCCACGAGACGCGAGAATTGAAGGGTGTAACCATCAATGCCCGGTTCGCTTCTTTCTTACTAAATCATTTATTTATTATTATTATTATTATTATTTTTTTTTTTATTTATTTATTTTTTTTTTTTAAGAGAAAGATAAGAAAAAGGGAATTGTACCACACAGACATGTCTTGCAGATTCTCTATGGAGGTGTCATGTTCGATGAATCTCAAGATCCAAATCGAAAGGATCATTTTCATTGTGAAGAGTCTTACTGTTGATTTCCTAATGAGTGGTTATGTTCAGGTTTGTTGATCCACGATGGGTTTTCCAATTTTCTGTTGTAATCTCATACACCAATAGTCATTCAAAGATTAGACATTAATCAATAACAAGTTCAATTGATGCTCACTAAAACCTTTTCGGAAAAAGAAGACATCAAACTTCTCACGATATTCAAACAAAACAAAAACAACACAAATAAACCATTAGTTCCAATAAGTACCTCTCCCAGATTTAGTTTCACACCGTCTCGTGTGAGAATAAATATGTAGAAAGATACAACATAAGTAAATAAAAGGGAAAAGAAAATCAGAGGTTATAAAATAACCCTAATCGAAGGATGCTCGCCTCGAAGAGGCACTGCTCGCTCCAGTGGGCTTGCATCTTCCTGCTCGACGCCTCCGGGGTCGCTGTCTGGCTCCTCAACAGTATCCTGTAGTCCCTTGTCCAAAGATGACAAGTGTCAAGATAATCGTGACTGTGACGCATTCGAACCCCTCGAAACAAGACGGACGGAGGGCATTGTATCTTCATTGCTCCACATCATCTTCAGCATGGGTGCATGCCGCTGCATCAGCCTCGCCACCTCCAGCGTATCATCGATGTATCAGGTGTGAGGTAAATCGCATCTCCGCATGAGGGAATATGTCCTCTCATCTCCTCCGAAAAGATGGGCTCGCCTTGCATGGGGAATCTCCTCGCTGCGCTCGGTGATCTCGAGAAGAACCGCTCTGTGCGCAGCTACTGCCAGTGCTCCTCTCCGAGTAAACTCGATGTTCTCAGACGATGTCGAGGTGATGGCGGGTTTGGCAACTGCCAGCATCGCCATCGCGAGTGGTGAACTCCGTGATACCGCCTCGAAAGAAAAATCTGGCTGTTTCGTAGCCTCGCCTATATGGTCTCGCTATCTATCCGCCTGCCTTCTTCGATCTATCCCGCAGTTGTATGAAGATGGGGTCAAGAGACTCCCAATACTCCACCTTCCGCTCTGTTCGAAGCACGGAATTTTCTCGAACCAAAATGGACGGCACCAAGGTGCCACAAATGGAGGAGGCTCAGATAAATGCTACTGCAAATACAGTGAGCCCGTAGAGCAACATAATCAGCTCATCAAACCTCAACGAACCTGCCTCCTCCTCATTTCAAAATGTACGCCCCAGATTTTCCCTACAATACGGACGGGTTTCGATAAGAGTAAGCTTGTACTGCGTGAAAGCCACGATCTTCCTTTACCAATCAAACCCCAAAGCTTACCCAACTCCTCGCAATCTTCCTGTGGAAGAAAGCTACAGCCTGGAGTCTTATCGAACTCAGAATCAGAGATCTCTCGATCGATACTGCATGTAAAACCGCCGACAGAATGAGTGTCCCCTGCTCGCCTGGGATTCTCGATCCTCGTAGAGCCCTCACCGAGTAGGAATCCGAACCAACTCGATATAATGAGTATTTTTGCTCGAAATGGCCTATACCCATGTTGGTCAAGATACCAAAACGCCCTCCATCATCCCCATCTTCGCAGAGTACCACAATCGACTAACTTTGGAGCATCTCAATCGCAGGAGACCGTAGAAACATGTTCCAACAATCCCATGAACCTGGCTGGCGCTAGCGTATCCCTGCATCTCGTAGATTTGCTACCATGCGAGGTACCGCTCGAACGCTTCGCATCCATCATCGTGCCATCCGCCAAAGCGTTCAGCTGCACATGGGTCATATGATGTGGATGGTGCTTTGCCTTATCGCTGAGGTACCTTCTTTTAGTGCTAAGTACTTTTCCCATTTCCGAAAGATAAAAATAAAACGAAATTATCCAAATATGATGATTATGCAAAACAAACAAAAATTCAGAAGATTTGATATTTGATCGATCGATCATAACCAAGATCGATCGATCACAGCTGCAGAATTCGGAAGAATGATGATCGATCGATCGCCGATCTTCGATCGATCGATCATAAACCGTAAATCGTTAACGCAATCGCTCGATTTTCAAACAATCTCCATTTCTAAATCTATCCTAAAATCGTCAATTCAATATCAACGCATCAACCTAATAATCTCTAGAAATCAACAAACAATCCAAAAACAATCACAAAAACACTAATCTAACAATTTCTTAAAATCCCTAAACGGAAATTCAACACGAAATCGACAAAATAAGTTATGTGATGCTCAGAATTAGCCCGAATCACAAATAATCGAAAGCACAACAAGAATCAATCAAAATAAACCCAAATTTCTCATTTTTCCTCAAGAACATCGAATCAAAAATTGAAAATCAAGGTCATACCTTGTAGATCGACGAACAGTACTGAATCAAGAAGAGGACGAAAATACGATCAAGATGGACCCAAAATCACTCAAACTCTGAGAATTGAAGAAGTTGGTTTTTGGAAATTTTATGAGATTTTCTATTTTGGGGATAATGATCGATCGGTCGGTCGATTGTTTATTTTAAAGTCGTTTACTCGATCCTGATCGATCGATCATAACTACGATCGATCGATCGCCTACTCTTCTGTTTTGTTGTTCGTTGATCGATCGATCATCATCGCGATCGATCGATCTAATCCCGCTATCTAATTCGTAAAACTCAAGAAAAATTAAGAAAATATACTATATATACATATACTTACTGTGGGTTGCCTCCCACTAAGCGTTGTTTAACGTCAATAGCTTGACGTTGTTGAGAATCTTTAGCTCGGGAGGTTCGCAAGAGAAACCGCTGTTGTATTCCTTTCAAAGATCGCCATATAAGGCTTCAGATCTCCGTCCGTTAACCGAGAATTCACCTCCAGTCTTGTTCCATAAAATGATAGCCCCATATGGTTTAACTTCCTTAATGACCAAAAGGACCCGCCCATCTGACTTAAGCTTTCCGAATAATCGCAAACGAGTCAAAAGCAAGATTGATCCCCTTTCAATTCCCTTTAGATCTTCTGTCATGAAACGCTTTTTGTTTTCCTTATGATTTTTGCTTTCATAAAAATTTTACCTCAACTCCTCAAGTTCTTCTAGTAGATCAAACGCCCGGCCGCTTCAAAAGTTCAACAGCCAAAGCGCTTTGTACTCTGGGTTCCACCTGAAGATGACAAGACTTCCCATAAAGTAAGTTGAAAGGAGTTGTACCTATGGGTGTCTTCAGAAGCTGTTCTATATGCCCATAAAGCATCCAAGCTTTGCTGCCCAATCTTTCCTTGATATCCCAACCGCTTCTCGAGAATGGCCTGATTCGGCTTGCTGACTTCAACTCGCCGAAGTTCTGTGGATGGTGTGTGGCTACCTTATGTTTCACTCCATGCTTTTTTAGAAGCTTGCAAATACCTGTTGATGAAGTGAGATCCTCCGTCACTTATCACAATTCTCGTATTCGAACCTTGGGAATATTATCGCTTTAACATCTTCAACACCACCTTAGCATCATTAGTAGGACTAGCTAGGGCTTCTACCCATTTTGACACATAATCCACCGCTACCAATATATATTGATCCATAAGATGAAGGGAAAGGTCCCATGAAGTCAATCCCCAAACGCCAAAGATCTCAACTTCTGTAATAAAATTTTGAGGCATCTCATTCCTTTCGCTTATGTTCCTTTTCGACAAGGATCACACCTGAGATGGATTCTCGAGCATCAACATTTGCCACCAAAACCAGCTTGCATGGCCTTTTGCACCAGATTAAAAGTACCAAATGACCTCCATAACTCGAACCATGGCAAAGGAATAAAATCCGCATGCTTCTTCGCGACACATTTTCAAAAAGGCCATCTTTGCAACGCCTATGAGAGATACTTGATCCCAAAAGTAGTGATTGACATCTTTGTAGAAATTTTTCTTCTCATAGCCTTTTAAATTGGGAGTGCTCCTTCCACATGCTAAATATGACAACCAAGCATACCAAGGAAGACTGTTATGAAGTTCCTCTCAACGAAAAGTTGTTCCTCCACAACCTCATCTAGCTCAATTGTCTGTGAACCGCTTTCGACATTGTAGATGCACTCTTCAGGCAAAGAGTCATTAATAGCCAGATCTTCATCAACCTCAACCTGAAAGATATCCGCAACTCCGCTTTCAATCCCCTTCGTCTCTCTTTATCTCTCAGATCAAATTCTAAGCAAAGGATCCATCTAAGCAATCTTGGCTTAGCTGCCTTTCTTGGCTAGCAAATGTCTCAAGGCAGCATGATCCGTGTGTACTATGACCTTGGATCCCACCAAATAAGATCTGAACTTCTCAAAGCGCATAATGGCAAGAAGTTCCTTCTCCGTTGTGCATATCTTACTTGAGCATCATCCATGTCCTACTTGCATAGTAAATGACATGAAGTTTCTTTTCATTTCGTTGTCCTAAGACAGCTCCAACAGCATAATCACAGACGCATATAACTTCAAATGGTAAGTCCCAATTTGGTGGTTGGACAAAGACTTACTAATGCTTCCTTCACTTCAAGAATGATTCATAGCAAGCTTTATCAAAGACAAATTTGACATCTTTGCATAAGAGACGTGTCAAAGGCCTAGCAATGCTGGAGAAATCTAATGAATCTTCGTAAAAACCCGCATGACCCTAAAAAGCTTCTAATCCCTTTAACCGAAGCTCGAGGAGTGTAGCACCATCACATCAATCTTCGCCTTATCAACCTCAATGCCTTCCTTAGAAATCGTGTCCCAATACGATCCTCCTTGACCATGAAATGACATTTTTCCCAATTTAGAACCAAGCGGTCTTCGATCGCTTTTAATACTCGCACAAATTAAAGACACAAAGAAAATGAGCACCATATAAAAAATCATCCATGAACACTTCCATTATATTTTCAGTTAAATCTGAGAAGATCGACATCATTCACCTTTGAAATGTCAGTTTGTGCATTACATAATCCAAATGGCATTCTTCGAAGCGGCGTACCATAAGGACATGTAAATCGTTTCTGGTTTCAGGATGAATCGGGATTTGAAAGAACCCCGAATATCCATCAAGAAAGCAATAATAGAGTGATTCCAATCTTTCAAGCATTTCGATCAATAAAAGGAAAGAGGAAAATGATCTTTCCTAGTGATGATTAAGTTTTCGGTAATCAATGCACATTCTATGACCCGTAATTATTCTTGTTGGGATCAATTCATCTTTATCGCTTTTAATTAGTATTCTCCTTTTGGGAACTACATGAACTGGGAAATCCAAGTATCGAGATGAATAAATGACCCCAAAGATCAAGTAGTTTCAAGATTTCCTTTTTACCACTTCTTTCAAGTTTGATTTAGCCTTCGTTAATGCTCAATGAAGATTTAGACTCGTCTTCTAAATAGATTCTAAGCATGCATAATGATGGTGAAAGACCTCAATATCATCCAATGAATAACCTAAAGCCTTTCTATATTTTTTAGTTCATGCAACAAAGCAATTCCATCTCATCATCATTCAAAGCATCATTAACAATGACCGATAAGTGGTGTTTCCCTAAGAACGCATACCTTATTGGGAAGAGGTTTGAGTTCCACATGTGGTGCCTTAAGCTCACCCATTCTCATCCATGCTAGTCTTACCATTGCTAGCTTCTTCCAACCCACAAACGTTATGTCTATCTTCTCAAACATGCAAATTTCACCTTTCAAGCTTTTATGAGAGTCTAGGCTTTCATAGTTATTTGCTTCCTCATTTTCCATCAAACGATCCTCATTCCCTTTGTTAAGGCCAACAAAGAATCTTCCTCCATGTTTACTCCTCCAGTACTCATCCACCATATCTTCTAATGTCTCAATGTAAGACATTTTCAATTGGGTTTTTTTTTCATAATCTATTATATCAAACTTCATGGTTAATGAGTCTAAATGCGGGTAATCATCCCCCTTTTCACATCAATAAATCCTGTGAAATGCTTCCCAAAATAATAGATCTCAGTTCTCATCCATTTCAAGACAATAAAATCTGTAGGTATAATGCACTCACCAACCTTCAATGGTAAGTCTTCAATAACACCAATTGGATACTCACCGATCTATCCGCTAACACCAAAGTAATACGGGTCTTCTTGAAATTTGTTAATCCAAGCTTCTTACAAACCGTCAAAGGCGAGACTCACTCGCTCCTAGCTCAACCAAACAATTCTCAAAGAACATTGACCCATCACACAAGGAATGGTAAAACTTCCTGGATCTCAAGCTTCTGTAAGATGTTTTGAATGATAGACTACACTCATGATTCACCATCACCATCGATTCTTCAAAATCCTCCTTGTCATGATGCCTTTAAAGAGATGGGACAATCAAGCATAAGATCCATGAATGGTATACCACTTGTACCTTTCCCATAATAGCTTTGAATTTTTGAAATTATTTCTCCAAGATCTCTTTCTTGAATCTTCCTGAAAAGGAAGTTTAGGTTCATAAGGAGGTGAAACAAACATATCTTTTTTATTGAAACATTTTTACCTCTTCTTCATTTACAACTACATCTTCATTGTTGTTGATATCTCCACTTTCCTCGGCTTCTAAATCCAACTCTTCAGCCTTATCATTTACCACTTCTTCTACTGATTTAGAACTCTAAGTAGGGAGCTCTTTTCCACTTCTCAATGTGATTGCATTGCAATATTCTGGGATTTGGCTCGATTACCCGGTAAAATACCCTTCCCATGTTCCTGAAGTAGGCTACTGGGCAATTTGATTCTCCAATCCCTTCACATGTGTCACAAACCTTCAAACTTAGATAGATCACGATCTCATTCTTTTCATTCTCCTTTCCAAGATTTGCTTCAACATACTTTACATCATCATCTCGGATTAGAATTACCTCCTTGTCTAAAGTTAAATTGTGGTCTGGGAATGTAGTTGTCGTTGGAAGGCCCTCGTCAAGTTGGCAAAGCTTTTGTTTTGATACCGACCTGATAACCTCCTTGTCGAAAGTCGCTTCGAATGGAGGTCTGGAAGTTCCTCGACCTGGAGTGGGATTTCTGTTGAAAACCTCATATGGGCACATTTGGATAGACTGGTCTGAGGATTTTCCACATTTGTGCTTCGATGAAAGGCCTGGATTTGGAAACTCAGATTGATATCCACCTTGGTTTCCAACATAATTCATCTCTTCGTAATCATTACCATCACCTTCATTACATCTCCCATCTTGCATTTGGTTATCACATCATTCATATCCACAAAGTTTACAGCTCATTGATATGCATCGACTTGCCTAACCGGCTACTTCTCATTTATCTCCTCGAGACGTTGATCTTCGAATCTTGTATCCTTAACGATCTATCATAATCGCTCTGTAGCATTGATCACTTGCCAAGTTCTCATTAGAGTTTCACCTGTACCACATCTAAATTTCTGCTTCCATCATTTGGCGTATGTCCGATATTTTTCCAAACATCCTCGGTGAAAAATTCCCAAAAGAGCTTCTTGCTCAACTCCATGATGTGGGCAAGCTCTAATGTAACTCTTAAGACGCTCCCAAGCTTCGAATGACTCATTGGCCCTTGTCAAGGTGTGATATCATTCCTTATCTTTGCCTTTTGCTTTGAAAGAATTCATGAGGAATTCCTTCTACAAAGATCCCACCACAAATTCTGTCGATATCTTTTCCCATTGACTAGCCTTGTTCCAAGCTAATGGGAATAATATCATCTTGATGGCATCTCGAGAAACTCCATTAATCTTCACCATTCTACAAAGCCTATCAAATTGATCAAGATGATCCAATGGGTTCTCACGAACCCATGTAACTTGAGAGATCATATGATGAGGCCCGACTTGATCTCAAAATCATTTTGCGATAGAGAGGTCAATACCAAAGCTGGAAGTTCTTGTTCCGGTTCATCAAATGCTCCTATTCTTCCTCGCAACATTAGACGCGCACCCCAGGAGGTCAATTCCCTGCCATGACCAACATTAGCTCTTGCTGATCCATGCCTAACCTTAATAAATGTCAACTCGTCTTTCTCTTTTTGTCTCTGCTCCTCTACCCAAACGCTCTACTGTCAAGGTCAGGTTTCAAAAGTTTTTCTCGGCTTCAGAGACGCACCTACAAAAACGAAAAACTCAAGAGAAAGTCAAGATGTAACAAAAGTAAAACAAAGCTTTAATCTTAAACGATTTCTAAAACCTATCAGTAGCTTCCGCAACGCCAAAAACTGATAAGAGGTTTCTTAGCTATTTTAAAATTCCTTTATCTACCCCAAGTCAAGGTGCAAGTGTAAGAAACTGGGTCGAACCACAAGGAAGCTGGCAAACACAATAAGTGAAGAAAACTTAATAAGTTAAAGCAATTCAAAGATTCAATTCTAACAAGTGTTACGCAATGAAAACTTAAAACGATATTGATTCTTATACTAAAAACGATTAACTATGACAGACAATGATGGCTTAAACTCTAGCTTAGTCATTGTGTCTAAAGGACTTATGCAAACTTAACCTAGCCTCGAGATCACAAGAGATTTACACATTTCCATGCTATAAATCCCACAATAACAAATCGAACAAACTCCGTTGCAATTTTGGAACTTAGGAGCATTCAAAATCATCTCAACTTACCACTGTTACCTAAACAACTACTTTCAGAGTTAGATCACAAAGCTCACAAATAGCTTGGTTATAGAATTTCATCAACACCTTCCTGTGAAATTCTTAAAATCTGATTCTACTCTTCCAAGCCTAATCTAAAGATGAGGACAACTAAGAGTGAAGGATCTACAAAGATCAAACCATAAACACAACTCCTAACCATCAACCTAAGCCATCAACTAGCCATACAACCTAGAAAACTATTCATATACCATACAAACAAAGAAAACATATGAGAATAAGAGAAAGGTATTCATCCTTAAGATAATCAAGATTCAACAAAGTTTCATCAAAGAAATCTTAAAGAAGAAGCAAAATCAAGAACAAAAGTTTTTACAAGTCTCTTCACCCTTTCTAGAGAGAAAATAAGCTATGTAATGAGTCTCCCTTTACAAAAGTCGAAAACTATCATTTTATATGTCTCAAAACGAGTCTAAAACAAATATTCAAACATGTCGGCAGCGTGATCGATCGATCGCGCGATCGATCGATCGCTCAATCTAGAGTCATCGTTTTCGATCGATCGATCGGAATACTAACGATCGATCGATGGTTCGGTGATCGATCGATCGTCTGCCCCGCAATGATCATATGCGATACGACGATCATGATCGATCGATCATACGCCGACGATCGATCGACAATTTGATCGAGCATCATTGCTTTCGTCGACAAGATGACGCTGAATTCAGTATCGATCGATCGATCGATATTCGATCGATCGACGATGATTAAAAACGCCCTAATACGATCCTTTGCTCCCGATTCGACCTCTTCATGCTTTTTTACATGTTCCAACCTCGTTAAGACTCTAATACGCAAGGAAAACACACAAAAGGTACTAATATGATGATTAAAAACTACAAAATCGTAATATATCAATCGACATGCTTTTTGACGTCCGCACATCAACGATATAACGTTTGATGCTCACCATTGTTCGATTGTCAATGGAAATACTCCAAGAGTGAACTTTCGTGAACCAACGTCCGTATAATATGGCATACTATCTACTAATGGTATATATCCTTCTTACCATACTTTCAAATCGATTATGTTTCCTCAAAGTGAACTGCACAAACTATTTCGCACAACGTCGAGGATGTGGACATCGAACATGCATTGGAGTGTCAGAGCTCGATTTAAAATCATTCAACACCGCTGGGACATAACCGAGCTATCATCATGAGGTCATGTATCGCATAATATGATTGCTGAGGATGAACGAGAGACATATGCTCAACATTCGACCGATTATGATCAATCGTGCAAGGTCTACTACACAACCATCATTCTCGATCGCTACCCGCATTTGAATCATGTTCGAGCTGATCCGAGTCATGATTCAAATGTGCATCACTTAATCGAAATGCATCTATTCAACACATAGCACAATTTAATGTTGGTGAATGAGATTTTTAAGTTTTAGAAATAGTATTATGCTAATTAAATTATGTTGTTTCATGGCATGTTTATCAGATTGATTTTAAATTTTCATCACTGTATGTGTTTTAATTATAATTATCCATATTTCTGATTTTTATTATCTGTATTTTTTTAATCAAAATTTATTTCATAAAATTATTTAACTTTTATTAATTTTATTTTAATTTTAATCGATAATTAATGTTTCTAGCTAAAATATGTAATCACAAAAAATAAAACATAAGAAAATAAAAAATATAATACAAATAGTGAGTGTTATAATATTTTTAAAACAAAACTATCAGAAGTGAATAATAGATTAAATAATGATAAAAAAGATGATGAGTGTTAAAAGTTAAAAAAAGAGGGTGTTGTAAACTTCAACCATTGTAGATAACCTAACAAATCACCTTCTCATTCATCTTTTAGCTTTTGTTATTCATCATATTAAATCAGAAAAATGAATTCAGGAGTTCTTCTTAAACAAAAATCGTGTTTATCGTTATACTATAACTATAGTACGTTGCCTTCGAATATGAGAAGCAAAAAATATCAAAACAAATAATATACTCATGGGAATAAAGTTATTATTGGTTGATGAAAAGGTAATAATTTGTTTTAACAAATCTTATTGTATTTTTAGAAAATGTTTTATATTAGTGTTTAATGTATTTTATTAAATATTATTTTAATATAGTTTGTTATGAGTCTTTATATTAATATATAGTGTTTAATTTACTTGATTTTTATGAAAATATTATTTTAAAATATTTACTTAATTTCAAATTTATATGATTATCCACATAAAATACAAATCAAGGTTTTGTGCATCATTCTCTTTTCAAAATATTTGGCGATAAATTTATTCGTAAAATATATTTTTGATAAATTTATTCGTAAAATATATTTTTGATAAAATATATTTTCATATAACTATAAATAAAATAAAATGTAATATTATTTTTTCCGGGGATGAAACTATTATATAATAATAAGCAATCAATCAAATCCCAGTAAACTCTTTAAGTAGGTCATGTTGACGTCACGCTATATTATCGGTCAAAAACAAAATTATCTCCTCCTTTTTATTTTGTCTTGTCGAATTCGAGACTACTCCTCTCTCCCTCCCTTTTCCTCTTCTTTCTCAGCACAACAATGACTTGGACGGCTACGACTACTGATTTCTTCAAACCTTTCCTCTCTCCTTTCTCCAATGGTGGTTAGTTCCTCTCTCTCTCTCTCTCTCTGGGGTAATTTCCATAGGTATGTGATTGAGTTTGTGTGTGTGAATTTAAGTGTATATTTCTTGGGTTATGCCTTATTCCTCTGTTGGGTTTCATCTGGGTTTGATAAGCTTTCGAAATCAGATTTCAATTTCTGAATTTGGAGAAGAACAAGTGTGATTTCCATGCGAGCTTGTCTCAATTACACTATTCTAGATTCATATAGTTTTGATCATCTTCGTCTCTGAGGTTTTTTCCGGGATTGCAAATTCAGGGAATGCGGCTCAACGAAGTAGTAGACAGAACGTGATATGGTTAAATCGGAAGAATTCTGGAAATTGTTACAGATCTCTTCGTGTTAGTGGATTATTCGGAGGTGGGAAGAAGGACAATAAAGAGGATGGTCAATCAAAGGTACATCATGTTTTAAGGTTCATGTTCAAAAGCCTTAAAAACACAATTCTATTGTTTTGTTATGTTTTCTCGTAAACATTAGGGAAACTGATGAGTTTCTTATTGCTTTCTTCTATGTCTTAGGCAGGATCTCTTGGTAATATGCAGAATTTGTATGAGACTGTGAAGAAAACTCAAATGGTTGTTCAAGTAGAGGCTGTTAGGGTGCAGAAGGAGCTAGCTGTGTATGTCCCCCATTTGCCTAACCATTTGCATTACTAAACTTTTTAAGTTTCTTCTATCTTTATGAGTTTCATGCCTGCTTTTATTCCCATTTCTTTCAGTGCTGAATTTGATGGTTATTGTGAAGGCGAGCTTGTTAAGGTATTACAGACTCTGTTTATGTCCTAAATTCCTAATAGATCATTACACACTATGTCAGCTATTCGCCTATTGTCAAATCAATGAGTGCAATAAGCCACCCTGGTTCATATTTGAGTCTGTTTTCTGTTGGAGATACTTTTTTCCTCCAGCTACTCGACTCTTGATAGATCATGGATGTGAGACCTTGTCTGATTCATTACTTTTATGGATAATTACACAATGATGCTAGTTTTCGTTTCTTTTTTCGATCTCTTATGAGTTAAGTGACCAAAAATTTGTACTTGTATCAGGTTACATTATCAGGTAACCAGCAACCAATCCGCACTGATATCACTGATGCAGCAATGAAATTAGGTTCCGAAGTGAGTAACCTTCATTCACTTAACTTTCTGTTGCACTTGCTTCTATATAGGAATGATCAAAGCTATATTCCGTCAGCTTCTCATGTTTCATGTTTTCCTTTGACAGAAACTATCACTACTGGTCACAGAAGCCTACAAGGACGCACATGCAAAGAGTGTACTGGTAAAGACATCACATAGCATATTTTACGATACAACTATAAGTGTTCATTTTCTTTCAACTCTTGACTATATAGAACCTTTTGGATTTCACAGGCTATGAAAGAAAGAATGAGTGTCTTGCGCAGAGCTTAGGGATGCCACCGGGCCTTGATGGATTAAAGTAACAAAAACCTAATATTTTTTGTGATTTCACTCAACTTCCAGGTATTAGAAGTCCAGTTTTTTTTTTTAGTTGTATATGGATAAGGCAGAAAGAAATGAAAGCTCTGTTCTAATGAATCAGAGAGAGATATTCGAACCTTGGTACTTCTCTGAATATAAACAATTACTCAGATATTCTCAAATCGTTTAGTTGTTTCCAAATTCTGGAAATGAATCGAGCTTTTAGCAGAAAAAAAAAAGAAAAAAAGAAAAATAGAAGAAATCCGAGTTTACTCGGAAAAGGTTCCTAATCTGGTAGCCAAATTGTGCTTCTGGGGACATTTTCTGTTACTCTATGTTTAGGTTACTAAAGTAACTAATAAGATCTTGGAAGCTCTTTTCCGGCCAAGAATGATCTGAAAAGAATGAGAGCACGCTTCGGTTCGAATAAAGGCACCTCGTGGCCTGCCCCTCTTACCGTTGCAAAGGTCAGGCCCTTGTAAACCTCTGTCCATCCTCCCACCTGTCACCACCGGTAAACTTCACTACCTTATATATAATACATATCCATGTACGTATACATATGCAGTATGTGTATGTATATCATACCTGATTATCAGAGTACCAAGGATACCAACGAGTTTTCACCGGGAGATTGAGATGGCTGAGGGAAAACCGGGTCGCGGTCACTGGAACCACCGAGTCTGTATCACCGCTGCATATGACAGTATAAACCACAGTTTGGTTAAGTAGCCAAAACAGTGAATCTTGAGTTTTCTAGGTTCATTACAACTAAGGCCTAAAGATTAATTGGCCATATTAAGCTAGACCCTGATTTAGTCCATTTCTGATTATTTCAGGGTTTAGGTTCGATCCTGATTTGGCCCTATGGTACATATGTTGATCCACGGTTAAAAGCAGGTTTTACGGGATCCGCCTATGTCTATAGTTAGGATGCGACAGTATCCCGAGTTACATTAAACCATAGTTTACCTGAAAATCCAGATCCTCAAACCAGACGCTGCAAGTTCCTTGTATACGGGCAACATCGTCTTGTCGGAATCTTTCCAGTTCTTGATCAGAACATCACTGCACCACCCCAAACAAGAAACCATTTATTTCAGGATCATTTTTTGCGAATATTCATTACATAGTCGTCATTAGGTTGCGAAGCAAACTGTTTACCTGCAAGCTGTCCATTTATAGCGAATTCCAGTGATATTAGCGTGCATAGCTCTCTGAACATCGCGACGGTTAAAATACTTCTCTGCGTAACTCTCGGTACAAGGATCGTACCCAGACACTAACCGTCTACGCAAAAGTGTGTTCTTCATCCGAACAAAGAAACCAGTATTGTTCTTCTTTTGTTGTGCAGCCACGCACGCTGGGGTGTAAATGCTGTACTGATCAATGTCACCGAACTCGTGGTTCATGGCATAGTTAACCGCGGTGTCGCAATCGTCGGAAGCTCTCTCCACCGTGAAATTGCAGTATTTGAGAATTGACTTGTAGGTTTTGTCCGAGATAATTGCGTGCGTCCACCAGTAAGTTACGGTTCCGATGCTGTCGTACTGATTGTCCGTCACTGCGTTTCCCACCTTGAGAAATAAAGGATGGTAATCTTTTGTTAATTACGAATTGGACATATAGTTTTAACTGAGCTAGGTAGAACCTTCTGTTTTTACCATGAATCCTTTGAGATTGATGATCGGTTTGGAGAAAGCTTTGTTGTAGTCATGGATCTTTTTGGCAAGCTGAGGAACATAATGCCCTGTCAACATATTAACATAGATCGAAATATTATCATTGAGTGATTCTTAAAACTTAAACCGAACCATTTTGTCAAATTAACGTACCGGCGTAGCTTTCACCAGCGATATAGAAGTCTCTGTATTTGTATTGGGGAAATTTCGATAACCATTTGATAAGAAATATCAAGTTGTCTTGAGCTGTGATTAGGAATATAATCACAAACATAATTCAATTTTCTCAAGCAAACATAAGAATATAAGCTAATGATGCCGATTTATAACTAGTTAACTGAACATGAATTAAGAAAATGGATTGAACCTGTTCGTTCATCTCCTGAATCTTTAAGATCGGAGCTTGTGTTTGTGTATGAATATCCAACTCCGGCCGGTGATTCCAAAAATAGAAGGTTTGCGTCTGTTATTGTACACATTCATAAAAAAAAGTTCAAACAAAATGAACTCGAGATCAGAACGTTATTGTTATTAAATGTGTAATTTAAAAACTTACATGAATTATATAACAGAGTGAATGTTATTGCTATTAAATGTGTAATTATTAGTTACCTCGGTTCCATGAGAACTTGTTGAGATAGAGATTAGAACCGGTTTTGTTGATACGGAACGGTCCAATTTCCTCTGAAGCTCCATAAGCAATCGACGAACAGCCCGGTCCTGTGGATTTGGTTTTATATAAATAAACTAAGCAAATGCTATATTTATTTAATAGCAAATTCTTATGCTATAACATGCGGGCAGATAATGATACATACAATTCTCCATTTTAAATTGTTTTTTTACAATTTTCATGATCAAAATTTGATGAAAACAAAATTCGTCATTAACATTCGAGTTCTTGGTTCAAGATGAATGTGACCCAAATTATGATGGCATCTTGCGTGCATGCTCCGATTTTCTCACTAGGAATGATTTAAAAATTAAATAAAATAGCTAAAGACCAAAATATAAAGAATATTTGATGAAGCTTATATTTCTGGACCAGAAAAATGAATAATAGCCACAAAAAAAGTGTGCAAAATTCACGCGCGGGCGTGTGTGTTTGTGCTTACAAAACTGAAAACTGTATAACCATCATCATTTGTTTTTCGCCATCAACTTGTGACTTCCATGAATACGCATGCGTCCATTGGAACAATTATCTTATCTATCTAACAATTCCCACAATAACAATTTGAAAATAAAAGGCCATTTTGTTTTTTTCTTTTCTTTTCCAATAACAAGGTCAACTTCTTATCACATATTTGAAAAAATAATAATAATAATACTCAATTAATCAGAAAAAGTAGTAAGCTTTTTGGTGTATGGTTTTTTGGATCTAACCCAATTATTAATGGCAGCAGAAAGGTAATTTCACCTTTTTGTCATGCTTTGTTACAGAAGCTAATGAAGAGACAGAAGAACAAAGGCATCTAAAATAACAAGTTGATGCCAAAAAGTGACTAGAGAACTCTCAGTGTATAATGATTTCATAGAAGAAACTAAAACTGGATCATTTTAACAACAACAAAAAAAGACTAAACTTTCTCAGGCTAATCATGCTTTTATGTACATGTAATTGCATTATATGATTTTAAAAATAAATTTCTAGGGAAATATGATACATAAGTATATTCATAGTAAATCTCTCAGCCTAACCAAATAAGAAACAGAGGGCTAGGGCTTCGCGAGGTCCCATGTGGGCTTCAAATTAAGACTGTTACATTTAATGTCTTATGGCTTTAATAGTTTGCTATTTATAGTCGCCATGAATGTTTAGGTCCAAGACAAGATAATAAGCGTTTTGTGGCATGGATGGATCAGGGGCATCACGCATGGCCTGCATGATGAGGATATCTATCATATACTCCAATTTTAAGTATATTTTAGTGGGAGATAAGGGCTTTTACTACAATGCGCTCGAGTACTAGAAGTGGGTAGGAGTAGTAGATAGCACAGAGTACGAAATCCGAAGCTCGTGGAGGAGTTATATAGTACTTAATGGTGTTGAATAAAAGACAATTAAATAAAGCTGCAAGAGATAAAAAAAAATGGGAGTGCATGTTCCATTAATGAGAGATTGAGAGGCAGATGGGGTGGTTGATATGCTATTTTGGTTGGACATTGATTTGTTTTTATCCAAAATAACGATTTTCTTACTTACATCTATATACACAAATTAGTAGTTTCTAATAGATGTGTCTCGTTTGTTTAGTGACTTTAGTCTCATAGTTTATCTTATTGCATTGTTTAGGGACAAAGTTTTTGTCTGCTTTCTCTCTCTCTCTCTCTCTCTCTCTCTCTCTCTGACCCTTTTTATTGTCTCCTTCTCCAAAAGAAATGGGACTGTACTTATCATATACTATTTGATACATAACCATAATTTTATCCTAATCCATTAACATATGGTCTTTGGTTTGGTTTCGGTTTTTTATTTTTTCAGCTTTAGAAAGTGGTTAAGCTACCCGGTCTTTAGTTTAGTTTGGTTTTATTTGGTATAGTTTTGGTATGATTGCAATTTATGTATAGATTAACTATAACTCATAGCCGGAAATAAACTAGATAATTATACTCACAAAGAAGCTATATATAACATATATATACTTTATATTTTAAAGTAATTGGAGTGGAGAAAACTGACCTCCATTGAGCCAAAGAAGCAGGGGATTGGTGTGGGGAGAAGGAGAAGATGACTCAGTTAGCCAATAGAAGAGAGCACGACCATGAGACTCGTTAACATTGACATACCCTGAGTATTGTGAGAATGCGACTTTTGGTTGCCCTGGAAGTGCTTTGATTTTGTCCTGCTCTTGCTCTCTTGAAGAAGATGATGATGATGATGAAAATGTTGTCGATAAAAGAGCGATAAGAAGAAGGAAAATGAGATGGATTCTTGCCATTTTCGTGTCCTCTCACACTTTTTCTACACTTTTTTCTTCAATGGGTTTTTTCTGTGTGTTAGCTCATAGAGTATTTGGAGATATATGTTTGTATTTATGTATGTATATATATGTGTGTGATTGTAGAAAGATGTATGGATTGATGGATGGGGTTTTGGAGGTTCTTATTTAATGTGTGTTTTGCTGAGTTACTACATAATGTGCAGGTTGGCCAGCTGTGAGTGGACCTTTCTCATTCTCTCTCTATGGTAATGTATTTATTGGCATATATGTTGAGTATATATAGGTACTAATCACGAGCTTATATATATATATAGCCAGTATAGGGACTGTTCACGAGCTTGTCTACAACACTCACATTTACTAATTTTGATGAAAATGCTATTTCATATATGTAGATGATTGAGCTTATATTTGTTGTATTTGTTTCTCTCACATAGAATTGTGTAGCGACAAATGCGGTAAAAGTGAAAAGGTCACTATTTCGGCTCCGAAATCACACAAGAAAAATAAATTTGGCTATGTGTAATGCGTTTGAATCAGTTAACTAGCTATTACTACTTATAAGTAAAAAAAACGTAAATAATTCTATTTTGGTAAACTAACCACGTAATACTCTATTCGCCTATTGAACCGTCTTTTATTCATAGTTTGCATTAACCACGCTGTTTACTCTACAACGATTGTTCAGATTTCAAAGTGTTCTAAAAGAAATTGATGTAATGTGTGCATGCGTCACCAAAATTGATGTAATTAATTACGTTTTTAGTGTTTATGTACATAATAGATGCTACATTGTTAATATTTGAAGGCAAATTTGGATCTTGAATCAGAAGAAGATATGATTTAGAATCAGAAGGAAATTAAAGCCATAAATACAATATTACACAATAATTGTTGGGAAGACGATTTATCTGGTGTGATATCATACTTTTCGTTGAGAAATATATAGTTTCCTATGATTATTTTAT
Organism: Boechera stricta; assembly: GCA_018361395.1. Taxonomy (NCBI): domain Eukaryota; kingdom Viridiplantae; phylum Streptophyta; class Magnoliopsida; order Brassicales; family Brassicaceae; genus Boechera; species Boechera stricta. The sequence continues at coordinate 22,455,591 of CM031544.1, read as the reverse complement.
TGTCTTCTCTCATCCTCTCATGCATATTAAGGTGATGTTCTTTAATATTTACATGGTAATGTAATTAGGCGTAATTGATACGTAATCATTTCTATCCATAGTCACACATTTATCTCAGTATTAACTTTTAGGATATATTTTTGGAATCATTTGACTGTCTTGATTATATAATAAAGACATAATATATGCGTAAATGCTGATTGGTGAGCCACTAGGTGACATTAAGTCAAAAACCCTGTAGCACGTTTGTTCGTGATAAATCAAACAAATGTAAAAAAAACAAATAAACTGCATTTATTAAGTTCGAAGAAGTATAAAAAGTAAATTAAAAGGAAAAAGAAAAGAAAGAAAGGTGTACACTGTACACTACTACTTACCACAAATAACCAAAGAAACAAACAAATGGAAATGGACTATGTAGAATAATCATCATAATGACTTTTGAAACTGTTGTGCCTATAAATTCTGGACTACACATTTTTCTAACAAGAAGTAAATAATAAACTCTTTGCCTTGGTCAACATTCAAACATATTCACGTTCTACATATCAAGTAACGTTATGGTCGTGATGTGATGACCAGGTTACTATAGTATATACTATCAAACTTTAAAAGGACACAATATATGTAAAATTAGTGTATAACACAATTGAAAGTTTTTAAAACTTTCAATGGAGACGTGCGGTGCAATATATTTAAATCCATCTATACGATTTTGGATATAAATCCGCTCCATACCGTACATTTTCATTGGAAGCTTTATAGTTTTCTTTCTAAATAAAATTTACGATGTAAATTACATTGATAATAGTATAAATACAGTATTGTGTATTGGTCAAACCTTCATAGCTATTGTCATGTCATATTTTGAGAGTTTTATTCGTTTTTTCATAATCCGAGTTGTGGTCAACGCAAGTTGTTAGAGATCACTTCTCCACCGGACCAGTTAAACTTATTTATTCAATAATCAAATCTTCTTAGAACCAACATATAAAAGTTATAAACTTATATAGTTCACCATCTATTATATAATATTATGAAGAGACTATTACTAACAGTACCATTGCAAAGGCTTTCAATTGCGTTGTGTCGTAAGAAATGCTAGGTCCAAATCACTCGTAGGGCTGGGCAAAATATCTGTTAGATCCGCTTCGATTCGGTATTTATTTTGATTCGATGCAAAAAATCCGGATATCTTTAAATTTTTGGAGCAAAACAAATACTAAAATATAGTATCCGTTAATGGAGCAAATCGCAAATATTGTTTTGAGAAAGGCCGTATATCCGCTCCGCTCCATATAAACTTTATTTGGACACATATCTATATATAACTAATATATTTCTAACAAGTAATGTTTTAAAATATTAGACCAAAAAATCCAATTATTTAAAAAGTGAAATTTTGATGTTAATGATGATAAAACTAAAAAATTTCCAGATAAATTATACAAAACGTATGAGTAGATTGTTTCCAATTACAATGATTGTGCTTTATAACAAAAAAAAGATTGTTTTTATAATTTTTTTATTAACTATTTATGTATATATAACAAATAACACATTCACATAGTGCATAATTTGTCTCTTTGTGATTTGTTCGGCTTCGAACGAATGTTAATTTTAGAATTTGTTTTCTTCCGTAATTTTCAGTTATCTGCATATTTTTGTATCGAATTAAAGCATATAATAGATCTAAACAAATATTCAATACTTAATGTTTTTTTGTTTTTTGTTTTTTGTTTTTGGTTTTTTTTTTGTCAACCTATTCAATACTTAATGTATAATGAACATTAGAGGAAGATTCTGTTAAAACATGTTAATTAAGAAGGTACGATCATCTAACGAGCTTTATAGGAGTAAAGATCATAGTAGGTTTGTAGTCTTCTTTCTCTCTAAACGAGGTTCAAACTCGGAAACGATAACTTATAAAATCTTTTATACGCATTTACAATTATCGATGAAAATTAAGTTTGATTATGTTATAAGTCACACCGCAAGTGTGTCTATGAAAAAATGTGGATTGCGACCTTGATGTATTCCTAACAATTAGACCTTTAACGATCGAAGTCAAAACAATAAAAAGAGCTGGCGTAATGGTCGGCAGATCCGAAGGAATTGCGATCATTAATGGTTGAATTTTAATGCAACATGCACGATCTATTTTTGGGGATTTGAAGCTTATTCACGTTTAGAAAACATTGGTTTTTATATTTAATTTATTTAATGACCACGGTGGATCATACGGGTAGATTGTGCAAGTAATTGCAACTTGTGATATGCCTATATGGACCCAAGCTTCCATGCTAAGTTGCTACATCCTCATAATACTAAGTAACAACCCCATGCTAAGTTGATGCATCCTCATAATACTGAGTAATAACTAATAACCATCGTCTTGAAATTTTTTTTTTGCATCAACAACTCATTACGATTATATTGTTTATACAAAAAATTCAAAGTTTATATTTTCCCAAGTCCAAATAATTAGAGCACATAAGACATAAACTCATTGTAGTGCTAACAAGCCCAATCTAATGTCAATTAGCCCATGTGTTTAGGGTTTTCATCAATATAGATTCATATATAAACTTGATAAGAAGAAATGTAACACTGGAGTTGCCGATTGTGTAACTCCCTTCTCCATCTTATATGAAATTAATCTAAGAATCCTTTTGTGATAGTGGTGACAACTTTTTTTTTCCTCTTTTTACATTTTTTGCACAATAAAGCTCCAATGAGCTATTTCATTTTACATCTTATATTTCTGTTTTAATAAAGCTCTAAGAACTTGAATTCATCTTATTTTGAGACTCTTAGTAGTAGAGTAGTTAGGTTTAACAAACCTATCTCTGACTTGAAGAATGAGATGAAAGCTAATCTGATTATTTTTCAATTCCTGATAAGACTCATAAGAACATATAATAGTCGGATCAGGCCTTCGTAAAGCCCTTGGACTTTTAAAAGAAAAATAAATGGATAAACGTTTTCATGCTGTGCGAACGAATCCTTGATATTTTTCTTTTGGAAAAGAGACTAAATTAACATGATGTGGTTCTCGATTCGAATATAGATCAAAGGCCTAGAACGTTTTGGTAACCAAAAAAGGTAACCTACTTTTAACAATGCACTTTGAAAATTGTAATCCGTAAGTCCGTAACAATATACCTAAGTATTGTGCTCAAGGCAAGAGCAAGAGGAAACATTAAAAAACGCAGCGTTTTTCAAAGCTGCCGCGTTGGAATATCTTTTGCGTGTCGTTAGTCAATGGGACATCGATAAACCATTATTCACCGTCCATGACGCACGACCACCACCTAAGTAAGCTTCCACGAATCAAACTTGGTTTCACTTTCATTTATTTATTTTTTATTTCATTCTTAACCTATACAAAATTTATTTCGTTTCTACTGTGATATGTGCTATATTCAGATTTGCCTATTTTTTCATACACCAAAAAAAAGGTATTTCCTAAAAGGAAAGAAATCTCAAATATGAGAAAATAAATAAATTTCTCGGACCCTTGACCAAAATAAAATTCTACTCACCCTGGAAAAAGAATAAAATTTTTTTTTTTTTTTAAGCAAACAAAAATTCTATTCTAAACCCTATACATATTGGGGAATATTAAATAGAGGATCTTTTTTTTTTTTTTTGTCAACAAATAGAGGATCATAATATTCACTTCTTTTTTTGTTTTTTTTTCTCTCTATCTCGCCGGTGTAAAGTTATAATTTTTATTTTAGTTTTCATTCGGGCAATTGTATCAAGATACGACAGGAACCAAGGTTTGAATCCCTCCCCCTCGAACTCTACGATTTGATATATATATTCGTCTCTCAATCTCTTCTCCTTGTTGTTGTTGTTGTCGGCTTTTGATTTTTCGGATCGAAACTCAAGATCCGTGTTCTGTTTGGTTTCCTTTCGGATTTTAAAACGATTATGCGTACATCTTACGATCCTCATTTGGCAATTTTGATTGTTGTTCTGCTTTTCTGATCTGTTAATTTGGTTGCTTCTTTAAACTAAATCTGCCACGATTTCTGCATCTTATGCTTATGGATTTAGGTAGATTGGACGAATTGTGTGTTGATTTGATTCAATTCAATCGATTTAAAGGGTTATTTTTTGGGATTTGTTTTGAAAGATCATGTTTGTTTTTTTATATTATTATTCAGGGTTACGAAATTGAAGATCAATATGTTAGAACAGCTTTTAATCTTTACCCGAGGAGGATTAATCCTTTGGACATGCAAAGAGATTGGTAACGCTTTGAAAGGATCACCGATCGACACTTTGATCCGATCCTGTCTCCTTGAGGAACGATCTGGTGCTGTTTCATTTAACTATGATGCTCCTGGTGCTGCCTACACTCTCAAGTGGACGTTTCACAATGATCTTGGACTTGTCTTTGTTGCTGTTTATCAGCGGATTCTCCACTTGCTTTATGTGGATGATTTGCTTTCTATGGTCAAGCAAAGCTTCTCTGAGATCTATGATCCTAAACGGATGACTTATGATGATTTCGATGAGACTTTTAGGCAGCTTAGGAAAGAAGCCGAAGCTCGGGCTGAGGAATTGAGGAAGACTAAGCAAGTGGGGAAGCCTGTGAGCAGTGTTAAGAAGCAAGGGCAGGTCTCAAAGGCAGGGCTTGAAGGAGGGAACAAAAGGATAAGCGAAGTTGGCTCTAAGAAAGACGATGAAGATGGTAATAAGGCCAAAGTCAGTAACTTGACTAATGGTCATTCCAAGGAGAATCATCTAATGGTAGATGATTCTCAGGAGACTGATCTTGCTAACGGGAAAGAAAACACGAGTTCTAATGTTGCTGTTGATTTAAGTAAACTTCAGAAACTAAGAAGTAAAGGAGTAAGAGGTAGAGGAGGTGTAAGGAAAACTGACAGTATAGGTAATAAGAGTTCCAAGGTAGCTGCTGCGGAACCAGCAAAAAAGGCGACAAAGAAAAATAGGGTTTGGGATGATGCGGCTCCCAAACAATCGAAACTTGACTTCACAGATTCAGTCGATGAAAATGGGAACAACGATCATGTAGATGTTGTGGCTGCTGACCAAGGAGAAAGTATGATGGACAAGGAAGAGGTTTTCAGCAGTGATAGTGAAAGTGATGATGATGACGAACTAGGAAGTGATGAGAAGCCTGCTGAGGCTAAGAAAAAAGGATGGTTTTCTTCCGTTTTCCAGAGGTTAGCATTTCTCTTGTTGAATGTGTTGCTGAGTTATATATAATCCAATCTTATTAACATATACTGTGATTTGTGTTTAGTATTACTGGGAAGGCGAATCTTGAAAGGGCAGACCTTGGACCCGCGCTGAAAGCTCTGAAGGAACGTCTCATGACCAAGAATGTGGTATGTATCTAGACAGTGCATCATTTCTGGTGGTTGGAATTCTCATGTGTCTTACTTGAGCTTGGGCATTTCATTCGCAGGCTGAAGAGATTGCTGAGAAGCTTTGTGAATCAGTGGAAGCTAGTCTTGAAGGAAAGAAGTTGTCATCGTTCACGAGGATCTCTTCCACCGTTCAGGTTTTGTGCTTTGTCCCTGTAGCTCTTAACTGAATCTAGGAAACATTTCACTCTGCAATTTGAAGATGGCTTAATTGTGGTGAAACATATGATTTCAGGCAGCGATGGAGGATGCTCTGGTTCGTATATTGACTCCAAGACGCTCCATTGACATATTGAGAGATGTTCATGCTGCGAAAGAACAGAGGAAGCCTTATGTGGTTGTGTTTGTTGGAGTCAATGGAGTTGGGAAATCAACCAATCTGGCCAAAGTGGCGTATTGGCTTCAGCAGCATAAGGTCAGTGTAATGATGGCTGCTTGTGACACATTCCGTTCGGGAGCTGTTGAGCAGTTACGGACTCATGCTCGTAGGTTACAGGTAATTATATATATCTGTGTGTTTTAATATTCAAATAATCGTGTGATTTAAAATGGTGTTGTTAACACTGGATTTTAATTGGTGGTGGAATTTTTAACAACAGATACCGATATTTGAAAAGGGTTATGAAAAGGATCCAGCAGTAGTTGCTAAAGAAGCCATACAAGAAGCAACTCGAAATGGATCCGATGTTGTTCTTGTTGACACAGCTGGTCGGATGCAGGATAATGAACCTTTGATGAGAGCACTCTCAAAGCTCATTAACCTTAATCAGCCAGACTTGGTCTTGTTTGTTGGTGAAGCTCTTGTTGGAAACGATGCAGTAGACCAGCTCTCAAAGTTTAATCAGGTTCGGTTTCTTACCCGCATTAGACTCCTGTTAGGTGTTCAATTGAGCCTTATTGACGTTGCTTTTTCTGAAATTCAGAAACTTTCGGATCTCTCCACTTCTGGGAACCCAAGACTGATTGATGGAATCTTACTGACAAAGTTCGATACCATTGACGACAAGGTACAGTAAAAAAATTGATAGATGGATTTAGTGTTTAGTTTGATCATATAAATGAATGTAAACGAGAGTGTTTGGGATTGGTTTGTAGGTTGGAGCAGCGTTATCGATGGTTTACATATCGGGATCACCGGTTATGTTCGTTGGTTGTGGCCAGTCTTACACTGACCTGAAGAAGCTTAATGTCAAAGCCATAGTCAAGACACTCCTCAAGTGATCTCCTCCTCTTCATCATCATCATCATCACTATTATGATTACCATCTACCATCATCAATCAATGTCTGATCCATCATACTGTTGTTTTTGGTTTTTGATTTGAAGACTGTTTCTCTTTGGATATGATGTTGTTTTGTTAAAACTCAGAAAGACTATTTCGTTGGAGTCGCAAAAATCCCATCCCATGACTTTTGTATGATGCATCTTTTGTTTTGAACTAAAAGACTAAAAATCATGTCAAATCGTGCATCTTGTTTTAATCATCTCTAACTTTCTCCATCTAGGTTGGTCCGGGAGTTTAGGTTTTTTTTTTTTTTAATTACTATTTATTAACAAATAATAACCAAATTAAAATTGAATCTACCATCAAGTAAAATTGAACCCACCGAGTTTTTTTTAATAGTTGTATGATTTTGTCTGTTGATAAAATGAAAGAAGACGATTAATTTTCTCTTGAAAGAAGACGTGATTTTTGTGTCTTTCAAAAATAAAACTCTCAGAAGAAGACTAAAATTATTGTTTTTAGCAAAAAAAAAAAGAAGGGAAATCTGTAACTGGTACGGTACGTTAAGAAACATACAAAAAACACTGATTTAAATGAAAACGTTTTTTAGTGGTAAATCTTGCCATCTTAATTATCAAATTTATTACGGACCCAACTGAAATGGTGTAGCTCTCCCGATTAATAGCCATTACAATGTTTTGTTCTCCACCACGACGGGGTCGTGACCATCAATCAAGCCAAAAAATTTCATGCCTAACGTTGATATAAGTACCGTTACCCGTATAAAAAACGACTGAAATAAATTAACACTCTAGTTATTATATGAGAGAGAAATGTACTGTTTTAAGAAATGTAACGCAGTAGTGAGTACATTTCTTTGTGTAATAAGTTGACACATTTTCAAATATATATTTTTATTTTCAATTTAAAACAGATTAATCTTTTAATTTATTAGATAGAAAATAAAAAAATCGGAAAGATTTGGAAGAATTAACATATTAAATTTATGAACTAGTTTTTCTTTTAAAGAAGGTAAAAATACAACAGAAATGAATTCATATAGTGGTGGTATAATAATTCAAATATTTTCATTGTGATGTCAATCGTAGTTGTTCTCTACTTCACCGTAAGGATGATAAATGGTAAAACTTACTGATTTTTTACATGTTATTGATTAGTCTAAAACTTTGCCAAGAATCTCTGATTGCAGATTTAAAATAACGTAAATTTAAAGATTTAAACTATGGGAAAAAATCGTAAAGGAAAACGAGAAAAATTATCAAAGTTTCTTTCCATTTTATTTATTTTGTTCTATTTTCTCATTTTCCTTTTAAACTTTTCCCTCTCATATTCAACCTTCCCTATTCGTAAATTATATTCTCTAAGTTTAGATATTTTCCCAAATTGGTTTTCACACTTATTTTATTTTATTTAGGACTACTATTCCGATTTTTTTCTTCAATATTTAAGAAAAGAAAACTTATATCAGAAATACTTGTGATAGTTTATTAAATTATTAAACACAAATCAAAAGTTAGTATATCTTGTAACAATGTATAATTCTTTGATAAATTCATTTAGATTTAAACAATTAAATATATCTTGAAAAAAAAATCTATATTTAGTGTACAACTCATCGAAATTTGATACAAAATTAAACCAAAGATTTTGTGTTAATTTCTAAACTCAAAATATATTCTGAAACCTTTTTTGTAATAAAAAGTGAGTGAAAACGGACATTTATTTAGCACATCAGAGAGAGATTACACTTTAACACTTGGTTCGGATATTCCGAACCTAGCTCCGAACCCCCGCAAAACACGTTTTTGCTCCAAACCACAGAAATGGCGGCTATATAAACAGCATCCATAATCTCCTATTCTCTTCACCTATAGAGAAAACAAAAAACAAACGAGGGACAAACTCAAACCAAAAAAAGAATTTGTAGTAAGAAAAAAAAAACCAAAACAATGGGAATCATAGTTCCAGTTCTGACCCTTGTTTTCCTCTTGTTTACTAAAGTGAGCCATTGTGCCACCAACCCCAGGGTGATTCTGGTCGGCGGATCTGTGGGGTCGTGGAAGGTTCCTGATTCTCCCAACAACACTCTCAATAACTGGGCCGAGAACAATCGTTTCAAAGTCGGCGACTTCCTGGGTACTATCTATATCTCTCTATCTCTTCATTTATATTTCTGATTTATAATATGCTTCTGATTCCCATGTGATCCCAATGTTTTGATCACCAAAAAATATCGTACCAAATTGTGGAAAATATTAGCTAATCAGCAAGATTATTGACACAAAGTGAAATTAGAATCATACTTGCATACGCAATCATGTCATATGTTCATATATATCATATGGTTTATTTTGTGGGTTGGTTTCATATGTTTATAAATATTTATAGGGTTTTAATGTTTGATATATTTGTGCATGTGGAATAGTGTGGAAGTACGACGTGAAAGTAGATTCGGTACTACAAGTGACAAAAGAAGATTACGATAGCTGTAACACAGCAAAGCCCTTGAAGCGTTACAATGATGGAGACACAAAGGTTGAGCTTGACAAATCTGGTCCTTACTTCTTCATTAGTGGTGCACCTGGCAACTGCGCTAAAGGCGAAAAGATTACTCTTGTTGTTTTGTCTGAACGCAAATCCGGTGGTGGCGGTAGCAGCGGTGGCGCTCCTAAGGCTTCTCCTGTTAGTCCTACGGCTCAAACTCCAGCTCCAGCTGCAGCTGCAGCCCATAACGCTGCGGCTGGGTTGAAGTTTGGAAGCGGTTGGTTCTTGACCGCAGTGGTGATTGGTTTGGCTATGGCTTAGAGGGGTCGATCGAGAGAGTGTAGTTTTTATTGAGTTCAATTTTTAGCAAGATTTAGTTTTATTTTTCCAGATTGTTAAAGTTTCTTTTGTTCCCTTAGTTTTCATCATAAAAAGATCTCTCTTTCTGTTTTGTGTCATGTGTTTGGGATATTCACTATCAAAGCTTTTTTAATCTATAGTTTGTTCTTGCGATATGAATCTATATTTTAAAAATCCCAACAAGGGAACTAAATATATTTTATTTTTTTCCTACAAACATCAGTTAGTTATAAATACGAGATTTGTTGACTCAATAATTAATACAAAGAGATTTTGACCACACTATATTAATGGGTAAATATAGGATTCATTTTAGAAAGTATATCTATTTTATGTACGAAAATGACGTTGTGAAGGTAGTAATAAAAACAAAGCTAATCTAAGAGAATAAATGTCTGTATCTCTAAAAAGGAAAAGAGAATATCTCTCATGCTACGTTGTCCAAATTACATTTTGAGATTTGTCTTACATGTATTAATATTCTAAGATTGTCCTTGACTTTGTTGCTAAGCCAATGGTATGTGGTAATAAGATGAGGCCAACTGGATAATGCGCTAATCCAATTCCGTTATGGTATTAAATTATTTCTACTGTTTTTTTTTTTAAAATATAAAATGATTTCAAAATTGATATGAGGACATTGAGGAGGACCTTCTTATCCTCTACGATACACATACGTATCGCTTTGACTTTGAACTAATTTGTCATTCGTAATTAATAATTATCATAATTAATTAATATGCCCGTTTTATTAATTTCATGTCACCGTTTCTGAAGCAAATAAATTACGCTATTACTCTAACAGCCGTTTCCCTGTACGAGATTAAATTCTAAAACCGTATAAGAAAATTTTGTTCAAAAATTAAAATTTGGTTTAGATCCAGATTTTGGAATAAATGTCTTTGATGAAATTAAATAAATGTAATTAAAATTCGATTCATGAAACAACGATGAATGGCGTTTGTTATTTTGTGCCTTTTATCTAATTCAACGTATAAAAAAAAGGCGAAAAAAATACAAATTTAAAGTTTGATGATGAGTGTTTGTTTACTCCAAAACTATCAATAACTCTCACTTAATGGGCCATTGTTCAATGACTTCAAAAGGCCTTGTAGTTTACTGGCGGCCTTCACATACAAAAACGGCATGCAGTCTATATCACAAACGGGAAATTGAGCGAAAAACGAGACACAGTTGATGTTTAGAAATTGAGAACAGTTATATCAGTTGCTCTAAGCCTGAAGATGACACGGATTACATGAGCAAATCTCACGCATCTTTTTGCTCGAGATTCCGCCATGGATGTCGCTTCTGCTCGGAACATCTCTTCACACCCTCCATGTATGCTTCTACATGAATTTTTAGCTTATCTGTGAATACAATAACTTCTATTTCTTCTGGATAACTGTCTTTCTTATTTATGTTCTCAGATTATGGAAAACCGATTTGTTCATCACAGTCATCGTTGATTCGGGTACTATTTTCGTTTTTTTTTTTGGTTCTTTTGAGATTGATTCGTTTAGCTTAATACTCTTTTGAAACTGATTCGTATTTAGTTTCTGAGAAAATGATGTAAAGTGAAAGGTATAATCTCTGCAATGGAAGCTTAATTAGGATTTTAACTTAGTGATGTTTTTGCTGTTTTATCCAAAACGATGAAGTGTATTAGTAAGTTTTCAGTTCTTTCCATTGTCAAATCTGAACAATAAATTGAAATAATTCTGCTTTTGGATAGTTGGATTTAGGTGAACAATGAACATGAAGCTCTTATACTATCTTCAAATTGTTTTTATTCTATGAAATTATTTGGAGATGCAGATTTCGAGGGATAGAGTATGTTGCTTTGGTCGTATTTCGAATGGCATGGCGAGCTTTAGTACTTCTCTTCATGGTAAGGCCTTTTGATTATTATTTGCACCCTCTTCAATTGAAAACCATAGTTTTATTGATCTCTTGATGCGGTTCTGTTGCTGATATCTTTTCAATCACTCTTTGTTATATATAAACACTTGTAGATTCTATATACTACACACTCATTTTGGTTTTGAGATTTTATTGATTTACTTATCCAAATATTTATTTTGACGTGAGTTGAATCTCTTAAATCATTACTTGCTTTGCTTTCCATGTTTCTTCTTTAGCTGTTCCGAGTGGAATTTTTTTGGGTGAAACAAGACGTACTGGCTTTCAATGGTGTAGCCGCTCTTTAAGTTGGGATCCTTACAGATTTCATGATAAGAAATCACATAGATTAAGTGAATTGGCAAGAACTATAACTTTGAGATCAGATCTTTCAGGAGCTGCAACCCCCGAATCTTCTTATTCGGAACCAGGTTTTTTATTTTGGCTAAACATTTGTGAACATATTTTGTCTGTTTTGCTAGATTACAACTTTGTTTCTATCTCTATACACAATTCTTTCTTGTTCTTTCAACTTTGAAGTGCAGAGATTAAGTTGAGCTCAAGACTCAGAGGGATATGCTTTTGTGTTGTTGCTGCCATTTCTGCCATTTTTCTCATTGTCCCGATGATAATTGGTCATCCGTTCGTTCTTCTCTTTGATCGCTATAGGAGAAAATTCCATCACTTGCTTGCTAAAATTTGGGCTTCCATAAGCATTTATCTGTTTTACAAAACTGACATCGAGGGTTTGGAGAATCTGCCATCATCAGACACTGCTGCTGTATATGTGTCAAACCATCAAAGTTTTCTTGATATCTACACACTTCTCAGTCTTGGAAAAAGTTTTAAGTTCATCAGCAAGACAGGGATATTCGTAATTCCCATTATTGGTTGGGCCATGTTCATGATGGGCGTTGTTCCCTTGAAGCGGATGGACCCAAGAAGCCAATTGGTTTGTTACTCTTTGTTTCTCTCACACTTTTCAAGTGTTTGTTTTTAAAAAGCGGATGGACTCTTTAACTCTTGTGCAATTTATAGGATTGCTTAAAACGCTGCATGGAACTCGTAAAGAAGGGAGCATCTGTCTTTTTCTTCCCAGAAGGAACACGGAGTAAGGATGGTCGGTTAGGTCCTTTCAAGGTAAACACAATGTCAAGATTCTTGATCATGTTTTGGTCTGTGTGTTAGCTAGCACATCATAGTAGAGGCTTGTGATATTACAGAAAGGCGCATTTACGGTGGCTGCTAAGACCGGAGTTCCAGTAGTTCCAATAACGCTAATGGGAACAGGCAAAATCATGCCAACAGGTAGTGAAGGTATACTGAACCATGGGAATGTCAGAGTTATCATCCATAAGCCAATACATGGAAGCAAAGCGGATGTTCTTTGCAACGAGGCCAGAAGCAAGATTGCAGAATCTATGGATCTCTTAAGCTGATCGCAGACAGTTGTTTTGCAGCGTGTTAAGAACTTTGTTCCCCTTTTTGTAAAACTGAGTCAATATCTGATATTTCTCAATCGTGTAACCCAACTCTCAGTAATAAAGGAAGAACTTTTATTAAGAACAGCAAACAGAGGATTATTTTGAGTCTAAGAAATGAGAAGACAACAACAAGAAAAGCAAACGTAAATCAGTGAGTCCCAAGTTTGGTACTCACGGCCTCTAACACACAAATGTGCTAGCCTCACAATCCACTAATTTCCTGCCGCTCTCGCTCATGCTTGCTGCCCTTTTAAGACTGAGGATAACCTATGTTTGGTGCTGCTGCACCTCTGCTGCGTTGCCACTCTTTGTTCTCTTTATCCAGCTCATCGTACGTCCTCATTAACGCCAATTCAGTAGATCCCGAGACGCCTCCTTCTTTTAATTTCCCTTTGTCCTTATCTGCTACACAGGTGGAAAACTTACAGTTTCCTCTTTTTGATGCCCAGTCAGCATTATTAATCTTGAAAGGCTTATCACAACGTCTCTGATGAACAATGAGAAACTATCATTTTACATGTGGAAAGAACAAAAATGATGTTCAGATCTTTTTTTTCTGGGTCAAAATTCTGATGTTCCCTTAAAGATAAGTTAAAAGAGTTAAGAGGTTTACTGGGTTTTGCTTTCTTGGATTCCAAGTTGAAAACTCTAGGGCTTTTCTTTTGTTATGACCATATTATATATTATATATTATATATTTAAATTCTAAGGGCATCAGTTATTCAGTTTGATGGAAATAAATCTTGTGTAGTGTGGTGGTTGAGGGCTTGAGGCTTAAGTAATGGTTCAAGGTTGTTTGTTAGACCCATAAAATTGAATTATTGCCATTTTTATTTATTTCACAGAAGTGTTAATAGGCTCAATATTCTTTGTTTATGCCACAAAACACTACGGGCCAGCCTTGAGACTCACTCACTTTTAAGTAAGATTCAGAAAAACACACATATCTAATGCTTGTTTGTATGATTCTCAGATAATACACTATATATGTAGAAGGATGTTGAAAAAATATTAATATGTAAGAAATATAGGATTTGGAAATACATTTTTATGTAATTAGAAGTAAATTTTGTGCAAACCAAAATATTAATTATTTTAGAGGATTTGTTTCTGAAAATAAAATTTTAGAGCATTTATTATACTGACTTTTAAAGGACATTAGCTGACTTTTGTTTTTCCGTTTCTTCCGTTTGGCCTTAATTAAATAATTGACAAATTTTGAAATGAAAAATATACGGATTTTTAGTCAATAATATAGTTCAAAATGAAAAATTTCCCTAAAGCAATTATGTGAATGGTTGCATAAAATAATGCTAACAATTTTATTTATTGTTAAGATTCATTTTGTATGGAACTTTTATTAATACTACCAAATTTAAAATTTAAATTAAAGAAAAAAATACTTTTGATATAGATAAATGAATCAAAACTAAAAAATAAAAAATACTGAAAAAACTGTTGATCCGACACGTGAGCTTTAATATTTGTCTTTTAATATGATATAACCTTATCATACAATATTAAACTCTTTGAATTTCTGTATGTTATATTGCAGATTTGTTTTTTGATAATTGAAGTATCTCGTGGCTGGGCACACGCGGGTTAGGCGTGAATTATCGTACGTCGCAGAGTCAAACCACAAACGTGACCCAGGAGACAGAGGCGTTGACTGGTCCAGCAGAATGAAGAAGGAAGACCAAAATAATCAGTACACGTGTCATGCTTTCATTGGTAGAGTTGATGTGTCATGCGTTCATTGGTAGATGTGAGTAAGAGTTTGTTATCGTTTAGCTTGTAAGTGTTTCGTTTGCAATTGTAAGACATTATCGAAAATATTAATCAATTAAAAGGTTTAGTTTGTTAGAATATCTCTCTCTCTTTCTCTGAATTTGCGATGGAAGCTTCGAGAAGTTTCCATTGATGCCTCATTGTGTCCGCAATCTCTTCTTCATCCGTAGATTGAGCTGCCTTTGAGTTTGCGGATTCGTGTTCTTTGAGAACTCCCGTCCGTGTGTGTAGAAGACGACGCTTCTACAACATCCCAGACTCCCAGAGGAAGTCTCCCTCCAGATTCCAATTTTCATGTAATTTTCACTCGATCTCTTCGAACAACGCTTTGTTTTTCTGTCTTCTTCCCTTTCTTCTTCTTATTTTTATAGACCGATCTGTTTGATTGAATCATAGTACCTTGATGTAAATGTTAGTTTGGATCATATATATATATATATATATATATATATATTTCGGTTAAAGATGAAGACTTTTTTTTTTGGTTTGAGTTGATTCAGAGAAATTGAAGTAATGTAGTGAAATAGTTGTGCTTGTAATTCTCCCATAATTACAGATTAAAGTAGATCATGGTGATAATATATTTGTGCAGAATGAAGGCTCTTATTCTTGTTGGAGGATTTGGAACCAGATTAAGGCCACTTACCTTGAGCATGCCAAAACCGCTTGTTCATTTTGGAAACAAACCCATGATTTTGCATCAGGTAGGTAGCTTCTTCTTCTTCTTCCTTTTGTATTTGCTTCCTTGGTGCACCTCAAGTTACTTTTCTCATTATGATGCATTCTCCGACTCACAGCCTTTAATATTTGATCAATAATGAGCAGATTGAAGCTCTAAAATCTGCTGGAGTGACTGAAGTTGTATTAGCTATCAATCACCAACAACCAGAGGTACCTACATTGTCCTTCATTACAATATACGATTGATTATTCCGTGTAATTATCCATCTTCATTGTGTTTTGGTATTTTTCTCAGGTCATGTTGAATTTTGTGAAAGAATATGAGAAGAAGCTAGAGATTAAGATTACATTTTCCCAAGAAACTGAACCGCTTGGGACAGCAGGGCCTCTCGCGCTGGCTCGGGATAAGCTCGTGGATGAATCAGGCCAACCTTTTTTTGTACTAAACAGCGATGTTATCTGTGAATACCCGTTGCTTGAGATGATCGAATTTCACAAGACTAACCGCGCTGAAGCGTCAATTATGGTGACCAAGGTAATAATAAAAAGAGCATTTTTTTTTCCTGAATTGAATCATTCATCCGTTTGTTAATAACTTTGATATTATATATGGTGTTCTATATGTATTAACAGGTTGATGATCCTTCAAAGTATGGTGTGGTGGTTACGGAGGAAGCTACAGCGAGAGTTGAAAGTTTTGTAGAGAAACCGAAACATTTTGTGGGGAACAAGATTAACGCTGGGATATACCTCCTGAACCCATCTGTTCTCGACAGGATTGAGCTGAGACGGACTTCGATAGAGAAAGAGATATTTCCTAAGATAGCTTCAGAGAAGCAGCTTTACGCGATGGTCTTGCCTGGTTTTTGGATGGACATTGGTCAACCGAAAGATTACATAACCGGGCAAAGAATGTACCTTAATTCTCTAAGAGAGAAAGCTTCGCAGGAATTGGTTACAGGGGATAACATAATTGGGAATGTTCTTGTGGATGAGAGCGCGGTCATAGGAGAAGGTTGCTTGATAGGACCTGATGTGGTGATTGGTCCGGGATGTGTGATTGATTCAGGTGTAAGATTGTGTGGTTGTACTGTAATGCCCGGTGTTTGGATCAAGGAACATGCGTGCATCTCTAATAGTATAGTGGGATGGGATTCGACCGTTGGAAAGTGGGCTCGGGTTGTTAACATAACAGTTCTTGGCAAAGATGTTCATGTCGCCGATGCAGAGGTTTATAACAGTGGGGTTGTTCTCCAAGAGCAAGGTCTGTGAAACCGGAGATCGTCATATATGTGACTTTTTCTTCTATAACTGAAAATACCGATCCTAGACCCAGACTAATAATTCCAGAGTTTTATAGAATATTCTTACTTTGATTGAAATCATATATACATTGGACAAACCATGATTGAAATCGCAGTAGAAATACTCATAACGTTTATTCTCTGACACCAATAAAAAAATAAAAGGTTTCTTGATCCAACCCTAAGCAAAAAGTTTTTATATATTTTCTTTTTGGGACATTCATATAAAAATGTCAGATTTAATTGTTTATCAACAAACTGATGTATATTAATAATAGAGTATTATAGTTTGGTGTATGTAAATGTAAAATATTAACGTTGAGAATGAAAGAGAGACGTGACGGCAGAAAGAGCGGGTGGACCCGACCCGGACGGCACGGAGACACTTTCAGTTTCTTCTCTTCTCAAATCAATTTTATTTTATCTTCAATGTCTGAAACGACTTCGTCTCCTCCCACCATTTCTCACTTTCTTCTTCTTCTTCACCGTTCTCGTCTCCGCCTGATTCGGCTTGTAACTTCTTTCAACCGTCTTTCTTCTTCTTCTTCTTCTTCTTCTTCTTCTTCTTCGGTATATCCTTACATTCCCTTCCAATTTTTTTTAGCCTATCACTGTGTGGAATGATCTTGATTTTGTACTTCTCAATTGCTAGATTGTGGTTGACATTTTTCTCTCTTTTAAGATTGTGCCATTTTGATGCTCTCTCTCTCTCTCTCTCTCTCTCTCTTACACTTTTGTGGATGTCTTGAGTTGGGGAAAAAATGTGTTTAATTCCAATTGTTTTGAATCCTAGGTCAGCGAAAATGGATGAATGTTTTTAATCTATTAACCAAATTGATTTTGAGATAAATTTTTGGGAAAACAAAAATCATATTTAATTGATTTTTTTTTTTTGGATTTTGGTGCTTGAAATGATTTTGATCATATTTTCTTATGTGTGAGAAAACAGGTTTGGGATTCATGAGTTGAATCACAAGGAAAAAGCATGTTAGACTGTGCCAAAAAAGCAGTGAAATCACAAGTTATCAGTGGCCAACTCGAGAAGTTTGTAAGGTAAACTATGTATAAAGGATTCTCATTATTGTATTTAGTTGATCTAAATCTTGCTTCTGGTCCGACTTGAACATTTTTTTTTATAACATCTCTCTATCGTGATAATAACATTTTAGCAAAAAAGGCCATTCCTTTACTTGAGGTTTGAAAATAAAAGGATATCTTTAGTTTATTTTGTTCTTCACAGGTTGGATAGTATGGATTCTAGGTACTCCCAGACTTCTGATGCAGGTCTAAACAGATGCACACTCAATTTACAAGGACCAACACGCGGTGCTGCTCAGGGCAACAATGCATCTTCTGGTTCCTTTAAGAAAGGATTTAGAAGTGGCTCCAAAGGTCTTTGGTCTATAGGAAGATCCATTGGTTTGGGGGTTTCACGGGCCGTTTTTCCAGAAGATCTTAAAGTATCAGAGAAGAAGATATTTGATCCACAGGACAAGTTTCTTTTGCTCTGCAACAAGCTGTTTGTTACTTCTTGCATTCTCGCTGTATCTGTGGATCCTCTCTTCTTGTATCTTCCATTTGTTAAGGATATTGACAAATGTATTGGCATAGACCGGAGATTGGCTATCATAGCAACTACGCTTCGCACAGTAATCGATGCGTTTTATCTTTTTCACATGGCTCTTCGGTTTAGAACAGCTTTTGTTGCCCCTTCTTCCCGTGTTTTTGGGCGTGGCGAACTTGTGATCGACCCTGCACAGATAGCTAAACGGTATTTGCAGCAGTATTTCATCATTGATTTTCTCTCTGTGCTTCCACTTCCACAGGTAATAACACAAATGCCCTCCAGTGTTCTCTTATTTTCATTGTTTTTTGTTTTCCAACTTTGATGACTAGTTTATGTTATTTATTTGAGTTTTCCAGATTGTAGTTTGGAGATTTCTTTACACCTCTAGAGGTGCAAGTGTGCTGGCAACAAAGCGGGCGTTGCTATCTATCATTTTAGTTCAATATATTCCGAGATTCATTCGGTTATATCCTTTGAGCTCAGAGTTAAAGAGAACAGCTGGTGTTTTTGCTGAAACTGCTTGGGCTGGTGCAGCTTATTATTTACTACTCTACATGCTCGCAAGTCATGTCAGTACTTATTATTTTTGGTACCCTTTCATCTTATATCCTCGAAAAATCCATTCATAGCTCTCTTGTTTTGCACTTATGTTTTATCAGATTGTTGGGGCTTTATGGTACTTATTGGCCTTAGAACGCTATAATGGATGCTGGAGAAAGGCTTGCGTTAATAGCCAGAACTGTACCAGAAACTTCCTGTTTTGTGGTAATGAAAATATGGATGGTTATGCAGCTTGGACTACCATCAAAGATTCTGTTCTTCAAATAAATTGTCCAGTTAATACAACCGATGGTGATAATCCTCCTTTTGATTTCGGAATCTACTTAAGAGCCCTGTCCTCTGGCATTGTATCATCTAAGAGCTTTGTCTCTAAGTACTTCTTCTGTTTATGGTGGGGACTTCAGAATCTCAGGTAAGTAATTCTAAAAGAATTCATCTTTTCTAATAGTCATTACAAAAAGGTCTCTGTTGCATTATTTAACCTCATTGATGTCAAATGCAGCACTCTTGGTCAAGGGCTTGCAACCAGTACATACCCTGGAGAGGTTATTTTCTCCATAGCACTTGCCATTGCTGGACTTCTTCTCTTTGCTCTTCTTATCGGAAATATGCAGACTTATCTTCAATCCCTTACTATCCGGCTTGAAGAAATGCGAGTAAAAAGACGCGACTCAGAACAGTGGATGCATCACCGGATGCTTCCACCGGAACTGCGAGAACGGGTCAGGCGATATGACCAATACAAATGGTTGGAGACACGCGGAGTTGATGAAGAGAATTTGGTTCAGAACCTCCCAAAGGATCTGAGAAGAGATATCAAACGCCATCTCTGTCTGGCTTTGGTTCGGAGGGTAAGTTGAATCTCATTTTAAAAGCCTTTTTCTAATCTTGATTCATAAATGAAACCTTCTTGTTCAATTTTTTAATGGAAAGGTTCCACTGTTTGAGAATATGGATGAGAGGCTGCTCGATGCAATCTGTGAGCGGTTGAAGCCATGTCTGTACACGGAGAACTCTTATTTGGTTCGGGAAGGAGACCCGGTCAACGAGATGCTCTTCATTATCCGTGGTCGGCTTGAGAGTGTGACCACCGATGGTGGGAGAAGTGGTTTCTTCAACCGCAGTTTGCTTAAAGAAGGAGATTTCTGTGGGGAAGAGCTTTTGACATGGGCACTTGATCCCAAATCCGGTTCCAACCTACCGTCCTCTACCAGAACCGCAAAGGCACTAACTGAAGTAGAGGCTTTCGCTTTGATAGCCGATGAGCTCAAATTTGTGGCTAGCCAGTTTAGGAGACTACACAGCAGGCAAGTTCAGCACACATTCAGATTTTACTCACAACAATGGAGGACTTGGGCTGCTATTTTCATACAAGCCGCGTGGCGACGATACGTGAAGAAGAAGAAACTTGAGCAACTCAGGAAAGAAGAAGAAGAAGGAGAAGGATCGGTTACTAGCATCAGGGCGACGTTCCTGGCGTCAAAATTTGCTGCAAATGCACTTCGTAAAGTTCACAAGAACCGAATTGAAGCAAAGTCTACTAAAGAACTTGTGAAATATCAGAAGCCTTCAGAGCCTGATTTCTCTGCTGATGATCCTTGTTGACCAAATTTACAAAAAGTACTAATGTCTATGAACGCTTATAACTTGTATAACCCAGCTTGAATTTTATTGTTTGATTTGTGGTGCAACATTAAGATAAAAAAAACGTGATAATATTAAATGATTATTTGTGGATCAAATTCACCTTATTTGTTATTTGCAATTCGAAGGTAACTTACAAAATTCTACATAACCTGGATGCGCGCCACAAGTCTGAACCATCTGACTTGTTGGTATCACTCTCAGATAAAACTATATAACTTTATTTGGCCGAAATTCAAACCTTATTAAAGGTAAAATAGTAATTTTGTCATTATTTATTTATTTATTTATTTTTTAAAAAGAAAAATTAGGTATTATAAGAAGGTTATTTGGGAAATGCAAATAACAAATAAGGTCTTATGAGCATTTGACTCTCTGTGAATGTGATTGTTTTATGTGTTTCTTTCTGTTTGATGAAGAGAAAATATAAAGGAAATTGCAGGATCATCGAGTGATGACATGGTTTGATAGCAAATTAAACTTGCTCGGATCGACCTTTCAGAAAGGTTTTGCAAAGCTTCTGCCATAGATCCCTGTCTGGTTGTGCAGTCTCCATCGTACTCTTTGCCTTATCAGCAAACTCTTGCTGAAAAACCCAGAAAAGATCGATCATATTGCAATACTGATAAGTTCTATAAAGTTAACAACACTGAGGACATGGAAACTCGCAAATGTTTATCTAGCAAAATAGAGTTCATAGAGAACAAGAACAAACCTCCATAAGCTTCATATTGAGGACACGATCCACGATCTCAAACAGAATCTCTTTGTTATACTCGGGATGCCCTTGGATGCAGAGTAAATGGTCTCCAATTGAGAACATTTCGACCTCGCATACCTCAGAAGAGGCAAGAACTGTAGCAGACTCAGGGAGCTCCAACACTTCGTCCTGATGACATTTTATAATGGCTAAAGATGCCGGGACCTCGTGTCCAAAGTAACCGCGTAGTTTTTCATTGTCTTTCACTATGCTTATGCTTCTAAGTCCCATGTCTGCACCTTTAAGAGCCCTTCCGATTTTCCCTCCTTTGACTCTAGTAATTATCTGGACAAAAGAAGGAGAAATACAGAAGAAAGAACAATTCGTCAAAAAACACTCTCTCTGGATCAACAAAGAAACACTATCTCTTTATGCCATTGTTCAAGAAGATAATTTACAATTTCACAACATAGCCAGTAAATGATTCAAAAAATGCCAAGCATTTGACTTTACTTGAGATATACTAAAACTACGAACAAAAAGATGGAGGGATACAATTTGAAAGGATTAAACCAACAACATCCAGAGAGAGCACAATTCTATGAAAAGAATGAAATCAACTTACAATATCATAAAATTTCTGGGGTTTAGACCAGAGAATTCTTGATACAGAACTCTAATATTTTGAACCTCAAATCAAGCAAATGAGCTAAAGCTGATTCAGTTGCTAAATATAAAGTAAGAAGTTTACGATCTGAGAAATGAAATGTCATATTCAGATTATCATATCTCCAAATATGTATACCACAAAATAATATACACATTCTTCTAAAACCCTAAAAATCCAACCGATCAGATCCAAAAACAGAAATTGATAAACAAAAGAAACCAAAATGGAATCAAAGAACCTGGTGGCCGAAACAGATGCCGAGAACCTTCTTCTTCATCTCATCAAGTTGCAGACAAACCTCGCAAAGCTTAACAATCCAATCGGCGTCTCCGAAAGCATCATGTGGACTACCACTGATAACGAAACCATCATACTTGTCTAAATTCTTCGAATCGGGAAATTCGCCGTCGATAACTCGGAATAGATCCCATTGCTCACCTTCATCGCCGAAAGTGGAAACGAAGACATTGAAGTAACCTCCGTAAGTCTTCTTCACGAAGTCGGAGTCGCTCGTCGCGAGAAACAGAGCAAACCTCTTCTTCTGCTCCACCACCACCATCTTCTCCTCAGAGATCACGGATGATGAAAACGAGAAGAGAGTTTTGGGAAAATGGGAAATGTGGTTAGAGAGGACGGAGAACACGAAACACGATCACACACGCCACGCCAGGTGAGATTTTTTTGTTAAATAGCGAAAAAAAAAAAAAAGTCAAAGTAACCGTTAATGGAGAATGCCACATCGAGATTAGAGAAAACGTGAGGTTTCGATAGCTGTCTATAGCTGTCGTAACAATAAAGTTAACAATAATAAGG
Source organism: Boechera stricta (assembly GCA_018361395.1). NCBI lineage: Eukaryota > Viridiplantae > Streptophyta > Magnoliopsida > Brassicales > Brassicaceae > Boechera > Boechera stricta. The sequence continues at coordinate 22,432,982 of CM031544.1, read as the reverse complement.
ACACGGACGATCAAGGTCTACGAGGCCCATGAAGACATTGAAAATAATCAGGTAGTTACTGGGTCAAATGATTTAACGTCGGTAGATAGCAAATGCTACATCGATGGTTTCTGGAAGGGCTCAGATTCCTTCGCAGGATTGGCAGGATTGGGATGGATGTACCAACAAGATAGCAGTCAAGATGTTCTTTTAACCTTCTGCAACATTCAACGCAGCTTGACTCCTCTACATGCAGAACTGGAAGCTCTAATGTGGGCAATGCAGTCCATGATAACTCATTAAAAAAAAAACGTTCGATTTCTGATGGACTGCTCAGAATTAGTAAAGATGGTGAATTTTCCAATGGATTGACCGGCCTTCGAGACGTATCTAGATAATTTCCAGACGCTGAAAGAGCTTCTCCCCAATTTCTCTATATCTCACATCCCACGATGCTCAAACATAAAAGCAGATAATTTGGGTAGAAGTGCAAGATATCTCCCACATTATAAATGTTATGTAAATTCAGTTCCTCCGGTTTGGGTTAACAAACCGTTTTAATCTTCTAATATAAATCTGTTGCCAAACCAGAAAAAAAAAAAAAAAAGAGAGAGAACTCCACCTCATTATCTTATCTAATTGTAGAATCTTAATTTAGTCATGGGATGTGCAATTATGGAGTTATTCTTTTTTTTGTTACCAAAAAAAAAAAAAGTTTTATATAGTTTAATGACTTTATTGACAACAAAAATAAGATTCATTATTTTTACTTTTCCCATTAATTATTGCTTAGCTTTCTTTTTCTTTAATTAGTGCCAAACTGAATTAAATTTAGTGTTGCCAAAATCGTAATCACTGCTACTTTTCCTTTTAGTTGGGGAAAAAGAAATGTACATAAATATTTTGGCATTCCATTACTTATCCCACATCGCTAATATTATGGTAGAAATATCCAACAGGTAAATTTATTATAGGAAATATTAAAGGAATTCGAAAAATATATATCAGGTTATGCTATTGTTTATTTGAAGTATAGATATGTTACATTATGTGATCACCATACCATATGATAGTAGTTATGAACCTTACACAAACGTAGCCCTATATTTATTAAAGACCATTAATATAGAGTATAGAGTAGTTAAACCAAGTGGGTTCGTCCTTTCAGAAAATTCTTGCAAAGCATGTGCAAACGCCTCGTGTCTGGTTCGATCTTTTCTATTGTACCCTTAGCTTTCTCCACAGATTCCTCCTACAAATTTTTAGTTAAAAATATAAAAAATTTCATTTTATAGATTCCTTTCATTAGCATTTAGCTATATATATCTTATTATATAAAACTGAACGCGTTTAATGTGAGTGTGACACGTGTAAAAAGGATAACTCATTAGATTTGACATGTGTCATTACTAATCTTACATTCTGACACGTGTCAAAGAGATAATTTATAAAAATTCGACACGTGTCAACTTTCCGATAATGATAATTTTCTATATAAAAAATGTAGAATAGATAATTAAAATAGACAATTTTTCTTTTTAATAAAAAGATTACAATAATAGAAAAGACAACTTAATGATAATTTTCTATATAAAAATGTAGAATGGATAATTAATTAAGATTTTTGTGAGTTAAAGCAAAAATGTCAATAACAGAAAAATTGACAGTTAAAACAAAAAAACACAATAATAGAAAAACAACTTAATGGTAATTTTTTATATAAAAATGTAGAATAGATAATTAATTAACATTTTTGTCAGGTAAAGTAAAAATATCACTGCAGAAAAAATTGACAGCTAAAACCAAAAAAAAAAACAAAAAAAATTCAAAAAATGTAAAATAGATAATTTCCATTTTTAAAAAAATCAAAATGAAAAGGTCAACTAAGCCATATTTGTTTGTTATAAATTGTAATAGCATAAAAAAAATAGTAAAATAACCCACTTGATTTATTATTATAATAAATTAGTAAAATAAACATATTGTTTTCAGGAAATATTAACATACATGTCGTTATATCAAACTTCATATTCCATTATTACCAACTTTCCGAGAGCCATATTTGTAAGTTATAAATTGCTATCACATAAAAAAAATAGTTAAATAACCACATGATTTATTGTAACACCCGTGTTCCGGATTTTTGAGTTCCGAGTTGTATCACAGAAAATACAGTGGTTGTATTTGTATTTGTTTCGGCTGTGGGAACAATGTTGAGATTAATTAATAACCTTAAGCGAGATGGCTGGTTGAATCAATCGAAAGATTTATTAATTGGAGTCGGTTTACGCTGTTCTTTCGGGAGAAAAATTATCGTTGTGGTTATTGGATATTGTTGAGAGACGAGTGAAGTGCATTTTGGGACGAAGATGTCTCATATACTTCAGTAAAGTTGGTAGAAAATACTAAACCAAGAGGAGTTGGTTTAATTGAATTTTAGATTGGTATTTTGGTTTTGATTTAACCAAATTAAACCAAATAACCCTAGACATATAAAAGCTCTTATATTCAGCAACCCTAGTTCTTGGTGGCTGTGGGCGTTTTTTGGGTGATTTTGATGAGTTGGAGAAGAAGAAGGTGGAAAGAGTTTCAAGATCAAAATTTCGCAGGCTATTTCAGAGAGACGTTTGGAGGATCAAACGAGTTCTGATTAAGCTGGAATTTGGTGTGTAAGTTTATCAATCTCTTATCTAACTATCCACCGAAGGGTTTTGGTTTTCTTCCATTATTTTGGGAGATACGAACGTTTTCCTGAAACCGCTCTATGCAGAAGGAACTTTCGACCAGTTATGTGACGGAAAACGTTTGGGTATCTTAATCTTATATGATTGATCTGAAATTTGGTAGATATATTCCTGACAGTCTCATCTTGCGATTGACCGGATCGATCGTGTTTTTAAGAGGCTAGAATATTGCGAGAACTTCGTAGATCGTTTTATGCGAGGAATTTGAGTTTAAGCGATCGAACTTAAGGCTTGGTTGATCGATCTCTTGTGAACGGTTTGTGCTATTTCTTGGTAGGCTTTTAGTAGACATCTTGGTTGAGGTGTGTTCCAAGAGAGATCGAGTTTTGGGTTTCAGAATCAACGGAAAATAATTCGTTTTTGTGTATCGTTTTCGGCAGTTTTCGAGATGAGTGCAGGACCGTAGGCTTAGCTGTGTGAATATGATTGATAACGTTTTGTTTCATGTTTGTAGACCGATAAGTTGTGTGATGAGCCAAGTGGGGTTCTAGATCGAGTATGTCATGATATGGTTGATTAGTTGAGTCGGTATTCATGTTTCAATTTTGTTATTTTCATGTAATATTGTGCTTGTAGATGGGAGGATAGCCATTAAGTATTTATTAAATCTTGCATCTCTCTGATGCAGGTAAAGAAAAAGTGTGAGCTAGTGGAATCATGGCTATGAGGAGAGGATGATCTAGACTTGGTAGTTCATGAATATTAAATTTAGTTTTACATTTATAATTTTGTTGCTTAATAAATATTAATTATGAGATTAATATTTATTGGATGTTTAAAACAAAGATTTGGGTCGGGATATTTAATTTATTCTCATAAGAAATTAGTAAAATAAACATATTGATGTCAACAATAGAAAAGGAAAATAAGTCATAATTTCTGGAAATATCAACGTACATGTGGTTAGATCAAACTTCATATTCCATTATTATCAACTTTTCGAGATCAGTATTGTTACATCGCTTATAACAATAATTTAGAGTTTTCAAAATTATGTTAATTTTTTTAATTAATATTGTAGTAGTTTGGTTATAAATACCATAATATATATTCTTAACAAATCATCTTTTCATTCATCTTTTAGTTTTGGTTATTCATCATATTAAATTTTAGTTTTGGTTATTCATCATATTAAATCAGAAAAATGAATTCAGAAATTCATCTTACCCTAAATCAATTAGACAAAAATCGTGTTTATCGTCTTATTGTAGTGCGCTTGCTTCGAAAATGGGAAACACTAAATATCAAAGAAAATAATCTACTCATGAGAATAGAGTTATTATTGCTTGATTAAAAGGTAATAATTTTTTAACAAATATTATTATATTTTATATGCTTTTATATTAATGTTTAATTTATTTTATTTGTGTAAGAAATATGATTTTATTTTAATTTTTATTTGGTCATTCACAGGAAAATACAATTTAAATCTATTAAAAAATTTGGTGACCAGCTCGGTGAAGAAAACATCATTGAAATTTGTAATTTTAATGTGCAATCTGCTAACAACAAAAAATATGAAGTTTCTAACCATCAAATTTTTATAAAATTGACGGAAAGAACAAGTATTGCATGCATTGGTCAAGAATTTTGTCAGATTCCACTAGAAAAAATTCGGCTTTAAAATTATCAAGAACTGATCAACTTGCTAAATGTTACAGACGAATTATACAGTACGATCTCTAAAATTTAATATTGACGAACAAAAAAATGCCATTAGAATTATAATTCTGGAAGTTAGACTAGGAATCTATAAGAGTGAATTTTTTTTATAAATTGCCATAAAATTTCAAAGATTAGACACAAATGCTTGAGCTTAATTCAGTATAAGCTTTAGAGTTCTCCACATATGTATACCGAAAGAGCCAAGAGCAAAAGATTTGCGGTTTTGGAAACTATCAGCGTGTCGAAATGACGAACATAGGCCTAAACGACTAAACCCAAGGAACACACTGCGTGTCGTTTTCAGGTCAGAGCCTCTACACTTCACAGCGTTCTTCTCAATCACTTTTAAACATCATGACGGTTTTGCGTTTGAAATTTTTTATTGTTGGACTAATCTGTTTGTTTTTTTTGGTAGGGATCAATAAACCCATTATGTTTAGAACAATAAATAGAAAAAAAATTGTACTAAATCTGTTAAAGTTTGATATACACAAATTTATCTATTTGAATTTTGAAATGTTATAATTTTTATATTTAATAAAAGGAATCCGTGCACCGCACGGATCTAATATCTAGTATATATATAAACGGAGTTTAAGCGGAGCAAGAGAATATCTTTCCGATAGGGGGTGGACATAAAACTATATAACCGACCAATCTAAAGCCAAACCGGAACATAATCATACTCAGAAGCAAACCGAAAACAAACTTAAACAAGAACCGTGAAATACATACAATTGACTATATGAAATTGAACCGACAAATATATGAAACTGGACCACTTGTAGTTTGCTTTGATTTTCCTAAGTTCCTCTCAAATCGAACTAAACCAACCCTAAAATTCTACTTTAAACATAGATATCCGCGCTATATCTAGGGAACTAGTCAAGTAAGAACAAAATAAGATCTCAAGCTTCAACGATTTAAAAACATACATAAATAGGATTAAAACCAATTGAAAATAGACATTTAAACGAACCTCGATAAATTTGATCTTGTGGACACGATCAATGATCTCCAAGAGAATCTCCTTGTTGTACTCAGGATGGCCTTGAACACAAAGCAAGTGATCTTCCACAGAGAATATCTCGACGTCACACTTGTCCGAGAATCCAATGACTTTGGCCGACTCAGGAGGCTCAAGTACTTCGTCTCGGTGACATTCTATGATCAACAAAGACTCGGGAACTTCTTGACCAAAGTAACCACCCGGTTCGATCATATCTTGAACGATGTTTATGTTTCTGAGGCCTATATCTGGTCCTCTAAGAGCCCTTCCCACTTTTCCACCTCTTACTCTACATATTATCTAAATCCAAGAAAATGATACGTAAGATTTGAGGGTTATTTATAACCATGTGTAGATGAAACTAATTCAACTAGCCACCTTGATCGTTTTTCTTTGATAAATCAATATTCGTACTAGATGCTAGGAAAATATCATCAAGTATATTTATCCAAATACCTTTTGTTATACGTACATATCATTTTAAATCTTTTAAAAAATCCTTGTTTCTTTCTGGCTATGATCTATGATAATTGAGTATAAGCAAAAAGTTCAAAAAGATATATTATATAGTCATTATACTCTTTCCAGATTTGTTTGGTAGTTATTCTTTTCCATTTTAATATATAGTTACATATGTTATAACATTTTCACTTAAACATGATTCCGTTTGGTGGATATTGTTCTCAGTATATATATATTCCACGCGAATACTAATACGTAGTAGTTCATATATAAGGCATGATAATTATAATATTAATCATGCGCTACAATTTTAACATTTTAAATTAACTACTTTGAATAAATTAAAAACTAGATTCATCTAGTCTACAACATAGCTAATGAAGTAGCCAGTTAGGCAAACCAGTATTCATGTATTCTTCAAATTTACAAAGAGATTTTTTAAGATACTGTGAATTACTTATCTAGTAATTAAAAACCTATATGTTCTAGATCAACTAAGTAGGCTGTAGGCAATATTCTAAATAATAGAAAGAAAAAAAACATTGGATGATAATAATATCAAACCTGGTGACCAAAGCATATGCCAAGAATTTTCTTCTTCATCACATCAAGTTTTTGGCAAACAGAGCACAGCTCAATGATCCAATCCTCTTCTGCGAAAGCGTCATGTAAACTCCCGCTAATGACGAATCCGTCGTACTTCTCAAGATCATCGTCGCGGGGAAACTCGCCATCGATCACACGGAAAAGATCCCATTGCTCTCCTTCGTCTCCGAAAGCCGACGCAAATACGTTGAAGTAGCCTCCGTACATCTCCTTCACGAACTCTGAATCTGGCGTGGCCTGAAACAGAGCGTATCGTCTTATCTGTTTCACCATTGTGATGGGGAGAGAGAGCGAGGGAGAGATATAAAGATGTTAATGATGGTGAGAGAATTGAGAGATGTCAGATGTGTTAAGCATATATGTAGGAGTAGGAGGTAGACACTTTCGGTTTGGTCTATTGACCAAATCAGTTTTGTATTATTGCAACAACTGAATTTATTTATGGATTCGAAATGTTAAAAACGTATCATTTAACTGAGATCCAGTTTAAATTATAAGATATGTGTTAAGTTTGTTTCACTTTAATTCCTCACGTGTTTCTTTGGGCATTATATTTCATTTAATTCCTCGTGACGTGTATTTTGGCATTGATTCTTTGTGAATCATAATCGTAAGTGGATTGATCATTGATAGACATTTTGGTCCTAACAACATTTTGGTCCTCTGGTTGTCAGAACAGGTTTTGGTCCGAAAACATTTTGGATTCTCACCTTTAACAGAAAAAAACATTTTAGATTCACACTGAGCTGTTTCTTACACAAAATTGTTTGATTCTATTGTTCACGTGCATAATAGACTTTAAAATAAAATAAGAAAATGTAAAATTGTTATTTAGCCTAGATATATATATTTTTTAAAAACAATCTTTAATAAATAAATTTAATATAGACATTGGTTGACACAGAAGAAACAAACTTTGTTTTGAATAGACACTGTTTCAGATGGATTATTGACATTCTGATCGAGAAGATAAAACACAAGATGGCATGCGGATATCTAGCTGACGGAGAGACGTCCGGAGGAGATAACACATATATACCTCAAATATACATTTATGCGTAAGTTAAATTTTAATGGTGACACATCCATAACACTATCACAAATTAGTGTGCTATACATCCTAATCCTAATAAAATAAAAGCATGTTTTTGCTTCTTAATTAATATAAAGTGGAGAAGGAATCTCGTTCTAAAATCCACTTTCTTTTTTTATATTATTATTATTAGTAACCGATACATAAGCTATGGCATATGCCATACAGTTTTTAACAAGAGAAATGGATAGAGAAGTAGCTTTGGTTACAATAAAAGTAAAGATTAAAACCGAATCTTCCGCTTCAGCTCCCTTGGATGATCCTCTTGAGGGAGACAATTAGTCACACCGGCCTCGGTTCCCACGTCCACGAGCTTTGGAAGATGCTTGCATCTCCTTAGCCTTGATGGACGGTTTAACCGGTCTTTCACGCAATAGTCTCTGACCGGAAGGAGTCATGACATCCAACATTTCAATCTCAATGTCTGAATCATGTGAATCCTCATCCGTTTCCGATGAGCCCAAAGCGGTAAACCGGGTTTTACCAAGGACATTCCCAACCGAAGTTTCTATAACTAGTGTCGCACAGTCACTAGGACCTTCACTGTCCTTTGTGCCTACAATAACCCTATCTCTTTGAATTGTGCTAGTAGCCTCAGCTACAACTTGAGCTTCAACAGTGGCGTGGTTAACTACCACCATGGTATCTTGATTTGTGACTTGGATTGGACCAGCCACAATGCTTTGGGCTGTAGCAACTTGCGTTTTTGAGACTTGCGGGAGGTTCAACAATTGATGGATCCGAGAGAGGAGTGATTGGTGAGACCAAATGTAACACTTTAACCGTCCCTTTAAAGTAAAACATCTCGATTTGTCCATAAATACTTTATTAAATCCAAATAAATTCCAACAAATATCCCAAAACATCTGCAACGTCAACTTCAAAGTTTGTCAAGCACGACATCAGGCTCACTGAATATGAAGAAAATGAGGGGATGAGTAATTTGGATTACCTTGTGAGAATAAGCCTAAAGGGCTTATGAATCCAATTAGAACGATCTATAACAACTTCCTAAAGCAAGTCTAAGGCTAAAACATGCAGACAAACACGATGTCTATTACACCCAAGCAAGTAACCGCCAACGGTTACACAGACAAACATGGGGGAACGACTCCACCCAAGGCACACCATAGCATGACAATCGTCCAGCACGTCTTCACCCAGGACACACCATATCATGACAAACGGCCTCTCCCAACATACACAATCAATCCGGAGGCACAAGACACACCATAGTGCACTCCGCTCCTGCGTTGAGTTCATCCCAGCATGCTACCAAGGTAGTCACCAGAATGCAAGAGTTCCTCTGTGCCGTTACTATAACGACCCACAGGAATACAGGCAGGCGGCTTTTGGGCGAGTCGTCCAACGACAGACCGGCACAGTCTCAACATTCGATCCAAGTCACATATCGAGAGTCAGTGCAGCCACATGACACTCCCAGATCAAACTCACGCAGCTCTCACACTTACGTACATAATCAATCATCACACTTGACATCTATCGTCATCATCATCCACGATTAAATTTCATTCTTAACTTAAACTAAGTGATACATATATAAGTACATAATATATTATACGACATAATCAACAATCTATTATTATGCATATCGCAGGCATACTTTAATCTGACTCAGCTAAAAAACTTATTATATCTAGGCTAAAGGAAACACTTAATAAGTCCTCACTTAGCTCACGATCTTTGAAGCGATATGTTTGCATTTTGCATCGTTTTAGCTTGCATAAATCATACGTTTTGGCGTGTTATTCACCCGTTCTTGTTATTTATTCGAGTTTTGCATACTTAGAGTGTTTTGCATTAGGTCCACATACATCTGCATATTTGGCTTGTTATTACTTGGAGAGTTAGACCAGATGCAGGACATGCTGATCGAGTCCATAGCGTTGTGATCGAGTCCGTCTTTGATCATCGTCTGTGTATGCAGGACATTCATCAGTCGTCTTGGAGTATGCAGAGGCATCTTCGAGTCCGTGCGGGATACCCATGCGAGCGTGATCGAGTCGGCGAGGAGATGGAGCAGCTCGAGCACCCATGCTCGGCTGTATGAGAAAGGTGGCGTCTTGAAGTTTGAATCCGCTCGAGCCTGATCGAGTGGACTACTTCATCTCGAGAAAAATGCGTCTTGATTTCATCTGTTTGAGCACGCACTCGCCAAGACTTAGCCGAGCTGGACCTTATCCTGCATTTTTACTATTTTGCGACGTTTAGGGTTTTTAAGACTTAGTATAAATACCTAATGTTGGGTTAAGACTAAGGGACAACGTTTTTATCTCAATATTTCGAGTTTTTCCTTGTGTTCTTCTCTTCTTAGTTTCCAGAACTTGTAATTTGATTTCTACTTGTTATTTTGAGTTTATTCCTTTTGTTACATCATTATCTCATCTATTTACATCATCATGCAAGTTTTTATGATTTACGGGTTTGTGTTCTTGATGTTCTTCATGAGTTTTGAGTAGTCATTAGGGTTCTTGAGGATGGGATAGATTAGGTGTAGAATCTTGGTCTTTCGGTGGTTTAAGTGTAGATCGTTTGATTTCCCTTCAAATCGGTGTTCTTAATGCTAGTTTCCTTGATCAATTAAATTAGAACTTAGGTGTTTTTAATGGTGTTTGATAAAATGCTTGAATGAGCGATGTTAGAGATTTGCATACAGCTAAGGGATTAGTTATGCAGGGTGTTTATCGTGATATTGCGAGTCGTATTGCTTGAGGGTAGATTTAGAGGATTGGTGCAGGCTGTTTGAGGTTACTTACCACGGGAGTGGACTTAACTGGTTTTGATGTTTGATGTCTAAGGAATAGCTTGATTGAGTTTTGTTAAACCACTTGAATAGGCTAAGAAGACATGAGTCGATTACCCCATCCTTAGGAACTTCTCTTGCATTGTTGAATTTCTGCTAGTCTATCATGCTCTTTCTTTACTATCTATTTACTGTATTGCTTGGTTTTAAATTCTTGTCGATCTATGCGGTTGTTTAGTGTCATTCTCGGTTTTTGTCAGTTCTTGACCACGTCTGTTACTTGAATTCGATCCTTTTTGGTTAATATCTTCGCTTATGGATTGACAGCCTTCTTATCTTCTGTGAAACTTTGTCAGTAAGAAATTGACCTATATCAAAGACCTTTCTGAATCTGCTACTACTTTTAAAAATTTCCTAAAATAAAAACATTCCCAAATTAGTAAGTTTCCAAAAACAGTAACTTTCCTAAAATATAAACCTTACAGAAATGAAAACCTTCCCAAAAATAGAAAGTCGGGTCAAAGGAGGTGGTTTTGCTCAGCGGAAAACAACACATAATGTCGATCGGTGTATAAACTTCGGTTTATCTTTTACCAAAAAAAGACCGTTTTTCCCGAAGATTAAACATTACGGCGACGATGTCGAATCGACAAAGCTAATCAGGAAATGAATAGATCAGAGCAAGATGAACCACATACCAGAAAATTAGATTCAACGGTCACCGTAAAATTTTCCGACGAACCTTCCGGCGGTGATTCGGGAGCGTCCAGCGACATATGGACAAGCGGTCGGTGGCTTTGGCTTCGTCTCGGCGAGAGCGTTTCAACAAGCCGGCGCGTGTCAAAATCAAAGGTAGGACGGTGGAGCTCCGGTGACTTTTCCAGCGACGACACGGTAATTCCGACAGTGGTTGGTGGCGATCTGGCGATAGGCGACTGATGCGGGTGACTCGGTTTACGCTGCCAGAGCTTTTAGGTGTGGAAGAATATGAACCCTTACCCTTCCTTTTATATGTGATTAGAGGGGGAATCCTAGGTTTTAGGAGAAGTGGGCCTACACCAAACTTGTGTGGATAGAGATTCTTCTAGAAGAAGGTGTGATGATGACCTCTTCTAAACTCTACATAATTACACTCTATTTTTGGAAAGTTCCACTTTTAGTAATGGATTAAGATTACACTCTACATAATTATTACAAGAGATTACAACTCTACAAGCATAAGTGAAGAATCAAATGAATTTTTTCAACAAAATGCGATATTCCAAGATAGAATGAAAATTGGATGGAAAAAATTATGCTCTATAACATTTACTGGCAAACTACGTTACCACAAAACAGTCCCACCAAGTTAAGAAGAACAATGTAGAAGGATAAAACAGTATGGTGTGATTTTTGTGGTCTATAAGTCTATAACACAATCACAAAACTGTACCATAGAAAAATTAATCCCTATCCTAATTCGGAGTGGTTACTTATAACATAACTAATAAAGTGGAGAATTATTTACGCTAATATGTGTAATATAATTAAAAATTTAAGGTTATATTGTTTACAAAAATATAATTACATGTACACAAATAGATTGAAACAAACCAATTCAAAATTTGAATCATTAATTACATGCACACAATAAACTAAATACACTTTTTAAAAGTAACGTTGCAATATTAATCATACCAAAAGTTTTTTTCTTTTACGTACTTATTCGACATGAAATGTGACAAACAAACTGTTAACGAAAGAAAACGATGTTACTAACGTCGTGAGCAGAATTATAACATTTTTTAAGACTATGAGTATCTTAAACTGTAGGTTTAATCATACCTAATGATTTCGCAAGAAATCAAGTTATGAATAAAAGAATTCTGAAAGTAGAGGTTTCTTTAACCATATTTCCTAATTTTATTTAACAAATAACGGCATTTATGATTTTAAATAACTTAATTTCTTATTCAATTATGGGTATAACACACAAATATGTCACGATGAGATGAATATATTATACATTGAACAGGAATAATGCAAGTAATAAATCCATAAATGTTCCAATAGGATCACAAGAGCCAAATAGATAATCTGGGAATGAAACTAATTAGTCGGAACTCTGCCTTTGAGGAAGTTCTTGCAAATCTTCTCCCAAAGCTTCCTGTCTGGTCCCCTATTCTCCATCGATGCCTTTGCCGCATCCGCTAAATCTTGCTGCATATATAATTACAATTTCTTAGAAATATTCTACATTTTGTTTTCATTGATATTTCATTCGATTCCAAAACAATTATATGATCATAAGTCATAACTTTATATATATACCAGCAAGGCAACAACATGCCACATGTCAAGGAAAATGGAATATTGGACGATCAACTAGGTTGCTACTATGAGGTGTACTAAAGTGAAGTGACTAATCAACAACAGTTACAACACCCTAATTTATAGTATTCTAATTCGATCCGATGAATATTTTAATCTAGAATCCACCCATATTTACTGTATCCAAGTTCTTATTCGCACTTTTCTATATATTTTTTTCCTGTAAATTAATCAGAGTTAAGGGAAAAGAGAAATGAAACAAACCTTGATGTAGCCTAGACCAAGAACACGATCAACAATCTCGAAGAGAATCTCTTTGTTATACTCAGGATGTCCTTGAATACAGAATAAATGATCCTCAATCGAGAACATCTCCACCTCGTATTTGTCGGAATACGCAAGCACTTTAGCAGTTTCTGGCAGCACCAACACTTCGTCCTGGTGGCATTTGATGATCGCTATGCTCTCAGGAATCTCGTTTCCGAAGTAACTTCCTGGCGTAATCGCATCCTTCACGATGGTTATGTCTCCAAGTTTTAGTTCTAGTCCCTTCTTTGCTCTTCCGACTGTTCCTCCCCTTACTCTGGCTATGATCTAAAGGAAAATCGTTTTTTTTAATTAGATAAAAAATTATTTAACCAACAACACGTTGTTGACCAAAAAAAAATAAAAAAACTAACAACACGCATTATGCAGTTTGAATCATCCGAGTAATAACACAACGCTAACACTAACACAACCCGCAAAACCACATTTTCTTGTCGGTTGGAAGAATCTTTTAGTCTTAATCAGATACATTATAACAAAGGCGTCCGTCCTTGCTATTTCGTTACTCGATATTTATAGATCCTAATTTTTGTTATCATGTGTAATACTCGTGTTCCGGAATTGATTTTCGAATCATGTAAAGTAAAACGTGAGAATTAAACTACGGGATAGCTATTCTAACGGTTTTAGAGAATAAACCGAGCTACGAAAAATCATTAGAGGACATTATAATTTAATTATGGACTGGTTTAATTGGTTTAATCCTTAAATCAATTAGAAATCGGGTTATTTTAAGTGGAATTCAACCGAACCAAACAATACCCTTTATAAACTGAGAAAAATTGACCATAGCCTCCATTCCTCTCAGTTTGGTCAAGTTTTTGGCTGTTAAAGCAGGAGAAAAGCTTTGAGTTCAGAGAAAAACAAGCTTCCATATGTAGAGGTTAGAAACAGACTCGATATGTCGTGGGAGAAAAGAGTTTCGACCTAGCAAATTGTTCTCAAAGGTAACGAAACTTTCTGGAATTATAGCTAAGACATCTATCTAGATTCTCCAAGTTACAGATCTTAATTTTCATATGTATTCTAAGAGTTATTCATGTTCTCGTGAGATCCTTGGAATCTGTCAAGAATCTGGACCAGTGGAGGTTCAATTGGTGATCAGACGTTTATCTTTATTCGGATCAATCTGAAACTTGGTGGGTAGCTTCATCACATTCAGGAGTCGAGTTTCAACGGTGGAGATTGGAAATGGACGGTTAGATCTCAATCTGCGTTGGTATCTTTGAGACATATAGTTTTTGTCAGATTTCCAGATTTTGTCAGTTTAGATAGAATGTGGTTTTGACTATGTTTTTGGTTGATTCAGAGGCTAATCTTAGAAGGTGTTCCAGATAAGAGAAGTTAATGTTTAGCAAAGTAGTCAAGGTGAGTGCAGGACCATAAGCTTAGCTGTGTGAATATGATTGATAACATTTTGTTTCATGTTTGTAGACCGATAAGTTTGTGTGATGAGCCAAATAGGGTTCTAGATCGAGTATATCATGATATGGTTGATTGGTTGAGTCGGTATTTATGTTTCAATTTTGTTATTTTCATATTCATGTGTGTATACCCTGTAGATGGGAGGATAGTCTCACTAAGTATTTATTAAATACTTATGCATCTCATTCTTGATGCAGGTAAATAATAAGTGTGATACCAGTCGAATAATAGCTATGAGAAGAGGATGATCTAGACGGATAGTTTATGGGTATTAAAATTATTTTAAAATTTAATATTTTTGTTGTTTTATATTAAGTATTTTTAATTTAGGGTATTTAATATATATTAATTGTGGGATTAATATTTATTGGTTGTTTTAAAAAAATGGGTGTTTATCATGTTTACTAAATGCCATTTCATCGAAAAAATAAAACAAGAAGTGCGATTTACTTCGTTCATTTCATATTTTCACTGAAATGACCAATTAATTCAATCATAAATTGGAATTTGTTTCTCTAAACGAGCATCTTTAACTTTTCGCTCGAGATTATGCAGAAAATGGGTTAAATTTAGATTTAGAAACTTAGAACTAACAAAAATCATGAAACAAAAACAAAAGATGTTTATAAACCCATTAAAATTCACTAATAAAATGCTTCACTTTTAAACCAGTAAGTAAAAATTAAATGACAAAAAAAAAACTAAAAATATAGAAAAGAACCTGGTGACCAAAGCAGATGCCAAGAATTTTCTTCTTCATCTGGTCGATCTTTTTGACAAGATCACAGAGCTTAAGGATCCAATCATGGTTCTCGAAGGCGTCGTGAGAGCTTCCGCTGATAACAAAGCCATCGTACTTGTCGAGATCTTTCTCATCGGGAAACTCACCGCTGACGACCCTAAAGGAGTCCCAATGCTCTCCTTCGTCTCCGAATGTTGACACGAACACGTTGTGGTATCCACCGTATGTTTTCTTGACGAACTCTGAGTCCAAAGTCGCTAGAAACAGAGCGTATCTTTTCTGCTCCGCCATTTTTACCGGCTAATGAAAATTACACAGTGAGTTTGATTAGCTGAGAGAGAGATAGAAAGAGAGAGCAGTGGTGGAGAAGAAACACGTCTCTATGTGTGTTTATATGAGATTGGATTTGTTCGACCTACGTACTGGTTTTTTTATTTCCACGTTTTATGTATTTGTTTGTATTTTATTTATCACAATTTTTTATAATAAAAAAATTCAGAGATAAAGTTAGAGGCAAAATTAGTGGACGGCAACCGTCGTTGACCATTTTTGCATATTGACATAGTTTGAGCATATATATCATTTTGTTATAGCATTTATTACATTCAATGTCGCCAACAATCACAAATTATGGAATTGTTATTACACTGGATCACCTGCCAAAAGCAATTAAATGACGCCCAATTAGTTACTCGTATTTCATATAACAACTTTAAACTTGTTTTTATAAGCTCCAAAACATTTCTTAAAATATAGAGAAGTTAATTTTGCTATGGCCTGAGAATTTACACCATGTGACTTTGTTAAAAGAGTTTTTATTTTTGTATTTATTTATTATAATGCATCATATCACTAATTACTTTTCAGGGAGAATTTCCTTACCTATACAGGGAACATACATGTGTATGAACTTTACCAAAAAAAAACATACATATATTGAAAAGACCCCATCCTGCATTCGGGATTTTTTAAAATTTTTTAATTCAAAACGATTTTAAACAAAGTACATAAAACTTTTCTTAATCCTCAAGTAAAATACACCACAATTAGAACGCATAAACATATAACTTGAAGAAGTTAAACGAGGATCGATCGATCCTACCCTTGGATCAATCGGTCTTTGGTCTTGACCACAAGGGATCGATCGATTCATTTGTTGGATCGATCGATCGGACTCGGATCGGTCGATCCTTAACGCGTCAAGTCGATCAGAAAACGTTACGCTGGAACAGTAAAACATGGGATCGATCGATCTACCCCAAGGATCGATCGATCCACATCTCGGTTACAAATCCGGACATAAACCGACTTACTGGATCGATCGATCGATCCTCGTCCTGCAACTTATCAACCTCAACAATTACTCAAGCCATTTGTTCTTAAACAAAGCCAAACATATATACCACTTAAACCATTCCAGGACAACCTCATAACATCACTAACAAACGTATTAGCAAGTCTAAAACAACATTCACCAAAGCAAGACATGTATACAAAACCAAAGATACAAGAAAAAACCCGTTACACCTAGATCATCCCTTCTCCTCAGCCTTGGTTCCACGAGCTTCGCATCCTATGACTTCTCTTTACCTTTGATTATAAGATAGAACGAGAACTCTATTGAAGATTCCCAAGCCTTAAGCTTACTCCTTCTCTTGACACACAACACAACCACCAAGATGTCAACTACCTCCACAAAATCAAATTAAACCATGTTTCTTTCACAGTCAATCGACCTCACACTTCAACCCCAAAACTCGCTTTAAGCTCTTTCTCTTTCTTCTTCTTCCTTTCTTCTCTCTTCTTCTTCTCCTTCTTTCGCTCTCTTTTCTCTCTTCTCTCTCTCTCTCTCTCTTTGATATTTCTCCCCAAAGAAAAATGAGAAGAGTGTATGACGTAGATGGAAGAGAGAATACATATATATATGTATGTATATATGTATTTGTTTGTTTAATCCAATTAAACCAAACCAATCCAGAAATTATTAAACCGCAACTATTAATTATCTCGCTCGGTTTAGTAATTCCGTCAAACTCCACGAAATATTTGGGACATTTCTCCGTCCCGAAATATTTCTCCGTTCCCGTTAATTCTCCGAAATTACCGATTAATTCCGTTTTAAACCGAACAACACGGAATTAATTCCGAAGAATTAATCATTCGATTAATTCACCCGTTCTCAACTCATAAGATTATTAATCGAGCCCGATATTGTTCCTACTTCCCTCGGAAACAAGTAAAACACGGCACAAAACTTATATAACAAGTAACAATTACTTGTTCGGTAAGTAATAACTTGGGATACGGATGTTACAATTCTCCCCCACTTAATTAGATTCGTCCTCGAATCTTAAGACTCCATCCGCCTTACCACCCACTTGGGAGAATTGCACTTCCATCCTCACCTCAGATTCCCAAGTTTCCTCGTCAACCCCAACATACTCCCACATGACCTTAATCTCAGGAACTTTCTCTCTCCTTTTTAATCTTTAAGATCGATTTCCTCCGAGCCTCGCAAAACTTTCAATATGCTTCACTCCCCACTGAAGTTCAGATAATGACATCATGCCTGGCCTACCATATCAAACCTCATATGGTATCACATCCTACATGAACTCTCCCCAGTTCAAGCAATCCACTCAATGACCTCCCCAATACAACATATACATCCTCAAGAACTCAAAATTTGATCGCGCTAGATCCGTCTAAGCGCACTGCTATCTCAACAACAATCACAAAAACAAATGCACTTAACCAAGTGGTACTACAACTATATCACCAAACCGGTCACAACACGTTGTACAATCCAACGACCGTCATAAGATCATAATTATAACTAAAATCGTCAAAGACAACAGCCATAACTCATCACCAAATATTAAGATTTCCGCTTATGACTCAACTCTACATAATCGTATTTACACTCAACAACACAGCGGTGAATGCATCACACCCATACTACGCTCAACTATACCGCATTTGACTTCACTTTTCTCATTACATCGCGATGTCATACTGTTCACCAACAACCTCCAAATCCAATACCACAAGATCCAACGTGGCTATAAAATGACCAACCCGTCAGAATCCAATATCACCGGTCCGAACGAGTTAGGTCCCGCAGAACCAAGTTTATCGGAATCCAATATCACCGGTCCGAATAAGCTAAGCCCCTCAAAACGACTAAGCTCATTGGAATGCAATATCATCAGTCCGAATGAGTCAAGTCTCCCCCAAACGACTAAGCCTATCGAATCCAATATCACCAGTGCGAATAGGCTAAGCCCAGCAAGATCTTATACCCAGATCTCACCCGGTTTACCGATCTATTAGAACTAAATTCACATAGTCCTAATTGGTAAACCCACCTGTTAGGATTAAATCCACATAATCCTAACCAACGTCATTAAGATTAAATACCACATAATCCTAATGACCCATCATTAGGGTTAAATACCACATAACCCTAATGACCCCACTACGTATTAGGATCTAATGACATAAGATCCATAAATCCACCGAACCAAGTACGAAACAATGCTTCGTTTCCAATCACGACAACACATGAATTACCTCATCATGTGTCTAACCACTACGAATACATGAAATACCACATCATGTATTCGTACAACCCCCAACAACACATGAAGTATCTCATCATGTGTCTGATCGCCACCGATACATGAAGTACCCCATCATGTATCAATCATCATCGATACATGAAATCCATATCATGTATCAAATCATCTCCATACATGAAATCCGGTCATCCACATAATGAGAACCATCAGCTCATCCCATTATGTTTTACGATCTAATATACCCTTAGAGATCGTAACAACATTTGGTCATGATATGCCCTCATGCCATATGCTAAACCCCTCACATTCTTAACCATCATATCTCTTCACTCCATATGACAACCTCATCAATAGTCACCTAAATCATACGATCTAGCAATCATAACCAATCCATAAAGGACTCCACCACCAATTACCTCTTCATCCGTCTGTATACTACTCAAAAATCAAATTTCAGAGCTCGGATCGATCGATCCAGTCCCTTGATCGACCGATTTTTCTCATCCCAACAGATACTGAACAGCCTGATACACCCGATCGATCGATCTCCTCTCGAGATCGGTTGATCCTCTTCTCAACATGCCTCCGACCACATAACTGACTTAATGGATCGATCGATCTGTCACATGGATTGATCGATCCTTCTCTGTGCTGAAAACAAAGTTCACCAGGAACTTGTGTAATTGCTAACTCCCAAATCACTAACATCTTACCCGACCTTCTTATCAAACGATGCCTACAAAACACCACTTAACCCATGTCTGAATACACCTGAAGAAAACACTCAAGCACTAAACATATTTCTTACCCCTCAGCTCCCTAACAATTACACCATTCAAGTTCATTATATAAATTCATTAACCCATGCAACCCCATGCACATCCAATGGCTTGATTCACTTAAAACACTCAATATAATTACAAACACATCAATATAATTCAACCAGATAAGAATCCTAACCAGTGGCGGTTTGGAATTACTCGCCTCTCTCGACTCGATACTCAAAGAGTAAGCTCTGGGAGTCACCGCAGCCCGCTTAGGTTGTGGTGCTTCTGACCCTCCTCCTTACAGTAGAAACACAACCTAGTGTCGCCATTCGGGCAGTTAGCAATCCGATGATCTTTACTTCCACACCTATAACATCCGGATTGCCCACTAGAAGCACTCTTAGAAGTGCTCTCCCACTTCCTTTTCTGACCCTTCTCAAACTCGCCACTCTTCCCCGAACCAGAGCTAAGAGACTTCTTGGCTTGAGTCTCTAAGTTAGCCACCCTACCCTCCTCATTTAAGTCTTCTTTAATCATGGTCGTTCTCTCAACCAACTCGGCCACAGATGCATAACTCCTCACAATGCATCTATTCTTCAACTCAAGGCGCATACCTCGCAAAAACATCCTCACTTGGGCATGTTCATCCTCGAGGCCCCTTCCCGCAAATCTCCGAAGTCGGTTAAACTCCGCTTCATATTCCCGTACCGACCTCGTTCCCTGAGACAAATCTAAGAACTCCGTCTCCAATTTATCCATGGCCTTTTGCGGGAAATACTTCAAATTAAACTCCTCACAAAATCCCTCCTAAGTGCTAACACCGTTGGCTCTCCTCGCCAACACGCTTCTCCACCACATATGTGCATCACCTTCCAAGTAATGCACTGCCAGATCAATCTTACACTCATCAGGGCATCTCACCGAGAGGAAGTTTCTTTCCATTCTCGACCTCCATTCATCCGCCTCCACCGGCTTAGCACCTCCAGGAAAGAATTTGGTGTCGAGCCGCTGCATATGATCCAACACCGTGAGGTACGGTGGAACCATAAGACCCACAACATCTCCCCTAAGCTCAAGGTTCACCGCTCTTGGCAGCTCAAAAATCTCGGGTGGTGCTACAGGAGCTGGAGCCGGAACCATACCTGGTAGCCTCTCCAATATTTGAGCCAGTATTCCCATCATTTGACCCATTTAATTCACCCCAGCTTGTCGTTGGGCCTCAACCCGCGGTTCATTACCAACCGCCTGAGCCACATTACCCGCAGCTCCATTATCCTCCTCCCCAACAACATTCTCTCCCACGGGGTTCACACTCTCTTCCTGCTCAACCGGCTCCCTTGCCACCCTTCCTCTTCCTCTACCTCTACCTCTACCTCTACCTCTTCTAGAACCTCTCACCATCTACAAAATCAATAGAGGTGTTCAATACCCACAACTTAAACAACACAGAAACATGAGAGAAGTCTTACCGTGGAGCTTTTTACTTGGCCGAAGAGGATGATTCTAACCCCAACCCGTAATCACATAACAACAACCATATATGCAATCATGAATAACATCACTCAATCATGTAATCTTATCAAACAATCACAAGCAAGCAAGCACAACCCCTACCTCTCTGATACCAAAATGAAAAGACCCCATCCCGCGTACAGAAACAGAAACACGCGAAAACGAGGATAACTCGGGATTTTTTAAAATTTTTAATTCAAAACGGTTTTAAACAAAGTACATAAAACTTTTCTTAATCCTCAAGTAAAATACACCACAATTAGAACACATAAACATATAACTTGAAGAATTTAAACGAGGATCGATCGATCCTACCCTTGGATCGATCGGTCTTGACCACAAGGGATCGATCGATCCATTTGTTGGATCGATCGATCGGACTCGGATCGGTCGATCCTTAACGCGTCAAGTCGATCACAAAACGTTACGCTAGAACAGTAAAACATGGGATCGATCGATCTACCCCAAGGATCAATCGATCCACCCCAAGGATCGATCGATCCACATCTCGGTTACAAATCCGGACATAAACCGACTTACTGGATCGATCGATCGATCCTCCTTGTCCTGCAACTTATCGACCTCAACAATTACTCAAGCCATTTGTTCCTAAACAAAGTCAAACATATATACCACTTAAACCATTCCAGGAAAACCTCATAACATCACTAACAAACGTATTAGCAAATCCAAAACAACATTCACCAAAGCAAGGCATGTATACAAAACCAAAGATACAAGAAAAAACCTGTTACACCTAGATCATCC
The DNA here is from genome assembly GCA_018361395.1 of Boechera stricta. NCBI lineage: Eukaryota > Viridiplantae > Streptophyta > Magnoliopsida > Brassicales > Brassicaceae > Boechera > Boechera stricta. The sequence goes on along the minus strand of CM031544.1, from coordinate 22,411,228 downwards.
CTTCTCCTCAGCCTTGGTTCCACGAGCTTCGCATCCTATGACTTCTCTTTACCTTTGATTATGAGATAGAACGAGAACTCTATTGAAGATTCCCAAGCCTTAAGCTTACTCCTTCTCTTGACACACAACACAACCACCAAGATGTCAACTACCTCCCACAAAATCTTAGCTCAAACCATGTTTCTTCGCTAGGTCAATCGGACCTCACACTTCAACCCCAAAACTCTGTTTTGAAGCTCTTTTCTCTCTTCTTCTTCTTCCTTTCTCTTCTCCTTCTTTTTCTCCTTCTTTGTCTCTCTTTTTCTCTCTTCTTCCCTCTCTCTCTCTCTCTCTCTCTCTCTCTCTTTCTAGATATTTCTCCCCTTAGCAAAAATGAGAAAAAGAGTGTAGAAGGATGTAGAAGAAGGAAGAGGAGAATACATATATATATGTATGTATATATGTATTTGTTGGTTTAATCCAATTAAACCAAACCAATCCAGAAATTATTAACCCGCAACTATTAATTATCTCGCTCGGTTTAGTAATTCCGTCAAACTCCCCGAAATATTTGGGACATCTCTCCGTCCCGAAATATTTCTCCGTTCCCGCTAATTCCCCGGAATTACCGATTAATTCCGTTTTAAACCGAACGACACGGAATTAATTCCGAAGAATTAATCATTCGATTAATTCACCCGTTCTCAACTCATAAGATTATTAATCGAGCCCGATATTGTTCCTATTTCCCTCGGGAACAAGTAAAACACGGCACAAAACTTATATAACAACTAACAATTACTTGTTCGGTAAGAAATAACTTGGGATACGGATGTTACAGCTATAACCAGAGTCGGATTGATAGTCTATTTGATAACCCAGAATATATAATGTTTTAACCGTCTTATTCATTCTAGGATTAGTCGGTTTCGATTAAATCACTTTGTTAACACAAAAAGTTAATACCAATAACACAATTATCAACCACAATTTGATGTGCCAATCAATCTTTTTAAAAAATTGTGCCATATTTATACTAAAACGTATAATTTGATGAAATACTATTGTTTTACAGTTTATTAATTTAAATAAATAACTATCTTGAATATATCATACAAGATTTAACACATATTCTTCAATATTTTAAAATTTCTAGAATAAATTGTAGCCTTTTGGAATGAGTAATTGTAAATGTAATTTTAAAATTATTTTTAAAAACAACTAAATAATGTTTTTACTCAGCAAATATGTTAAAAATCTAATTAAATTTTAAAACTAAAGAAAAAATACCAAAATTTCCCAAAATCTACGGTCTAAGTCTAACTAAGCCTAAAGACAAACATATTAACATTTTATTAGTAACGACTTTCTTGACTACATGTGGAGACTTATAACTTTTGGATATACTTGACTAGGAATTTTGAATTTTTTTTTGTTTTGCACGCTTTTGACCGAAAGTTAAGTATCAAAACTTAAGGACAAATGTATAAACTTCACTTTGATTTTTTTCAGTATAATCTCTTGACCAAAACCATTATATAAATCAGTAGTCATAAGAAACACCGGTTTTTATATCTTAGCACAAGTTTACTGTTTTCTCTAACAAGTCCAAACTACATTTTAATACATTTTTTATTGAAAAAATTATGAAAAATGCCATCTCCCATACCTAAATTATGCGAAATATCACTTTTTTTCAAATTTTTTGCCAAAATGACAAAAATATCTTTGATTTCTTTTTCTTTTATTTTCTTCTCTTTTCCTCTTTCTTTTTTTTAGCTCTCCTCCTTCTTCTTTGGTCTTTTCCTTCCACATAGAATAATATTTTTTTTTCTTTTTTTTTTCTTCTCTTTCTTCTTTCTTCTTCTCACAAACAAAAACTTGTCGTCCCTCTCATTCATCTTCCCTTTCTTTTTTCTTTTTCTCGATTCTTCTCCCATCTCTCGGTCATCTCTCACCATTAATGGAACAAAAAAGGTCGAAGCTTGAAAGCGTGGATCAACAAATCCTTCGACATAAAAGTTCCTAACCATTAAGATTATTTTTCTTCTCATTTATAAAAACAAAAGACTAATCTTTGTTTATCGTTATGTTTATTTCTTTTTGTTTTTGGTTTTGGGTTTGTTCTGAATTTAATTCCAAACTTTGTGAAAGTTTTCTTTTCATCATCTCTCCTTCATCGAAAATAATTTCACATTCGTCTAACTGTGGATCTGGCATTCTACATTCTTCTGACTAAGCATTCGGGTAGTCGGTTCTATTCGGTTCCGGATCGGTTCTATTCGGTTCCTATCTAAGCTTTAGGATCCATATGGGAACCGAACAAATATCGTTTCGGTTCCGGTTCGGGTAACAAACTCAAGAACCGAGGAAGAACCAAATCTTATTGGTTATTTTCGGTTCGGTTCCATTCGGTTCCAAAAATACCCAAAATTTTTCCAATTAAACCGAAAATAACTGGGAAGAAAAAAAAAATAATCTGGGCATTCGGGTATTCGGTTCGGTTCCGGGTAGGATCCATTCGGTTCTGGATATTTTGGGTAGATGGATTTAGGATCCATTCGGGTATTTTAGAATTTTAGTTCGGGTTCGGTTCGGTTCGGGTTCAGTATCGATTCTGTCAAGTATAAATATAATTAATATTTTAGGTATATAATTATATTTCGGGTATCCATTCGATTCTCGGTTCGGTTCTGGTTCTAAAATTTAAGATCCATTCGGTTCTTTTGTCATTTCGGTTTGGTTCTGGTTCGGTTCTTTTCGGTTCAGTTCCGGTTCGGTCCATTCGGTTTAGTTTTGGTTCGGTTCTTTTGCCCAAGCCTACTTCTGACTCTGGAATTTTGTTGTTTGATTCATGATGTTGGGTTCTGGATCATTTGTTTGTTTAATTCTTTGGGTTCGTGATATTGGTGAACAAATAACAGTGTGATGGACAAATAACAAAGTGATGGACAAATAACGAAGTGGTGGACAAATAATGGGAGTGATCGGAGTGATAGACAAATAATTGTGTGCATGTCCATAATATTGAATTCTTGTCTATTGCAAAATTCGTATCCGGTTTCTGAGATTAGGTCTCCTTGAAGGCTTTTGAGATTCTGAGAATTGAGACATCAATTTTAGTATTCTATTGAAAAATCGTATACATTATTTTCTAACTTTAGTATTCTATTGGAAAATCATATACATTAAGAGTTGCCTCAAAATTTGTGGGTAGAAGCCTTATTCACTGCTAATTTTCTCAGCAACCTCTTACCTATATGAGCGTGAGTTTCAGGAAGGTTAAAAGGGGAAACAAAGATTACAACTATTATGTAGATAAGACAAGAAATTTGTTAAGCAAAGGAATCTTATTTGTTGAATGCTTTATCAACGTCTCTTGACCAGGATGTTTCACTGCAGAGGAGATAAGAACAATGGCTCTGTATTTTGATGTTGTGGGCTGCGCTTCGGATTTTGTCATATTGGGCTTGATTATATTGTTGGACTTTTGGGCTTGAGTGTTGCTTATATGTGATTAGTTAATTTTAATTCCTCACGTGACATTGGGCATTATATTTCATTTCATTCCTAGTGACGTGTATTTTGGCATTGATTCTTTGTGAATCATAATCGTAAGTGGATTGATCATTGATAGACGCCGCGGACAAAAAAAAAAAAAAGTGGATCGTTGCAATTTATCACGACTGGATTGGGAAATGGAAAGGCAGAAACAAATGTAAGATCATACAGATTTCTTCTATCTCCCTCTTTTACTTATATACAAGGTGTTGAGTGTTGCATTAGCATATGATAAATTTATTACTAAAAGAATGTTATGTACATTTATGTGAATGGATAGCTAAAATGTCACTTAACATAAAAAAATATTCGGTCATGCATTGCTTAGCTTTTTTTTTCCTTCTATTCGTGCGTGGTTCTTTGTTTGAACTTAGGGTAATTTAAAAAACACGACTACGAAAAATCACATGTTAAAGAAATAATACATCACCAACTAATAGAAAAACCAAAATGAAGGAAGCAGGTCAGGGCCGGCAGGGCATATAAATAAGTGTCCTCTGGTCGCCAGACTTTTGGTCCTAAAACATTTTGGATTCACCTTTAACAGAAAAAACATTTTAGATTCACACTGAGCTGTTTCCTACACAAAATTGTTTGATTCTCTTGTTCACGTGCATAATAAACTTTAAAAAAAAAAAAAAAACTTAAATGAGAAAACGGTCCACAGCCACCCAGTGGCAAAATAACCAGATGCAATCTACCCGAAAAAACTAGATCGGTCTAATTGCACATAAAATGAAATTAATTTGCCCAAATACACCTGAAAAACTTTTGAAAGGTTCGTAAACACCCAGCGCGTTCTGCACATTTGAATCCGTGAATTTTAGCGTTTAAAAATCTGGTTTATTATAACTAAACCCGACTAAATCAATTCTTGCCATATATCCGATTACCAAACCATAACTCTAATTCCCAACAACAAAACAAAATCGAGAAAGAAAAAAATTGGGAAGAAACCAAAAGACATACAGAACAAAGTCGAGAGAACAAACCAAAAGCCAACAAAATTGAAGGAGGCGAATGTTTTATCTAACAAAATCTAATCTTTGAATTGAGTTTTATGAAACCCATATCCTTTCTTTGTAATTTGTAACAACTTGCATTTTTCTGCAGTTGAGTTTTCGAGAGCAAAATCTAATCTTTGGATTAGACAAATTTGGAATCAAGCAAATTTTTTATTCTTCTTTTGATTTGGATTTGCACTTCTCTACAATTTGTGACATCACCCAAAACAAAATCAATTCACTTTACACGAGAGCTTGATTACACAAAATCAAGAACAATAAACGACAACATGGATGAGAAATCCATCTCGAAACCGGAAACTAAAGACTTATAAGTCCATTAATAACTCAGGGAGGTAAATGTAGGTTGAAAAGTACCGGGTTTGGCATCCACGATGGAAACTCCAATTGTCGTTGCACTTGATGTTGCTTTGACGTGAAGACGGCGGTAGCTTGGCTCCTGAGATGAAGATGACGATGAGCAAATCATCTCTCCCTTAATTTGAGATTTATCAGAGAAAGAATTCAGATTCATTCAAGACTTCATCGGATGTTCTTTAATCTCACTGTTGATTCGAAGCTCTTGACACTTGATTTGAAGCTCTTCAATGGTCGTCTTCTTCGATGGTCGTTCTGATTTCTTGGTTTCCTCTTGAATCGATTGAAAAAGATGTAACGGAACCTTTGGGTTTAGCTGGAGGGTTTCTGGGTTTGGACGATGAACCAAAATAATCGACCGATGAAGAATCCATTGAAGGTGTTCGACACAATTCTTTTAATTTTGTTCTTCTTCTTTCTCGATTTGGGTTTGTCGGGATTTAGGATTTTTTGTCTTTTGTTTTATGTTTGGTCAGTTAGGAATGTAATCGGGTAAGAATCAGATTAAAACCGGGTTTGGTTTTTAAACGCTAAAATTCACGGATTTAAACATTTAGAACGCGCTGGATGTTTACGAACTTTTCGAAACTTTTCATGTGTAATTGGACAAATTAATTTCATTTATGTGCAATTAGATCGACCTAGTTTTTTCGGGTAGATTGTGTCTGGTTATTTTGCCACTAGGTGGTTGTGGACTGTTTTCCCAAAAAAAAAAATTGGTATTTAGGCTAGATATAATTTAAAATATAAAAATAAACAATCTTTAATAAATAAAATTGAATATAGACATTGGTTGACAGAAGAAACAAACTTTGTTTTGAATAGACACTGTTTGAGGTGAATTATTGACATTCGGAGAAGATAAAACACAAGATGGCATGCGGATATAGCTGACGGAGAGAAGTCCGGAGGAGAGAGCATCTCGTCATCTCTGTCGGAGCACCTTAGTAATGGCAGATAACACATATATTTACCTCAAATAAGCTAAATTAAATGGTGACACATCCATAACACTATCACAAATTAGTGTGCTATACATCCTAATCCTTATCAAATAAAAGCATGTTTTTTGCTTCTTAATCAATATAAAGTGGAGAAGGAATCTCGTTCTAAAATCCACTTTTTTTACAATAATTATTATTATTAGTAACCCATACATAAGCTATGGCATAGGCCATACAGTTTTTAACTAGAGAAATGGATAGAGAAGTAGCTTTGGTTACAATAAAAGTAAAGATTAAAACTGAATCTTCCGCTTCGATTAGCTTGGGTGATCCTCTTGAGGGAGACAATTAGTCACGTCCGCCTTGGTTTCCACGGTTTCCACGTCCACGAGCTTTGGAGGATGCTTGCATCTCCTTAGCCTTGATGGACGGTTTAACCGGTCTTTCACGCAATAGTCTCTGACCGGAAGGAGTCATGACATCCAACATTTCAATCTCAATGTCTGAATCATGTGAATCCTCATCCGTTTCCGATGAGCCCAAAGCGGTAAACCGGGTTCTACCAAAGACATTCCCAACCGAAGTTTCTATAACTAGTGCCGCACAGTCACTAGGACCTTCACTGTCCTTTGTGCCTGCGATAACCCTATCTCTTTGAATTGTGCTAGTAGCCTCAGCTACAACTTGAGCTTCAACAGTGGCGTGGTTAACTACCACCATGGTATCTTGATTTGTGACTTGGATTGGACCGGCCACAATGCTTGGGGCTGTAGCAACTTGCGTTTCTAAGACTGCGCGAGGTTCAACAATTGATGGATCCGAGAGAGGAGCGATTGGTGAGACCAAACCTGTGTTATTAGAGATTCTTCTAGAAAGGTGTGATGATGACCTCTTCCGAGACTCTAAAATCCACTTTTAGTAATGGTGTAAGCTTACACTCTACAGAATTATTACCAAGAGATTACAACTCTACAAGCATAAGTGAAGAATCAAATGAATTTTTTCAACAAAATGCAATATTCCAAGATATAATGAAAATTGGATGGAAACATTTTATGCTCTATTAACATAAAAAAAATTTGCTGGCAAACCACGTTACCACAAAACAGTCCCACCAAGTTAAGAAGAACAATGTAGAAGGATAAAACAGTATGGTATGAACTTTGTGGCCTATAACACAATCACAAAACTGTACCATAGAAATGAATCCCTATCCTCGTTCGGAGTGGTTACTTATAACATAACTAATAAAGTGGAGAATTATTCACGCTATATATGTGTAATATAATTAAAAAATTAAGGTTATATTGTTTACAAAAATATAATTATATGTACACAAATAGATTGAAACAAACCAATTCAAAATTTGAATCATTAATTACATGTACACAAATAAACAAAATACACTTTAAAAGTAACGTTGCAATATTAATCATACCAAAAGTTTTTTCTTTTACGTACTTATTCGACATGAAATGTGACAAACAAACTGATAACGAAAGAAAACGATGTTACTGACGTCGTGAGCAGAACTATAACCTTTTTTAAGACTATGGGAATTATAAACTGTAGGTTTTATCGTACCTAATGATTTCGCAACAAATCAAGTTATGAATAAAAGAATTCTGAAAGTAGAGGTTTCTTTAACCATATTTCCTAATTTTATTTAACAAATAGCGGCATTTATGGTTTTAAATAACTTAGTTTCTCATTCAATTATGGGTATAACAGACAAATATGTCACGCTGAGATGAACAGATTACACATTGAACAGGAATAATGCAAGTAATAAATCCATAAATGTTCCAATATGACAAGAGCCAAATAGATAATCTGGGAATGAAACTAATTAGTCGGAACTCTGCCTTTGAGGAAGTTCTTGCAAATCTTCTCCCAAAGCTTCCTGTCTGGTCCCCTATTCTCCATCGTTGCCTTTGCCGCATCCGCAAAATCTTGCTGCATATATAATTTACAATTTCTTAGAAATATTCTACATTTTGTTCTCATTGATATTTCATTCGATTCCAAAACAATTACATGATCATAACTTTATATACATACCAGCAAGGCAACAACATGCCACATGTCAAGGAAGATGGAACATTGGACGATCAACTAGGTGCTACTATGAGGTGTACTAAATTGAAGTGACTAATCAACAACACCGTGATTTATAAAATTCTAATTCGATCCGATGAATATTTTAATCTAGAATCCACCCATATTTACTGTATCCAAGTTCTTATTCGCACTTTTCTATATATTTTTCCTGTAAATTAATCAGAGTTAAGGGAAAAGAGAAATAAAACAAACCTTGATGTAGCCTAGACCAAGAACACGATCAACAATCTCGAAGAGAATCTCTTTGTTATACTCAGGATGTCCTTGAATACAGAATAAATGATCCTCAATCGAGAACATCTCCACCTCGTAGTTGTTGGAATACGCAAGCAATTTAGCAGTTTCTGGCAGCACCAACACTTCGTCCTGGTGGCATTTGATGATCGCTATGCTCTCAGGAATCTCGTTTCCGAAGTAACTTCCTGGCGTAATCGCATCTTTCACGATGGTTATGTCTCCAAGTTTTAGTTCTGGTCCCTTCCTTGCTCTTCCGACTGTTCCTCCCCTTACTCTGGCTATGATCTAAAGGAAAATCGTTTTTTTTTTTAATTAGAAAAAAAAAATATTTAACCAACAATACGCATTATGCAGTTCGAATCATCCGAGTAATAACACAACGCTAACACTAACACAACCCGCAAAATCACATTTTCTTGTCGGTTGGAAGAATCTTTTAGTCTTAATCAGATACATTATATCAAATGTGCCCGTCCTTGCTATTTCGTTACTCGATATTTGTAGATCCTAATTTATTTTATCATGTTCGTTCATTTCATATTTTCACGGAAATGACCAATTAATTCATTCATAAATTGGAATTTGTTTCTCTAAACGAGCATCTTTAACTTTTCACTCGAGATTATGCAGAAAATGGGTTAAATTTAGATTTAGAAACTTAGAACTAACAAAAATCATGAAACAAAAACAAAAGATGTTTATAAACCCATTAAAATTCACTAATAAAATGCTTCACTTTTAAACCAGTAAGTAAAAATTAAATGACAAAAAAAAAACTAAAAATATAGAAAAGAACCTGGTGACCAAAGCAGATGCCAAGAATTTTCTTCTTCATCTGGTCGATCTTTTTGACAAGATCACAGAGCTTAAGGATCCAATCATGGTTCTCGAAGGCGTCGTGAGAGCTTCCGCTGATAACAAAGCCATCGTACTTGTCGAGATCTTTCTCATCGGGAAACTCACCGCTGACGACCCTAAAGGAGTCCCAATGCTCTCCTTCGTCTCCGAATGTTGACACGAACACGTTGTGGTATCCACCGTATGTTTTCTTGACGAACTCTGAGTCCAAAGTCGCTAGAAACAGAGCGTATCTTTTCTGCTCCACCATTTTTACCGGCGAATGAAAATTACACAGTGAATTTGATTAGGTGAGATAGATAGAAAGAGAGAGCAGTGGAGAAGATTCACGTATGTATTTGTATATTTATATGAGATTGGATTTGGTCGACCTACCTGCTGGTTTTTTTATTTTCCACGTTTTATGTATTTGTTTGTATTTTATTTATCAAAATCTTTTTTTTTAATTCAGAAATAAAGTTAGAGGCAAAATTAGTGTACGGCAACCGTTGTTGACCACCTTTGCATAGTTTGAAAATCATTTTGTATAACATTTATTACATTCAATGTCGCCAACAATAACAAATTATGGAATTGTTATTTTAGTTATTTGTTATTAGTTATTAGTTACTCGTATTTCATGTAACAACTTTAAACTTGTTTTTATAAGCTCCAAAACTTTTCTTAAAATCTAGAGAAGTTAATTTTGCTATGGCCTGAGAATTTACACCATCTGACTTTGTTAATATAGTTTTTATTTTTGTATTTATTTATTCAAATGCATCGTATTGAGGGAAAATTTACTTAGTTATTCAGAGAACATACATGTGTATGGACTTTAACAAAAAAAAAAAACATACATGTATATGGGCCATATGGCTATAGCCGGAGTCAGATTGATAGTCTATTTGAAACCCAGTGTATGTGATGTTTTAACCGTCTTATTTATTGTAGGATTAGTCGGGGTTCGCCTAAATCACTTTGTTAACACAAAAAGTCAATAACAATAACACAATTATCAACCACAATTTGATGTGCCAATTAATCTTTTTAAAAAATTGTGCCATATTTATACTAAAACGTATAATTTGATGAAGTTCTACTGTTTTACAGTTTAATAATTTAATAATTAACTATCTAGAATAAATTGTAGCCTTTTGGAATGAGTAATTGTAAATGTAATTGTGAATTTATTTTTAAAAACAACTAAAGAATGTTTTTATTCAGCAAATATGTTAAGAATCTAATTAAATTTCCAAAACTAAAGAAAAATTACCAAAATTTCCCAAAAATCTACGGTCTAAGTCTAACTAAGCATAAAGACAAACATATCAAGATTTTGTTAGTAATGACTTTCTTGACTGCATGTGGAGACTTGTAACTTTGGGGATATACTTGACTAGGAATTTTGAATTTTTTTTTTTTGCACGATTTTGACCGAGAATTAAGTATCAAATTAAGGAAAAATGTATCAACTTCACTTGATTTTTTTCAGTATCATCTCCTGACCAAAACCATTATATAAATCGGTAGTCATAAGAAACGCCGGTTTTTATTTCTTAGCACAACTTTGTTGTCTTCTCTAATTAGTTCACTTCTCTAACAAGTTCAAACTACATTTTAATACATATTTTATTTATCATTTGTATATTGAACATTTAAGATTCGTACTTTAAATAAATTTTATCCAGCGCAATCTCGGGAATGTTTTTAAATAATGCTTTCTTCCAAAGCACGTGATTTATTTAACTTAATAACTTACCTATTGTTCTGGAAATTGGTCATTATTGAAATTAAAGTTACCGATGTTAGTAGAAAGAAAAAAAAGTTTTTGAAATGTAGATTATAGTACTCTTAAATCTCAAAAGAAAAGTATGTGCTGCGTGCACGACTCTTGAAAACGATTTGGTTTGCTTCTATGTGAAAATATGTGCACCCTTCGTTTTCGGAGTTGCATCTTTGAAACAAAATATTAAGCCCTTTAACAAAAAAAAAAAATCTTTGAAACAAAATATTTAAGGTTTGTTGCAAAAACAATTGTTGCACATTTGACTATTTCTCCGCCGTTCCAAGAAGGGTTCTCATTCTATATATGAAAGTATATTTTAGTCTATCTTAAACAGTACTATTAAACAGTTGTCCAATAAATGGACATCATTGGACAACATTCCTCCTATATACTTTTGTGATTTTATTGGACAACATTACTCCTATATACTTTTGTGATTTTTCTCGTAAATAATAATATAAAACCAAACAAAACAAAGATGAGAAAGCGAATCAACAGATCAAAGAATAAAGGTTATTTTTTTACTGCTCAAAGCAAAGAAAAAACGGTTTTTACAAGAGTTCACATGCAAAGCTCGTTTTCTTGTATGATGATGAAATCTCTGATTCGAATCTTTTGTTTTTTTTTGTTAAATGTTTTGAATCCTTTTTCCAACTCTGTTCTCAACCTTCCTTTTTAAAAATTAAAGGTTAATTTTACTGCCCAAAGCAAAGCAAAAAACGTTTTTTTACAAGAGTTCACATGCCAAGCTCGTTTCTTGTATGATGATGAAATCTCTGATTCGAATCTTTTGTTTTTTTGTTAAATATTTTGAATACTTTCCCCAACTTTGTTCTCAACCTTCCTTTTTAAAAATTAAAAGTTATTTTTACTGCCCAAAGCAAAGAAAAAAACGTTTTTGACAAGAGTTCACATGCAAAGCTCGTTTTCTTGTATGATGATGAAATCTCTGATTCGAATCTTTTGTTTTTTTGTTAAATTTTTTGAATCCTTTTCCCAACTTTGTTCTCAACCTTCCTTTTTAAAAAATAAAAGTTATTTTTACTGCCCAAAGCAAAGAAAAAAACGTTTTTGGCAAGAGTTCACATGCAAAGCTCGTTTTCTTGTATGATGATGAAATCTCTAATTCAAATCTTTTGTTTTTTTTGTTAAATTTTTTGAATCCTTTTTCCAACTCTGTTCTCAACCTTCCTTTCTAAAAATCTTTTCTTCTTTTCATCCCTTTTTCCCGACCTTTTTTGTAATTAGTTCTATTATCATGTGCAATTGTTTGTTTGGATTTGATATTTTGGGACTGTGTAATCTTTTTTCATAAACTATAATTTAACGTGGAAGGTCTTTTATTTTGTCTGATATTTATTTTGACTATTAGTTGTTTTAATATAGTTAGGAAGTTTAAATTTTTTGGTCCACAATCTTTTTTTATTCAAGACCGGCATTTTCTAGTTAAGAAATTTTAACTTTTTGGTCCACAATATTTTTTAGTCCGGACGAGCATTTTACAATACTTGTTAAGACGTAAATCATATATTTTCAGGGGAAATTTAAATTTGAGAACAGAAACCAACATTTCCAAAAAAATCCATTGATAACCAAGTGACCTATCTTGGTGCCAATATTTCACTCTTTTGATTTGTTTCTACTTTCAAACTAATGGACAGGTTCAATTTTGTTGGTTCAAATCATCCCACACCATATGGGCTTTCGGTGATCCAAATTACTTTTGGATTTATGAAACAAACCTACAAAAAAATTTGGTATTAACTTTTAAGAAATGAAAGAGCCAATAAACAGAAGAAGCTGACATTTCCTCAGACATTCTGTCTCATTCGTAACTCTTTATTTTTGTTTGCCTTTGCTCTCTGTCATTTCACCTCACAAGTCATTGCCTACGTGCTTTCAACCTACTATATTATTTTAGCTTCTTCTTACCATCGCCGTACACGTGTCACTCTTAGGCCTTTAGATCTTTCTCTTCTGCAGCAGAATCAACACCAACCAATTATTTTCAATATTGGTTCGGTTTAGGCCATGAATGTCGCGTGCGGAAGTAAGCGTTTTGGACGGATAACGGATCATTGAAATTAATCACTATTTACACATCTTAATATGATATTAATATGATATCTGTGGTTTATAATTAAATAATAAAAAATTAAGACCATATTTTTTTATTCAAAAATTAAAACACCCATATTTTTATTTTTATTAACATCCTATATTTAAGATATTTTTTTTTATCATTTACACAATTTTATATAGTTAATTTAGATAATCCAAATTATTTTATATTATTAAATTTTAAAATTTTCAAAGTAATTGATGGTAAGATAGCTCCGCAAAAACTCGGACACGACATAACTCGTTTTTTCCTAAGTTTGAATTTATCCTGAAAAAAATTCACTTACAAAATGTGTAACGCGTGAATCTGATATCACCCATATCACCTTAAGTTATAAAAAATAAGATTTTTTGAATTTAATTCTCAAGAAATAATTAAATTTAGGTTAGTCAAAAAAAAATTCCATTCTTAAATTTTTAACTTTCTTAAGATAAATTTTATAATTTGTATCATAATTTATAGTCTTACAATCATAAATCTTAATTACTAAAATAACAATTTAACTTTAAATTTTATGATTCTTAAATATTAAACACTAATTAATAATATAACGCTAGATTCTAATAATACTTAAAACTAAGTAATTTACTTAGTTTTGTGGGATTTATTGTTTTACTTTACTCAAGAAACAAATATCTTTATATAAAATTCCAAAAAAGTTTAAATTATAAAAATATTGTATTTATGGTTCTTTAATAATATATAAAAACATTTAATTATTAATTAAACATCAAATTAATAATTTTAATTTATAATTATACTAATATTGTTAATCTATTTTTATTGATAAAATATATATTCTATACCGCTTATTATATTTTTCACTATATAAACAATTGTACCATACCATATGTCGTTTTTCTCACCATTGTGCATTGCTTGTTCCCCAATAACCACATATATTCTGTATGCATTTATTTTCCGTATGAACTGCTGTTAACCTACACTGTACCACTGAATCTACTTAGCCTGCACCATCCGATCTGCTGTTACTATTTAGAGTTAAGAATTAGTGGGTTTTATTGTGTATTATGGATGTCTATGACAAAAAGTGAATATGAAAATGTGAATAGCGTTTATTGGTGGTCGTCTCGATAAAATGGAGCCTCGAATTAGGGAGCACATGTTTTTGGTCAGACCATCTTCAAGCTTATATTAATTTAATTATTTAAATGTCCATATCGGTTTGCTAGCACAATTGAAATGAATTAACTTAATTAGTACTTAGTACCCTGCCTACCTACAATAATATTTTGACAAAAGAAACCTTATTTATATAATGTAAGAATTCATGCAGAACTAAGATACAGATGTGATAATACCAATAATGGCAAAATTACATTTTTAATATGATTATGTAAAAAGTTTACCAATCAAAAATATTTGTATAATGTTTAACAAAACGCAAAAATATAATATTTACGTTTTTATCTAAAATATATATAAAAAAATATTATTATGTAAATAAGTGAGTATATAGTTGCTTATTTCATGATAAACGGTTAACATTTATTTTTTACTTATTTTACCTATAAAAAATATTAACAACTGTAAAAATAAGAAAATAATTGTTTACGATAAAAATTATACCAATTTTCAAATAATACTTAAAACTTCCACAACTTTCTAACAATTTTTAATATATTCATATATATATATATATATATATATTTATCAAATTTCACTTAAACTACATAAAAATTTGTTAAAAACCATATTTGTTTATTAAATAAAAGTATATGTAATATTATATTCTAAAATTCATCAAAATATATCCAGTCAACATAATTTTTAAATAATTTTATTCTGCAAGTTTTTATTTTACGAATTTTTATTCTGCAATTTATGTTATGCGAGTAATATTAACAATTGGAGCCATGTCTGAATTTAGTGATAAATTAGTTCGTCATAGTGGGGTGTTGGACGTAGAAATCGAAATAAAACCATAAACATAAAGATTTCATACGTTAAGACGTTTTGCACTCTCAAGAATTTTCTCAATTGTTTAACTTTTAAACTTCTCTCTGCAGTGTTTATTTTTAAACATATCAAAAGAAATTTAGCAATGAGTTAGTGGGAAGTTAACTAACATAATAATTATCTATAGCCACCGGTTAACTAAAACTAGTTCGGAATGGATGCAAACCGGTTTTAAACCAACATATAATATAAAAACACTTATAATAGTTTGATTTATTTTTATGAACACCGACAGATTGGTGTTAGTATTGCACGCATGATATATATATACTACTGAATCTTTTAATTTCCACCCAAATCATTAGGGGTAACGTTAATTTATCGTTTATTAATTATACCCAATTCAGAACTAATCCTAAGGGAAAAAATGTTATTTGTGAAATAAATTAATAACTTATTGATGAAAAAACCTGATAAATATATTAATAACGTAGTTTTTCTAGAAAATCAAGACCAAAGGTAAAAAAATCATATAACTAATGTAAATGTGAAATGTAAGACTTGACACATGTTGATTGGTTGCAGCAAAACTGAAGAATTTTTAATTGCTTAAATACTAAAAATTTTGAAAGTAAATACCAAAAAAAGTTTATTTACTAAATTAGTAATTTTATGACAGTCGTATTTAGTGGCCACACAGAGAGCTTTAGAGAGAGAGAAGGTAAGTTTTACACAATGGAGGCTTCTCTCAGACGAAACGAATAAAGAACTAAAAAATGCTGAGAAGAATCCATAAAAGGTGACAAAAGCAAGAAGGAGAAGCAAACATGTATCCTTATCTTGTCTTCTGATTCACATACTATTCTTCTTCTTCTTCTTCATCATTAGTATTCACCAAAACCCACTCTTCTCTCTTTCTCACTTGTTAGTGTTCTTTATGTCTTATCTGATTTTTTTTTCCCTTCTCTTTGTTGGTAGAAGAAAAGAATGGAGGGTACTGATCAGTATTCTGCAACAATGGTGGGGGTTTCAAGAAGGGCATTTTCGTTAGAGAAGAAGAAACATTAGTTTTCTTACTATATAAATGTCGTTGATCAGATTCATTTCTTTATGTCTTTAATTTAATCCTCTTATCAAACAAAAGTGTTGACGGTTTGGGAAGTAGTGATATTGGCGGAATGGCTCAATCTCCTTGTCACATTATGACTTTCGCTGTTTTCTTCTCTTAAGTTTTATATTTTAGGGGTATGATCTCTCATACTTCATTCATTAACTGCATAACTTGTTTGCCTCTTGCCGAGAACAAAAATTTATTAACTACTTAAATTGTGTGCTTTTTCCTATCTACTTTCGTCAATTATGCAAGAACTTGTTTGGAATTAGCTGCAGGGTATTCATTTTAATTTCAAACCATTTTTTATTTTAACTAAAAAAATCTTCTGATTTCTCGATTTGTCACTTTCTAAGAAATTATGATTATATGTGTACATATATTTGTGATGATACAGGTGATAATGATACTGCATGTCTGTGTAATTAAATTTAACTTTATGTGTTTTGTTGACGACACAAACAGAGGAACTCGGGAAATGTGCCTTTCAGAAGGTCGCGGATAGCTTGTTTTTTTTTTTTAATTTTTTTATAGAGGAGGCAAATTTCCCGTTATGTTAATTATTCACGGTTATTATTACTCAATTACTGCGAACATTAGTCAATTGTTGCTAATCAGGTGTATATGCTTAATTTAGAAATTGATTATATGACGCAGTTATAAAGTGAGTTTAAAAGTAAGAGAAAGAGAAAGTGAGTTCAAAATCAATGTCAGGCCTAAACATTGTGCTATATGTGAATGATATAGTCTTGATTATCAAAATTTCTTGCTAACTTGTTTTAAAAAATATTTAACTTCGATTACTTTTTTTTTTTTTAGTTTTTTGCTACAATATTCTTGGGAAATGTGGGGTATTTTGAATTCCTTTTCCCTTGTGTCGTTTCTTGTGTTCTCGAAGCCCAAAACAAAATGTCACATCACATGGGTCTTCGTGTATCAACCATTTACTAATTAAACAGATGTAATTTACATATTGAAAATTTACCCGGACAAAAGCTCTTCTATCTCGAGGCATATAATAATGTCATACTGCATATGCCTTAATTACTTCGTAGATATCATGGAATATATGCAAAAGTGTTTAATAAAGAAACATGTACAATTAGTATGAACAACAAGCCTCGTTGTTGATAGATATTATGTTCTTTGTCAATTGCATTGGGTTTGGATCAACTTACCTGGAAAATATCACACTTGAAACATATGAAATATGTAGTACATGAAGCATTATTGACTTCGGTAACAACACAAAAACAAATGATTTACTAGTAAATATCACATATTACCATATGCTTTGTTTCATTGTGGTGGTTAGGATCAGGATGATCTAACGCCACATGAGCAAGAACATATACCCCTCCGATATAGCACAGATCGATTATGTGCACACTTCAAACAAGTCTTTCTCCAAACTGCTGTTGTTGATTCCTTTTGTACCATGTAATAAAGAAAATTAGGAGTGGATTTTATAACACAACATGCAACGGTAAAATTAATATATAAACTTGATGGAAAACGCCGCAGGGCACATCGATTAGGAAAAAATCATGGTATTTAGCATTATTTCGTTTTTTTTCATTTAACAACTCATATTTGTATTAAACGATAACAAAATGATACAAATAGTTAACCATGGTATAGAGTATGTTTGATACCAAGAAAGCTTGTTGAGATAGCATATCCGCCGCAAAATTTCTTTCCTGATTTACATGTCTCAGCGAAGAGTGTGAAAGTTTTGACATCCAATAACGTACGTATATCGTATAGAAAAGTATCTAGTTGACATTATTTTTTAGTTTATGTATAAAAATTGTGAGTTTATGCATAAAACGAAAAAAGAAAAGTTAATTGATGGTTTGAGGGAAAAAAATAACTTGAAAAGAAGGTTATCTATTTATAGTTCTACAATAAACTTATAAATTAAATCGGTGTGAAGAAAACAATCTAGAGGGAGCAAGAAACAGATTGGAGAACAGAAAGGGTGCAAGGAAAAGTCTTTTTTTGAATATGGGCTCAAAGTTTTTGGGCCTATAATCACATGAGGCTCTATCCTCATCCGAAATTTAGTCACAGTTTTTCATCCGAATAGTTTTGACCATTATAAATTATTTTATCACAAGGTCCGTTTAGTTATTGCTTTGTTCTACTTGCAAATTTAGACAAACTATTAACTAGATTTTCTTATAAAATAAAATACAAATACGCTTTGTTCCATTGCTTAATCGGTTACTCCATAATTATAATCTCTATTATTATTTACTGTGCACTTTACTCTTTTTTGTTGACAACATAACCAGTTAAATCGTGTATTTATCTAACTAGTAACTACTAACCCACTGAAGCACTCAGTTCAATTTATTTCTAACACTTCATGTAATTTTCAGTTTTCTTATATCTGTGTGTATCAGTGTGTATATATATATATTTCAGTTTTATTATATTTGTTTAATCTTTGACAAGAATTGTAAAGAAGTAAAAAGATTATAGAACGTGGAAGAATCAGGTCGACACCATATGAGCCATGGAAATCGCAGAAGAATAAACGCACTCCGACGAAGATTTGCTGCTCCTTTCTCTCTCTTTTTTCCCCCTTATTTTAAAATCAACTTGTTAACTCCTTTTTCCAGTTTTAAGTTTTCTTGTAGCATTTTTAGCAATTTCAAAAACCAAAGCACATGTTATAAACTACACAGCATATAAACCATATATGTTCGTGAATGGTAACAAAATGCAGAACTACTAGTTCAACCATACCGCATCAGTCTTTTCTAAGTTAATATTCACAAACGTCTCGCCGTAAAAACCCGTGCTTATACTGAGGCTTCAGAATATTAAGAAGATGGCACGGTTTATAAAACATAAGGCGGCGAATGAAGAATTTGGAAACAGTTCATCACATAGTTGGTAAATTCATCATATTTTCAATATACTTTTTTCAACGCTATATTAATGACTTCAAGTTCCACTAATTAAATATATGATTGATGACTCAGGCTCCATTGCTAGGATGCACAACTATTACTGTTCTGCTACACATTGAACTAGTCACAAAGCATCCCTGTAACAGAGAAAAAAAAGTAACAATATTTTAAAAAGACTTCAATGGAATAAAGCATATATAATTGGTGCAATTTATGCATATCAGAATATGGCCCCGGGGATAAAAAAGATGAAACAAACATTACTAAGAAAAAGTAGAGATGAAAATATCCAAATTTTGTATGTGGTGCAAATAATTGGGAAGATGATTCTACTTTTATAATCCCTTCAATCTTCATGAAAATTAATTATTTTCCCAGTTCTCCCCTATGTTTACATTATACTTATATTATGTAAGAATATTTAAACAGATGTCAAAAACGCATAATAATAATAATATTGATCTGCAGCTGGATTTGTCCCATCATCCAATCTTCTCCGCTTTAGTGAAAGACACGAGATTTTAATTCTTAACAAATTCGGTTGGATTGTTATAGCGACATGACAAATCTAATTGTGATGTTAACTTATTTGTGAATTTTTTTTAAACAATATCTCTCTCGGTTTTTATTTCTCGACCGTGAATAAAAACGATTTTCTCATAATTTCTATCATATTATGCGTGTGAAAAGCAAATTTTGAAAATTAATTAGGGAGCATGTACTGAAACAAGTACAAAATATGCATGCATTATGCAATTGGATCATTGATAATGTGTGACAGAAAAAACTAGGTAATTGGTTGCAAAGCATCTTGCTGCTTACCTCATCTTGCTCAGCCCAATTCGACATTTTGGCCACCTCTTTAATTACTTTTTAAAACCAAGATCCAAATTGATTTACATGATTTTAGTCATCAAGGCAATTACATTTTGTGACAATTTGATGTTGTTATCCACTATAGGTGAATGTATTAAAATAACACTTCGGTGAACACAAAACAGAAGATATATCAAAATGATATTAGTTCAAACGATCACATGGATGATGAATGCTGTTTTGATGTTACTAGATTCGACTTTGTAGTACGTGTTATGCTTAGGAATTATGATTTATGCTATGTGGATCTATACACTTACTAATATAGTATACAAATTATGAGTCAATGATCTGAGATTTTATATACTAAGCAGACAAACTAAGCAGCACATTTAAGCACAATCATTTAACTATCTTACACTTTTTTATTTCTTTAAATTGATATTACCATAAGATTGTGATACTATTCCATATTGAAAAGAAGGAAGAACTAGTAAGTAGTAACTAACCAAGTTTTTTATTTTCTTATTAACTACGAGTTTGAGTGCATCGTCACGCACGATGCAAATGGGCAAAATATGCATGATTGAATATTAATTAGTAGTACATCTTAACAAAAACTTAATTATTTTCTAGCATATTTACCGAAAACTTTATCAAAAAAACATAAATACGAAACGTGGGGGTCATGAATGTTATTTGCAGTAAAGTAAGACGTGATTGAAAGGGAAAGGGTAAAAGATAGAAAAGTAAAAAAAAAAAGAGACAAAGATGTAATTATTAGATCGTTCGATTAAATTAATACGAAAGTAGGAGGAGGTGGGCCAAAATAATGACAAAAAAAAAAACAGAGGGACAAAAGAGGAAACAAATTAAAAGTATAGGGACTTATCATAAATAATGTAACATCACAGCCTCATCAGGCAAGTGTGGGATTCTCCTATTTCAGGCATTTTTCTTACTTGTTGCACGTACCACTCACTATCTCATGTTGATGCGTTTTGACATTTTTATACAATAATTTCTATATAATGCGAATCATTAAATTTCAAAATTTAGGTAGGGAGACACCAAATTTCAAATTACATCTTCTGGTTAAACATTGTTTCATATAGATGGAAGAAAAAACTGGAAAAAGACAAAAAAAAAAAACAAAAAAGGAAAGAGGATGAAGCGCATTTTAGCGTGCATCAGTCCTCTAGCCTGTCACTGGTAGTCCTAGTACATTACATCAATTTCCTCCTTTTTAAAAATATAAATTTATTCTACTGTAAAATGGAGAAATAAAACAAATTTTTGTAACATAAAGATTTAATAATATTATATTTAGATAAGTAAGCTCCTCTAATTTATATATATATATATATATATTTTTATCTATATCTTACTTCTTCTAACTATTCAAGTATTGGTTACTGTTATCGATTTCTTTGTAATTTTGGTACGGTTTTGTATCACTAATCACATTTAAACCAAAAAAAATAAAATAACAAAAGATAAATCACAATCACATGTTGACTCAATTGAAAAAACATATAGTTCTAAGATTTATGTATGCATTACGAATTAAAAAAAAAGACAAAGGAAAAAAAGAGAGAGAGACAGAGTAGACCAGCATCCACCATCCCGGGTCCGACAGTCCGTATCAGCTTCCCCTGATTCTCTCTCCCCACACAACTCTCTCTTTCTTCTGTTTTGCCTCTCTCTGCCTCATTTAAACGTTTCATTTCAATCTTTTCTAAGCAACAAACTCATCTCCTGTGAGAGAGACTGTTTGAGAAGAAGAAGAACGAAACAAAGACTTCTTTGATAGACCCGATATTTCTTTTTCTTTTTTTTTGAAAAAGCAGAGGTTTCTTCCTCTTCTTCTTCTTTTTTGTTTGCTTTTGCTTTCTCTTCTTTTTCTATGTGTGTTTGTGGTCACTACCCCGAAATAAAGTAATGCTGTCTCCCTTCTCTTCAAAATTATTGTTTACTCCTCGTTAGCTAAAGCTTCCATGGTAGTAACGAAGCAGACGATGACGATTCAACTTCATCTCTTCTACTTCTTCTTGTTTCTCTGTTTCTCTACTCTTACTCTCTCTTCTGAACCCAGAAACCCTGAAGGTAAAAACATTACAACAACTAAAATTGCTTCTTTTATCCTTCCTTTGGTTTAAAAGATTGGATCTTTTTTTGAACTCTATAACAAAAATCCATTTTTTGAGTTCTTTACAGATTCTTTTTTTTTTGTTTGTTTTGCGTTTTCACAGTTGAGGCGTTGATAAATATAAAGAACGGTTTGCATGATCCTCATGGAGCTTTGAACAACTGGGACGAATTTTCAGTTGATCCTTGTAGTTGGGCTATGATCACTTGCTCCCCCGACAACCTTGTCATTGGACTGTGAGCTTTTTTTTTCTGTTTTTTTTTTCCCTTCGATTTTGTTTTATGCTTCTCGAGTTCATTAATGGCGAAAATTTCTCTCTCTTTTTCTCCAATGGTAGAGGAGCGCCGAGCCAGTCTCTCTCGGGAGGTTTATCTTCGTCAATCGGAAATCTCACAAATCTCCGACAAGTGTAAGATTACGACATCCTCGGATCTACCTCCCTCTTGTTTTTCTATAATATAAAGTTTGTCTTTTTTGTTTGTTTCTCTAACCTCAATTCCGATTTTTTTTTTTTTTTAAATAGGTTATTGCAGAATAACAATATCTCCGGCAAAATCCCACCGGAGCTCGGTTTTCTACCCAAATTACAAACCTTGGATCTTTCCAACAACAAATTCTCCGGTGACATCCCTGTTTCCGTCGAGCAGCTAAGCAGCCTCCAATATCTGTGAGCTTCTTCTTCAATCTTGTTCACCGTGTAATGATGTTTTTGTTTTCATCAGTTCATTAATAATCTTACCTCGTACGAAAATTTTAAATAGGAGACTCAACAACAACTCTCTGTCTGGGCCCTTCCCTGCTTCTTCGTCTCAAATTCCTCACCTCTCCTTCTTGTGAGTATACAGATGTGTCCTTATATCTTGTGAATAACTGTTCTTTTTTTATTTATTTATTGTGTCTGAATTTTGAACTTTTTTTGAAAATTCAGGGACTTGTCTTACAACAATCTCAGTGGCCCTGTTCCTAAATTCCCAGCCAGGACTTTCAAGTATAAACCTTAAGTTTCAAAATTTGAAGTGATTTCACAAATTCTTGTATTTAAGTCAGGACTAAGTCTTGCTTCTGCTTTGCTGTTGAATGTAGTGTTGCTGGCAATCCTTTGATTTGTAGAAGCAGTCCACCTGAGATTTGTTCTGGATCAATCAATGCAAGTCCTCTTTCCGTTTCGTTGAGCTCATCATCAGGTAAAACTCACGTTCTTGCATTGTCTTTTTCTTGAATTTACCCATTGTAATGATGTTTTCATTAATCAACTTGGTTACTTGAGTGTGTTTAGGACGCAGGTCTAATCGATTGGCGATAGCGCTCGGTGTAAGCCTTGGCTTTGTTGTTATACTAATCCTTGCTCTCGGGTCCTTTTGTTGGTACCGAAAGAAACAAAGAAGGCTACTGATCCTTAATTTAAACGGTCCGTCAATTCGAGCTTGTTTTTTATAGAACTTTGATTCAGGAAGATGTTAAGTTTTTAGTTTTGCTTTTAGCAGATAAACAAGAGGAAGGGCTTCAAGGACTTGGGAATCTAAGAAGTTTCACATTCAGAGAACTCCATGTTTCTACAGATGGTTTCAGTTCCAAGAACATTCTCGGCGCTGGAGGATTCGGTAATGTGTACAGAGGAAAGCTTGGAGACGGGACAATGGTGGCAGTGAAACGGTTGAAGGATATCAATGGAACCTCAGGGGATTCACAGTTTCGTATGGAGCTAGAGATGATTAGCTTAGCTGTTCATAAGAATCTGCTTCGGCTAATTGGTTATTGCGCAACTTCTGGTGAAAGGCTTCTTGTTTACCCTTACATGCCTAATGGAAGCGTCGCCTTTAAGCTTAAATGTTAGTATAACTCTTGAACTGTTGGTCCATATCTCATTTTCAATGATTTTAACCAATCTTGTTAACTTGTTGTAGCTAAACCGGCATTGGACTGGAACATGAGGAAGAGGATAGCAATTGGTGCAGCGAGAGGTTTGTTGTATCTACATGAGCAATGTGATCCCAAGATCATTCACAGAGATGTAAAGGCAGCTAATATTCTCTTAGACGAGTGCTTTGAAGCTGTTGTTGGTGACTTTGGACTTGCAAAGCTCCTTAACCATGCGGATTCTCATGTCACAACTGCTGTTCGTGGCACGGTTGGCCACATTGCACCCGAATATCTCTCCACCGGTCAGTCGTCTGAGAAAACCGATGTGTTTGGGTTCGGTATACTCTTACTAGAACTCATAACTGGAATGAGAGCTCTTGAATTTGGTAAAACCGTTAGCCAGAAAGGAGCTATGCTTGAATGGGTAAGCAATGAGACTCAGAATCACATTTTCTTGATTACTTTATAAGATCAACCAAATTAACATTTTCTCCGCATGCTGTAACTTTGGTTTAGGTGAGGAAATTGCACGAAGAGATGAAAGTAGAGGAATTAGTGGACCGAGAACTTGGGACTAACTACGATAAGATTGAGGTTGGAGAGATGTTGCAAGTGGCTTTGCTATGCACACAATATCTTCCGGCTCATCGTCCTAAAATGTCTGAAGTGGTTCTGATGCTTGAAGGCGATGGTTTAGCCGAGAGATGGGCTGCTTCGCATAACCATTCACATTTCTACCATGCCAATATCTCTTTCAAGACAATATCTTCTCTGTCTACTACTTCTGTCTCAAGGCTTGACGCACATTGCAATGATCCAACTTATCAGATGTTTGGATCTTCGGCTTTCGATGATGACGATGATCATCAGCCTTTAGATTTGTGCGCCATGGAACTATCCGGTCCAAGATAACACAATGAAAGAAAGAAAGATATCATTTTTCGACATACGATGGATCAAACCAGTTGAGAAAGCTCTACACTTTTATAATATAGACATGTACATGGTGGTGAATTGATGAAAAAATTTCCATACAGTTTGAGATTCTGTGAGGTTGATGTATATATTAACTCTTTGGAAGGTAATTTATTGTGAGTTTCTTTGATTTTTGGGTTAGGGATGAAAAACAGAGTTATTTTGCTTTAACATTATGATGGCAAAGGAAGAAACTATGAGACTGATTTGTTTGACTCTTCTTTTGACCAGAATCTGATTTGCTCTCTCTCTCTCTCTTCTCTCTCTCACTCAAAACCGCATCAACAGTTCTGAGAATTTATCTTTGTTGTCATCATAAGCTGCTTTGTGGTCCTCTTAAGCTAATGTCTTGCGACTTTTGTCCAACTTTGACTCTCATGTGTCATTTTCAATTCTTATCACAAACTAACAAATCTTATCTCACTCAACGACAAAACGACTTCGGAAAGAAATAGAATAGGAAGAAACGACAACGTTTGGGAATAAGAAGAAGATGACGAAAACAGAACATATATATAAAGTAGAAAACATTAAAAACAGCTGCTTTGACGAAAGTGTCTTCTTTTACAATTTGGAGACATGGCGAATCAGTCCTCTCCTTCTCCTATCTATTGTGTTTCTTTCAATCAAGATAATAGGTGAGTTCTTTTTCAGTTTCAATGGAAAATCTTCAGCGAATTCGATTCTCTTAGTAGATTTCCAGGAAAAAATTGCCTTTTTTTCTCAGATAACGTAACTCAAAAGCTGCCCTTCGTTGTTTTTTGTTGGCTGTTCAATTATTGCAGTGGTTTTGCGATAAGTTGGAAAGATTCCTTCAAAATATTCGATTCCACTACAGGCAGACTCTGCTATGAACGAGGCAAGTTTTATCATTATCCACTTAGATTCTCTCTTCGTTTTGGTTCTGCAATTTCTGGGTATTAATCAAAAGATCTAATTTTTGCTCTCTATCTCCTCAAAAGTGTATCTGTCGGCGTTTATAATTGATGGGTTTGAAAGGAAATTTGGTTAGATGAATCGAAATCTTAAGTATATGATCTGATATTGAAGACATCTTCCTGTAATGCAGACGTTAAACACTCATTAATGTTGTAAATTTTAGAATTGAAAACCAGGTCAAAATCTAATGTAATTGGCATAGAATGATATGATCTATCCTAGATTTATTCCAAGGTTCGCTTTTTTGGTCTGAAACTATGTGTTGAAGCTGTTTGCTTTTGTTTGTTTGTTGTTGATAGCTGCTGGGGATTTTGTTATTGTTGAGATGTTGTATAGCTCGGATCTACTTGCCATTGTTGGGGCTGGTGAACAGGTTTGTGCTTGATAAACATTTTTTCGATGATCGGGTTAGATCTTGTTTGATTAAGGAAATTTTCATATATATATAGGCTTCCCTATCTCCACGGCGTCTTTGTTTATTCAAGACCACAACGGGTTCACCTCTTAGGGAATTGAACTTTTTAACTTCTATACTCGCTGTCCGTATGAACAAGAAAAGGTTTGTTACCGAACTTATGACTTCTGATTGTTTTTTTTTTTTTTAATGTCTTTTGAGAGTGAATTCATGGTTCTATGATTGATTCTTATCAGACTTGTTGTTGTGCTGCTAGAGAAAACATTCGTTTACGACTTGAATACTCTTGTCATGCTTGATACTATCGACACCGTGCCAAATCCAAAAGGTAGCTCATTAAGTTTCCTTCGTCAATTTTAACCGTAATAGTTCGTTGGAAACAGAAATATAATTGTCTATCTTCGTTCAGGTCTATCTGCATTCTCTCCATGTCTTGAAGGCTGTTACTTAGCTGTTCCAGCTAGTGCAACGAAAGGATCTGTTTTGGTGTATAACGTCATGGATTTGCAGTCTCACAGTGAGGTTTACTAGATGCTTCACCTAATTTTGGAATAGAAATTTGATTTCTGAGTTGCATACTAAACCCAATTATTAACTAACTCGATTGTATTGTTTCTTTGTTTGTTAAACTTGATTACAGATAGATGCACATCGTTCTCCATTGGCTGCGATTGCACTCTCTTCAAATGGAATGTACATTGCTACAGCATCTGAGCAAGGAACTTTGATCCGAGTCCATCTAGTTTTGGAAGCAACTAAGGTGAATAGTTGCTCTTTCGATACATCACCATTTTGTTTTTCTACAGATTCTTAATCGTTTCTTTCTTCTGTTTGCAGTCATATAGTTTCAGGAGAGGAACATACCCATCTACTATATATTCACTGTCTTTTGGACCATCGACCCAGCTTCCGGATATATTAATTGCAACGAGTTCTTCAGGCTCAATTCATGCCTTCTCTTTAAGTTTGGCCATAAACCAAAGGTGAGGATTTAAGTATCACACTCTTACTTCCCTTACACATTAGTGAGATTCCTAACAGCTTTCAGAGGCTTCTCAGAAGTAAAAGGTCTACTAGCTTTCTTGGATCAGTTCTTCCCGACAGCGTGAGTGATGCACTAGATCCAGCTCATCATCACGTGCTCCAAAACGCAGTTTCTTCCGGTCTTAGAAGGTGAAAAGCTATTCTCTTTTGGACACTGCTAATGCTAATGACCTATTAGGCCATATAAACCAAGTGGTTTATTGTCTGTTACTTGCTCGTGTGTACAGTTATGCAGTGGTTAGGAAGATAGACAAACTTGAAGGAACATCATCTCCATCTCAGTTTACATCTCTTAGGTAAGATTTTAGGATATTCCCATTTTGAATCTTTGGTTAGATGACAAGTTTTGGAACAGAACAATATCTTGAAAGCTTGATGATCTTTCGTGTTTCTCTTCCTTTTCAGAGCAACGGTATCAGTGATTACATATAATGGTTATTTCCAGGAGTATACTCTAAGTATCAATAACAAGAATGAATCTTTATGGACATTGGAACGTGAATTCAATCTCTTCTCCATAACTATTAGGTGATATTAACCCAATACCAAAGGTATGAAAGTACATGGCAGCTTTTCTGTATATAACCAGTTGTACTTTGGGTTCATCAAGAATCTTTTTTAGAGTCTCATGTTCTTTGGTTGTTCTCAAATATTACCAATTATTTCATGCAATTACTGTATTTTAATCTTGATTTGTGTTAAGAAACGAAATACAAAATGGTCTCTCTTGAGTTTCCCAAATTCCATTATTTCCCATTTACACCATAGTTACATTCATGGCCCTTAAGCTCTGAAACTTAGTCGAATAGCTATGAATCTGACTTTTCAAGTTGAATTATTGGTTGGTCTAATGTCTCGACGACAACACAATATCGCAACAATTCAAAGAACAAAAAAGTATATTTTCAGAGAATTTACTGTATCCTACTCAATACAATTAATATACTCCATCTTAACACATCCATTTAAGTCAAAATAGTGTAAAGACAACTACACCCGTACAACAGGTACATGCGAAGCCAAGAGTATTTACCCTTCGCTTTGCATTTTGTGTGTTTGAAGAAAGATTTGCCAAACTATGTTTGCTAAAGATGATGTTAAGACATTCATCGTGATCTTGTCTTGACGACTTGCCCTCGAGAAGCTTTTCTCTCCATCTTCTCCCTCTTTTTGCGAGTCTTCTCATCCTCTACACCTCCCTAAGTTCAGTCATACAGGCAAAACATAGTCCATTTTAATGCTCATGTTCTCTTTCCCCTTGATCAAAGGAGTGAGTATTCGAAACTAAGTGATTACCTCTGAACCATGTGACAAGAAACCCTTAATAAGACCAGAAGCTTTGTAGGCTCCAAATGCAGGAATCTATATTTAAAAGGAGCAAATGTAAATGGTTGCGTCAGTTTCTAACAGACGCTGCAAATTTATTGTTTGCCTACTATAAGATTGGCGTCGTACCACTAAATAAGTGTACCAAAACTTTCCAGAGATGATAGAACCGAGCTGCACGAAGCAGGTGATGTAGAGTACATCGTGCAAATATCTGCAAGGACGAGAGCATTAGGCTTATGATTTACAATCCACCATCAATCCATCCACCATAGATTATGTAGCAACTCATAAATGATAAAACTCATACAGAACCATAAGTATGGTGGCTCAAACATCACTTTTCAAACAAATGATAATGAAACAGTCCTCCTTAAGCTGCTTCTGACTAAAAGGCACTCAATGGACAAAGCTTTGGCTATGGAGACAGAATTTAACCATACAGAAACACTTGAGACAAAAGCAGCCATTTTCTGTCCTTAGTTGATCAATTTAAAAGAAAAAAGTTTCAGAACGTACCCACACATTCCACCAGTGCTCATGTCGAACCCACCATCAATAAGTTCACCATCATCAGTAATACTAGGCTTTGCCATTTGATCAAGAAGCTTATAAGGAATCGCGTAACCCAACGACGTTACCACAAGGCCAATGCAATGTTTCCAGGTAAAGCTTGAATAAGAAATTATCACCCTCACTATGATATACAAAATCTGCAAACACATAATGCAAAAAAAAAATCAATCCTCGAATTCATCGAAACCAAATCATCTGATCTTGACCTCAAAAATTGAAACTTTCAATTCCAAAAGATCAAATTCAACGGTTTTGGAGTTCCGATTTGATCGCAAGTAACGTATCTAATCAAAATCTAAATTCAAACGGATTTAAAGCTCGAGAATCTGAGAAATGAGGAAGGAGGAAGTACATTGCAAACGATCATTATAAGACGGAGCCTAGCCATGTGTCGAGCGTTCTCATCCTTCCGCTTCTTTGCTCCTTGATTCGCCATGATAAAGAGAGAGAGAGAGATCAAAGAGACGACGAAGATAGTTTTTCAATTTCTGTAATTCATTACGCTTCTTTTCTTTGGGTTTAGACAAATATTCTGAACTTGGGCTTTAGACTCTCTTATCAGTTATCCTGGCCCATTGACATAGAACTGCTCTGTTTCCACTTCTTCAGTTTTGTTCTGTTTCTAATAACAGCAAGTCTTTGTGAAATCACACACCTGGGGATCGAAGAAGACGACAATCGTAGGGTTTGATTGATAACTTTTTACCGCATTTCTATTGTGATCATTAGATAAATCGGTAAGTTATATCGGAACAAGAATAAAGTGGTATAAAACTTTTACCATCTTATGCTTTCCCATTTTCTCCTATCTCTTATAATTAGCCTTGGGCATATTAACCGGATCCGAAAACCCGATCCGAACCCGACCTGAAAACCCGAACCGAATAGGATTCGGATCTATAGAAATACCCGATCGGGTTTTGAAATAAAGTAGTCCAGGTTTCGGGTCGGGTACGGGTATTACCCGTTACTTAATGGGTACTTTTTAATACCCGAATTATACACTAACGGTTAGAACCCTACTTTTATATTTCCTATGGTGTGCTCGCCGAAAATCCCTAATTTTGTATGTCTACTTCATCGAGAAATCATAATTTATGTTCTTCGTCCTAACCCTAAGTTTTTTTGTTCTTCATTGATAAATCCCTAAGTTCTCTACTTTGTGTTCTTTGTCTGAAATCTGAAATTAGGGATCTGTTGAGAAATCGATTAACGAAGTTGGGTATGAGTTGTGTTTGAAATTGCTGTTGATACACATGTTTTCATCTGTTTGTCGCTTTGATTTGAGTTTAGTTCTGGAAATTGTGTGTCGTTTCTGATAATGAACATTTGATCTGAGTTTGGGTGTTGTTTCTCTCTTTGATTTGAGTTGAGTTGCTATTTAGGAAAGTCACAGTTTGTCTGCGATTTTCGGTGGAGAATGGCTTCACCTAACTAACGTCCATCACTTGCGTTCTATGTCCTGTAATAAACAAACTTCTACTCTGTTTTGGTTTTTGTCTTCGTCTCTGCATTTTTTGTCTGCAATTTTCTTTTTTTTTACTGCTTTCCCTTTGCTTCTCATATGTAAATAATTTTTTATTAATGAATTTCACATTTTATCAAAAAAAAAGTCACAGTTTATTCTTGGTTAAAACAATTGATCTTGTGCTTCAAAGTCCTTTATGCATACATAACTTTTTAATGTGAATTTGATTTATGGAACTTCATCTTGAACATGTGAAACTGGAGAGACTGGTTCTATGACTGATATTGACTGAAATGTTTTTTTATAAGATTCAAGTTTAAGAAGTATTTTGAATAAACTTTGTTGACAAGAAACATCCAAGTCGGATTTGTTTTTGCCTTGTAGTTTTCAATTGTTCTATTGTGTTGTAATGGTTTCTCTCTTCATTGGGAGATGTATAACTTTTAAAGACAAGTATACAATTTTCAGTTTTGGTGTTTTCTCATGTTCACAAGATAACTTGCTCTCTGTTTCGATTAAATAAATAAAAAAGTATTTTTTATGTCGTTGCTATTATAACTTTCTAGTTTCTACAGAGATAACTTTATGTTTGTTTTTAAGTTTAAAGTCAGGTATTGGATGGTTATTTGGTTACATTTGGATACATTTGGTTATAAATATCCGAACCCAAATTAAGACCCGATATATATCCGATCTGAATCCGCTAAGAACCGAACCGAACCCGATCCGATTTTTATAAATAACCGAATGGGTTCTTAACCCCTAAACCCGAAAACTTGAATCCGAATAAATCTGATCCGAAACCCGAACGGGATCCCGAATGACCAGGACTACTTATAATTATTTCGTACTCACTTACCGTTCTTTCATAAAACTATTTTTTCTTTTTTTGTACTGTTTTATGTCATGTTCTTAGACATCATATTTTGTGGGCCTATATCCAATATTTTATTGTAGCCAACATGTTTAAATTAAACAACATGTCTTACACAACATATCTTAATTAGCCCATGACATATTTAGAGAAAAATCGCAAAGTTAAATTTATCTATTTTTAAGTACACTTTAGAAAAACAAATGTAAAGGAGTAAATAAAAGTTTTATCCAAAACAAAAAAAAAAAATTTCACATTCTCTCTCCAGCATTTCTCAGACCCATGTGGTTCAACTATGGGTGTTTTGTTATTTAACAATACCCAATGGTTATTCTCTTCGTTTTAAAAATTAGTGTGTTACATTCTTAATTTTTTTTTAATATCAAATTTGGTTATTCACCTAAATCGTCCAAAACAAAAATGTAATAAAGAAAAGTAGAAGAACGGGTTGGTCAGAAAAAGACATGTTTGCAATGTAAGAAGTGACGTGGACACGTGGATTCATGCGCAATGCAAACCAGTCACCATTAAGGTCCAATGTTCAACTACCCATCGAGATCAAAACGAGAAAATATATAGACCGTTAGATCATCGGAAGGACCATGTCTGATTCACGTATCTCCCTCCCACTTGGAAGAATGCTTAGCCCTTTTTTGGATAGGTCATTTTGCTCGGTCCACCAGAATGCGGTACGCAAACGCAGCATCGAGAAGCTTCCGTTTATAATATTATACTATAATTACAAATTTTTAAAAAATCATTTATAAAATTTGTAATTTGACTTGTAGACATCACTAGGATATGACTGGGCATTTGGATTTGGTTAGAATTTTTTGGATTTTTGGATTTAGATTTCTAGAAACTATTCAGATATTTTATAAATTTGGGTCAGATTCGGTTCGGATTTGAGTTTAGTATATTTTTTAGTATAATTTTTCGTGTTCGGTTCGGGATTTTCGGGTTTAGGCTTCTAAACTTATTTGGGTATTTTTTCAATAACGGATTCAAATCGAAATCGAATTTTTTGGTTCGGATTCGGATTTTTTTGTCCTTACCAGGGTAAGTTTAGTAAATTTTTTAGCGAAAAAAAAGAAAGACAGACATATTTTTCCTAAGAAATAAAAATATTGCTTTTCATAAGAATAAAAATAGTCAACTCTTAAATAAGGGAACATCCTGGAATATTATCCTCCCGTGACCTGGAGAATGCAATCAAAATCAACATCAACAATTGTAATTAGAGGATACAACACATTGGGTTTTGGTTAACAAAATTAAAATAATATCAAAATAAAACAAAAACACACGTTTTAGTTGATAAAGAACTCAATAATCACGTCTCTCTCTCTCTCTCTCTTTTAAGACTTAAACAGTTTAAATCTTCTTCTCTATCTTCCTTATTTGACAATATCTCCGTTTATTCTTGGGTCTCTCTATCTCTTTATCCAGATTATCAAAATCGATTACATCAACATCAAACTTAACTTTCCAAATTATTCTCCTCTTGTGCCCAATTCTTATCCGGATCCGATTTTTTCATAAATTAATTGAAAATTTTCGTTTTTTTGTTCTTGGGTTTTGTTTTACTCTGTATCCGAATCGCAAAGTTTTCCTCTTTTTCTTTTCCAGGGGTACAAATTCTTAAGGAATTCTGCTTTCTGAAGGGAATTTGAAGCTGTTTTTATTTAAAGGTGAGTCCTCATCAATAATGTTATTGTGATTGAACGTTACGTCACATGTAGAGGCTTATTATATATATAAAAGGGACATATACCTGCAATGATATATGAAGTTTTAGCTTTGAATACATTATCCTCTCTTTTTAGTCGTTCTAGTTGATTTTTCTTCTGTTTCAGCAGCTGATCCCTGCAAATTGAAATTGCATTGATCGTAGATGAGACCAATCATTAGATCATCATCTCTCAGTAAAATTATATGGGCTCTGAGGAACAATCAAGAACGCAATTGTTCATCTTTCTACTCGAAAAGCCGCAAACTTTTGATCGGTGTCAATCAAAAGCAAGCTCTAGTGAATACAAACACTGATTATTCAAGTTTGTATTCGAGGTTACGTATCTTGAGAGGTTTATCAGTAGAAGCAGTAGAAGCAGCTGATCCTGCTACTAGGCTCACCGTCTCAGGTTTTTGTTTTTCTTTTCAATCAAATTCGATTAATCTCAGAGTTCGTGTTTATGATTTCCTGATTTTGTTGAATGATGGCAGATGTGAATAGAACAGGTCCGCTTGTTGAGTATGAGAGAAGAATCAGTGATGGTGAGCTCATGACTGGTGATATCTGCCAAGTATGATAAAAATAATAATCACTCTTTTTACTTCATTGAAGCTTTGAGCAATAAGATTAAATGCGATTCTTGTTACTTGCGGTTTAAGGTTGTGTTTGAAATGTTGCAGATTGGTGCATTGAGAGAACTTCAGAGACTACATGATGAGCTTTTGGAATCAGTAGATACATGTCGTTTAGATCGGTACAACACTTCTGATAAATCCTCAAGGTGATTCTTCTGTTCTCTTAGCCTTGAGCCTTTTTCCTTCTCTGTTTAGGATTGAGAACTTAAGTCTCACACAAATTTGTGTTTTTGTGTGATACAGAAGCCGTTGGTTTTGGTCTCGACTCATGCCGCAGTCTTCTTACTCACCCATCAAAGGATTATACCTTTATGGAGGTGTAGGCACAGGAAAAACTATGTTGATGGACTTATTCTTTGATCAATTGTAAGTTTGTATGATCAAATTCTTATCTTGTTTTTTATCGAGCATTGCGGTTTCATGATAATTCTCTTGTTTCTTTAGGCCTTGTACTTGGAAGAAGCAGAGGATACATTTCCATGATTTCATGTTGAGTGTTCATAGCCGCTTGCAAGTATGGATAATTGAGTTTCCATTGTTTCTCTATTGATTTTTGTAGGAAATCTTTAGCCTTTTGAGATACCTCGTTTGATTTCGAGTCATAATATTTGCAGAAGCACAAGGGTTTATCAGATCCACTTGAAGTTGTTGCCCAAGAGATAGCTCATGATGCAATCTTGCTATGTCTAGATGAGTTCATGGTATATACTCTTCATTATCTTCTTGAAAGTGATCATCTTTGGATCAAACCATCCTGAGTTTTGGCTTTTTTGGCTACTGTTTCTGTTATTACAGGTAACTGATGTTGCAGATGCTCTGATACTTAACCGACTCTTCGGACATCTCTTCAGCAATGGCGTCGTAAGTGTGATTTTTACTTACACTAGCTGATACAGTCATCTCTGCTTTTATGGGTTAAACTGACTTTTGTCCATGCTTGTGAGATAAAATATAGATTCTTGTTGCTACATCGAATCGGAATCCTGATAAACTCTATGAAGGAGGACTCCAGAGAGATCTCTTCCTACCTTTCATTTCCTCATTGAAGGTAATCTAGTTAACTTCCATTAATCCATTTTCAATCTCTTTTTTTTCAAGTCAAAGACTGCATCAAGATTCCATTTTCGTAGGAACGGTGTGTGGTTCATGAGATTGGCTCATCGGTTGATTACCGGAAACTAACTTCGGTACTGCTCTTAAATCCCCTTAAACACTCCCTATACTGGCTTCAATGTAAAGCAGAATATAATAACTAACACGGTTCTTCACGTATGCAGGCTGAGCAAGGATTCTATTTCATTGGTAAAGATCTTTCGACCCTTTTGAAACAGAAGTTCCAACAACTGATTGGAGACAATGTTATTGCGCGTCCACAGGTAGTAGAAGTGGTGATGGGAAGAAAATTACAGGTACAGTTAATGCCAATCTTTGTGTGATTCCAACACTTCTGTTGTCTGTATATAAGTTCTTCATCAGACAAATGCTGCTTCATGAACAGATTCCATTAGGTGCCAATGGATGTGCATACTTTCCTTTTGAAGAGTTATGCGATCGACCTCTTGGAGCTGCGGATTACTTCGGATTGTTCAGTAAGTTACTCGGCTTTGACTCTCTCTCATCTGCAACTCTTGTCTCAAAACGGTTCTTGTTCTTCTCCCTGATGTTGCAGAGAAGTTTCATACTCTTGCATTGGAAGGAATTCCGGTGTTTGGGCTTCATAACCGGACTGCTGCGTATAGATTCGTCACACTAGTCGATGTATGCAAATACCTGGTTCCATCTCTTCAATTTTTAGTTATCCAAGATGACACAACCAAACCATTCATCAAATCTGACTATGGTTTAAGAGTTGCAGGTGATGTATGAGAACAGAGCCAGGTTGTTGTGTACAGCTGAAGCAAGTCCTCAAGAACTCTTGGAAAAGATTGTAACAATCTCAGAGGCGAAATCGATGGCTCCAAGAACATCGTCAAGATCAAGAAAGAACGATGTTCCTGAGCTCTGCGTGGATAATGAATTAGGTTTCGCAAAAGACAGAACCATCAGTAGGTAATGTAACACAAATCTTTGTGGTTAATTACTAAAACTTATAGATTTGTTGGATCTCACTCATCAAAGGAATTTGTTTATTGTGTAGATTAACAGAAATGAACAGCAAAGAGTACTTGGAGCAGCATGCCATAACACAGAATCTGTAACACTCATAAAAAGATCCTTGATGGTTTTTCATGGGATTCAATTGAATCCAAAATAGCTTGTTGTATTTTCTGTATCACACCAACAAACTGATAAGAACCTTGGAAAGGAAATTTATCCATTGTTGTAACATTGAATTTTGAATTTACAGCTATATTATCCAAATCTTTTCAGTACCAATGCATCAAGAACAATAGCGCATTGCAATACTAACCAGATTGTTGCTAAACATTAAGTGGTAGGAGCAAAACATCAAGACCACTACGATATTAATTACTAGTTTTGGAAAGAAAGAGAGTAGGAGCCAGTGTTGGGATCTTTAACAGCCTTGAAGTTGTCCACACTCATCCCAAATCGACCCAAGATCGAGTTTCCCATCTCCTTCAGCTTAGCTACAAACACAAATATATTCGACATCAATGATCATCTATGAAACGATGGATATATGACCACAAGGAATCAATCTAGATGCTAGAAGATCTACAATTTTATGATGAAAAATTCTCGGAACTTACTTATAGCCTCTTCTTTCATCTTTTCTCGCTTCTCAGCAGCAAGAGGTTCAAGACGTCGTATCCCTTTCCTAGCTTGATCATTTGAAGGATCAAGTTCTAAGATCTTCTTCAGGTCTGCATATGAGAAGACAGAGACTCAGTGAGAACCCTTCCAATAAACCTGATCTACAACCAAAAAATATATATCCTGTAACAAGTACCAGAAACTAACCTAGAATTCGTCGCTTATTTATCTAATAAATTGGTTTCATGAGTAAACCTCAAGGGGAAAGACGGTTATTGCTAGCGTATAAGGTAAAATACTCATGAACTCACCCGTGACAGCATCTTCGAAGTGTTCAAGCTTCTCGTGTGCTTCTGACCTTCGAACCAAGGCCTTAGTGTAGGTAGGATTTAGCTCTAATGCTTTTGTGCATTCCTTGATCGTTTCTTCATATTTACCCTGACAAACATTTCAGAGAAATCTTGAGTACTATACATAATTATACTCATCTTCAATCGAAATTCAATAGACCAAGAAGTAATCAAATAAACATTGTGACAGCTCATGCTAAAGGACATACCAATTTGAGGAAACATACACCTCTGTTTAAATGGCATATGGATCGAAGCTCTATAGACTCAGGAAACTCTTGAACAAGCTCTAAAGCAAAAGCATACTTTGACAATGCCTCTTCATAAAGGCCATTAACGAACAGTTTATTTCCTTCCATTTTAGCTTCATTTGCTTCTGCCATAGCTTTCTCCTTCAAAAAAAAAAAACAAACAAACAAACAAACAAACAAAAGACACATTCAATATCTGTCAACACTAGATTTAAAGCATTTCTCTACTAATTTCATCCAAAGGTTCAAACTTTCACAGGAAAATTGAAGCTTTGTCACTAGGTACAGTTGTAATGAGAACTAGCTAATAAACCCATAAACCCAGAATTGGTCAAACCCTAAAGGTAAAATGTAACTCATTTCTATGTGGATTCACCTGGTTTGATCCGTCGTCGGTTACGGCTTCTCCTTCACTCATTAGCTCAATCTGTTCTTCCTTCTTCTCCGAGTGTTGTGGTTCTTCCTGAGTCGTGACGGCGTCGTTTTTGCTACCATCTTCCTCTCCATCTTCATCGCTAATTTCACGTTCGCTGGCAGTTTCGAATCCGTCGGAATCATCTCCGTCGACTTGTTTTGTCTCAGTGGGTTGCGGTAAGGATGAAGACGATGGATTTGGTTCGTTTTTGATGAGGATCTCATCCTCACTCTCACTTGATTCGATCAGTACCATCTTCAATCTAGGTTTTTTCGAGAGTTTGCTCAAAGCTTTCAACGCGACTTATCGATCGTCGATCTAGCTTTCTTAAGAAATCAGGATCAAAGATGCTGTTATTAAACGGCGCCGTCTTGCTTACAATTGGTTAAAGTAACAAAAAGTTTTATACTTGGTATATGACTTAAGGCAATTTCAGGCCTTGTATTGGCCCATCTAATATCTTAAGTTAACAAAATAACAACTAAAATTAACAAAATACACTACTTCAAATAAAAAGAATAAGAAAGACAATACATCTTTTTCTACCAATTGTTTTCATGCTAATCTAAGCTGAACAACTCGCATAAACATTAGTAAATACTCGAATACAACAGTTTACTTTGTTGTCGTTTTTGCCAATAACCTATAATTTGGTGTTTTTAGTATTCCATTTCACATTTTTTCAGGTAAACAAGATATCAAATTAAAAGATTTGCAATTCTATATTTTCATCACACGTTGATGATTCCTTGACAACAAAAAAAAGATTTTCTCACAAAATATTGGAAATGAAAATAAATCATGATTCAACGATTTGGTCGTAAACTAGGAAAAATGATTGTATCAAGATTTTAACGAAAATTTGTGAAGTATTTTATCTAATGTAGAAATTGATAAAGCTTTTTAGTTATTGTGGTGATCTAAAAAAAATTATCATTGTTTCCAAACATAAATAATTTGTATAAGACAAAAAAAAAATGATCATTGTTTTCCGTTTCAGATTATATATCGTTTTAGATTGTTTTACACATAGTTTCACTTTAACCCTTCATTAATACGCAATATCAATTTTTTCATTGGTTAATACATTAAAAGAATAAGGATAAAACATGAAATTTTAGCAAACATTTGTATTATAAAACGACATTTAATCTGAAACAAAATTTAAATTCTAAAACGATACTTAATTTAAAACAGATTGGAGTACTAATTTTTGAGCAATATTATCTGTTCGATGTCAAAAAAAAAAGTAATAGTATGTGTTCATACACCAAAACAAGCACAATCTTTCACGGAAAGCATTCTCCTATTATTGCACAATTATAGGAAACATCGCTTTAAAAGGTTCGTATACGTGACAACTCTGAACTCTCAAACCAATTTTTAATATGTTTAGCAAAAAGTAGAGAGCATTCATATTGTGCCCCCAGCAGAATTAAAAAGACTACTCATATATATTAATTATAAAATAAGAAGATATGTAAATTTTCTTTTCTATTTGATAGTTCACGAGCAACAAATGCTACTATGAGAAGATCAATATACAAATTACAACCTTTTAATTGTATCATGTCTTCATTTTCAATTTAAATTATAAAATCTTTCTTTAACAAGCAGATCCAGCTTCTACCAGCTTGCTTAATTTATTGTTCCTTAATCTTTCTTCGTGAACTTCACTTCCGTGCATCTCATTCTCATACCTAAATGACATATATACATTTATAGTATTAGACTAAATTGCATAAACCAATAAAACAATAACTCAAATAAAAACGAAACAATAAATTGTACCTCGGTGGCATAGGTATCAAAGGAGACAAACTCTCCACAAGCTTGAGAGCTTCTTCTTCTGTGTTGACGATTTGGTTGAAGCAGAAATATCGACCGCAAGCCGAAACATCCTCGAATGCTCTAATATGGACATCCGCTAAAAACTTAACGTCTACGTACGCTAATACACCATTCTCATACATTTGTGCAGCTCCTGTTACCAAAAATACCATTTCATCAAAGTCAAATCCTGAGTGCTTGTATTTTGTCACATTTATGATTTATGGAATTTCTTTATATGTATGTACGCACGTACCTTTGAGGTAGGACATGGTGGGCCTAGCGTTGTGTTGTGCGACCAATGGTCCGACAATGAGACCAGGGTTGATAGAGACCATATTGAGCCTACGGTCCATGGCTAATGCCCAAGCTGCTTTCTCTGACAACATCTTTGCCAATGCATGCCACAACTGCATCCACATACAATTTGTACGGACGTTAGTTTGAGCTTGTACGTGTGAAAAGTAAATTACTACTAAATACAAACAAAAAAAAGGAGAGTAATAAATTCCTAAAAAGAGCAGCAACAAGAAACAACAAAAAAGTAAAGGAATAGTCTTCGATTTCGTTTTGTTGACTACTCGGTTCGATGACATACAGCTATACACGTTAATATTGTCCCCGAATCATTTGTTGCATAAGTTAGCTAAGTCCATTTATGACGATAATAATTATTTATAAAAAAAAACATGGCACCGTCTAATCTACTACTAAATCATCTGTATCTAATTATTCAAAACATAAGAAAATTAAGATGTACGCCCTTTAATTTTTCCAAAGGCAACTATAATCGAATCAAGAGTTGTACAATGTATTTATGAGTCATGGAAATGAATATATTCAATTAATCTGACCCCTTACGAATTTTCTATGTCGCCCAACTAAATGATTCGAGATAGTGTGACAATACATTTGATGAAGACCTATCTTTGACTACTAAAAAGATACCACAAACTAATTCCTTGTATAGTATTTCAAAATTCAAAATTTATAGAACTGGCTTCCTTCTTATATGTATACTAATAATAATATGAGCTAGTAACATTAAATAAGATGTCAGAAAATAATTAGTTATTCCAGCCTATAAACTTTAAACTGTGGGTCCAAATTTATTCACCAAAATTTCACTTAAACAAATAACGATTGATATTTAATAAGCCAAAATTCATTAAAAACCAAAATAAGGAAATAAAGAAGAGAGAGAGATTAAGAAACCTTTTTGTTGCGACAGAAGTCTTGATCACTCCAACACTTCTCATCAACATCCTTCTGAGTTCCAATGTTGTCTCTCCAAATTGAAGCTGTTAATGAAGAAGAGAACACAATCTTCTCTATGCTCTCTGTTCTTCCACATGCTTCCACCACATTGATCGCTCCTCTCACCTCCAAATCCACCTCCTTCTCCTATGATTGATGATAATTCACACAAATCTCAATCTTAATCTAAACTCAGAATCTACACAAGAAATCCTGTATATGAGAAACGATGATTGATGAAGTCACTCACATCGTACCCTTCTGGGCTATCTAAGCAGCAGAAGACAACGTTACATGTCTTGAGAGAGAGAAGTATGCTTTGATAATCCAACACATCAACATCGTACACCACTAATCTCTCTTCTGTTGCTTCCATCTCTCTGATCTTCTCCTCAATTTCACTCTCCCCTAAGTTAACAAACACAAAACAAATCGAATCAAGAACCAACAAAGACCCCTTTGCTTTGAAATCATTCGAAAAGAAGGGTAAACAGAGAAAGATACCGTTTTTACGAATCGCTGCGTGAACAGAGTATCCTCCGCTAAGCAATTTCTTGAGAATCCAGAAACCAACGTAAGTGGAAGCATCAAGAACGCAGCAACAATAAGTGGACTTGTCGTGATCCATTTATTTTTTGCTTCTTCTTGTTCTTCTGACTATTGAACCAGAGAGTTAAACGAAAGCGTGTGTGTGAAGAAGGTTAGAAGTAGGAAGAGAGAAGAGGGAACTATTAATAGGAGAAAGTTGGGTGAACTATTTTTCTGTTGCACGTTCCCAGCTACTCATCTTTTATTATACCTTATATCTTATTTTACACTAAGTATTTCTTAATTAATTATTTTACCCCTCTAACCATCTTAATTAATAGCTTGGTTATCCAATATCCACAAGTCAAGCCCTTATTGGGTTTTGTTTACGTGTTGATAATTTTTGGAACGTGTGTCTTCTCTTAGCAACACTCCAAAATTAGTAGTACCAGCTAATATCAAATTCCAATCTTTCTATTTTGTTTCTTATTGAATAGTACAAATATATATGACCAAATAAAATTAAAGATGAGTAACTCTCTCTAGATACTTTTTCTGGTTTAAATGTTTTTCTGACATGTGTCAATTCTAGAAATAACTAAACTAATTATAATTTATATAATGAGTAATTGAACAAATATTATTTAATTATGAGATTAGTTTATTCAAACAATTGTAATTATTAGAAAATATATTGAAAAGTATATAATTCGGAGATTAGTAGATAAAACGTACATATATAAACTAAAATGATAAGAAATGGTTTTAGATTTTATGAAATTAAAATTAATTTACAAATTATCAGCAAAATTTGATTATATAAGGTACATAAAAATGCATATAAAACTAAGAAAATAATTAAACATTGGGTAAATGAATTAAATAAAAAATGATTTTTAAATTTGCTAGAAAATCAATAAGACTATCAAACTAAAAAAAAAGTCTACCTATATTCCCCAAACTGTACACTAAAACTTAAAAGATATTTTTGGTAATAAATCCAAGCGAATTTAGATATTCCTTTAATTTGTACTTGATACTATAATTGAAAAGAAAAAAAATGTCTTTGAGAAAATGTAGAAACTAAAAATCAAAATGTGATGCGTCGTCATATTTCTATACCTCGATGTAAATATGTCAAAATTGTCATCGAATAAATATTAAATATGGGTGCTGCAAAAAACAATAATAATTTGGGTGATGGTAATTTTAAAATTTGTTATATTTATAGTTCAAACTAGACCAGTAATATTAATACAACAGCTGAAACTCTCCTGATGTTGTTAGATATGAGTATATTATAAAAATAATCTGAATATAAATGAAAGTTGGAATTAGATATATGTAGTTAGGTTTGAGAATGCCAGAATGGAACAAACTTGGGTCGGCAATCGCATAAGCAAAACTCACACAAAGGTGGCTTCTAAAAGATAACTATAACATAGAATTTAAAGATTGTAAAAAAAAATAAAAATGTAAGTAGAAACACGGAGGAAATATAAGAAAAATTAATAAAAGCAAAACAGCGAAAGGGCGCTGGGCGTAAAGTAGTTAGCAGTTAGTAGGTAGAGATTGTGGTGGGAGGCGAATTTACGTGGGGAAGTTTCACCACAACCCACAACCAACCAACATCTTTAAACTCTTTGTATAATCTATAGTTTTTATTTACTAATTTACTCTAAAAATGTTTCCACTACATTTTCAGAGATTTGGTATTTACTCGGTTAAACTAATGTTTACATAGTTTGTTTAACTAACGAACGGTCTACCATATCTATATAATCGAAAGTTGTGATTGTAGAAAGATCCCAAAGATATCTTAAATATTATGGAGATGTTTTATAGATTTGTACGTGTTTTAATGTGAATGAATTCATTAGTCACTAGTTATAAAATTAGGTTACATGTTAGGTCTAGATAACATGTATCCTTTTACAAATGTCTACCGTCACTCCAATGGTGATGATTGAGTGGATGCGGCTTTATATAATTAATTATATGTGCATTTTTAATTCTGCAAGTTTGCAACCAATTGTTTATTTTTGTAAGGGTTTTTTAGCCATTCGGTTGCAAAGTTGCAATTGAGCTGTGAAATTCTGGTTCTTAATGTCATGCAATGATTCAACAACCAGTTGATTTGATGTTTCTTTTATTGATGATGAATTGATGGTGATGACTGATGAGAGGAAAACAATTCAATACTTATCCCCTGCTGAAATTATTTCTTTTCTAGGTCAACGAAAAAATAAAACTTTTGTGTGGCCAAGGATTGACGAAACAAAACCTCCGGGCCGAATCTGCGTGAAACTGGAAAAGTGAAAAAGATGAGAAGAGAGTTGTCAGGGTAAGATACGTGTCATATTCTCAGATGTTTTCGTACTTTTGCCCCGTAAATATAGATGATGACCACTGCGTGTCGTTCTGAACAAAGAAAATAGTTTTGTGAAAAACTCAAAATTGGTAACGCTCATTATACCGATTATTAAGCTCAATGAATGAACTGAACTAACCTTGAGCCACGTGTTCATAAACCAGGATCAAAATTTGATAAAGACCACACGAAAAGTGTTTGGATTCCTTCTTTTGAGTTTAGAAAGTTGACTCGCGTAGCATTTTCCGTTCACCTAATTCGATTTACCGCTTATATAAGAATAAAACTGGTTGAAAAACTGTACCAAAAAAAAAAAAAACTGGTTGAATAAGGATAATCATATACTAGTGGATAATCATATAAAAGCATATCGTAACATGAAAGTGATATTATATATGAGTTATAAATTAACGTTGTCA
The DNA here is from genome assembly GCA_018361395.1 of Boechera stricta. Taxonomy (NCBI): domain Eukaryota; kingdom Viridiplantae; phylum Streptophyta; class Magnoliopsida; order Brassicales; family Brassicaceae; genus Boechera; species Boechera stricta. The sequence continues at coordinate 22,367,359 of CM031544.1, read as the reverse complement.
TCATTGCCAAAACGATTCATGACCCGAATGCACTAGTGGATCGAGCAACAGATCAAGGGTTCCAATAAGTCAAGTCATATCTTACTCTGGCAAATAATCCTTTAGATTTTTTTTAAAAAAATTTATTATAGGAAACTTACTCCTAAGCGAGTGGCCAAGCTAGGGTGGAGAGTGGAGTAAGATATGAGACATGCGACTTTCTCTAGTTTGGTTCGAAGATGATCCCGCAACATTTGGTGGGTGATTGACAATGATCAGAGACTGGAATATCATGGAGGTCACTTTCGAATAGGATGCAAAATAGTTTAGTGGACGTACGTACTAAAAAAAGGCAGATTAATGTTGGTTGAGTCTACATAATGTTTTAGATGAGATTGAGAAACCCCAACAAGTCCTGATTTGGGTGGAAGTTACATTTAGACCAAGAGACGCCAATGAGGTAGCAAGTTGTTTTAAGCAACAAAATCCTTTTGAGCAGCTAGTATGCTCTTGCAGTAGATTCTTGTGTACCAAATTGGTTAAGGCTTTGGTTAACAATAAACCAGCTATGTCTATTGGTGGTAAACGATAAACCAGCTTTGTGATTGTGTACCAGTAATCATCAATAAAAGCTTTTTGTTGAGAAAAAAAGAAAAATAAATATTCAACATAGTGGAGGCACGAGAAAGTATCACCCACCAACGATTTCATGGCCTCATTTTTGTTTCAACATTATTCAGCCCAAATTTCTTTGGGTCAAGTCCATGCACTCTCCTTTGTATATTTTCATTCACCGAGTTTGCGTGGTTCTAACTTCCAACTCGTAAACGCAAAGATTTATTCAACAAAAGATGATCATAGTATATATATATATATAGAGAGAGAGAGAGAGAGAGAGAAAAGTTATAAAGGATAAATTTAATAAAAGACAGAAATAATGAGGCTTTACAAAAAGAATGGGCTTTCGTTTTATCTGATGTCAAAACTGAAAGTGATCGATATTCATTTTACATTTTCTTAACTAGTTTGGTATTCACCTAGTTTGGTATTTCATAGCAGAAATCAAATTGAGAGATTCGAAACATGGGCATGGCAAGAACGTACGTGGTGAGACAAAGTCATGATGTTACCAACTTTTGGATCAAAAATCGTTGGATCACATTTAATCTGTTCATTAATGTAGGAAGTTGAGAAGTCTATAACGACTTTGTCGTTGGTAATTAACATCATGACTTTGTCTCACCACGTAAGTTGTTGCCATGCTCATTTTCGATTCTAGTAATAGATTCTACTAATAGTTTCTAGTAACATACGTTTCCGCATTTGTGTGGATTTCATTTCAAAATCTTTATACTATATTTTGGATTTCGATTCTAATAATTTATTCATGAAAATTCAAGGGATTTCATTTCAAATGACTCAATATACATAAATTTTAAAATTTTATAAAAAAAACCAAAACTTTATAAAAAACAATATATATATTTCCGTTTACGTGCATTGATCCGAAAGACAAAGTCATGATGTTATAATAATTATCTGTTTAAAATATTTTAATATATTTCAATGAATACGGAATCGATCAAGTACAGTAACAAGTCACATACGCACCATAATTACATGCTTTGATAATTTATAAAATTACTAAAAATTATTACAAAATAGTTCAATTCACAACTCTTTCATATTATTCAAGATTACCTAAATTATCCAAATACATGATCTCGAATTAGAAGATTATCCAAATTAATGAAATTACATGAACTAACAAATTGCATGATATCTAATTTGACAATTATCCGAACATGATCTGTTGCCAGAACTTTTTATCTCGTATTTTATTAAATATATAATAGATAGTAGTTTTACATATATGTATATGATATTTACTCGTTGTTAGCCATCTTGATATCTTATATAGATAATCATATGTAGTATCTGCAACGAAGAGATTAATTATTGATCAAGCCTGGGCGGTTTACAACTGAATCTTCTTACTCATTTCGTCTTTTGCTTTACTTAATACAAAGACGCTGTTAAAAATTGTATTTTTTTTGGTTTTATCCCAATTAGGTTTTATAATTGAGATTTTAACGAGGCAATACCTTAATAGTGCAACAGTTTTCTCTCATGTTCGGCTTTACTAGATTAAACGCTTCTAATATTTTTGTTGTACACCCGCGATTGGATGGATTCCAAACACTTTTGTAAATTTTTTGCATATCTTTATAAATATCATATTTCATCAAAAAAAAATTATAGACCAAATGCATGAAACATGTAATTATTTTCTTGTCATAATTTATGTTACATCACAATACAAAAGTGCACAAAGTTTACTGAGGTATATGTTACTAAATTTTAAATAGTTTTACCAAATTGTTTAATTTTGTTTTAATCATAACAAACTCGTTGGTAAAAACAAAAAAAACAAAAATCCAACTATAGGCGAATTAAAACTCAACAATAAAGTATAAAACATTTACATCTACTGGAAACTCATATTAAATATATATTATGAAAGTTTTCTGCTAAGTAAAAAGGAGAAAATCAAGAAGTTGTACTCAAATGAAATGATACGTTTTTTCAAGCTTTAGAAAACAATAAACTAGAGAGATGGAGTTGCATCCAACCTTAGTCATAGCAACACCATCACTTATAATTTTAAATCATTTTTTCCATATCTTTAAATATTGAATGCAATTTTGTAATTTAAAATCATATAAACTTAAATCGTATTTTATAAATTTTGGGTTTCTATAAATGTAACCTTAGACAAAGCTTCCATTGAGTTTTTAATTCATTATCTGAACTTCTCTGAATCCATATCTATGGATAGAAGGTTAGTTTGGGTCACACAATCCATTGATGCCTTGTATTCTTTAATAGATAAAGATCCTTTTATACTACAAAAGATCGAATCACCGTATGTCCATACGCCGCTTCATGAAGCGTCATTGTATGGGAAAACAGACATGGCCATGGAGTTGATGGTGTTGATGCCAGCGTTTACGTATAAACTAAACTAAATACACGGGAATATAGTCCATTGCACCTTGCCGTGGAGAACACTCAAGTCGAGATAGCACTAGAGCTAGTCAAGTTTGATCCCAATCTTGTTCATCTTCGCGGCAGAGGAGGTATATTTCTTGAATAATAATTCTTGACCAGTTATGTTCTTTAGATCGAACTCCATATGTATGACCCTTCATAGTTTGACTTATTCGCTTACATGAGTTCAGTTACGGTCTTTTTTCCTTCTATAGATAGACAACGTCTAACATTAAGGATATTTTGTTCAATCTCCAAACAGGTGTGACACAACTACATCTTGTAGTGGAGAAAGGTGCTGTCGATCTCCTCACGGAGTTTCTCATGGCTTGTCCCAAGAGCATTCTGGATGTGAACGTAAGCGGTGAGACGCTCTACACATCGCAGTCTTGAACGACAGATATGAAGAGCTCAAAGTGCTTATTGGATGGATCGAAAGAATGTGCCAAAGTGAAGTTGCGACTATAGATGAAAAACTTCACAAAACTAAGAAAACTTGCTCTGCAATTTTCATTTTCATTACGGCTTAAACATTTTCTTACAAGGAAAAAACCTTGAATAGTAAAGTTTCAAAAGGATTCTAGGTTAACTATTTGAAGGCTAGATTTGAGACACATCATCTCATCTCTTAATCTACCATACACGTACTCAAGACATCAAATTTGTTTTGGATTACTATCGGCATTGTACGACCATCAGACACCTTCTCGGCACCTTCCTTGTTTTTGTCTTTTCTGTGATTTGAAATTTGGAGCTGAGCATTGTCGTTTTGATCCTTTGATCATGTCATTAACAGTGTCTGTTTTTAACTTTGCTCCAAACTCTTTGAACTTCAGTTTTGTTGTTCTGTTATTTCTCTGCTTTGTTGTTCTGTTTCTCTGTTTTAGTGTTCTGCTTGGGCAAGCTCACTTCTCTGTTGTTCTGCTTATGCTTACTCATAACAGCCATAATCTTGACATCCCCCGAAACTTGATATCCCGAAACTTGATGTGGGTGGATAGCACATGCCACGTTTGGGGTTCAGACCATTAAAAGAAGTAACTGGCAATGGCTTTGTAAATATATCAGCCAACTGTTGATGAGAGAGAATATGTTTGACCTCAAGAACACGCAAAACCACTCTTTCTCTTATGCAGTGATGATCTAACTCAAAATGCTTAGTTGTTAAGTGAAAAGCAGGATTAGCCGTGAGATATACGGCTGAAAGATTGTCATACAAGATAGTAGGAGGCACTTGAAGAGATATGCCCGAGTCTTTTAGCATTAAACCAATCCAAGTGCCTCTCTTGCTGCTTCAGTAAGAGTACGATATTCAGCTTCTGTGGAGCTGTGAGACACAATAGGTTGCTTTCTACTTGACAATGAGATCAAATTTTGTCCTAAAAAAGTGCAGAAACCCCAGTAGACCATCTTGTAACCTTACAACTGGCCTAATCACTATCATTATACACCCTTAGTGTGAAATCACTTTGCTGAGAGAAAGATATTCCTTTTGACACAGATCCTTTAACATACCTCAAAATACGTTTGAGAAGCAAAAAGTCATAGCAGGTAGGACTGTGCATCTTTTGACAAACAAAGTTCACAGCATATTGGAGATCCGGTCTTGTCAGAGTTAAATATTAGAGCTTTCCTGCAAGACTTCGGAAATAAGTTGAATTCTCAAATGGTTCTGTATGATCTGGATATTTATCTGGTTGTAAAGGGTGTAGGAACAGGAGAACAATCAGACATAAAAACAATCTTGAGCAAGTCTTCTGCATATTGTTGCTGAGACAAGAACAAACCTTGTGAATTAGATTGAACCTGGATACCAAGAAAGTAGTAAAAATCACCAAAATCTCTCATCTTGAATCTTTTGTTCAACTCTTTAAGAAGACCTGGAAACAACTCAGATGATGATACAGTGACAATCATATCATCCACATATAAGAACAACATAATGATATCTTGATTCTTGGTGTATATGAACAGAGATGGATCACGTGTACTACATGTAAAATCAAACTCCAAACGAAAATCACTGAACTTATCAAACCAAGCACGGGGTGATTGCTTCAAACCATATATTGATTTGTGCAGCATACAGACATAATCAGGATGAGCCTTATCTTTAAAACCTTGTGCTTGTCTCATATGAACAACTTCAGTAAGATCACCATGCAAAAAAGTATTTTTAACATCCAATTATCTTAAATCCCACTTGAAAACAATAGCAACATGTAGCACAAGTTTAATGGTAGATGTTCTGACTATTGGACTAAATGTTTCCAAGTAATCAACTCCTTCTTTTTGTCCAAACCCCTGAGCTACTAAACGACCTTTCAGCTTATCCAAGGACCTATCAGCGTTGAGTTTAGTTCTAAACACCCATTTACTTTCTAAAATATGCATATTTGGTGTTGGTGGCACTAAAGACCATGTCTGAGTTTCATGACAGGTAGTTATTTCTTCTTTTATTGTAGCATACCATCCTGGATCTTTAAGAGCTAGAGAGATGGACCTAGGTTCAGGATAAGAAACTTTATGACACAACAAAACATATCTTGGATTAGGTTTCCTTGTTCCCACTTGAGATCTTTTAACCATTCAATGTGTGTTTGTAGATTTTGCATTTGTAGGTTCTGAATTTGTAGATTATGTAGAAGCTTCAGTAGTGATTGCTTGGCTTGAAAACTTTGTGTCTGCAGTAGCAACTTGTCTACCAGATGAAGGAGATACGTTGTTACCTATAGGACTAGCAGTACACACAGTGCACACCTCTTCATCTGTAGACAGGAAATTTGACACATTCTGAGTGGAACTTGAAACTGAGAGTGATGAATCTGAGACTGAAGAGCTACTTGAATCTGGTGCATGTGATTCTGGATCATGAATTGATGGAGTTCTTGCCACATGTTCTGGAGTGGATTGATGATTGTTGCTAGTAACAAGACTATTTATTATATTGTTGAAGACAAACAAAATCTTGAGAAATTGCAGGTTCTGTTTCAACTTGATTTGTTGTGACTAGTATACCAAACATCCATGCTCAGCTTGAAGCAGGAATGCATAAGAATCTACAAAGGGAAACACACACTCATCAAATAAGACATGTCTGTTGATAAAGACTCTGCCATTTGGTGGATACAAGCATCTATAGCCCTTGTGCTTGTCATTGTATCCTAGAAATACACATTTCAAAGAACGATGATCTAATTTATTTGCAGTATATGGTCTCAAAGTTGGGAAGCAAGCGCAGCCAAAGACTTTCAAAGATTTGTAATTAGGCTGCTTACCATATAGCTTCTCAAAAGGACTCACAAATCCATCGAGAACTGAACTTGGTAAGAGATTTATTAGAAATGTTGCTCTAATAAAAGGTTCTAACCAATACTTTTGAGGAGTGCAACTTTGATACATCATTGACAAGCCCAATTCAATTATATGTCGATCCTTACGCTCTGTTAGACCATTTGATTCTTGGTGTATGAGGACAAGAGAAGCGCTGTTTTATACCATACTCTTGTAAGTGATTGATGAATCTTTTACTTGTGAATTCACCTCCTCCATCACACTGAAACTGTTTAATCTTTGAATCAAACTGATTTTCCACCATCAACTAAAATTTAACAAACACACTGAAGAAGTCTGGCTTAGCTTTTAAAGGATAAATCCAACAAAACCTTGAGAAACTGTTAATAAGGATTACATAATATTTAAAGCCTTGAACTGACATAACAGGAGAAGGACCCTAAAGATCACAATGCACCTTTTCCAGAGGTTTTGAAGATGATAAACTAGAGTAGACAAAAGGGAGTATACTACTTTTACCAAGACAGCAGGATTCACAAAGTTTCTTAGTAACTTGATTGATAATTATTGCCTTATTTGCAGATAAATACTGAAGAGTCTTGTCACTAGGATGCCCCAATCTTCTGTGCCATACTTCATCAGATGTAGAAAGTTGTCTGTTGGAGAAGAACACTTGAGTTTTTGGTTCATCCAAGACATACAACCCTTCATTGTTCGTCTTCGCGGCAAAGGACGTATATTTCTTGAATAATAATTCTTGACCAGTTATGTTCTTTAGACCGAACTCCATATGTATGACCCTTCATAGTTTGACTTATTCGCTTACATGAGTTCAGTTACGGTCTCTTTTCCTTCTATAGATAGACAACGTCTAACATTAAGGATATTTTGTTTAATCTCCAAACAGGTGTGACACCACTACATCTTGTAGTGGAGAAAGGTGCTATCGATCTCCTCACGGAGTTTCTCATGGCTTGTCCCAAGAGCATTCTGGATGTGAACGTAAGCGGTGAGACGCTCTACACATCGCGGTCATGAACGACAGATATGAAGAGCTCAAAGTGTTTACTGGATGGATCGAAAGAATGCGCCAAAGTGAAGCTGCGTCTATGGATGAAAAACTTCACAAAACTAAGAAAACTTGCTCTGCAATTTTTATTTTCATTCCGGCTTAAACATTTGCTTACAAGGAAAGAACCTTATATAGTAAAGTTTAAGAGGATTCTAGGTTAACTATTTGAAGGCTAGATTTGAGACACATCATCTCATCTCTTAATCTACCGTACACGTATTCAAGACATCAAATTTGTTTTGGATTACTATCGGCATTGTACGACCATCAGACACCTTCTCGGCACCTTTCTTGTTTTTGTCTTTTCTATGATTTGAACTTTGGAGCTGAGCATTGTCGTTTTGATCCTTTGATCTTGTTGTTGGAACAGTGTCGTTTTGCTCTTTAACTTTTGTTCTCCAAACTACACTGTTTTGAACCTCAGTTTTGTTATTTTGTTGTTTCTCTGCTTTGTTGTTCTGTTTCTCTGCTTTAGTGTTCTGCTTGGGCAAGCTCACTTCTCTGTTGTTCTGCTTATGCTTGCTCATAACAGCCATAATCTTGACAATGGAGACTGACATCCTAAACAGAAAAGATCGTGAGGGCAACACCGCGTTGCACGTCGCAGCATATCAGAATAAACATCAGGTATGTTTCCAAATATTCTTCTTATGTCCTACTTTGAAAATTAAAGGTTGATTAGGAGTATTTCTATTATTAAAACTAAACACAATATGATTTGATGACTTGCTTATATAAATATAAATATATATATATATATATGAAGTTGCGTAACCATTTGGTGGGAATTTGTACAGGCAGTAAAACCGTTGTTGAAATGCATCTCTCTTGAGTCTTGACCGGAACATCCAGAACAAAGATTGGTTAACACCCCTTGACATCCTTCGAGCCAACGGTCGCTACATGGACAAAGACACTGAAAAACTGATAAAAAGTTCGGGTGGGAAGAGCAAGGCTGCTCTATACAAAGTCAAGACATCGTCTGAATTTTTGAGATCACCGGTTATGTTCTGTGAATGTTGCTCCATCCAAATGACACGTTACAAGAGCGGCATATCAGACGGAACCAGAAACGCGCTTCAGGTGATAACTATACTCAGCACCACGGCTACGTATACAACAGCACTGCAGCCACCAAGATGCTTTAAAGACAACTTTTCATGTCATTAATTATGGAGATATATATATATATATCTAGTAGTTTGGGGATTCAATACTATGTCTTTATTTTCTCTATGTTTTTGAACTTCATTCTCTTACCACCTGGTAGAGGGTACACTTGGTTCTATATCTTGATCGCAACTCCTCTCTGCTGCTCTAACGGGATTGCAATGTTATTGAATGAATGAACACAGCAATTATTCCAATACTCCTTGTGATTGCGACTATAGTTGGCTTTCTTTGTTATCTGATTTTCGTATTCTTGAAGTGGAAATTGTCTCTCCAGCTGAGGACACTAAAGCCCAAAAGTCAGATGATTTTGGAAGGTTCATCGACAATGGTCTAATTAATCCCTTTATTCCGCGTATTGATAATTAAGCAAAGATTCTCATATGAACTATGTTATTTATATGTTACTAGAGTTCAAGTGCTTTGATTATAATTTGTCATCGTTATTAACATACATGCAGGAATATATATATTATCATGGAGCTTTGATCACGTTTATTATTTGGCATTTTGGCTTGCGATTCAATCTCACATTGTGATCTAGGTTAGGTCATAGTCCTAATTGTTTTGTCGGAACATGTCTTTCAAACTTCATAGGATTTGGCTGCGAAAAACGACTTCTCTTTTTTAACTTTGATAAAAGACTGGTCCCAGAGATTTCGTTGGATCATAAGACCTAATAATACACACTTAATAGTTGCTGCAGCTTTTTCACCTTTCTCCCAGACCTTGTACATGTGAAGCTATCTTGTATACTTTGATGATATTTTTCATTAAGCTTCAGTGTGATTTCCATTTATTCTTCTTTTTTTTTTTTCCCTCCATATTGGACTTCTCAACGACCACCATGTGCTCTTCTCTTGTCAAATAATTAATATGTTTATAACATATATATATAAAATATAATGTCAAAACAAATAAAGATTGACAAAGAGATTTAAGAACGTCATTTCTTTTTATTTGGAAAACTCACTCAAAAACCAAATATTTCTCTCAAGTCATAATCATGAATCACTCTCCATGACTCTTACTTATAACACAAGTTTTTACTATTCCACTACATAATGGAATTACACATATCTCACTATGAGTACCTAACATCTCCATTAGTCTTGAGTGTTAAGTTGGTGTTTACTTTTAGTCTCTTTGGCCTACCCTAAACCACCCCCTTGATTTCGTAGCTCCTTAGGCACCATCATAGTTGGAATTATCCAACAATTTCCCCCTTAATTCCAACTTGAATTTGGGGCTGAAATGTTTCTACTCCAATGAGTCTTCTCATTTCTTTGAACTTTATCCTTGCTAAAGGCTTAATGAGTATGTCCGCCTTTTGTTCCACACCGGGTATGTGCTCTACTTGAATGTGTCCATCCTCTACACACTCTCGTATGAAGTGATATTTAGAGTATATGCTTTCTACCGTGGAACACCGAGTTCTTTGTAAGAGCTATAGCTGACTTGTTATCGATCCTTAATAAAACCTTTTCGCTTGTTATATTAAGTATCTCACTCAACATTTCTTTGAGCCAAATCGCTTGCTTAGCTTCGGTAGGCCATAAACTCTTCACATGAAGATAATGCAACAGGTTGCTGAGGTCCATGTGATCGGTGATGAACCATAATAAAAGACATGTCCCGTGGTGCTCCTTCCATCATCAACATCGATATTGTGACTACTATCACTATATCCTATGATCCTCCTTCTCTTGAAAAATAGACCAAGATTAGTAGTTCCTTTCACATACCTTAACACATGTTTGATTCCTTGCCCATGAGAGTTTCTTGGACTTTGCATATATCGGCTTAAAACTCCAACGACAAAAGACAAGTCCGGTCTTGTATGAAGAAGATATCTTAGACATCCGATGGTTCTTCTATACTCTGTAGCTTCAATTTCAGGTTCATCTTCAGCTTTCGAGAGCTTCAAACCCGACTCCATGGGAACATGAGTCAAGTTACAAGAATCCATACTAGTGTTGACAAGTATTCCTTGAGCGTAGCCTTCTTGCTTTATCCATATCCCTTTCGCTCCTTGAGTTACTTCTATGCCAAGATAGTATGTTAACTTACCAAGATCCGACATCTCAAATCTCTGTGACATATCTTCCTTGAATTGTTTAATGACCATTAATGAAGATCCCGTCACAAATAAATCATCGACGTATATAGCCACAATTAAGATCTCGATCTTGTGATTCATGCGATATACCGGCTCCTTTGACATCTCTTAAAGCCTATCTCCTTTAGCACATGATCAAGCTTAATGTTCCATGCCCTCGGTGCTTCGTAGTCCATATAGTGCTTTAAAAGCTTATACACTCGACTTTCTTCTCCCTTCTTCTCAAAGCCTTCGGGTTGAGTTACATACACTAACTCCTTAAGATCTCCATGTAAGAAAGCGGTCTTTACGTCTAAGTGATGTATCTCCCAACCATTGTTTGCGGCAAGAGCTATGAGAAGGCGTATAGTCTCCAACCGAGTTACCGGAGCAAATACTTCTTCAAAGTCTATGCCTTGTTGTTGCACATAACCTTTTGCCACGAGTCTTGCTTTGTATTTATTCACAGAAACATCAGCTTTTCTTTTGATTTTAAAAATCCACTTCACCCCAATTGGTTTGACACCATTGGGTAAATCAACAAGCTCCCAAGTCTTGTTTCTTGTGATAGAATCCAACTCAGCTTTCATTGCCTTTAGCCATTCACGTGTGTCTTTGGCTTCATGAAAGTTTTCCGGTTCACCATCAATTGTAAACAACAATCTTTCACTTTCTTGATCAGCAAGTAGCACATAATCTTCAAGATACTTTGGTTGTGTTATTGACGTCCAGATCTCCTTACGATTGGTTGAATTTCTTCTTCTGATTCACACCATCGCTCACGCTTTCCAACTTCTTCTTCGTCATGATTTGAGCCTTCATGATCGGAGTCTTGATTATTGTTTTGTTCTTGTTGATGTTCGCCTCCATCTTCTATAAAACCACCATGAGAAAGCTTAAACATGCCAGGTTTTCCGTCTTCTTCTCTTGTTGATGATGTCCAATCCCATGCTTTCTTCTCGTCAAAGACCACGTCTACTAACGATCACTCTTGCAACCGGATCGTAGAGTCTATAAGCTTTGGAACCAGGTTCTGTTCCAAGGTTAATCACATTCTTTGATCTCTCATCTAACTTCTTAAGATGTGTACCATTGATCTTTGCATAAGCAACGCATCCAAAAACACGTAAGTGTTCTATATTTGGTTTCTTGGATGTGAAGCTTTCGTATGGGGTTTGTCCGATCAAAGCCTTCGTAGAACTCTATTAATGAGGTAGGTTGCATGACAACAGCTTCTCCCCACATAAATTTGAATCTCCATCGCCTTTAGTAAGCTCCTCATCTCCATCACGGTTCGATTTCTCCTTTCAACCACACCATTTTGCTGAGGCGTATAAGGTACCGTTAGTGACGTTTAATTCCATTTTTTCACAAAGGAATTGAACTCAGTTGAAGTGAACTCTCCTCCTCTATCGGTGCGAAACATTTTGATTGTTGTCTGCCAGTGTCTCAACCATGGATTTGAATTTTGAACCGATCAAACGCTTCACTTTTCTCCTTCATGAGTATAGTCCATATGTGTGTAATCGCTAAGACGAACACATAACGATTTCCAGCCGGTGTTGATGGTGTTATCGGTCCGCATAAATCTCCATGGACCAACTCAAGAACGTGTGATGCTCGAAAATTTGCTTGTGATGGGAATGGAGTTCTTGTTTGTTTTCTGGCTAGACACACGTTGCATACTTCTTTCTCATGCAACGTATGTGGCATCCCTATGACCATCTCTTTCTTCACCATGTTATTCATGGCATCAAAGTTCACATGCCCTAGACGTGAGTGCCATTTCAATGTAGCCTCCTTCTCTTGTATATGAAAGCACTTAGAAATGCCTATCTTCATTGATGTTTTGTAGAGCCGGTTTGGTGATATTTGGATTTGCACAAGGAGTCTTCCACATGGATCTCTTAGCGTTAAGTAGTCATTTCTCATAACCACTTCACACCCATTTTCCGTTGCTTGTCCAAGGCTCAATATGTTGTGATTAAGATTGGGAATGTAATAGATATCTTTAAGTGCTTTTTGTTCTCCGGTTTTGCACTTAAAGAAAATCGTACCTTTCCCAACTATATCAACACAAGATCCATCGCCAAACTTCACTTTCCCTTTAACACCTTCGTTTAATTCCGAGAAAAACGTCTTATTTCCCGTCATGTGATTACCCGCTCCATTATCCAAATACTAAACACTTTCATCTCCGATGTTGATATTGAACCTCTTTGGAATAACCTTTTCTTCATTCAAAAACACCACCTCATGAACATAAAGAGCCGTGTCAGCTTCTTGTGTCTCATTTAGATTCACCTTTTGTTGTTTTTGTTTCTCCGGACACGTTGTTGCGAAGTGGCCGAGTTTATCACAACGCCAACACACCACTTTGGATCGATCTTTTTTTTTGTTTTTGGGTGTTGTTGGTGGTCTACGTTATCTCTCTCGATTGGTTGTGATAGTTTGATCTTCCTCGACCTCTTCCTCTACCACGTCTTCCTCTTCCTCTTCCTCGAAAAACTCYAAATCCTCCACGGTTACTTTGTTCACCGGTTGAAAACATGAGCTTTCCTTGGTCTTCTCCTTGTGTCTCCTCTCCTACACGTTCTTCATACGCCTTTAACCTCCCAACAATGTCTTCAAAGCTTGTTTTGTTCAAGTCTAGAACTTGTTCAAGAGAGGCTACGATATGAATGAATTTGTTTCGAGGAAGTCCCTTCAAGAATTTCTTCACCATCTTTGTCTCTTCTATGTCTTCTCCCAACGAGGCTGATTTTGAAGCTAGGCTTGATATCTTCCCAGCAAAGTCATCAACCGAGTCGGTATCGTTCATCTTCAATCTATCAAATTCCATCATCAAAGTTTGAAGTCTCGCCTCTCGCACACGGTCCGCACCAACGTAACGTGATTTGATGGCCTCCCAAATATCCTTTCATGCGGTTTGTTCTCCAACTCAGATGTAGAGTCTCGAATTGATTGAAATAAGAGAACAATACCACGCTATTCTTCTCTTCGATCGGTCAACGGATCTATGGTCTCCCAAACTTTGTGTACTGTAGAACACTTTCATTCTCATCGACCAAACTGTATATTGTCGACGTTAGACATAGATTGAATGGATGATGATCCAATGTCTTTCGCTCGTGGCTGAGAATTAATCACGCCTCCCATGTCTTGGTGGCGAGTCTTCAATCGCCGCACGCCTCGATCGTGCCTCCTCTCGAGATAGATCGTAAGTCGATTTATCTTTCTTTCGATCGGATCGTATGAGCTCGTTTGAACCTTCTCGATACCAATTCAAAACAAATAAAGATGACAAAGAGATTTAAGAACGTCATTTCTCTTTATTTGGAAAACTCACTCAAAAACCAAATATTTCTCTCAAGTCATAATCATGAATCACTCTCCATGACTCTTACTTATAACACAAGTTTTTACTATTCCACTACATAATGGAATTACACATATCTCACTATGAGTACCTAACATCTCCATTAGTTTGAAAGTGTTTTACTTCTTTCTACTTACCCTAAACCACCCCTCGATTTAAGATCTAGACCATCATAGTTGGAATTATCCAACATAATGTGCCTTAATCTTGTGAATTTGGTGCAAGATATAACGTGATATATTATATTGCAGACATTCGTGTCATGATTAACTTTTTTAAAGTGTAAAATGAAAAATCAAAATGAAAGATTTTTTTGCAGAAACCCAATTAATTATAAAGAGAACGAATTAGCCATGTGTTTCTCTCCTCCATCGTGTTTGAGTAGTTCAAGTATCGTCGTCGTAAGGAATCAAATGATCGATGCAAAGTAGATTCAGTTGGTTATAAACTTATAATGGGTTATAAGTGTAATCAACTCCTACTAAAAAGGAAAAACAACTTGCAAAATAATTGTTAAATATTAAAATTAGAGGTCCACTTACGGAGAGATAGAATGATAGATAGTGGATCAGACACCGAGGGACTGTTCATTGCCACGTTGTACATTTTTGCATCCACATATATATATATATATATATATATATATATTTTAACAGAACATCCTTTGAATCCACATATTTATTTTCGTGCAAAAACAATCATTACACATTTATCTATTTCTTCTCGATCTCTATCTTCATCTTTTATGTAAAAAAATTAGGTGGAAGCATTTCTAAATCAAAACTATTCTTTAGTTTGGTTTAATGTTGAAATTGGTTCAACGGATGATGAGCATTCCAGTTTTTGTTTACGTTCCGGCGGTTCATCGTCATACTCAGACATTCTCTCCAACCTCGCTTAAACCCTATTCTCTGAAATTTTCTGTAAAATATGTATGCCGAGAGCTAATAAGGCTTTATGAAGCAATGTTCCATCAAATATTTTGGCTCTTTGAAACATAAAATTAAGAGATTTAGTAATTAATTATTGATGGCTAAGCCCGTTACTCCAAAATTCTTAAGGTCCAAACCAAACTTTTTTTTAAAGGTCCAAACCAAAGTTAAATCAATTACAGCGAAAAGATTTATACTTTTGAATGAATACTAATTCGCGACAAAAAAAAAAAATGGTCATATCGTGTGTTATCCGACTCTTTACCTAAATCTAAAATCAAATAGTTACACTTAATTTAATATTTAAATTTTAAAAATCATTTAAATACTTACATAATCAGATTTTTTGGGTTAACTACTACGCAAACTTTATCGAACAAAACTCATTCCACACCAAAATTTTCCTTTTTTTACCACACAAACTAGCTAACATATTTAATTTTAAGCTACAACAACTTCTAAAACTCAACATATTTTCTCATATCCGTTAAACCATAATTTTTTCGGTGTAAATACACCTAAATACAACCATTAAACAAAACAAATTAAAACTTGCTGAGTCGAAACAAGAACATTAAAGATTACAGTAAATATGTCCTAAAATAAAACTTTTAAAACTACGCTAGAGATCGATTTGGGTGAAAATCAAATTTAGGGTTCGTCAAGAAACCTGAAATCAATTTCGACTGGATGTAGATTTTGAGGATTCGAGGAAAGGCAAAAAGAAATTTCTATTTGAAACAGTAAAAAATAACAAAAGTATTATGCTCGTTGACAAAAAAATATATATATACTTGTAATTGGACCATTGACATTGTGGATGCGATAGGTCCATGTTTATAAAATTATAATAAACTATTTTATTGGTTAAACGTAATTAATGATTGTAAGCTTATCTCTTATATATATATCCTAGAACCTTCAACTTTTGAATAATTTTTGATGTTGTTAAAATTTAAAAGTAATATTATCTTTGTTTTTTTTTTTTATGAAATGTTAAATTCATTGATGATCGAAAGAATTTACAAAAGAGAATTAGAATAAAAAGACAAATCTAATAACGTAGAAAGTTCAAACAAGCAAGTATACGAAAGACAAAAGAAAGACAAAGTTTTTAGGAGACATTAGCCACGCTCGAAAGAGCCTCTACTCGAAATTACGCCGAATCAATCCTTCCTGAATCGTTTAGTGATGAAATTGGTGCTAATGACGATGCTTTAATTTAAGTTATTTCTTTCATGCGCAAGTAGATATTATCTTTGTTGTGTAAGTTACCTAGTAAATAGATAAACTATTAGAAAAACAAACGTAACAATTAATGTATAAGTATAACCCGTTGTTATTATAAAGAATTATTATTCATTTGATTTTAATGTTGATTTAAAAGAACGATTTTTTTTTTGGTTGTTTTAGAAATAACGTGCTGAATACGGTTATCGTCAACGGAATGTTTTAATCGTTAATTATTAATAAAATTATAAGTTGTGATTAATAACCAATGCAACGATTATGATATGGATACAACTTTTGACTTGTAGGATTTTCACTACCATATTAATATGCTCTGGAACGCCTATAAATACCTTTGACATATTGTATCATATTCATCAAGAGCACTACAAAAAGCACTCTAAATTGGGGGGAAAAAAAGCATTACCAAACACAAAATAACTATGTCTCTGAGTAACTCATCATCACTTATTCTAATTATAACTTTGATATTGGCCACATCAGTCCTAGTCTCCGAGAGCCGGGTCGCAAGAAAAAACTTGGGTTTGGACCTTGGCGGGATAGGGATCGGTGCTGGTATTGGCATAGGTATTGGTGGAGGTGGATCCGGATCCGGATCCGGAGCTGGTGCCGGGTCTGGATCCGGAGGAGGAGGGTCAAGCTCTTCTTCCTCATCTAGCTCTAGTTCTTCTTCCAGCTCCGGTGGTGGAGGTGATGCAGGATCCGAAGCTGGATCATACGCCGGATCACGTGCCGGGTCTGGTTCGGGAGGACGTTCCGGGTCAGGCCGTGGAAGAGGAAGTGGAGGAGGAGGAGGTCACGGTGGAGGAGGAGGTCACGGTGGAGGAGGAGGAGGGGGTAGAGGTGGATCCGGTTACGGAGGAGGGTACGGTGAAGGCGGTGGATATGGAGGAGGATACGGTGGTGGCGACGACTGAATGAAGCACATCGCATGCATGCAATATCACACCGGTGCAATATTGTATTTTATACGTAATAATATTATGTTATTACTTATTAATATGAAAAAAATAAATACTAGAAAAGTAAATTTCTAAAGTGTTTGGTTAGTTATGTACTCTTCCATATTCGAATTGGATTCTTGGTGTGGTAGATGTTTTACTTTTGTACTATAAGTTGTAATTTCCCAATTTAAATAGTTGAGATAATAAATGTCATGTAGTATTTTTATTCCCCGGCACGTTAGTTTCTTTTTTTTTTTTTTTTAAGCCTTCAGTATTCGCTTATATCAAAGAACATACATATAACACAAAATATGATTTTTGTAAATTAAACAACTAAAAGAGCAAATACGATTTGGACTCGTCGTTCAGCTAAACAAAAAAAGACATCAACCAAACAAAGTTTATAATTCACCTCTGTTTTGTTTCTTTTTTGAGTTTTCGATTTGCATTAAAAAATTTTGGTTTTTGTCATGTGTTACGTTCAATATGCTAGATAAAAACATATATGTCAAAAATATGATAAACGAACCAATCCGTAATATACATTAATTTAGATATGTATTTTCTGCATAAGAACTTCTGATAACTTAAGAACACCTCTTATAATTTGGGTTTAAAGTTTAAACTCAAGCATAAGATTTAGAAGTCGTTTACAATTGATGGATTTAACTAAGCAAACGTGTTTGTATTGGTTTAGATTATATTTTGTATATAACCATATATTTCGAAATTTAAGACTAGGATACAATTTTAGATCCAAAGAATTAAATAGCATGTTAAAAGGATCGTTATCATAATTGGAACTATAACATACTTACAATTAGTTGAATACAATGATTAAAATAACCTTATTTTACACATTTCTTATTTTTAAAAACTAAACACTGATTCAAAATCGAAAAAATAAATATTAATATTCAAACTTATCAATAAGTATTGGTGTCAGTAAAATTGTTTTATAGGTGACAGCCAGAGAATAATTTTCTCTTAAGAAAAAATGAATTCAATGACTTTTATATTCTATATGAGGATTGAACATTATGGGTCATTCATAGCAATAAAAACATAACCAATGTGAACGTATAGTTTCGATCTTTCTCGAACAATGATTTAAGCACGTGTCATAGGTTTAATAATAATTCATAGTGGAACCATAGATTAGTGACCATATAAGAGTGATTGGTTGCAGCGTGCATAATCCACTACCACGCTACCACTCAACTTAAGTGGACCGTCGACTCTGGTGGGTTTGGTAGCAGCAAAAGATAATGCACACATTTTAAAAAAAAAAAAATGCAATTGCCAGTTCTATTATCCATGATAGTTTCGTTAGAATTAAACTAAAGTGAGATAATACTCTTATTATGCATTTTGGATAATCATTATACGACCTGTGATTGCTGATTTGCGGATTGATGTAAAACTGTGAAATATATTGACGTAGTGAAATCTCAATCTTTGTCATTATATAAACGATTTTCTACTTCATGCATCAGTGGTTTTAATAAACTTTGCGAATTAACTTGGGTTAAGGTAAGATTTATTTTTTTACATAATTTGTAATTCATCACACCTCGGAATGCAATTTCATTTTGCATATTGCCAATCAAAACATACATTTGACTAGACTAGAAATGTGTTTAATTAGTATTCGTGGTTCTTTAATGTAAGTATGAGTAAAATATAACAAAACAAAATATGATATACGTAGGTTGGATTATATTTGGTGATATACACGTAACGGCTCACATTATCCCAAAGCTTCTATAAATACAAGAACATGTATTCTCTTATGTATCTAATCAAGTTACACTATAAATTCAAACATATCGATCGGCAAGTCTTTACACACGAAGATTTCCAAAATGATTAGGGCCCAAGGTCTATTTCTTCTTGGTTTATTAGTTATTTCAAGTTTAGTTATGTTAACCGAGAGCCGAGTCGCAAGAAAAGACTTGGGGCTTGACCTAGGTGGGATTGGAATCGGTTTGGGCGTTGGATTGGGGATTGGTCTTGGCGGCGGGTCGGGCTCCGGTGCTGGTGCTGGTGCTGGATCAGGTTCAGGTTCCGGATCATCATCTAGCTCTAGCTCGTCATCAAGTTCGAGTTCTAGTGGTTCGGGTGGTTCAGCTGGTTCATCTGCTGGTTCATTTGCTGGATCAAGAGCTGGATCAGGATCTGGTAACTAAATTATAAAGTACAATTAATTTACTACTTAAAGTGTGACACTAAAAACTATGTTTATGTTGTTGGTTTGTCGTAATTAATATCTTATGTACGGAATGGGATGAATAAATTGTCGCCATAAGTTATGTTTTGTTTGAGTGTGTCCAAGCTTAGTGTCTATTTAAGTATTTCAACAAAAATAATTCTTCCTTGGCCGGCCGTAGAATCTCTTTAGATTTGGATCAGAGCATGTGCAATCAATCGTAAATTGGTAATTCGAATTTGAGAATAATCTTCAAAAAAAGGAAAACAAGTTTCCAAAAAATTTAATAAATTAGTCAAACCAAATTAAATGACCACAGATTATAGTTACTGGGTGAATATATAGGACCAGATTTTGATATCAATATTAATTGAGATAATCATATATTACTGAACTCTAAAATTAAAGGTATTTACAAATTTATGACAAATTGTTAAACTCTTAAAGTTCAAATAGAATCCAGTGTTGGGTCATTTAAGAAAGAGTTCCATGTTTTTGTTACAATCAAAATTTGGACTTCTTTTTCAATCAAAAGGAGGAGTTTTTTTTTGTGAATTTTTTCTCTACATTGAATATAACTTTGTATATAATCGAGTTAGTGCACCTAATGATGATAGTATGTATTGTAATATGAACTTAATTTTTTTCAACGATTGTGTTTGTATTTGACACGTTTACTAAACCA
The DNA here is from genome assembly GCA_018361395.1 of Boechera stricta. Lineage (NCBI taxonomy): Eukaryota > Viridiplantae > Streptophyta > Magnoliopsida > Brassicales > Brassicaceae > Boechera > Boechera stricta. The sequence goes on along the minus strand of CM031544.1, from coordinate 22,347,295 downwards.
AGTTGGCATGTTCTTTGTGAACCCCAAGTAAATAACTAGAAATGTCTGGATAGTTTATGAATGAATATAGGTGAATATTTTCAATATAGATGAACCAAACCGAATAGAAAACATCAAAGTTTTAATGTTAAATTTATTTAAAATTAGATTTGTTTTATTTTTATATGTATCGAAAGAATCAGCGTTGAAGATTTATACTAACGAGAAAAATAAAAAACAAAGGAAGGTAGCTGGAATTTGAATTAATTTCATTAAGTAACCGGATCATTATCAAAACTAAAGTCAGACCAAACAAATTATAATTTAATTACTATATATATATATATGTTATAATATATAATATAAAATTACAAATACTAAACCCAAAAAAAAATAAAAATCAAATCAAATATAAACTAACATTCGGATTGACGTCGCTAAAACTGAGACTCATAAATAATGGTTCAGATGGTCAATTTAACTCCTAACGAAACTCATTTTAGAAAAGAAAATATGCCCTCACCATGTACAAGCGTCCACTTGAAGAAAAAAACTAAACCGGGAATCTAATGATTACCATTAAAATTATAAATATAATTAATTTAGAGGTCTGTAAATAAAATAATAGTAATTTGCTTACGATACAATCCAACATACTCGAAGGCTTATACCAAACTCTAGGTACATCTTGTTCCGCAAAACCTAACCCAATGATTAAAGTGTTAAACGATCCTAGTTTTTCCGTATAATAAATGAAGCAATGCATAGGACTTAAGCATGTTTTAATGTTAACTAGTGCAATGTATTTACAAGTACTAGACTTGATGGACCCTAATTGCTTACTCCATTATTTACAGAAAAATATAATTTGTAAATCAAGCAAGATCTCGCAAATCTTTTCTTGCCCAAATGCAATTTTAGTCTGGAAACAAAGAATCTTCCCCATATAAAAATAAACATAAAGAATCTTCCCGAATAAACAAAGAAAAATAATAAAGGAAGAAATATGAAATAGCCGGAGCCATCATTTCATGTAAAGAGTAAAATCGAAATACCAAATAAAGAAACTCATATTCTTATCAACTAATTCACGCGTTTGTAACATATCTTACCAAATATTACCAAAAGAGTATCAACGTGATTTATATATGTGAAGTAATAATGTATTTTAAGAATGCAGGAATAGAGAAATAAAGAAGGAATACAAACAAATATAATTTTTCTACTAAGTCAATTAAGTCACGCATTAGCATAATAACCCTTTTTCTACTAATATGAGATATGTTATGAATCTGTATTTGAGATAGAATAAATTATAAATTATGAATTTATGATGTAAGATAATCAATTTTAAAAGAAAAATGTAGGAACAGAAGAGTAACGAAAGGAATATATCAAATTTAAATATCAAAGCACCGTCCAAATGTAGTGGGTATCAGTATCACCGGTATTACAAGATCTCGAGAGACTAAAAGTCTCTCCCGAATCTTCCGGTATCCGGTGAGAGATGGCCCATCCCTTCTCTTTTATGGTGAAACCGTGACTTGGGGAAGCGGTAATGTTAGAGGAAACGTGGAAACGGCACGCAGTTTTTTTACTAAACATGTCATTCTCTCATCGCTTACCCAAAACAGCCAATGGTGAATGCTGTGGTCCGCACGTCCTCCACATTATCCTGTTTCAATATTACATGTTTTTTTTTTTTTTCCCTAAGCAAATAAAAACACTGTTTGCTTAATTATAAGTAAAATCTAAGAGATCTTTTTTTCTTATAAAATTAAATTTATAACACGTCTTTCTGCTGAACTTGATCCAGTGCAGGCCAGTCGGCAAACAAAATCATACAAAGAGCACTATAAGTATTATTTTACTAATTTAAGTAATTACACATCAAAATATCTTTTTGTTTATCTTCTTTTGCTATCTGAAATTCTGAGCCACTCTGCTCTAAATGCATACACCATTACATATCACAAGATTTACAACTTATTGATAAAAAAATATTTAAATGCGACCGATTATAAATACACTTTTTAATCCACGGACCAAACCTTGCGATGCGGACTTTGTTTCGTAAGAGCATCCTAAAAACAAACCACAACCGATGACCTAGGCATGTGGTCTTTATGAAGTTTAGACAACATTAGTTGTAAGTCGGTCGCACGTTCTTGTTTACAATTTTAAAATCAAATTTGATTAGAGATAACATGTGTTCATTGTTGAATGAGTTAAATGCTATGAGAGAGTTTAGACGCTTTCACATTTATGTATGATTTCAAATTGTATAGAAAACACCAAGTATTACTAATCGTAAGAAAGAATACATATAAAGAAAATATGAATCTCAAGTGAAATTCTTTCAAACTTAAACATTGTAGCTTACTCAGCTTTGATATGAACAAACAAAGAAAATATGAATCTCAAGTGAAATTCTTTCAAACTTAAACATTGTAGCTTACTAAGCTTTAATTTAATATGAAAAAAACCAAGACGCCATCAAAATTAAACTGTGTTTTCTACTAAGAGTTTGGGATACCAATACCCTACCATAAATCCGTTAAAGTTAATTTGCCCAAATGATCAGTTCACAAAAAGGTGATTTATCTTTATTTATTTTCTTTCATACATACATTAATTTTGATTCTTGAGATGTTTTTAAATTCCCCCTTAAATTGCGGTAAACTGATGAAAATAAAAGATTGCGGTAGATTTATCATTTATCCAGTTTTAATAATAATTAGTAGAACTTTTTTTTTCTTCTTTCTGTAAACAAATAATTAGGATTGTTTTTTTTTTTTTTTGTCAACAAATAATTGTTTTGTTATTAAAGAAAGAAAAAAAAAATTGACAATCTGGCAATCAAATAAACGCGTCTCCTTGTCCCCTAACCCCACCTGTATATATACTTCTCCGTCTCTTCCTCTTCTCCTTAGCAGATGCTTTTTAGAAAAAAAAGAAAAATCTGCAGCTGTCTTCTTCTTCTTTCTTCTAAATTTATTTACCCAATTTTTTTTTGTTTTGGATAAATTTTTGTTGAGAGAATTTGTTAGGAAGAAAAAAAAATTGTGAGAGAGTTAAAATTAATTATGCCTTCAATAGAAGATGAGCTGTTTCCGTCAACGCCGGGTAAATTCAAAATTGACCGGTCAAACCGTCAGCTCCACCGTTGTTTCGCTTCGACGAGCACCATGTTCCTTTGGGCTCTCTTCCTCATCGCTCTCACCGCTTCTTACTTGAGTTTCCAAAGCTTCGTCGATTCCGGTAGCCGTTACCTAACCGCTTCTTGGGGCGGAATCCAGTGGGAGAAACAGGTTCGTACCTCCGCTCAGATCCATCGCTCCGGTGGTATATCCGTCCTCGTTACCGGCGCTACCGGATTCGTCGGCAGCCACGTGTCACTCGCGTTGAGGAAACGCGGCGACGGTGTCGTTGGACTTGATAATTACAACAATTACTACGATCCGTCGTTGAAACGTGCTCGTACATCTCTCTTGTCGTCGAGAGGGATCTTCGTCGTTGAAGGAGATCTCAACGACGCGAAGCTATTAGCGAAGCTTTTCGATGTCGTAGCTTTCACTCACGTGATGCATCTCGCTGCTCAAGCTGGTGTTAGATACGCTTTGGAGAATCCTCAATCGTATGTTCACAGCAACATCGCCGGACTTGTGAATCTTCTCGAGATTTGTAAATCGGCGAATCCTCAGCCGGCGATTGTTTGGGCTTCATCGAGCTCCGTCTATGGCCTCAACGAGAAAGTTCCGTTCTCCGAATCTGACCGTACAGATCAACCGGCGAGTCTCTACGCCGCAACGAAAAAAGCTGGCGAAGAAATTACCCACACTTATAACCATATTTACGGTCTTGCCATTACCGGTTTAAGATTCTTCACGGTTTACGGACCTTGGGGTAGACCGGACATGGCTTATTTCTCCTTTACCAGAAACATCCTACAAGGTAAACCGATTACAATCTACCGGGGCAAAAACCGGGTTGATTTAGCCCGGGATTTTACATACATCGACGATATAGTCAAAGGCTGCTTAGGATCTCTCGATTCATCGGGTAAAAGTACCGGGTCGGGTGGTAAGAAACGTGGATCCGCACCGTACCGGATCTTCAACCTGGGAAACACATCTCCGGTTACAGTACCGATTCTGGTGGATATATTGGAGAAGCATCTAAAGGTGAAAGCGAAGAGGAACTTTGTGGAGATGCCTGGAAACGGCGACGTTCCGTTCACACATGCTAATATTAGCTCAGCCCGAAATGAATTCGGGTATAAACCGACAACCGATTTGGAAACCGGGTTGAAGAAGTTCGTTAGATGGTATCTTTCTTATTACGGATACAATACTAAAGCCAAGCTTGTACATTAACCGTGACATTATTATTATTATTTTTAATGAATCATTTTTTTTTCCTCTACATTATGATGATTCGTTCTTAGGATAATAAAAATCTAAATATTCGTTTCTCTTAAGACAAGCAAAAGCCAAAAAGAAAAAGAACACCGTACCCCGCGTTAATTTACAATTTACAGTTAATCGTTGATGTGTTAAAGCTTGAAATAACATTTTGTTTTATTAATATTGCTGTAACAAATATTTTGTTGGCAAAAATTATTTGTTACGGATCTTTGGAATTAAAAATGGAATGAATATAGACAGCTGGGAAGAGTGGGACAGCAGAGAAAGTGAGAGAGGGTTTTAGTGGTGTGTGTGTGTGGGGACTACGAGACTTGATTATAAAAGGTGTACGGTAACCGTTGGATCCGCTTAGGAATTTAATTTAGCAGTCGTAATCTTACGGTCCAGCTGTGAAGTACTACTCATGCCACGTTATCTTCTCCACCGACACTACAGTGGTACTACATAATTAATCATTTGTATTTTGAAGGTAGTCGTAGGCTCGTAGCAAAGATGTAAAGGGCCTTAGAAGTTTCTTATAATTATAAAGTCTTTTTAAGTTTTTGGTTTATAATATTTTTAGGTTTAGTATGTAATATTTTTAGATTTATTATTAGAATAACAAAATAATTGAATGATTGAGTAGGGGAAACATTTTAATCGATTTCAGTAGACTAATGACGTAACACTGTTTGTTCTGTTTAATTATATTTTTACACATCCATAATATATATTGGAATCATCACTTTTCCAAATCGTGAAATTTAATTGAAAGAAAGTTACGAATGATTAAGATGTAAAATAATCATTATCTTCAAAATCTGAAAATGTGAAAGAGTGTTATACAGCTATACATCATACTTTATGACATTCAAAAAACATGTCGACTATTCCAGAAACAAAGACTCAAATTCTGTTTTTATCTTTGCCCAGTTTGGTTTAGTAATATACAAGTTGACCAAAAAAATTCTTTTCCCACCAATTATATTTTTGTTCAACTAAACGAGTTAGCTATTTATGGTGGGTCATCAGGTGAAACCAAGTACACATAGTTTAAGAATGATAAATTTTTGTTATTTAGTTGTTAGAATGCCAAAACAGATAAATAAAGTTAAACGTTAAAAATAAATCTCTTAGTACTTTAGAGACCCTTGTGATCTCGGCCATACGAAAATATTATGTACTGTTTTCTAGGCTGTTTTTAGACGATCTAGTTTGGGTCGTTACGCTCTAACTGGTATTGCATATATGATGATACATATACAACCGTGGAACATATATCATACCCAAAAAAAATAAAAAAATACTGCGGAACGTATAATTCCTTTAAACACTTCCAAATCTTATATCCGTATAGGTAAGGATTTTATAATTATTGTGTCATGGGTTATGCTTGTCGGCTTTGACCATTACGCAGAGATGGAACAAATCGGAAAATTCCGGTCATGCTAGACCTCAGCCAATTGAAGATTTTATTTTTATGCACACAGGATGTAATAAATGTGTTGGTTTTTCTGAATCGAGGAAACCCGTTCGGTTTCGTTAAGAAAACCAAACTAGCTTAGGTTTATTTTTGTTCTAGAACGAATGTGTTTATTTTTACGTAGGGGAAAAATAATAGAAAACTACTCCCTCAGAGTTTAATCGAAACGACGATTAGAAGCTCATCTATGCTTTGGTAAAGCTCAATTTTTCACAGAAGTTTTGTGACTTACTAAAATTAATATTCAACTGTTGGTTTTGCATTCGGAAGGTTGGTTAATCACATATCTACAAGAAAACAAGGTGTTTTTGCGAGAGAGGAATTCCTAGCAAATCTGAATTTTAGCAAGATTATATGTATAGACGATCTACGAATTAAGGGATGTTGTTATGGGTGTTGAGGAAATCAGACAGTTAATTTTTCTCTTATTAAACTGATATTTGACAGGAATATTTACATTTGTCTACTTGGGATTTATACGGTGGACATAATGATTTAGTGTACTCCTAATGAAACTGCTAATTTTATTTTTGGGTTCTTGTATTGCTATTTAGTTGCTATATTTTCTTGTATCGAAGATTGGTTCTTTAAGTTTGAGTTTATGGATGTTATAAAAGCAGAGAGGATGTTTTGGTAATCCAAATACATTTGTCATAGTAGATTTTTAGGGACTACGGTCTCGTGATAACTCTTCACATTGAAGAGATTTTCCATGCATAGTTGATCTTCTTACATTAGTTTGATGCTGATATTTTTGCTCTAATTTCTCGTAGATTCATACAAATGGGATAACACTTTATTCCGTTGCGCTATTGTATTTTGTTTTTCTAACAATTTTTTTTTCTTTGGCTTTCTTATTTTATGCAAACATTTACAGTAAGCTATCAAGCTGTTGTTTACGTAAATAAAATTAATTTTGATTGTGGACTATATGATATTTCTATATTAATCTATATATCCAATCTTTATATTTATTATATTCTATAATTCTCAATATATGAAGATCGAGATTGTACCGAAAGAAGCATCTCAAGATAAGTTTGATGTGTCTATAGTTGGGAATGGGATTATAGTGTAACGTCGTATATAAATTTTCTATAGTCACAATGTTCCAATCACTTGAAAAGGAAATACGTGTGGAGAACACGCGACAACGATCAGCTTACTCAGCTCTTTCACACGTTAAGTTATGTCATATGATACAATGCTGATACCACTTAATGAATTTGCGGAGATTGTGACCATCAAAAATAGAAAGAGATCCTTAAGAACAATATTCTTTATAATTCTTACAAAAATAGGTGAGATTTACGAGACATTCCTTAAAAACATTACTCAAAAGTTCAAAACGTTTTGAAACCGAAACATCCTCTGACGAAGAAGAGACATTAGTACTCGTCGTGTAGATATAAGGTAATAACGAAACTTCTTTGCAAATCTCTTCACCTTCCTCTATGCGTTTCACTTTTACTTTATAAATCCAAATCTCCCTTCAATACCTAATCACACTAATCCCTTTCTTGGTTTTTCCAAATCTTCGATTCTTCTTCAATCATCACCATGTTACGTTTTACTAACAGCCTTGTAGGAATACTAAACTTCTTCGTCTTCCTCTTCTCGGTTCCGATACTCTCCACCGGAATCTGGCTCATCCTTTTAGGCTCGACAACGCAATGCGAATGTTTTCTTGACAAAGCCATGATCGCTCATGATAGTCGCAATAGCTGGAGTCGTGGGATCTTGCTGTAGAGTGACGTGGCTCCTCTGGTTCTATCTCTTTGTGATGTTCTTCTTGATCCTCATTGTTCTCTGTTTCACCATCTTTGCCTTTGTCGTCAATGATAAAGGCTAAAGGCTCCGGCAAAACTATCCCTGGAAAGGCTTATAAATAGTATAGGCTTGAGGCTTACTCTGACTGGTTGCAGAAGCGTGTGAGCAACGCATTGGAACAACATTAGAAGCTGTCTTTACGAGAGCAAGTTCTGTTCTCGTTTGGAGTTATTCTCTGATCGTGAGACTGTTTCTGCTTTCTACAAAGAGGATCTCACTGTGGGACAGCCAGAACGAGAAGCAGTGCTACAATTGTGAAGCCTTCAAGGTCGGTTTTCTAGACAACCTCAAGAACTCATGGAAAAGAGTTGCGATTGTCAACATCATCTTCCTTATAATTCTCATTGTCGTCTACGCTATGGGATGCTGCACCTTCTGAAACAACAAGTGAGAAGAGAATTATGCCCGTTCCAATAGCTTTTAACAATCCTTGATTTTGCCGGTTTTTATTTGCGTTAGGAGTATGTTAGTCTTGTTCAATCTAGACTTTGATTTTTCATTAATAAATTATTTTACGTTTATTAGAGCATAAAGCTTTCAAAATTTAAGAAACAGTAGAATGGAAGAATCTTGAATTAGTTTAGTTGTTGATGTGTTTAAATTTCTTCTGTTGATTTGTGGTTGGATAGAAGAGGATTCTTCAGATCTCCGTTACAAATTGTCGTGTTTGAAGAATCTTTGATATGAATCTTCACTTCTGAGTTCTGATCATTGTCTCTGATCTGTTCTTGATTCATCATGACATCTTTTGCTTTACCCCAGAGCACAGTGTAAAGTCCCATTATCACCCCTAATCCTCCGAGTAAACTATTCCAAAATATCAAAGAGATAAAACAGATAATGTTTATGGATTGTAGTAATCTCAAGTTTTCTTAAGAGTATATTTTTCTTACCTTCCAGTGTAAATCTCTTCTTGGAAGAACAGAGCAGCCAAGATTGTGACAATGACTGTACAGAGAGGATTAAACAGTGCAGAGAACACAGGGCCTCTCTTTGATATAGCCCAAGCTTGGACAGTAAACGAAAGTGCCGACGCCCCAATTCCCTTACAAACGCATTTCATAATTAGAATTTGCGCTAATTCTTTGGATTTAATCAAAAAACAGAGAAATGTTTGTATGTGCGTACTGCATAGAGACATGTCGCATACTCGGAGTAGGAATGAAGAATCCAAGCGTTTGAGTCCTTCTCAAGGAAGAAAGTGACGACCGCACATTGTATTGTTCCGAATAAACACATCCATGCTGATAAAGAGAGGTTATCCGGATAGTAGGTAGAGATTGGTACCTAGGGTTTTGTTGAAACAAAGTTGACTTTCCTTGTAAGATAAGACTAGGTATGAAGTTCATTTAAACAAACTTCACAAACCTTACCAAAAAAAAAGTTTATGATATTTGATTTGTTTAATGAAGTTTACCTGAAGTATGAGCCAAAAGGACCAGCAAAGAGTGCTAGAGAACAAGAACAAGCAACCAATCAACCACGTGTTCTGGTCTAAAAGATTTCCCAATACCGATTTAGCGATCGGTAAAGCGGATTCTGAGTTGAGTATCTTTGGTCCACGAAGCAGAGTCATGGAGGTCGCTCCTGCAACACAGAGGATCGTCCCTGCAATCTTCGCTAAGCCTCTTATATCCCGGAGATTCACTTTCTCGTATCTTTAGATCATAAATAATTAATTAGTAACACATAAATCTTATTTTCACTATTTATATATATAAATGTATAAGAATATATACCCGGCGAGAAATGAGATGAGGAAGGTGATTGCAGGGATGATGTTACCCACGGCACTTCCCATCGACGATGAAGTTAAGTAAAGACCTTCAAGATATAGATTTTGATTGATTGTAATGCTGCAAACAAATAAGAACAATAAGGAAAATGGTCCAAGATTCATCTAATTGGAGTTCTTAAGAAATTAATTTTAAAATTTAGATATATATTAGTAGTATATACATATATATAGACTTACCCTATAAGCGAGACCAAGAATATTAAAGAAAAGCTCTTTAGATCCAAAGAAGATATAGCTATCTTTGATTTTCTCCTACAATACACATCAGAATCGGAATAGTATGAATTAATTATGTTAGGATCTCACGTTGAAAGTTAGAATTTTTTTATAAATAATATTATATAAGACGTCAATCAATTTACTTACGACCAATTGATTTTGAATTAGAAACCAATGAAACTTAACAAATTACAAATTCACAACATTTAGTAGAAAGGTGACTTTGAAGCAAATAAAAACTTTTAACAAATTATAAATTCACACTTCCATTTGGAATGATTTTAATTACCTGGAGAAGTAGATAAATGGGAAGATGAAAATTGTTGCAAAGGCTTGCCTGTAGAGGATAAAAACCCGAGGGCTTAATCCATGAACCAAAGTAGCTCTTGCAAAAAGAGTCACTCCTGCATAACACAGTTGAATCATCGTCATCGCCATTACCGGCTTGTACTCCTCTATCTTCCCCATCTCTTCTGTCTCTGTCTCCCTCCTCGTGAATCTTACTTTTGCTCTCTGTGTTCTCTATATATGTTCATGTTATGTGTAGCAATGTATATATTGCTCGGACGATCGTTTTAATTATATAAATTATTAATCATCATGATAATAGTTAATTATATATGCTTAACGAATAATGTTTTATTCGGTTGGCCAAGACGTACTTCTTTGTCGTATTGTGGTTTTAAATATTCATTTGGTTTTTGGTCGAAGATGGATGTACTCGACATCGTATCATCTATTGACTATTGTTTTGGAAGTGAACAAATCCTTTACGAAAGACTAAACCATTTCGGATATTTATTTTGTGTTAAATTGTGTTTATAATCGAAATTGTACAGAAGTACAATCAAATTCTGCATCAATCACTACCAATAGAGAGTTGGTTAGTTTGTTTCTGGTTTATGAAGATGTTGAATTGAAAATTAAACAATTGAATTGGTGTAGTGAGGATGTTGATTTTGGGTGTTGAAATGAGGTGGATTAATTGATGTTAAAAAATGAGAGGGGAGGGGACACGGCGTCACGTGGACCAATCAGGAGCACGAGTGTGGCACACACACCTCTCCCGCATCCACATAGAGGAGAGAAACTGATGTTGGCCACATGTCTTTTTTTATTCGATGCTTCATATTTTCCAATTTTTATCTCATTTTATTTGAGGTCAATTATTTCATAACAAATTATTTATTTAAAAAAATATTTATACTAAAACTCATCAATTTTCATTTGATTTTGACTACACACAATAAATTCGTTTTTTTTTTTGTGAAAAATATCTCAACAATAACCTTTTTAACATCTAAATTCTACTAATTACCTTTTTAACTACCTAAATCCCAAAAATTACCAATTTTAAAATCAATATTCCAACCAATCCTGAAATATACCAAATTATGGTTTTCCACCAAATGTTTTCATGTTGTGACTTATGTGTGTTTTAATAAAAGTTATGTGTTGTAATAAAACTGGTAGAGATAGGGTGTTGAATTTTATTTTCAAAAAATTATGTATAGTACAACAACTGAGTGGATGATAAATTATTATGGGGGAAAAAATGATGTGAAATATTAAAAAGTATATAGTAGGATATTGAATCCACAAACTATTGTAAATAGTGTAAGGACTCGATCAGTGTACTAACACTAGCGCGTACTTTGCTGTGTGTTAGAAATGGTCTCTCCAACCCATATGAATGTAGCTACGTATGTTATAAAAGTGAGCGTTTGCAGTATAGGCATTATTAAAATGATCTATCTGATTTTTATAGTGGCCGTTTACACGACTTGATAGCATGCATGTCACTATGTCAGCATGTGCGGTAGTGCTTGAAAGTACATTAACAGTTTGGAAATTGTATATAAACATATTAATAACATCAAACATTTTAATTTCTTGTAAAGTATTATAGTTGTGACTAATAACTGTTATGCCTTACGCTACTACACACCATTGCAAACATTGATATACTTTTTCGAAACGTTTTATTACTTTATAGCGTTATAAAACATTGCAAAAATTTGTTTTATGATTGATATCTACAATCGCGATCGTCCACAACTAGATCTCACTTTCTTTTAATACCACTAACATTTGTGATTTGTTAATCAAAATCATATGTGGCTACTTGAAACTGTCTATACATCATTCAAGAAAACTACAGTTTCTTTTTGTAAATGTTATTTTTATTAACATGGCATTTTTTTAGTGTTTCTATCTGACACCATTTTAAACCTTAGTTTTCTTTTTCGAGGTTATATTATACCTTGGATCTTAGTACAAGAGATCTGATCATCTTAACATGACAGCTATTTCTACACTTGGTCTTGGTGCAGACGAGTGAGTCCATGAGTTATATCACTAATTTCTTGTATCTTAATTGTATTTTTGTTTTTAATAGTTGTACCAAAGTGCTGGCACTTATTTAATTTTATTGATCTAATTAGAATATCTACAGATCTAGAAAATGAACTAATTTTTTTAAAAAGGATTAATAGTATTAAACAAAAAAAAAAGTTACAAAATAACTAAGTACAAAAGAATTAAAAATTAAAGAGGGGATGAAAAGAAACTGGGGACATATATAATAAAATGGGAGGAACAATAAGGGATCGTTGAAAAATCATTTTTGGAATTTCTGTTCTTTGATGAGGATGTGGCAAATTATACTAGAATCTATAAGAGTTGTGATGAGAGTGGAGACGACGGGTAAGAAGTTTGGAGATCTATCTTGAAGATGAACTAATTAAAATAACATTGAAATGCAATCGTAATGATACCCCAACTGGCCGTTCAATTTATATTCTTCTCAACCTTTGTTTTTGTTAAATTTGGTGAAACCAATTAACAACGACATTAAAATATCATTGTATACTTAAAAAAATGGTGTGTTTTAATTAACACACTCCCTCTTTGTCGAAAAAGGACACAATATTCCTTCAAATGATAAATATTTAGATGTCTAAGACCTTTTTCTGCTCTTGATCCTTTGTATTATATATAAGTTCATAGTTTAACAATTGATCATTTTTTGGTGCAGAGAGGGAGTTCTAGAGAACGAAGTAGGAGATGCCATTTTTCGCAGCATCATGTAGTTTTTGAGATAGAAAATTCATAGCTAGGCCAAATTAATATGAGAGAGAAGGTCACTTTATCTAAGACCTCTGCTTCCTCTAATGTAACTAAAGATAGCTCCATTAAAACCAACTGAGAAGGATGTAGATATAATGCATGTTTTTGGCCAAAATATGTATTTTGTTGGGAATCTAGAGCATTAAGGAACTTAGAGCATAAAAGGCAGTCCAAAATAAAGTCGCATCTTGTAGTATTAAATATCTTAAGCTATATCAACCTTAACGAGAGAAACTTCACATGTGGAAAACACCCACTCCTCCAACGTCAATTAGCAACTAGCACAATTTTAATCACAATTCAAAATTTTGTTTAGTTGTAATTTGTTTTTCATGTTATACACTCGAATCTTGTTTAACATGTTTTATATTGCTTATTTGGTTAGTCCGCTGTTACCATTGTAAACATTCGTCATATGTTTCAATTCACAATGTCGTATAGATAACTTATATTATGTACGCAACTACGCATTATATACATATATACAATGACGTTTTTATTCTTAAAGATAGATCGTTTCGTAGTAAAGTCTTAACTCTTAATTAAGCTTTTCAAACTTCTCCGATAAACAACTACTTTAACTTATTAAGCAAGGGAGGGAGAATTTTTTACTTTTGTCCTTGGAAGAGTACGGAAGAAGCCACTAATCTTCCCTTGATTTAAGGGGACAAACATATCATTAAAAGGATATTGTGTTTGTTGATTTTAGATTATACCCAACGCATTATCCAATTAAAATAAAAACAGTTACTTTAATTGACTTTTGGGCTGTATCGGTCGTAGACTCATAAATAGTAGATACCATGAAAGAAGAAACTGAAGCAATCCACTCACTATTCCGTCGGTTCTACCGTTTAACTTCAAATTATTTCACATGGCCTACCTATAGTATACATTTATGACCATGCGTTATATGAATATGATAAGAATGGAGGTCGTAAATAGTCCTATATCAGGTAAAGTTGAATAGTTAATCGGTAACATTATATTATAATTAATTTTAAAACATACTCTACTATTTAGATTATATGCCGTTTGTTTAAGGTTGTTTTCACATATTAAGAAAACAATTAAGTTTCATGTTTATCCTTTATTAATATATAATATCAATTTTTTCATTGATTAATACATTAAAAGAATATAGATAAAATATGAAATTTTAACAAACATATGCATTGAAATATAAAACGACATTTATTCTTAAACAAAATTTAAGTTCTAAAACAACATTTAATTTAAAACGGAGTGAGTTTTTTTGTTATAAAATTAGTACATTATATTAAGGATATGGTAGAGTTACCCTTTCAAATTCTTTTTTCTACTTGGATAGATTAGGACTCTTGATATGAATCATATATTACACTTAATAGTTTATAAAATTATTTGTTTTACGTATAGATCTGTTTTGCATCAATGAAATAAAACACTTTTTCCATTTTTATACAGAATTCTAAATTTTCACGACTTTTATGTTCTCTGATCTTGCCTTCGTCCAAGAGTTAAAACTCTAAATTTATCCCAAAAGAAATTATAAAAAAAATAATAATAATAATGAACAATTTATGCCACAAATTTTGTATTCTATGTTCTCTCTTGATTTCGTCTATCTATTCACCATGATGAGTGATGAAACTATCAGCCACGCCACCAATGATCTCAAACATTATTTATATACTTTAGTTACATCTGTATACAGTAACCTCGATAAATTATTCTGCAATGTCTTCCCAAAGGTCTTCTGCGAATTCAAAGTACGAGATATCTCTGTGTAGATCAGGACCATTGGTGTTCGTGATTGAAGACACTAAAAACAACTTGATTGTACACCAAACCTCAAATATTGGAAATTTATCAACTATTAGGACAGTCGACCTGTCAGTAAATCTGAATTTCTTATGTGTTAAATGAATTTAAAGCAAATCACAGCCGTCCCTCTGAGAGACAAGAAGTGAGGACCACCGTTGAAATCACTCTTTGGTGAGTAAAAAATGTAAAATAAAAGAACCAATAGGTCCCTCATTCCTGATGGACAAGGGTCCCTCCACGTGTGCACATGCGCGATTCGGTGGACGCGTGCGTGTAAGATCGTTGCCCCGTAACGAGCGTCGTAAAACTATATGTATAGAATGTTTAAGGCACAAAACATTAGAATCAAATAAATTAGACAGATGGTGACGACTTGAGATGGTGGGCGTGTAGAGTTCGGAGAATGATTGTTGAGATTCCCGTAAATTACGGAGATCCATTGGAAAATAAATTCTCACACCAGACGATCCATGTTCGATGTATTTTGTTGGAGAAAAACAAATTATAATTATGTCAAAACTATTTCTTTTCTTTAGTTATATAACATCAACTTCTATATTCTTGTACATCTACTAATATCATTGTCATCCATGTTATATTCATGCACATCTATCAATATCAATTATCGTTTTCTGGATTTAAATGTTTAAAATGAATGAATCTTTTTATTGAGTTCGATTGGATAGAAGAAACGGTATAAAATCCCAATTAAAAAAAACATTACAAAAAAATGAAAATAACATTTTTGGTAATATCTTTAGTATCGTTTTTGTGATTAATAATTATTAAAACGGTATACGGATTACCAATCAAACCCATTGGTTTTCTTTTCTTTTTCTTTTTTTGTCAACAATTTTTTTTTTTCTTTTTCAAAACCAGGCTTTCCCAAAGTTTGCGGATCGCCACGTTTTGACCACTAAAACCATTGATTTTATTTGTTGTATGTGTATAAAAAGTTATGGCACAGTTATTGTGGTCACCAAGTTCATATTTGATACATAGTTGTGAATGTATCACTATTAGCATGAAAAAAAAAATAATAATAATTCACCGTGTATAACCACGGTGTGCAGTGAAAGAAATCATAAAATTCTCAAATTTTAATTTTATGTATGTAGATATTATTGATCAATAATTGGTGGGAAAGATAATATTGATCGGTATAATTAATCACTAAAATCATTAAATTCTACTATTTGATTTTTTTTTCTTTTTCATTTGTATATATATATATATATATATATATATCATTCACAGATTCACTCATTGTTCGACAATAATCAAACTGAATATTGCTCGATAACAAGTGAACTGATTACATTAACAAAAAAAACAACCATGACATCTACGCACTCACAATCGTCAGAACCAGCTATAGATTCTATTTTAGTTCGCTAACAAAATTAAATAAACATCCATTAATGCATTGATTACTAGTTGTGTACACATTATATATTTTGCACGTTTTATTTGATAATCTTTTGGTTATGATGGACGGACCTAACAATTTATAAATTATTTAATCCTAGGTTAAGTATATAATTGTAAATGTTGATGAAAGACTCAATCTACAACATTGGAGAACCATGATTTTTGATACGTAACGTTCTTTAACATTTAAATCTCAAAATTGATATAAACTTTTTTAGTTATTGTGTTCTAATTAAGTAATTAATGACACCAATTCAAAGATAATCTAGATTATTTCGCGTACTTATATAGGTCTTTATCTGCTTGGAGTTCATATGTCGTGCGTGACAGTACTGATTGATGAGGTTGTAAAGATAGAGATTATGTTAGATGAAAATGATAAACATACATTACATACATTTATATTAAAACATATATACGATGTGAGATAATAATTACACTGGTCACAGAGTGTGAAAAAATAACAAACCCCCAAATGAAGGTACACTGGTACACAGTTGACAAAAAAACAAAAGAAGATACGCATAAAACGTTATATATTCATGATCCGCATAATTGCAAAACATAGAACATCAAAAACGTATATTATCACAAATTTTCGGCGGAAACAAATAATAATCGACAAAAGTTTCCTAAATTATAGGGTAATACAAAAGAGTACGTGGGCCATAGATAGCATGTGCATGCATGTGCTTCTCCTATCTCCTATTGCCCCCACCATTTTCCCTCTCCTTTAGAAACAATTAAAATGGACCCTTTCCTTCTCCTTTCTCTCTCCCTTACCTCTCTGTCTGCCTCTCTCTCTCTATCTCTCTCGTCAAATTCACGAATTCGTGAGGTGACCGCAGATTTGTTCTTAGCAATCTTTGACGACACTAGAAGAAAAAAATTCTTAAAAAAGGTATGTGTTCATGTCTCTTTTGGTTATTATAAAGAACCCTAAACGGAAAATAACCAGTTACGTTTGATTATGATTTGATGTATATTACATGTCTCCCTTGATGCATAAAGGCATCATGCATGATTACTTTACTTTTATTGAAGAGAATTATTCATAATTGAGTATTTTCTACTTGATTAGGATTTAGGATGCAGCCTACGAGCTCAATGAATGAAGAATTCCTAAAGAAATGGCAAATAGGTCTCCAAATTTTTCGTCCTTCGATAGGCAACAGGAGCGTCTCCGAGAGAAAGAAAGCAATAAAGCTCTCTGCAGATGTTGCAATGGCGTCTCTAAGAAAAGGAACAACTTGCTGGAGCCGAGCCCTAATCGAGAAAACCGCCACCGAGGACAACTTCCTCGTACGTCAGATGCTCTCCAGCATCAAAGCAGAAGCATTAATTAACAAGAAGTTGCCTAAGAAGGTTGTGTGCCATAGGAAGATCGTGAGACGAAGCAAGAAGATCTTGAGGAGGAAAACAAAATCAGCGAGCGAGCTCTTCGAGGCCGCAGCAAAAGCTAAGAGGCTCGTCAAGAGACGGACTCAAGGGTTAAGAAACGTTGTCCCCGGTGGAGAGTTAATGAGCAATGACGTATTGTTGCTACAAGAAACCTTAGACTACATTGTGTCGCTTCAGACGCAAGTGAATGTTATGAGGAGTTTTGTTGATGCTGCCGAGTCCGGAATTGAGCGGTAAATGATTTTTATTTTTTTACGGAGATATTTGTGAAAGCATGACCTCGATCGGATCATTGTTGGTTGTTAGGACCGTATATGAATCCGTTATTGCAATTTTCATATGAGGATGGAGAGATCTTATAGTAAGCCATATTGTACATAAGGAATTTATACGGCGTTTATAGAAAGTTTCTGCTACGTAATGGTGGTTTTGATTGAAACATTTGTTAGCAATTTTGTTTTGTATGGTTATAATTGTCGTTCGGTTGCATTTAATTTAGTTACTGTTATAGAGGTTTAATATATTTTATGCTTCGATTGCTTTTATTGGCAAGTTTTGTGTTTGAAAAGAAAAAAGGACAAACTAGTATATACCGTATACGATATGTGGGGAATACATCAAGTCATCAACTATATATAGTTGATGTATCCTCGCCATATCGTATACAATTGATTATGTTGTGATGTATACATAAGTTTTGATAACTTTCTAGATTGAAATACAAAAGAGGTCTAAAGTTTGGAGAATTCGGTTTGAATACATATATAGTACAAGGAATTTACTACAGTTAGCCCTTATTTTGTTAAGATTTTTTTTTTTAAAGAATAGTAGAATCGAAGTAACAATAAGTTTCAACATGTGTTTTAAAAAAAAAAACATTCCTTTTTCATATATACGAAGGAAGACGACGCTTAATGTCAACGAAAAAAGAAAAGAAAAAAAAAAAAGCCCACATATTCTTCACGTTCATTTTTTCCCCTAGCCGAATTAACAGCTAGCTTGCTATTTCATTAGATTATTAGGCCCAGCCCAGTTAGTCATTAATTGGACTCTTAAATGGTTTGTTAACAGTTGGACTCTTGTTAACCAGTCCAATTTAAAATGTCGACACAAACTAAAAGAGGCGAATGAAAGAGAGACAACACGGCGTTGACGTTTTGTCGTACTCAAAACGACATGTGGTCTTCTCTTTTTAATGTCTTGGGTAGTTGTGAGTTCTCACTTATGTGACTTTCTTTTTTGGTTAGTAATTGTCGTGGAGGAAGTAAATTATTAAGTAGATAACTAACGACTGACTTAAACATTAGGACAAAGTTGTCTCAAACTATTTGGAACTCTCTTTAAAAAATTTATAGTCAAAACATAAATTGAATGCTATAACTTATAAGAGAAATCAAGTCATAATTCTCATATATATTAAAGTGTTACAAAAAAGGTTTATTTTACAACCCAAACTCTTATGCAAATGCACCATTTATACATATAAATAAATGGTTTTGAGTATACGATAATTCTAGCATATGGTCCAAACAAGAACCAAGAATCACTTTCACAAAAACATGGTCACTAAAATAGAAAGAGATGCCATATATGGTTATTTTTTCTTACTATTAGTATAATAGTATATCTTTTCTTTTAAGACTTTTACCTACTCCAAAATTAGGAGTATTAGATTATTCTTCTTCTTTTTTTGTTTCTTCTCCAAATTGGGATGAATTAAATTTGCACATAAACCAATGTTATTAACGTTATAAAATTATACTCCTGTTGTCACGCAATAAAGACTAAGTGACTAGTGGGCATGTAACCCAACTGCTTCCATGCCCGTTATTAATTCACCAATTAATGCAAAACTTTAGCCATTCAACATTAAAACATAAATACGTATATACACACACATACAAACATACATATCGCACAAGAATCAAGATGTCACTCTTTTGTCGTATGAACAATTGCCTCAATTCAATGCAACTGCCTTACCACCACACCCACTTCTTATCTAATGCTCCAGAAGAAAGAAAGAAAAACTAAATAAACAAAGAGAAAATCATTCCTTCAAGATTCTTAGAATAATGGTTTGTTTCTCAAATGTAAACTATATGAAGAATTGTTTTATTGTTGAAAAGAAGATTCATATTAAACATAAAATATATATATATATATATATGATTAATAGTTCTCTGCTGAACAAATGTAGTATCGATGGCCAACTTTTGTCTACATTCTAACATAACAACACCAAATTCAGAATTTTATCTGAAGAAATCTGACTACAAAAAAAAAAAAAAAAATTTAAATTTGAATTGTACACACCGTTTAAAATAGTCACATAAGAAGTTTTACGGTTTCTTCAACAATCTTTAGCTTTTAGATGACAGAAGAAGAATCATACAAATGGTTTGAATCTCTGGCAATTTTACTTGCTATCTTTAATTCACTCATTCATTACATTTAATTGAGTCGTTTTCTGGTTAGATGGATAGCTTAAATCGACTATTAATTGTTGGGTAAGAACTGAAAAAGATTTGCCAAAAAAGATATGACGCACCAAAATGTTTTCAATCTATGTCCGAAAATATATATATCTCAACACCAAGTTTCTACAATGATTCATCTGCTTTGCACTCATGAGGACTAACACAAAGAAACAATTGAAAAGCAAACTAAATTTGAAAAATAAAAATAAAAAGATATAGAAACTAGACAATAGATGGAAAAGAAGAATGAACAACCTTGTTTTGTCTCCCTGCTAGCCAAAGCATAGTTCTCCTAGCAAAAGATGGTGTTTTTGTCTCCAAAGATTCAGAGTTCTCGCCCTTTTGATTCTCTTCTTCACAACCGCTATCGATCTTCGCATCGGGAGGATTCCGCTGATTCGATAACCCGAAAGAGAATGCTCTTCCCGAAGACGAAGAAACCAATGAACTATCCTCTTTTCCTTGAACTTTACTATGCTTCTCCTTCTTCCCCCTTAACCAAATTTTCGAAACCGAAAAGCTCTCTCTTTCTACTACATTCTTCTCAGCTGCTGCTTCTTCCGCGATCCTCATCGATCCGCTCCCATTGAATTTCAATCTCCCTGTTGGATCAAACCCGCATTCGGACATAGCGGTCCTGTGACCGGGCAAGCGACGGTTCTTGCTTGATGGTTTCTTTGTAGAAACATGAACCTTAAGAGCCGTTTCTTCATCCATTATATACTCATATGATCCCATTGAAAAACACCTCCTTTCATCTAAACTGCTACTAGTACCAATGTTGTTGCTGTTACTGCCTTCACCTATATCTATATTCCTAAATTTCCCAAGCTTAACTGCAAAAGGAACAACCTTTCCAACGGAACCACCCAATTCACCATCCGGGTATTGATCTCCACGACCCGAGTCGACCCGGGTTGATCCAAGATCATTGTTTCCGACAAAACCCAGATGGGAATTGGATTGTGAATGAGCGTTAGACACATCATTAACATCATTTGCAGCCACACAAGCTGCACCGTCTCTATCTCCTCCAATCTCTCTCGAGCTATGATCACTCGCAGACTCAAGAACGAGGAGGAAAGAAGAACGAGGATCTTGATGAGAAGAGAGATCAGAGAGGAGACTAGATCTGCACAAGGGACAAGTTGAGTGAGAGAGAAGCCAAGTATCGATACAATCCATGTGAAAGGCGTGGCTGCATTTAGGTAAAAGCCTGAGCTTGTCCTCTGTTTCGAACTCACACAGACATACAGCACAATCAAAAGGATAGTTCTTGAGACCGATTATGGATTTGTAATGAAAAACTGGTAACGTGTCGATGAAGGATTGGTCAACTCCAGAATCGTGGAGGTGGAAAAGCTGCTGAAGCTGGCCTTGAAGAGCTGTGACGTTGTCGAAGTAATCTTCTCTATCTCTGCTTGATGGTGTGAGGAGGAATCTGACTAGGAGATGAAGGAGACCAGAGATGAAGAAGATGATTGAGAGGATTATGATTATCAATAGAATGCTTGGACTGATTTTGCTGTTTAGATCGAAGTTTGCGTTGGATCGGAGAGATAACGATGGTTCTTGTGGTGGTGGTCGTGGAAGTGATGAAGGAGAGAGGAAGTTTTGAGTTGTTTTTATTTCCGGGAAAACCCACTTCATATTTTCCCGAGAAAATTTCATGTGTTTGAGAGAAAAAGAGAGGAAAATTAACAGGACGACTCAAGCTTTGTTGTTGTTGGTTTCAGACATGGAAGCTCTCAAAAGAGAGAGAGATAGAGAACTTGCTCTGTTTTTTTCTTTTTCAAGATTTGGTTTGTAAGAAGAAAGAGATAGAGAGAGTGATGAATAAGAGAATTACAGGTTGGACCATTGATGATGATAGATGAGAAAATCATTTAAGATTCAACAGTTACACCAAGAAGGGTGTGCCTCTTGAATCTGCAGGTTTTACGAAATTATATATGTAAACAAATTAATTGGAAAATAATATAAATAAATGGAATTGGATCTGATTAAACCTCAAGACATGCAAAGTCAATCAAAGACTAATTAGACGAAGAAACAAATCAGAGAATGAGCAAATATATAATTAATTGTTTTTCCGTAAATATATTGTGACCTCACCAAATCCCATGCTCCCTCATTTAAATCAACAAGACAAAGAACACCACCACTACCTCACAATCGACAAGATTAAAAAAAATATAACTTCATGGATAATTTCAAACAATATCGTATTTATTGTGTGTATTAAATTTGTATTTTCATAAAATACTAGTTCATCATTTGTCTGCACACACAAATTAAACAGATAAAAGAAAAGATATAAAAATATCATGAAAAGAACACGACTCCTAATTTTGAGCTAGATAACCAAATCCCAAACTATTATTTCCATTTCAAGATGTTCTTATTATATTTTATGCATTCAATTCCTTTGTCTTTCTTTTCGTTGTATAAATATTTTATACATTTTTTTCTGGTTTCGTGTTATGGTGTTATTTAATTAGGGTAGGGTTCAAATAATACGAGTGGAGCGAGCCGGAAGGAAATACTGAACTTCTTTTTCAAATAGAAAATAAATGTAGCTTGTAGCTGAATCACAACATTTCAATTTTCTGTCATTAAATTGAACGAACCATCAACTTTTATTTATTTATTTTTTTGGGTTTATTTATGGAAAGAATTGAAACAATTTCAGCCAGTTTTTCCTTATTTTTTGACGTCAGCCAATTTAAAAGCCAATGAATTTATTAAAACGTCGGTAGCTGCTAGCGCCCAAATGTATTCAGGAACTACACATTAAAATGTGTATGACGTGTGGGATTATAACATTTGACACATTATAGTGAATGTGAAATAGTTTTATAAACAAATTTGGAAACTGAAAGATGTGGAAAGAATACAGACAAGAGGACACGGAGGCGAGAAGTCTCAGAGCAACTCTGTTTATCGAGATTTGGTGGGTACCACTTTATTAAGTCAAACCAGAAGAAAACACTTTCCTTTTTTCCATTATTTTTATTTAGTTATAGGTTACACACAAAAAAAAACCTATTTTCACTTTTTTACACGAAACTCTCAAAAGGCTGTGTTTTGTTTACTATTAAAAGTCTAGATATATAGTATATACAATTATGGCATTAGTTTTGGGCAGTGGATCAACTTTTGATTATGCTGTAAAAGGAGAGAAATGAGGGTCGAAACAACAAATCAGCATTACAAGAAGGTTCGATTCCTTTTCATGTTATGACTTGAGGCGAATCTTGTGTTATGCACTTTTGATTAGTTTTATCATTCAGTAAAAGAATTTACCAGAAAGGTGTAGAAAAAAGTATATAAACCGGTTTATGTCAAGTTGTCAACGTCTTAATACCAAAATTTCATCACAACACAAACATAAAAGAAATTAAATGTAATGTGGTTACGTCAAATATAAAAATAGGGATAGTATTTTCATTTGATGGAACAATCATAACTTTTGTGTATAATTATTTCATAGCTTATTTTAAATTAACTTATGTCAACATAATTCGATCTACTTCTATCAAATTAGGAAAAGCCGTATGCAGTTTTCATATGATCATATACCCAATAGAGTACATACCGTATATCTACCTTTTTAGCCGTTATTTGTCGTATCATTATTTTCACATATCACAAATTTATTAGCATACACAAATTAATTGATAGATCTTTGCTTAGCAGAAGGGGGAATTGATATATCTTGTATTTAGTATATGTTGATAGTATAGTCAATCTGAAAAGGGACGTGCTAATTTTCTCACTCATATATTACCCTAAAAAAATTATTTTAAAAAATTTACTATGTCTCCATTTTATTTTATTTTTAAAAAAATTTACGAAGATACATATAAATATTAGACATTAAAAGTTTGGGTGCTCGATGCTTTGGCTATTGTTGGAAAGTCCACTAACTTTTTCGTAACCTACACATTTCTACCTAATTATTTAAATATTTCAAGGTTCTTTCATAACCTAAGAAATTTGAAGGAGGAAAACATGTAAAGAAGGTTACCTTCCAGAAGAAATAATATATACTATATATTGAAGATGTATATATTCGCTGTGTATAGATTTTAGTTTTTACATGTTATTTTCTTTCGGAATCACCTGCTCCCTTTGACCATGAAATGTTGTAATTATTCATGTCAAATTATTATATTAAATATAACTTAAGTTTATGGAAACATTGATATGTACACCTTCTGACCTTCCTTATGTTTAGAAACTTGTGATACACACAAAAGTTTTTAAATATTGATCGATATCAGTTACAAATTATATTAATTTTGTAGAACGACAGCAAAAAATGATTGTTTGGTAATATAGATAAAGAGTTTTTTCTAAATAAAATTTTAATTTTGGCACTTGGAGCGACGTTTTTCTTGCAAGGCAGGTTTGCAAAATCCAATATGTTTGACTTTAATTATTTTGTAAGCTTTTCTACTTTTTCCTATTAAGTAAAGGAATAAATTAGAATTCGATGAATACGATCATGCATTTTATCTGCTGAGATAAATATTGTATTGATTTTGCTTTTCCTGCCAACAACTTTTAGATTTTATTACCTATGTTATCAATACTTATTTTATACCAAACTCTAAAATTTAACATGACTAGTCCAATAAAATGTTCATCAGCATGCAGTCAAATATAAAGTCTCCTAGACGGACGAAACCTGCCCTTTAAATCACCTCTTCAGAATCTAGAGATGACATCTTTTTAATACTATACAGTTTCTACGTTGATTGAATTTTTAACAGAAAACATATACAAAAAAGGAAGAAAAGTATATGCAAAAATTAAATCATAGTTTTACAGATTTTTTTTAGTAACAACGGTCAGACGATAGACCCATGAGCCAATAGCCAAAAACATAATTAATAAAACTGGTAGAGTTCTTATACAAGAGTAGACAAAAACACAGATCAGGTTGTTTTGAATGATACGTTGATACTTAATGTGAAAATAATGAAAAACATCTTAGGGTTAGGAATTGGGATCAATAGGACAAAATAATATAGTGAACTTTTAAGTTAGATCTCCCACGTTCTTGTAACAACTAATTTGACATTACATGGTTTTAATTTTTTTTTTAAAATTCCACCTAAATTTGAATTTAAGAGATTAGTCAATTGTTTGAAATGTTGTCCATTCGACACCTTTTCTCACGAAACAATATTAAAATGTAACAATACACATTAAGGAGATATATATAATGAAAAACCGGACCTTATAAAGAGGAAAAGAATCCCCCATGTGCATGTGCTATACAGATAACATTTATTGCTTTGCCAATAAATTTCAGACCTTTGCTTAACTGTCCATCTAAATAAAATATATATAATATAATAAAGATTTAAAGTATCATAGAATGGTCTCCTAAGCAAAACCATCCGAAAACTTAACATATCGTTGAAATGAAGACTAAATATTTTGTTAAAAACTCCGAATTCTAAATGAATAGAACTATAAGACACATAACTCACCTAGGATTTGCTCTCTGTTATTTCTTTAGTTCTATGATATAGCTGCTGATTGTTGTACGTGTGACTGCTGTTGATTGTGGTACGTGTGACTGACACAATATAATTTTATTCTGTATGCTCCAACAATATATGTGTTGTGTCATCAATTCCATAGTTGTCAGTTGTCACATCCATAATGCTTTCACAAATATTACGAACTAAACTAAAGTATATGACTATATTCGGTGACCAAAAAAAAAAAAAACTAAAGTATATTCATTCGAAAGCCCTCGTATCCAGATTAGTGGGCTTGAGAGTGAAGTTTATAAGCATTTTAACGAAAAAAAAATAGTAGGCTTTCTAATAACTCTGGCCCAACGTTACGCGAGAGAATCGAGTGTCGCTAGCCAAACGCTGCGTTTTGCGTTTAATAGACAAACACGTAAAAAGGAAGAAGGAAGGAAGATTGGTCCTTTTTGCTTCTCTGGAAACGTCTCTGAACGAGACCATATTCTATAGATTTCGATCGTGAGAATCTAGATTCGGTGGCTGACGATACGAAGGCGGCGGATTGAAAAAGACAACCCAATACAATTAAAAGACGGAGCTTTGAAGCAATTTTGTTTAATTCAACCTTTGGAACAACAAATCCTCTCAGACTGATTGAATGAGAAACCCTCCTCCGTCTCTGCTCTCCCTCACCGTCAACACCGCAGTGTTAAATCTCTCTCGCATCAACGATCTCTCCCATCTACCTGATCACATCGTCCTTGACCTCTTCGCGGTAAAACCCCTTCCTCCTTTTTTATATTAGTTGGTTTGATTCTGGTTCTGGATTTTTCGAAGTTAGTGTAAATTTTGAAATTTTTAGGTCATCTTCCTTCGATTCTAAGAAGTTTTTTAAGTTATAGTGCTTTAGAGATTAGGGTTCCAGAATTGTAGTATATTATATGCTTTGTGAGGAATAGTTATTTTTGTGTTATTGATGATATCTTTTATCTGTCTTTAAATCACTGGTTGGTTTAGTGGATTAATTTGAGATATTTTGTGGGGTTTTTTTGCTTCATTACATATGGTTGATACTGTTTCTTAATTCTAATTGATTCCTCTTGCTGTTTTGTGATGCAAAGAGGACACTGAAAGCTGGGAAATTGAATGAGAGAGTTCTGAGACTCTTTATGGCATCTGGAAACGAAGAAGTTCTTTCTATTATCGACACCCTCAAAATCAAAATCAACGTTTCACCGATCCTTCCTACTCGTAAGTTTTAGTGTTACTCTTTTCCCCTTTTGATCTTACCGAAGCTAAAAACTTCATTACTTTCCACATTTGCAGGATGTCATGGGAAGTTTAGATTGAACGGAACTAGGCGTTAGGTGAAAGGTGAATGATAATTGCGATGAGCGAGTTTGAAATTCTCGGATAATTTAGGCAGAAACAACAATCTAGACAACTGCAGAAATACATTGCCAGATTGAAAGTCTGTATTTTCCTTCTCTTTGTGTGTAAATATCAAACGAAAGGGGTTATATTATATATAAGCTTCGTCTATTTTCCGCTCCTATGAACTTTTATACAATCATGTAAGCTTTTTGGTTGCTGCAGAGCTCTGTTATAGGTTTCTAAATTTTGATAGTTTGGTTATCTGAAGTCCAAGTCGATATCTCCTCTTATTAATAGAAAGATCGCGTATTTTAATCTTGGGTTGGTTTGGTTTCCTTCTGGGTTGGGTTTATTTGGTAACCGGCCGTTTCTGAGATTTATCGAAGTAGGCATGAGTTAGCTGGGATTTGGGGTTTTGTTGAATTGTCCGAGTAGTTTGGGATGCAGTAATGAACATGTGTTGTCATTTTTACAAGGTTGTCTATTTTGCAGAACCATATTATATCTCATTTGATAAAATAAGATGAATGCATCGAGTTACAAAATGATAATTTCAAACATTTGTGAAGATTGAACTTTCGATTTATACTTTTTGGAAGAATCAGAATCGCAATCTAACATTTTCACTCCTCATGATTTAGATAAAGTAGGATATGTTCACTCAATCTCGATGTTAGATCAAGCTAAGTTGCAATCCTCTATTTGGTATATGAGAAGGTGCAGAGGAATAAGAAGAAACTTTTTGATCGAGCTATAACTGATCATAGATTCTTAACAGAACTTATACTTCGCCTCTTCAAATCGAGCCATTGGAAACGAAAGCATAATTACGGAAATTGCCACTGTAATTAAACCAGCAATAACCTGTAACGAGCATTTCTTTGCATATAATAAATACAAACATACAAGTCGAAGAGAACGGTTCGATGATGTGATCAAAAATAGTTGGTACTAATTTTCAATTACATATTCTATTCATTTTTGTTACTTTTATTTACTAAATTATGTTACATGTAAAAACAAGTAAGTGTATTTTGTTTTTAAATGAGAATCAAAATAAATAAAAGAAAATCCAAATTTTATTCATATTTTGAAATGCTTTTTACAAACTTATGAGTCATGTTGCTAGTACATTTTCTATTAGGATTTTCTAGACTTTAGCATTATTTTCCTTGAGAACTTCATCGTCGTTTAGGCCCTGAAATACAAATAAACAATCTCATAAATAAATTCTTGGATACGAACTTCTCTAAAGTTAAAAAAAGAATATAGGTGATAAAGATTGGGAGAAATAATTACGGAATATAATCAATGTTAATAATCCCAGCGACAGGATTAGCGATCTGAGCAAAAGCTTCTCGGGAAAGATCGATCGTAGAAGCACAGCCACTGGGACAATGGTCAACGATTGTGACCGTCACGGATTTTCCGGTGCAAGGGTGAGGCACGCTGTTACGAGGTCCGGTGCATTTCACGGTGAACATTTTGCCACAAACTGACCATTGTCCCATAATTGATCACTCGCTGCAGCTATCATCACTCCTTTTTGTTTACCTCCGTAACATGCCGATGCTATCAAACATGAAATAAAAGACTAATGATCGTTATGATTTTATAACATTTCGCTATATCAAAATGTATAGATACGTTTGTTGTTATATATTTTTATATTTGGTTTATAATTTGGGTAGTAAACACACAAAATAGAATGTAAAATAGTATTCTTACGAGTGTAACTTGTGTAGAAAGTTCCAATTCCAGGAGTTGCATATGATATAGAGAAGAGAAAAACAAAAACGGTAGAAAAAACCACAATAATTTTACTCATGGTACGTGTTTACTTTTTTACTCTTTTTTCTGTAAGGGAAGACAAATATAATAATAAGAGCGTGTTATATTTGAAATGCGACATATCTATTTATATATTTGTTATATATCATATGACTAACTCTAAAATGCATGTATTGTAATTGCTTGCCATTGTAATTTCTTTGACTGTTTACATTTTTTGACGTGTAATATCTGTGTAACATTTATTGGAATTGCTGTTTACATTGTAATATCTGTGTTTTGACGTGTGTATACTTGTAATATTTAATTTCTACTTATCTGTGTTGACTAAAGGTTTGGAAACATTATTATATCCTCATGTGATAGCAAATTTATAGCCAAGACTCCAGAAAACGTTTATTAACTACGCTGATCAAATTTACCACATAAATTTCTGTTTAACACTCTCACAAAAACAATTTATCAAAAGAAAAAACTCTCACAAAACAAAATTATCCAATACATTCGTATTATCCCATTTGTCCTAAAATGTAGTGAAAAAAAAATTATGGACTAATTTATAAAATGGACAGTCAATAAAAATTGCAACCTATAAGCCGGTTAGAAGGCGAAAGTTAATGGGCCGAACGACATGATAAGGAGACATTATTCTAAACCAAGTTAAACCGGATCAAAATAGCAAAATGAACCGAAAAAAATGTGAGAAAGAATGAGATAATATTAAAAATGTTGCAAAGAACTTATGAATCTAAAGAAAGGTATGGTGGCATAAGGAATGGAGTTACCGAGGAAGCTGCCCTTGTCGGGTTGTCTTTATCACTTCTCACTCGGCATTACCAGATAGGAAGCTCAGATATAGGCTCCGAATGGTATCGTCCCACACGGTGCGAGACGGTTTTAATATTAATAAAAACAAACACATATATGTATGTATCATATTTTTTCTGCAGTTTTCATAATCAAAGTTAGGAGTTAGTAGTGGTTACTCGCAGAAGTGAACAGGCCCTTTAGCATGAGATTTCCGTAAGCCCACCATAAATTAAGCATTTGAGCCAATGAAATTTTTTATTTTATTTTACATTATTATTTAACAATATCAGCATTACACTATAAAATATGGATGTGACGATCAAATTTTTTTTTAAAAAAAATTGAGGTCCAAAAATTTCTTTGTAAATATGAAAATAGGTATGTCAATTGACAAGGAACGCAAATATTGGTGTAAAGGAGACTTTGGCTCACGACTGTCTCGAGTTAATCTAAGGATTAAGGACA
This sequence comes from Boechera stricta, assembly GCA_018361395.1. Classification (NCBI taxonomy): domain Eukaryota; kingdom Viridiplantae; phylum Streptophyta; class Magnoliopsida; order Brassicales; family Brassicaceae; genus Boechera; species Boechera stricta. The sequence goes on along the minus strand of CM031544.1, from coordinate 22,317,401 downwards.
AAAACTAGTTTAAAAGTTATCGTCAAACTCAAGCAGACTGATATAAAAAATGTCCGAATATTCCCGCATATAATATAAATAAATCCACACTACCTCCTCTATTAGACAAAACAAACCCTTTGTACAACATACTTTGAATCCATAAATTTTTCGATCTTCAAAATCCATAAATATCTCTCTTTTTATTTAGCCCTTAAACAGATTAAGAGTTTGATTCGTAAAAGAGAAGATTTTTAATCTCCGCCGCAAACCGTCCGATGTCGATAACTATTCCCTACGATGGCTCAATCTCCGGCGAGCCATCTCCGTCTCCGGCGCCACCAAAGGCGGACACGAAGAATCTACCAACGAAGATTCTATCCAACTTCCTCGTAGGTCTAATCATGATCCCTGTAGCTGTAATCGCCTTCCTCTTTATCCTCACGTCTCTTGGCTTCACGTTCTTCTTCGCTTTCTACTGGTTTCTTCAACGAAACTATCGCCACCGTCTCCGTCGCCTTCGCCGTCACGAATACTCAGATGGGTTGTCTCCCAGATGCGTGAAGAGGCTTCCCCAATTCAAGTTTTGTGAGCCTACAGAGTACGGAAGTGACGATTGTGTGGTTTGTATCGATGGATTCAGACAAGGACAGTGGTGTCGGAAGCTACCTCGATGTGGACATGTGTTTCACCGCAAGTGTGTGGACTTGTGGTTGATTAAAGTATCGACTTGTCCGATTTGTAGGGATAGGGTTTATAGATTGGAAGAAGGGAGACGATGGAGACCAGAAGTTGAAATTTTTTATCGCTGAAGATGTAGTTCTCTAAGTAGATTTGCAAGTGTGTTTAATTTGTTTGGTTCCTTTGATTTGTTATGATCATGTTAGCAGCAATTTTGGTTTTCATCAATAATCATGTACACTGTCTTTTTTTTACACAGCTCCACAATTGAAGCTTGTTTCTTCACTGTTTGAATTAGATCCGAATAGAGAATGATGAATTTCTGATAGAATTCAGCATAGTTTGAAGGTTGATTATCATGCCAATTGTTGAACTCAATCTGGTCAAATTACAGATTGGGAATTTGAAGTTATAACAATGTTTTTTACTCACTGTTTTACAGAGTTTGAAGTTCTATTTTCCGAAAAGTTTCGATATTTTCTGATCAGATTCTGTTGGATAACATGAGACTCAATTGAAATAAAGATATAAATGTTATCCATTTAAACATGTTGTTTATGTTACCTTGATGATTTTCTCATAATTCACTTGAGATTCAGTTGTTAATCATCAATGTTTCTGCTTCAATTTTCGTTTTCTGATTGGAATGTGAAACTGTGATTCTGTCGGGTAAGTGATTGTGATTGGATCTGACTACAGGAGTACAAGACTAAAAAAGCGTTTTTTTGTGACGTAGCAACGCCTAATTAGTGTTTATTGTTTAGTATTGTAAACTTGTACTAATGACTTTGATTAACTAAATTATGTCACCTAGTCAAATGTGTTGACTTTTTGTCTTATACCGATGGCTCAAATATTCCCATGAGAAACAAATATCCTTCCAATTTTAAAAAGGCAAAGAAGATACGCTCTCTGACTCGTCCCGTGACTCAGTGATTCCCTCGTTCAATCCTCTCCGGAGGAATTAAACAAAACCACGATCTTTCTCAGATTGAGAGAGAGTAGAAGTGAGAGTGTCAGAGACACGAATCAAAAAATGGTTTTAAAAAAATTCTGTTCCTAATTTTAATTTGTTTAGATAAAAAAGGGTTTGTTTTCTTGAGCTTGAGCTTCTTCTAATGGAGTTAAGGAAGGACAAGCTTCTTATGTAAGTTTTTTCTTTCTCTCATCTTCAGTTTCTGAATTCTCCGTTAGATTTACGTTCCGAGTCATATTAGCTCTCCTTAAAGTCGTGAAATTTGATTGCCCAGAAATAAAAATTAAGACTTTGGTTTAGATTTATCTCTTTGTTGGATAATACAAGTGGAATTCTATTAAATCAAAGCTCAAGTTCCGATTTTGGGTACTGGGTTTTACTTTAATCTCTATTTAGGGTTCAGATTGCAGATTCAAGTTGTGTATTGCTTAGAGACAAAATTCCCCTTTCTTTTGCCTTTGCAGGTTTTATTCAGAGGGGAAAGAAAGCAAAGAAGCTATATGGGCAGTGAATGATCCAATGAGCAAATCATATAAGCTCTCTTTGCCTTCAGCACTAAAGCCTGATAATCACTTACCGGGAAATAGACTTAGATACACAGATGCTTCTAAAGTTAGCAGCAACAAGTTCAAATCTTCAAAAGTCTCATGGTACAAGACAATTCTTGATCCAGGAAGTGAGATTGTCTTGAAATGGAATTGGGTCTTCATTGTCTCATGTATGGTTGCTCTCTTCATCGACCCGTTGTATTTCTTCGTGCCAGCCATTGGAGGAGATAAAAATTATCCCTGCGCAAGGACTGATAGGAGTTTAAGCATCCTTGTTACCTTCTTCAGGACAATTGCGGATCTTTTCTACTTGCTGCACATTTTCCTTAAGTTTAGGACCGGTTTTATCGCGCCCAATTCAAGTACTAGGGTGTTTGGTAGAGGTGAGCTTGTGATGGATCCTAAGGCAATTGCTTGGAGGTATCTTAAGTCTGACTTCATCATTGATCTCATCGCGACTTTACCACTTCCTCAGATAGTTATCTGGTTTGTTATATCGACCACAAAAAGTTACCGGTTTGATCATAACAACAATGCTATTGCTTTGATTGTGCTCCTCCAATACATACCTAGATTCTATCTTATAATTCCGTTAAGTTCTCAAATCGTTAAAGCGACTGGAGTGGTTACAAAGACTGCTTGGGCTGGAGCTGCTTATAATCTTTTGCTATACATGCTAGCTAGTCATGTATGAATTCCTCTCCATTATCTTCCAATATTTCATTTCATACTATGACTATTATCGACAATATAGCAAGGCTGTTTTTGTTTGAGCAGGTGCTTGGTGCGGCATGGTATATATTATCAGTTGATAGATATACATCATGCTGGAAATCGAGATGCAACAAAGAAGGTGGCCTAGTCAATTGTCAGCTCTATTACTTAGACTGTGATTCAATGTATGACGACCAACAGATGAATTGGGCAAATGTCACAAAAGTGTTTAAACTCTGCGATGCACGGAATGGCGAGTTCAAGTATGGGATATTCGAGAACGCAATCACGAAAAAAGTTGTGTCTTCAGACTTTTTCGAGAGATATTTCTACTGTTTGTGGTGGGGATTGCAACAGCTTAGGTAATTACAGAGATCATCCAAATTTAGCCTTTGATAATTTATTACAAGTTTTAAAATCTGATGGCCTTTTCCTGTTATTATTTTATCCTAGTTCTTATGGACAGAATCTGTCCACGACCATGTTCATGGGCGAAACCACATTTGCTGTTCTCATTGCAATCTTTGGTCTTGTCCTCTTTGCCCATCTCATTGGGAATATGCAGGTATGGATTCCTGCATTAGGATAAGTTTTAGAAGTCTCTGCTATTGTTCTTATGTTTCTTGGGTTTTGCCTTTTGTTTGTTAGACATATCTGCAATCTTTGACTGTACGGCTTGAGGAATGGAGATTGAAGAAGAGAGACACGGAGGAGTGGATGAGACATCGTCAACTTCCTGAAGAATTGAGAAACCGTGTGAGGAAATATGAGCAGTATAAGTGGCTTGCAACAAGGGGAGTCGATGAAGAGATTCTCCTGCAAAGTTTACCCACTGATCTTCGCCGTGATATTCAACGTCACCTATGTTTAGATCTTGTTCGAAGAGTAAGTTTTTCTATTGATTTGTTTATGCAACAAATGGTTCAACTTTTAGAGAATTATCCAAAAGATGATTTGTTTATGCTACAAGTGGTTCAACTTTTAGAGAATTATCCAAAAGAGACATATTTGGCTAACTACTATCGTGATTGTCTCTAGAAAAAATTGAATATCAAACACCCTTGTGAATATCCGTTTGTCTTAGGATTTTAGTAGGAGTGTTCAGTCCGGAGTTTGATTTGGTTTTAGTTTGGGATTTTTGGTTTTCCAGTTGTAGTGCTAGTTGCGATAATTTCTCTCAGAAATGCTTATCTCTGAATTCTGCAGGTCCCATTTTTTTCTCAAATGGATGATCAGTTGCTTGATGCGATTTGTGAGCGACTGGTTTCTTCTCTATGTACCGAAGGGACTTTCCTTGTACGTGAAGGTGACTTGATCTCAGAGATGCTCTTCATTATCAGAGGTAGACTCGAGAGTTCCACAACCAATGGAGGCAGAAGCGGTTTCTTCAACTCGATAATACTAAGACCTGGAGATTTCTGTGGGGAGGAGCTTCTTTCTTGGGCTTTGCTTCCAAAATCAACCTTGAATTTACCGTCTTCTACAAGAACAGTTAGGGCTTTAGTTGAAGTCGAAGCATTCGCTCTTCGAGCTGAAGATTTGAAGTTTGTTGCGAATCAGTTTAGGCGGTTACACAGCAAGAAGCTTCAACATACTTTCAGATTCTACTCTCACCATTGGAGGACTTGGGCTGCTTGCTTCATACAAGCCGCTTGGCGCAGGTACAAGAGAAGAGTTATGGAGAATAATCTCACTGCGATTGAATCAGTGGAAAATGAAGAAGTAGAAGTAGAAGAAGAAGAAGAAGAAGAAGAAGAAAAAGAAGAGTGTGTTGAGCAGAGTCCTAGAACAAAGATGAACATTGGAGTTATGGTTTTGGCTTCGCGTTTTGCAGCTAATACAAGACGCGGTGTTTCAGCTCAGAGAGTTAAGGATGTTGAATTGCCTCGGTTTAAGAAACCTGAAGACCCTGATTTCTCTGCTGAGCCAGATGATTGACAGATTTATAACCAGGAAAAGAAGCTGACTTTTTTCACAGGAGATTTTAATTACAAGAACACTACAGATTAAGTTTCCTGGTCCTTTGGGAGATATAAAGAAACTCAAGACGGGTTTTGGTTTTGTTGTACTATATAAGCTTGGAAAATTAATTTTGTTGTACTATTAAAGAACTCGTTTATAGATTCTCTGAATGTAAAGATGAGGAAGTTGAAGTAGATTATGTACAAATCACAGTCAAAACTTATGCTACCGTAAAGCAGCTCCCTACAATTTCATGGATCCAACAAGGAAAAAAAGGATATGTAAGCCCACTCGTGTAAAGCCAATATATCGTGGTTACTGTAGCGTTGAGAAATAAAATGGTAAGAAAAGGTTATTTTCTTGAGCATGTTTTGCATATTAATGTTGATACAAATTTCTTTAAAAAAAATATAGAGGAAGATAGACTTAAATCTATAGACACAAGATCATATAAATGATGGTTTGGTCCATGGGAAAAAGTTAGGATGTTTACTTGCTTTCTCTACTGACCGGGTTGTCTGTCGGATCAAATCATAATATATATTACAGGATTACATACATATTGGGGTTTTCTTTTCGGAATGGCCACGGGACCGGGCTCAATGTAATCATGGATTCTGAGCAGTAGATTTAAAAAGTCTTTGATATATTAATTAATAATCATATTGAATTCTTTTAGAAATTTCGAGTCCCAAATTAATAATATAAAAAGTTTTTTTTTTTTCTCTTCCCTTTCTCTACCCTCCTTCTTCTCCCCTTTACCTCGATGGTTCCTTTTCCGTTTCGAGCTGTTTCGTCTTCGCTTATGTCTAAGTTCGGAATCCTTTCTTCGGCTTAGAAAGAAGTCTCTGCTATTTACTCTTCCTACTTGGTATATCTTTCACAAGCCGAAGGCAAGTTGGTGAGTATAATGCTTAGCGCTTATTTCGCATCGCCTGTATAGAACTATGAAAGATAAACCTCGAGTAGTGAAGTTGGAATCTGACTTTAGTCCAACACTCTTCCATCGAGGTGGAAGTTCTGTTGTTCTTATTACCCGATACTTAGTAACCTTGAAGCTAGTCTTCTTTAGAGTACTAAGCATCGTTAGATTAAGTACCGCGTTCATTTTTCTCACCCTTGGGGAGAGTTAAGCGACATTGGATTTTTGGGAATGTACCGATCCCATAAGGACAAGGATGAGGAGTTGTTGCGAAAGTTGAAGGCAAAAGAAGTTGCTAGACCCGAGGAGGCAATCGAAATCCCCGACTTTGACAACAACGATCTCATCAACCATCACGCTAACAGTATCATAGTTTGAATCTTAAACCCGAACGCTATTAAGCCTGTTAATCTTGCCTCAGCTCTTTCTAAGATTTGGGAGTTGGAAGATCGCGTGAAAGGAAGGTGCATCAGAAAAAATCGTGTTGAGTTCTTGTTTGATCGAGCCGAAGATCTTCACAAAATCCTCAGAACAGTTTCTTGGTTCGTGAAGCTGGTTGGTCACAGGCGAAATCTGGAATCCAAATCCTAGCTCTGATTTTTTGGAATTAATCTCTTTCTGGGTTCGCTTGAAAGGAATCCCAATTCATTGTTTAAAGGAAGAAATCATTAAAAGGATAGGTGATTTTTTTGGAAGAACAAAAACAGTCGAGCTCCACGCTAAAAATTCTGATTCTTTGGAGTACGTACGTGCTAGAGTCTGGGTTCCAATAGCCAATCCGATTGTCTTCAAACAAGCTATCAAGTTCAAATCAGGAGATATCATCACGGTCGAACTCGAATACGAAAAACTCTCCAAGTGTGCTATAAGTGTAAACGTCTTACTCACGACCATCATCACTGTAAGTAGTCTCCTAGGCAAGAATCTTCTTCCCAGCAAAACTCTGCTCCTGAATCCCTCTAGTCTTCGGTTAAAGATTTTGTTCTACCCCCTAAGAAAGGGAAAAGGAAAGGGCCTTCAGAGAAGGAGAAAACAGTTGGGAATCCTAAGAAAAAGCTTGCCTCTTCTTCTACTATAATAAGCAGTCAGGAAAAGATTCTACAAATGACAACACATCAAAGACAGTACACTTTTCTTCTTCAATCTTAAACAGATTAGGCCCAAAGTCGGGGGTATCAAAGAGTAAACAGATAGCAACCGAACATGAGTGGAGGGTAAAAGAAGATCATAATAGAGCTCTTTCTTGGTGGGATCCTCAGAAAGAAAAGCAGGGTACAAAGCAGTCGCCTTCCTTAGTAAAAACACCTTTTTTTGCAATATCTCTTGCTTCAGGAAAATCTATCCAAGAAATGGAAGAAGCGGAAATTGTTCTATCTTCTGGGAAAAAAGTTAAAGCTAAGACACCAGTGTTTCAGTTTTCTGCTCCTCATGAAGATCTTGGTCCCAAAAGAAAACGTCGATCTAGTTCTGAGCGTAATAAGGCAAGAAAAAGATCAAAGCTCCAAAGTGCGATTTCTGTCCCTGAAAATCAACAGGATTCTCCTATTGTATTCGGTTCCAGCAGACTTTCTACAGAAGGAAAAGGAACAGCAGAGGAACCTGATCTCCACAAGACCTTTCAAGAGATAACTCCAAAACCAAAGTTTGTGGCTAGCCACAAACAACCCAAGTCCATATGAAGATCCTCGCCTGGAACTGCCAAGGCTTTGGAGGCGCATTGACAGTAAGGCATTTAAGGGACATGGTCAGACACCATAGTCCAGGAGTCCTCTTTCTTTCAGAGACAAAGCAGTCTCGTCGTTATTTGGAAGGAATTTGTGAGAGTTTGGGTTTTTTTAACATCCACACAGTTGAGCCAGTTGGTAAAAGTGGTGGTTTGGCAATGATGTGGCTTGAAGAAGTTGCTGTCAACATTCTTTCTTCCTCAGCAAGACTTATAGACGCAGAGGTTAATTGGAAAGGCATCCCTTTTCATATTACAGGAATCTATGGCCATCCAGTAAGTAATGCTAGAAGTCTTCTATGGGAAAGGCGTCAAAGAATGGGTCAACAAAAAGATAGTCCTTGGATCCTGTTAGGAGATTTTAATGAGATCACGAGCAATAATGATAAACAAGGAGGTCTTCTACGATCAGACAGCTCCTTTCAGCCCTTTTGTAACATGATAGAAGGATGTAATCTCTTTGAACCTCCCTGCCAAGGAAATCAACTCTCGTGGCACGGGGTCAGGCATGAAACACAAGTTCACTGCAAGTTGGATAGAGTTTTACTTAATATGGATTGTTTTCTTCTTTTTCCAGCAGTCATCAATGTTTATCTTCCAAGAGTTGGTTTAGATCACAGCCCTATTTTGACCAGCTTGAATGGGGAGAGTTTGCGGCACCAAAAATCTTTCAGGTTTGATCACAAATTCAGCTCCAAGCCAGGGTTTTCTGCTGCTATTCAAAAAGGGTGGATTCAAGATAAAGATCTGTTAATAGATAACTCTCTTGATATAGCCAACAAAATTTCTAACTGCAGAACAGAAATGGCGATTTGGAAGAAGAACAACAATCCAAACTCTCTTGTAAGGATCAAAGATCTCAAAGCAAAGCTATACAGGATTTCTCATCAGGATTCTATGGACTTGGAGGCTTTCCACAGAATCAAATAAGATCTCCATACAACCTACAAGGATGAAGAGACCTTTTGGAAACAGTTAAGCAGATCATCTTGGCTTCAGGAAGGGGATAAGAACACCCGTTTTTTTTCATGAAGCAGTAAAGCAAATAAGAGAAAAAACAAGATTCTCATGTTAATCAGCGAGAGTTCTGGTCGAGTTTTTTATGCAGAAAAAGATAAAGGGCAAGAGGCAGTGCAACATTTTACAAACCTTTTCACCTCTGAGCTTTAAGAAGGTTCCTCTATCACAGACTCTTTTATGCTCCAAGATTTGCAACAAAGGGTCACTCCAAATCATAATCTCCTTATGATACAAGATATTTCTGAGAAAGAAGTGAAGTTAGCTGTTTTTGTCATGGGGTCGGATAAGTATCCTGGCCCAGATGGCTTATTTGGCGTATTTTATCAGAACCATTGGGACACAGTGGGAGCAGATGTCATCTCAGTGGTCAAGGAATTCTAGTCTACAGGTATTTTAGACGGAAGGATTAATAGTACTAGTATCTGTTTAATCCCAAAGAAGAAAAATGCTCAGAAAATCTCAGAATTTCGTCAGATCAGTCTTTGCAATTACATATACAAGATTATCTCCAAGGTTATCTCTACTCGACTTAGAAGAATCTTACCAAATATTATTTCAGAGAATCAGGCTGCATTCGTGACATGAAGATTAATTACAGACAATATTCTTTTAGATGTCTTGTGTCTCCTCCCCTTCCTTTAATGTTATTATTAATGAGGAGCAATTTGGGAACATAGGACCTTCAAGAGGATTAAGGCAGGGCAAACCTCTCTCACCCTTCTTGTTTATTTTGGTAGATGAGGTTCTGGGGCATAGTTTTCAGAAGGCTATGGACAAGGATTAGATTCATGGCATTCAAGTAGCAGAAGGTTCACCAGCAATCTCTCATCTATTGTTTGCCGACGATAGTTTGTTTTTTTGCAAAGCAGATAAAAAAGAGCTGAAACAAGTCAAGATCCTTCTGGATGAATACAATAGGATCTCAGGGCAAAAGGTCAGTTTCGCAAAATTAAGTATAATCTTTGGGAGTAAGATTTCTGATGATACTAAATCTCAAGTAAAACTCTGGTCTGGTATTGAAAAAGAAGGAGGAAATGGGTTTTATTTGGGATTGCCTGAGGTTTTTAATGGTTCAAAACTGAAGACTCTAGGTTTTTTGGAAGGAAGAGTAGACATCAGAATCAATGCCTGGAGAAACAAGTTCCTTTCTCAGGGAGGGAAGGAAACACTGTTGAAGGCTGTTGTTTTTGCCTTGCCCACTTACACCATGTGGTGTTTCCTCCTGCCCAAAACCCTCTGTCAAAAGTTTACCTCAAAATTATCTAACTTTTGGTGGAAAGATGGCACAACAGGTAAGGGTATTCACTGGAAATCATGGAAGAAGATGGAAAGATAAAATGGAGAGGGAGGAATGGGATTTAAATTTAGAAGGTTTCAACCTTTTCCTTCTTGGAAAACAGCTTTGGCGCCTATCCACAAATGAGGACTCTCTGCTCAGCAAGGTTCTTAAAGGGAAATACTTCCCTGCTTGCTCCCCATTAGAAGCTTCTATTGGTTCGAGACCCTCCTTTGCCTGGCGCAGTATACACAGTACTCAATCTCTGATGAAGTTAGGGATGAGGAAGAATTTGGTAACGGCTCCAATTTGAGTATTCTTAAGGATCCATGGCTCTCAACAGACCCGCCTAGACCTCCCATTCCTAGGCCAGAATTTGATCCTGACTCTTACCAACTCTCATATTTAAAAGATTTCTATTCTGATCAATGGAATATTCATAGGATTAAAGAAGGATTTGCGGAGTCTGAGACACAGCTTATTTTGCAGATTAAGCCAGGGGAAGAAATGCAAGAGCAGCCTTCTCCTGGATCCATAACAAGCGAGGGCTATACACGGTAAAATCTGGTTATTGGCTCTGGCAGAATCGTATAAAGATGATAGAAGAAGTTGTGGCAATAATAAATCCAAGTCTCAACCCTCTCTTCTCGGCGATTTGGAAAGTCAAAGCTCCCTCAAAGATTAAACATTTCCTCTGGAGATGTTTTTCAGATTCTCTAGCTGTTGGGAAAAATATGTGCCAGAAAAGACTCTCTAAAGATGGGGCATGTCCAAAATGTTCAGAGAAGGAGGAATCTATTAATCATATGCTTTTTCAATGCCCATTCTCTAGATTGGTTTGGGTCCTCTCACCTCTCGGGTATCTCTTTCATCTTTTACCTAGCAACTCTCTCTTTGAGAATTTTAGTGTTTTGTTACTCCCCTCACTTGGTGAGAATGGTGATGGAAGGGAGAAATAAAGGTTCAAGAACTAGCCATGGATCCTATGGCTCTTCTGGAAGAATCGTAATGATCTCATGTTCTCGGGTATCAAGGAGCCTCCTGATGCGGTTATAAAGAAAGCTACAGAAGCTGCAAATGAATGGTATCAGGCAAACACTTCCCTGGTAAGACCTTTATCTCACGGATCATCTCTGTCTCATCAAAAGAAATGGTCTCCACCGTAGCCTAATTTTTATAAGTGCAATGTGGATGGATCATGGAAACAAGACTTAGGGAAAAGTGGAATTACCTGGATTCTGTGGGATCATTCGGGAGCAGTCAAGCATCTTGTTTCCAAATGTCTTCCTGGTCTTATCTCTCCATTGGAAATAGAGGCGACAGCTTTGGTTTGGGCCATCTCCTGTATAAATGTTCAAGGGATCCACAATGTGGTCTTCGAATCGGATTGCAATGTAATCCAAGCGGTAAATCATCTGTCTCAATGGCCTAGGCTCCAGATTTTCACTTCGGAGATTCACGGGTTTAACCTACCTAGTCTCAATTATGCTTTTCGTTTTACAAATAGAGAGAGAAACAAATGTGTTGATGCCATGACTAAAAACATTACTTTATGCCCCATCTATTTTGCTCTTCTAGATGTGTTTTTGCCCTTGTGGCTTTTATACTTTGTGGAATTTGATAACTCTTGTAATCAAACATCCAATATTTTGAATTAATAGAAATGAGGTTCGAGTTAAAAAAAAAAAAAATTAGGGAGCTTGTGCATGCACGTGCACATAAAACCGACCTTGAATGAAAATATCAGTACATATGGCACAACAAGTTAAGATTGAAGGGAAACTGAACCATGAAAACATTGGTTTTATTAATATTTGAAAAAGCCTTTTTAAAACATCTATAGTTTTAACCGAGATTATGCATTTTCATTGAATAAGTGAGTTATTCGACATCTCAATTTGATTTTGAAAGTAACCTCTACACTATAAAAGCAGACATGCATGATATGTTAAGAGATGCCATTAGTAGTTGTACCTTATAGTGTGTAGTTGCTCACTACAGAAGTTATGTTCATGTCCCCTTTCCAAAAAGCTAAAATTCAACATTAGGTTTCAATCATGTAAGGTTGAGATCTGCGACCCCTTTTAGTTATAATTTAATTCATATTTATATTCGTAAATCATTATCTTCACATACTTTTCATGGCTATAATTAAAATAATTAAAGAGAAAAGACTAGAAAAATATATTAAATAGGAAACAGGTCTTTGAGTAAAGTTGCAGCATTTGCTGCATTATTTTATTTTCCACTTGAAGACTATTCAATTACATTCTCACATTGGTGTTATTATGAGTTTCTTTTTGTCACTTCGAGATCAAGTATTGGCATGGTGTATGATGAATCTTTCTGTGAGATAAATTGAATCTAATTTAATATTTAAGAATTTTCAACTACTGCGGTGTCTACTGCCTTAATCTTCTTACTTTTGGCTGACGATACACTTAACTATGAAAAATATTTAACTATGAACTAAGAAGTGAGGAGACATAATGCAAATCCACCAAAAAGATAGAGAGAGACCATGAGGTCCATATATATAACTAAATAATTGAATGATATAAAGGCATGTTTTGGTTTGTCTTCTCCTTGTTCTAGTGCTTCTCTTTGGCACAAATCCTGTTATTTCAAAATAATATTATAGTATATCCCCTTAATGATTTGTTGTCAATAATTAGGTTATGACCTGCTTTATTTCAAACAAATCCATATTTTTAATACTCGAAAAGTATGGATATGCTTTAAGTTATGTATAAAGTAAGTACCACAAAACTTCAGCCTTATCTTCCACTCATAAATATTACTATAGTAATATCTCAAAAGACTAAGAAAAAAAGAGAGGCAGTTTTGGAGGCTTTGTCTTCAAATGTCTAGCAGGGAACCGAAGTTATTTGACTTATATCACGACTATAGCAGCAAAAAACTGGTTTGAGTAATTCAGAATATATCTCAAAAACATTTTGTAGACTTAATAAGTGGTCCAGAAGACTTTCAAACAAATTAATATTATAAGATCTAAAAAATATGTACTTCGTGTCGAAGATCGATTTTAATCAATTAGATGTACTATATAATAGCTACTACAATATTGAATTTGAAACTACTCTGAATTTTAATAGATAAATCCAATAGAAATATATGTACAAGGGACCATGTGAATTCACTACGCATGCATGTAGTTGTTAAGTGGTAGATATAGATATTAATGTCCAAAGAGAATGTGACTACTCCTTTCATATTAGCTGTTAAATATATTAGCTAGACTGAAAAAATGGTAAAAAAAAATAGTTCGTGATTACATATGATTAAAATCGTGGATGTACCGAATGTAATTTAAAATTAGATCCAGCAGTCCTAAATTGAAAATGAAAAGCTATGGCGTCATGTAGTTTAGATCACTAGACCAAGTGTCGTAGTCGTTTCTTGTTATCATACGTTTAGTTAGGTTTAAATTTATTATCGGTGGTTGACCGGTTTGTAGGTTGAGGCTTTGAATCAATGGTCATAGTAAATGATAAGTATGACCCCAAGAGCAGAAAAGGACCGATCTTTACGTGTGGTCCGATCGCCTTACATTTTGAATTTTGAACACGTTTTGGTCAAACCGGTTTGGTAGTTTTCAACTTTGTTCTGAACTAATATTTCTCTAAATCGCGTATTGACCAAGTGACACTCAAAGACGACTAAATTCCAGTGAAATTGAAACCCGAATGTCAAGATGTTAATCAACATCCTAATTTAAACTCTGAACTATAAAAAAAAGTTGAGTTTAAATACAGATGTCGATACACTATTCAAGATCCAAGAGCAGTGGACAAAAAAAATTTGGTAGATGCAGATAATGTAGATCAATATAAAACGTGACCAAAATGTACATAACATTGTTATTTTTTTTGTTGATTTATATTTAAAAAGGAGGAGAATATACATAAATAAATTAACCAGAAGAATATGAGCTGTTGACCCAAAAAAGAGGAGAATATGTGCTATGAGATTAGAATTTTCATGTTTAAAAATTTAGAACTAAACAAAACCATGACCAAATTCTGTTGTATATAAATATAAAGATACGAATAAAGTGATTAGAAACATCATATAGTGGAACATCTCCACCGGAAACTATACAAAATATCGAATAGAAATATGCACGAGGTTCCTTGAATTGGCTATCAAGTAATAAACATTATAAACCTTTTTTGTTAAAAAAAATCATTATCAATCTTCCTAGTTTTAATATCACTAATCACTACTTTGATTTAGCACGAATATTTCCTTTACTCCAGCGTATTTCGAATGAATTTAAACAATTAGCTACAAAATCCAATTAAAAATCTTTTCAAAAAAAAAATCCAATTAAAATGTCATATAAATGAATAAATAAGCTGTGAGTTATTAGTCTGATATATTGTAAGGAATTTTTAAATAAACTAGATACAATCTCGCACAGCGCGTGATAATATATATTTTTAAGTAATGTTAAGTATTTTTGAAAGAGTTACGGGTTTAAACTTATAAAATATATGCTTCATTTGTCGTTGTAAGTTTACATTAATAATTGTGTGCAACAAAAAAAGTTTCTTATAACTATTCAACAGTAGATAAGGATGACTCATCTAATATATCTTGATTAATATTTGAGACAATATAGATCTTGATTTTTTAGAACAATAACTTGAAAAAAAAATTCAAAAATGCTCAAAAAGCAAAGAATCGATTAGATGTTACACACCATAGGTTCACTCTACTGTTTTAAAAATTATACACAAACAGTATTCAACATTAGTCATTATCGACATTTAAATAGCTGAAAGATTTTACAGAAATTATGTAAATAATGAACAATGCAATCGTAAAACTTGCTTTTATTTATAGAGGATGGAAGTGTGTTAAACAATCTAGGTTTAGAGTAAAAAAAATCTAAACAATAAATGAATTCACGATTGGGAATATTCACTAAAATTAATTATTTTAGTTATCTCATCATAGTTTTGGTATTAATTATTTAATATATTTTTTATATATATGATAATTATTATAGCAAATGGCGAATGTAAATTATTTAGATAGCACGAATTATTTTTAAAAATTCTAGTATCATATTCGAATATTATGTAACAAAATAATTAAAACCAAATAATTTATATTTTATTTTGATTTTTAAATCTTCTATAAACAAAAAATGAATTAAAATATAGATTATTATCTGATCCATATAATGTGGATTCAATGTTTTCAAAGAAATTCTAAATCCTAACTGCATATTTAAATTTATGATGATGAAACTATTAACAAAATATTAAATATACTGTATGATCTTTAAGATTTTGGTGTATTTATCCATGAAAACTATTTTTATGCATTATCACAATTATGAAAATTATGATAGTAAAAATCTAAATAATGTTTCTTCCAAAACAGAAAATATTTGAATTAAAAAGAAATGTTTAGCATAATCGTGTGAATCAAGATTTTCTTTCATAGATTTGCTTTTTAGTCGACAAAAAAAAACCTTAATGAGGAAATTAGTGTGTACTTTTCGTAATTACAAAATCTTAACAAATCTTAATTTTAAGATTTTAATAAACAAATCTTAACAAAATCTTCAACTATAAATATTATTTCGTAATTTTCATAAATAAGAAAATTATATTTAATGACTAAAATACCTTTAATGAGAGATTAAAATTTGTTCTTTGATGTAATGGTAATGTGATGTAAATATTTACACTTTTTAATATTTATTTATAAATGTAATTTTCAAATAATATATAAGGTATATTTTGGTCCATGGGAGTGGTTGGATTTGCTGCTTTCATTCTAAGGTAAAATAAAGACAAACCACATACTAGCCGAACCCACCTAATATTTAAAAAGTACAACTTTCTACTGAAATAAATGTCTCCTGAATATTACAGAACTTTAATATATAGTTTTTCATAAAATTGGATCTGCTAAGAGACTATAATATATTCTACAAAACTCCAAGAAGAAACATACGAAAGAATAATCAAATGTAACCTTGAATAAAAAAAATATCCACTATGTCCCCAATAAAACCTCTATTGTTAATTAATTCCGATCGTAGTTGTCACCATTTTAATATCTACTTTCTACTTTCATATATAAAGTCTGTGAATTATAATTCTTAGCCGTTAATTGATTTTGATAATTTTTTTATAATATGTTTAAATGTTTTACCGAACTCTTCCTCACCCCGCCAAAGACGGTTCGGAGACATCATGATATTTACATCTTTACCCTCACCAATTCTTAATTACGAATCTACCTTTCACCGGAAAAACAAAAATCAAACGATCACCGTTCTGATACTACTCGGAAGATAGCTTCTGGAGATTCTATCATTCAAATCATCTTCAAGCTCAATCCTAATCACAGAATCTTCCGAAGATGAAACTCGAGACTTCACGCTTTTCAAGCTCGAACCCATTGCTTCCTCAACCCATTCTTCTAAGCTAATCTTACTTAGCCAAATCGCACCAGCGATTCTATCTAAAGCATCGTCTTCAATCTCCATCGTTAATCCATCCGCGGGACCGTTAGAGAAACGTTTCTTTAAAGATTCCGCCGTTCTGCTCTTGATCGAATCAAAATCGACCGGTCTAAAGAGTATAGTATCGTCTGCTAAAGCCACTAGCTTTTGAACGAGGTTGCTATTATCTTCTTGATCGTGCTCGATCGTTACATCGCTGGACGAATCGAATTCAGCTGCTTCGTTCAAGTCGAAACAGATCTCTTTCCTCTGCTTTGCTTGGTCATTGTCGCTATAAAGCCAGTTCGGTTTTCGTTTTCGGGTTTTGCTGCTGTTGCAAACAGAGAGCCTCAATTGCCATCCTTTGCTCACCAGAGACTCTAGTCTTGTTTCATCGATAGGAGTAACGTTTTCCGCTGAACGGAAGGATGAATTAGCTGTAAGGATTATAATGACGTTCCCTAGACTAACCTCGCGCCCATACGAATCGCAGATTCTCCCTCGTTCCATCGCTAGCTTCACGTTGTTACGTAGCAATATATCCGCTTCATCGATGTCTTCCAAAACAATAACCGCAAAAGGATTTCTTCTCACTGCTTCCGTGAATCTATCCAACGCTGTTTTACCACGAATGTTTAAACCATCATCCGTCCTGGAACCAGAACCGAGGCTGATGGTTATCGGTTGGCTCCCCGAGACAAGATCTGATAACGCAGACGCCATTTTGCCCTTCCCGGCTCTGTCTGGACCTGTAAACATCAACCATATATCTCCCTTCGATTTCCCGTTTCCGTGTTTGCATTCCGTAATCGCTGCTGCTACCGAAGACGCTGCATCGTGCTGCCACCAAACGCTTTTCGCTAAGCCTTTTAGTAGCTTCTTGAATAAATCGATATCAAAGGAATCTCCTAGCTTTCCGAAACGCCCTTCTCGGGTCTTCTTCTCCGGTGAGGATAAAACTCTGTTAGGCCGTCCAAGAACCAAATCTGTCCCGACCGGACTCCCCGGTGGAGTTATGTCCGATCTTGAGTTTAGTTTCATCATAGGCAACGTAGGAGGAGCAATTCTTTCAGACACAGACTGATTCGAATGTAAACGCAAACACAAGTCGTTCCATTTCTTCTGCAACTCCATATTCTGTTGATTTTTCGTCTTAAAAAAAAATTCAAGATTCAATTCTCACATTCTCTTTCCTTAATAACTTGGAAACTAATTTGTCAAATTACGTACCAGTTTCTTGTCACCATCATCGTTAGCTTTAGCGTTCTGCAACCACTGTGGCAAAACCGACCGGTTAGTTCCGGTTAAATCTTTTTCCACCTTAGCTACGTCGTTTTCATAACTCTGCAAACACCGAGAGCAACAGCTCATTTTACCCATCGGAATCTGAAAGCTTCTCGTCGGAGATATCGACTCAATTGAAATAATGTTATTGCTTAATAGCATAGCGTTGTTATTATTGTTGTTGTTGCTCCCAAGTCTAATCAAAACAAAAACATCAAGAATCAGAAAAATTGAAACTTTCTCAAAAATCAAAACATCAATTTGAATAAAGAACCGAACCCACCTTGGGAATATCGCCGGAATTGACGATTTTGCGGCGATCGGAATAGCTTGAAGATCCCAATCATTCTCCATTGATGGATAATAAACTTGACATCGTAGATAAGTCTCACAAGTAGCCGTACCAATGAAACATAACCTTCCTTTGTATCTCTCCAGAAGCTTCCTCATCTCCGTCACAGCTCCACCGTTCGCCGCCGGATGTTCAACTAACCATTTCAAATCGCCGAGATCAAGAACAACACCACCACCACCGATCCGAGTCTCCACCAGACCAGAGATTTCACCAAACCTCGTTGCTAATTGTGAAACTAACTCTTTCTCTAAACGGATCACCTGAAAATTACGAAGCGGTCCGTCGGAGAATTCGCCGTTCTCGATCTTTTCAAGAATCTCTTTCACCAGAATTTGAGGCTCTGAATCTCCGACGAGAACCGGGTTACGTTTCCGGGTTCTGATCATTATCTCAATGACCCGTTTCGCTTCATCTGTCCTCTGTATCATCATCCCACTTTGCATCCCCGTGTTCTGTAACCGGGGATTAAGATAAAGATTCCGGTTAACCGGTGACGGTAAGGAACGATAACCAAACCCAATTGCAGACGGGTTTAAAATCCCGGGTGGCCCGGTTTGTCTCGAATTAGAAACAGAGTTACCAATCAGCGACTGTTCGATCGCTGATTTCACGGCGGGGCTAGAGAAGCTAGCTTCACGCATGACCCGACTCACACTAGGGTCATCAAGAATCGATATTATAAGCTGCTCAAGCTCAACTTTAACGGCTAAAAGTGGCTGCTGCTGTTGCTCAGGACAACCACGTCGTTGATGAGCTTGAGCGCGTTTTAAAGCCGCGGTTAAAGCGTTTGAAAGTATCGGTTCTTGCGTTTGCGACGGAGAAGAAGAAGGCGACGAAGTAGTGGTTGTAGTAGTTGTAGTAGGAAGGCGTTCGAGGGCAACGCTGAAACAGAGCTCAAGAGCTCGACACTGAAGTGGGTGAGATGAGTTTGGGTGAGATTTGATACAAGCTTGTCGGAGATAACCAGAGGAAGAAGATAAGAGAGTAGCTGCCACGTGAAGCGGTGTCGTGTGGCCATGGTTACGACGTGTCGCTTCCGCAATCGACTGGTTTAAAACAGTCGCTGCTTCCGGCGTCAGCGTTTGCTGTATTGTAACCAAATCTGCTCTCATCTCCAAAAACTCAAAAACTTTTCTCAGCAAGAAAGTGTTTTTTTTTTTTTTGGGTTTCTTCAACTTTGTTTAACTTATAAAGAAGAAACCTTTGCATAAAGAACTTTTTGGACCGGCCAAGATATTAAAATTTTAAGGGTCACGAAAAAATGCAGAGGACAAAAAAAATTGTTTTAACAGGTAAAAAAAGAAAAAAGGATCAAACACAAAAGATAGCTTTTTACAGGAAAACAAAAGGGCGATCAACAGAAAGGTAAAAATCGAAGCTTTGTTTTGAATTTCTCTCTCTCTCTTTCTCTGATTTTGTGGATTTGCTGCAGTGTGTAAGCGCGTGGGGAAAAAAAAAAGAAGTTGGAGAAGAAAAGGAAAGATGGGATCATTTGGCTTCACAAAGAACTTGAAACTCTTTCATATTATAGCTTTTCAATGTATGATCTTATTTGAAATTTATTCGACGCCAAATATTATAAGAAAAGGATCTATTTTGCTCTTTAACTATGCACATATCGTATTAGATACCCATCAATCTTTGTCTTTTTTATAGATCTCCACTCAAAAAGTGTCATAAAGATAAATATCCACTGAAAAGAACTAATCAATTTTGCCATACATTAAGAACAAACCCGATAATAAACCATATATCGATATCGAATCAATTTTAAAATCCAACCGAACAATAAATCCAACCTGCCCGTATATCACATAAATCCGACCCGATTTCTGATTAAAATACCCAAATCCCGCAAAAGAAGAACCCTAAAATCCCTAAAATCCCTAATTTCATAGATTTCTCATTTCTCTCAATTTCTTCAATTTCGATGACTGAACTTCGAGATCATCAAATGTACGAAAAGAGTTGTTAGTGTGCGATGTTGGTGTGGGAAGAAATCGCTCAAGATCTCCAAATCGGACCCAAATCCTGCCGAGATATTTCCGCTGGTTATGCGATCAAAGAAGTTAATACAAATGCAATGTTTAATATTGAATTATAAATGCTTTGTTTGATTGATTTTAAATTTTCGATTTTCGGGTTCATAGCTTATAACGATAACCACATTTTGATACGAGGCATCATTGAAAGAGGTTTCGAGTCAGCCAAGAAGATATGAAGGAGACAAAGCATAAGATAAGATTTGAGAAAATGCAAATGGAGATCGAGAAAGAAATCATCGAATGATGATTGAATTCAAATGTAGTTAACAAGAGGATGATGATTGTTTTAGGCGGAGGTTTTATAATCATGGTCTTAAGCTTCAGCTTGAGTGAATGTGTCAAATTTGGTCTTTTTAAGTGAATTTGAATATGTGAAATGCTCTTGTTTTTATGGTAATTTGTTTTTCATATAAAACACATAAAACCTCATAATACAAGTACAAAACCTGATTGTTATGTAATGACAAAGACATAATCCAAAAAAACAAAGCATTGTCATATCCAAAACATTAAAGTAACCGATCATATGCTAAAAAACTATAAAGGACATTAAAACCAATTGCACCATTAGTCTTTCTACTTCCTACTTCTTCCATTAGTTTTCCTACTTGCTTCCATTACTCTTCCTACTGCTTCCATTAGTCTTCCTACTTCCATAAGTCTTCCTACTTGCTTCCATTAGTGATACAACCATCCATTTTGGCACAAAGTACTACAATAAAAACAGAACATTAGGAATGTAAACCCTTTAAAACTCAATTAAGATAGAAAAAAACAAAGTGTTTAATTTTCATTCTTATGGAACCTAATTATGATTGCACCCAGCCACAATGCATGATCCGCTTGCCTGGAGACTCATTTACACATCTCTTCCTCTTTTTTTAACCTTCTTCCTACTCGGTAGATTTGGCTCGTGGGACATGCACATTATCACCTTGAAGGCCAAAAACGTGCACCTCTCGTGGAACAAGACCTGTAGGTGAGCCTCACATTGTAGCCTAAACCATTCACAGACATAATCCTCAGTAGTGAGCTTCTTTTTCAGAATCACTCCATATGCATGCTCACATGGGATTCCACAAATGTCATATTTCTTACAGGTGCAAGTCCTCTTTGTCAAGCTAACTATGTAAGATTGTCCACTCAGCTTAACCTCAAACATCCCATTTGTGATGCTGCTCAACTCGCACAAAAAAACAGCCTTATGCTCAGCTGCAAGAAAAGTTGTTGCATATGGTGTACATATACCTGAAAAACACAAACACAAAACCTGAAAAATAAACACAAAACTTTACAACACAAAACCTGAAACACATTATATGTTCTATTTTTGGTAATTCAAGCTCCACGACTTTTATCAATCCCTGCAACATAAAAACACAAAGTAAGTATAACAACAAATTAAAGTAAGAACAGAAAAACACATGTTTAAGCATATACGTTTTGCCGATCGGAGACCATAATGAAACCATCTCCATCACATAAACCAAGATCAATCTTCAACCTCCTAACAAACCATAGCCAATTATTTGTGTTATCAACTTGATCAACACTCCACGCTATTGGGTAGATTCCATTGTCTGCATATCTACCTAAAGCAACTAGTAATTGTCCATTAATCTTTGCTTTCAAGAAACAGCCATCAACTCCTATTAGTGGCCTACAAGTTTGTTTCCATGTCCTCCTAAGGACATCAAAGCACACATAAAAGCGGCTGAACACATCCTCACCTTGATCATTCTTCACCGTATCAATCTTCAACCAACCTTATTTGATCTAATATCTCAGCACCATAATCTTGTACGTGCAACAGTAAATCATAATTTGATCTATCCATTTCAAAGCTTTATTCCTACTTGACATGCACCTACTAACGAGATCTTCCACCGCTTTTAATAATTTCTTCTACCTGAAAGGCATGAAATATTATGGTTCTCTCTAATCTTATCAAGAAACAACCTAGCTATAATCGGGACCTTAAACATCTCACACTCTCCATTGGGACACAACTATGTTTATTCAATAACATAATCCTCTAAATCTTATCTCTTGGAAGTGATGAAGCACACACCTTCCATTCACAGTCTTACTACCCACATTGAAATCTAATCTTTGCCATACCAGATTGCTTGATGTTATACCCAGTAGTACATAGTCTGCGATCGCTTCTGAGCTGGCTCCATTGTTCGCCGATTGCAATGTCCCATCACCACGAGGCATGTGATTAAACTCTCTCCGAATCGCTTCGCTGCCATCAATTTCGCTCTAACTTTCGGGATACACATCAACGATTCTTCTTCTCTTGTAAACTCTCAGCAAGTTTTTTACATAATACTCATCTCGATCTTCTGCTTCTTTGTCGAACTCTCGATCTCTTTGTCGTTGTTTGTGATTCGCGGATGATTAAAGCCATTTTTGGGATTTCGCTGCTCCAAGAATGGGAAGTTGGGTTTCGATTCGAGAATAGGGGGAAGTTGATTTCGCCAATCTATTTCGATGAGATGAGATTAAGTGAATCGATTTGGGAAAATCACAAAGAGGAAATATGATTATGATTTCAGGGTTCATAATCTGTTTGAGATAAATGAGAAAAGGGATAATTTGTTTAGATTTCTAATCGTGGTTTATATTTGAATCGGATGAGATTAGTTTAATCTGTTTAATCGGTTTAACTTTTTTTTCGTTATTTGGTTAAGAAACACTAAACCAAGCATAACCGACTCGTGTATTTAAGTTTGCAACTTTTTTATCGGGGATATATAGGATTGCAACTTATATATGGAGATTTATTTTGCGCTTTTGAAGAGATCGAAAGAGTAAAATTGGTGGACGTGATGCATCCATAAAGAAAATATATCGTTTTTTCAATATTATAAGGAGCATCATTTCAAATTACAAAAGTTTCCTTTTGTGTCTGAGGCATTTGTTCCACTATATATATTGTCATTAGCCTGTGTCTATAGCCGTAAAGTCATTAACTAGGTTTGAAAAATCATAGTTTCTTCATTAACATCCAATTAATATTCGTAAATTGAGACACAATTGTTAAGATTAAAATACCAAGATAGGTCTAAAAAGAACGGAGTACGATGCTCTGTTTTCAGTGTCATCTTTCGTAGTTCTTTATTTTTTGGTGTATCTTTAAAGATATTATTGTTCCACTAATTTGAAAATTAAAATAATCATCAGAATTTTTTTTTGGGTCTATACAAGTACATCAAGAAGATAGAAGAACATCATAACTTTTTTTTTATGTAAGTTGCTGCTATACTGTTGAGAACTAACTTTTGCTATTTTAATGGAAAATATTAGAAATTTGATATTTGATGTTACTAGTTAGTAATTTAAACGTTTGGAAAAAAAGGAAAATCCACAATTAAATTACTATATTCAGATGAGTGTGGAAAAAAAAGGCAAACCAACTAATAAAGTAATTGATGACGAAATAAAAGGTTGAATCTAGTCAGAGTAATGAGACAAAAGAAGTCACGCGTTTAAAAGTAGCGCGTGTACGAACATTGCTTGAGTGCTTTTGTGACTCGTGAGATCAGGTGCTTATCAGTGTACATCACGCGCTGTTGAAAAAGTGTGACTTTTGTTTATTCCTTTTTAAAAGAATATATATATATTTTGGGGGGTATTTTTATATAATCACACGCAATCCCTGCAAAAGGAATCGACTCAAAAAAGCTTTTTCACCTTTTCGTATTTTGCCTTTTTTCACCTCTCACTCCTCCTGTCTCTTTTCCGCCGATCTAAAAGGCTCTTTCATTTTTTTTTATTTTTTTTTGGAGTTAGAATTTTGGTAAATTAATCTTTAGTCAGATAATCTTGTCACTTTATATTATAGTCTATAATATTGAGTTTTTTTATTATTATTTATGTTTTATTGATATAAGTTTTGTGAAATACAATTCAAATTCTCACAATCTATTTCAGAAGATATAACTTAACTTTGTTTTTTTTTAAAGAAAAAGAGAGAGAGAGAGGGGGAAAAAAAATGAAAAGGTTGGTAGAAAACATAAATTTTACGAGTTGATTTTGTGACTCGAAAATCATAATTTTGATTCATGTCTTTACGTGTATAATTTTTAATATTTATAAAAATGAGAGAATTAGAGTACAAGTTTTTAGTCAATTATTGCTTCAGACTATTATAGCTTCTGTGTTATAATGTATCGATCATGTGCCAGTCTTGCTTTTAGATTTTGGAACTGAAATACAGTCCAAAGTGTCACAATCATTTTGAAAAAAAAAACATACTATAACTTTTCCAATAGAAAAGAACGTAACATAAGGTTTACGAATTCATCATTTCCTCGATTTAAAGATCATAAATTTGATTAAATGTGTTTCCATCAAAGTCAATTGCTCAAGCTGTTAAAGTATCCGCTTTTTTTTTTGAATGTAACTAAAAAAAAGTATAACCAAACTGATAAAAGCTAGGTAACCCCCAAACCAATTTGAATTATACCAAACCATAATAACCAAGTGCTGCACGACAACTTGACATCCTTTTGGAACAAGTAAAGAAATTACAAAGATTGATAATTGATCTTGTTACCAACTCACTTGTATCATTATTTGGATAAAGAATATTTAATGCAGAGACAAGAATGGTAAGGTCATCACATGTGCCGATGTGCTAGCCGACCCAATAAATTCATAGACTATTTAATACACAATCTTTTTGTGCTAAATGACTCTTACTTCTAAACCAAACATATTGTCTTTATTTCATTTGTTACCCTTCTCATTATTGTAATATGTCTACGAAACTTGTAATAAATACTGTACTTGTACAATATTCAATATTCAGAACCAATTATACCATAGTACATACAAGGAAAATAAAATACATATACTCATGTTGTTGCCAACAAAAAAATATATATACACATGTATTCATGTTTTTTTTTTTAAATAGACTTTACATATATTCATGTTTCATACAGTTTTTACTGTGATATCCATCTAATTATAAACGAATAAATCTATAAACAACGAATGTAAGGAGGTAATCAAGAGGATTCCCGATTAAAGCACAAACTAATCTCTAATGTACATAGAAGAGCTCTCACGGTTTAAATTCTAGGTTTTGTGAGACCTTTGTAATTTAGAAAAAATGTGAGCATTGTAACCCATTTTCGTTAATTATTTTCGAGATTATCTAATACCCAAAACTATTTGTAGACAACTTTAAAACAAGGGGGAGAAACAAATCCGTCCATAGTCGAATCAAGTTACTTTTCCATGCGATTTACCATCGTCATGAAAATTATTGTAGTCGTTATATATATATATATATATATATATATCAAATTAGCTTTAAAAATGTCGTAATCATTTTTTATAGAAAGATAAAAAGGTAGAAAGATAAAATAATTGGGGAAACGGTAACGCACGCTTTGCCTTTAGGGTTACGCGTTTATCGAGTTCTTCACTCACTTTTTAACCAAACTCTTTTGCAGCCTTTTTACACCAAACTTTTCTCTGTTATACTCTTCTCTTGTCCAATTCCACACCTCTTCTTTCAACTTTCGAATAATGTCATTTAATTATTAGATAGTAGTATTACCGTAGTCATGATTAGAAAAATATTTAGTGATCCTGCTATTAAAAATAATAATTACGAAATGTTTGCGCTAACATTGTCACTAATCTTAGACGATTCATTTAGCATTGTAATTTACATTAGTCGAACTAGTTTAAATAATTTTGTAGACCAATTACTTATTTTATTTTATAGTGTCTCTAATAAACTTTACATATGTTTATATCCGATCATATTCAAACATTTGAACAACTATAGGAATAAGACTTCTTCTAATTTGTGTTCGCCAAACGCTTGGTTACATCATATTTAGCCACATTATCCAATCTAAAGAACATTCTCTAATGAGCAGGCCTGCTAATGAATGGTCATATAGCCTCGATAAGCCAAAGTCGCTCTAACCAACAAATGTCCCATCTTTGATCAAAGATCAAGCCAAATAACTCACCCTTGCTCTTAAAGACTGATGAATAGATCTTTGAAGAGACAAGGCATCCGCGACTTGAACTTATTGCTATTAAAATCCTCACACATTAATTATATGTTTCATGTACCATGTAAGATTAACTCAACTAACCCGCTAAATAGCATAATGTAAACTAATGCGGACTTTATGAATAATCGTCTTCGTAATCAGAATTGGACTATTTTCGATTGATCTATTGTTCTGGTTTACATTGCAAACCGAATAATATGTACCTGTCTACGATCGGGACTTTGGGTTCTCGGATCCAAAATAATGGTCTCCGAGACAACGGAAATTGTCGTGTAGCGATTGAACAAAAATAATAAAGCTGACGCAAAGAAGAGAATAGTTTTATTGTGGAGACCGATAAACCAAAAAAGTGCTTGTTTGAAAAGAAGTTAAAGAGTTTCAGCTTTCTACATTTATTACAACTTCACGTACAACTCTTGTCGACCTACTGTGTCTTTTAATGCCTATCTCATTTATTTACCATTTTGCCCTTTATTTATGTCTTTTATAAGTAGAAAGTGAGCAAACCAAAAAAAATATTTAAAATAAAATATTATGATTAAAATAAAATATTATGATTTATTTATATTTTATTTATATTAACATTAATCATAATATTCAAAATTATTTATATTCAAAAATTATTTTAAAATATTATGATTAATGTTATTATGATTATGAAAAAAATAATACGATAGTCTTTTTTCATATTCAAAATTAATGTTACTACATCATATAAAAATTTGTAGTGTGGACAAAAAAAACAGCTAAGTTCTTTAGTCATCAAAATTAGGTTTAATTTGTTTCACCATAATATTGTAGGCCAATAAAAGATGAGAGGTACCGACTAGTTGTGCAATCAATGCATTCATCATGACAAAGTTGAATTCTCTTTGACGCGTTAGGGACTCCCCAAAAAGGTCTGCCTTTTCCATTTTAAAGGAGCACAAAATTTTAATGCGTTTTCTTTTTCCCTAAGGTATATATGATCATGGGCAGATGAAAAATCCTTCTCCAAAAGCTACTTATTAAATGTATAGAGACTATCATATACGAGTAGACAGCGCAATTTGGTTTTTCATTATTATTATTCATAATTCACGAAATATTGAAACATCCGAGTGCTAAAGAAATAGAACACTGAACATAAAATTATTCAGCAATTTAGTTTTGACTTAGAATGTTTTTTTTTTGTGATAACGTTTTGATTTATATCTCACCAAATTCTATCATTTGTTCTATTGTTCAGTATAAGAATTTAATGACCCATCACAACGATAATCGCTTTTATAGTCATTTTATATATCAAGCCTTACTTTTTTCTATCGATAGCCAATTGAGCTTGTGGGTTTTGATTTCATGCGATTACCTCTTAAATCCATAGTGGAATCCATTTAGTTTAAAATTCAAAATAAGATTTATCGACCATCAAACATCTATTCCATGGAATCTTTTTGTTGTTCAGCTATTTTAGACATTTTGGAGAGTCCATAGGAACACTTGGCAAAAAAGTCCCCACATTTACATAGTTAAAGAAAAAACCATCACTGTTTGAAACCCCATTGACCATTGTTCTTCCACTATGGTGGCAAATAATACCTATATTTTTCCGACAAAACATATTTGTTTATATAAACATGAAATGAGAATTTCATCTTTATTACTGTAAGCGATGGAATGCTAACTTTAACAAGAGGTATTAAACAAAAAAAAAAAAGAAAGATATTTGAGTTGTTAATTAATTTTTGAAAATAATTCATTCGAATGACCCAAAATGAAATATAAACTAAGTTGACGTGAACAATAAACGATGATCATATTTCATATACAAAGGGCCTCTCCATGTAGTAAAATATTTGATGCTCCAATGATCAGAGGCAAATCAAAATATGTAATGAAGGATTTATTTTAAAAGTTAAACTAAATGTCATTAAGCTACAAAACCCATTCTTAAATCTCAACTAAACCCATTAAGTTCATTATTGGTAGGGCCGAATCTAATTGATGGCTCGCTTTTCTTTCTTATAATAAATACAAATTCTTAAGTGATTCACGTGTCACATGATGCCATACTTATTTCTTTCGAAACATCATTAATTACAGTACTTTAATTTATGCATTTTTTCTTTCTTCTTTTTTTTTTTTTGATCAAGGAATTTTTTATGATATTCAGTCAGACTAATCTTTGAAATTACATAAATTCAACAACATATAGAAAACTTGGATATATGTGCATCCATACATAACTAAATATCAGTATCGTCCGAATTCATGACTCGAATTGATATACACAAAATCACACAAAAATTAGACCCAAATTCAGTCTATCGATTAAATACCAATTTGATTTATCGAATTGTAATTTTAAATATATATTAATTTTGTTTTAAGAAACATAATCCGGGTCAAACAAAAATCCCACGTCAACTTTTTGGTCCACTTATGTCTGTTTTAATATTTTTATAGAATCAATAGTCGAACCTCAGTGCCGAAGGAAGAAGGCTAAGCAGCCTTAACCACTCACTTAAGCTTTTCAATTTAGCGGTGAAATTAATACTTAGCTGAAGCCTCAGACCCGAAGGGACATTTGTGTTCATATGCCGACTTGTTACGTCCCGCTACTTCCAAATGCACGAGTCCATGTGGATTATAGCATGACGTGTATTTGATTCCGTTCAGAAATAACGAATTGAAAACATGTTGGTTCTTAAAATATTTGGATTTTGTTTCTTCAACTCGTAAAATCCTTTTCTTAGACGCGGTTTCGCGACTTGGACGTTCAGAAAATGTGAAAATGTACATGTCCACCTTCCCCTCTCACGTTGACGGTCGTCAACTTTTTGCAAGTCGTCCAATTTCCATTTATATCATATGCATTGTTTCCCCTCAACCTATTTATATCTTCACTATATGCTAATCTACTTATTTTAATTATTTTTCATTAATTAAAGATCCAATTTAAAATTAATTTGAAAGCTACCAAATTTTATTTATGATTGGAAAAGGATGCCTCAACAATAACAAGAATGAATTTCATAAGCATTTTGATTTATTAAAATCCTGAAAATAATTATGTTGGTCCAAGACACAACTAAAATATTTCATGCCATCATCATCATCGTATAATACAAGTTTAGAAATGTTTTATTTGAATTTCGGTTTAACTTTTGGTTCAAGTTTTTTGGTTTTAGAAATTCTTCACCAATTTAAAGACGGTTATAGTATGAAGGGATGATGATGCAGTTTTGATATTTAGATTAAACAGCTCTCAACTTTTACAAGAATTTAAGTTTTATTTCGATTTAAATTTGGTTTCAGGTTTATTATCTATTTAAACAGTTGAACAATTTTAACCATACATAGATACATTTTTGGATCGATTATTCAGTTTTATTTGGATCGAATCGAATCGGTTTATCCAGGTTAGTCACCTTGGCATAAGATTGTTTATATTGAACTACGTATGAGAATTAAATTTTACAGCATTTGAACTTTAGGGCCCCCTTTATATCACCTATTAGACTATAAAACCATATACCCATATGCTATAATGGGCTTTAGAAAAATAAGATAATTGTTGTATGGGTCCTAAAATTTAAGACCTCGGCCCATACATGAGTGGGTTCCTCAGCCTGGTATTGTAAGAAACATTAAACCAATAAAGAAAATCAAAAACCGCACCGGTTTGATTCCAATTAACATATAACCTATCAAATTATTTTAGCAAAATAACCTATCAAATATTTAATAGACAAAAGTACTTAGCAAAGGCTTTTGCATCGAATCAAAAACCTTTATAATAGTTTATGTGAAATATTACAATGTCGACATATAATTAAATTTCAAAAATATATATATAAAGATTTTGTTTACTAGAAAAATTACATTGTACTACCATTATAAATTATTTGATATATTTGGTTATTTAATTTTTTAAGAAAATTTATTCTATTTTTTAGGTAATATATATATATATATAGTATAACTAAACATTATTATTACTAATTTGAAAAAAAGGGTTTACAATATAAAAAATATGCATAATCTTTAAATCTTATAGTATATATAATTAAAAGAAATATAAATTTATACTTAATAACACATTTTAAATATTACGCAGGACATGAGTACATCACCTAGTATATCTCTAATTTAGTAAACTAGAAAGTCAGTTGAAGGCAACTCTAAAGGAGCGAAAACGAATACATATCGAAGATCATATAATGTCATATATCATAAAAATTTAGCCGCATGATATATGTTTCTAAACTCTTAGGAAGGCTAAAACTCTCTCAACTTGACTCAATAACAACACACTTCATGAACCGTCCATTACCGTATACTTATTTTACACAGTTACTAGGAAGACACCATCGACGCGTTCTTTTGTTTCCATCAAATCAGAGCCAAAGAAGTTTACAGAGGCCTGTAGGTGACGTGAGAAAGTGAATGTCATCGAAAAAAAATATTTGTGGTAATTATTTGAATATAGTTAAAACGAATTGTTTTATGTAACTTTGTTATCCACATAAATAAATGGTTATGTAACTCACTGGTTATAAGATGCAATAAATATATGCATTATCTCCTAACCAGAAAAGAAAATGAATGTTGAACAGCTTCACGATCTAACACACACCAGTAGGGCAATAATCATAAATAGGCCCATTATGTCATCCTGACTGAATTGTCCCTTTTACCCTTTTACTATCCTAACGTGAGAACTAGCCTTTAATAAGTCTTTCCATAAACTTACATACTTTGTGTGTATAAGTCAAACATAAAAAATGCAGGTATTAGGAGGTTAACTAGGGTAAGAATAAAAAAGGATCTTTAAATTTTGTTCCTTGTCAGTCGCCTTAAAAAATGGTCACAGAAAAATCAAAGAGACTTAATAGTGGCAGTTCTGTAAATTCGTGGTGCTCAAAAGGGCATTTAAAAAGTCATAAAACAAACTTTTTTTGGGGAAAAATCTACACGTTTAAATACGCACATCGAACACCAATTTTGATTTGCACTGTCTTCGAAAAGTAATCTTATTAAAAAAAAAAACAAAACCAAACTGTCTTCGAATTAGTCTTTTGTTTTATTTAAAAAATCTAAACTTTTTGTTTCTCGAAGAATTTGATAATGGAGGAGACGCCGAGATCAGTCGGAGAGGCGTCGACGACTAATTTTGTGCCGGCGGCGAAGACCGATGTAGTGACGATGAAGAAAGGTTGCGGTTTTGCTAACCTTGCGTGGGTTGGTGTAGATAGAGAGGAGCTTCGAGGGAGGTTAGCTATGCCTGAGTATCTCCGTCTCGCTATGAGAGATTGTATCAAACGGAAAGATTCAACAGCTATTCCTGATCATTTGCTACTTCCTGGTGTCGCTGCTGCAGAGATGGCCCCTCACGCGCCAATGGTTGTGTTCATTAACCCGAAAAGTGGAGGTCGTCATGGTCCTGTTCTTAAAGAGAGGCTTCAACAATTGATGACCGAAGAACAGGTCAGTTTAAGTTTAAATGAGCTTACTTTACTTTAAATTTTCTATTGGATTGATGATAATTTTTTGAAATGAACTTGAGCTCAGATTTTAGTGGGATTATTGGGACATTTCTTATTTGAAGAGGATCTTTAATCTAGATTTGGGATTACTTTTCTTTTTTACTTCACTGGATTTGGGTTTAGACTGTAAATGGAATCACTCTGATCTGAGAGGAGGTACCACATTCTTATTGTTCTGACATGATCAAGCCTTCTGTTCTGTTTTTCTCTCTCATTCTGTTTAGGAGAAGTTATAAACTATTTTGTCTTAAAGATTATGATTCCTGTCTAGGATTTGATTTGTTGATGTTCTCTTGGTAGTGAAAGTTAGAACTTTTGTTGTCATGCAATAGTGGAAACTTTATTTCTTGGATTGTTGTAGGCAAATTTATGTTGTTGTTTGAAGGGTGACATACTTTGGATTTTTGTGAAGTTTCTTTTTTTTGTGTTTTTTGGTATTTGTACTTAGTTTGTGAGATCATGTTGATTTTGCAATTACAGGTATTTGATCTCACAGAAGTGAAGCCTCATGAATTTGTACGGTATGCTTTGGCGTGCTTGGAGACATTGGCAGCCAAAGGAGATGAATGTGCAAGAGAATGCAGAGAAAAGATGAGGATTATGGTGAGTATATATGCACATACTTCCAGAGCATGAGTGTTTTTTTTTTTTTACTTTTAGCAATTGAAATTAGATTTGTTAAGTTAGTGGCAATGATGATGATGATAGGTAGCAGGTGGTGATGGTACTGTTGGTTGGGTTCTTGGATGTCTCGGTGAGCTTCACAAAGACGGAAACTCACATATTCCTCCTGTTGGAGTTATTCCTCTCGGTACAGGAAATGACCTCTCCAGGAGTTTTAGTTGGGGTGGTTCATTTCCTTTTGCTTGGAGATCTGCTATGAAAAGAACATTACATCGAGCAACTTTGGGTACCGTTGCTCGATTAGATAGCTGGAAGATTGTTGTGTCAATGCCATCTGGAGAAGTCGTTGATCCTCCTTATTCTTTGAAGCCTACAATAGAAGAAACTGCACTTGATCAGGCTTTGGATGCTGATGGAGATGTACCTCCTAAAGCAAAGTCCTATGAAGGAGTCTTCTACAACTACTTTAGCATAGGTTTTGATTTATTAACTAACTTTATATTTTCATGTCCTTAACAAGTCTTTTCGAATTTATTCTTTTGAGATAATTTGCTTCTTTTTCTTGTTTTATCAAGGTATGGATGCTCAAGTTGCATATGGATTCCACCATCTTCGCAATGAGAAACCGTATCTAGCTCAAGGGCCTGTTACAAATAAGGTTGTTATATATTAGCTTAAACTTGAGACTTCATTCTTGTCTATGTTGCATTAATAAGCTGTTTATTTCGATTTGTAATTAACCTTACGAATCACACTCGTTTCGGTTTTGCAGATTATATATTCAAGTTACAGTTGTACTCAGGGTTGGTTTTGTACGCCTTGTGTCAACAATCCAGGTCTAAGGTTAGCATTTCCAGTGAAGAGAGTAAAAGCCTTTGTTTCTTTGTTTTACTCAACTCTTATCTCTTGTTATGTTGACATGTTGTGGTAAGATGAATTTGCAGGGGACTAAGAAACATTATGAAGATCCACATTAAAAAGGCAAATTGCTCCGAATGGGAAGAGATCCATGTTCCTAAAAGGTACAAAAAAACTAATCTTATGATCGGTTTAGAACAAAAGTATGGCTTTACTTACAATCTCTCTGGTTTGGTTTTGTATAGCGTGAGATCTATTGTGGTATTGAATCTTTATAACTATGGAAGTGGAAGGCATCCATGGGGTAATCTCAGACCTAAATATTTAGAGAAGGTAATGTTTTATTCAGGACATTAATCTTCGGTTTTATCGCTTTCTCTTCAAGCTTTAACAGAATGGTTTTTAACAGAGAGGATTTGTGGAGGCGCATTGTGATGACGGGCTGATAGAGATTTTCGGTTTAAAGCAAGGTTGGCATGCGTCATTTGTAATGGCTGAAATCATCTCAGCTAAGCACATTGCTCAGGTAAAGAAAACACACAAAGTTCTCTAGAGTAACTGGTTCAACCTCGGTTTTGGTCTTAAACCGTTTATCGTTTCAGGCGGCTGCGATTAGATTTGAACTAAGAGGAGGTGATTGGAAAAATGCGTTCTTGCAAATGGATGGTGAGCCATGGAAACAACCGATGAAGAGTGATTATTCGACTTTCGTGGAGATCAAAAAGGTTCCTTTTCAATCGTTAATGATCAACGGCGAATGATCGAGGAAAAAACTCTTTCCTATATTTTGCATTCTCGAGAGGTTCATGTAAAAGATAAAAAAGCCTGATTCTTTTTGTATTTCTGGTCGATCAATTAGTCAAAATAGTGATCCTTGTTCAGCTTCTGCTGCTGTTGTTGTTGTTGTGCTAGTGAAGCATTTAACTTTGTGTATTTATTAAAAAGATGATAATTTATGATGAAGTTTCAGTATTTCTTCAATTTCTTCTTCGGATACAATCAAGATTCAAGGGATCATTTGAATGTAGAATGAAATTTCTTGTCTTGAAATCTTGTAAATTTTCTGGCAGGTATAATGGGGTCTAACCAGTTAAATTAACTTTTTATGGGGAGAAAATGAAACATCGAGAAGATTTCGAGGATTAATGAGCTAAATATATAGAAAAAGTCGAAAAGTGAGAAATTTGTTATCTCGCGAGGAAGAGAGAAAAAAAATCAGAAAACCAAATTAAAAGTTGATTTTGCAGGTTTTTAGGGTTTAAGAAATCTTCTTCACTGAGTTTCGAGCTCCGTCCGAAGAACACTTCCAACTTCAGAAGACATGGCGAGCACCAAAGTTCAGAGGATTATGACCCAACCTATTGTAAATTTCCTCGATTTGATACTTTTTTTCTTTTCTCTAAATCTCACTCTATTTAGTTTACTAACCCTTTACTTTTGATTTCAGAATCTGATCTTCAGGTTTCTCCAAAGTGTAAGTTCATCGATTACTCTTATCAATTTTCGTCACTCGTTCTCTGTTTGGGAACCCATCGATATGTACTTATATAGTCTGGTTCTTATAATGCAGAAAGCTCGGATTCAGATTTGGCTTTTTGAGCAGAAAGATTTGAGGATTGAGGGACGAATTACCGTAAGTCATATCATGTTTCGGGCATAGCTCAAAATTGATCTTTTTTTCGGCTTTGTTGATACTCTAAACTAGAAGATTGACATGCTTGTGTTATCCTGAGAAGAGATTGAGTACATCACCAATGCATCTTCTCTTTAAGCTAGACTTTTAAAGTGAAATCTCACATTTGGAATTTGTCGTGATGTTGTTCCTATTTCTTGTTCGAACTTTGATTGGTACAGTGATTTAGTTACACCATGGAGCTAGATTGTATACATTGTTTGATATTACTAAGGGACCAATTGATAGCAATTAGTTCGATTCTTTGGGTTGGTTTGTATCATCCTGATTCAAGACTGCGTTTGTATTGCCATATTAACAGAGATGGTTAAGATTTATCAATGTCATGTCTTGGTTATCTTTGTTTTTAATCACGAGTTGTTTAGTTGACTTTGAATGTTTCATTGTTTCGTTATTTGAACTTTACCATTCTGCAGGGTTTTGATGAGTACATGAATTTGGTGCTGGATGAAGCTGAGGAAGTAAGCATCAAGAAGAAGACCAGAAAACCACTTGGTGAGTTGTTTGCGACTCTCTGAAACCGCTCTTCTACAAGTTTCTGGTTCACATTTCTTACATTGTTTCCGTAATGGTTGGTGCTAACTTGCACAAATACTGGATTTCAGGAAGGATTTTGCTTAAAGGAGACAACATAACTCTGATGATGAACGCGTAAGTATCATCATCCTCTTCTGATCACTTTTTTCCCATCTCTCTCAATTCTGCCCTCCATGAATGTAAAGATACAAACTTTACATTCAGATTGCATTTTTATATAACAAAAAAGTGTAACTCAATCCTTCTATATCTTATTACAGGGGCAAGTGATGTCTGTTGCAGTGGAGGAATGATCGAACTATGTGGGATGGTTTAAGAGTTCTTGTTTCCCCTCTTGTTTGGAAAGGTTGTCTTTTTGCTGCTTACTTACTTTCAAATTGAAAATTTTACTCGCAAAAATCTTTTATGAGAAAAAAAAAAGTTCCTTCAGAAAAGCCCTACGACTACGAGTATCATTCACAACTAGACATAGAAAACTGAAATCCAAGATTATTGTTGTAAACAAATGTCTAATATTTGGTTAGAGTATAAGCTAATTTATGGTCCAAAATATGAGATTGTATAATTCGTTAGTCTTATAACCAAAAGAATTGATCCTCACATAAACACACATAAGAAAATGTCGGAAAACATACGTTGTGTTGTTATCACGATCTCACGTTAAACTTAAACCAATAAAAATAATAACATAGTATACAAAACGCAAGAACAGCCTCTTTGGCATGAGTTTTTGACATATACAAATGGATACTCAATAAGGCTTCCTACCAAGAAAATTCCCCGGCGGATCGTAATTGCAAGCCAAGAACACGCCTCCTCCGCCATTGCAGATCACATGAGCGCAGCCAATCCTTTGTGTGTTCTTCCACACAATTTGTGTGTAATGGCCACACATCTCGGCGTTGCACGAGTTAGATCTATAGTTATAGCTCCTTGCTTCCGACAACCATCCATTGGCGGCTTGAGCCGGGCTCCATCTATTGCCTGAGCCCCAAAAGAGATTCTCACCGTAGGGTCCATTGGAATGGATCAAGTCGCAGTCATTACGTCTCTGGTTGGCCCACCATTGCGCGTAACGGGCCAATTTGGCGTCCCACTTCAGCGGTTTGAGCCTTAAACGAGCTCTTGCTGCGTTTTGTGGACCCATGAATTGTTGTTGGTAGGTTGCGCAATGACAACATGTTACAAGTAGTATGAGAGCCGCAACTGCAAACAAAACACCATTAATGTGTTTTGGAGGAGCCATTGCGGGTGAGGCTTGAACAAATTGTATCTGCTCGGTTATATATAAGCTTGGAATCGTGAAGAGAATTTTGTTTGTATGACTTTTTTAATATTATTGGAAAGAAAGTGTCAACTCTATGATTAAGTGGTGTACATGTTCGATTATGATAGCCACATTTGAATTTGTTTTGAATTCTTAGATTTTGTTAATAATTAAGCATGTATTATAGTAATTTATGTGTGGTTAACGTATAGTTTATGCATAGTAGGTATATTAATATTATTGATTGGCCACCCCAAAAAAGTCTTGGGGGTAAGAAGATTTAAAATAAAGAACTTTTCGTTAACAATAGTATAATACTATTTAATACACGATAATAAGTTTATTTTTTGGAACCAAGTCAGCCAGCAGTATTTGGAAATCGATGTTTCAACTTCTTTATTATTTACCTTTTCAACATTATTGAAACAAGACTAATTATTCTTCATCAGGAGTGTTTATTTGATTTCTGTTCGATTTAAAAGAGTGGTAGTCTAAGTGAATCAAAATATAACATGTATTGATTTGTTATGGTTTTGGTTTCGGTTCGATAGCTCATACTGGTTTTTATTTTACTTCCATTTCCCCAAGTATCATGAACATTTTGTATTATTCTATGTAGATAGATAGTCAAGAAGAGCAATCAAAAGCCGATAATTATTATTGTAATAGTAGCAAAAGAAATGTGAATGTTGCAGAGAACTATACAGTTTTTGTTGATCAGGAACACTATGCAAGAGCTTCTGCGATGATGAAACGGTGAGACAATTGCTGTTCGTAGAGGTTACGGAAAATACGGTATTTGGCGTCGTGATACTTCTTAATCTTAGAGTCTGATGATGGATGAACCACCTGAAGTTCATCACAAGTGACAGCATAAATAACATGATAGTCAAATGTATGTATTGGATACTCAAGCAATGAAGTTAGAAAAGCGTATACTTGTCCAGCTGCGTTGAGAGCTTTCATGGCATCATGGAGACTAGGATAGTTCTTGCCAGCAACTGCTCCAAGAATTGCTGCTCCTAAGAGAACAGACTCGCTTTCTCGTGGAAGAATAATCGGACAACCTGCGAATAGATCGATCCAGAAAGATTACTCATAGTTTTTTTAGTGATTAGAATAAAGAAGAGGAAAATGAGTGTGGTTGGTAATATACCGACTATATCAGCATGTTCTTGGATGAACAATACGTTTTTTGAAAGGCCGCCACAAGCAAGCAGTGTATCAATCTAACATCAAATGTAGATACACAGAAATATGAGGCAGTATTTTTTTTCCTGTGAAAGTGAATGTCTTGTACTGTTTCTACAGAACAATGTGTGAAGAAATGCGAGAAAATCTTACTTTGTGACCATGAGCATTGCAATGCTCTACAATATGACGTGTACCATATGCGATTCCCTGTATTGTGGCGAGGTATAGAAGAGCCAACTGCTTCTCGGATGTGTCAAGAGTCATTCCGAATATCACTCCTTTCGAATTTGGGTCTGCAACGGGAGATCTGTAACACAGCTTTGAATCAATATAACTCAAGAGGGAAGAAACAGAGCAGCAGCTCTCTGTTTTAGTCACCTGTTTCCGTGAAAGTCGGGAAGGATATGCATGTCTGAGGTAAGGGCAGCTATAAATGGAGAACTTGTATCTTCAGCCATCGTTTTCAAAATGTTGTTCAGCAGTTCAAACACAGAAACTTCTGCAAGAGACCGAGACAAAAGCATTCAACCAATGTCATGTCAACAAAAGTGAAAACAGAAGAAGGGAAATAGTGAAAGATATTAGGTTTGGTTTGATACTCTGGGAAGCAGCACGATTTGCAAGGCGAGGAGAAGCAACATGATTTTCGATGATGTGATCAAGTAAAGCTCCAGTGGCACTTTGTCCTCCTTCTGTAAGCCAATACTCCGGAACCATAGCTGCAACAGTTTTGGTGAAACAAGAGTGAGATTTCATATATCAAAAATAAAGAATAGAGACCCAATGCGAATGTACCTGACCAAAAAGGCCCCCACACGCCAGGGATAAATAGCTTTTCACGGGAAACAGCCATATGGCAAGTTGATGTGCCACATACCAAGACCATTCGAGAGCACAAGGTATCCACATCTGACTCTAAAAATGCCAATTCTTAGGGACTGATATATCACGTTACGCTATACTATTATAGCAAGGTATGTTTACCTTTCGTCAAGGAGTCTGAATCTAATTTACTTTCCATTACCCCAACACCACCGGCATGAGCATCAATGAGTGAAGTCCCAACAGGAGTTCCAGCCAACAGACCCAGTTCCTGTGAATAATGAAAACAATAGGATAAAAGGGAAATATGTAACAGAATGAAAATATAGACCTAAGAAGTAAGCATGCTCTATAACCTACAGAACAAATAAAGTGCTTACTCTTGTATCTAGACACCTCTATTTTCTTAATTTTAAGTGGTTGCTCTGTAAAGAACTTACCTTAGCAGCAGTTGCAGTTAGACCATTACCCAGTGGATGTCCAGGAAAAGCTACACTTCGTCCTATATAACAATATAAATAACATTGTTACAAGGTAAAAGTAGAGGTTTCACAGTTCCTCTAAGAGCCTTTCTTAACAGCTAAAGCAAACAAAAAAGTATGCATACCGATCTTAGCATGGTGCCCATCTACCAAATCGCCTAAGCCAATTTCTTCCCAGAACTCATCATCCCATCCACACGTTTCCATATCGCGAGAAGCCTTCTCACTCATCTGGTGCATGTGTGCATGGCCAAGATACGTCCATTTACATACTGTGGTGCACAAACTGCGTGTATCATCTCCAGTAGCTCTAGGAGGAAACAAGAGGAATCAGGGAACGCAAAGAAAATTATCTCAGAGGGGCCAAAAGGTTAAAGAACAAAAGGCCTGGCGCACCTGTAGGACAGCCAGTCACTCAAGTCCATCCACTTATAGACCATTGACCAAGACTCCTTAAGATTTTCTTTCACCCATAGAAGCTGCAAAAGGAGAATTCTTTTTTCAGTGGAGCTCCAACAAGCAGAAAGCAATCACATAAAGTACCCTTAAGAAATTCTACCTACTTTTGGTGGCTCCATTTCTGGAGAAACACCGCCACCACAGTACTGGAGGACTGGAGAATTATATGAGTTGATTCTCTCTGCCTGCTTTACAGCTCTATGGTCCATCCATACAATAATGTTTCTTCTTGAATCACCACTCCAAGACACTGTAACAGGGGCTCCCTCAGCATCGACCGCCACTACAAACAAAAACAACGTTACATTGTTATTGTAAAGTTTCCCTACTTCAGCCCAAAAAAAAAGCATTAACACAAAGGGTTATAAGCAGATGCTACAAACCGAGAGAGCACGTGGCAGCAAAGCCTATGCCTTTCACTTCTACTTCCGAAACATTTGCAAGAGAGCAAGCAGATTTCACAGCTGCACAAACTGCATGCCAAATATCGGTTGAAGATTGCTGTTCCAATAAATTATAAATATCGGTTAATCTATAACTAATAAATGATGACTTAGTAGCACTTGAAATAGAGCTCTCTTATCCAAATAATTACCTCGACACAGTCCCCATCCTTCCAAATCTGTATTGGGCTGCTAGCAGAACCTAGAAGCTTTCCATTGTCATCGAACAAACCTGCATCAATAAATCAAATTAAGCTACAAAACCAAATATGCATTGGCTTGAATTTTTTTAAAATTAACTAAAAAATCACAATCTTTGCTCATTCTAAGAACCTTGAACTATATACCAAAGAATGAACTAAATTTTCAAATTCAAGAATATGAAGAAATTCATAACTCATCTAAAATTGAGAAACAAAAGATGATGAAGGTACAAACGAGTATGAAATCAATGAGCCACACAGAAGAAAGAATTGAAAAATTGAAACATTAACAAATTATAGGTTGGAGAGATTGAAGTGAATTGTTCCGGTGCAATAAATCACACAAAAGAATCAATAAATATAGAGACTGATATCAAATTCATCGCCAACAAATTCATTCTCACGCATCGAAAAACCACACAGTTTTTCAAAATTGACTAGATTTTAACTTGGAAGAAAAGGACAGAAGGATCACCGGCACGGGCGCTTCCAGTGCCAACGTCGACACCGAGAAACACGGAGCGAGACGGCAGTGGATTTAACTCAGCGGTGGTCATCTGAACGGCGACGGCGGAAGCTACGGAGGTGGCTTAAGTAGGAGGGACCTACGACTTAGCTCACTTTCCTTTATTTGTTTTTCTCATTAATTATTTTTCATTCGTTACTTAAAAAAAAAAAGAAAAATGACACTGCAACTTAATTGGCTAATCCATCAAAAACTTAATTTGTCTTACATCGAGTTTAAATATTTTGTGGACTTTACGGACCGGACCGGCCCACCAAAGACTACAGTCCTCAAAACACCAATTCTAATCGTTCTATCTTATGAATTGAAAAGCTAATCCTAACTATTATGTCTCAAGACGGATCATCATCATGCATAATTTTAATTTTTTATGCAAAAATTGATATTTTTATAAAACAGAGAGTATATTCAAAAGCTCAAACAAACAAGAACCTAACACAAGTTATATGACATATATGAAAAACGAAATTAGGATAAAATCAGAAAATAAATCAAAAGAGACTAAAACAAAATATACGAAGGAAGGTTAAGAATTTTTACAATATACACCTAAACAAGTTCATAAATGATTTAAGATCTTAATTTCCAAATACAAATTAAATACCTATGCTCCATGTATTCATCACTTTGTTCATATCTTATTATATAAAACTGAACTTTAACGTGAGCATGACACATGTCAAAGTGATAACTCATTAGATTTTGACACGTGTCAAAATAATTAATTAAGATTTTTGTCCGTTTAAGCAAAAATATCAATAGCAAAAATTTTAGTAATTTTGAACTTTCTGGTAATGGTAATTTTATATATAAAAATATAGAATAGATACTCAATAAAAAATTTGTCAGTTTAAATAAAAATGTAAATAGCAGAAAAATGAAAATAATAGAAAAGACAACTTACTGTTAATGTATCATCAGAAAAGATAATTATCAGTTTTAGCAAAATATTTAATATTTAATACAATTATGTTAATTTTCCAAATTAATATTGTAATAGTTTGGCTATAAATACCAAAGTATAGATTTTAACAAATCATCTTCTCATTCATCTTTTAACTTTTGTTATTCATCATATTAAATCAGAAAAATAAATTCAGAAGTTCTTCTTACCCTAAAATCAATTAAACAAAAATCGTGTTTATCATCGTATAATAGTACGCTTGCTTCGAAAATGAGAAGCAAGAAATATCAAAGCAAATAATATACTCATGGGAATATAGTTATTATTGATTGATGAAAAGGTAATAATTTGTTTTAACAAATCTTATTATATTTTTAGAAGATGTTTTATATAAGTGTTTAATGTATTTTATTAAAATATATATTTTAATATGGTTTGTTAAGAGTCTTTATATTAGTATTTAGTGTTTAATTTACTTGATTTTCGTGGAAAATATTATTTTAAAATATTTATTTAATTTTAAATTTATATGTATTATTCACAGAAAATACAAATCAAGGTTTTGTGCATCATTCTCTTCTTGAAAATTTTGGTTATAAATCTATTTATAAAATATATTTTTATATAAATATAGATAAAATATAATATAATATTATCTGCCGATGCTATAACACCGGGGTATAAAACTAGTTTAATATACAAGATAAACAATAAAATGAAGACAAGAAACAACAAAAGCATCAAATGGTAACGTGCGAAGTAAGTACGGTGAGCATCAAGTTCCAAGTTTCTCTAATAACAAACTATTTTGAAGACCGCATTTACATGCAACTTCTTTGCCATTTTGACATCATAACGATGGGTCTAGATCCAGCAAGGGCCCAGCAAGCAGCATAATTCTGTTCCGAGGCTACATTTCATTCCAACAACAATAGTATACAGTTCAAAACGCCTTATTCCATCCGGTGCGAATCCCTGCCATCACTAGTAAAGTGGAGGTGTTATTTGTATTGCAATAATGAATAAATGTACAAACACAAATAATGAGCAGACCTGCTTGCTAGCTGTTGGTGGCTATCATCGCTAGCTGTTGGTGGCTATCGTCACAACCAAGATTTTGGAGTCGACAACGACAACTATATTATTAGTCGGTTTTCTTAAAAAATAACATTGCATAAATTAAAAATATACATAAATTGCATAAATTAAAATATAAATCAATTATTAGACTAGCAATCCATTGCACCACGTCTTAACCTCTGTATAAACTACGTTAAGAAGAGAAAATCTTCCGTAAAACAATTTGTGTTGGTACACTACAAAATGATCCATTTTGATCAATGCTTGCAATATACTATCTTCATGCGAGGAGTTTAGCTCATCCTGTCATTTTCCAAAACAGATAAGAACAACATACACAACCTACTTCTTAAAAACGTAAGACATGAGCAAATGCATTGAAAATAAAAAAAAAATCTGCAGAAAATGTTATAACCAAGTAAAGATCTGAAACATGGATTAAAAAATTTATGTATCTCTTCATCTGAAGATAATAAGTAGAGATTATCACCATCATTAATGTTGATGTTCTCGTCTTTTGTTTCAGTCAATTTCTTTATCTCCTGAATAAAAAAAAAACAATATAACGACCTTCTATTACTCGAAATAATGTATTTTAACGTAAATATACAATTTAATTGTAATGTTTATTTACCGCATAAGTTAGAAGTGGATTTGTTATCTCATCAATATTTTCGTCTCCTGCATATTATCAAGGAAAGTTTAGTAAACCTCATTAAAAGTTCCCAATTTCTAGAAAAAGAGCAAATAGATATGTCATTAGTCATGACCGTATTTTTGTATAGCTTTTATCACATTTTCCTTTGGAAACCCCATCTCAATAAGACAATCAATAACTTTAGATTTCGAAGAACTAGGTTCAGTGCTTGTCTTCACAAAGAAACATAAAGTGGAGTTAAAATGTATATACAAGCAAATTGTGGTCACATGAGAAAAATAGAAAAGAAAAGTAACATGACAAATTCAGCCAATAGGACACTCATAGAAAACTTAAAGAGAGTTTCAAGAAGAGGATTTTACGAAGAATGCCAAAAGTTTTTAAAAACTTTCACCTAATGCCACAATTTGAAAAACCTCGAGATATGCCATAAAGAGAACTGTTGGTGAAGGAGAAAATACAGGAATACCCTTAATAAACCTCTGTTGGCATTTTGGCATTAATAAAAACAACAAAAAATTTGTAGTTGGCATTTTGTAAAGGAAGCTCATCGACTCATCATCTTCCTCAGACCCAAAAAAAAAATACAAAAAAAAAGGTTCACTTTCTCTTTCGACCCCTCTCTCTCTATACCATTCTCGCTCTCTCTGAAAATCTCTGCGGAAGAAAAAGACGACGAAGATAGATCTCACAGTTGTCAGCATCTTCTGCACTGTAGATTCATGAACATATGGTCTGTCTTGTCTCTCAGATCTGCCAACAGATTTTTGAATCGAAATTCTTCTGTTGGCACTAGATCTATGGCATTTGATTTTTC
Organism: Boechera stricta; assembly: GCA_018361395.1. Lineage (NCBI taxonomy): Eukaryota > Viridiplantae > Streptophyta > Magnoliopsida > Brassicales > Brassicaceae > Boechera > Boechera stricta. The sequence goes on along the minus strand of CM031544.1, from coordinate 22,273,284 downwards.
TCTGGGTCGTCAATGGGTAAGATTTCAATTTGCCTTTTCGGATTTGGGTAAGTTTGTGATTTTACGATTCCAAGAATTGAGTTTTTGTTGTGGTTTTCGCAGAATTGGCAGCCGCGGTTGTTTTGAATCTCATCCATTGATGTATTATTCAATATTTAGGGCAAACTATGGGAAATTTTCAACTTTTTTTTTGTTTCTTCTGGTTAAGATCAAGGGGAACGGAGGAGAAGGCGAAAGAAATGGTGGCAGATGAAATACCAAAAGCCGCGAACATAAACCAAGGCAGGAGAAAACGGTAAATAACAAACACTTGTAATTTCAAAGAATGTGTGAAAGATTGTTGAGATGTATGTAATAGAAAGTGCCGAAACAGTGAAATTGCAGGAGAGACGGATACGAAACGGTGTGGGAAAATATACTAAGCAGTGGACAAAAATTTATGCAGTGGACATGGGATTCAACGAAATGGACATATAATATATAAGAAAAACATGTCCACAACTTTTTTATGTCCGCTGATATCGGGTGGACAAAGAATTTTTGGAGTGTTATGTCCACGGGAAAAATGTTATGTCCACTAGATTCAGGTTATCCTTGAGATAACATGTTTATCGTTGACCTGGATGTGTTATGGGCCCACTGGATATGGTTGGTCGAGCAATTGTTTGAAACAATATCATGTCCATGCGAAACGTATTATGCCCACGAAGAACAGTATTATGTCCACGAGCAAACAATATTATATCCACGAGAAAACGAATTATGTCCACGAGTAAACATATTATGTCCACAAAAAAACATAATATGTCCACGAGAAACGTGTTACGTCCACAAGGGACATGTCCACGGGAAAGATGTCCACATGAAAAATGTTATGTCCACGAGAAAAAGGTTATGTCCACTAGAAACAGGTTATCCTTGAGATAACATGTTTATCGTTGACTCGGATGTGTTATGGGGCCCACTAAACAGAACAAATGGTTGATCGAGCAATTGTTTAAAACAATGTCATGTCCACGCGAAACGTATTATGTCCACAGAACCGTATTATGTCCATGAGCAAACAATATTATGTCCACGAGGAAACGAATTATGTCCACGAAGAACCGTATTATGTCCACGAGCAAACAATCTTATGTCCACGAGTAAACATATTATGTCCACAAGAAAACATAACATGTCCACGAGAAATGTGTTACTACCACTGGGAACATGTTCGCTGTGGACATAATTTACAGAAGCGTAAGAACAAAGAAGATGATGAGTGATGGATACTGAGAGAGAGGGAGACGGAGCGCAGGCATTATCGTCGGAGTCGTCCGTTACCGAATTGGAGCAGAGGGTTTAAGGATTTTAGGAGTTGTCGAAGATGACATTTGGCTGCCGCCGAAAGAGAGAGATAGAGAGAAGAAGTGTTACAGCAAGATATGGAGGAAGAAATAGAAGAGGAAGAGGAAGAAAGAAGCAAGGTCGTAACATAAGGGCATTTTCTTCTTTTTGTAGTCACTCTACAGTATTCTTGTGGCATATTTCGAGGTCAACACTTAAATTTGGCATTTCTCGAGGTCAACTTAAATTTTTTGGCATTAGCTGTAATTTTCTCTTTCAAGAATCAGCATAGGTTCTGAATTTGCTCCTGCAAATTATTAACATTTCATAGATTGACATAATTCAGAAATGCATATCTCAGATATATATTACACAATCAGAAATAGACTCACTACTGGTTTCTTCAATTGTTCTAGCAATCATTTCACTTGAAAATCCCATCTCAATAAAACTAGCGAATATCTCATCAGAGATTTCCTTCTGAATTAAATTTGGCGAGGTTGTCTAATGTTATACACAAAAACAAAACCGCATTAGTCTTGCTTAAGCGTGAAACAAGTTAGATTTGCATCATTCTTTAGAATTCAGTAAACACTTACACCAGTAGGTCTAACTGAGGTCTCGGTCGCATTATCTGCTTTCTGTTTTGCTTAGTTATGATATCATATTTATATTTCCCTTTCGCCTAAATCGTTTTAAGTTTTTTTTCCTGCCAAATTCTGCTTTTGTTTTTAAATACAAATCTCTAATACATCATCACAACAAAAAGAAATAAAATTGCTGAAATTTGTGTATTAAGGTCACTTGAAAGAGAAATACAAAAAATAAAAAGATGAATATAGATAATATAGAGGCATTTTCACAACTATTCCTCAGATAACGGTTTTGCACTTGCCATGATGATCTGCTATTTAATTTCTATTAAAAGAGAAATAAAAATTCTCTACGTTAATAAATTTATTTCTATAAAATATACATATATGATGACACTGCAAAACTCTTTTTAGTAGTGATAGCATATCATAATTATGTCATCGTGGTTTAGCATGACCTAACTGTTCTCGATTACTTTCAAAATAACTTGCAAGATACAACACAATAGAAATTAACACAAGCTCAAATTTAAACGAAATTAAAAAGCATAACCTTAAATGGAAGAGTATATACAGTACCCATATTTTAGGATACTTTAATGTGTATGTGTGTTACTGACTCACTTTCAGGGAAAGGTGGGCTTGCTAAAGAGAAAAATCAAAGAACGAAGTTCGAAGCCGAACCCTTTTCTTTAGGCGGTGCGCTCGAAAGTCGAAGCCGTGTTGACAAATCAAAACATTGGGACCATTCAGTTCCATACAAATGTCCAAACATTATTTCGGTCGCAACAATAAAGGAAATAATGAAATTATTTTTTAAATGGATTCACTTGACAACTAGACACAATCACATGCACCATAAATGATCAAACCCATGAAACTTCCATCTCTCTCTCTCTCTCTTTCCCCTATATAAACTAATGTCACTTACCTCAAATATTCCATCAACAATATACATCTGAGATATCAATACTCTACTGGATCTAAAAAATGAAGTCTTTCGCGTTCTTGATTTTTTTTCTCTTTGCAGCACAATCTGTGAGCGTCTATGCAGGCAGCTTCCACAAAGACGTTAAGATACATTGGGGTGATGGTCGTGGAAAGATTCACGATAATGAAGGGAAACTTCTTTCTCTCTCGCTAGACAAATCCTCTGGTTCAGGTTTCCAGTCCAATCAGGAGTTTCTCTATGGTAAAGCCGAGGTTCAAATGAAGCTTGTCCCTGGTAACTCTGCTGGAACCGTCACAACATTTTATGTAAGTAACATGTACTTTCAAAGCATTCTTGTCATCTTTTGCTATGCGCAAGATTGTCGCATATTGAAACTACTTGCTTATATATGATGACTTTGTGTAGCTGAAATCGCCGGGAACTACTTGGGATGAGATCGATTTCGAGTTCTTGGGAAACATAAGTGGTCATCCGTATACTCTCCATACTAATGTTTACATAAAAGGCACAGGAGACAAAGAACAACAGTTTCATCTATGGTTTGACCCAACCGCTGACTTCCACACTTACTGTATCACGTGGAATCCCCAAAGGATTATGTAAGTGAATCCTTTCGAAGCTCCATCCCCTGTACATACCAAAATCTTTATATGTATGAGTATATAAACTCATGAGCCGAGATTCTTTTTTTTTTCTCTTTCGTTTTCCAGTTTTACAGTTGATGGAATCCCGATTAGAGAGTTCATGAATGCCGAGTCACGTGGAGTCCCTTTCCCAAAGAACCAGCCAATGAGGCTATATGCAAGCCTTTGGGAAGCCGAGCATTGGGCTACAAGAGGAGGATTAGAGAAAACAGATTGGTCAAAAGCTCCTTTTACCGCTTTTTACAGAAACTACAATGTCGATGGATGTGTATGGGCTAATGGAAAATCAGCTTGTCCCGCAAATTCACAATGGTTCACTCAAAAACTCGATTCCAACGGCCAGACAAGAATGAAAGGGGTACAGAGTAAGTACATGGTTTACAACTATTGCACCGATAAAAGAAGATTTCCTCAACGTGTTCCTCCAGAATGCAGCTAAATTATTGATTCTTTGATTCGTGAATAAGTTACTTGATAAGAACCATGGTTCTTATCTATTATTTCTCATTCATTTGTGGTGTTTGTGTAAGATTTTCTAAGTAACATTAAATAATGAGTTCTTCCATTGTAAAACTTAATTGGCTCCACTTGGCTTTTTATTTTTATTTTTATTTATTTATTAATTCGTAATTCGTAAATATTGAAAACAGTTTGTTACTGTATACGTACAACAAATGTTTGAGGAGAGATAAAATAATAAGCTTACTAAATGGATAAACGAACGGCACAAATTTCAACGTACATTTTTCTTCAAATGTAATTTTTAATGCTAAAGAATAAAATAAATAAATTGAAAAACCAGACTCTATATTAATGCTAAAGAATAAATTCAGCGTTAATGAAGGCGAGAGACGGACAGAGGGTTGCGATAACGTCCATTCCACCATCTCTTCATTCAGGACATTGACCAATGAAGCACAGTTTGACGTTTAGATGTTTTCGTTGCGATGTTTTATTGGATGAAGCAGAGTTTGATATTTAGATGTTATTAATGAAAATTTTAAAATAACATCTAAATATCAAACTGTGCTTCATCCAATTACATATAGGATTGACACGGACTCTACATTTTTAAAAAATATATTTTTAGGTAATATTTTGAAAATCTTTTTACTGAAAAAAACCTTCAAATAGGCCGATCCATTTTAAAATTTTCAACTAAATTATTAACAAAAAAAATCTCAACTAAGATATTTTAATGAACAAACTAATGAAATACTAGTCGGTCATTTAAAAATCTTAAACTAAATTATTAATAGAAAAAAACTAATCAAATATTATCTAAAATATTTTAAACCAATCATGTAAAGATCTATTAACAAAAACACTCTACCATCTATATTATTGTCAAAACCCTAAACAACTGTCATCAATCGTTATTTTTGTAATTTGGTTTGTTAAAAATGATGTGCATAGTTTTTTTAGACATAAGAGAACACAGTGTTTATTTTTCAACTTTTAGTTTTCCTTTGTGGTTAATGGAAATGAAAGTTAAAATATATTAGTTATGCCCGGCCAAATTTCACTCTCGTGGAACGAACGCAATCTATAGTTCTATACGAGTGGATGGGCCCGGTCGTAAAATATATAAGCATCAGAACCCTCTATGCGGTGGGGAGGGTTTGCTCTCGAGTCAAAAGTCGAAGCCGCGTTGACAATGACATCAAAGCGGGACCAGCATGTGAGATACAAATGTCCATATACATTAATATCTCGGTTTGTAACAATAAACTACTAATGAAAATATATATTTTATTGGATTCACTTGTAACAGCCAACAGGAGGTCGTATGAGCCAGCTAGAGAATAGCAGATGATCAATAATATCAACCCAATGAACCTTCCATCTCTTTTTCCTTTGCCATTTCCAGCCACTATATAAACTAATTGCAATTACCTCAATTTTTCATCAGCAACACATTTGAGATACTAATACTCCTCGAGAGCTCTACAAATATGAAGTTTTCTTGTGGTACAAGTTTTGCGATCTTGATTTTGTTTCTCTTTGCCGTACAATCTGTGCATGTATATGCGGGTAGCTTCCACAAAGACGTTCAGATACATTGGGGTGATGGCCGTGGAAAGATCCGCGACAGAGATGGAAAGCTTCTTTCTCTCTCGCTCGACAAATCCTCTGGATCCGGCTTTCAGTCCAACCAGGAGTTTCTCTATGGCAAAGCTGAGGTTCAAATGAAACTTGTTCCTGGTAATTCAGCTGGAACAGTGACAACATTCTATGTAAGTTACATACAATTTCAAACCATTTTTTCGTCATTTTTTGTTATTCCCTTGATTACATATATTGAGTATGTTGGTGTTTATGATAACTTTGTGTAGCTCAAATCTCCCGGAACTACGTGGGATGAGATCGATTTCGAGTTCTTGGGAAACATAAGTGGTCATCCGTACACTCTCCATACTAATGTTTACACAAAAGGCACAGGAGACAAAGAACAACAATTTCATCTATGGTTCGATCCAACAGTTAACTTTCACACTTATTGCATCACATGGAACCCCCAAAGGATTATGTAAGCACAAGCTGATCTCTTGTACATTGAATAATCTTATAAGTTTTGAGGCTATGAGCTCATGAACTAGCATTTTTTCCCCCTCTCTTTCAGTTTTACAGTTGATGGAATTCCTATTAGAGAGTTCAAGAACTCCCAGTCAATTGGAGTTCCGTTCCCAACAAGCCAACCAATGAGGCTCTACGCGAGTCTGTGGGAAGCTGAGCATTGGGCCACAAGAGGAGGATTAGAGAAAACAGATTGGTCAAAAGCTCCTTTTACCGCTTTCTACAGAAACTACAATGTGGATGGATGCGTATGGGCTAATGGAAAATCATCTTGTTCCGCGAATTCCCCATGGTTAACTCAAAAACTTGATTCGAACGGCCAGACAAGAATGAAAGGGGTACAAAGTAAGTACATGGTCTACAACTATTGCACTGATAAAAGAAGGTTTCCTCAAGGTGTTCCTCAAGAGTGCAATTGATAATAATTCTTTGATTAATAATAAGTTACTTGGTGTTGTCTTTGTAACAAATAATGATTTCTATCTATTATTTTCATTCATTTTTTGCTCATATATGTGTATGTGTGGTGTTTGTGTAAGATTTTTTAAGTAATAGAAATAATAAATTATTGCTTGATTTGTGAAATTTGTAAACATGGAGTGCATTGAGAAATTCATTACTAAAATACACAACAATGGTTTTGAAGGACATATATAAATAATAATAATAAGCTTACTAACGGACGGGAGGGTCCAAGTTTCTACATACATTTTTTTGGACAGTCAAAGTTTAACATACATTTTTGTTTTTGTTCAAAAGGAACATTTTTCTTGATCTATGTTATGTTTAAGGTTTGTTTCAAGTTAATTTTTAAAATGGCTTGTTTCAAACTCAGTCGTGGAAAAGGCTAATGCTCACTTGTAAATGGATATTAAATCAGATTTAAGAATACCCAGTTTCCTACTGACCAACTTTTTCTTATTTTTTGGGTGCAAATTCCTACGGACTAACTTGCCTTAACTCTTATTTTTTTTAATCGAAGACTAGCTTATTCATGCTGTTTTATTTAAATTATATCACACCTAAAGTAACAAAATCGTCCAAACTTATGTTGTTATCTTTACACAAACAAAATGGAATGTTTTTGTGTTGGGAGATCGATGAGATTGAATGAAACTAAATGAAAATTAACTAGATTATGAGCCAAAATCAAGATTTAACTATGGAAAAATATTGTCGATAATGCAGTCAATAACTAATTGTTAGGAAAATTCGCTTTATCAGTAGTTATATAATTTCCGCTGGTGTTCATCTTAGTTTAGAAAATTTAGTTTACTTATATTAATTTAGTAAATCATAAAGTTGTTAGGAAAAACAAAATTGAATCGTTTCTAACAAATTTTTTAAACATATCGTGTTCTGAGTATATTTTTGGGATTTTATGTAAATATGTCTATCACCTATATAAATTCTTGAATTTTTAAACTAATCAAAGCTATATATATATACTTCAATTCGATGTAAACAATATAAAAGTAGACATTATTAAAATGCAAATATTTGTTATTCGATGCGGTGGGGAGGGTTTGCGCTCAGGTCAAAAGTCGAAGCAGTGTTGACAATGATCTCAACGCGGGACCAGCATGTGCTATAAGAATGTCCATATACATTATTTTCTCTGTTCTGTAACAATAAACGAGTAATGAAATTATATTTTATTGGATTCACTTTGTAACAACCAACAAGAGGTCGAATGAGCCAACTAGAATACAGCCCACAATCAATAATCAAACCCATGAAACTTCCATCTCTCTTTCCTTTACAATTTTCGAGCAGCTATATAAACTAATGTCACTTACCTCAATTTTTCATCAACAATACATTTTAGCTATCAATACCCCCTCGAGAAATCTACAAAAATGAAGTTTTCTTGCGATACAAGTTTTGCGTTCTTGATTCTATTTCTCTTTGTGGCACAATCTATGCATGTATATGCGGGTAGCTTCCACAAAGACGTTCAGATACATTGGGGTGATGGCCGTGGAAAGATCCGCGACAGAGATGGAAAGCTTCTTTCTCTCTCGCTCGACAAATCCTCTGGATCCGGCTTTCAGTCCAACCAGGAGTTTCTCTATGGCAAAGCCGAGGTTCAAATGAAACTTGTTCCTGGTAACTCTGCTGGAACAGTAACAACATTCTATGTAAGTTACATACAATAAAAAACCATTTTTGCCATCTTTTGAAGTTCCTTAGATTACATATATCGAGTATGTTGGTGTTTATGATGATTTGATGTAGCTGAAATCGCCGGGAACTACATGGGATGAGATCGATTTTGAGTTCTTGGGAAACATAAGTGGTCATCCGTATACACTCCATACTAATGTTTACACGAAAGGCACAGGAGACAAAGAACAACAGTTTCATTTGTGGTTCGACCCGACCGTTAACTTTCACACTTACTGCATCACATGGAATCCCCAAAGGATTATGTAAGCGCAACCTTTGAGCCCTTGTACATTGTATAATTTTACAAGTTTTGAGGCTATGAGCTCATTAACTGACATTCTCTTTTTTTTTCCCTCTCTTTCAGTTTTACAGTTGATGGAATTCCTATTAGAGAGTTCAAGAACTCCCAGTCAATTGGAGTTCCGTTCCCGACAAGTCAACCAATGAGGCTCTACGCGAGTCTGTGGGAAGCCGAGCATTGGGCCACAAGAGGAGGATTAGAGAAAACAGACTGGTCAAAAGCTCCTTTTACCGCTTTCTACAGAAACTACAATGTGGATGGATGCTTATGGGCTAATGGAAAATCATCTTGTCCAGCAAATTCCCCATGGTTCACTCAAAAACTCGATTCGAACGGCCAGACAAGAATGAAAGGGGTACAAAGTAAGTATATGGTCTACAACTATTGCACCGATAAAAGAAGGTTTCCTCAAGGTGTTCCTGCAGAGTGTAGTTAAATTGTTGATTCTTTGATTCGTGAATAAGTTACTTGCCATTGCTTTTGTAACTCAAATAATTTTTTATCATTCATTTGTTGGCTGTTGCTCATATATATGTGGTGGTGTTTGTGTAACATGCTTTTGAGAAGTAATAAAAATAAATTATGGAAAAACGCTTTCATTTGTAAACTTAATGAAAACTTAATTGGCTTCACTAGATTTGAAAAAAAAAAACAAAAAACACTGAGAGAGGTATATTGATGTAACCTGGAGCCAATTTCTGAGTGATATATTGGAAAACAATGATCTTCGAAGTTTGGCGTGAGAGAAATGATTTAGAGACTACAACGCCATACTCACATATTTGTGGACTCGATTGACACAACAATCAAAATTCGGGCCTCTTCCCTAAAACACCATCACCCAAAAACCTTTTCCGATCTTCTACAAAGATGGTTTTCTTTCATATAGCATATCATCATCATCCATCTTTTGGTTCTTTTGTTGATGGGTTTTCTATATTTCCTTGGTTGGTCTGTCGTTCCCTCTTCCTTGCAGACTGGACCGTTTGGGCCTAATCTTTGTTCAGGTTGGATTGTTTTTTGGGGCTTTATTAATCAGATTTCTATAGTATGTACTTTTCGTAAACAATGATGCACTGATCTAGCTACTGTTTTAGTTAGTAGAACAACCTTGATAAGAGCCGACCAAAAAAAAAAAAGAACAACCTTGATAAGAAAAACCAAAGTTTGTATTTGTACTACCACGGTAAATAAAAATACACTGTGAAAAACCATTTGACAAGAACAATATCTTGTATTGTCGAATTCTCAAAAAGATAAAAATAAACGAGTTTAGTACTAGTTTGTCATTCCTTGGTTTTCATTAAAATTGGTTTTTATTATTATTAATATTATTGTGTTTGAAAGTGCTGATCGTGATAATCATAGTAATCCATATAATTGACCTAAAAGTCAATGCTCATCTCTACTTCAAAAGTCTTCTAGGGCAGGTTCTTCTCGGACCGTCCATGATAAAATAAATTATTAACTGATTAGTGAGTCATGTATAATGATTTGTACATGCGCAAAAGTTGGGTTTCAAAAAGTTCTTATTGTTTAATTATTAGCTAGAATTTTCGGATTTGTGGTTATAAGCGATTGTAAGAGTGTGACTGATGCACAAAGAAAGTCATTCATTGTTAGATATAATTATCAAGATGCTATGCTAAACTTATTTTAAACTTATGAATAAATGCTTGATCGATAAACCGTGATCATAAAAAAGCATGCAATTTAATTTACTTTTAGTGTTAGCATACTAGAGAAATAAATTTTAAAAGAAAACCTTAGCATCGCTACGTTCTATGTTTTCATCTCACCGCTTTGAGAGGAAAGTGTTTAAATTATTATATAGTAGAGAATTTTTTTTTTGTAACTGATTTCCAATGCAAAAGTTCGTATTCAATTTAAATCCTTTATAAAAAAAAAAGGTTCGAAAGCAAACGTTCACAGAGACTAATTAGTCTGACTTTAAGTGTTTGTATATTTATTAATTCTTTGTGATAGTAGTTTATTTGATATCATGAGAATTAATATTAGCGCTATGAATTTATATGAGATTTTTTCATGTAAGAGTTGTGGTAAGGACTATAATTGAATTTATATTATGTTAGCAATATGTGAATATTTGCTGATGTTTATCCAATGAAATCGTTTTTTTTTTGGTCGACGTGAAATCGTTATTTAAACAAGTGGCTAATTATAATATTGATATTTAATTAGTGATGATTAGAGTTCAGAGAAGTGATCATAGTAACATACTTAATTAATATATAGGCCATAACAAAGTTTGAAAAAGACAAGGGACCTAATAACGAAGTTTGAAAAAGACAAGGGACCTAAAGGACAAACCAAAATAATTGATGCACCAGCCACCAGTTACTAATGACGCTTATCCATTGAGATATTTGGTTAAGCACAATTTGTTCTGTAACAAATGTCTGTGAATCGTTTATTTCCTAAATAATTGTGTGGTGAGACTACAACTCTTTTATAGTTTGACAGGCATTGACGAATCCATCGTCATCAGTCACATCTGTGATACTTGACTAATAGAGAGTTTTTAAGGAAATATGTGTTACATTATTTTCAAGATTTTAAAACTACTGAAATATCAAACTGTTACTGTATATAACGCTATATAATATTTAAAAAACATCTAATCATTTAATATGAATTGTATTGTGGTGATAAACGTTCTACTATAACATATGATTATAGAGTTGACCGTCTATAACTTAAAATCTCTCGAACATATTCATCAGTTAATCACAAATCCTCCAAATCATTGGCCTTTTCAAAATTTTGAACTGATGATTTAGGATTGAATTTGAATTGGTGATAACATACTTTCAAAACATCAGCCCAAAAGAAATGGTTACCCAGAAAACTGATGAATTCAATTAAGCACTAAAGTGTTCAAAAAAGATAATTCAATAACATTTATTGATCCCGGAGATGTGGGTTCGTTAGAATGAAGTATATGGTTGAGTTAATATTGAGGTTAGGCCCTTGATTAAGAATTGTTGATGAGCCATTACACTGATAAATCAATTTCTAAATGATACAGCTGTAAAGAGTAGTGGGACCAAGTTGACGTTTGGTTAGGCGGTCCAAATCCAAATTTCCGTGTCAAGAAATTTCATCCAATGCTGCAAAAAAAGAAAAAAAATTCCATCCAGTGAATCATATTCATATGTATGTAGAGTATTAATTTCTAGTAATAGTGTTCGTTCTAATTACGTAGCTATCCCATATTATGGTCCATACTGTTACTTACTCAAAACCCAAAAGTAAATACTATTTAAACCCACAATGTCTTTTGTACTTACCTCAAGTCATGTCAGTGTAACAATTAACTTAAGTTAGACAAATGATATCATTTTTTTTAGTTCAACAACAAATGATATCATTATACTAATGGAAGCTCATAAACTGATTCATGCTCTCTATTACAAAACGTAGTTCTTTTATGTGATTAGTCTGACATTCGATGTAATGGTTTATCCCTTATTTTTTTATATATTTTTTTCACATAAAAACTATTTCAATTCATTTGAAATACGGAAAACAAATAGTTTTCCACAATAAGCAAAAGCCAATTAGGATTTAGGAGGTGCTACATGAATTAACCAAAATAAAGAGGACAAATCGAAGTTTGATGGGCGATTGCATCTGCCGCCTTGTTTTCTTTTCGATGCGTAAGTCGATAGGTGAGATTGGCTCTATCGTTTTCATGATCATGGGGGCATCGAAAATATCTTCGGTTTATCATTTATGTAACTGAAGAAAAGATTAATAAATTTTTATGAAATTTTTTATTATTCTTATATAATCTCATACAAACGAATTTTGGTAAGATATATATTACACCTAAGAGTTGAATACTCCTCGTCGAACTAGCTTTAACTAGATTATTCAAACGTGTTAGTATGGAACGAGTAAATTGTCGATATTCTATAGTTTTATGATATTTGAATGGCAATGGTGTGAAAAATCGATATGATTTTTCGAAAAAAATTAGACCACTTATTACTATTTTTTGGCGTGAAAACAGAAGACAATAATAGAAAAAAATTGGAAATATCAAACATTGCTTGTTTCTTTATATGAACAATGAGGATATAAATAGCCTGTGAGTTTGGACCACTTATATTCATTAGGCATTTCCAATAAAAATCAGTAGTTGTCCTCATAGACAACATTAAATTTCTTTTATTTGTGGTTTCCTCAGAATCAATTCGAGCTTAAGTACTGTGGACAGCTGTTTTAATTTGTCAAATATGTATACCAATCAAATTAAATTTCTGAATTTGATCGACAAAAGAAAACCACTCTAACCAAAACCACTAATGCGTACATGCATACAATATATTAATATATGATTCTAGAAAATGAAATATTTTACCTTATTGGCTTTTGAAGATTAAACAGTATATCTACATGTACATTAGTGGTTCCGTTTTTTGTAAACTATACAAATATTACGTATATAATGCAGCTTTACTTTGGTTCATACTTTTTCTTATACAAAGTTTACATCAATAATTATAACATTTCTTACTCTAAAATAGAGTAGGGTTTTTCTTCAATGTATCACTCTATTTTTTATTCTAAAAATAATATAAAATAGAGTAAAAATTAGAATTCCTCTAAATATAGAATAATCTTATCTTTTACTCTATTTTAGAATGAGATAATAAAGTGGGGTTGGAGAAGATTTTACTCTCGGTAATAGAATTTAAAAGGGAAAAATAGAGTGGCTTTAGAGATGTAAAAACAAATAAAGTAGACCTCTAGGTATGGTTGCACATATTGATTATAGTTTTGTATATGCAATGGAACATCTTAATTGACTCCTATCATTAATTAGTGACCAACCAAAAGAAATTGACCTTTTGATTTACAAGAGAGAGAGAGAAAGAAAGCGTGTGTGTGGTGCTACACTGCTACTTGCTTACAACTTTGCTAACGCAATCACTAAACTCATACTTTTCTGAGTTTCTTCGTTGCTTCTATTGTCATTTCACATAATAAATAATAATAGTATATTAATATATATAATATTATTTTAATCACATCATAGATTCATAATAATATTGCCATATTGTAAGCTTAAAAAACTTTATGTTAAAATGTCCAAAGAAAAGTTCGACGTGAGTCAAAAGCATTGTTTTGTTCCAAAAACATGGTCCAGACACGACCCAATAATTGTATACATACAAACTTGAAAAATAATCAAAATATTTAGAGAAATAAAGATATTCACAAGACATATTCTCTTCAAATTTCAACTAAATTCGAGAATTAGAAGTCGAACAATTCCACACGTAATATCCCTTTAGACGTCTTATATCTTCTCTCCTCCCTGTAGGCCTCTACGTAGTGATTTAAGATGTATGAACAGTTGAACACATTTGAATTTCGAGATTCGTGTAAAAAATATATATAAATTACAAAGCATGCAACCAATTATATAGCAAACTATATTATTAATTTGCTTGTCAACTATATTATGAAAAAAAAACAAATTTAATATAGCATTTACTAATACGAGGGTTTAAAGAAATGTAATTAACTTTTATTTTTGTTATATTCTCAAACACGCTATATAATTTTAGATATTTCTTTGGTTTACGGCAATTTTTCTTTTGTCTCCATCAATTTTGATATTTTAGCCGGTCATCAAAATCTTACAAACATTCCAAATTTTATTTTTCTTTCGATAAAATGCGGAATTCCCTCCCCAAATGTCATTCAAATTCGGATTTAAAAGAGCTGAAACAACATATTTCTAACAAATATGCTCATGTTTGTATTTAATCATGTTTGTATTTAATATAACATTTTTAAAAAAAATTAAGGATGGTAAACATAATCTGCTTACCAAATGATGGAGGTACTCGAGACTCCAGCTGTAATACATCTTGCATGCAATGTCTTGATATTAGCCTCCTTTTGTTCACCCACTCCCCTCTTCTCTCACTTATTTATGTTATTCTCTCCCACTATATATATCTATCTCCCTTCTTCTCTCTTCCTCACATTCCTCACCAAACCCCCCAAAACACACCCACACGTACGCACACATATAAAACAATGTCTCCTTTCAAAATATTCTTCTTCACCGCTCTTATCTTGGCTACGTTTTCAGCCTCCACCGCTGATTTCAACCAGGACGTCAATATCGCTTGGGGAGATGGCCGTGGGAAGATACTCAACAACGGCCAGCTTCTTACTCTCTCCTTAGACAAGTCCTCTGGTTCTGGCTTTCAATCCAAAACAGAGTATTTGTTTGGAAAGATTGATGTGCAGATTAAGCTCGTTCCTGGTAACTCAGCAGGAACAGTCACAACTTTTTACGTAAGATTACTTTTTCTAGGAGTTTTACATGATTTGGATTTGATTTTTAAAGAGTTTATCTTGATATTTCTGTGATTTTTTTTTAATTTTCAGCTAAAATCTGAAGGATCGACTTGGGATGAGATTGATTTTGAGTTCTTGGGTAATATGAGTGGAGATCCTTATACTTTACACACTAATGTTTACACTCAAGGCAAAGGTGATAAAGAGCAACAATTCCATCTCTGGTTCGACCCAACCGCGAATTTCCACACTTACTCAATCCTCTGGAATCCTCAAAGAATCATGTAAAGTCAAAAATCTCACCTTTCTTGCTACACACGTAATAAACCCTAATTAGGTTTTCTATTTTTTTTACTCATACCTAATCTGTTCTGCTCTTTTTTTTTTTATCAGATTGACCGTCGATGACACACCAATTAGAGAGTTTAAAAACTCTGAGTCGATCGGTGTCTTGTTTCCAAAGAACAAGCCGATGAGGCTGTACGCAAGTTTATGGAACGCAGACGATTGGGCAACTAGAGGCGGTCTTGTTAAAACGGATTGGTCCAAAGCTCCATTCATGGCTTCTTACAGAAACATTAAGATCGACTCGAAACCAAACTCCAATTGGTACACTCAAGAAATGGATTCGACGAGCCAAGCTAGACTCAGATGGGTCCAGAAGAATTACATGATATACAATTACTGTACTGACCGTAAGAGGTTCCCACGGGGAGCTTCTAAGGAATGCACAACAAGCTCATAGAATCTCAATTATATTTTATTTATTTACCTATCTTCCACTGTCTCTTTTTTTTTTCCTTCTATGTGAATGCTCTGTTTCTTGTTTGTCTATGTCTGAGAATTTCCTTTTTCTTTTCTGGTTTTGGTTCTTTTCATTGTATATCTTTGTCCAATAAAAGGCAACGGTATGTCTTTACTCTTATAGAAGATATGTATAAAAAGATATCTATGTTTTATTTGTAAAAAAAAAAATGTTTATGATAATGATAGTTCTTTCTTCTTCTTTTTTTTTTTCATATAAAAATGATAGTTTAATTTAATTTTTTTTGTGTGTAAAATAGTTGAATTTACAATCATTGTAAGAAATATGAGAAACGTGTTAAATGCCCCTTATTTAAATGCAATTATTGAAAAAGGTCAAATATCAAATTTTATCTACTAAAGAGTGTATCATAAGCTTACATTCAATAAAAATATTTGCGACCTTTATATTTCATCACAGATTTTTATTAACCAATCCATGATTTCATAGAATGAGATGTACACTTGGCACTTCTTTAAGATTCGTTATAAGAAAAATTGAACCCAAAACACAACATTCAGTGAAACGACATCGTTTAATGCGAGCACTGCGTCACACGTTTATTTTTAATTTAATTATTTTATTTTCTCCCTTTTAGTAATTTCGACTTCTCTTCTTCATCAGATCTGAATCAATTTCGCCCAAATCAAAGCTTCTGACCTAATTTGTTTCCCGGGAAAATCAAACAAACCATCACCGGAATCTCCAATTTCTCCCCGGTGAAGAAGAATGTCGCACAACGATACGGTTCCGCTTTATCAATCATCTCAATCAGACATCGACGAGATTGAGAATATGATGAGCGGTAATTTCCAATCAGGTCCCGGAACCGTGCTCCCAGCTCGTCCACCGAGCCCGATCCGTCCATCCATTCCCGTTTCATCCTCACCGTTCGTTCAATCCAACCTTCCACCGCTTCCACCGTCTTCTTCCTCTACTCAGAAGGTGATGCCTGTTCCAGCTCCTCCGCCGCTTACGTCAGCAGGTAACTCTGAAGGTTCCAAGACTATCGGAGGGAGTGGATTCGGATCTCCGCCGAATACATTGACGGAGCCTGTTTGGGATACTGTAAAGCGAGATCTGTCGCGTATCGTGAGTAATTTGAAGCTTGTGGTGTTTCCGAATCCGTATAGGGAAGATCCTGGGAAAGCACTTAGGGATTGGGATCTATGGGGACCATTTTTCTTCATTGTGTTTTTGGGGCTTACTCTTTCGTGGTCTGCTTCGGTTAAGAAGGTACGATCTCCAGAGTCTGATTTCAGCTTCTTTTCACTGGAACCTTTATGGATGCAGAACTCTGTATATTGGGGTTGCGTTTGTGTGATCAATCTATGAACTTGGAATCTTAGCTTTAGCGTTTCCAACTATAGTGTAATTTGAGGATTTGCTTATCGTTGGCTGGATTGAGAGTTCCTCCAGAATGTTGCTTCTTGTAGCATTGCTCTTAATTTTGATTCTTAGTGTGAAGCAGCCATTATTACTACTTCCACAGCAATAGGCTTTTGACTCGAAGAATTGGGTTCGATGAGCAACAAACCAACTCATATGTTGCTTTCTTACTCTTCATCCTCCCTTGTGTTACATGAGCAGTATTTGATGTGTAAAATCTGATAGACTTTTTCATCATATTAGACACTTTCACCTTGAACTGATGTAGCCACAGCTTATCTGACCATAATGGATAGATAGCATGACTGGCTGGTCCTTCATAGATTACTGGCATGAACTGGTTTATATACTAGGATTTGTGAACATATAAAATAAGAAACTGTGAAATCAAAGGGCAAAATAAGACCTTTTCTTTTTGCTGTGTTAGGATGCACTTGAAGTATAGATCATGTATCTGAAAAGGCATGAATTTGTTCTGTATGTGTGCTCTGTTTTGATGATGTTGAAATGTTATTACCACATACTATTATGGAACACCCACATCCATGTTTTCATTTCCATCTAAAATCCGTTTTTTCCAGCATTTGCATCCTGACTTATCTGGGTTTGAATCCCTGAAGTAAACCGTCTCTGTCTACTGCAATTGCTTCTGGTCTCATTCTTTTTCTCTGTCATTTCCAGTCAGAAGTATTTGCTGTGGCATTTGCACTACTTGCAGCTGGGGCAGTGATCCTCACACTAAATGTGTTGCTCCTGGTAAGCACAGGTTTTAATTCATGTATTGGTAGAAAGCCACATACTTCTCGTTTTCTTGTTACAAGTTATGATTTTTAAACATCCCAATGCAATATTCAGGGAGGACATATAATCTTTTTCCAAAGCCTAAGCCTTCTAGGTTACTGTCTATTTCCACTGGACGTTGGAGCAGTGATCTGCATGTTGAAGGACAATGTGATACTCAAAATGATCGTTGTGTCTGTGACTCTTGCCTGGAGCTCTTGGGCTGCTTATCCTTTCATGAGCGCTGCCGTGAACCCGAGAAGGAAAGCTCTCGCACTTTACCCAGTCTTCCTCATGTATGTCTCTGTTGGCTTCTTGATCATTGCCATTGATTGATTTGATCTGGAAAAATGGGAAATCGGAGATTGGTTCTTTGATTCAGTCCGAGAAATCATTTGGTACAGAGTAGATAGAGAATTCTCCAGCCGCGAACTATTCTGAGTTCTAATGAGATCATATGTATAATATGTTCTTTTGTTGACCAAAAGAAAAAAATTATAATATGTTCTTTAACCCTTTTTGATTAAATTCTGGTTGACATTACTTTATATGGTTTTGCTTTATGTGTATGAAACTTACGGTTCTTTTTTGGAAACGTATATATAATATTGAGTAAGACCTTAATGATGATCGTAGCTAAATTTGTACAGTAATTGTTATTTTTTTTGTTTTCTACTACTTGTTCTCGTTTTTGCATTACGAACACACAATAACGCTAATTTTGAAGTAATTTATTAGGAAATTTGCTGAAATAGCCATTACATATTAGTATAATCTTATAACTTTAGGGACTACCAACTAACTAATTTGTGTAAAAATATGCACAATAAGCATTTCAAATTATGATACAAGTCTAATCCGAAGTTTATTCTTGTAATTGTTGTTTTAATTCTTTTATTTTAATGCAATATATATTATTCACATTTTCATTTTGCAACTGAATATACTAGTGACCAATATTAATATCCATAAGCTCTTGTTAAAAGAATCTACCAAATAGACCTTTAACAAAGGGACAATCAAATCTCACAAAAAGAGATTCGAATTTGGGTGTTTTGCTAAGTATAGCTGTGGGATTTGTTTCTTCTTTTTGTGGATTTGTTTTAAACGTCCATGACATTATTTGGCGAAACAAAAATTGTGGAAAATTTCAAGTTACAATGGAAATTTAGGAAAACCACAATAAATAAATTAAAAAGATTTAGTTTTATATTCTCTCCGTTTCAGTTTAAGTGTTGTTTACAAATTTAAAATTTGTTTTAATTTGAGTGTTGTTTTAGGTTTTTCAACGCAGATATTTGTTAAAAATTACAATTTTATTCTTATTGTATTAATGTTTTGACCAATAAAAAAATTATACAATATATTAATAAAAGGTAAAATAAAAAAAGTTAAGTTGTTTTTTTTTTATTGGTGTGAAAAAATTACGTATAATTCTAAAGAGAGAAAGTATGTGATTGCTAATAAGAAACTAATTCAAAATCTGGATGAAAACTCTTCTTCTCTTTAGTTGCATTTAATTTCAGAGATTATAGCTTCTGTGTCACACAACCCTCAATTTATTATTTATTAACATTTTCTGTCTTTTCAAGTTGTTAAAATTTGTTTGGTAGTAGTAAGTAAGTAATTTTGGGAGACGAGTGTGGCAGAGGCCAGAGAGTGGGGTGTGGCTCTCGAAGTGATAACGTAAGAAGACAGAGCTTGCTTGTGTACTACGTCATTTTTTTCTTCTATTTATTACATTTTTTTAATATTATTTTTTACCTCTTCAGGTGAAATGTGCCGATCTCTCAATTACACCAATTGTAATAATAAATCATATTCGTGTATTGGCCAAATTAAAATCACCCCAAAGACCGAGATCATCATTTTATCAATTTTGAATGGAGAACCAAAAAAGAAGAGAATAGATGGTCTTCTTCTTTTTCGACCCAAAAAAAAAAGAAGAAGATGGTCTTCTTAATAGTGAAGTGAATGATTCTTTTCATTTTTTGAAAATTGAAATAGAAAATGCCAAAGAGAGTCAGTTTCAGAAGGTACCATCATTACAAACCCTAATATAAAATGCCAATTGTGTACTTGAGGAGGCCTTTATAACATTGCATAATAATATATATAGCCTTTACAACTTTTGACATTTAATATTTGATTATTTAATATTTTATTGTTGGCCCTTTTGGGTTGAGCTCGGGACCAAAGGATACAAAACTCCCAATCCAGAATCACCAACGAATCTCTGCACAAAATCTTTGGTCCAAAAATTTCCCCCACAATATCAACCAATGGTTTTTTAAGACGCCCAATTGTTTTCTATTCGTACATAATTTTCAAATTTTCATTTTTGAACTTCGCAGTTTGATATTGACAAAAATGAAAAACTTAGTCACTCGTTTTACGTCTTGTAATTCTTATTAAACTACATCTATTTAGTATAAATATTAAATTTGACACCTTACAAATGGTTCAGTTGAGCAATATAAACCAACTTGACTTAAGTCAACCTAGCGTTACTTAAGATTGGATCTACATGTACACTTCACAGTAACTTCGAAAACGTTTTCGTTTTAGTAAGTAGATAAATAATACATTAAAGATTTTGGGTGTTGGGAGATTCCACAGTTTTGCAAAAGTGACTCTAACACAACAAGATAATGGTGACATTGCAACATAATTTTTGCAATAATCGTACTCGTTAAAATTTTGTAACAAGTTCTGCCATATTTTTGCAATGAAGAATGCACGTCACAATTTTATTACAAGTTTATCGCAAAATAACGACAAAAGCTTCCGTCAGCAATTTTTCGTTACAAATCAGCAACATTTTTACGACATGCGAAAATGTCTTGCAAAATTTGCAAGATATATTCAACGATTAGGAGTTGTGGCTATTTTGCAAGAAAATTATGGTAAATATATGTGACTGTATTTACAACAATTTATAACGGTTTTGCAACATAGACTTTCTATAAAGCCTACGTCTATATATATATTCGCATCTACTTACATCAAATACTAGATGAAGCATTAATTTGTTGCATATTTAACATTGAGGTGGACATAAAAATTATTTGGATTTGGATTTTTTTTTATATTTTATTTTTTTGTAAATGGGTCTAAACTAGAACTGATTTTTTCGGTTTGGTTAGGTTTAGTCTAGATTTAGATAAAAATATAATTAAATGATTACAAATATATAATTGTAATTATATATGTTATGATTAGTAGTTAAGGGTCATTATATAAGCCAAATAATAAATACTAGGTGATTTCCATGTATAACGCGGGATAATATATTTATAATATTTTTAAAAATTAATAAATTAAATAAATACCGACAAAAAAGAAAAAATTAAATAAATATTTCTAAATATTTTAATAGAATAGTAGTGTATAAATAATTAAAATCTAAAATTAAATTTTTTACATATTTATGATACTAATTAATTATTTAATTAAATTTAGGAAACAATAAAATCAGCTATAATTTTATGAAATATTTACTTATTCGATTTTCCATAAATAAATAAAGGTAATTTAGGTAAGATTTTAATCTTTAAAATAAAAAATAAATATGTATATGATTGATCTAATATCATATAATGTAATTAGTCTAGTAATTAATGTCCTATAAAATCTATTTTCTGAGAATCATTCTGGCGACGACACATCAGCATCGCAGTGTTGTAATATTACACGTAAACATAAGGTTACTTTGTTAAAATGATTTTCAATTAATATATAGGGGATTAAAATACATGTAATAAAAAAAGTAGTGGAAATCTCGTATTCTTGTTATCTTTTCCTTTTTTTTCTAAAATGGGTGATTGGTTGGAGCTTTAAACTTTTCTAAAGCTATATTTTGGTCTAAAGACTTAAATTAAAATCAATCATGCTTTATAAATATTTGAATTGAAAGCA
Organism: Boechera stricta; assembly: GCA_018361395.1. Lineage (NCBI taxonomy): Eukaryota > Viridiplantae > Streptophyta > Magnoliopsida > Brassicales > Brassicaceae > Boechera > Boechera stricta. The sequence goes on along the minus strand of CM031544.1, from coordinate 22,251,482 downwards.
ATCATGATTTATAAATATTTTTCAAAGCCAAAGTCACTTTTAAAAACCTACACCCACTTTTATGATTTTTTTTTCTTTTTTTGGAATAAAAGTCTAAAGCCATAAATTTTGGACTTTGAAATTTTTTTTTTGGCTTTTCATTGATACATGTAGTGTATTTGATAAAAAAAAGGAAAAATTATTATTTTTTAAAGAAATTTTACTTAAAACAAATTGATAATTCATATATATATATATATATATATATATACATAATTGTCGTGTAGTCACTAGAAAAAAAAAGAAAATTTTCATTATTTTTTAAAGAAATTTTATTTAAAACAAATTGATAAATCTTATATATATACATGATTGTCGTATTTGCATTTTTAGTATTTTAATTTATTATTTATTTTAGTTAAATGAAATTTTAATAAATTTATTTTTATTTATTAAAAGTCACATTCATGTTTACCAATCATTTTCCATTTAATTTACACAAATAGATAAACCAAAAGTTACAAAATTCAAAATTTAAAATTCTACAAATTACGATCCTAAAGATACAATAGAAAAATCTATAGCCATAATCCTACAGCCAAAATCTTAAATCTAGAACCACAACCAATCAGACCTATCGTCACTCTTTTTTTGTCTTCCTTCGTTTTTCTTTATTACCTTATATATAAGTTATAAAACTTCGTGTAAAAATAAACGAAATCGAGAGTAGATAAAAGAAAAAATTAGAGAGAATTAGGAAAGAAGGGTCGATTAAGAAGTTGGAGAATGAAAAAGTTGCACTAATACGACATATATAGTAAGAAGTTAATTCATTGCAAATTTTTCAACATATGTGCAACAAATACAAATTTGCAACGCTCAAACAGCAATTATATTGTGTCCCAATTTTATTACAATCTCATGTTTGCAACGATAGTGAATTGTTGCAACAATTTTCAATCTTGCAATATCACTATTTTCTTGGGCCTTCTTTATCTACTGTCATTGTCATTTTGTGTCATCTCCTTTACATATCTCACCTATTTAAAACATCTGGAAAACGTCAATATTTTTTTAATTTTATTTTGTCGGCAAAATGAAACATCGATTAAACAAGTTTCCATCGATATTTGTTTTCCATTCTCATAATACGATTGACATCATACATAGATAATCTTGCTCCTTAATATATATATATATATAAGGCTGGAGACTAACTAGATCGAAATTAAGTCTATCAGGCTCACCTTAGAAGAGCAAGTTTCAGCTTTGGCAAATTGCTGCAACCAGAGTAACTAGCTAGTATCTAGGGTTTACGTCTTACAAAACCACCATCTATCAATTTTCAAAAGGAAACGTTATTTTAAAATAATTAAAGCTTTATACCCACTAATCTCGGAGTTCAAAATATATACTGTATTGATTATTTTAAAAGTGTATTTAACTAAATTTGGATATTGATGAGGTTTATTAATGTTGGAATTAGATCGAGATGTGAAAGAAAGTGAGAGAGTCTTGAGTATAATGGTGATAGATGTTGATATGCAAATGTAGACAAACAATGGTGTCCCACGTAAATTCAAGTGTCCTAAAGAATAAAATCACAAAGTCACAACAAAACAACACAAACCCAACTGTAAGTCACATTCACAAACCCTAAACTAGACCCTCGTGTTCCCTTTTGCTTTTACTAGTTACTTATCAATTTTTAAAAAGACAACATTTCAAATTTACAATGATTCATTATCCTTTGCATGAATCTTAAATATGATGAAAAAAAAAATTCGTATCAATGACCGTACCAAAATTTTAATATTGCATCATTAGCTAGAGATCATTATGTTTCATACATTTTATTTGTATCGAGGTTAAGATTTATTATTATTTTAAACGTCGCGTTTAGCCATATGGGTTTTAAAAAAGAATACTACTTTTTAACTAAATCTTATTCGTAAATCGTAAAACCAAATACGAAACACAAATAAAATGCTTTTGACGTTTGTAAATTTCAAAAGATCTGACACAAAATTAAAATAATGCAATATTTCATATTAAGAAATGAATACACGCAAAGTGTCAATAATAATAATAATAATAATAATAATAATAATAATAATAATAATAATAATAATAATAATAATAATAATAGGTATTAAAAACCATAATCGCCTATAACTCGTTCTTTAGTAATCAAGTTTTCTCTAGTGGCCAAGATAAACCACATGTAGACACAAAGTATTTAGAACCCCCTTTGAACACTAGAACCAATCAATAAAACAAAACCTATTTACTAGATTGAACCAATCTAGCTATATTATCTGTTCTTGGCTGTCTCGTAAAAACTTACCCTATTTTGGTATTTAATTTTTAACTTTTAACTATTTCTTGTCGTTTGTGGTGTTTTTCTCATTGTACTTGTCTGTCCGATTCATTTAGCGTAAGAGTTTCCATTTCTTTGGTACCGTCCTTTAAATTCTCTTTTTATCCTTCTTCACCATACAAGTTTTCAACCTTTTGCTCAAAAAAATTTTAAAAGTTAATTTCATTTTTTTTTATCTTTATCACATTGTTGGACAAAAGAAAAAGTCGAATAGTATCCGATGTGAGATTTACATGTCACATAACCATTACCTCTCGGCAGTCCCATTCAATCGATAACTTGTAATTGATTTTGTAAGTCTAGAAACCATAGACCTATGAAATAATTGAGTAATAGTTGCTTATATAATTTGCACCATACACAACAAAATAAATGGTAATATCCACAAATATCAAAACAATTTTTAAAAAATAGAAAAGTAAAATGTCTCCTCGACTCCTCCAATTGCTGCTTATAAATTGAGGCGAGCCCTTATTTCATATTTCAATAAATTCCACCAACGTCACAGCTCTTACTCTTCTCTCAAAAGCCTCAACTAAACATTTTCCCTCCCAAATCTCAAGAACAATAACTTCAAAAATTAAGCTAAACCAACTCGTTCTCTCCTCATTTAACAGCAAACCCACTTCTCAATATCTCTAATTTCTCACTAAAGACCAAAACTTTTCTCTACCCTAATTTAAAAAAACCAATCTTTTTTTCTCTACAAAAAAAAAACAGAGTAAAAGATGAAAATGAGTGATTATTGGACAACAATGGCTTCTCTAGTTGGTATGTTAGCCTTTTGTCAAACAATCCTTCAGCTCGTGTTTCCGCCGGAGCTCCGACTAGCTTTGCTCCACATCTTGACACGCCTCCGCCACGTGTTCTCTTCTCACATCTACTTCGACATAACGGAGATTGACGGTGTCAACACCAACGAGCTCTACAACGCCGTTCAGCTCTACCTCAGTTCTTCCGTCACCGTCAACGGCGCCGTTTCTAGCAGCAACAACACACGTCTCAGCCTTACACGTGTCCCTAACTCAAGCTCAGTTACTTTCGGCCTCTCCAACAACGACAGAATCACCGACGTCTTTAACGGCGTCACTGTCCTCTGGGAACACGTCGTTGTTCAACGTCAAGTCCAGAGCTTTTCGTGGAGACCAATGCCGGAAGAGAAACGAGGGTTTACGTTACAGATCAACAAGAGAGACAAAAACCTTGTCTTAGATTCTTACCTCGATTACATTGTCGGAAAGTCAGAGGAGATTCGCCGGAGAAACGAGGAGAGGCTTCTTTACACGAATTCAAGAGGCGTCTCGCTCGATGCGAGAAGCCATCCATGGGATTCGGTGAGATTCAAGCATCCGAGCACGTTCGATACTCTTGCGATGGATCCTGAGAAGAAGAAACGAATCATGGAGGATCTGAGAGAGTTTGCGAACGGACAAGGGTTTTATCAGAAGACCGGAAGGGCTTGGAAAAGAGGGTACTTGTTGTATGGACCACCTGGAACTGGGAAATCGAGTTTGATTGCTGCAGTGGCGAATTATCTTGGATACGATATCTACGATCTTGAGCTCACAGAGGTTCAGAACAACTCTGAATTGAGGAAACTTTTGATGAAGACTAGCTCTAAATCGATTATTGTTATTGAGGACATTGATTGTTCTATCAATTTGACGAAACGAGGAAAGAACAAGAAGAAGAATGAGAGCTGTGAATATGACCCGGGTTTAACCAACGGGTTGGGTTTGGAGGAACCGGGAAGCTCGGTGACTCTCTCGGGGTTATTGAATTTCACAGATGGGCTTTGGTCTTGTTGTGGGAGTGAGAAGATCTTTGTGTTCACGACTAATCATATTGACAAGTTAGATTCTGCTCTGTTGAGAAGTGGGAGAATGGATATGCATATTCACATGGGTTTTTGTAAGTTTCCGGCCTTAAAGATTCTGTTGAAGAATTATCTGAGGCTTGAGGAAGAGGATATCGACGGTGTTGTTTTGAAGGATATGGAGGAATGTGTGGAGGAGGCAGAGATTACGCCGGCTGATGTTAGTGAAGTGTTGATTAGGAATAGGAGTGATGCAGAGAAGGCCGTGAGGGAGCTTGTGTGTGTGTTGAAGGAGAGAGTTGTGAAGAGAAGGAAGAGTGTTGGATTGAAGAAGAAGAAAGAGGAAGGTGAAGAAGAAGCAGACGAAGAACAAGAGAAGAGAGCTTTGGATAGTCCTAATAGAAACAGAGAGGTTTTTGGGTTTCAAGAGGAAGAAGAAGAAGAAGAGAAGAAGAAATGAATGTAGGATCATCATCTAATGGTTCATGTGTGTTTTTTAATTATCCGTTTTGTTTAGTCAAAAATATTATAATATAAGGTTTATCCATTTTGGTGAATAGAGATACTCAAGTCAAAAGTAGGCACGGTTCTGAAATTGCTAGAAGGTTTAGTTGATATAGTAGTAACATGAGACGAAACCTTCACATACAAAACTGGAATTTTCTTGATGCTGCAAGGTTTGGATCTTTACATGGCAAGTTATTAGTGAGCTTTTGTAGGATTGAATCATCAAAGGCCTACCCCTTTTGTTGTAATACTTATTTTCTCATATTTTCGTGTCGGATACGTTTGTTTGGTCACTGGACTCTTCTAAATGCAGCTAAAAACCAAAATGGTTTTTGGTGGAAGAGGGTAACAGAGAATTGACGTTTGAATGTTGTAACTTTATTAGTGTCACACCCATTTATACATCTACTAGAAATTGTTTTATGCTACTGCTAATTAATGAATCTAAACAAATCCGATTTTTTTAATAATAAAAAAATTAATAATAGAATATCTGTTTTTTGTTTGTGAAAATCAATATCCGATTGTGCAAATAAAATTAAATCAGATTTTAACAAATCCGATTTTTTGGAATATTAACAAATTTTTTAGGAATATTAACAAATCCTATAAAAATATCTGATTATTAACAAATCTGATTTTTTTGGAATAGTAAAATTTTTTTTTTTGAATATTAACAAATCCAAATTTTTTTGGTAATCACAATAATCGATTATAAACAAATCTGATTAACAAATCCGATTTTTTGGAAATAGTCAAAAAAATTTTTGGAATATTAATAAATCGGATTTTTTTTGTTAACCATAGATTAAATGATTTTATTAAATGATCACATAATAACTAATGAGTAAAATATTCTTAATGAGAGAATAAAAATTATTTTTTGAAATAATGCCAATATGATATAAATATTAATATTTTTTATTGTTTATTTATAAATATATTTGTTAAATAATATATAGGAGATGTCACAAGCCAGTAAATTTAAAAAATTTGTTTACGAAACCAATTTAATTGAAAAGTGACATTAAAAGAATCATCACATCAAACATTTCGACATCAAGCTAAAAGTAACCTGAAAAATCCATCAGTTGTATTCCTTATTATAGCATTCAATCTTGACCGCTGAAACATTTTGACTTTTGAATATGTAGTAATGAAGCCCAATCCTATCAAAAGAGGTTGGTATAAAAAAAAAGGTGTTGTATATATTATGGCCCAATATCTGGAAACCCACGTTCACAAATTTAGAGTCATAATAAAGAATCGAATTTGGGAATCTTAATCACCTCAAATGAACCACAGGTTAATGTCAAAAGTAGAGCAAGAACCGGTCTTGAACAAATATCGTGGTAGTGGTTAGTTAAGACTGAAACCACCAAAATGAAGGTTGCGATTTTTTTGGTAGAAGGGTAAGATAATATAGCGATTCCAAGTTTATTTTTGAAATTTTTTAGTGATATAGCTATGTCAATTTTTACGCATGCCACCCTAAATATTTCCTATAATCCAATATTTAAATCAAATTAAATTACAGTTTAGTTGATTTATTAGTGAAATATTAAAAAAAGGAGTCATTAGCATTTGACTTGTTTAGAAGTAATTAAATTTAATAATCTAATGCGTTAGCGAACAATTGATGTTGCGGCAAACCGGTAGGCCCAACAACAACAAGATTCTTGATGTTTTCTTTGTTCCTAACACCGAGCAGTAATCTCCTGCGGCTAAGTCCATATTAACTTATATTATATTCCAATTAAGTATGCCACGTATGAAATATGCTGGATTAGTGCAGGCCTCTTTTTTTTTTTTAATATATTCCATTAACGTTTTATTAGTTAAAGTGAAGAAAGCAACAAGATCGAAGAATTAATAAAAAACGTAAAGCTGGAAAAATAAAAATTCCTTCTTTCCTGCAGAGAAGAGAAGAGAAGGGAGGAGAATCTATTTCGACGAAGATTTCGGGTTGATTAAATTTTTGCGATTAGTTGTTCTTAATTGAGGGTTTTGGTGTGGTTTCGAAGATGATGGTAGCTAATAGTTTCCATCTATGGCAAAAGGATGTTTTTTTCTCCGCAGCTGAGGAGGTTCAAGAATCTGCAGATATGTATGTTTTTGATTCTTCTTTTGCTTAATTGATTCGTTTTGTTTCGTGTAGCTTGTGTGATGTTGAAATCGGAATTTATCAATGGAGAAATAGGGTTTTTGTAGAGTTAGATGGTTCTCTGTTTTCTAGTAATTCGTATTTTTTGGGATTGGTTGGCTCTAGCATGATCTAAGTGAGGACTTTTTGTGTATTTGGATTTTGCATTTTGTGTATTTGATCGAATTGAGCTTTCAATTTCAGGGCAATAGCTGAAGAATTGAGATATCTAATTTGAAAGTTTTATCCTTGTCTGTGTATTTCCAGAATGGAGTCTGCGTATAGGTTGTGGATTAAAAAGAAGAGAGACGGTCGAGTATCCGTAGAATCAGACGAGCTCTGCAAAGAACTCCAAGCAGCTTTGAGCACTGCAAAATGGCAGGTATAAAAGAATGGTCTTTCATGGTACATCATGAGTGTGTTGTTTCTGAAATTTCATTCAAGTTTAGTGATTTTGGTTTATGTTGTTATAAATTGATTCAGTTGGAAGAGTTTGAGAGGGCAGTGAGGTTGAGCCATGGAAATTGTCGAGATGACACTACGTTAACTAGGCATAAACAGTTTGTTGCGGCTATTGAAAACCAGATTTATCGAGTAGAATCTGCTCTGCAAGAGGCTTTACTCGAGAATGGGAAACAACCTTTGCGTTGGGTGGATCTTAACAAAGAGGAGCGTGATGACCTTGCGATGTTTCTTTCTGGATCTTCTCAGACATCAGAGAGTTTAAATAGTGATAGCATCAACTTGAGAGATTCCTCAACAAGTTCCTTAGCTGAAAATCCACGTGGGATGAACGGCGGAAGAGAAGCTAGATGTTACGGTGACAGTCCTGACTGTGTGATAGACATTGAAGAGAGAGGAAGTCCGGAAAGTGCTGATGCCATAATCCGCGTGCAAGCAGATAAAAGAGCTGGTACAAGAAGAACGTGGAGTTCACCAAATGTACCGAATATCAGTGCGTTGAGGATTAATGTTCCTGATAACGCAAAAGAAGAAGAGAGGGAGAAATTTTTGTCACAGATCGAAGCCACTCCTAAAGAAAAAGGAACCAAACCTCTGTTTTGGCTGCAGAGATGTCGTGATTATAACCAGGTAAGCTTCCACGATTAGATCATCTCTACACGACTATATCAGATCATAAGTCTTAGCTGTTTCTTATTGTGCAGCTCTTTGACAGAGTCAGTTTTTATCAGAGGCGATTTCGCGTTCCATTTAGCCGCCCGATTCAGCTCATTCTTTCCTTAATGCTAATCTTGTTTCTTCTGAGTAAGTCCCTCTTCTCTTGGTTCTCATGAGCTATGCCACACTATTGTTCCATCAGTCTCTTTAACAGAATCAGTTTCCTTGTTTATTCCCTTGCAGTACCGTTTCGAGTTTATTCATCTTGAGAACCTAAAGCATGGTTTCGGAAACTCTCAAGAAAAATTGACAGGTGAATGATATTTCAGAGTCTAAATCATAACTCCAAATTTTCTAAAACAATCTTTAGATTAAACGTTTCATCCTTCTCGTGGATCTTGCAGGTTTTGTTTCACAGATTCTTGCGTATTGGGTTACACACATTAGATGCTACATGATTCAACATCCCTCAAGAAGGAAGAGAGGTTAAAAGCTTTGTCAACATTCAAAGAAGCACAAGTCTGCTTTATTACTCTCTCTTATCCACAGGGAACATATAGGAACCTGTAAATTTGTAAGATCGATTTGTAAAACTTGATACGTTTCGTAAACATTAGACGTGTACCTGTAGAAAACCAAATGCGTGTTGTGTTCAATGATATCTCCAGTGTTTGTTTGTCTCTCATGTATTATTTTGGAACAAACCATTCTTTGTCCCCTTTCACTGACTACGCAAGTCTTTTGTTCGAATCATTGTCTTACCTTCTTTTAAAATGCTCATTGTAGTTGACGTGTCAATTTCTTTCATCACTATGTTCAAATCTTAGTGTCGCAGCCCAAAAGTATCAATTTAGGTCAATTCTAATGAAACTAATGCATATGTAAAGATAAAATTGACTATGATTGGTAACATGCATATGGTGGAATGATCACTTAATTTTTGTAGTTTTTTTTTCTCGATCACACAAATATCCAAAATTATAAGTATTCTGTAAGACAAAATAAGTTTTTGCTACCATTTTACTATTTTTAGTTATTTCATACATGAATAGAGACATTATACTACACTGTAAATCTTCTTTCTTTTTTTCATCGTTAAACTATATAGATTAGTATTATTCTTCTTCATACATCATAAACTTATAAATCTCTCCAAAAAAGGGTTTTAAAACGGAATTTACACTTAATTATTGAATATGTCTAATTTAGGAGAGTTTTATAAGTTTATGATGCATGAAAAAGAATAACACTATTCTATGTAGTTTAATGATGAAGTTAAAAGTTAGAAAAGATGGTCGTTGTCTAGAAGATGAGTCGTTTTGGATGCATGGCACCTCAAACTCATCACATTGTTCAGAGGTTCAACGCTCTCTACAAGAGATTATTAAAGCCACAAAATTAGTTGACAACAGAAAAAGAGATCTCGGATGACATGCTAACACAAATTACTATATCACATGTTACTGTTATGTTTACAAAATTTAAACTATATTTTTCTTTGTTTATATATATATATATATATATATATTTTATTTCCTAATATTTCATACAATTTCACCTATTATAAGTATAAACTTAATATTAAATTGTACATTATAGACACATGGTGAAAATGATTTGTAAAGAAAGAAAAAAGTATAATAATTTTAAATCTAGAAGTGTCTGGACAAAAAGAAAGGTGCATGTCATAGTCTCTTCTTATGGAATTTGATCATACCAAATTACCAATTATCAACCATGAATTTCGAAGCACAAATAAATGCCAAAAAAAGATATAACTTCCTGTCAAAATCATAAAACTAAAAAAATCGACTAGTCCCATAGGGAAAAGTAAAGTAATAAATATTATTCATATCCTTCTCGTGCCTCTTTCGATCATCATTCATTCCTCACCTAACCAATTAAATTTCAAAAACAATAACATATGTAATAAATGATTATATTAAAATATATTTCGATATTAATGCCGTGGACAGGTTTACCGAGTCGTTAGACGAAAACATTATGTGGCTTCAAATTTTACATTCTAAATTCCTGTTTTTGTATTTTCCTAATTTACTTTTATTTCTTTTTTTTTTAATTTTTTTTTATTCTAGTTATTTTTTTAATAAATGTAACTTTATTTTACTATAAACTAAAATAAAAATATTAAATATACATAATTTTCTTAGAAAATAAAAATTATAAATATATAAATTTTATCAAATAAAAACTTAAACTGTCGAAAGTTATTTAACAAACTAAAAACACGTAATAATACATATTTGAAAAATGTGGTCTTCATTTTTTAAAATATTTGGTGATCTACGAATGTTTTTATTTGTACAACACTAGACACGACTTATAGTCCAAACTATTATCGATTCACCAAATAAATTACAATATCGACATTCTTTCACAAAATAAATGAACAACATCGATATTTCTGTTACTAAATGACGATCCTATCCTTCTTAGTTAACGGCAAAGTAGGTGACCGCGCACAATGTTCATAGGGATAATATAATAATTTACGGATGTGGCACCCAAAACGGCGCCGTAGCAGCCACGCTTGTAGGCTCCTTGCAACTTAAAGCGTTGAGAAACCTCCAAGAAGGAGACGGTGACGGCGATCGAGATCTACGAGATCTCCGGTTAACAGGAGATGGAAACATAACCGGTGGAATATTCCGGCGAATCTGACGGTTCTTGATATCCTTGAGTTCAATCTCCGGCGGGAACTTAACCATTCCAAACATGATCACATACCATCTCGGTCTTACACTCTTTCCACTTCCAGACGACGCCGTTTCAGGCTTTGCCGTGTTTTTGGCCGAAGAACTATTTTCCGGTGGAGAATTTACGGTGGTTTGACCACGTGCGAGTCTTCGATAATCTAAAGAACGGCTTGTCCTCATTGGTCCAGCATTGTCACGACGTGCCACGGTGTTACTACCGGGACGGTTAAGCTTATGGCCTTGTATCGCGGACAAAGATTCGGTCCGTGCGCGAATTCGAGGGCTAATATGTTCTGGAGGCGAAAAGAGGGCATTTTGGTAGTTTAAAGGGATGAGTTTGCCGCCAAAGATTATGTTTTCTGCCGGAGAAACGTCGTAGGAGGTTGAGGTAAGAAACTCAAAAAGCTCCGTCGACGATTCACGGTGGTCTTTGGTGGTGGTTGGGGTGGCGGTAGGATTGAGGTTTTCGGCGTTGAGGGGAAGATCTCGGAGAGATAGTGCTTCTTCTTTTTCTTCATCTTGGCGATATTGAAATGGTTTTGTGAGTTTAGTAGGGTTTTGGAGATCAGTGTTTTTGGAAGTTTCCATGTTTTTCAGGGAGAGAGAGAAAGACAATGAAGATATTGATAGTATTAAGTTTGTGTCACCACATATATAATACATGGCCTTCTAGAGGGTCAAATACTTTTTGTTTTTGTTTTTGTTTTTGTTTTTGTATGAATGTTAAATTGAGGGTCAAATACTTTTACAAGAACTTAAAGTGGAAACTATTTTGTTTAACGTGTTCGAATTCTTTAGGTGTTTTTCTATACAAGCATATATTTTTAGATTTTTGACCCGCGCAAGTTTTGTGTTTGCCAGATTTCTCATGATTTTTTAAAATATTTCAGGTCTACATATGACTTATGATGTTGGTAATAACAATCTTAATGTTTTAACCAAAACAAAAAAACAATAATAACAATCTTACTTAATAATTACCAGACAAAGTGTCTATAAATTACTAAATCGAAATATTAGTAACTCTAGTCTCCATATATATCATTGATAATTTATTCATGAATCTTTTCGATTTCTGTTTATTTTCATCTCAGAAATTGAGTTATTCAAAAGCCTGGTCAAGAATGATAGAGATAGAATTAGTCAAACACAATTAATAATGTTTGAAAAATCGAATTTCAAATTTATATAAAACTTGTACATAAAAGTGCCACGATCACGCAAATATGCATAGATATGTACACCCAGCCAGTAAAATAAAAAGACTTGGACAAATCTAACTGATGTTTTGTATAAATATAGACTCGAATGTACAACTTCGAATATCACATTCGAGTCTTTAACAAAAATAACTTATTATATCACATTTCATTCCATTACTTTATAATACTAAAAAAGGCCTGTGTTATTCATGTATTACAAACAATCATATTATACATATATCGACATGTCAACACTTCTATTATAATATATATAAAATAACTAGCGAAACACAAAGTATGAAACAATTCTCATTTGATATATTTTAAAAATAGGAATTTAATTACTTTTAAATTAAAAAGAAAGAAGAATAAGAAGAAGAAGATGAAAGAAGAAGAAGAAAGTTTACACAGAAAAACTGTATGAAGCATATTGTTTGTGAAGATAGTCGAGACTAATCAAGAGGAAGACCACATTGTGACAAAATTATAAAAAACCAAGTGCTGAGGTAAGAATCGTTGCGTATAACTGAGGTCAGCGCGAAAATGACTTTCGCCGGCTAACACTAGATATTCTTATCGGTTATTACAAATATTAACACGATGATTATATTCTATAGTTTTTATTTTATTTTCAATTATCCAAATCTAGTTTTGGTATACTAATTAGATCGAAGAAGTTGAAGAGTAGTGATTAAAGGAACTCAATTGTTAAAGAACAAAACTAAAGGAAAGCTATTAGAGCCACAAACCAGGCCCGATTCTATGCATATACCAAAGAAACATTGGTATGGGCCCCAAAACTAGAGTCTTAAGTTATAGATTTTTTTTTTTTTTTTTCATTTTTCTTCAAACAAGTTACAGATGTTATAGTTAGAATATCACTAGGGCCCAACAATAAATTAAATTAAAAAATATCATCCTTGCTAAAACAAAATGAAAGAGTAGAACGAGAGATAATTAGAGAATAAGCTTTGGTTTCTTCTACTTGATTTTTAGATTCATCTTCGATCATCGATTTTATATCAAAGGTAAAAAAAATATTATTTGATTTTAGAGTTTTACGCTATAATATTTTTTTCTTTGCACGGGATCTGAAAAAAGATCTGATAGAAAAACATTTTTTTAAAAAAAAATACCTAATAGAAAAACTTTAGACCTTTGAGTTTCAACCTTTTTTTTTTATATATATATCGAAAACCCGGTTTCTTATTAGACCTCAATTAATGCAGATCGGCCTTGCCACAAACTCCGCTTTGTTTCTCGTTTTCAACTTACATCAACTTACGCTGCAAGGCATAAGTCATAATTAAGTTACTCATATCCACATTGCTTGACCACAAAGTTTGATTTGTTTTCCTTTTTTATAACAATTCTCGCGGGTGCGATGTTACTATTTTACCATTAAACTCAAAAAGTAAGATGATTCACATAGGAGTTCCCTTAAAAGTTCTTTTGTTCAAACAAATAAAAATCATGATGTGGATAACTTTTCTATTAGCATGCTGATTTTATAAGCGTTTTTCTTTATCATAGTAAAAAGATATTGTCTTTTTTTTTTATGAAATGAAATGACCTCAAAAATGACAAATACTTTGCAGTAGATGATGGATGACCTCAATTGATGGGTGGTTCAACCATTTCTTTTGTCATATATGTGAATAACTCATGCTAATCGTTTTAATTTGGATTTATTTTAATCTTTTCTGTTAAAAGGTTTTCTTATTAATTTGGATTTAATAATTATAGAATTCTAATGGAATATATATAATCATATGTTGCAGAGAACAATCCGAACTGAGGCAATCTATATTATTAATCGGAAAGTACAAAACATAAACTAACTTAAAGTTGTTAAAAATTACATTACAATGTCACTAGTCTTTAGTATTTTTAAATAAATTCATAAAGGATACAATAGTAATCACAAAATCAACATAATTAAATTAAAAATTTGTAAAAATCTCTTAAATAATTATTAGTTTCCAAAAATTAACCTCACTTTATTTCTCTCATTAATTATGAATGAAAATTTTTTTTTTAAATTGTTAACCAATCATGATTGAAAAACTAAGATTTGATATCTAATTATACCATATTATTTATTTTCAGTTATTATATTTGTAAGATTTTGTTAAGATTTAAAATTATTCTTCTTCTATTATCATTGTATAATCTTATTTTCAAATTATACATATAATTAATAAAAGTTTAGATTGTTTTCTGCATATGTTGTGATTCGAATTTGAAAAATGAAAATAAATTATTCAATCGATGAAAAAAAAGTATGTGGTCAATGTTCTACATCGGCTTAAAAATTTAGGCAATGGTTCACAGTCATATTATAATAAGGACCAAAATGATTTCAAATTCGAATGAGCATGAAACTTTACTTATCAGGCGTCCAAATTTAAAAGTTTTATTTGGTTTAATCAGTTTGAAATAATTTTACCGAATATAAAAAATAAGAAATATTTTAAATATTTGAACTTTTAGAAAGTTTCAAATATGAAACTTTACAAAAAGTTTAAAATATTATTAATATTTAAAGTTTATAAAATTTTAAAATATTAATAATATTTAAGACCTTTTAACTATGAATGAAAAATTTAAAATTAATTTTTAGAAAATTGTTAACCAATCAAAATTTACACTACTACTCAAATTATACTAAAAGAATAATCGAACTATGACATAAACAATATAATGTCATACATATAAATTAGCCAACCAAATTTCAAATTTGAAAATAAACATATATATAAATTGTGTTACCAAATATAATATTTCGACTATAATTTTTTAATTTATTAGTTAACGTTATTTAGATAAAAACCATCACTCGTAGCTGGCTAATTGTTTTTAAGGCCAGCCGACAAGATCAATGCGATTAATGGACTTTCCTTCTTTTCCTATCAACGTCCAATCGCAGAAAGGTAAGGTAAGAGTAATTAAAAAAGAATTGGATAAACTATAATACTGGTAAGCACAAATTCAGAACTCAGAAGTCATAATTAAATGTTGGACATACCCAGATTTCGTGTATTTATTTTTATTTGCTTTGAAACTCCCTATTCTTTCAAATATTTTAGGGTTTATAATACATCAAAAACATGAGCTGCTGAATCCAAAATATTTAGGAGTGATGAAATATGTTTTATGTTGGATTTGGATAATTTGAATAAGGAGATTTGTGCTAAATTGTGACTAAACAAATTTTCAATCAAATAATATGCATTATGAACTTAGTTTTCCCTTTAGATTATATATATCAGTTTAAACAGAGGTATTTTCGAAGTAAATTAATATGAAAAAAATTATGTGGATTTAGTTTATATCTATATATATATTTTTTCAAATTGCTCCAGTTTGTTTGGATGTTCTAAGTTTTGTTCTAAAACAATACCAAGCATTTTGGGTCTTGATTAGTATACGAAACCAACAAAGTACGTATGATTACATAAATAATGATTGAAGTTAACGATTAAACAAAAGAAACTAAATTACATGATGTTTCTCCTCAAGAAGTCTAATTCACTAACAAATTATCAAATCTGTGAATTTTATTTTCTCGTATTCGTCTTCAATCGGATGAGATCCAAAATCGTTGTCGCAACAACATTGGTCCTAGTGTAATTGATATCACTTGAAAATGTCAGATAACATTATTCACATCTGGACACAACATAGTTAGCAACATTTTTTTTGCTGTAGTTGCCTACACCTATTTGATTATAACTAACTATTCATGTAATTTACTTCCCAAAATCTCCAAATCCCTTTGGTATACTTCCCAAAGACTCCAAACCCATAATCAAGACTCTTGTCCCAAGAGAAATTCCGAATATGTGCGCTTAAAAGACGATCACCATGATATTTATATCAAATCTCTGCGTGTAGTAAAGGAGACGATTGCTGATGATATTTATACCAAATCTCTTTAATTCTTAGTCCTTAGAATGTTTTCTTGATCAAAGAGAAATATCATCTGACCATTCATTTTTTGGGTGCCCTTACACAAATGCCGAATACCTCTTAAGAAGCTATAAATTAGAGACTACTTTTTTATATAATGTTTTACCCATGTCCACCATTCAGGAAAGGTTAAAGACAATAAGAGGTTTTCATTTTTAATTTACACACGGATAACTTTTATTTAATAGAGGGTTAAATATCAGTTGTAAGGCTATATAGTAATTTCTTTTTTACATCATTACTTCGAGATCACATGCATTGCATGTAACGACCACAAGTTTGCATGGCCACATACAAAAGTATCAAATCAAATCTGTCTAGTTAATCAAATTTCACAACTCTTTCGAACCATTTTTGGTTGGATTTTGATCTCCTTTGATAAAAAAAGATCTAAGGGTCGAAAATTAATTGTACTACAAAGGCACGTGAGGGTGATGGAGGCGTTTTTGTGGAAACAATCGTAGCTTTCTAATGTGATTTTAGTTATGCATAATTTGTGATGAACTTAATTACATTTTAAAGGTTAGTGAATCACATCTTTTTCAAATCAGATTGACATTCGTTGGTAAACCATGATTTGAGATTCGATGGAATTCGTCCTAAAGCTTCCAAATCCATTACAAGGACTCGTGTCCCAAGACAAATGATTAGAGTATGCGCATCGAAAGCATTTCTCCTCCAGTACGATGATATCCATCATAACTTTCACGGCTGCGTTTCTTGAATTTAACTGTATTGATCCAAGCTCCAATATGTTTTCCTCTGGCTACAATGGCGACCACTTTTTTCAACCGAAATAGATCTCATAAATCTTTTTTGATTAAAACCAGTACCAATGTTCACCCTTCTAAATTAATGTGACGACATAACATTTGACAAACAAACATGAAACTATTATAATGATCGCTGAAAAGGAAAATGTGCTTAATGATCGTACAAAGAATTATGAATGGTTGAGTGAAAAATAGACAACTGTTAATTTTAATCGGATTCACGAACGCGGATCTTGCACCCACATGTATATTACTTAATTTTAATCGGAAAAAAAAGTTTTGTATTGCTGGATATGTTGGGGGAGATTTTTAGCTTCTAAACAATAGAAACAAATGTTATAGATAGTTCATCACTTCCAAAATGCATTTTAAACGATTAGATATTTTCAAATTTTGTAGAACGTTATATACACTAACAGTGATACTTCAGAGTTACTCTCTAGTAATTTTAGAAATCTTGAAATATTGTAACAGAGTATCTTCAAAAATTCTCTATTAGTCGAGTATCACGGAAGATGAGACTGATGACGATGGATTCGTCAATGCATGCAAAATCATAAAATAAAGAGTTATAGTCTCACCACAACAAACACACAATTATCTAGATTCAAATAAATTATTCACAGAGTTTTTACAGAACAAATTGTTACTAACCAAATATTTTTTTTTATATTATTCTTTGCCTAAAATCATTGACAGAATGTCATTTTCATAAACCATCCGATCTCAATAAATAAGTGTAATTAGTAATTGGCATCAATTATATGTTACTATGATCACTGAACTCTAATCCTCACTAATTAAATATCCATAAGAATATGGTCTTTCGTAGGAAGACGGTCAAACAAAGCAATCCAGTGGATCTAATAATGGGCCTTATCAGATATTTTACGAGGCCCAATATCTTTTGTTCAGTTCTAGCAACGAATAAACCCCACCAAAAACCCTAAATCCAGAGATCGAAGCATTAACCTCAAAAGTAGCGATTTTTTTGTTCTCCCAGATCTTCGTTTCGTCCCTTCGTTCTCAACCTCATGGCTGTAAGTTCCGATCTCTTTCGTCTTCTGTTGCTAATTCGAGCTAAGATTCGTTATTTCTTTCTTTGTTGAGCTCAAAATAAGAATTCTACTTGTTAAGTAGTTTTAGTGCTTGCGAAATTCGATGGTCTGAGCTCTTCCAGCTCCAATTTCGGCGATTTCCTTCAATTTTCTTGTCAGTTTACCTGATTAGAAGTAAATATTGGAGTTTCTGCAATTCAGGATTGCTGGGTGTGCTTTTAGCTGATACGATTGCGAAGTAGTTATCGTTTTCATGATTTTCGTAAAGTCTGGTTCGAAATTGGTCCAATACTATACTTTTTCCATTGTTTTATATGTAATTAAGAGTATAGTCACTACATAACTTCGTTCGATTATTCGTATTCCTGTTTAGTTGGAATAAGAACAATGTGTTTTTTCTTAAGAAAATTCATCTGATACTGTGATGCTTCGAGTTCATTCGAATAGTATTTGATGATTCATCTTTGTATGTTTTCTGATATTGTTTTGCAGACCATACCGGTTAACCCGAAACCATTCTTGAACAACTTGACTGGCAAGACCGTTATCGTTAAGCTTAAATGGGGAATGGAATACAAAGGTACTATTCTATTTTCAATTATACTGTGCTTGATGATAACTAGAGCTTATAGCTAATAGTCTTCCTTGAATCTGTCAATTTCACAGGTTTTCTCGCCTCTGTTGACTCCTACATGAACTTGCAGGTGCGGTCTTTGCTTCTATGTTTAATTCGAGAACGATAAAGTGAGATAATAGTTTGTGATTGAACATTCAAACAGAGATTGATGTTATACTGTCCAAAACCACCTGCTAAATGTTCCTTCTGCCAAAGAGTTTAGAGGCAATGCTGAAATCTATTAGTGATTATAATCGTATACAGATACATAGTTCGTTATTCATTGTAGCCATTAACATTTTCCATATTGTTTTGCAGCTGGGAAACACAGAGGAATACATTGATGGGCAATTGACAGGAAACCTTGGAGAGATCTTGATCAGGTAATATTACCTCAGTCTTACTTTTGAACTTCTTATAATTCAGTTTATGTTTTCAACAAAATGATTCACAGTGAAGTGTCATTAGTTGATAAAACTTAAGAATTGGACTTAGCCATTAGCTAGACACACATTCATCATATGGGTTTATTACCAAAAATCATGTTTGTAATTCCTTCAAAACTTTCGGATCCTTTGAATTAATTTACTGACTTTGTGTACATAGATGCAACAATGTCTTGTATATCCGTGGTGTGCCAGAAGATGAAGAGCTTGAAGACGCTGATCAAGACTAACCTGTACTGAGGACTTAGAAATCACCCAGTCTGTGTTTATCTTGTATTCTTTGAGCAATATAACCCAGTTTGTGATTCTTGAATCTTTTTAGTTTGTTGATACCTCGAATTCTCGAGAGTTTTATGAAATAACGAACATCTTGCCGTCTTTTTTTGTATAATTGGGATGGAATGAAAGTCGTTTTTAACCATCTCTTTTGGGTCTCAATTGACGGCTCATAATAAGTCGTATTATGTCAAGTGATCCACGAGCCACATTCACAGTACGTATGCAGTACATGGAGTTGTCCAAAAAACTTCTCAAGAAAAATCGCAATGTGTTGTGTAGTCAAAATAGTTTAATATAGATCATCATTTTGATTCTGTTGGCTATAACAATTCCACTTCTACAACCAGACGGACATAAGTTTCATGAAGCTTTCGTGATCCCGACGAGCTAGAATTGTGTCTCTGACAATTCTATCGATCTGCTTGAAGAGCTAAGGCCGTCAAGGTTGTTTGAGCGACCAAACGGTTGAGCAGTCATGACTTGTTTGATGAGCTAGTCAACATCCAGTTTGGTAAGCCGAGCCGCATTAGGACATGCTTCCAGACCTCCTTCGAGAATTCACAATGCAAGAGTATGTGATCTCCTGTCTGCGTGAGTAAGCTACAAGGACAGCAGTTAGTTGGTATATTCATACCCCATTTTGCGAGTCTCGCACGAACAGGAAGTTGAAAACATGTTTTGGACATGACTTTTGAACCAAACAACAGATTGCCCATTGTTTTATCGAACCTTCAGGTCGATAATATTCCAAGTCTTTTTAGATGAGAATTTTATGTATTGAGGCGATCTTGTGTACCAATAGAATGAATCTGCTGACCCTTATCTACCAAGGGTGGAGGCAACTATAGTAGCATTGTTTCTCAAATTTGCTAGAGTTGAGATTCTTGTTCTCTCCGAAGGTAGTGTCCATTCTCGCGTGTTGCAAGCTTGAACAACTGTACCGTTAATGGATAGTTCCAGCTTACTAGGTCCAATTTGTCCAACATATTCAATAAAAGTTCCCACAGATAACCAAGAATCATACCAGAAACTTACTTGCAAACCATATTTTTTTTAGCCTTCCTGTGTTATGTTACCACCCGGAAATTTGAAGAACAACTTCAATCCAGAGAAAGGATTAGTCATGGATTTAACGAGTAAATCCATATTTTAATTTATTGGGTACATATTGGCATTTCAACTTACGTTCCTAATCACGCACCACAAAACCGCTCTCTCATAGATTTGGGAAAGTCAGGTTTACTCATTCCTAATGAAAAAACTTTATTTGTTATAAAGGGCAAACTGTCTGGAGAAAACCTAATCGAGACAGTAAGACGAGAAAGTTTAAAAATATATTGATAAATTCTTAGAAAATATTTCAAAATTAAGTTGAGAAAGATTACTATCTCACTCTTGAACACTTATTTTTTTTTCTATATATTCTCCTTCAAAATCATATTGTTCACTATGTACTCAACCCCTCACGTCATTTTAGACTCCAATTGGTAACACGTATGTATAATGGTGGAATGACCTTTTTTGATGGGATTATGCAAAAAGTTTACCAATAAAAAAATCTACACAATGTTTTAGAAAACGCAAAAATGCAGCCTAAGTGTATCCAATCAACATCATTTTTAAATAACTTCATTCTGCAAGTTTTTTTATTCTGCGAATTTTTATTTTACAACTTATATCATTATGCGATTAAGCAATGTTACTAATCGGAACCTAAGTACGTCACAACTTTTTCATCTGAAAATTTAACTCTTTCACACGACGTTATATATATATATATGAACATTTGAAAAACTCGTTGAATGTTTGTTTTTTTTCAAATAACTTGAAAAAAATTGATGTTATCTTTGTCAAAAATTTCCTTTTAAATGTTCATCCTGCTTAAATGTCGTAGAGAAATGCTGAAACCTATATAGTGATATAAAAACCGTTATACGTATAGAGATACATAGATCGTTATTTATTGTAGCCATTGAGATTTCGGATACTGTTTCGCAGCTGAGAAACACCGAGAGGTAGGAAACCTTGGAGAGATCTTGATCAGGTAATATTACTTCATTGTCTTGCTGCATTCTTGAAGTTTTACCATTGCATTATTGTCTCCTTACAAGTCAGTTTATGTTTCCAAGAATGTGAACATTGTGAAGTGTGATTATTTGATAAAACTTAAGAGTTGGACTTAGCCATTGACTATACCACACATTCATCATCTTTATCTCTGTTAGGTATTGACTCATTAAAAAACAATCACGTGTAATTGCTTTGAAACTTTGGGATCCATTGAATTAATTTACCGACTTTGTGCACACAGATGCAACAACGTTGTATATCCGTTGTTGTTAAAAAAGAAAGAAAAGAATTGTAGATGCTAGCTGAAGAAGACTAGCCTGTCCTGAGAGGATTTAAAAATCGCCCGTCTGTGTGTTCTAATTTTGTATTCTGTGAGCAATTTAACTCAGTTTGTGAGATTTCAGTATGATGTTCTTAAATCTTAAGACCTTTAAAAACCGATTTTTTTTTTTGTCGGCTTTGTGTCATTGGGATGGAAATATGGAATATATGTCGTTTTTAACCATCTATATTGGGCCTCAATTTACGGCCCAAAATAAGTCTTGATATGTTAAGTGGTCCCAACACTTAAACCTTGGCGGTTAACCGAGATGAC
This sequence comes from Boechera stricta, assembly GCA_018361395.1. Classification (NCBI taxonomy): domain Eukaryota; kingdom Viridiplantae; phylum Streptophyta; class Magnoliopsida; order Brassicales; family Brassicaceae; genus Boechera; species Boechera stricta. The sequence goes on along the minus strand of CM031544.1, from coordinate 22,229,810 downwards.
AATTGCAATTGACTCTAACTTTGATCAATTGAAAAAATAACCAAACAAAAAAAAAAAGTTACAAAGTAATATGTTAATAACAATTTAATATAGATCATCATCTTGATTCTACTGGTAAGAATAATCTACAATAATATTTAATTTTCCAGTCTAATTATTTGAAAAAACCAAGATAAGAAAAATTGTTTGAATTCAACCTTTTCAAAAATTTCCATTAGACTAACTTACGGTTTGTTGAAAAAATACGGTTAATTTAATGATCCAAAGTCAATAAATCTTAACTTATTTTGCTCCGCTGTGACGACGTTGACAAAACATGTGAAATACTGAAATCAATTATTCAGTCATGTGATTATCATTTACACATGCATCACCTACCATGTCCACTTGATTTTTATTCATGTGAGATCATCTTTATCGAGTAATAAATTCTACAATTTTCTATTTCCTTTTGTCAACGGGTAGTAAATCTTACTATTCCTATATTTTTCACACAATAATGAATGATATAGTTAGTTTTTTTTTTCTCCCTTTGTAAGTAGGAATACATATCCTTTTAAAAAATATATCTGGAAATTTCTCGTTTTCTCATAGTTACATCAACTTAATAAAGTTGTTTAATACTTTTCCTAATAATAATGAAAGGGATATCTTATATACCTTTCCACTTGCACTTGATTGACATTCTCTCCATACTTTTTTTTTTTGGGTGAAGTCATTCTCTCCAAACTACAAATTAGTAATCTAGTTGCAATACATTGTAAACAGCTTATTAGTTATTTTGCATGTTGGCAAATGAAAAATACTACATTATTATACTATGTAGCTTTACAATTTAAAAGGTAGATCATCTTTTTTAAAGAAAAGATACAAAGAAAATTAATGCTTAAAAGTTTATCCTTGGAAGTTAGAACTATGTTTGGAGAAGTAAGTGAAATTACCAAGTACAAAATATCCAAGATTAAACTATCATTAATTTTGGTAAATAAAATCAACAAAAAAATTATGGTAATAACATGGCAATTAAAGCCGAGGATCGATTCCTATCAACTAGACGTGGCATATTTTCGTTTAAGCAATCGTAATGTCCTATTATTTCATTTCTTGTTAACGAATACTAAATTTTAATACAAAATGATTATAAGACAAATTTACAAGGACGAGAGAAACACACAACACATAAGTAATTGAAAGAGGAAATACACATGTTGCTTTTGTTGTTGGAAACTTTTCTGTCCACCTACTTATTTTGGCACGCGTCAATGTAAGTCACGTGTGCGGTGTGCTAATAAATCACAACTACATGCTCTCACCTAAGTGCCTACCAACCAAACCCTTCGGTCCAATTCCCTCATTTTTATATTTTCTTAAAATCATATTCCCAACCACCAAAAAACACTTCCGAATGAACGAGAAGGTTTCCACAAATCGCTGTCTATTTCTCCCTGTCAATTGTCATTATTAATCATTTGACTTACATCCAAAACACCGAGTTGCCCCTTACCGTTGGCCAATTTGACGTAAATTATATAACCAAAAAATAACTTTAATCTCTTAAACAAAATCTTAACGTGTTTAACTTGTATGCATGAGTAGCACATCCCTGTATTTTAAGGATATAACGTAAAAGTAGCAAATTACGTAATCGTGTGTTTTGCTGTTTTTGAGTAATATACTCGTAGTTTAAAATAGCATGTTATTTTTGTTTCGTACGACACAAACACTGTTGTTTTATAATAGATAACATTAAAAAATTATGTTAATATGATATGCACATATAAGGATAACACACAACATTTTAACAAAATTACGAGCTAATTCTTTCGTCCATTTTGAACCGAAAATAACCTACTTAATTAACGCTATGGTAAGAAGCTTATGGTATTCTCCCTAAATAATTCTTATCCATCATCATTTTGATAATTTACCTAGTTATGTAAATGTGGCAAAGAAATTTCATAAGTTTTGAATCTTTAATTTTTTTGTTTTTGTTTTGGGTCAACAAATATTGGTCTATTTTGTTTATTTGTCAAAAATGTTGGTCTTTAGTTATGGAGAAAATCACATTAGTGATACATAGAAATAGTATTTTTCCCCAAAATGGGGACTTTGGTCCAAAGTCTTGCTGCTGCATAAATAATTCATACCAAAGGTACTGACTTTTGTATATAACACAATCGTTCACAAATACCCCCATCACATCTTATGCATTTTTTCTTACTTTTGGTGGGGGCTATATAACAAGAGTTAAAAAAATAGAATTGTCAAAATATGTGAAAATAAATTAAAAGTGGAAAAAAGGGAGGTTCATTTCTCCATGCGATCACAAACTTGATGATCATCATAGTGTGGCATTTCTGTGCCGTATATATATAAATATAAGTACACTGAGTGTGTGGCTTCATTACTTTCGTTACCATACATCTCTCAGATATCTTCCACTCATTTGCAGGTCCTTCACAAAGCCCTCTGCTTTGGTTGAATCCATTGATCCCTGAAAACAAGACAAGACAGAAATAAATAAACCCATTAGAGTCGGTTTGTGATTCGGACAATGATAATGTTAGATTGATCTCAACCAGACATACCTGTTCCTGAGCTATTGTGTGGAGAGATCTGTGAACGTCTCTTGCCATGCCTTTTGCGTCACCGCAAACATACACATAAGCTCCTTGAGAGATCATGTTCCAGATATCAGAAGCCTGCATCGCGAAAACTGTCAGCTTAAGAATCTGAATCTAAATATATACAAAGATCTGCGTTTTGGTTTGGGATTATTAAGCTCATACCTTGTCCATCATCTTGTGCTGTACATATTCTTTGGTGGGTCCTTCACGAGAGAAGGCAACACTTAGCTCTGCGAGAGCACCACTCTCAACAAATCGCTGGAGCTCTTCCTCGTAGATGAAATCCTACAAATATGGGAGGACTTGAGAAACTGAACAAGCCAATGGATAGGATTGAGTTTTGAGAAATGGTTTTCTTACCATTCTACGGTTTCTGCATCCAAAGAACAAAACTGATGGTCCAAGTTCAACACCAGATTCTACCAACGCGAGTCTTTCCTGAAGGAAACCTCTGAATGGAGCCAATCCAGTCCCTGGACCGATCATGATGATCGGTACCTTAGAATCAGAAGGAAGCTTGAAGTTGGATTGCCTGACAAATATCGGTGCCGAGGAACAGTTTTCACTCTTCTCATAAGGGACAGCATTCTGTGTTTATGACGCAAAAAAAAAAAAACCAGACGTTAATCATAGAGCTCACATATTTCGATAGGAAATGACACAAACAGCAAAAAGATTACAATGCAATATGTTTGCAGGAAGCTGTCAGATTTATGGTTTTTTTACCTTCATCCAAGTTGAACACACTCCCTTATGAATCCTGCCGGTTGGCATCTTCTCATGAACCAGTGCACATGTGACATGAATTCTAGTTTCAGCAATCCTATACAAGTAAACAGGACAATGTTTCAATACACAATAAAATATACAAGATAAGTCTCAGCCAACAACTGGAAGACAAAAGACCAAGAAAATGAAAAGTACTCACTTGGGAGATGATGATATCGAATAGAACCTAGGCTGCAACCTTGGAGCAACTCCAGCAAAGAAGACACCAAGTGGTGGCTTGGCGGAAGGAAACTCGGCCATCACCTCTAGTAAACTTCTTTGACTCTCTACTACCCACTTTGAATATTCATCCTGTTGTTGAAAGGACACAAGTATACTTCGTCAGATAACTTTTACAAAAATTGCAAAATGAAGTGCAGAAAAACTAAAAGTTCAGCCACAACCTTTCCAGCAGGTGAAGCAAGATGTTTCAATCGCTCTGCTTCGGTGGGATCAGATGCATGAGCAGACAAAGCAAGTAAAGCAGCCTGCAAGAAAACAAGCATCCACTGAATTTGAATCTCTATGAAGACGGGAGAAATTGATCATAACCAGTCTGATGATAAATGAACCCAACCAACCTTCTTAGGAGAACTCAATAGACATGCATATCGTGTAAGAGCTGTTCTCAAGTTACAGGGTGGGAATGGAGGAGGAAGTGAGCTGCTGATTGGTGTGCCATCTTCTTTTTCAGCATGAAGTGAGAAATAAGTATCAGGTGACATATCCAACAACTTCAGCGCTTCATCTACAGTTTCACTTAAATTATCACAAAGTACACCAACATGATCTCCAGTTTCATACCTGACAGACAAGATATAAAACATACATTCATGTTATTCTTCACGAATTTTACCATCTGATTCTATAGACATTCTTAAATAGTAGTAAAACTCACGTAAGTCCACTTCCGGCAATGTCAAATTCCAAATGGGTGCAAGAACGGTCAGACTCAGGAGTATGAAGCTCCCTTTTAACGGCGACATTTGCTCTTTACAAGCGAAAAAAGCAAGATTAGATCAAGTAACAAGACAAGATTAAAAGGAAAAAAAGAAAAGAAGCCGCTTGCTTGTGTACCTGTAAGGATGTTGAGCATCAAACACGATGTGACCATTCCCGTTGGCCATGTTTTTATCATTGAATATGGCATCTTCGGAGTCGTGAATAGAAACTCTGTATTCTAACACAGCTGCAGTGTATGGTGTGGCAACAGCTGTATCACCTTCTTCCCTCAGCAATGTATCAAGCTCGGGCCACAATGCTTCTCGCCTGCAAGAGGTAGCAAATTGAGCCCAAAAGAAAAAGAAATACAAACGGCCAGGCAAAAGTAGCAATGCACATAAGAAGCCAATAGAAGAGAAAAAAGTAAATACCAAGCGGTGAAGTCATCTTCGATACACTGGTCATCATCTCCAAGACCAACCTGTACAAGACGCTGTGCACCTGAACAAACCACTCATGAAGTTAGAAATCAGTACAGACTAATATAGAACACATCAAGACCGGATCAGAGAGACCCAAGACGAATGATGAAATAAAGAAACAAACTAACCTTGTTCGACAAGGAGGTCATCTACAACTTTAGCAACCTGCAACCCAAATTTACAAAACAGTTCAAATATTAGCTCGGTCCAAATTATCGGAAGGAAACCGGAATAGTGACAGGAGAAAAAAACTAAAAAAATAAAGACATCATTTTTAAACCTTATTAAAATGTTCATATTGTCTGTTTCCTAATCCAAACACTCCATACTTCAAGTTCTTGAGCCATTCTCCTCTGTCATTCCCCTGTAAACACATGTTTACAACTTCAGAAACAAGAAAACAAGAAACACACGTTACAACAACTAATTGAGCCAAGCAAACAAACAAAAAAAGGCTCACCTCGGTGAACCATTTGTAGAATCTCGCTGCATTGTCTGTAGGCTCACCGTCTCCGTATCTACATCCAGATTGTAAAAACCAGATCAGCCAAAAGACAAAAACAAACAAACTTTAAGAGTAATTCATAAAAGATTAGCTAAAGAACTAACGTGGCTAAGAAGAAGAGAGCCACATCCTCTTTCTTCAATTTCTCCTCATACTCATCATCATCAGCCGCGTAATCATCCTGTTAACAAAATCAGAATCAGATCGATAACAAGATTTTACTAAAGCATCGAACTTTATCTAAAAAGTTGATGAAAAAAAATACCAAATCAACGATTTTGAATCTGGTTTTTTCATATCTTGCTTTAGCTTCTTCTCCTAAAGCCTGCAAATTTCACAAAAAAAAAACAAACTGATTCAATCAACTTCACCATCTCCAATTTTCAAAAATCACAAGAAAAACTACACGAAATCACAAATCCTCACCTTTGCAAAACCTTCAGCAGTCCCAGTTTGTGTACCGAAAAAGATCGTAACTTTCTTCCTCCCATCATCAATCTCCTCTTCACGAGGTTTAATCACCAAAGGCTTAAGAGGTTCGATGCGTTTTGAATTCCCAGAACCGGATCTCCTCCAAACGAGCATAACGATGCAACCGATAAGAACAGCTATGGAAGTAGTCACAATCATGGCGAATTGACGATTCTCAATAAGCATAGAGGATAATTCAGCTGCTACAGACTCATAAGCGGAGGCATTAGCCGGGTCGGAGACAACCACAGGTTCTCTTTTGATGATTGCGGCCATTAGATCGATCATGGAGGTTGAAGAAGAAGAAGAAGAGGACATCGCGTTATAGATGTTGTGGCTAAAAGATGGAAGAAGAAGAAGATCTCTCTCTCTGTGTGAATCGGAGGGGGTTGGTTAGGTGTGGTGTAGGTGAGAGAGAGAGACTCCTTTGAGAAAGAGAAATTAAAAATGGAAGAAGATGAAGAAGAAGATGAGAAATATTTATAATTGATCAAATTTTTATTTTACTTATTATTTTGTGATTGATTGGGATGGTGAAATTAATCACCAGCGCTCACCAAACCAGACCGGTCAAACCGACCTACCGCGTTTGGTTTTTAACTATTGTTAATTACGTTTTATACTACTTCAATTAGTGTCTAACCCATGCTTTCTACAATTTTACTATCTAGCATAATACAATTTTTGTTCTTATTGTAAGAAACATAAGGGTTGTATAATAGATATTTTATTAATCTATATAATTTTAAGAAACATAATGGTTGTAAATTAAAATTAATTGCATAATGTATTGAATATATGTATAACAGAAATAGCAGAAATATGAGATTTGTTTAAATCAAAATGGGTAAGTGATGTCCATTATATTAGCGGCATGCTATTGCTCCTTTCAATTTTTAATTGGTCTTCTAAAACATTTTATATACATTACTATAAAATTTAAAATAAAAATATGTTCGTTAGTTTTTAATAATATACAATTACGAATAGACGTGTTAATACTAAAGTAGTAGTGTTATCAGTCATCAGTGTTCAAATTAACTATTAAAAAAAACATCAAATCATATAAAACAAAAGAATAATCTACAACATTAATCACAGTAAAGAGAAGTGGATGATTTGATAATATATGATACTTGTTGGATTGAATAATTTCATCATTCAACAATTTGGCTATGTCTCTTTAATCGTTGTAATAATATCATAATACTACTATTTGCACCAAAACTACAGCATTCGAAACTTCAGTTAATAATTGGAAACTTTTTGGTTTTCGAAAATCATACTATATCTTTATAATAACATATCTAAAGTACTTGGATTGGCACTAGCTACATGAATTTTTTTTTTTTGGTCAACAGCTACATGAATTTAATCTCCGCTTTTCTAATATGAATATTATAAGTCATGTGGACGTATAAATTTGGTTTTGTTTCTCTTTTCATAAGTGTATGTGGATGTGAGTGTTTGAATTCATATGAACGTTAATCAAGATCAGGTCTCTGTAAGAAACGGTATATTAACGAAGCGGGATTCGTATAGCCCGTGGTATTATATTGAGCAAATATCATGACTTTGGAGTTGAACTTGAACCCATTGAATCTCGACACAGTCAAGCTTGGTTGGTCAAATATGGAAGGAACTTTGACTCTCTTTTTTTTATTATCAGCAAGCAAGCACTTGATGTAATAAACTAATAATATACGCTAGATACTATAAAATAATATATACTCCCATATATTATTCAAAAAGACAAAGCAATTCATTGAAGGTTTAAATTGAAGTCTAGTACGAAGGTTCCTAACGCAGACATGATATAGGATTAGTCAACCACTCGCATGTCAAAGTTGTTCAATGATCCCCATAAACTTGGTCGAGCTATTTAACTTTAGAAGATATCATTTTTAGAAATCGAGAAAAATAAATATAAGGTCATAATAATTTTGTAACGTATTTTTCTTATAATCGAATGAGCTAATATTGATATCCCAACTTTCGGAGTATTAAAAGTCGTTATGTGAATTATGTAGTTGTCAATGAAAAGATACTCCAACATAAATTTATTATTTACTTAGATCCACAAAATAATTTGCCATTAAAACACCATTTGGTTTCGTTGGATCTTTGCGATGAACTCAATTTGGTTATCATTGGCGTTTCCTCGATCGACCTACATGTCAACTTCGTGCCAAAACAATTTATTTGATCTCCAAAGAAAGATTCACCACACAGATGTAGAAGGCACGACAAATGAAACACCACAACACACGTGTCTTTTTTTCCTTTTAACATTATTTCAAACAAAATCTAAACAATGCCCATTTATCGATGATAAAACTATACTAAGTTGTGATCACATTTATATGATAGTCTTATGGCATTTATAAAAATATATTTTGTCTAAATTATGTAATTAAATAGGATATACCCATTTAGAGATCAATATCCGTTTCATTTAATACCTCTAGAACGGAAATTTTTGAGAAATCAAAGTTTTAATTAAACTAAAAACTCATATCAAAATTGTCATACTGTCTGTTTTTACATATGTCATTCTCTTAAAAACCTATATGATTTTGAAGTAACGTCTCATTCAAAACACATGCTAACAATGCCTTAAACCGATTTCTCCCTTTACGAAAACACATTCTCAAAAGAAATCAAAAGTGTGAACTGTGAAGATATTAGATAATAGATTACACCTATAATTCTTAATTTCTTATTCTAGAAATATAAATTCGAATTATATTATACCATTCTCATTGACAGAAAATAAAGAAGTAATGCAAGTCTTATCCTTTTACAGTTTTCTTTTTTTTTTTGGTTGTCATCAATCCTTTTTTGCTATATATACAAAGTGGTTGGTTTATAAATGAGTGAAAATGTGATTTTATAAATAGACATAGTTGGAGTTATGTTGGGCTCAAAATGCAAAGGAGAGAACGGCAATCGAAAGCCCACGTAGTGAGATTGACGAGCAATAAGGTTTTCATTGGTAGATAGGAAACTGTGAATCATATGAATCCAACACTCTTCTCACGTGGACAAACCTTAACCACTTGGTTCATCCATTTCCCCATCAAACTTTATATATTAATCAATATTGTTTTGTTGTTCTTATTTGATCAACAAAATAAAGTGTGTATGCGCAAGAAAAAAATCTTATTGACATAAAACATTTGTACTATGTAATTGTTTGAAAATGACCCGCCTTTTGTTCTCACCATAAATTTATAACTGTACTTTTATACTTTACTGAAAATGTTATTTTTAATATATCTTCTCGTGATTTTACGTATCCATACAATTTTTAATAGTTATGTGTTCAACTTGAGCCTACCATTTATGATTGAACCTTTAGAGGTGAGGCATCTTGTTTTGTAAGTCACAAGTTTATAAGAACTATTTTCTTATTATTTGTTTAGAAAAACTTCACAAAAAACTAAACAATCTTATGATTCCCATTATACTAAATCTCACATAGCTATTAGTATTTATAACGAGAAGTCTTTCCTATTCACATTAAAATTTGCTAATAGTTTGCTAACTCCAAGCACCCTTGATATTAATCCTTGACTCGATTAATATCTTGCGGTCCAAGTAATGTTGGAATTACCCAACAAGGCGCAACTACTTGGATATTAAAAAAAAAATCTCAAACATCGATAACTTCTCTTTGGAAAAATATAAAATGTTCAATACTTTTTCATAATTTTTTTTTGTCAACTATCAGATTTGACACCAAACATTATATGCATATGTCGATTGGTTTAAGTAGCATTAGTAAAAACAAAAATTAAAGTATTTTGTTTTTGTATAACTGAAAAAATTGTATGTATGTGAACAAAATAATAAATTACAGTCTCCATTAACAAGAGTTTCTTTGATTTTGGTTTTTAATCTATCAGCAACATATTCAATTCATAAAATCTAATTATAGGCTTTCAACAACCAAAAAAAAATGTAATGCTTTTCTTTCTTTCTATTAACATGCATTATACAGGTTGAGTGATATAATTCATTGGGCCAACTGGGCCTTCATTTTTCAAATAAGTAGGCCTTGATTTGTAGGTTTCAAATTTCAATGGTTTGCAAGTCCCGTGGAAAGTATAAGTTGATCCATCGTCTATAAATCAGACTGCAATAAGATATAACTTGAACTACATATATCATTAACACACAAAAAGCATGTCTTTCAGCAACACCATTTTCAAGAGTTCAACTTTTGAAAAACTAAAATTTACACATGTCCCTATCAGAAATCATAGAACTCAAATATAATTTTGTACAACAATAGTAGCTAGTGAGAGATCAAAAAACGATATCTACTTTTCTCGATCTCTCATATATTCCATTTTCATATGTATCATCTATGCATAGGGTTCATATAATTTTTTGTTGGATATTTTGTTTCAAACTAATTGGATGTCTCCGGAAAAAAGCTTGGTTTCCAAATCTTGCCTCCGTGCTATGAATCTCTTTACAATCAATAAGATATGAAGAAGTTTAGCTTGTTTTTCGATTAATTATATTTAAAATTTTTAAATGGATTAGAAAAGAAATGACCTGACTCTTTCTACACATACAGAATCTCTTCTGCGACCATCTTTTTTTTGCAACGTTGCGTTTGTGTATGTGTCATATGACATAAGTGGATTTGCTGTCGAAAAGCAATAAGCTAAAGATGACTAAGATTTCACAACAATGGTTTGCTATAGAACTCTTGACTTTTTTCTTATAATATATTTTATTAATAGAATGACATTTTCCGGTTGGTGCGTTTTTAAAAAAAAAAAAATTGCCATAAAAGTGCTACAAAGGACATAATTATATTGATCGGATGGACCATTTATGTATCCAATTACAAGTATAAGCACCTTTTTGTGATGAAGATTCAATTATTATGCTGAAGAATTTGTTTAATCATATTTTATACACTCTTCTTTGAATAACAAACTTTCCTCTTTTAAGTTTCTACCGACGTAAAATAAATTGTTAAGCGTGTTTTGCCAAAACTCAGACCACTTATGAAATCTATGACCAGAAACATATATAATAAATTAAGTCAATTGTGCGTATCCACTAGAAACAATTTAACATCTGACTTTGATATAACGAAACCAGACTATATTCAGTACCTTTTTATATATGATAGTATTAGTTAGATGCAACTACTAAAAATCATATATAAGATAGTAATTTGGCCTTTATCTTTTCAGAAACATTGCAAGAAGATTTAATATTCTGGATATATCATATATGGTATTAAGTAGGGATGTTGTTACAAATTGCAATGGCTTGGTCTTGTCAGTGCGGGATTTCATAAATCTGATACAAAATAGATTATGATTTTTTTAGGTTGATGTTATTATAGTACACTCTATGAAAGGTCAAAACGACAAAGCATCAATGTAAAAGCGCGAAAGTAAAAGCGCTGAAAAGAGGCCTGCATCAAGAAACTCGAGAAAAGCTCGCAATCAAAATCGTGCTTTCACTGCCGCTTCAACCTACGAGTGAAACAAAAGACAAAACCAAGGATCGTACAAAGCAGTCAGCAAATAAAGTTAAATTTAAAATCAAGACGCATAACATGTTTGATACATTGCAGATCAAGGACACGTCATAAAGCAGTCATAAAGCAAAATGTCCTTGTCTCTCTTTACCGTTATGAAAAGATTCGATGCAATCCCAATGTAGCCTATATATAAGGTAAGAACGTTGTAGGTCTATGTATGAGATGAAAATGCAATAAAGAGAAATATTTTCATCATCTTCTTCATGGTATCAGAGCTCCAGGTTTCACCATGGATGCTTATACACAACCTACTCTAAATATTACAAATTGTGTTACTATTAAACTTASAGARAAAAACTAYATTCTCTRGAAGATTCAGTTTGAAACGTTCCTGTCCGGCCAAKGGTTACTMRGGTTTCTCACCGGTGCTACTCCTTCACCATCTCAGACCATCYARGTTCCAAATATCAATGGCAGGGCTGCAGAAGCTACAAATCCAGACTATCAAACTTGGCTCAAAACAGATCAAGTGATAAAGTCATGGCTTTTAGGCTCCTTCTCTGAAGATATACTCARTGTGGTTRTTGATGCTGCAAGCTCTCGTGACGTTTGGGAATCTCTAGCAAGGCATTTCAACAGAGTTTCCTCCTCCATGCTCTTTGAACTGCAGAGAAAGCTGCAAACCATCAACAAAAATGACAATGCTATGACTAAATATATGAGAAGCGTAAAAGATGTGTGTGATCAACTCTCTTCAATAGGCAGTCCAGTAAGTGAAAAAATGAAGGATTTTTGCTGCTCTTCATGGTCTTGGCAGAGACTATGAACCTATTAAGACAAGCATTGAGGGTTTGATGGATAATGGTTAAACTCCAACCTTTGAAGAAGTTGTTCCGCGTTTGACAAACTTTGACAGCCGTCTACAAGGATATGAAAGCGGTTTGTCTATCTCTCCCCATCTTGCTTTCAATATGGTGAAAAATGGATCTTATGGAAACTCAACTAGAGGGAGAAGTAACTCTTATGGGAGATTTGGAAGCAGCAGGGGATACTTTTCTACAAGAGGAAGGGGATTTCACCAACATATATCACTCTCCTCAGGGTCTCAAAGTGCTGAGAACAGACCACAATGTCAAATATGTGGCAAAATGGGTCATAATGCATTAAAGTGCTGGCACAAGTTTGATAATAGTTTTTGGTCTGAAGATCTTCCCTCTGCTTTCACTGCTCTCCACATTACAAAGATTCTAGATGGGTCAGAACATGAATGAACTCCTGATACTGGTGCAACAGCTCACATCACAAACACAACTCAGAAGCTCAAACAGTCATATCCCCACAATGGTTCTGATACAATGATGGTTGGTGATGGAAAATTTCTTCCAATCACTCACATGGGCTCTGCAAGTCTTCCATCATCCTCAGGTAACCTTCCATTAAAAGATGTGTTAGTTTGTCCTGACATTGCTAAATCTTTACTATCTGTATCAAAGCTCACAACATATTATCCATGTACTTTTGAGTTTGATTCTGATGGAGTTTGTGTTAAGGACAAGCGCACAAAGAGGATGCTGACATTAGGAAGAAACCATGATGGCTTATACATTCTAGAAGGGTCCAAAATCAGTGTTCTGTATTCTCCAAGATAATAATCAGCAAGTTTTCAAGTTTGGCATAAGAGGTTGGGGCATCCACATGACAAGATACTCCAAAAACTATCTCAAAATAATGTCATCAGTATGAATAAGACAACTCACAGCATGTGTGAAACTTGTTAGTTAGGAAAGAGTAGTAGATTGTCCTTCACAGAGTCTAGTTTTTCTGCGTCTAAGCCCCTAGAAAGAATACATTATGATCTATGAGGTCCTGCACCAATAAAGTCTTCTCAAGATTTTCGTTTCTATGTAATTTTCATAGATAATTTTTCAAGATATTGCTGGTTCTATCCTCTCAAACGCAAAGCAGATTTCTTTGAGATGTTCATCAAGTTTCAGAAAATGGTTGAGGTTCAACTCAATACTAAAATTGAAATCTTTCAGTGTGATGGAGGTGGAGAATTTACAAGCTCAAAGTTCATATCTCATCTTCAAGACTCAGGAATAAGGCAATACATCTCATGTCCTTACACACCACAACAAAATGACTTAGCAGAGAGAAAGCATAGGCATATTACTGAGTTGGCATTGTCAATGATGTTTCAAAATCATGTGCCACAAAAGCATTGGGTAGAAGCGTTCTTTAACTCCAATTTTCTGATAAATTTGCTTCCATCATCAGTTACAGAAGACAAGAAAAGCCTATATGAGATACCAAATGGAATGCAACCGGATTACAGCTCTATTAAAACATTTGGATATATGTGCTGTCTAGTGCTCCGTGATTATGCAAGCAACAAGTTTGATCCAAAGTCTCTGAAATGTATCTTTTTGGGATACAATCAGAAGTATAAGGGTTACAGATGTCTCTACTCTCCAATATGTCGTGTATATATCAGTAGGCATGTGATATTCGATGAAGAAAGCTAACCCTTCTCTAATGTATACCAAACTACAGAAAAAGAAAAGGGAACATCTCTATACAATGCTTGGAAAAATGCTCTTTTACCTTATCAGGAACAATTTAGAGAAGAAACTTCACCAGATCATAGCTATGTGCAAGCTGCTAAAAAATCATCAGTTCTGCTACCTCTACCTGTGACACATCAAGAACAAAGATCAGAAATAGCTCCAGAACCTGCAATCAGAACAGACTCTGCAACTCCTATGGCGTCTGCAACATCTGCAGAACCTATAATTTCTTCAGAATCTGCACAGTTTGCAACTAATATCTCAGTAATAGAGTCAGAGAATCAAAATGAAGTATCTATCACAAATGAAAATGAGAGTTCTGAATATACGGCTATCATTTAATGTGATCCTATAGGCAACAACTCTCAAGTTTCAAATGAGATATATGGATCCTTTTGGTTCTTCTACTACAACAACACACACCATGATTACAAGATCCAAATCAGGGATAACTAAACCAAACTCAAGATATGCACTATTGACTCATATAGTAACATACCCTAAAACAAAGACTGTCAGTGAAGCAATGAAAGATGCAGGATGGAAGAAATGGAGAATTGCTCAGAAACTCAGACCTGTTCACTTGTTCTTCTTACACCAGAAATGCATGTATTAGGACGCAAATGGGTTTTCAGGATAAAGTTGAATGCAGATGGGACTCTCAACAAGCTTAAGGCCAGATTAGTAGCTCAAAGATACAATCAAGAAGAAAGAATTGACTACTTAGAAACATATAGTCCAGTTGCGAGGTCTGCAACAGTGAGAGTGGTGTTGCATACAGCCACAATCATGAACTGGGAGGTAAGACAATTTGATGTTAGAAATGCTTTCCTACATGGTGACCTTGCAAAAACAGTATATATAAAACAGCCTGCCGGATTTATTGATAAAGCAAGGCCAGATTATGTGTGTTATCTTCACAAATCCCTATATGGTTTAAAGCAAGCGCCTAGAGCCTGGTTTGATAAGTTCAGTAATTTTATGTTGGAATTTGGTTTTAAATGCAGTTTATCTGATCCTTCTTTGTTTGTCTACATCAACAACAAAGATGTGATTCTTTTGCTCTTATACATTGATGACATGGCTATTACTGGAAACAACTCTCAAGTTATGAAAGATCTTCTCCAAAGACTAAACACACAGTTCAAAATGAAGGATATGGGTATATTTCACTATTTTTTGGAAATTCAAGCACAATTCCATTCAGAAGGGTTATTCTTATCTCAGGAGTATCGAGGATTTACATTGCGAGAATGAGTGAGTGTCTGCTAGCACCAACTCCATTGCCCCTCCAACTTAATAAAATCCCAGAACAAGAAGATTTGTTCCCCAATGCTTTCTATTTCAGAAGTTTAGCTAGAAAAATGCAGTATCTAACCTTGACTAGACATGATCTACAGTTCTCAGTGAATTATGTATGCCAGAAAATGCATGCACCATCAGTGTCAGATTACAAACTTATGAAAAGAATACTGCTGTATGTAAAAGGGACAATTTCAATGGGAATTTGTTTCGATAAAAATACAGATTATACATTGAGTTCTGGTTGATGTTGTAGTAGTTACTAAGATCAACGGAGGATTACATATTTTGGTCACAATGTTATCTCTTGGTCTTCAAAGAAACAACCCACTGTCTCCAAGAGCTCCACTGAAGCAGAGTATAGAGCATTGTCTGAAGCTGCTTCAGAGGTAAAATGGATCAGTTCTGTACTCAGATATATTGGTGTTCCTCTTCTTCAAACTCCTACTCTCTACTGTGATAATCTGTCAGCTGTGTATTTAACAGCAAATCCAGCCTTCCATTCTAGAACAAAGCACTTTGAAACTGACTATCATTATGTCAGGGAAAGAGTTGCATTGGGAGCACTTGTTGTCAAGCACATACCAGCCTATCAGCAKATTGCATAAATTTTCACAAAGTCCTTGCCTGCCTCTGCATTATGAGAAGCAAACTTGGTGTAGTTGTACCACTTGCACCAAGTTTGAGAAGRGCTATTAGAGTACACTCTATGAATGGCCAAAACGACAAAGCATCAATGTCAGAGAAGGTGAGCCAAAGTGAGGAAAAACCTGCTGAAAAGAGGCATGTATCAGCAAAACCTGAGAAAAAGCCTGCAATCAAAACTGCGCCGTCTTCACTTGCTCTGCTTCAACCTACGAGTGAAACAAAAGACAAAATCAAGGATCGTACAAAGCAGTCAGCAAATAAAGTTGAATTTAAAATCAAGACGCATAACAGGTTTGATATATTGCAGATCAAAAACACGTCATAAAGCAATCATAAAGCAAAATATTCTTATCTCTTTTTACCGTTATGAAAAGATTGGATGCAATCCCAATGTAGCCTATATAAGCAGAACGTTGTAGTACGTATTAAATAATAAAAAAAAAAAGATATTTTCATCATTTTTAGTATATATTTACATTGGTTAATCTTCAACTAAGTGCAAAATATAAATAAATAAAAAATGATAGAGTTGATCGTATTAGGATTAACCAATTTGATCATGAGATTTATTTTTAAGAATCAGACTGATACAAACTTGATAATACCGTGGGTCAGATTAATTAGCATTCTGGATATTTGATCCATTCACAACCCTAGTCCAAAAATATCATAAATACTATTCACGACCAAATTTTATTTCTTGAAACTAATATTTAGCTTGCTCAAAGACAAAATATTATGAAATTAAAGTAAAGAGATTTCTTTCTCACTTTTCGTACTTACCCCATGCAATGATTTATGATTATTATTATTATTTTTGGTTGGTAAAGCCATCACAATTCACACAACTGAAAAAAAAACCTTCAGGGACCACATGAGATGATAACATTAATATTTGTTTTAGTTTAAAAATTCTTTATGGTATGTCGCCACTTGCCAGTCCACACAGTATTTAATTCTTCCACCGTTAAGTCTAACAGTTTTCTTGCATATATAGAATTCTTTGTCATATCCAGCTCGTAACAATCCATGCACGACTTCGGCATAAAATATCATACCATATTCACAAATATAAAATTAATTTTAATCAAAGTTAAAGACCTATTTCGGTCTTATGTTTCGTATAACTACAGAATGTTTTGGATTTAAAGTAGCTAAAAATGGTTATTTCAACTCACGACTATGCACGCGGAACAACCATTGTTCTAAAATTCTTGGGTGCTTCGATTTTGGCTACACCGGTTAAACATGTCAACGAAAAGTCTTACAATTTTTTTGGCTTAGACGTACGATTATTAAACTAACAATCTCTAGATAACAACGTATTTGTATTATTTAATTTGAAACTTAAAGCGCTGTTGTTTGGAATATACCCAAAAGTTTCAATATAAAAAGTAAAAACACGTATGTTTTGGTAACAAAGAGTAGTTAGCTTACGTGGTTTATCGGATCCGTTGGTAATAACGTTGAAGCCACTCCCCGGTTCAAGTCTTGTTTGAAAGGGGTGGCTATTTTCCGAAAATATGTTCATCTGTAAAAAGTTGACCCCGACAAAAGGAGAATCCATGTTTTAACCCTGGAACTTCCTTTAGAAAAAAAAAAAACATGTATGTTATCTGTAGTAATAATAGCTTTTACTATGACATATATAGATGCTTGCTGGCTATGTTAGGTGGAGATTCAGTAACAATAAAATAAATGATACGAAAGAAGCATGACAATATACTTTACTTATCTTCACGTTTCTTGCTCTGAAAAAGAAATTATTTAGAATGTCATATGCTAGCTGTTGCTAAATATATATTTCATCTATCGTCACTACTAATCCAAGTCTACCATGTATATATTAGATAGTAATTTTTTTTCATAATGGGTATTCTATTAGATAGTTATTCATATCCAGTACCTTGATAATCCATGTGAGTACCATATACTACATACAAATTTTTTGCCTTAGCTAGGAATCACAGTTTGGCATAAAAATATTATGTTTTCAATTGTTTACGGGTATTCCATTCAACCAATGTAACATGCACAAACCTTGTCTAGTCGATGCATATATATTTGAATTAAAGAAGTCGAAAAATACATATTTCTCGATTTGTGCGTATCAGCTTTAAAACAATACATATTTATTTTAATGATTAAACATACATATATAATGCAAATATTCATATTCTGAATTTGAAAAGAAATAGAAGTCAGCGTTCCTTCACTAGACAAGAAACCTAGAAAAACAGAGTACGTGTACTTAATTTTCGTGTAAAATTATTTAGGTTAGTCGTTTCTTATAAGGTCGATGCGCTCTTGTAAATTTTTTTACGTTAGACAAAAGCTAACTAGACCCAAAAGAATCCAAATCGTGTTATCCATCTCTAATACTACTTGTGATCCAAATAATTTTAAAAAAAATAATGTCGCGGTACTGATAAATAAAGACGACAGTGTGTGGCACATGTCCTTATCCCCCTTCAAATCCTAAGTTTTCCCGTTTGTGATGATAGCCAATGTTCCCGTAACACACGTATACAATCGATGCGATTTGCCAATGTGTATCTACCATGTGTTATTGTGCAACATGCTTATTCAAAAATAAAACAACTACGATAATTAAGTGTCACATTTGCCAATGGGTATCTAACATGTGTTATTGTGCGACATGATTATTCAAAAATAAAACAACTAAGATAAGGTAAGTGTCACATAATTATACACGGAAATAATACATGGTTTTACAGCATTCACATGGTTTTACAGCATTTACGGTATCCTATATACTACGTCAGTCTAATATACAAGCGGATAATTTAGTGGTAAGTACACGCATATTATCGCAAAAGATGAGCTATGTAAACTCAATCCCACCTGTTTGGATCTCCAAACCGTTTTAAGTTTAAACAAATGTCGACAAAAAAAAATTATACATGGAAATAATGTGTTATTTTGTTATGATATTGACTCGCATAAACCAGAAATCCTCTTGTCTTGTTTGGAAAAATATTTCTATATATTATTTGAGAAATAATCTTTTTTTAAAAAAAAAATATTTGCAAAATTAAATTTGACTAAATTTTTTAGTCATCTCTTGCATATTTTCTATTTAATTTCGTTTAAACATCTGAAATTTAAAATTTTTCCTATATATATGAAAACATGCTATATAATCATCTTACACTACTTTCTATTGTGTTTTTACGGTTATCTTATAATGTTAAAGTATATATATATCATACTAATAAGTATATAATATAATATGTTGTTTTTACAACAAACTCTCAAAAATGACTAAATCTAAATGGCTAGACATTCTCCATATGCTAAACGTTGAATCATCATATCATTCGTCTCACTCTTTTTAATGTTATCTTAAACTACTAAATCAATCAGTCACCATGTTAAAAAAAAAAGAGTTAGTATTTACTAATTTATCTGTATGAAAAAAAAAACAAATTTAAGAACTCTAAGAAGACAGTAGTAAGACCCCAAAAAAAAAAAAATAATAATAATAATAAAAGAAAGAGTAAAACTTACGAACGTTACGCCAAACCAAAATCACAGAACTAACGTGAACATAAAAAAAGGTTTTTTAAAAAATAAACAATAATTTTTATTTTAACCCTTTTTGGGTCCCACCATAAACTGCATCTCCTCTAATCTCTTATAGGTCTCTCTACCCCCAATAGTTCCTATCATCATCTCTCTTTTTTTTTTCTCACAGCGTCTCTCTCTCTCTCTCTTCTCCGGTGGTCTCCGTTCTCCGGTAATTTTTACGAAGAGGGAGAGAGAAAAAAAACCGTTCGATTCCTTGCTCGACGATTTTTTTTTCCTAAGCTTTCCTTATTGGGTAACTCTCTTTCTTTTTCCTACTTTTTTTTTCCCGATCTCTCTCTCTCTCTCTTTCCTATTTCCTCTGTTTTATTTCACTCCCTAAAGTTTTTATTTTTTTTCATTGTTTACCTAATTTTTTGTTTCTTCTTCAACATCGCAGGGGTTTGAAGATTCTGAGTGGTTCTCTTATGATAATGTGGGTTTGATTAGTTTCTCTACACTTTCTAGCTCATGGATTCTTCTCACGACGGTATATTTTTACTTTTAGATTTCTGGGTTTCATTGGTTGCTTAAGATTTATCGAAATCCGTGTCTTTTTTTTTTGTTTTTCCCTATAATAATATTTCAATTTTTTTACGTCTTTTTGTGTTTTTGTTTTGTTTTGTTAGCTGATGATGATGAATGAAAGCTTTGGATGCTGATTCAAAATTTGTGTTTATTTTTATTTTTGAAAGTTGGAGACTTTATGTTTTTTTTTTCTTCTTCCTCTTTGAGTCTTGAGAAGGACTGTTATATGCTTTTTTACTAATTTGCTACTGATCTTAGATTACTGGGTTTTCAATCTTTCTATTTTCTTATTGGAAGTTTTGTGTTTTCTAATTGGTGATTCTGAATGGTGGGTCTTCCTTCACTTTTTTTTGTGGTTGATTGGTTCTGACTCCATATTCTTCTGTGTGTGTGTGTTTTTCCCACTATCATTGGTTTGATGAATTGGGTTTTTAATTTAATCGTGCGTCAAAAGACTAAATATGACTTTGGGTCTGTATAGAATAAGATTCCATGATTGATGAATGTGGATTCTAATACCTAAAAGAATCATGCTTTCATTCTCTTACTTAAAAGACTTATTCTTTGCTTTGGATCTTGGTCTATTTTCAATTGCATCCTAAAGAACATTATCTTTGCTTTGTCATGATGTTTGGTTCTCTCCGACTCCTTGATATCTCTCAAGTCGCAGTCTGGTGGATCCAACCTTATCAACGTTGTTATCCTGTGGTGGTAGTTGAAGTTTCTTTGTTTTTAAATGAATGAGCTGTTAGTTTTCAAAGTTCCAAATTAGCTTTGTAGTTGCACTTATATTGAATTTGGAGTCATTCTTCTCGGTTTTGGAAAACAAGATTGCGTAAAGTATCATCCTTTGTGTCAGATCAGACTCAAGCTTCTTAAGGAGATTCATGTATTTGTCTTTGATAGTTTATGTGTTTCTGGTTAGGACATTGTTCTCCATTGCATTCACTTCGAGCCAATATTGTAAATTCACATTTTTTTTCTTCTATATACAGGAGTTGCAGGTGACTCATCGAAATGCAGTGAAATGAGTGTTGATGAGAAGAGACGGCTTGTTTATGAATTGTCGAAGCAATCACATCTAGCTACTGAAGTCTTGCAGGCATGGAGCCGGCAAGAGATTCTACAAATCTTATGCGCAGAAATGGGAAAAGAAAGGAAATATACTGGCTTGACCAAAGTCAAGATCATCGAGACCCTTTTGAAAATTGTATCCGAGAAAAACTCTGGAGAGTATGAAGGGAAAAATAGAGATTCTGATTGTTTGCCTATTCAGAGAAACACAAAGAGACAAAGGAAGGTCGATAATCCTTCTCGTTATGTGATTCCAGCAAGCAACAATGTGACAAGCAACAATGCCTCTGGGAGCTGCAACTCGGTTAATACTAAAGGTAAATAGTTTTTTTTTTTTTTTGGGTTCAAAGTTATCAACTTTTTCGTGCATACTAACCCGAAAATAGAAATTGGTCAGGTGAGAGTACTATCTACTGCAACAATTTGGCTTGCCGGGCTGTCTTGAGACAGGAAGACTCGTTTTGCAGAAGGTGTTCTTGTTGCATCTGTCGTAAGTATGATGATAACAAAGATCCTAGTCTCTGGTTAACATGTAGCTCAGATCCTCCATTTGAGGGTCAGTCTTGTGGATTCTCTTGTCATCTTGAATGTGCTTTTAAGAATGAAAAATCCGGTCTTGCAAAAGACAAGCAAAGTGAGGGATGCTGCTTCTATTGTGTCTCTTGTGGTAAAACGAACAGTTTGCTTGAATGTTGGAAGAAGCAATTGACGATTGCTAAAGAAACCAGAAGGGTAGATGAACTTTGTTATCGTCTTTTCTTAGTCCAGAAACTTTTGAAGGGCTCAACTAAATACCAAAATCTGTGTGAGGCTGTGGATGAAGCTGTCAAGAGTCTTGAAGCTGATGTGGGTCCTCTCACTGGTCTCCCTATGAAAATGGGTAGAGGAATTGTAAACAGACTTCAGTCGGGACCCGATGTGCAGAAACTTTGCTCTACTGCTCTTGAATCTCTTGAAACTCTAGAAACTACACCTCCTGAAGTTGTTGCATTACCTTCACCTCGCAGCTCCAAGATGCAGCAAGGTCAGAATTTTTATACCCTTCAATGATTTGAGTAATACGTTAAGTATGTTCAAAAATGTTGATTCTCTGATTTTGTTTCGTAGATTGTTCTTATGTATTGAGCAATGAGATATCTGCAGATACAGCAACCACAGGATCAACCAAGATCAGGTTCGAGGATGTTAACGCGACTTCACTCACAGTGGTTCTCGCCTCTAACGATATTCCCTCACCTCCAAACATTGTTCATTACAGTATTTGGCATCGTAAGGTACCGGAGAAAGATTATCCGGAGAAATCGACTTGCACATTGTTTACTCCAAACACAAGATTTGTCGTCTCTGGATTAGCTCCAGCTTCTGAGTATTGCTTCAAAGTTGTTTCCTATAGCGGAACCAGAGAAATGGGCGTCGATGAAATCAATGTTTTGACACGTAGCGCTGAAGAAGGAGCGAATTGCTCTTCGGCAGTTGAAAGAAGCGAAAGCCCTCTCACAAATTGCAGCACGTTGTCTTCTAATCCTTCTTCTGTTGAAGCTGAGTCCAACAATGATTACATTGTCCCAAAGAGGCCATCAAAGAACGACGACAACAATTCTCCTTCAGTCGATGAAAGTGCTGCGAAAAGGGCGAAGAGGATAACCGAATCAGACATTGTACAGATTGAGAATAACGTTGAACAGATTGTGTTGTTGGAGGAGGAAGAAGAAGAAGAAGAAGAAGAAGAAGCTATACTGGATAAGAACGGATCCGGATCTGGATCTGAAACTCCAGTCCTGGTTACTACGAAAAATCTTGTTAGTAACCGAAACAGCTCAGATGCGAGTTTGCCAATCACTCCCTTCAGGTCAGACGAAATAAAGAACCGTCAAGCTAGAAACGAAAAATCGGTTAAAGACAACTGTAATAACGGTGATCATTCAGCGAACGGAGGATCAGAGAGTGGATTAGAGCATTGTGTGAAGATCATAAGACAGCTTGAGTGTTCAGGACACATTGATAAGAATTTCAGACAGAAGTTTTTGACTTGGTATAGTTTAAGAGCGACGTCACAAGAGACTAGAGTTGTGAAGATATTCATCGATACGTTTATTGATGATCCCATGGCTTTAGCTGAGCAGCTCATTGATACTTTCGACGATCGCGTTTCGATCAAGCGTTCTCCGATTCGTGGTATCGGTGGTGCGTCTGCGGTTGTTCCATCTGGATTCTGTATGAAGTTGTGGCATTAGAGATGTGGATTAATCGGTTTTACTAAGCTTCTTCTTTCATGTTATTCACAAGTCATTTTCAAAACTTTTATTTATTCTAATTATTGGGAAATTTGCATTATTGGAACATTTCCATGCAAGAACAAGTACTGTTGCTATCGAATAGTTTCTTTTGTCGGGGATTATTTATTTTAATGGATTTGATTCCATTTAATAATTTAGTACTAGATGAATTATTATTTCGTTGACTTTTAGATTATGTTATTTTATATAGGGAAAACGGTCCACAGCCACCATTGTAAATCATCCAACACGTTCGGGCGTTTTAATCTGTAAAATTAGCATTTTAAAATATGATTTAATTAAACCAAATCCGGTTTTAATCAATTCTTACCCGACCAAACATAAAACCAAAATAACCATAAGTATTCCTCTGATGTGAAGAAGCCATGGCAGAGAGAAGCTTGAAGGATTAGAGTATCAATCAGGCTTCGGTAACCACTTCTCGCCGGAGCTCTACCATACGAATTCGACTCAGCTTTGGTGGAGGCCTGAGGATATTAGAGTTGAAATCAGAGAAATTGGTTCGCCCAGTCCGGTATTGCAACAAGAGCTGTTTGATCGAGTCTGAGAAATTCGAGGTGATTTGTTTGCAAATTCTGAGGTTGCATTTTGCCTTTTTCGGTGTTAGCAAATAACGAAGAGGAATTTGAATTTGGGAAGTTGAAGGAAATAGAAACCCTATAATATGAAATTGAAAGAAAAGCGAACAAAGGAGGGAATCAGAAGGCTAAATCTTTAATCTTTAATCAATTTGAAAATCAAATTGGGGATTTTAACGATCCGACCCGGATTAGTTCCGTTAGTGGATTGAATCGACACAACGTCTAAAGCAATATCGCCGGAAGTTGCGGTTCAAGTGACAGTGTTATCTGGAGTTAAGCCGCAAGTGTTGTTGTTACAGTCAGGTCTCGGAGGAGAGAAGCATTGGCCGCAGCCGTCGGAGCCGGCGCGTGAGCAAACGGCGGAGTTGCAGCGAGGAGATTGGTAAGAGGTGGAGACGTAGTCTTGGTTGTGTGTTGTTGGTTGATGACCGTTGTGTATTGGAGGGTAGATTGGTCTTTCGTAATTGGGAGAATGAGAGCTTTTGGACGGTATGATGGTTGAGCAGATGATGAGAGTGAGAAGATGCCATTATTAGAGATGAATTGTTTTTTCTTTTCTTTTTATTTTAACCAGTTTTATTTTGTTGAATTTTGCACGGTTTAGCTTCGGTATTTTATCGGTTGATGTAAACCAAATTTTTAAACGGAAAAATTCGCAGATTCAAAACGCCCAAAACGCGATGGTTGTTTACAAACTTTTCAGAAATTTTTTCAGGTGTATTTGGACAAATTATTTCATTTTATATGTAATTAGACCGAACTAGTTTTTTTAGATAGTTTGCGTCTGATTATTTTACTACTGGATAGTTTTGGACCGTTTTCTCTTTTATATATACACAAACTAGTACTGTAGATTTAGACAATGATCATTTGTATATACGATGAGACTGCGAGAACAATGAAGATTTGCGTTCTTTCGAGATTAAATTTGCTTAAACTTTAGTATTTGTTAAACGTTGTTACCGTAAGATTTATTTATAAAGGTATCACAATTATGGGATTCGGAAATTGCAATAACAAATGCAACAAACTAATACGTCATCAATCATCGTCATCGTCATTCGTCATCATATATTCATATACAATGCAAATACTATATATTAAAATCCATTTTTTTATTATATAACTGAATTATTGAATTTATGGAAATGCAGTAAAAGATGGGACGTCTGGGGCCAGTCGATCCTCCTAGAATTAAAACTCATTTAAAAGCTAGATAAATAGTAAAGGCTACGTCGTAATCAACGAAATATGATCTGGACCGGTTCAGATATTTTAAGGCTCTCAGCAAATTATGTTTTTTTAATAAAAACAAGCAAAGTAAAACAAAAATTTAATTTGTATTATTTGTTTATAAAAATATAAAAAACAGCAATAAATAATCAAATTTTTCATTGAATTCTTCTTTTTCTTTATATAATTATTTTGCATTTTTTTGTTCACGTACCTTCCTACCGTAACATCTATTTTTTTTAATCTGAAAAAAAAAGAAGTCAAGTCATTCCAAAAAGATAAATAATCATTCAAAACGATGTTTTTGAGATTTAGTAGATGCAAAATCAAGAATAACCGTTTCAAAATCAATAGTATTTAATATCATTTGGAGCATCCATAAGGTTTTATAAAGGAGTATGCAACCTGTTAGACCGATCAACGTCACGCGTCTTTGAATGCATCAATGATGGTTCATTTCCAATCCATAAGACAGTAGAGAAAGGTTATGTGGATGTTGTAAAAGAGATTATTAAATGTTGTCTAGATTCGAAAGAGTTTCTTAACAGAGAACATTCTTCACATTGCAGCCAAAAGTGAAAAGGCTGGGTTTTTGCTTTGAAACTATATCAAGAGACTTGATAAATATCATCTGATTGAAGAGCAAGATGCAGATGAGAATACACCTCTGCATCTAGCCACCATAAATTGGCGTCCTCGAACTGTTACAAAACATACCAATTTTACTTCCAGAAAAATCCTAGAAATACAGAACAACGATGGCTGTCATAAGCTATAGATATTGCGAAAATCAATCTGCAATCTAGATATGTCTTCCGGGAGGTATATCAAATCTCTCTACGTACTACAACTTTTTATTAAATATCAAAGCATATAGAGCTTATTGCCTTTTTGTTGCACTTTCTTGGGATAAACAGAGAATGACGTTGATGGTCTTACTGTGTGCGTCCTCACGAAGAGGTTTTCAAGTGATACCCACTAGTGGAATGATTCTAAGAAGCAGATCAGATCATCATCTAAGTGGTGGTGATAAATACAAAGACAATGTCAATGCTTTTCTACTTGTGGCAACTCTTGTAGCTACGGTAGAGTTTGCTGTTGGTTTCACAGTACTAGGTGGCTTTAGCAGCTCTCCTCCGAACTTGGGCATGGTCATTTTGGCCAATGAGCCCAACTTCTGCTATTTTCTAGTATGTAACACCCTGGCTATGCAATTCTCAGTTGTAGCAATAATTGCTCTTATCTGGGCATAGTTAGAGGATCCAGAACTCATTCACAGAGCCTTTCATTTGGCCTTGTCATCCCTCTTTGTTGCTCGAGTCTCCATGTCTTTAGCATTTCTTTTTGGCGTGGCTGCGACAAGGAGGTCGCAGAATAACTCTCTTTTCAATGACGTCTTCAACACTATAACTGCCATCTAATCTCTTTAATGTTATGATTTTGCTCCTTAGTGGCTTAGTCCGTATGTTATCCCTTATCCCATAGTTTCCTGGCGTTCCGTTTCTTCAACTCGTAACTGATCTTTATCTCTAGCTGCTTTTGTTGTTTGTTAATGAAGACGATGACTGGTAACACTTGTGTCGCAAAGGTGTTCATGGAATCTTCAGGTGCAGTTCAGGCTGAAACGTGAAATGTTAAGGGTCTGGTTTGATTATAGTACGTTTATTTATGATTTTGTCGAAAAGATTCTTACTTGAAACGTGATAAACTAGATATTCCTGTCATATGATAGTACCTACATATTCACTCCTTTGAAGCTAAATATGTAAACTAAAACTATATAATTTATGATACTTGTGTCTACATAAAACAATTGAAAGTATGAATTGCTTTTGAGAATTTATTTACATATGAATGTGTAGATCGAAATGTTTTGAAAGGAACTGGTATAAAATGAGATGAATTCTGGATCGTGACATTTACACAAATACAGTTTGAGATTTCCAAATTTTTGGTGATAGAACAAATTGTGTATTGAACAATAATTACGTAAATCCAAAATGTTGAAAGTCCACTTTTGGAATTAATGAAAAGATGTAATTTATTTTGATGAAAATAGTTTACAGCAAATTATTGTATCTACTGTCAAATTTGTGGGGTAATTTTTTATGAACAATATATATCATCAATTTTCAATTAGAAAAGGAACATTTTTCAATACGCGATTATTAGATTTCGGAGTAAACTTTTTTGTACCTATATGATACAATAATCATATGAAATATAAACGTGCTAAAAGATAATTGGTTACAATATAAGGCCAACCAAAACTCACCTCAAATCATCAAGTTTTAGTATGTTACATAATAAATGAAGCCCAATCAAAATAGCTCTTTATCTCACTAATTATTTGTTTCCTTGGTACAGTTTCTTGGAAGAAGATCATAAGTAGAATTCTATTAAGAAGTAGAAGAAGATTGCACAAACTTGTTTTCACACCATTGTCCTAAGTAATCATGTTCAAGACTTACATGTTTTTTTTTTTTTAATCATGTTCAAGAATTATAACAAAATAAAAATAATGTTCAATAATTAAAACAAAAAAGAATAATCATGTTCACCTTAATACACAACTTTTTACAATTAAAAAAATAATGAACTCCATGTCAATTTTCTTTCACTATATAAATATTCCATGTAAATTTTCTTTCACTCTATAATTTGTCCATATAAATTTTCTTTCACTATATAATTTGTCCATATAAATTTTCTTTCACTATCTAATGCAACATGAAATTCAGATTTAATTAGTTATAACCGTAGGAAGATGGATTGGTGGTGGAGATTGTTTCTTCGTCATCCTTAATTGAAGGTTCCATTGACCAAAGTTCCAATAATGATTGAATACACCGTCATTATTGGAACCAAGTTTAGGACAATTCTGGTGTTAGATGTTGTGGCAAAATATGATTTGTTATATTGAATTTCTTTTACTTTTATTTTTATAAACTTGCCATGTGTCAACAATCAAAGTGGCTTCTGATTTATAAGATAAATAATTTTTTACTTTGTTTTTTAATAGTAATAGAGAGAGATTCCTATCGGAAGAAACTAGTGCCGCCAGATAAATTAAAGATAAACCTATGCCGTCGGAAAAAGATGTAGAGCCGTGGGAGTTAGATCTGTATCTGCAGTATATAGATGAGAGAGATTGTACGTATTAGTGCGTCTTTCGTTGTTTGATTTCGTAAATAAAACTTGGGTGATGTGCAGTGGTGATGTGTGTATTATCAAGGAGGTTAAAAAAAAAAAAATTAACCTACATGGCTGACGCTCTTATGTCTAGTGAAAATTGGTGCTCTTGGAAGTTGATCTCGATCCTATAAAAACTTTTTTGGTTCCCATATGATACTATAACTATATAAATATAACGTTAAATTGAGAATATTGGTTAAAAAAAAAACTAAGGCCTAACAACACTATATATTACACACCTCAAATCATCAAGTTTCACATAATGAATAAAGCCCAATCAAAACAGCCCTTTTTATTATCTCACTTAAGAGTATCTACATTACATGTGGAGATCTTTTAATAGCTTTGACACACGTTTTTGAACAAATGAAAGTAATTAAACTGGCCACCCACATTTTGTAGCTATACCGGTGTACTAGGAGACCTTTCAAAGAGAGTGCGCCTCAAGGTCTTTAAGTGCGAGTTTTGCTGCTGAGGAATAGACTTACTATAAACACTCTATGGCGTATGACCTGAGGGGACTTGGTAAACAAAAAAAGGACATGATCTGTCAAATAAGAGGATAACTTTAGGTTCTTCCATCGGCTTAAGGAAAATAAGAATGATTGATCTTTTTTTGGTACTCGCAAAGCATTGTGTTTATAAGAAATTGTAAGATTCCACAAATCTGACTTCTTTCAAAGTGTTGTACTAAAAAGAGGCTCTTGAGATAGATTAATTCTCCGGATTGGTCCAAAGACAACTCTTTGGCCACTCTTGAATGATCCCCAACCGAAAATAAGCAATCAAGCCACGTGATTCACAAATGCTATCAATTTGTTGACGAGGTTCAATCAAAAGATATGGTGGAATCACAAGAGTTCCAAAATATATTTCTGAAGAAAAGCTGCAAAATATTAATTAAATTAGCATGTCCCTCTTTTTCCCATGTAACTCAAAAATTTTATTAAGGAAACGCAGAAAAACTTTGGAGAAACTATGTTTACAAGCCGCTCGAAGGGAATAGAAGTATAGAACGGATAATCAATAAATCAAAGGATCAACTTAATTAATCCTGAGAATCTTTATTAAAAAAAATCGATTTCTTCTCTTTTTCTTCTCGATTTCCTTTTAGTTTGAAAACTAATGTAACGTAGATATGTCTTCCATTAACGAAAAACAAAACAATCGACATCAGTCAGAGATTGACTATATCAGTATCTTCAGAGAGATGATTCGAGAATGGCTACATGAACGAGAAGAGAAATATCCACTTTGGACATCTACCAAATGCATGGACCGATCTTTTTTCTTACAATAAAAAGCTCGAGATTATGTTCAGCTTTGGGGCAAGTGGTTACGCGGAACAAGATTCAAAGTGACTTGTGGCCATTGCCGTATGAAGCGTGTGGTTATTTTCGTCAATCTGAGGGTACAGATCTCTTGGCGTACATTACATACGGCCTCAGTCTGTTTCCGAATTGGTTTTTTTTTTAAAAAAAAATTGTCTTGTGTCTAGGTTTATGGTTTGATTATGGGATTCCATTAGTTTATTTAAGCACAGAGAGGGCCGCAGAGACACTTAGTGATCCTTTTGAAGATGACAAAGAAGAGAGTGAGTTCGTCTAGCGAGAGAAATGGCGATTTCGAGACTTTTAAAGATGAAGGAGGTCGTGGAGAAGAGGAACAACAGTTTAGAACCATTCTGGTGGTAGATGATGTGGCAAAATATGTTTCGTTATATTGCCTCTGAATTCGTCGTAACTTCAATTTCTTTCTAATAAACTTGCCATGTGTCAGCTTTTGATTGCACAAGTGACTTGTGATTTACTATAAGATAAAAGGATTTTTTACTTTTTTTTTCCTTAATAATAAGAGAGAGAGATATGGATTCCGAAATGAAAGATCAAGTGGTGCCGCCGGAGAAAGGTTATCGTAAAATTCTGGGAGAGATGAAGCAAGAGACACAACATATGCTGGCAGCAGTTGAAAAGGTCAGATTGCAATTTGATATTCATCATATGTGTCTTTTTTTTTGGTTCATACTTTGAACCATTTGGCAATTTGTTATGTAATTATAATTAGACCCTCGAAGCGCTTAAGAAGAGCCTTGAAGAGAATAAGAAGAGGGACTGTGACGGTACACGGCGGCTCTAAAAGGCTTGAGAGGAAATAGAAGAATTTGTGCGCTATCATCATTATTATATCTGTTCGTTGTTTGTTTTCTCTAATAAAATCTGTTTGTACTTTATTAATTAAAAATACATAGATTTCAAACTCCTAGAGATTGGTGTTTGTCTTTATCAAATGAGATCATTAGAATCCTTAAAGAACGATACACACAAGAAGACTGTATCTAAACATTTTGATATCACAAGTCATTTTTAGGGCCGACTTGTTACCAGTACCACTCCGAGGGTCTCGGAGAAAATTCACGTAAAGATAAGCATATGAGTAAACAATTTTTTCAATTAGTACAAGTGAGAAATCTTGTTTTTTAGTTAACAATTAGTACAAGTGAAAAATCTTGTTTTTTAGTTAACTTATAAAGATAAGCCATTGTGATGGCGTTTTCGACGAACCCTAACACAGAGCCTTCATGTCCGGACAGTGGATCCACCCTATTCCACTCAGTTTTCTGTGACCGAGGCACACCCGGCGGATTCGTGATCGATTTCAGAGATATGGTGGCAGTTTAGAAGATTTGAGAGAAAAATTATGGAAAATTTCCAAGAGAACACAGTCTTCGAAGTGTTTGATGTACTTTACTAAGCACGCTAGTTTGGGTTTGTTTTATTTTTTTTCTTTACGAAGATTATACCGGTCTCATCTCGTCATCATCTTTGTTAAGTTATAAGTCAACGAATGATGAAAGCTGAATTCTACAAACAAAATCAAGAAGAAATAAAAAAACTTAATTGATGCCGATGTCTCTCACCATTAAACTCTTCTGCCTCCTCTTCTTCCATTGAAAAACATATTTTAGACCCAGATTTCAGCGCAAAACAGAACAATCAAGATATATATGTACATGTATATGTCAGACATCGACTATTCTAGTTATTTCAAACAGATAATTGAAGGATGGCAACGTAAAGCAGACTAGAAATAGCCACTTTCTATAAATACCAACAACAAAGGTTATGTGGACAGATCTATTTTTTCTACAAGGAGAAGCTCAAGCTTATCTTCGGCATTGGAACAAGTGGAAGCATGAAGCATCATAGGGGATACCCATACAGTGACTTGCGGAACAAGATAGGTGTTTGTGGCCACACCAACTTGATAATTGTCCTCGATTTGAAGCCACAAATCTCTTGACCTATGTTATACATGGCCTGAGACGCTAACACTTTCTTTTCCATGCCTTAATTTTCCTTCTAATTCTTTTTTTTCAACCTGTGGTTTTTACTATGTAGAGGCGGTTGACACCGCAATTTAATGTGATGAGTTTTGAGTGGCTGGCTGTCTTCTCCATTTTCCTTCTAATTCTATTTCCCAATTAATTATTTTTCAAATTATTTTGTCTACGGCTTGGGTTAAATTTTGTCTAGTTTTTTTTTTTTTGGCTTTTTGATTTTTCGGAAGAGTAGTTTGATTTTCATGAGAAATTATTCTGATAGCATATTTTTTTAGAGGCATCTAGTCGTACTAAAAGATCCGATACCAAAATCATTCAAGAAAGAAAAACAGTGATGTGTTAAGGGCAATAATTCTGTTTGGAGAACACATCACTTTTCTTTTTACCCAAGCTATCTTATCTTATAGAACTTTTATGACAAGATATTAAGGAAGTGTTATTGGTTTGTGTATTTAGATGGAGTTTTAAAGATTTAAATGTTATGAATATTCTATTGTTATTCATTTAAGATTTTTCAAAACTCTATTAAAGTTTGGTGTTATTAGTTTTTGTATTTGTAAAAAGTAATTTAGAATCTTTATAAATTTAGAGGTATTGGATTCATGATTTTATAAAGTCAATAAAAGTCTTGTGTTATTCAAATAACATGAGAGTAATTCATTTTGTCATTGAATTAAAATATTGTGTTATTGGTTTATTGATTCTACACATTTTGCTTAACAAAATATAATCATCAAAAATATTGTACCTAGTAAGGGATTTTCAAAGTATTTTCCTAGTTTTTTTTGTGGGCATTTCTCTTGTCTTATCACAAATCAGAAGCATTATGTTTCCTTCATGATATGATCGTCGTTTAAATGATAATTCAGAAGCATACTTAAACATAAAGTCATCGTTCTTATATGAATGTTTAAATCATCGTTTCATTATTACCACTAGACGAAATCAATTCTAAATTGTTTTGGGACAATAATAAATCTAGTCGTACCAAAAGATCCGATACCAAAATCATTCAAGAAAGAAAAGCAGTGACGTGTTAAGGGCAATAATTCTGTTTGGAGAACACATCACTTTTCTTTTTACCCAAGCTATCTTATCTTATAGAATTTTTATGAGAAGATATTAAAAAAATTTTGAAAAACAAGATGAAAATATTTAAAAGAAAAAAGAGTGAGTCTTATGATGCACAATTTAAAGATTCGTGTATTAAACACCTCATGAGCTAATAAGATTTGTGTAGTTTTTTTTATTACATTTGTAATTTTTTTTTTTTTTGTATATCTCATAATCAAACTTTTAACACCAATTTAATAAAAATTCCATTCATGCGTCGACTTTATCCACGATATGTTCGTACAAATTTTTGATAGACAAGTGAGATATCGCCGAGCTTGTGTCAAGAATACTTTGATTGGGTTATCCAATGTTTTTCTCGCCAACAAGGATGGGCTCCAAATGAAACATATATGTATGTTTGCACCATCACCAAGTATTTAGTTGTGAGGGGATTTACGATCCTTTGTTTGACCCAAGCAAAACGAGAGTTTGGAGCTTAAGTTTCTCTACGAGGGAATATTTTCCAACCCCAAGGCCTAATATGTTCGTTCCTATATAGTGTTACATTCATGGCTTGATCATTACACCCAAAATACACATCGGATACCACTTTGAACCCACCATCAAGCGTTTGTAATGTAATCATTTATTTCGCAAGTGTGCTATGAATTAGACTCCTATTTGCATACTATAATTTTTAGCTGCATATTCCAGTCGAATAAAAACAAAGAAATTGTGGATTCGATTTTGTTAATTCACACATTGCCTCACTGATGGGAAGATATTTCACCTCTTCTCAGGTTTTACCCGAGCGCTACTAGAGAGTAGTCTCGAGAGTGTAATCCTATTTGACCTCAAGTGCACAGTTTAGATGCAATTGTAGTACAAACGGGATCGATCCACAGGAAAAGAGAATAACGCACAAAGAATCTAGGCGTGATAATAGAATTGGGGGTTTGGTCCAAATACTACTATGCATAAAAGTAAATAAAACGATAAATAAACTTAAGTAATAAATAACTAAAACGATAAAAGACTAAAACAATAACTAACTAAAGCATAAGTAAAGCGATAAATAAATATTTACATAGCATGAGTGATGAATGATTTCAGGAAATCTATATCTAGGTTTCATGTTCTGTAATCTATGTGTAAGTATTTGTCGACCTAGGAATTTCAATCGTTGGAATCGTTGGAGTTTTCAACTGATACATCAGCTTCCTCAGCTTTCTCTCTAAAACACGTTAGGTAGTGAACTATGACATAACCATCATACCTAATAATATAAATCGTTAGTTCATTATGGTAAGAAAATAAAATAAAACAATGTAACAAATAACCTACCTATCAGCTTTGTATACTCCTCTGTTAAAAGTGAGTTTTACTCCTTCAAAATGTTTGACCTTACGCTTAATCGTATATGTCAAGAATCTTGCATCTTTCACCGACTTTGCGTGCTTCCTAAGTCCATCCTCAAATCTATGCCATCTAAAGTTATCTAATTGTGTTTTTTGCTGGTATAAGTAGAAACCACCTCCCATCTTCACCAAAAAGTTATATGCTCAAGGTGGATATTCGGAAGGCGTTTGACACAGTAAATTAGGATTTTGTGTTAAATCTATTAGAGGCGCAGGATTTTCCTCTTATCTTTCGGGTATAGATCAAAGAATGTATCTCTACTCCACGGTTCTCTATCTCGCTTTGCTTTAGGGGATATGAAAAGCAAATCATAATCTATTATTGATTGATTGGACATAAAAATGTACAAGGAATAGTTTCCAACTCTGTCAATTCCTATATAGTTTTTCAATTGTTGTAATTGTTACATACAAAATACACGTCGTCTATAACCTCTAACTAACCATTGACCATAAAAATAATCATCTTATCGGTGTGCCTTGAATCAAAACTTTTGTTAACATAGAACTGATTTTTTTAGCGAAGAGAATAAATCAATTATGGAGTTTTTTCTTCTTTTTTTTTGGTTTTATCAAATATGGAGTTGACTTCCATGAAGTGGTTTCACAAACAGTATTTGGCCTCAATTTGAGGCTACAAATCTCTTTATACGTGGTATGAGTTGAATATGCTATGGCTATGAAATCGTTGGCACTACTTAATTTTAAAAAAAATCATGTCACCCCAATTAATTGGTTATTGGTATGTTGTCTAGAGTTTTGGTTTGATTTTTGTCTAATTAACTTGTAAGGATAAATTCGCGTGCGAAAACTTATGATTGTCTTTGCTAGAATTTGACACCAAAGAATTGATCATTCCGACGAGCCAGAGTGCGTCTCGGTGGGAGCATCTCTCACAATATTCCACTAGATCACCAATCGGAATATTACACAAACGCTTAAAACGCTCTTTTAGAAACAACAGTAAAAAAACAACTCCCTAGAAAAATCCAAAAAACTCTCTTAGAAAAGGCTCGAACTTCTCTCTTAGAATTTCTTCTCTCTTGATCTCTCTCTCTTTTGCTCTTTAGCCCTACATGTTGTTGGTGATACTGTTTCTTGAGCCTTAGCTCTGTATTTATAGGAAACCAAAAAACTCTTGTTTCCATTCGCATAGAGCTCTAATTTCCATTTTGCTAAATGGACAATTTCCATTTCTTTTAGAATAAATTAAACAATTAACATAACCTTGTTAATTTTCATTTTAATCTAACACAGACGATTTTCTTTGTTGAAACTATAATTACAAACTCGCTTAGGCATAGTTTAAAAATTGTGGCCCCTAAACTTTGGTCCATCTTTGCGTCTACGGCTTCTCGACCATGCTACGTCTACGGCCCGATAGACCACCTCGGCCCCAGGCTTGTGAGCCCGACACACGGCTTTCTTTCTGCACAGCTGGTGCGGCCATGTCGCTACCCTCGGCTGTCTGCTCTTACGCGACATGCGTTACGTCGACCTGTCAGCCCTACGCGACCTGTTACGCTGTCAGCCACGCGACCACATGCACCTGCGACCACATCAGCCTTGGCGATCTGCGGCCTTTCACCCCATACGCGAAATCGGCCTTTACTAC
Source organism: Boechera stricta (assembly GCA_018361395.1). Classification (NCBI taxonomy): domain Eukaryota; kingdom Viridiplantae; phylum Streptophyta; class Magnoliopsida; order Brassicales; family Brassicaceae; genus Boechera; species Boechera stricta. The sequence goes on along the minus strand of CM031544.1, from coordinate 22,194,058 downwards.
TAACCTTATCGACGCTACGCTTTAACCATGCGGCCATTACGCTTTAACCATGCGGCCCTACGCGACTGCATGCGCCCTGACCACGCCACCTACGCGCGACCTGCATACAATCGACCACGCAGCACGCGATCATGTCGGCATTTCTTGCTGGCCTTTCTGCTGACCACATGCAGCGCTTGCCGATCTTATGCGGCTTTTCTGCTTGACCACTGCGACCTTTACGCGACCGTATGCGGCACGCGACCTGTCAACCATTACGCGACCATGCATCATCGACCATGTTTGGCCTTACGTTTGGCCGTGCGGCCACTGCGATCTTGTCAGCCTTTTGTCGACCATGTCTTTTGCACCGACCACTGCTCTTACGCGACCACTGTCAACCATTACGCGACCATGCATATCGACCATGTCAGTCCTTGTGACTCAGTCCACCTGACCATGCGCCTACTGCGACCTTATGCAGCCTGCCACCCGTCGCCGCCACAACCTCCGGTGACCTTTTCTGCAACCTTTCCTGGTGACCTCACTGGCCGCCACTACCTGTCGCCGCCACCGTCTTTGGTGACCTTTCCCCGCGACCTTTCCCGGTGACCTCACTGGCCGGCACCATCCGTCGCTGCCACTATCTCTGGTGACCTTTCCCGGTGACCTCACTGGTCGGTGCCACCCGTCGCCGCCACAACCTCCGGTGGCCTTTCCCGCGATCTTTCCTGGTGACCTTGCCGGCTGCAACTACCTGTCGCCGCCACCGTCTCCGGTGACCTTTCCCGGTGACCTCGCTGGCCGGTGCCACTTGTCGCTGCCACAACCTCCGGTGACCTTTTCCCGCGACCTTTCCTGGTGACCTTTCTTGTTCTTTTCACTAATCTCATTAGTTTTAAGAACCCTTCTGCTCAAGTCTAAGTTATGTACTTAACTTTCTTGCATGTACACTCCACTTGGGACTGACCACCACAGCTCCTCTTCAGAATCACCTGAACAAGTCCCTAAGTCACTCATGCTTCACTTCTTTGAAACAGTCTTTGACTCATCACAACTTGTCTTGAATGTACATTGATCTCGCTTTGCTCCACAGGGACCAGACTTTTCCGCTCCACGGTAACATATCTCCTCATTGCTTACCATGAATAGCTGTATCCCTTGGCGTCGATTTCCGATTCTGCGATATCCGCTTTCGATATGGGTTACCTTGGCGCGCCTGCTCGAGGATTCTCCGTCGAGGCCCGTTTTCGGCGTCGCTCACGGTCTCTTCTCGACCCCATGCATCTTTGCTGGCTCGGAGGCCAGGCTACTCCACCTTGCCATTGCTCATGCGGTTTTCGCCCAGTGAGATCTCCGTTAAATCCGAGGATTGCCCGTCGTGACTGTACCCACGTGAACAATACCCACTTTTACGATTCTCTTATCATTATTACAGCTTGCGATCAAAACGGATTGCTCGATACCATTGTAAGGATAAATTGGGTCGCGGAAGCTTATGATTGTCTTTCTTGAATTTGTCATGAGAATTGATCGCGAGTTTAGGCCTCGAGCAGTGCGTCTCGGGTGGGAACCGTCTCCCATGATATTTCTAGATCGATCGAGATATTACTGGCTGACTTAAAAGCTTTCTTTTAGAAACAACATAAAAAACATTTCACTAGAAAAATCAAAGCTCTCTTAGAAAAGGCTTGAACTTCTCTCTTAGAATTTTTTCTCTCTTGATCTCTCTACTGCTTTTTTTCTTTGCACGTGTTGTTGGTGATCTTATTCTTGAGCGAGCTCTGTATTTATAGGAAGCCAAAAACTCTTTTTTCATTCATTATTTCTATTTATTTCTAAATAGATAATTTCTATTTCTTTTAGTATAATCTTGTTAATTTCTATTTTAATCTAACGTGGAAAATTTTCTTTGTTGAAACTATGCATAATTCCAACAAATTTTTTTGTGTTTTCATTCCAGAAGAGTAATAAATACGTGCCATCAATTTCTATATTTCGTTTTCTTAATAATAAATATAGAGAAAAAAAAATTTGTTCATGATTGTTCATCTAAACAAGAAACAGATACATCAGATCGCGATTAGAACGTTGTATTGTATCTTCTTGCAGTGTATTTGAGGATATATTTTAATTTGTAAATCAGGAAAAGAAGAAGAATCAAACACTAGGGATTCAACCTTTTTCTCAAATTGTTCGGATTTCCCTATGGGCCTCACAGCCCAATAAGATCTTCTGGCTTTTGGCTATGATTGATGTGGATTTACAAGTTGAGATTTTCTTTTTTCACTTGTTTCTAAATTGACAATTCTTTTATTGACTTTAGAAACTTGGTACATCCGTACATATATATACTATATACAACAACTTGAATCAACAGTAAGAAGAAAAGAAAAGGAAAATTATGATTCCAAGTTTCCAACTTGTTGTACCATGAATAGAAGTGTGCACATAAGATTTCTTTTTTTACCAAATCATGGGATAGAAAAGAAAAAAGCACATGATGGCGAAATAAAAAGAAGAAGAAAGCTGGTCCATTGAATGTTGAATAAAATGGACAAAGGCATGTTACAATTATTCCTCTCTTAGAAACCATTTAAAAGTATTTTATGATTTCAGAGAATCTTTATCAAGAACAACAAGAAACAAATAATAATAATAATAATAATAATAATAATAATAATAATAATAATAATAAAAGAGTAAAATAAAACAGAAAATAAAACTCAGCCAATAGTCATTTTTAAAAAGTTGCAAAAAGTAGGAAACGGACACAAAATGACCATATCTGATAATAATCAAAGAATCCAACCTGAAAAAGAATCCAACCTGAAAACATTTTTTCAGCATGCTCCATATCCCACTATTCTTAATTTTAGTGCCAATAAATATCTACAAAAATTTCTATAATAGGTTTGTTGATAAAATTTGCTTTTTTTTTTCTTTTTTTTTTAAGTTTTATTTCGGAGTCGTTTTCTAAATTTTCCTTTGAAGCTCCAACCTATAATGAGCAAAGGTCAATAAAGTGAGTGAAAACCTTTCTCAGGCTAAAACCAATTCTGATTACTTCTCACTTAGTACTTAGCAGTACTAGACTATCCCATGATTTGGTAAAATGATATATCTTCGTTTTTGCATCGAACAATTAAGTTATTCGAGTAATTTTTATTTGCTAAAATAATTTACTTATTTTTCTAGCAAATTGCCTCAAACATAAAATTATACGAGTTTGATTGACTGCAAACAAAGATTCTTCATGTGCGATGAAGAAAAGATAGGCATACCAAATTTGTTTTCAAAATTAGGCGTCATAATAAAAATAGCATAAAAAATCATTTTAAATAAATATTTTTTTTTGTTTTCATTTCTATCAAATAACTAACTATTTGATAAATGATGAGTTTCCAAATCACCAGGGGTCAGATTACCGTTAGTTGATCTTTTTGCAGATAAGATGTTAGATTTGAATCATTTAGTGCTATTATCCTTTTTGTTACTTCGATTTGCTTTGTCTTCACATATAACTTTTCATTTTTATAGGCATTCTCATGAGTTTTTAATTCAGCGGAGACAAAAGCTAAGATAGAAAGAGATAAAGAGAATTATATATTTTATTAAAAAGTGAAAAAGATTATATGCTTATTCTTTATTGAAGTGTTATCCATCTCACTAAACATTATAATTAAATACTGATTATTATTTCCGTGATTGTACGGATTAAGCTTTATGACATATATAACTTCTTTTATCAAAATATGTGTTCCAAAGAATCTCTACAACGTTTTATTTTATCTGGTCTAAGATAATCTATATTAATATTTTTTCAACTAATCTTATTATCCTACGCCGATCAATTTCCTTTTATGGAAGCTTTATATATATGTTATAACACTATCGCATTTTACTTTTGAATGATTGATTATTCGTCTTCTTTCATTTTCGACTATATGATTGAACTTTAAGTAGATAATTTTTTCCAAATCGGGTGTACCCGCATAGTATTGATATAACGAAGCTATAAGCTCCCCGCTGAAAGTAGATCTCAATATTTAGTCAATCTAACAATTATGCGATTGATTGAAAAATAGGAACGATTGACAATGTATAATTGGATCGTAACTATACTACGACGCATTAACACCGGATTGCAACGTACAAACTCAAGACTTTTTGTGGTCATTTCCTAGTTGTTTTGATTGCACATTTAGCTTCTATCATAAAGTAATAAATTTATGCAGATGAAAATACTACATATTAATCTATATAATGCGAACGAGATGATCTAACCAACGTGGATAACACAAAAAAAATGATTAGATCAAAATTTTGCAGACAAATGCCATCGTAATATATCTTCAACTCTCAATGTTATTTTATACAAAATTAGATAAAAGGAGAGAGAGGAAAATGTTAGGACAAAAGGAAAGTATTAATTAATCAAAAAACGGTTTTAATATTTGATGGAATTTGAATAGAGAAAGTGGGGTGTAGATAAACAGATGCACAAGCATGGCCACCTAATAAATTCAAAAAGAAAACACATGCATGATACCACACTTATCACTAAATATTAAATAACAAAAAACCTAACATTTAAATTTTAAAATAAAAATAAATATAACATAATTGAAATTGAAAAAGCTGTATATAAATTATTACAAGAACAAAAATAAAATTAGGTCCAGTGGTAGTGCCAAACTGTATTGTAAATAGAGTTGTCCCTTTGTGTCTAGAGCCCTTGTATATATAATTAGACATTGGATCCGTGCGTTGCACGGATTTTTTTTGTTAATTAATATATATAGTATATTGATTTGCTGATTAAATTTAAAAATTATAACAATTCAAATAGAAAAATTTGTGTTTATCAAATTTTAACACATATATTACAATTTTATTTTTCATTTATTGTTCTAAACATAATGGACTTCTTATCCCACAAAAAAAACTATTAAATTTTAGGTAGTGGATGAAACCTACGGTGATAGTTGATAGTTTTTTCACATATAAATGATATAGGTGATAGTTGCTTTACGTATAAATTTTTTTTTTTTTGCCATTATATTAATCGAAACTATGTTAGGAATAATATAAAACAATATAAAAATATAATTTTTCCGTCTATTACTTCACAATTATCCAATGAAATATAGTCCCAAATAGCATTAATGGATTGTTGATCTTCTTTAAGTTTTTTTTTCTGGTTGAATCGCACTCCCAAAATTAACTGAGCGACCACCATTATATTCCAAATTGATATTAAAGATTAAAATTAGTATACTATTTATTTGATTGTAATTCTAATGTTATATATATATATATATATATATTAATGAAAAAGAATTTTAAATACTTTTCTTAAAATTGAGTAACATATTCTGATTCATGATTCAAATAAAACTTAGTGGAGGAAGATGCTGATAAAAATAATTTCCCTCGATACATCTTAACTAAAACACTTGTCATAATTAGAACGATGCTATTATTTTCTACCACACGATATTTTCTTCAAATAATTCAGCTTGTTCCGCTCATGTTGTAACATATATTTAAAATAAGAACAACATGTTACTTTAAATTAATATGTGTCTGATTTAATATGATGTATAACAAAAACTAAAGGATGAATAAAAAGATAATTTGTTAAGAGTCTATAGTATGGTATTTATAACCAAACTAATACAATATTAATCTGGAAAATTAACATAATTATCATGGAAAATATTAAATTATTAGAACTTGACATTTTTGCTAAAACTGACAATTGTTTTTTCTGATGAGACAATTATATTTCTATATTTCTTTTCAGCTATCGTCATTTTTTCTAAAATTGATAATTACTATTTTTTATATAAAAATTAATAGTAAGTTCTCTTTTCTATTATTTTGATTTTTTTTTTAAACAGTAAATTATCTATTTTATATTTTTCTGTTTTTTTTTCATTTTTTGTTCAAACAAACAAATGTTTATTGAAAGAAGAAATTTTTTTTTTCTGTTATTGACATTTATGTTTAAACTGGCAAAAATTTTAATTAATTATTTATTTTACATTTTTATATAGAAAATTATCATTACCAGAAATTTATTTTTTTCTTTTTTTTTGATATTTTTGCTTAAACTAATATAAAATTTTAATTAATACATGTCAGATTTTTATGAATTATCGCTGTTGACGTAATCTATAATAATGACACGCAAAATCTAATAGCTATCATTTCGACGCTCACACTCACGTTAAACGCGTTCAGGTTTATATAATAAGATTGGTGTATATAAATGTTATAGGTCCTTCGCTTTTTATTTTCCTTTTCATTTTGCCCAAAATATCTTATTTCTTTATCCGTACATACCACATGTACATGTTCACATGTCGATCTTTGGGAAATTTTTCTTGATAAAATCCTTTTAATATGTCGTTTTCTAATATAATAACATGTCTATTTTATTCGAAATATAAATTATGGCTATCTGCATATATTTGAAATCATTTTGTGTTTACATATTACCATTTCGATATAATGGGATTAGGGCGCAAGATAACCAAATTAACTAACCTCAGTAAAATGCAAGAGACTAGCTAGGATCTAAGCGAATATTTCTAAATTTGAGAACGAAACTTAAAGCATAAGAAAATCTACATGTGATATTAACTAAGTCCGATTGTTTGGTTTTCACTTTTCAGTGTTGAAATTGTATCATGGAACAACGGTCCAACCTCATCATATTATATATTTTCTGGTTCATAAAAAATGGTTTGTTTTCCTATAAACAAAATTACATCATATATAATACTATATTATATCCTGCAAATTAAATGATGATGCATACAAATAAAGTTGAATATATATATGTTGGGTTAGCTAAGCAACCGAGGTCATACTATTTATTTTTAAGAGTTCTAGAAGAACTTCATATTGCTGTGCATCTTGGGGATTTTCTCTTTAGAAACATGCCTCTTAGGTTTTTACTTTTTAGGCGTGTTCCATGTCGAGTTTTACTTTAAGGTTTCTTCATTTTGATTTGGTTTTGTTCTGTTGAACTAAATTTGGAATTTAAAAACAAATACCACTCGATTTACTTTTAAAAATTGGCTTGGTTTCGATCCCAGTTCAGATTATTTAGTTTGGTTTCAATCAGTTTAAAGCTCTAATTTTCAGGTATGTGGGACGAGAAATGCAACTTGCTGCGTGAGACGCGGCATGAGGAAACTCGTTATCTTTGTGACGGTGTATTATTTTACAATGCAATTATTAAAGATCTAAGATGATGCAACTTGAAAGCTATTGAATTATTTTTAGTTACTGCTATTAATTTAATCAACCGGTGATCTTAAGTTTAGAAAGATACGTACGGACAATTATATTTTCTTTAAGAGATTATTTGAATCATTATCAAATGATAGAAAGCCAGAACCATAAGTAACTTCCACAAGTTGGTCTCTCTGCAAGATATAAAATTTAACTTTTTGTCCATATGCACATGGTTACATACATATACGTGTAAAGATATGTATAGTTGCATATGAATGTGGATCCATATGAATTTTTAATCCATGTGTGTGGAATGGCTGACCAAAAGACACAAAACGGTCCAATGTCACCAACCCTCCTGGTTAAAATTCCAAATGTTAATAGTATTAATGGAATAAAACTCTTAATATTTTCTTTAGGAGTCTTAGTACGATTCGTACGGCAGAGGTAAATTTCGGCTCAACTAATATTATGTGTACATACATGCGTGAAGAAGTTAATTAGGTAGCTCAGGTTCTTGTAAAATTTCGATTTCTAAAACTTTCGAATACTTCTTTACTTTGACAAAAAAATTAATAATAATAATCTTTACTATCACTTTAGAAAAAAAAATTAACAAAAATTTTATTTAGTTATATCTACGAAAAGTCAAATTTTCTTACTAATGATACTCGGTTTAGGTTTTTAACCTTTTTTGTTTGAGGTTAAGAAAATATAGAAACAGAATGTTAAGTAAAATTTATCAAAAATACATTTTCTAAACCCAAATAATTGTTTAAATATATAAATATTCGGTCGGTTTATTTTCAAGTTTTACAAATTTTCCTACTTATTCACTATCGTCGCATTTAGTTGTGAGTTTCAACTTTCAACATCCTAGTCTCTTTGGTTGACCGCCCACTTGCTCGTGGGGCGTTGACTTCTTGGGATATACTTTCACGCAGTTGTGTAACTTTGAGTATGATTATACGGTGAAAATAGTCTTCTTGGTTGACCGAACAATATAACGTAGAAAGTGAAAAACTACTAGATCACGTGTTACACAAAAAATTACATGTAATGTTCACTAGAAATATTCACTATTTCACCTAATTATTTTCTTACTGCCTTTGCACACACTCGTTTACAGTACTTATATCACAATGGTCGTAAGCAATCATCAAATACATGCACTTGTTTGCGTAAACTCCAACAAAAAAAAAAGTATTTAGTTGTTTAACATTTTATTTTTGTCGATCAATTTATCCAGTTTTAAAATATAGTGATATAACATCGATATTAATACAAATTATTAGACTGTATTAAGATTGAGTTAATTAAAATCTCTCTAAATTTTGGTTTTCTTTTTTTTTGGTTTTCAAATTTTCGTCAAAATAATTATAATATAAAAATCACTTTTGTAGCCGTTAAACTCGGACTCTCACAAGTTTGTTTGTTTTATATGTAATATTTATGCTTGAAAAATGAATCAATTTAGACAACAATCTTAATTTCTTTATTAGTATGCTATTGCACATAATGAAAAATATATAGATTAGGTCATAATTAAAGGTAGGTATGTGAATATGTCATCATATTAATGGAATCCTATTCAACGATTTAAATGCTTGACAAAAACAAAAAATAAAAATAAAAAATTCAACGATTTAAATATTTTAAAAAAGAGGAACAAAAATAAATAATTTGTACAGATGCATACGTGTAGATATTATGACATACATATACACACATTCATATATTAAGCAGAAACTTAAGGTTATACATTCTTTTGATATTTAAGTTAAGGTTATACATATATGACATATATATGCCGTGGTCTTTTTCGTAAAGCCAAAAGATGGGACAAAGAGTTTATATTTTTCTAATATTTTCTGTCTAATTACGTCTTTCATCACCTCAATGAGCCATCTTCTCTAAACTTGGCTTCGATTTTTTCCTAATCTATCCTTGGCCAACCTTTAAGCCCATGGACACGTATATATATGCATTGATATGTCTCTACGTATGTGATATTCTTCCTTTAGTATTTCGTTTTCCTAAGAGAATTCATTTTTTGGTACAAAATTTTCGAAAAATAAATCATACCATATAAAATGAAAAGTGAAACTGATTACATCTCTAAACATGGTTAACTTAATTGATGAACAGAAAAAACGAATATTCACTTGAATACACCGTTATGACTATGAATCTCGGTGTGTTCCATCCACAATCTCTAGTTCTATTGGATTAATAATTATTTTCGAGATTGATTTTTTTTTTCTACCATCCTTCTAATCACAATCGACATACATAAGCTTTGAAATTTTTTTTTAAAAAAAATTATGAAATGCCTATATGCAACACTAACACGCTATTTCACGATATTTTTTTGTTAAACTAAAAAGAATCTATATTTCGATCTGATTAGATATAAAAATAATTTTACAGAAAGGTTCTGATCCGTTACCATTCCAGTTTTTATCGGTTATAGAAGTCAACTGAAGTTCATGTCGACATAAATTTATTTAACTTCGTCAAAATATAAATTTCATGGTCAAACCATTAATTAATACCAAGTATTTAAGCTTATTTTCGTGAAAACTAAAAATCTTCATCATTGAGGAGGTTTTGATATATTCAGAACATGGTCGGTGACTCGATGCTAGACTTGCTACTAGTTGGTTAAAAGAAAAGTAAAGATGCTTCACATACCATTACTACAAAAAAAAAACAAGGTTCAATTATTTGATGAGTCAATAATAAAATGTTGGTGGTGAAATTAGAAAATACGCTATTACATATAAATACAATCTGGTGAAGAAAGGCTTATTTATTTATTTTTCTTTCAGCGATTTTTTTTTTTTCCCACGGAGCAACAAAGAGTTAAAACCAAAAAGGTTGGTTCAAGTGGATTCACACATTACAAGATTCAATGGATTTAGATTATATCCGAAACAGAGAAGCAGTAGCAGTAGCAAACTTTGTAAGTAGACAAGTACACGTGACTACGAATGATTGGAAGTTAATTTTATGTAAAAATGACAGATCCTTAAAGAGCTATTTAGATTCTTCTTCTTCTTTGTAACAGGTAACGGTCCCGTTAGATTAGGTGAAGTCCCTTCGCCACCACTACTTGTTCTCTCATTTAAAACTCCACACGGCATCCAATGCCAATTTCACGCCGGTAATTTCACGGTGTTAGAATCTCTAACGGAATATACAAACTGGACTTAATACTTAACAGTAGACCAAATTAAAAATTAACTGATCATAATAGAGAAGACTCATGCTACGATTAATAAAATTAAAACCGTAACTTAAAAATAATAATGAAAAGGCCTATATATATTTTTCTTTACTGATAGGAACGTTGAAAAAGAGTTGTCAACTTTTGGTATCAACTAGTTAAAGCTGATTTCGTAGTCGAAAATGGACACATGCGCCTGCTAATTTTGACAATAAGAGATCTTTCCCACAAAAGGTTATGCATGTATTTAGGAATTAACGAATAAAAGACATGCTATGGGATGTATACTTTTCCGGTAAACAAAATAGACTCCGAAGTTTTTGTTTCATAGAAGAAATAGAAACGATATGATCGTCGACAAGAAAAAAAAAATATAGAAACGATGTGATCACAAATTTATAAAACATAAGAACACTGTCTTAGGGCTTAGAAATAGTAATTCTCCTAGTCTGACATTGTAATTTATATACCCAATGCTAACAAGATAAAAACTTGATTTTTTGATGATATTGTAATCAGATAGTTTAATTTTAAAATTTTGTTAATAAAAAAGAGTACCCGCTTATTCCAACACTAAAACCAAATATATACTACACACATGAAATAATAACATGGTACAATGAATTTTGTATGTTATTTGTGAAGTTTGTATCGTTAAAATATAATTAACATAATTTGTCATGTAGTTTAAGTATACAATGAGTAACATTGGACGCATAAATTCATATTAATTTATATTAGCAGGAAAAGTACAGTTTTTTCTGTTGTATAAATAAAATCCAAATTTCCCTCGACAAAATTTCAGAGCAAGTTATTGTTTGCATCGATCCCAATCATATATTAAAATTTTACTTTGTTGCATGTAACGGCTAGAAATGTTGGGTCCAAGATCAACATGCCATAAGTTACCCAAAAAAATATATTTTTGTTATTTGATTCCATATGAACAATGACATTTTAATAAAGAAAAGTACTAACAATAGAGAAGATGTCTCAAAAAAAAAAAAAGGTACTGATAATTCAAAATAGAGAAATTAAGTGTCAAAGGAAAATGTATTTAAATTTAATGACTTTGAATATAAGGAATGTCTTTATGAGTACTCATGTCACTTGACCAATGTAATTATAAAAATCTTCATAAACTAATGTATAACTGTTTTGGAATTCCTTGATGCAAGAGATTGGCTTTATTGAAAAATATAACGTTCATATTTCCTGAGAATATATATTAGAAAAACAAAAAAGAAAAAAAAAAAAAGACAAGATAAAAAGGGAACAAGTAACTAACCTTTTTGTTGATCTCGCGTCGCAGGACGGCATGTGAGACCGTACTTGGTGCAGGATTTTCTGGGTACGTCTAAATATATGTTTACTTTCTGAAAATTTAATAAAGTAAACAGATATATCTGAATTTGTTGGACTGTTTTACAGATATTTGATAAATTATCTTTGAAAACTTCCTAATTTTTTCTAAAAAACATTATTATCATTACAAATGTTCAAGTACATATATTCGATTCAATTTCAAATTAAGGTATATTATCTTATCTTATATACCTATTATATCAAGCTCAATAATATATAATCGTTTGTAAAATTATACAAAGATGAAAAGAAAAAAGGAAAACGAGATGTCAAGTCAAATGATGAAACCGATGTATATCTTCTTTTTCTTTATGACCGTACGTACTAATAATATTCTTATCCCTCGAATAAATACGTCAAAGATTGTGTGCTATATATGTTTTCTTTTCATAGAAGACTATTTTTATGAAATCGCGACGCATATATTACATAATACTATAAAACAGTTTTAACATCGCCTTCACGATAGTGATATTCCTGCGAATTCACGAATTTTATATGGAAAAATGTCAAATGCAGAGAGATTTTCTTTCAAATATAAATTTTGTAAAATCACGAAACGGCAACATTTACCTTACATATTTACAGTAATGAAGTTATACAAAGTTTATGTTCGTTTTGAAGACTATTTCTAAGACCAGTGATCTAATCGACAAGCGTGATTGCAAGCTCATAGTCCACCCTATCTTCTGGTAATCATTTGAATCAAATAATTTTCACAGTATAAGTTTTCCTTTTTTTGGGAATTATCACCACCCTAGAATATGGGTTCCATGATTATATGTGAGGCTAATCATGAAGATTATCTAGAGAGGTTCTGGAGTTAGACAAATAATCGGCTATACACGTTGTTACATAATAGAGATCCATAGTTAAATATTATATATATATATAGATATATCTAATCTATAATGAAGTCAAGCTCTAGCATAAAAATACAAAACAATTAAATTGTTTTTAGTTCAATGCAGGTTGTAAATAGTCGAAGACAAAATGAAGAGGAGAATTTACCAGGTCAAACTGAAGACTTTTAACTTAAATGAAAGGGCAACTTTTGAAAAAAATGAATGGTTGCAAATTTGTATCAAAGAGATCAACAAAATGGGTTTTTAATCATTTACTTATGCGACTGTAAACTCCGTGGTTATTTAGGACTAATTTAGTAATTATATGATATCTGGCTATTCAGATTATATTACATATATGTATAGTGTACATAAAAAACAAAATTTGCCTCTTTTTATATGAAATGATAAGTTTTAAAATATGTTGTAAGAGTCATTTAAGTCAACTAGATGATAATATATATATATATATATATATATATATTGTCTATTTTAAAATTTGGAAATGAATTTAGTTAAGGTTCATTCAGATGCAAAGTTAAATAATTAGTGAAATTATTTACAAGATAACCAATTTTTTTAAAAAAAATTGGTAAAGTAATGTTGTGGCAAACTGTAAATAAGTGATGTGTTTTTTTGTATTTGATTAAAATAAATAGTTTGATATCATGTAAATTATGTTATTGGATAAGATAGTATAATTTCTTTTAATAATATGCAAAAAAAAAAAGTTCATGTTATTTTTAAAAAATAAACACGCAATAAAGGAACCAATTTACTTACGATTCTTTCATCCATCACTTTTGCAAATAAAAAAGCGTGATACGGTTAATCTAATGCATATTCTCTTACACATATTTTACGAAGTTTGTTTGATTAAGTCTAGACATTTAGGACATTAATATTTTGACAAAAAAAAAAAACATGAATCCTGAAACAAAAAAAAGAAGAAGTTAAAACGTAAAGGAGTTGGAAATGACGAACTTCTATTATTGGGGGACCCATTGCAATCAAAAGTCAATTTCTCAGTATATCTTCACAGGGAACAAACTTAATAAAACACTATGGTATGGTATTTATACAATTATTAACATGTGACATCGTTCCCATTGCTGACCTTGCCATGAGGCACCTTGGAAGGGCCAATATTTTCATTATCACCGTTAGGGCCACAAACAACTATAAAATTAAATTATTCCACAAATCTCAATAACTTGTAAAAACCATCCAAGTTGATTCCGAGTCAATGTAGAATCCAACATACTGATTTTTGAGTACCATTTTCTATTTAGTTAGTTATATGTCCTAAGTCCTAATTGATTACAATCCACATAAATTGATAAATGTAAAACAGTAAACAAACTAGTTTCTTCTTATTAGATCACCTGCTTCATCAAGGTGTATAGTTTAAAGTATGTCAAATTTCAAGATTTGAAAGTTGTTGACAAGTGAATTTTAGTCTTATTATGGTTGAGAAAGAAAAAAAAAATCGAAGTAACCCATTATTGCTTTTACAGGAAAACCAATTTAGAACATACGGACCTAAACCATTTAGAAAACGATTTTGATTTAAAATATACTACTTTAGTTGAAATGTTCAGAATGAAATATCTTTAAAATAAATAAATAACCTATTAGGTGGCATAAAAAAGTGAAGATGAGGACAGGCTAAGCAGCAAGTAGTATGATGCTTTGTCAAATTTAATTTAAAATCTAAGCAGTGTACACCTCCACCAAATATTTCTTTCCTGATATAATGATTCACAAGGAAGAAAAACAAAACACCAAAGTCTATGATCTTGTATTTTTTTTTTAAAAAAGAGATCATTCCAAATTAATTTCTCTTATAAGCTACTTCCTCCTTAGAGTCCTTTTCCCAAACTAACAAACATAAAAATCTCAAACTAAAACACAAACCAAATATAGAAAGTTATAAAAATTGGATGACTAAAAAAATTACTAATAATTAGTCCATAATTTAAGAGAAATTAGGACCCACAATATCATTACATAGTTGATTCGGGTTCATAATGAAGAAAGCCAATAATAATTAAATCAACGGTCAAAGGGTTAAGAACTTAAAGAGGCAGCAAAATAAATAAAATTAAAAAAAGGGTAGCAAATATTAGAGGACTACTTGTTAATGGGGACCCACAACGAAGACACAAAACGGCGGAGAAATTCGTCGTTTTTAAGTGGTTATAAAAAGAGGAGTCGTATCGACTCTGCAATAGAACCCACCTAATCCTTCCTCCTCTCTCCTTCTCTTTCGCCGGAATACTTATGATCGAGTGAAACGGTGGAGAAAGCTGTCGTTTTTTGAGTACTAATTGGCCGCCGGTGTTGGAGTGAAGAGAGATGTCGAGTCTCGAGGATATTAAGAACGAGACTGTTGATCTGGTATACCATTTTTTTTCTCTGTTTCTTTCCTCTGTTTTTATCATGCTCATAAACTGTTTGATGATTTGCTTGAATGAGAATAGATCTGTACATTTGGTGGGCTTTGAGTCTGTTACTTAGTTATTTACTCTCATTTTGGTTTCGTTATTCTTATTACGTTCCAGATTTTTTTCCCCGGAAAAGGCTCGTTTTTTATATGTACATTTGACTCAATTTAAATTGAAATCTGGGAAATTTGATACTTAGTTAGACTTTTATTTATAAAAAAGTTGTTTTTGGGTAACGTTTGGAGTAACATGTAGAGTTTGTTCATAAGAAAAGTAGATCTAAGCATGTGATAGCAGCATACAAAACAGATAAGAAAACAGAGTCTCATTTTCAGTGGTGGAGCTAGCTATGTCTCAATAAAGTCCAATCCTACTTGTACAATTTTTTGTCTTTGTTTTTCTTTTTAAATCCATCTCTACCATAATATTATCTTTGTTTTTTTTTTTTTTGTGGGGTTAGGACAACAAAATAGTAAAAAATAATTCGGTGTTCAAGAAGTTCAGTTTTTTTTTTTTGTTATGTCCTTTCCGTGGTACGTTCAACTTCTCTGTCTTTAGAAACCAACAACGAACAAAAAAGAACACATCTTTTGTGCAGACGTAACTTTGTGAATTTTCTTGGGACAATAAAATTAAATCTTGGGACTGTGTTTACGCGACCAAGCCTCGATATTTACGCCGGAAAGTTAGGGAATCTCGCGGCGCGTCTGTTAAACGTCGCAATCTCGTTGGTCGGTGGTGGCGATCCCCACCTCACCACCGCAATTTTCCCCCGCCAAAACTTTCATTTTCACCGAACTAATCAACGACTTATTCAACTATGGGATCTTTTAAACAATTCTTACGAACTGAGTAGATTCATCAAGTTCTTTGTTTTACTAAACAAAAGGTTTCTCTTTTTGATGATTTAGAAACTGTTCTGTGTATGTGAATGTTTGAGCTACTTGAATTTGGTTACCTGATCGAATTTGTTTTTTGATTTTTCAGGAAAAAATTCCGATTGAGGAAGTTTTCCAGCAGCTAAAATGTACCAGAGAAGGATTGACAACGCATGAAGGGGACGACAGGCTTCAGATCTTTGGCCCCAACAAGCTCGAAGAGAAAAAGGTTTGAACTTTTGCTATTTGCATTTGTTGCTTTCAGATAAAACAATATATCTGGTCACCTTTTTGTGTGTTACTGAATGTCTGGTTATTTGTACAATGAAAATTGACAGGAAAGCAAACTTCTGAAGTTTTTGGGGTTTATGTGGAATCCCCTTTCATGGGTCATGGAAATGGCTGCAATCATGGCCATTGCTTTGGCCAACGGTGATGGTAGGCCTCCGGATTGGCAGGATTTTGTCGGTATTATCTGTCTGTTGGTTATCAACTCTACCATCAGTTTTATTGAAGAAAACAATGCCGGTAACGCTGCTGCTGCGCTTATGGCTGGTCTTGCTCCTAAAACCAAGGTAAATATGATAAGAGAATGCTAAGAAGTTGTTGTACAAAACTTTCCGAAATTCTCTAGAGCTAATGTTTTTTGTTCTTGTTGTGATGTTTCTCTGTTTCAGGTTCTTAGAGATGGAAAATGGAGTGAACAAGAAGCTGCTATTCTTGTCCCAGGAGACATTGTTAGCATCAAACTGGGAGATATTATCCCTGCTGATGCCCGTCTACTTGAAGGTGATCCTTTAAAGGTTGACCAATCTGCTCTAACTGGAGAGTCCCTTCCTGTCACCAAGCACCCGGGTCAAGAAGTTTTCTCTGGTTCAACCTGCAAACAAGGAGAAATCGAGGCTGTTGTTATTGCCACAGGGGTTCACACTTTCTTTGGTAAAGCTGCTCACCTTGTGGACAGCACCAACCAAGTTGGACATTTCCAGAAGGTTCTTACAGCCATTGGGAACTTCTGTATCTGTTCCATTGCTATCGGTATGGTGATTGAGATCATCGTCATGTACCCGATTCAACGCCGAAAGTACAGAGATGGAATTGATAACCTTTTGGTCCTCTTGATCGGTGGTATCCCCATTGCTATGCCCACAGTCTTGTCCGTGACCATGGCTATTGGGTCTCATAGGTTGTCTCAGCAAGGTGCCATCACCAAGCGTATGACTGCCATTGAAGAGATGGCAGGAATGGATGTCCTCTGCAGTGACAAAACCGGGACACTAACTCTCAATAAATTGAGCGTGGACAAAAACTTGGTTGAGGTTTTCTGCAAGGGTGTGGAGAAAGATCAAGTCCTACTGTTTGCAGCTATGGCTTCCAGGGTTGAGAACCAGGATGCCATTGATGCAGCCATGGTTGGGATGCTTGCTGATCCAAAGGAGGTATAACCCTTTCCGGTTCGAAATTATATTTGTAGTTTTAACCAGCGTCCAAGAAACAAGTTCTTATGTTTGATTGGGATTTTCGCAGGCTCGAGCTGGAATCAGGGAGGTTCACTTCCTTCCATTCAACCCTGTGGATAAGAGAACTGCTTTGACTTACATCGACGGCAATGGTAACTGGCACAGAGTCAGTAAAGGTGCTCCTGAGCAGGTGATGGATCTTCAACCTTACCAGCAATGTCTTTTTTTATACTTCCTCTTTATACTAATTTAATCTCCCAAACAGATCCTCGAACTTGCCAAAGCCAGCAATGATCTTAGCAAGAAGGTGCTCGCCATTATTGACAAGTATGCCGAGCGTGGTCTTAGGTCGTTGGCTGTTGCTCGCCAGGTACTTGTTTGACATTGATTCTCATAGTTTTAGTCTTCTTTTAATTTTCTTTTCTGCGTGGAAACAAATGTTCAATTTTCTGTGTTCTTGTTTCTCTTTTTCAGGTGGTGCCAGAGAAAACAAAGGAAAGCCCAGGTGCACCATGGGAATTTGTTGGCTTATTGCCACTTTTTGATCCCCCAAGACATGACAGTGCTGAAACCATTCGAAGGGCTTTGAATCTCGGTGTTAATGTCAAGATGATCACTGGTAAATTTGTTCATCCATTGATCTTGCTGTGCTAACTATACACCTTTAACATATTCCCCTAACATTCTCTTGGACGACGTATGTGGCCAGGTGACCAACTTGCTATTGGTAAGGAAACCGGTCGCAGACTTGGAATGGGAACAAACATGTATCCATCTTCGGCTCTTCTTGGTACGCACAAGGATGCCAACCTTGCATCCATTCCTGTTGAGGAATTGATCGAAAAGGCTGATGGATTTGCCGGAGTCTTCCCAGGTTATAATTTGCTTCTTTATTGTTTAGTATTTTAAACCTCACTATATGTTCATTGGAAAGGTGGTTATGTTCGATCTAAGCCTCTTTGTTTATTATTGCAGAGCACAAATACGAAATTGTGAAAAAGTTGCAGGAGAGGAAGCACATCGTTGGAATGACTGGTGACGGTGTCAATGATGCCCCTGCTCTAAAGAAAGCTGATATTGGTATCGCTGTGGCTGATGCTACAGATGCTGCTCGGGGTGCTTCAGATATCGTTCTCACTGAGCCTGGACTCAGCGTTATTATCAGCGCCGTTCTCACCAGCAGGGCTATCTTCCAGAGAATGAAGAACTATACTGTGCGTCTTCTCCTATTTTTCTTTCTTAATTTAATCCAACCGCTTACTTGCTTGCAATTGAAACTAATTACTCTGTTCTTTTTTCTCTCTTGTTACAGATTTATGCAGTTTCAATCACAATCCGTATTGTGGTACGCAGATAACTCCTTTTAGAGTACTTGTCTCTTGGTGGTTTTGTCTTAAATTAATATTTTGCTGACCATACTGTGTTGTAACTTTTTGCAGTTTGGTTTCATGCTTATTGCTTTGATATGGGAATTTGACTTCTCAGCCTTCATGGTTCTGATCATCGCCATTCTTAACGATGGTGAGCAGTCGCTGTCCTTTTGTATAAACGTCAAGATTGTAACTTTTTGGTTACAGTTTACTTATATCTTACGGTATCATGTGTTTCTATCTTAATCTTATAGGTACCATTATGACAATCTCAAAGGACAGAGTTAAGCCATCTCCCACACCTGATAGCTGGAAACTTAAAGAAATTTTTGCTACTGGAGTCGTTCTAGGAGGCTACCAGGCCATCATGACTGTTATTTTCTTCTGGGCGGCGCACAAGACTGACTTTTTCTCGGTACATACAATTGAGCTAATTAATTCTCTTTCCATAAGTTTTTTTCTTAGGCACTGGTGATTATATTTCCTCTTGGTTAATGTTCAGCGTTGTAAAGTAAATTTTCACTTTGGATTTACAGGACACATTTGGTGTGAGGTCCATTAGGGACAATAACCACGAGTTAATGGGTGCTGTGTACCTACAAGTTAGTATCATTAGTCAAGCTCTGATCTTCGTCACGAGATCAAGGAGTTGGTCATTTGTTGAACGTCCTGGGGCGTTACTGATGATTGCTTTCCTTATTGCACAACTGGTAAGATCATCATAATCAACTTTTTAAGGGATTTATTATTGGATAAAAAGGTTCTCAAAGAAACATCCGGTAAATCCATTTGTTCTTCCAAATGCAGATTGCGACTTTGATTGCGGTTTATGCCAACTGGGAATTTGCAAAGATTAGGGGTATTGGATGGGGATGGGCTGGTGTGATTTGGCTATACAGTATTGTCACATACTTCCCATTGGACGTTTTCAAGTTTGCCATTCGATACATCTTGAGCGGAAAGGCGTGGCTTAACTTGTTTGAGAACAAGACGGCTTTCACAATGAAGAAAGATTACGGAAAAGAAGAGAGAGAGGCTCAATGGGCACTTGCTCAAAGGACACTTCACGGTTTGCAGCCAAAAGAAGCTGTTAACATCTTCCCTGAGAAAGGAAGTTACAGAGAATTGTCTGAGATCGCAGAGCAAGCCAAGAGAAGAGCTGAGATCGCTAGGTAATAAAACAGATCACACCCGATTCTTTTGATCTAAGTACATTCTTTTGTTGGAATTAAACGCTAATTGGATTGTTTATATGTTAAACAGGCTTAGGGAGCTGCACACACTCAAGGGACATGTGGAATCAGTAGTGAAGCTAAAGGGTTTGGACATTGAAACTCCAAGTCACTACACTGTGTAGTCACACAAAAAAACCAAACATATGATTGATCTTCTTCTCCTGTTTTGTCTTCTTCTTCTGTTTTTTTTTTTCCTACTTCACCTCCTCTTATGATTATTATTTACATAGGGAGAGATCTTTATTTATTGCCATTACTCTTCCCAAATCTCATTGTTAGGTGTTCTTGTTTCTCCACATGATTCTCAAATCTGTACTTTTGCAAAATTTGCTCTTTTAAAGAAACAAGGCATGCCTTTGTGTTTGGCACTTGGCACATGTAAACACTCTCTTCTTTGCTCTTATTCCATGAGCCTATGTAATCTTAATCTTCTTCTTTTACTTAATCCAGTTTTTGTCGGCTTAATCACTTTTGTAAACAGTACCAAAAAACAATAATTGTGGACCTTAAAATGTTATAACTACCAAGGGACAGCAATAAATTTGCAATTTTAAATGGAAAATTATTTGATGAAAAGAAGTAGAAATGATCCAAAATAAGTTTTTCTATTTTTCCACTGAAACCAAAATCAATTAAACAACGCTATCCTTTAAAATCCCATTAAAAGACATGACATGAGACAAGTTGTGTGTAGTACGACGGCTAGAATCTTAAGAGAAATAGAGATTTGGATGAGTGCGAGTGACTGTGAGACACGTGCAAAGATATGGGTGATGACTTCAAAACAATGTTATGACTTGCATAGTTACACTATGTCATCTGACTTTCCTCCTTTTTAGATATTTAAAAAATTTCGACTTTTTCTCCATACTCATCGAATTTTTGGGAAATAATATTAGCCTCCTTAAGTTGTGTGTTTACTTCTTGTTACTATTGCTTAAAGTAGATACATGATTAACAAATAATTATGGTGATATACATAAATCTAATTAGTTAACTGGAGATTTGTAAATATATATATGGTTTTTATTTTAGGTTGAAAATTCATATGTTTTGACTCAAGGAGAAAACAATGCGAGAATAATTAGATATACACACAAAATTTTGTCAGCTTAAATGATTAGAATATTAAAGTTTGGAGATTTGCACACAACATTAGAATAATAAAATAAGGAAAAAAAAAAGACAAAACATTAGAATTTGATTTGGCAACACATCGTCTATTTGGCATTATAACCAACAATATAACGTTTGATCAGATTTTAGGTCGATTTTTATAAGATGTATTAACGGTCATGTGTGATATTTTAGGTATTTCCATAACCATGGTTAATTAAGAAAAGAAAAAGAAAACCACTATGATACATGCTCTTGTTCTTGAAGAAAAACGAGAGAAAAAACACACAGGGATGATTTTAGTTTAAGGACAAAACATGAAGCAAACTATAAATTACACACTTAAACTAAAAGTCAAGTAGTTTCTTGAACAATGGACTTGAGAGCAATCGTCTGCAACTCAAGACATTTAATGTAGGTACCAATCTCACTCAACATTTCTTCTACATTCATCTCTTCTCCACCTGGCAAAAGCTTCTGCAATTCCCTCAGTTTCTCCTCTATCTCTTCTTCGTCTCCGCCTTCTTTATCGGATCTTTCTAGAATCCGAACTCGATTGGAAGAAGAACTACTAGTAGTGGTTGGATTCGTTGAGGACGATAGCTTCTCTAGCAAGAAACGGCTCCAAGCAAATTCTTGAGCAGACAAAGCCAAAGCCATGTCTACTTCATGCTTCACGGTTTGTTTTGAAGAGTTCTTGTTCATGTTGAGCTTCTTGAGTTCAGGAACCAAGTGGCTTGTGTATTTTCTCATGAAAACTGCACTAGGGTTCTTGTTTGGTTCAAGAGAAAATACTCGTTTCTTCTTGTTTATGATTTGCCTCTCCATATGAGAAATTATATTTGCTGCAAAGGAAAGTCGACAAGGGAGAAACTTGCATATATAGCAAACTTTGAATATGAGAGAGATAGAGAAAGAGAACAGTGGGTCCTATGTTTGTGTGTATATAACAAAGGCTGATGATGTATAAGTAATGTTGTAGAACTTATTTTGAAGTTAGTTTTCTTTGTAGACATAAATGAGGTAATATGTTTGGGAGTTATTATTCTTTTTAAGTACAAAACACAATAGGATTTGATAGTAGTAGTTAGTAGTAATAATCTTTTCTGAAAAAAAAAATATTTAAAAAACAACGGAATACGAATATCATCAACTAATATTCATGTTTTTGTATAATATATTTATTTTCAAAAAAAATACGCGTAAAACAAAAATATGATATAAAAATAAATAAAATTACATGAAGTTAATTATATAAAAGAGAGTTATATATATATATATATATATAGGGAGAAAAAGAAGGAAAGAATTCGGGAATAATAATGGGTGAGGAAAGAAAAAACACATGGAGTCACATGCAAGAGCTCTAATTTGGCTGCATCACAACTACCCCTAAAGAGAGGTGCTTTGAGAGACCCTCTTACCATGTGGCTCCGTTCCAAGAACAAGACATCAATACAAAACCCCACCTTCTCTTAATGCCTTCACATGTTCCTCTCCTTATAACCTCTCTCTCTCTCTCTCACACACACACACACACTTTGTGTATATATACTTAATACATGCATGTGTATGTGTCCTTGGATCAATCTCCTAATTAATTTGATGAATCTATGTCATTTCTACCAATACTACCATAATATAGATCTCCCTCATATATACCATTTGACCCCTTTTTTTTAATGCTGCATGTGATGAATTTGGTTTCACTATCCACAACTGTTGCAATCTTTGGATACAGATGGTAACTTGCAAATAATTTTGGTCACCAATAGTGGTAGGTTTTTTGGTCATCTGTACTGTAAAACTTCAAAACATTTCCAAATTCGAATTTTACTTGCCACTGCAATTAATACGACGTAGACCCAAATTTCTTTACTATATAAAAAAAATAAGTTAAGATATATACAAGTGTTGTCATTAATTGGGTTATACATAATTTTTTATTTGTCGAGGACTTTTGGTCTAGTGATTTTAGATTTTAAATTTCTAATCATCATTGGCATTTTTAAATAAGACAAAAGATTTATAAATTGATCGATATAGTGTATGTTGACACAAAAGGTAACTTTTGATATGATATGAAAGTCTGCGCATTACTCATTTGTTATTTTTTTTTAAGTATATACCGTTTTTGTTAATGTATATAATATATATTAAATAAAATGTCCAAAAAAATATCTATAACTACTAAACATGGGCGATTGAGACATTACAAGTTGTCTCTTAATCTATAGTGCTTAATACATGCAATATACACGTTACTAGCTTTTGATGCTAACAGCAAAAACTAAAATGGTCTGTTCTTGGTTTTGGTGTGTTCTTCATTCTACAACACCAAAAAAGTCAAGGGTTAGTAGATTATCAATTAATGCAGCAAATATATTGCTTCTCTTCCGTAAATTATTTCTTATTTTTGTTAGAATGCGATGTTTTCTCTTATATTTTAATGCAATTCCATAATCTTTGATTAAACGTGGAAAACATGTATTAATGCTAACCATCTAGATGCAGTTAATAGTTTTATTCAAATACATATAGATATAAGTATTGGACTATACTGAAATCATATTAAATATTAGTTTAAAATGTACATATATACAAAGGTAGAGGAATTTTCTAGTTTGAAAAGAAAAGAAATGATATCAATTTAAGAGGAGAAAGAAAATGAGATGCAAACTAATAGATGTGCATACCAAATTACCAATAGATACTAGATATTCACACCTATAATAGACATTGAACAATAATGCATATAATCATAGAACTTTCTTTGGAATTTTGCTTAATGGTTTTCCACCTTTGACTATTTTAACAATCCACGTTGAAAAAATGACAGAATTAAATGTAAATCTTTCCAATCACACAATCCAGCTAGGTAAAAAAAAATTTGTAATTATTCAATAGTATCTTTATGTAAAATAAATATCAAAAAAAACAAATTTGTAATTATTCAATAGTATCTTTATGTAAATAAATATAAGAAACAATGAATACAACCAATTAATGCCAATAATATTAAAATATATAACTGTTTTGTCTGTATGAACCACAAAGAAATCGTACAAAACTGTCAGAAAAGTTTTTACAAAGTCTGTGGAGAAATTTATCGAATATTGTAGATGGCATGTTTTGACTTGTTTGTGCTGTTCTTCAATTTTGTTTTCTCTTATACTAGTTACAAGGTTTGTTGTAAACTCTTTTATAACTGTTGATAATTTTTATCAAAGTACAATGGTTTGTTGTTAGTGAATCAGCAATGAAATGACATAAATTCCGTTGAAATTTATTAATATAGTTGATAAAAAAAAAAGATACTTGTCAGACATGGAGTGGATTAAGAATTTTATTTAATTAAAAATATATTGATTTTACATGTGGCGTATATTGATCGATTGCTGAGATTTTAGATTTGTTTTTTTTCTTAATCATTTAACATCAATTATCTTACAATAATTATATATATTTTATACCAAAATTCATCATTTTTCATACTTTATAAATAAACACTTGTTTTATTTCATTTGGACACAAAAACAAAAACTATCTTTTTCTACTAAACTTTTCTATTATTTTACGATAAACTTATGTTTTGCCTTTAAACCTCGTTTTAGTTAGATGGATCCCAATAATAATCCTTTTAACACTCAAAATTCTTCCAATTACCCTTTAATTATCCAAATCCCAACAGTTATCCGCTTCAAAATCAGTCTTTTAACCAACTCCAACATATACCAAATTATGGGTATCCACCAAATTTCTTCATGCCATCAGCTATTCTACAATAATTTTATTTTAATTTTAATCGATAATTAATTGTTATAGATAATATGTAATCACAAAAAAATAAAAACATAAATAAAATAGAAAAAAATATGATATAAAATAGTGGGGTAGAATGTTGTAATTTTTTTAAAACAAAACTATTGTAAATGGGTGTTAAATAATAGGTGTTGAATAATGAGGTGGAAGATAGAAAAGATGATGTGGAGTGTTAAAAGAGAAAAATAGGGTGTTGTAAATATTGAACTGAAATACAAGCTTTTTTTTTTACTAGTTAAACTGAAATAAAAATGTGTAAGCAATAATAAAAAAGAAAAAAAAAAAAGCGGACCCAGATAGAGAAGAAAAGATATGGCTTGGATTGGGATGTGGGACTTGGGAGGGACACATCTCATGTGGGTTTGAATTCGAGTGTTTTGTTTCTATTCTTAATTTGGGGCTATTTTCACAAATGTCCCCACGTGCACACACTTTAAAGCTTTCTTTCTACAAAACCTTCGTTATTGAGAGAAAAAAAAAAAACCCTCGTCTATATTGTAAAATTTAGAGGTTTATGTATAAAAGTTATTTTTATGAAGGAAGCTAAATATTAAAATGCGTGCTTAAATATTTGTATAATAGAACAAAAGAAAAAAATATAGTAAAAGAATGCTGACTTCATACTAATTTTGATTGGTGATTACCTATATTTTAATGATTTAAATAGTTTATTTATTTAATCTTTTGTCAACGATTCTAATAGTAATTATAATAAGAGATAATAAAAGAAAAATTATACCAAAAAAATACTAAAAATGAAAAAGTTACCGTTCTCGTTTTCTCGATGACAAGAAACAAATTTAAAATCCAGCCACATCTTTTGGTTATACTCCCACCGATTAATGGTTCCACAATGCAACTCTATTTCAGTTTTGACCCTGTAAGATTAGTTACTTAACAATCTGTATACTTTGTTTCATCGATAGAGATTTGTTTAATGGCTAGCTCTTTGAGTTTTATGTAACACAACCACGTTTATTTTTCTGGCTTTGTTAATAAAATATACCGTATAATATTATATCTAACTAAAACAAATAAAAACGTAGAGCATTTTGACATTATGTTCCGAAATAAAATTAAAAACGTAGGACAAATAATCATAATGTCAAACTATTTGGCAGGAATCTTTATATAAATTAAACTATTTTGCCGTACGTATAGTGTGAAAAAAAGTTAAGAAGACGACATGGAAATCGCAGTAAAGATTTCCTTGTATTTGGTAGGAACTGCAACTACGAGTCTCATCCTCCTTCACATCTTTTGTTTTTTCTTTTTCTTCCCTCTATTTTGGTTTTCAAATAACTATTTTAATTTGACATAGAGTAAAGGAACATGATATTTTATTGTTTTGCCAAAAAAAGGAACTCAAATGTGTACGAAAAAAACAAATTTGAGATTTTGGGTTCTCTGCGTTAATGAAAAAATATTTATTTTCTCTTTTGTTAGGTCGGTCCATTGGTCCACATGCAAGTAGGCTTGGCAAGGTTTAAAGAAAATATTACTAGCTAACAATTATATTTAAGTAAATAACTATAAATATGTTTTATCTGCAAACCATACACAATCAAATCGGACGACACGCGATAGATTTGACAAAATAACATGTAGAAAACTCAAACGACATACTATTTAGATTTAGAAAAAAATAACATGTTGCTCAGCGAAATAATACTCAATTTAATCATATTTTTATTTATTTAATAGCACACTAGTCAACAATATGATTATACGAAATGCTAAGACAAAATATTCATGGTCATTTATTTATTATTTATCTAAATAAATAAATGTTGAAGGTCATTAGCTAATTCATCCTTCTGATCAAATGATTCTATATCAAATATACTTAAGGAGAACTTAGCAATGGAATAATGTATGCACTGAAGTTAGGCCTATATCTAAATTCTGATCCCAGCCTATATTGATTGAATATTTTCGTTTCCAAAAACAGTGAATTAACGCATCATTTGAAAAATATTACCAAGTATCAAACATATTAACCAAATAAGAAGTTTAGATTTTGATCCGAAAATCGATCATAAAACTATTATCAGATTTAAGTGAATCATTTAAGTCTGGACGTTTAGAATATAACTGAATCGAATTACTGACCTAGTCACAAACTTACCAGTCTGACTAGCCAAATCGGTTCGAGTTTGAAAACAAAGGTTGTAATGAAAGAACAGAAGAAGCAAGCCAAGACATAATTAGTTCTTTTTCATTGGGCCAAGATAATGGGCCTCTTCATTACAAATGCAACAAATCAATAAGTCCAGTGTAAACCGAAGGTGACAATGCAACATACAAAAGTAATTATGCAAATAAAGAGGATTGAGGATTGAGGATTGAGGATAGTGGAAAAGATTTTACTGGTGAGAAGACTTGTGATTAGTTTATCAGGAATAACTTGGCAATTTCTCCTTGCAAATCTTGTATAAATGTTGAAAGTATGCAATAAAATGAATTGTTTGTTCTCCTATCCTAACACACAAAAAAACTATCAATTTTTTCGACTTTGATTGTTTTGGCCATCATTTTTATTTTTCGCTGATTTACTTAGGAAAATTGTGACATAATCATTTCAGGCATCTAAAGATCTGATTATCTATAGCTCAAACACCTGACTTTTATTTTCTTCCTAAGAGACCATAATAACATCAAATAAACATAAGAAAAAGGAGAAGAAAAACGAAATAAATCCATCTTATTAATTCAAGTTTCCATTAACACTTTTGAACTCCTTATTTTAACAATAAGAAATTAAATTTTATTTAACAGAGTAAAACAAATCCTCTTAAGGAATAAAAGAAAGAACCCCACAAAAAAAACGTCAAATCTAATTAACACGTGAACAATCTCTTCGAATCTCACCAGCATTACCAGTCTTAACCCCAACCCGACCCAATTTTGTGATTGCCGTGATAAAAGCTTGTCTAAAAGTTCCTTCACTGTTGGCAAACGAGTTAACAGTAGATCTAGAACGTTGGTCTGTGAACAAGACTTGATCTGACGTAAACAAACCCATTCCTTGTTGGAGATTCTTAAAGTAAGCATTGTCGAAAGTACGTGGGCTGACGGGATCCATGTTGATAGCGATTCGTGGGTCGACCCGGATCGGGCACATTTGTCGGAGTTGAAGTGCGTATCGACTGTTAATACTTGGGTCGATACGTGTTCTAGGGCTAAAATTGTAAATTCGTTTTGAGAATTTTCCACAATGTGCGAATCCGATAGTATGCGCTCCTAAATTACAAATAACATTTATAAATCATTAAGATTTAAGAATTTGGTTTTAAATGCAATTAAAGTAAATCGGTTTAGTTCGGTTTGTACCTGAGAGGGCGATCATGTCGGTTTGAGAGAGACCGTGACGGCTGAACATGGTGTTGAGCTGGTTTAGGTTAAAACCGGGCTGAGGCAGTTGGTTTTGAACGCTGGCTTTTGTTGATAATCTGCCGTCTCTCCTCCCTAGCTCCACCGGGTAGCTCGGTCCTCCGGTCTGCAATTTTTTATTTATTTTATTATCCAATTATAGTTATTATAATCTATCTATCAATATTCAATAATACGTTTTTATTCGGACTATATGACCTGTTATTACTTGTACGTACCTGTATAAAATAATCACAAGCCACCAATAAAAGGTGTCAACTGATATCAAATATTTCTGTATTTGTTAACTCGAACCATGCTTTTTATATTTAATAATATGATTAGCTTTTTCACACTAAAACTGAAAACGATATATACTGTTGAACAAAACCGAATTTTCAATACCTCGGACATTATATAATATAAAGGGAAAAAAAAAGAGAGGTAGAATATATATTAAGGTATGTGATAAAGAAAGATATATCAATACCAAAACCACGACTTCACGAGTGGCGAGAGCCAAAATGTCAGCACATGAGACTTTGTTGCGGCAGTTAGGATCTCTTTCAACGGCCTGCTTCGCCTTCATCACCGTGTCGAATCCGTCTCCTGCCAATGACATATCATCTGGATGGTCTCTCTCCGACGGTGATGCTAACATTATTGACGCATCACATCCCTAAACAATCATATTAAAATAAGAACGTACGTAAAGATAATATAAACTCTAAATCTAGAGGTTTTGCGTAGATTTTCGAACAGAAATAAATTTTATATTGTAAGAAAATATCATCACAATTTTTATGTACATCTAAAACTTTTCAAAAAATAACTTTGAACTCCAATATATAGGGGCCCTATGATAGATATATAAATATTGTAACGTACGCTAACGAAGCAATCGTGGAAGAAGAGGCGGAGAGTGGCCGGAGCGGTGACGAAAGTCTGCTGGAATTTCTGACGGACGGCGTTACGGACGATGTTTTCGACGTTCGGACATGATTTCTGGTAGAAACCTGTTCGGAGCTGAGCAGAGACACATGAAGAAAGGAGAAGAAGAAGAGAAAAGATGGAGAAGATGGTTCGGGCAGTATTCTTCTCCATGGCTTATTCAATTAAATGTTTTAATCTTCAGAGTTGTTAGAGAGTCTCTTTTTATAGTAGATAGAAAGAGAATTTTAAATTGAAAGGTATGGTACACTTTGGGCTATTTAAAATATAATAATGATTTGATGATTATTCTGATGATGATCTGTTGAATGATATATATATATATATATTTTTTTTCTTTTTTAGAAAAACCAATTTTTTTTTTTTTGATAAATGGTAAATATTTCATAAATCTGAAATTCATAATGTTTACAGTAAAACATAAACCTACTTTAATTCTATGCCAAAAAAGTTTAAAAAACATAGAATCAAATGATGATACAGATATTATTCCGATCCAAAGTCAGTCCATTGCTTCTACCGTGTGAACGGTGACCAATGAAGTGAAGGGGTTTGTGATGGTTAAGGAGATGCGAGAAGAGATTGAAGGGAGCAGAGGCATAGATCAAAGGTCGTTGCAACTCAAAATAGTCTCGAAACATGACGCGAATCTTGATCAGAGACTAGCATCGAGAGGGTTCGAAGAACTACCTCAGAACGAGACTTCTCGGAATGGAAGAAATCCCTAGAAGTCGCTCCCTCTACCAAGCTCTTTGAGGTCAACTAGCACAGAGCAGAATCCTCCCATACACACTCCACTAGGAAACCAAAGGGTTTTGACGTTACACCAAAAAACCCGAGACGAGAACAACAACCAAATATCACACAACCGAAACTCCCAACATAAAATCACCAAGACAGAGCTCAATAACATCAGAAATAGACAGAAACCAATATACAGCTTCGGGAGAGGTCAAACACAAAGAGATGAAGAGACTAACAACCACCAGAAGTAGAAACACACCACTAATGCTAAAACCTACACTTGGAACCAGCAGGGTACAAATTAGCCATCCTACACAACCTCCAGCAAGAAAGTATTACCTCGCAGAGCTATTCCAGATGACAGGAAGCCGAGAATCTAAACCTGGAAGATAATCCTCCAAAAACCTTCCTAAAGATTCATTGCAACAGAACATCTGATATGGCTTCGCCCCAACAAATACTTCTCGAAAGAGAGAGACCTATAGACTTGCAGATCTAACAAGGACAAGATACTCAAAGGGAGAAGAGAGAAGGTCAAACCGAAGCGAGACGTAACTTGGTCTCTCGAGAAGAACCCTCAGAACAGTGGTCAGTCAAGCAGATGAGGCATAAAAAAGCTTCAGGTGGACTTGCGGTGAAACCGCCGACGCTCAGAGAAGCAGATCGTCGTCCGTCAAGAGATCGAGATAAATCGCCTCCTCAGATCCAGAGCTCAGCTAGCCACTGTCCTCAAAAACAGCCAGCGGGAAACGGAGAACAAAGGAGGCTAGAGCTACAAGCGAGAGAAGACCCACCACACAGCTCGAACTAGATCTCGAACCTCAACCCGAAGAAACCGGCTGCCAAATCGCAAACTGGAGCCAACGGAAAATCGTCTGAGGGAGTGCCGGAGAAGGAGACTAGAGCCACATAGCCCTCTCGCAGCACCGGCGGGAGGAGCCGGTACCGGAGAGGCGAAGTCAGAGACGGATTTAATTTTCTGCTAGTTTCGCAAGTTTTCGATTTGGGAGAGAAAGATTGGGGGCCCACCGTCTTGTTTTTTTAAAGGGATGCAACACGAGGACTTTCCGGGAAGTCATACATCCTAGTACTATTCTCGTCCAAACACGCTTAACTGCGGAGTTCTGGGATCTGGCGCATTAATACTGGTATGATCGCATCAGCACTAATCTAGATGTTGTTGAATGATATATTAAAGAAATCCTTAAATTAAAATAAGGAGTAGAAACTGTTAGGAATGTGGATGTAATACTCCATCTAGATGTTGACAATTTGAGAGGAGGCTAGGGTGAGGCTAAGGTGAGGCTTAGAGTTAATATTTTAATCTTTCTATATTTGTGTTAATTATCAAGTAAATCCGGAAATTAGCTGTAATGTAGTGGTCTGGTCTTATATTGGTCGAGACAGTGATTGTTTTTCTTTTAAATGTATAAAGTTGTTCACTGCAGAAGTTATTAATTAAGGCTGTGAATATTACAATTAATATGGCTTTTAACTGAAAAAATAATCATGAATTAAGAGAATAACCAAACGACAAATTAGTTACATTTATAAGAAAATGTGTATGTGGATAATTCTCATAGATAGATATTACTACAATATGTATGTGTGTTTAAAAAAAAAACTAACTATATACATGCTTATCTTTTGACAACTCAACGGCATGTTACCTGTTACCACTTAAACAAAAATAAGAAGTCATCTTATTCATTTTTACTTGTATGATTAGTATCTACCTTAAAATTTAACTTTACAACGTGGAATGTGATTGGATGTTGACTTGTCATAATTAACTAATTAATTTATTTATTTATAAGTACATGCAATTGTGAAATTATTGAAAATACTATAGGATAAGACTTAATTAAAAAATCAATCCAGTGGTAGTCCAATTAACACCTTAGTCATACACAAGAGGCTATTGAATATTTCGTTATATTACATACTTATAAGGAATTGTTTAGTCTTAAGAACCTATCAACCAGGTTCTAACTTTGAGTGACAATATTTTGTTCAAACTGTTCATTAGTTCATCCATTTTTAAAGGCTTAATGGCTCTAACATAAATTTCGATTTTATTCTAATTTTTTCAAATGCTATGTGAGTATGGAAGCAACATCACATCTTGGTTTCATGCATATAAACCTTCTTTTCTAATCCAAGAAGTTTCAGGCCGAACACATTAGTCTCTTCTAACCAGGGACCAAAATAGATAAAATTGACATTTCAATATCTTACCCATCGTCAACGCTTAAACTCAGGACCATGATACTCTATATACACCTTTTGGATGGCCATGCGTACAAATTTACTTGGCTATATGAAGTTAAATCTGGAAACCAATGTCATTCAAAATGTAAAAACGTTATTATGATATCATTACACTACTAAGTTATAAATTTGATGAAGAATACATCAAAGATTAAATAATATATATTTGGGAGACAAGACAATTAAGTAATGTGAGACAATGCAAAGTTTTTCATACGTATATCTTAATTTAATTTATTAGACCTAATTTTAATTGTCGTTAAGAAATGATTAATCCTCATTTTCGTATTAGGGACAGTTAACTTAGTTTTCTATGGAATTATTTTAAAGTGATCCACAATAAAACAAATTGTAAGAAGGTTATACTAATTAATAAATCGGGCGTCGCGGTCACGAACATGTTCCTTGATGCTGTAATATTCTCAATAATAATTTAGTTGATAATGTTTTGTTTTGCTCTCTTTTTTTATGATAATTCTCACATATGATAGAAAAAGCTAAACTGGGAAAAAAGCGATAACGCATGTCACTGTAATGCCAACTGCGAATTAATAATATATATAAACCTAAGTAAGCAGCTTTCCACGCAAGATTTGATTATAACTGTAAAATAAGTTAATAACAATAGATAAATTTCCAAAACTACCCATGTTTTTGTATGAACTATAGATGATAATTGTAGTGTTTTTATTTATTTTGACACGATTTATTGTAGTTATATAAGAGAATAACAAAAAACAATTCACATACACATCATGTGAAAATAAAGGATTGTATCAATTTTCTACATCCTATCTAAATGGTGGTCCGACCATATTATAAAATATCCGGTTTTCACATTAGATATATTAATATTAAAAATTGTAGGAAAATAGAGTTTGTTAAGAGATCTTACATCAATGACTAGTGACTTTGCAATTTTTTTTTGGACTTTGCAATTTGCATGATGAGATTGTGTTAATAATTGCTATATAGTCATGTTCTCGCTTGGTTTAAATATTAAATTTAGGTAGATGACTAGTTTTGTCTTGATGATTAAATTAAGTCTAAACTACAGAGTTTCGTATACTATATAAATGTCGTTGTAGAGAACGACAAGCTAAAAAGCCTAAAATCATCAGGGTTCGTTAAGACGTCCAACTGGATATATGTGGCAATATGTGATGAGTCTGACGAGTCATCTTAATTAGTTAATTTGCACTGATAAAAAGAGAGAGTTAAATTGCACATTTACGTATTTACTGATCCAAAAAGTTTACATACCAAAGAAATCAAACTCTGCAGTCTAGAGAAACCACTAAAACATGTTTCGGCTAAGTAAAATTTTTTTAGGTCATTCGCTAGTTGGCATCAGAATTATTTGATCAAAGTTTTAAAAACTAATTAATACTCAAAATCAATATAATAAGAGTTATAAGTCGTGACGGCTCTAATCAGTCACATGGCATCTAACCATGATTGAAGAAAACGACGCCGTTTCCGTCATCTTCTCCTATACTCTGCTTTCTTGCAAGGAAGATGAGAACCGTATCATATTAGGTGTAGAGAAATTATTCAAAAAATCCATCAATTTCGACCTTTTGGATAACTAGAATCTCAGGTACAGGATACAAATATTGACGAATTTTTAAATCTATAGATACAGTAATAGTTAACTTGTTGTCCATCCTATTTCATCACGAGTTTTTGGTCTTGTGATCGAACATATGCATTTGTTTAGTAAAGCGGAAACATATTTAGGTGACCTAGCGAGAACAAACAAAACGTTGTGATGCTTGAACAAAAAGATCAAGCGGCTCAGGTTGGCAAAATCACTTGTTGATTTAATGAATTTCACACAAATTCAAAAAAGGGGTACAAATATAGAGATATTAATAATGAGTATGGCTACATGAGAATAATCATTATAGAGGGGATTTTTTAGTCCAATGAATTTATGAGAGACTCAAACTTGAAGATAAGTCAGTCTGCTTTTGCTGCAACGGCTTCACGAAGCTTAACTCCGGCGTAGCATATGAACAAATTAGTGACACCAAGTTTACATGCCTGCACTACTTTAGTTTTGAATTTGCCTATAATAACAAATTTCAGAAAGCAATCTCGACATAGCATGTTCCACATATATATACATATATTTTTGGTCAACAGCATGTTCCACATATTTAGATAAGAATAAAGGGGGTTATTCAATCATGGATTTTAATGGATTTCGAAATCTTTATAGGATTTGGAAATCTATGGCTTTTCATTGATTTTAAAATCAAAATCTGTGGATTTGAAAGTTAAATAACTTGGATTTGAAAATCATACAAATGAGATTTCAAAATCATACAATACAGATTTTAAAATCATACAAAAGAGATTTCAAAAATAATCATTATGATTAAATAAAAATATAATATATAAAAATAATTAATAATCTTTCATGTTCTCATTTATGACCTTTCGGTTGAATTTCTCCACATATCTGATGCTATTGTATCTCTCAACTGATTGGCATATTCTCTTTGTTGGTCTTGGGTTGTAAGAACTTCATCACTATTGTCGTTAATTTTTTCAAGAACTTCTTCTGCACTTTCGTTTTCTTCTGGAAAATTATCCGTTCGACAAAATTTTCGAAGAAAATTATGTAAACCAACACATGCAAGTACAATCTCTGCTTGTGTCTCATAAGAAAAAGGAGGTGCAGACTTAAAAATTAGAAATCGAGATTTAAAAATACCAAATATTCTTTCAACTACGTTCCTTAAAGATGCATGACGATGGTTAAACAACTTTTTTTCATCTGCTGGTTCTCAATTTTGACCAGAAAACTCTTGTAGATGATATCTGACACCACGATAAGGAGCTAAAAATTTTCGACGATTTGGAAATCCACAATCTACTACATAAACTTTTCCTGAAATACAATAATATAAGTCATTTATCTTATTGAAGAAAACATATTTACAATAAAAAGACATGTACGTACCTTCTGGAACTGGTAGTCGATTAGTGTTCCTCGTCAACATTAAGAGTTGCTAAGGAATCTTGTCCATTATTATTTGAAAAAAAGCAAATATATTATTAATAGAGTTTTTCTCGGGGTACACAAAGTAGACAATCGAGTATCTCTCTTTCTTCTTCATCCACTTTCCTACTTTATGCAACACATTCTTGTACTATTAGTTTATAGTAATTAACTACTTGCATCATATCCCCAAGACCGATGACAAAAGAATGGGCAAGAGGTGTGACATTGAATCACGTATCACTCCCGTAGACTCCGATAAGTAGCTTATTTTTGTGTCACCAGATAGTTCGAGGGACAATGTTTTAAAATAATATACTTGTTTTTTCCAAATCCACTCAAATAACGTGGTTGGGACTACGGATTTCAACCTCTCTATTTTTAACTAATATAGATTTTCAAATCTATTCAAATCCAATGTGAAATCAAATCCATATTCAAATCTTAAAATTGAATAACGGGTGATTTTAAATAGTATTTGTAAATCATAGAACCAATAACACATGATTTTGATAAAGATTTTAAAATCAATGATTGAATAACACATGATTTTGATAATGATTTTAAAATCAATGATTGAATAACACATGATTTGACAAGGATTTCCAAATCCATTAAAATCCATGATTGAATAACCCCCCTAAAAAAATAGATGCAAAAATGGAAATCCTAAATAAAACCTAGAAATCGAAAACCCTAAAACCGCAAAATCAAGTGTAAAAACTTACCCAGATTTGAAGGCATTTCACCCGATCTACTCAAAAGATATTTCAAATCTGTAAAAACAAGTCATAGTTAGCCATTTATCTTTGAAAAATAATTAATTTCGCAAAAAGAAAAATGTGACAAAAACCTAGAGAGAAAAAGACGATTTTTTATGTGTGGTGCTGATATGAGAAAATTAGGTTAAAGATGTTATTTATATGACAAGAAAATTAGATTAAAGATGTTAAATCTGCTTCACATATAAAATTTTATCTATTATCATTCAAATATTAAATTATTTGGATAATATTTGATTATACTTTTGTAATTTTTTTTTGGTTTCAGACAAATGTATAAATTATACGAATTTTGTAAATTGTCACTTTTAAAAAATTTATTTTTTTACATTTTATATTAATTTATAAATCATTTTTAGAAAAAATTTAAAACAGATTTAAATGATGTTATGCAGACTTAACAAGATTAGAGCGGTAATTGTATACGTAATATTAAAGCGGACGTATATTTACTTTAGTAGACTATAAGGATAGTTATGTAACTTCAACAGTGACTTAGTTTTTTCAACTAAATCAATTTAGAGTTGCTTTTGCTTTGCATAGTCAATTTTGGGTTATTTTGTACATATTCCCCTTAGTCTTTAGACCTCTTTATCTTTTTCAAGTAACACATGAAGTATAACATTTTCTTGTTATATATTACGTAATTTTGCGATTATATCTTTCAAGATTTAACAGTATTACCAATCCGAATCATTATAAATACTTCAGAAGTTCTTATTACAGATGGATGAATAATCATGTCAAAGAAAACAATATTTTGATGAATTAATAGAAAAAGATTAATTTAAGTGCAAAACATACTTATAAAGTGGTAATTCTTTCATTCCTGTTTTGGTCAACAAACGGTATTTCTATATTTGGGAGAAAATGTTGTAAAATATAATAATCAGGAGTTTAAAAAGCACAGTTTAGTTTGTACACTTTGCTGTACACCAAAAAAGGAAAAAAAACTCAATCCTCAATGTCTGCAAAACAAAATTACAGAGTCTATTTGTTTTTAAGAAATCTCACTAAATAAAATATTACTTTTGAAACCAAATTTCCTCAATTTGATAGCAAAATAACCCCAAGAATAAATAAATCAAAGACTCAAGGTCAAAACCTGTGACCTGAATGAAGAAGAAACAATCCCAAAATATGAAGAAAAAAAAACATAATCTAACCTCAGCCATCAAACTAAAAAAAAAAATGGAGATTGAAATAGAGAGAACCAAGCAAACAGCTGATGAAAACAAATCAGAAAGATTTGAAGGAGAAGAAAGAAAATTAGAGGAAAAGAAAACTGCTCTGGGTTGTATTTTTTAAACAAGCCATGAAAAATGTATTAAGCTTCTCATGGGGAGCAGAAGCAGCTTAAAATGCACTGACACTGTCCCTTGAATCTTCTCCTTATAGCTGAAACCAAAAGAAAAACCAAAGAAAACTTCACCATATATTCTCTGTCGATAAAAAGGACGTATGTTATTGTTCTGTTTGCGACTGTGTTACCGGATTTTATGAAAGCTTTTGATGGAGAAGAAGAAGGATTATTTCTCAGAAAAGCTGAACAGCCATTTTAAATTTGTTCTGTTTCCATTTAGGCAGCTTGTAGAAAGCTTCTTTCGTCATACCGAATTTCTCCTTGAACTCCGCTGATGAAAGGTAAGCCTATAACAGAAACCAAGAACTGTAAAGATCTTCTTTCATTGAAAAATTCTTACTTACAAATAAATTTTGTTGTTGGTTTGAACTTACCTCTCTCCTTGTTACATCAATGTCCGAGACAGGATCAGTGGAAGTTGTCTTGAGACGTTCGTAAGGGTAAGATGGTAAATCTTCCTCATCTTCGACTCCTTCTTTGGCATCTTCTTGAATCGTCAGAGATTCTATCCTGTTGCTCATCGATTTCTCCTCCTTGTCATTTACCTTTTTCTCTTCCTGTTCTTTTGAGTTGGATTCTGGCGCTGGAGACTCAGGTGTCTTCGGGCTCGCTTCATGTCCAAGTAAAATTAAAAAGCTCAATACTCAAAGTAAAAATAAGAGAAGTGAATCTCTCTAAACCAAGATGCGAAAAAGATTGAAACTTGCAGATAGATGATCACTCTACAAAAATGTGAATCCCAAAACGAAGATGATAAAGTTTGAAGCTTTCAGATGATCACTCAGTGAAAATGTAAATCCCTAAACAAAGATGATAAATATTCACACCTTCAGATCATTTATTCAGCAAATATGTTTGTAAAGTATACCTTTGAGTGGTTTTGGAATTG
This sequence comes from Boechera stricta, assembly GCA_018361395.1. Classification (NCBI taxonomy): domain Eukaryota; kingdom Viridiplantae; phylum Streptophyta; class Magnoliopsida; order Brassicales; family Brassicaceae; genus Boechera; species Boechera stricta. Next base: position 22,155,679 of record CM031544.1, on the reverse strand, counting down.
AAGGTTCTTGGGGAGGTGTTTTTTCGAAAAGTGCACTACGAGAAGCAATGGCTGAAGACTTGGGAGCGGGAGCAAACTTTGAGTCAGGAGTAACAGATCTCGGGTAGAGTTTCCTAACTACTGGGGGAGGAGTTGAGAGGTTTCTTGCATTTTGGCTCTCAAATGTTGCTGCGAGTGCATTGAAGGCTGGTGATCTGCCCCTCACGCGAACCCTGTCTGGACTAAACGACATGCTTCTTGACCGCTGCTGCGACTTGTCAGGAACGCTGGCACGGCCACCATATGAAGCTGGGGTTCTTCGTTTCGGTTTCTAATTAACAAAGGCACAACAAAAGAGAAGAATGAACAAACAAATTTTTAAAATCACACTCTGAGGAATCATCAATCAAAAGGAAAAGCAAGAAGAGTCTTTACATCTGCAACTGGAGTTCCTCCATTTTTGACAATTTTGAGTTTTCTTTGGAATGAGTTTCCATGCATCTGTAAACAAAAAAGAGTGCTTAACCCTTTGTCAGGGCTTCTTCTGTGCTTATTTCTCAGCGAAATCGATTGAAGTTGATAGGTACTTACAGCGGATTTTGAGGAATCCCAAGAAGTGAAAAACCGAGTGAAGAATGAAGGCTCACCACCTTCCATGATCACATATATAGGGGCTTCAGGGGATAACTTTTCCAGGAGAGAATCTTTCTCGATGAATTTCTAAGGAAACAAAAGGTATACATGAGAAACTTGCCTAAACATTTCAGTATCTTTTGAGACTAATTCTCTCTAACGTTAAGGCAGGGTTTTATTTGCAATGTATCTAAAATATCTGACCTCTCCAATAGTTAAAGCTAGCAACTTGTTCTTTGGGGCTACTTCTTGGCCAACCCAGACAAAAATTTCTGAGTGACAGTCTATGATAAATATATCTTCGGTCATCAAGTCATCCTGTGTGAAGTTATATATCTCTGTCACCTGCCAAAAGATCACCAAAAAAAAGATTGAGCCACATTCCAAAGCGTTTTCCAATTTTGGTTGCATAAATCTTTGGTGATAAAAAAAGGATTTTTAAAGTATACGCACCTTCAGAATTTCTGGATTAATTTGCATTTCAGCAATGAAAAGAAACAAAGAAACAAAAAAACAGAGTCACTGTGTGCATATATCATCTTAGACTTAAACTTTATGGGGAAAAAAAAATATATGATCATTTGTACCTTTTGTGAATGTACAGGAGAACAAGTGAGGGTCACGCTCGGGTTCCTTTGTGAGCTTTTGGCTCGAATATTCAGCTTTGCCTCCTAATAACTCCCAGAACTGTTCTGACTCTGAACCTTCCTTTTGTGCTCTAGTCTGTAGATTTGGCTGAACACAAAAATATAATAGATGCTGCTTAGGCTACACTTAAAACATAATTACGAGTCTTATAATTGATCTTTACTAATTATGATTGACACATAATTGACTTATCCTTATAGAGTTTAAGGTGAAACTTATCTTACCTTAATCAGATCAAGCTGCCTTTCGACGAGTTCTTGGTCAGTTGAGGTTGTTAGATTTCCAGCCCAAGTAAAGACGGAAGAATCATTATGTAGTATGTAACAGTATGAGGAGTTCAGCGATGAAGCAACCTGTTGAAGTAAATAGACAAAATATTAGAAGCCATGAAAATTTAAGTCTTAAATCATCTGTGACCTCGATGTGTTTACAGTATTAAACAATGAAGAATGGGAAAATTGACATATACCGGGTCAACTTGTATAGCTTGCATATTTTCCGGACCAGACCCTTGAATGCGGAATAGAGCAAGACCACTCTCATTGTATGTATCATCATCAACTTCTTTCTCGGCTATGTATTTTTTGTATCCACTGCTAATACCACCCTGTGAAAATCAACAGATCGGTTCCGTCGGAAAACAAAATCAGCAGATATTGTATATATTCATAAAAGAGAGCATGGATTATAAAACAAAACTGCATGACAAAATTATTTTCGCCAAACCTTGAAAACGATAAAGCTTTGCATAATCACGAAGAATTGAACGGGTTCCTTTCCTTCATAAATACGAGCCTAAGACAAGAGAATGAAAATGTTCAGAAAGAAAAGGAAGATAAAATCCAATGGCATAGACTTTTGGAATGAGTGAAGAAGAAATTTACTTGGGCTGGGACAAATTTCATTGACTCAACCATTTTGCTTGCCATAGAGACTGCAGAACCTCTTTCTTCCTACACATGATCACAAACTAACATTTTAAACCTACTTGCACCTTGTAAGTTCTTGCTTTGGAATATAAATCGACAGTATATATGTGACACAATCATGTAAGAATTTGCTTCTGTTATTTGGAGAGCTCACCTCCACACTTTGTTTACCGAACCACGTTCCTATAAGAATTTCTTCTTTTTCTTCTCCGGGATAAGAATACTGGAAAACATAGCAATCTCCACTGTAGAATTTTGAATGATCAGCAGCTTGAAGGAGAGTCTTTTCCTGTCCATTCACACGCCAAACCTGCAGATTTCCCGTGCAATCGATGAAAGCTTGAGGCTCTTCTTTAGGCGGAGCTGCTTTCATCAGGCCTCTCACGTTTACTCCTTGTCGTTGCAAAAGTGCTGCTCAACAAATGACAAAATAAAAAAACCAATAACAGTTCAGCTACGTGTAAGTATTTAAAATCATTATCCATTTTTGAGTTCGGAATTACGGACCAGCAACTCTGCCTCTACCATCCTCTGACACGGTTGTATTAGTTTCTTGAGTCCAAGATTCAAACTTTGATCGAAATGGCACGGTTTCAAACCCTTCTATAATGCGGATCATTTGTGATTTGGGTCGTTCAGATGAACGGATCATTTCCTGTATGGCTCTACTAACATCAGCAAACATTATGGCATTCAACCCAAATATATTAAGACTTTCTTTCGATTTGATAAAACTTACTTCTGCTGCTCCACTCGCAATTTTTCTATCATCAAGAGAAGTGGTTCTTCCCATCCAAACAAACACTTCAATCCCACAATCAAGAATGTAACACTTGTTTGTATCCAGCATCTCCCTCTTCAACGAATCGCCTTCAACAGGATTTGCCTGTCCCTTCTCGACACTACAAATCAGTAATGAAAATTGGGTTCATTTGAAGCATTATGGGCTCAAAATATATGTAATATGACGAGAAGATGTTACCAAAATAATTTGGTGGTATCGGAAATATAAGTTTTGTCTTCATCACTAGCTGTTTTCCTAGGTAGCGGAGCAAACCCACCAAAGAAACCCCAAAATTCTCCACTATCAGCATCAGCCATAAGTTTCCCATCCTCTGCAAATGAAACGTATGCAATTAGAGACCAAAGCAAAGAGATAATAGTGATACTAATCCCTAATTAAACCGCTTAGCTCACTAACCAACTGTAGCAACTTCACATGTCCCATCATGGTAAGTATCTTTGATGTACTGAACCACTTCCAATGCTTTTGCTCTCTCTTGGATACTTGAATTGGATCCATTGAATTGGAAAATCTTGGACTTTGTGTCAAGAATGTATATATCGTCATGGTTTAAAGAACTTCGAGCAAAAGGAACCTGTAATCAATTTAGACAGTTAGTACATGACTACAAAGTGAGATTAAAGATAAACGGATAAAGGAACCAAAAAGTGAAATGTGACTTGCCTCTTTGACATGGACAACATGTTTTCCTCTGCAGACGAACAAGCGGGTAGTATGTTCTTCAGCTTCCACATGTTTGAATCCTGATGCTACTCCACCTTCTTGAGGGATGATACATGGCTTAAAATAAGACAAGAATTTCTCGGTTTCGTGGCCTTGAACTTCCCGATACTGAACTGCACGACCTCCAAGAGCAGCATCTAATTCAACTGTCTTAACTGCAGCAGTCCCGGCTTCATCCTAGGTTTTTTTTTTATAGAAAATTAGTATCTTCTCTCAAACTTTTCCGTCATTCTACGAACAAAGAAAGGATAAAGGAAATATTAACAGGGGTTTACCTGAGAGGTATCTTTACCAAGCCAGTAATGGATATCATGGCGCAATGCACCAGTTTTTAACGCCGTTGTCTGGTCACAAAAGATCGATCACCAGAAATAAATTAATTTAACCAAGACTCAGATGAAGAAAACCCGCGTAAAATGGCAATTAGGAAACAAAAAAGAAGTCGTTACTAGGCCTTATTTACCTTCAATACAATGTAAGAATCTCCGGTGAAGAACTTCCCAATAGAAGATTTTGGAACAGGGGTAGGGAGGAAATTCTCTATACGCCATACCTCAATACCACTAACTTATTGTCAAGGAGAATATCACGTAGATATTTAAAACAGAAATGTAAAACATAGCATATTTACTATAAGAGTCGTATAACAATATAAGAGAATAAAAACTGAAGGATACGCTTTCTGTCCAGCCCCTTGGAAAGCTGGATCTAAATCTCTCATGGAAACAGACATACTTAAGCAGTCTTTACCACTTTCTGCAACTTATGAACGCCGCAACGATAGAGAAGATTAATAATAACCTATGAGACAACAGCAACTAAGAGTAAAATTTAAAGAATCAACAAATGCAAACCAATTCTACCAAAACCAATCAAAGAACGCATTTAACCGCAGACAAGGCAATACAAGCAATGAAAAAAAAGTTCTTGTAATGTACATAGTTCCAATTAAACCCAAAGAAACTAATATCGAATTTCACCAGTACCATACACTCCATGATTGGATTCAGCTGATGAACAGAACGAGAAACCAGAAAACAATAAGAAAGAACAAAAATCGAAATTTTCTCATCTACACAACTCAGAATCCACAACGGTCAACATCATTCATCTCAAGTCAATCTCTGTCAAAATGCATAGGGGTTTAGGTAATACCAAAAAAACTCTGAAATTTATGTTACATTGGAAGTAGGGTTTATGTAAATTCCAATTCCCCAGACAAACAAAACAAAATTAGATGAAAACAAGGCAATAAAAACCCAGAAATTCGAGAGAAAAAAAAAAAAGGAAGAACATTTACATTGAACATTAACATACTCACCGAACACAACATTTCAATAAACATCACAAAACCCAAGATAAAGCTCAAGGATTGATACTCTCTAGCAAATCTATCTCACTAATTAAAAACAAACCTTTTGCTTTAAAATATCAGATGATACCCAATCAGATCAACGCAACTCTTAGAATAAATCTAATCAAAGATAAATGCACAACAAAAACCCAGATACTGAAAAATCTCTGAGAAAACAAAACTCGAATATAATCAAATACGTTTCACTAATTACCTTGAACAAAACCACTATTCAACTCCAAGCCCAGATCCAATCTGATTACAAAATTTGCAAAGATACAAAAAATTTCTTCCCTGGGAGACGCAAAAAGATGAACAGAAGCAGAGGAAAAAAAAAGTTGAAGGGAGAGAGAGAGAGAGAGAATTGAATTGAAAGCTTTATTTAGTGAGAGAAGCTGATAAACAAATTGAAGTCTTTAGAGAGAGAGAGAGAGAAGGCAGAGAAGAAGAAGAAGAAATTAAGAGAGAGAAAGGTTGGAGGGAATGATGAGAAGCCAGGCGTGCTTATCACTAACCCAACAGAGAGAACCCATCAACTGTAAAATTCTTCATTCTTCTTTATACATTCGTCTTTATACAAACTCAAATGAAAAAACACAAAAAACAAAAAAATTAGACCTTTGGAGGATAAAAAAAAAATCGAAACTTTTTACGGTTTTATGTTTGGTGATTTATGTCGTTACCACTTCTGGGTTTTTCTGACCATATTAAAACAGTGTAATGAATGGGAAATATTTTGGCGCAAACATATTAAAAAAAAAAATCTAATTTATTTACTTTTGATCCATTAATTAATGTTTTGACTACATATATATAACCTTTAATGTTTTGACTACATATAACCTCAGGTTAATAACAACAAATCCCAGTAAAATTGAGTTCCTTTTTTATAATAACAACAGGTATAAAGTCAAATTTTTTTCTAATTTTTTAATGTGCCTAATGCCGATACTAATAATGGAGTCCTAACAATATATTTAAGGAATCTGAATTAAGGTTTATAAACGTAATTATTAGTTTCTAACATCAGGAAAAAAAAATGTTTGTATAAAAAAGAAAAACAAACAAAAGGTACTACCTTTAACTTTAAGGCTGTTTGTTTGTCATACTTTTTCCATCTCTCTCTCTCTCTCTCTTTCCAGTCTTCGTTAACAAAGAGTTTTAAGCTTTTTGATGACTGATTAGAAATGGGTTTGTTTCATTAATTTGGAGAAATAAAATAAAGTCTTAGGTGATTAAATAGTTTTTTAGGTGATTTATTTAGACCAATCTTTGTTGACAGAAAAATTGACTAAATTCTTATCATATCATTAAATTCAACAATCTTTGATAAGTAGTTAATTATTATTTTTTTGCTTAGGGGTATCTAATATGAGTTGTACTTTGGGGTTTCTTAATATTTTTTTCTATCTTAAAATATATTTCCTTTATTTCATAAGGATTATTTTGTTTGAATTATCATATATATTAAGAAACATTTAATAATTAACTTCTTTAAATCCATTTTATTTTAAAGCATTTATGTGAATGAAATTTTGCTTGATTTAGTTTAATTGTTTAATTTTCCAAGACTAATTCAAATATCTTTTATTTGACATCTATTTAAATTAATATTGAGTAAATAAAAATCATAAAACAATTTTCATTAAAAGTGAAAAAACCGATTTTCATAAAACGAAGAGATTAATAAAAAAATAAAATGAAGAAAACAGTTTGATATGATTCAAGTTTGTGTTCGCATGCCGAGTCTGTCTAATGTTGAATTATAATTTTATTCATACTCTTGAACTCTATTCATCCCATTAAAATCTAAACAATTTGTTATTATCTCTAATAATAATACTATCGTTTTCTTACATATATATTGACAAGAAATATATTTTTTCTTCTTTTCTCGCAACCAACACAACATTGATAAACCACATAATATGTGTTTGTTTTTTATGCTTCTATTCGTTTTCTCACATCCATAATAACTGCAGGTAGAACCCAATCCGACATTTTAACGAGTATTCCTAATCTTTTTCGTTTTCCAAATCAGAATAATTTGAAAGCATCTAGTATTGAAAATTACATTCATATGTTTCAGAAATCTTTTTTGGTCAGCGTATTATGTGATTTAAGTCATATACAATCAATGATTAAAGAAAAAACAAGATTTATGAATTTGTTTTTTTTTTTAACTAGTATAAAATTACTTTTTTTTTGAAAATGTAACAACAGAAAGGGAAAGAGATAGAAAGATCGAATACAGGAATATTCTTTTTCAGGAATTAGGACCACTTTATCTATAGATTTTTATGTGTTTGGTATAGTTTCGTACTTTTGTTTAATACAAAATTCATCTGCTTCTTACCTCAAATCGTGTCTATACGTGCATTACTTGTGATCGGGTCAAATTAAAGACTGCATAAGTTATAAATTTCTGGCTAAAAATATATCTTAGTTTTTTTCACACATAATAGGAAAAGTGAAACAAAAACTTCTAAATAGATGATTAGTTATACATTAAAGCAATTATGTGGCGATCGTCTTTTAGTTTCGTGATGTGATGAATTTCGTTGACTACAAGGTCAATTATATACACGTCCATAACTATACAGAGATAATCATAGAAAACTTATTAATAAATAATAAGTAAATTTATAAACATTACCATAAACTTTCGTTGCCGATAAAAAAAAAACATTACCATGACCTTTACATTATTTGGCTAGCGTTTATAAGGACCAAAATGAACATAATATATCGTTTTATGGAGTGTTTCCCAATTATAATATTTTCCACCTTGTTAATGTGCGTACGTTCGTGTAATAAAAATAACAGTATTTGAATGTGCTCAATAATTGTGGTGTTAGTTTAGGGTTGGGCACGGGTCATAATGAAAATTTACCGTCCCAAAATAATAGCAATACAAAACTTTATATAATTAATATTTTTTGTTTATACCACCAAAATTTTACTGTTCTCGTATATCGTTTAATTTTATTGTAATATTGCTTAAAAACAAAGCTGACGATACAATTTATATCGAGATAGTACAAAGTCACCAGTCAGATTCACTCCGCGGAGATAATGAATGTTTCTTTTTTGGGTAAGAGAATAAATTATACTCTATTGTCTTTTAAGTTTCAAGAAATGTATGCATCAAACTAAATTTTCTATTCAGAGTAAAATAATGACAAATATCAAAAACCGACCAAAGTAACGTACACACTTTCGGCTCCAATATTATAATGATTCGACTAGATGACAATGACTTGGTCAACTTTATTCACAACGACTATTGTATGTAGCCGCCGGCACCGTGGAAACTGATGGTCGGAGCCGCCGTGAATCGTCGGAGATACTGTGGCCTATCTGGTTTGACAATCGTTGGGAAATATTTTGTTTAAAAATAAAACTATAATTATTATAAGTTCATAGCAAAGAGTGTGATAGTTTAGTGGCAGACAAGAATCAATATATATATTTCTATAGTTAGCGTATATCATGTCTTAATTATATCGATTACATATTCTCTCAAACCAAAAAAAAAAATTTATCTTATCTATTTGACATAGCCATTACCATCTTTAACACAAAGACAACACAGACAACACAAAGGCAAGAGTCTACCAAACAATCCTTCATACTTAAAAAGTCTAAGACATTTATTGCGCAAATTAAAGTCTAAAATATCTAAGTTCTTTTCTTTTTCTTTTATTGGGCAGACTAATTTTTAATGAAGACAGATTATTATAATTTTCTTTTATATCTAAGCTATTTGTTTTTAAAAAAATAAACAACAGTTTTGTGAAACAAAATCATTATCATATTAGGAAAAAAAACACATGGTTTGGATTTTATTGTAATTTTCATAAAGGAATACAATAAGAACAAAACTGACCATTGTCTGGTCTTAGAGAATATGACCAACTTTACAACTTCAACAAGAGAGCAAATCCAATTATCCCCGAAAATGAGCCTACCGCAACATGAAAAGTAGAAAACTAATTGTGATTTTTCTACACTTTTCCTTGGTACTTGAAATTCAACTTGTAGTCTTGTTGCAGAGTTGCTAGAGAATTTCTACAAGGACCTTCTGCAGAAGAACAAAGAAAGACCAGAGACAAACAAATTATGTCCAAAACCGATTCTAGCATTAGAACATTAATGATGTGACAAGTAAAGAAGAAAAGGTCTTCACCACCAAATACTGTATGGAGATATTGAAGATCGTTAGGTGAGCAAGAGTCTATAAGAGCATAAACACCAGGTCTTAAAGCTTCATCTACCTCCCTGCAAAAGTTGTAAAATCAATTAATTCGTATCTACTTATTCTGGTGCCATCCTTAAACTTGAGGACAAACACCATTAAGCCATTTTGGAGTATAGGTAAGAAGAGAGAATAAAAGGGAGAAGACTGTTACCTTTGGAGACCCGTCTTAAGAGGTCCATAACCGGAAGAAACCCATATGTAAGTTGACAAGAACTTGAAACAATGCTGTCCAAAGACCTCCTTCTGCTGTCTTAGCTGCAATCCAGTTGTTTTTAGAGCAAAAAATGAGATACATAGTTGTAGAATCATTAAGACATCCGAACATAATTGCAATTTCCGTCAAAACAAAAGATCTAACTTAGTTGACAGCTTCTTAGTCCACGAGATTGTTAAAAACTGAAATAGGTTTACATTCTCAAACCCAAAAGGAAGAAATGGTAGATGCAGTGACGTACCTCTTCATAGATCCTCCGGAGAAAACAAGCACATCTAATTCCCTCTTCCACTTCCCATGAAACATGATTACCCAATATATTTCCTGCCGTCTCCAGACAATGAAGAAGCACGGAAACAGATTCTTGGAGTGTAGCAATGGACCCCTCAGTTTCACTAGATGTTGATATGTCACAGCGAGGACGAAATCAGATCAGTTCTAAGATGGTAAACTTTAACAGGACTTTGTAAGCAAAATAAAATTCTACTTACCACTTATGATGCTTAACAGCTGTATATAATAGTCGGCAGCATGCAGCATACAGGCTCATCGAGAATTTCTGGTCTACTTGAAGATCTTTTGAGCTTCCTAACAGATCTTGTTGCTGATCATCCTGACATAACAAATTTCCATCTAGAACCGATAATCCCACCCTTGGTATCTGAAGGTAATCTCGAAAAATTGCTCCGGGAATATGTATGGATTGGCTTATGTGCGATGAATCCATCTGAAACAAAGCGTGTTTTCCTGCTATTCTTATCAAGACTTCCACACACATGAGAATGACTGACCCAGCATCCGGAGAATTGGAACCTTCATTGCCAACAACTGTATTTGTTAAGAAAATACATGGACTCTGCATGTGAGCCATGATACCGAACACTGCAGATATTAAGCCTTGAATGTGCCTTTTAACCACATTCAAACGTTTGCGACCTACAAAATTCAGTAAACAGACAATAATGATACCTTAAGCAAAAATATCAAAATTTGGGTTCACAATATGTTTGAATCACACTACACGTACATCCTAACGGCAAGAAATGGCTGCTAGATTCGTTTTATTACTGTAAGTTCACTATTACAACTATTAACATCAGGTTTACTAAGATTGCTTTCAGAAAACAAATTTTTACCTGTGGCATGTTCCAGAATTAGGTCCAGACAGTCAAGACCAGCAGCAGCGGTTTCAGAGATTTTGCCTCCATCTCTGTTTCCAGTCTGTATGCAATAGATAGCTGGGCACACTTCCCATACTCCAACCAGTGATCTTTCTATAGCCTGTACTCCAGACAATAGATGTAACTCTGAGGAACTATGTATAAACACTTTAAATGACATCCTAAGCCTCTGTTTTAATTCATCCAACCAGTGCAAACCGTGAGACCGATTTTTTTCTAATAGCACTTGCTTAGCATGGATTACATTAGTACCAAATCCTGTCTCGTGAGATTCCAAGGTGGCCTCTTTTCCTTGTAGTGATATGCATTTCCCAATCACCTTCAGGTGCAACTCAATCAACTTTGAGTACAGATCTCTGTTTAATGAAGGGTTGGATAAGCAGAATTGGCTCCCTAATTCTTCAAGAACTTTCACTGCACCATCCAACCAAATAAATGAGAATTCGAACAGTACTTCGCTCATGTCTGCGAATTCAGACAGTAGATCATTTGAAATACCCGTGAGAACAGAGACAAATGTAGGTGAGAAGGTAATGCCATCAATCTGCAGATTTAGCCTTAGGATAGCAGCAGAAGCAATTAACAGATGCCTGAGTGCCAATACTTTTTCCGAAGTATCACCCTTTATCATGCTCTCAATAATTTTCTTTTTCACATCACTAGTCTCTACTACGTCACCACACATAAGACCAATTGAACCCTCGGTCCCATCAAACAATCTGATCCAGTTGATATTGGTTTGGATTTCCCGCTGCCAATCACCACTTAAAAACAGACACTGTGCGAAAACCTCAAAAAAATTGCTAAGCACATGGATAATGCGGGAAAGCTTCGAGAATTGTTCTGATTTCCATTTCAGTTTTGTGTTTTGATGATTCTTATGCATATCTCTGTGACTCACTGCAGATGCTAATCCCCACAACAATCCACTAAAACAAGAAAATATAGGTGCTAACTTGTTCAGTATCAGTGTCTCACATTCAAAGGCTGTTTTCTCATCCCTGAAGGTAACCCTCAAAGCATTTAGTAAAGTTTCTGCCTGTTCTGTCAAGCTCTCAAATATAAGGTCCCCTTGTTCATTTCCCTCAGAAAGTTCTGATGAAATGAGTTGTTCATCAGAAAATGGTAGTGCCTTGCTGAATTGATATTTACTTACGGTTAGAAACATATATGATGTGTGATCCATCAAAGAAAAGAGGGCGTCCCTTGCTTTTCCTGTAAAATCATTCCTAAATCTCACTTGACAAGTAACCGCAGCTTGTGCTGATTTGAAAAGCCAGGAAGTCAACAACGAACTATCAGATAAAGGTAACTTGGAAGCTCCTAGCACCTTGTCGCACGAAACCATAACAGTACTTTTCAAAGTTTTTCTGCAAGTGATGAACAGGCTGAAAAGGGTTTGCATATCACCCGGAGACAGCTTGTTCAAACATCTCAACATACTAAAAACTATAAACCTACAAGAGATATTGACAAAAGTAAAATTTGTTAAAATGTTTGCCAATGAAATTTAGGATAACTGACACGCCTTACTGCAGCAAACGTACGGTAAAAGATTTTGTATTCATATATACTAATAGTTACCTCTCAAGGTCGAGAACAGAACTTGCATAAAGTTGGAATGATTTCTTATTCATATACTCCTTGGGCATCCCACATAAAAGATTTAGCAAATTTTGACAAGCTGTGAACTTCCGATTGTCCAGCTGTGACACATGTGCTTCTAGAAAGGCTTCTGATTGAAGCTTTCCCGGTAATTTGGCAATTGACTTTTCTAGCAAGACTAACACCTCCGACCAATCTGGCGGTGAATCAAAGTTAACTTCTTCAGTAAAATCCATGAAAAAAATTTCTGCTGTCATTTTCAGTACGTGAGAAAAACTCAGCGCCAAATATCTGCGAACAAACTAGTCGAAAAACTCAAATAAATATCCGGATATAAGCGCTTAAAGAACCTAAGTAAAAATGGAATTGGATAATTTTGCACAAAGAAAGATGACTTACTTCATGCTCATACAGTACTGAATCAAAAAGAAGTCCTAACGAGAACTGTTCCAACCCTATTTTCTTCTTTTGAGTGCCCTTGTCTACATTATTCTCCCAGCCAGGAGTAGACATACCCACTCCGTTCAATATATAAGGAACAGAACTGCCTATTAGCTGAGACAGAAAATTCTTCAATTTCTTTTTTCTTGCATGGGGGGACCAAAGATCAATATGCTGGCTAAGAACCCACAAACGCATAGCAGGCAAACACTTCCTGTTGATGCCGGAAACCCTGAGAACCCACTGATCAGTGTCTTCTATCGTTTCAAAAGTTCCAACATCAGCAAATCCTGATATGATGTTGTTGCCCAAAAGGAAATCAGTAAGCTCTTCTCCTTCACGCTTAAGAACTGATACATGCTTGAGCATTGTACCATGTATCTGATTATCACTTATCTGTGACACATAATCAAGTGATTTGATGTGCCTGTTCAAATCAACAAGTCTCTGAAGAGTGACTCTATACAATATATATATCAGCAAGCAGCAATCTGCACTGTCATCTTTAAGGTAAATAGCTGAAATGTGTTTAATAATGTCGACAATGGAAGCTGAAGGTTGGGAGATCCATGAAAAATAGCCTTCATAATTCCAACTTTTCTCTTTTATCCAATCACTTCCGCAACGAACTGCAACAGAGTCGCCTTCAGTACCAGCCATATCTTTTTGTTTTTTGGGAGGCATAAGACTAATCACCTGCCTATACAAGCTTCTGGAAGACATGTAAATACGCAAGACAAAGATAATAAACAAGCGGACAGACTTTCTGTAGGTCGCTCTATTCTTTTCAGCCATTATAATGTCCAAACGCATTTTGGTGACAGCAGAAAAGAAATTTTCAATGCAATCCGAGTCTGAAGAAACCAGATGGGTTAAGCAAGGACTGATGAGGTCCAACAGATCTTTCATGGACTGGCCAACAAGGTTACTATTCCCTGTTGTAATAGTTAGTGAGTCGAGAATAAGTGAATAAATATCAGACAAAGATCCAGCCAAGAATGCTGCCACTGGTCCATCTTGTTCTCCAGCACTTGTCGAGCAACAAACTTTTTTTATCCACTTCATGGTTTCTGATACATCTGTTGCCAAGCTCGTGATACAACCACTTGCTTGGCCTTCTGGTATCACTTTAATAGCTCTATGTATAGCAAGTCTTAAATCTTGAGATGACAAGAGCTTTTCCACTGACTTTTCACTTCTTTCTAAAGGGAAAGGGAACACAGTTGATAGTGGAAGCTCTCCAGTGTCAATCATCTCATCATTACCACCATCAGCAGGTGTTACAACAGGTATCACAAGCCTTACAGCTTTGCACAGAGAAACTACAGCAACACTTACCTACATCATCAGGGAAAAATTAGCCTTCTTCAGAAGGAAAATACCAACATGACAGATACTAGCAATGCAGAAAACTCAACCACTCAGAGGGATAAAATTTTGACAAACCTGGCGGAGGTCACTATATAACTTTATCAGCTGGCATCCAAGACCAAGTAACAATGAAGTCAACGGGCAGTCATCTTCTGAATTCTCTGGTGACAAACTACTAAACTCTAGGAAAGAGAGAATGATTAGCCACAAAGTAACTAAATCACTCTCAATGACTTCGTATTCAATTTGTAACAGGTAGCCTATTGCAGTTACTAGCTCCTTGGCTAACAAAACATGCATCTCTGACGCATCATCATATGTATAATGATTTTTTAATTGAGAAGCAACTGAAACTATTGTTTCGAAGATCGTCTTGAAAAAAACAGAGCAAGCTCCTCCAGATGCATCCTCTGTCTTCACATATATTCGCTCATGAGCAAAGTGGAACAGCAAACTATTTGCTGACTTAATAACACAACAGAAATCAGCCAATAGAGGAGCCATTTCAGAGCAAGATTGTTTATATCCATCGATCTCGAGTAATATAGGTTCCATAAGATGCAGGAAGAAATCAAAAAGTGATTTTCGTGTCTCCAGGCGGAGGGAACTTGTGCAATGACTTTTTGCCGAAGACTCATTATCATTTGTAGCTGTGTCTTGCAGCTTCCATAGCCTTTCTGCTTGCCCGGCAGTTGAGGCCTTTGTCGTCATGCCTTCCTGCAACTGATTTGAATCTCTTTGTTGTTTCATCACTCTGTTAATAAACAACCTAAACAATGACCCCATAGAGCTCAGCTCCAACTCCTTCTTCATTAATAGCATGTTCTCGAACTTGGTAAAAAAATGCCGATGATAGCTTTTCAGAATAGTTTTGTTCTCTTTCGATCCTGGTAAATACCTTTCCGCTCCGCCCAGGCCTAAGAACCCATCAATATGAGCTGAATGAAACAAAGCCAGAGATAATATTTCTTGTATCAACTTCAGCAAGGTTATTTCCAAATCCTTGTTTTTTTCCTCGCTGAGGTTTAATAGACCCAACACATCCAAGAATGGCTCAAAAAGCTTGTCCAGAAAATCACGAAACCCGTTCTTCTTAGTTGGATGATTCACTAAGAACTTAGAGAATGGCTCAAGAACCAAGCAAGAGAATTGAAGAACATATCTATCAGCAAGACTATCCTTCATATTCTCTGCAAGAACTTTATGTGTGAGCTTCAGAACTGGTTCAACAGTTGAAAACCACAAGTCTAAATTGTCATTGGACATGCCACTTTTCGATGAAAATAACAAGCCTAGACAATCAACCACAGAGCTGTAAACTTCAAAAACTTGACCATTGCAGAAATCGACCTCCGAAGACAAAGACATGCTCAGTGCAGATAAAACATTTTCCGTGATAAACCCAATAGCCTTTAGAAGGTTTCTTGACAAATTTATAGAGACTCCCAAGATTGATGACTGCTTCAAGCAGAACCTGAAGATCTCCCAACACCTGAAGTCCAAACATGGTTCAGAATCTAAATCACCCTTAACTTGAAGGTTCTTTTCTGTAGATATCAACAGTGACTGGATCCAGTCGCTGAGAAAAATAATCAGCCGCGATATATTAACCGCTTGACATTCTTCATCCTCGTCAGTCCCATTTTCTCCTCCATAACCTTTAACAAAACTGAAAGCCAACTCCACCTTCCTGCAAATCATATTCCTTTAGTTATTAAAAAAATAGTACATTTGCTTTGTCTTCCAATTCAATTAGAATACACGAACGTATCAGCTAAAAATTTCACAAATGTTTAGCAGAGTACTAAAAATTTGGTACTTTTTGCATATGTTCTCCAAAGTCACAAACTTTAACGAAATAAAGTAGTAACATCGTCAAGTAAAGCAACGAAGCAACAATAAAAACTTACTCTTTGACGCCCAATTCATTGCTCTGCAACGAAAATATAAGCTCAAGGTTCTTCCATGGACGCTCTTCAGCAATAACGCCCGTAAGCGTTTCCGTTTGGTCACACGGTTTGATTTGTACTACCTCTACCGGAGAATCATCAAATTGATGGGGTTTAGGGTTCTTCTTCGTCTTCTTCGAGGGATTAGATTTTTTCGGACTCCTACGCTTCCTTTTCATCTTCCAAGTTCCAAAAGTCTTGTGAATTAGGTTAGAGGAGAAGAGAGTAATTTGACTAAGGTGTATGAGAGACCTTAAACCCTACCGGTGAGTGACAAACAAATCGACGGCGACGGATACTAAAACCCTCGGAAGTTCCAATTGTTAGTCTTCTTCTTTTTTTTCACCTCAGGGTTTATTTATTTTTTCGCCCTACCTTCCAAAATATTTGTCTTTTTAGTTTATCAATCAAACTCTATAATATATTCAACTAATTTTATACCCCTGTACTAGCACCAAAAAATAATATTATATTATATTTTATCTATATTTATATGAAAATATATTATATTTTAAGAAGATAATGATGCACAAAATCTTGATTGTATTTTCTGTCAATAATACATATAAATTTGAAATTAAATAAATAATTTTAAATAATATTTTCCACGACAATCAAGTAAATTAAACACTAAATACTAATATAAAGACTCTTAACAAACCATATTAAAATAATATTTTAATAAAATACATTAAACACTAATATAAAATATTTTATAAAAATATAATAAGATTTGTTAAAATAAATTATTACCTTTTCATCAATCAATAATAACTATATTCTCATGAGTATATTATTTGTTTTGATATTTCTTGCTTCTCATTTTCGAAACAAGCGTAAGATGAATAAACTCGATTTTTTTCTAATTGATCTAGGATAAGAAAAACTTCTAAATTTATTTTTCTGATTTAATATGATGAATAACAAAAGTTAAAAGATGATTTGTTAAAATATATACTTTGGTATTTATAACCAAACTACTACAATATTAATTTGGAAAATTAACATAATTGTGATGTAAAATATTAAATATTTTGCTAAAACTGAAAATTTTCTTTTCTGATGATACATTAACAGTAAATTATCTTTTCTATTATTTTCATTTTTCTGCTATTTACATTTTTACTGACAAAAATCTTTATTGATTACCTATTCTATATTTTTTTATATAAAATTATCATTACTAGAAAGTTCAAAATTACTAAAATTTTTGCTATTGACATTTTTGCTTAAACTGACAAAAATCTTAATTAATTATTTATTATATATTTTTATATAGAAAATTACCATTACCAGAAAGAGACACGTGTCACAATCTAAATTAGCGATGACACGTGTCAAAATCTAATGAGTTATCATTTTGACACGTGTCACGCTCACGTTAAACACGTTCACCTTTATATAATAAGATGTTTTACACATTTTCATGTTTCAAAAAATATGAGATAATCCAAACTTTTACCTGCCGTCTAATTTAATTTTAATGGACTAAAAATTATAACACGACTAAGCAAATTAGAATAAAATAGATTTTAGTGGGAAGGACCGAAGAAGAGAACGAGTTTACATCATATCGTCATTTAATTTTATCTAGAAACTAGTATTATACCTCCGGTGCTATAGCACCGAAAATAATATAGGAGATTATAAAATATATATGAAAATATATTTTATCAAAAAAATATATATTTTATAAATATATTGATCGTCAAATTTTTGAAGAAGAAAATGATATACAAAACCATGATTTATATTTTCTGTGAATAACCATGAGTATAATAACTCTATATTACCTTTTAATCAACAAATAATAAGTCTATTCCCATGAGTATATTATTTGCTTTGATATTTCTTGATTTCTATTTTCGAAGCAAACGTACTATAACGATAAACATGATTTTTTCTAATTGATCTAGAAGAACTCCTGAATTCTTTTTTCTGATTTGATATGATAAATAACAAAAGGTAAAAGATGAATAAGAATATCATTTGTTAAAAATCTATATTTTGGTATTTATAACCAAACTTCTACAATATTAATTTAGAAAATTAACATAATCGTGATGTAAAATATTAAATATTAAATATTTTACTAAAACTGACAATTGTAGTTTCTGAAGACACATTAACGGTAAATTGTCTTTTCTATTATTTTTAATTTTTCTGCTATTTACATTTTTTCATACTGACAAAAAAATTAATTGATTATCTATTCTACATGTTTATATATAAAATTATCATTACCAGAAAGTTAAAAATTACCAAACTTTCGGCTATTGAAATTTTTGGTTAAACTGACAAAAATCTTAATCAATTATGTATTCTATATTTTTATATAGACAATTACCATTACCAGAAAGTTGACACGTGTGAAATTTTTATTAGTTATCTCTTTGACACGTGTCACAATCTAAGATTAGCGATGACACATGTCAAAATCTAATGAGTTATCCTTTTGACACGTGTCATACTCACGTTAAATGCGTTCAGCTATATATAATAAGATATTTTACAAATTGTTTCTAATATTTTCTCTATTGTCGGTCGTAACATTATTATTAATTTTACCAAAGATTACTTGTGGGTGTGATTTCTTTTTTAAAAGTAAACTAAAAAATTGTATTTTCAATAGTCAACTCTAAATTCATAACTAAAAAGTTTTAACATGATATAAATGTGATCAACTTGAATCTAATTTAGTAGGGTGTTTGGATAATTAATACTGTAATAACTTTCGTAAGAAACACCTGTTAGACTTTAACATTTGACCCTAAAAAAAGGAATTATTACAATGACCTCTATAAAGGAAAATGTGTGTTATCATCGGTCAACAAATTATAAATGGTTGAGTGTTAAAAATGGAGAATGGTTAATCATATCATCGTTTTGGGCACTCGCATATAATCTATTTTCAACAATCTGTTTTCTACGTTTGATGTTTCTA
This sequence comes from Boechera stricta, assembly GCA_018361395.1. Lineage (NCBI taxonomy): Eukaryota > Viridiplantae > Streptophyta > Magnoliopsida > Brassicales > Brassicaceae > Boechera > Boechera stricta. The sequence continues at coordinate 22,136,642 of CM031544.1, read as the reverse complement.
TCAATGTAATATCATCTGGTCCATTTCTCTAACTAGGATGGACATCCCGATTTACGGTTTGGTTACGGTTCAGTTTTTCGGTTTACTGTTTATTGGTTTTATAAAAATTAAAACCATACAGAACCGTATATAATTTGATTTGGTTACAGTATGTTTTTTTTTTTGGTTTTACGGTTGATCGGTTTTATAAAAAAATAAAATCATATATTAGTCATATGCAATTCGATTCGGTTAATTTTGGTTTATTTCATAATTTAAAAAAAAAAAAATATTGCATAACATTAACACCTTTATCCTTGGAGAATAAAGTTCTCTTCAAATAATTCTAAAAATAACATTAGATTTTTGTCTTGGACTGTATCATCTTTTATTTAGATTCAATGAAATTGTATAAACATTTCTAACATATTAGATCAATTAAATGAAATATATTATTTTTTAAAGAGTTTTATTTTCTCTTCTCCAACACATATTGAAATAAAATTTCTCAAAATATAACATTAGATTTAGAAAGTTTATTCATGTAACTTATATTACCAAGAAAAGAAAAAAAAATATTGCAAAAATAATTAAACGCGAATCAAACATGTGATATTATAACAAAAAAAAATAGAAACCCAAAGAATTTTATGGTTTTAAACCGAACCTAAATATTTTTTAATAATTGTAACCGAATGAATTTTTGGAGAAAACCAAACCGTATTATCTAATTATAGTTGAGTTCTGTTCGATTCTTTTACCGAAAAATAAGACAATGAAAAGTCTTCTATCAAAGTTTATGGTTTCAAGTTGACACGGAAAAAAGGGCAATAAAGAGGGCAATCACATATAATCAATCTACTTTCAATAATCTGTTTTCTACATTTGATGTTTCTATCAGTGTAATATCATCTGGTCCATCTCTAAATATAAAGAACTAGTTACATCATCAAGAAGATAATGAAAAGTCGTCTATCAAAGTTTATGGTTACAAGTTAGACAAAAAAGGGCAAATTGCCAACTCATTCAAAACAGATCTGTTTACGATTTTATAAAAAAGGACACGGGATTTTATATTTAAATTGCATATAGTCAAATAAACATATGTTGAGTATACGGTATCACCTTCTGAATACGTCATTTGTAACCCTTTATGATAATTAACCAATTACCTAACTCAATATTTCATTTTCTTTTATATCTTACACGACCACGACATATATATATATATATCTTTGTTCAACGATAAACTTACATACCTTTTTTGCAAAATATACTTCTATATACACTACAATTAATGTTGAGAGATAAATTATATAAAAAAATACCCAACAAAATTTTGTAATATTATATTAAAGTTTTATGATTTTATATTTTAAGAGAAGATGTGAAAAAGTTACAAACTTGACTTTTTCCCAAGTATATATTTAGTAATTCGCTAAAATCTCTCTTTGGGAGTGAAAAATAAATTTTTACACTACTAAAAAAAAGTACTATACCCACAAAATACACACGAATAATTTCGTGGGCATGATAAAAATGTGAGAAGTTTGCCACGAAAATTTAAAGATCGTGGGAAGACGTGGCAAAAACGTGGGTAAAGTTTCCTACGAAATCCTACGAATTCAGTCGTGGGTAATATTTATCACGGTTTCCCACGTATAATTTTGTGGGTCATGTATTGAAATGACGGTATGCTACGAAATGCCACGAAAAAATGAGTGGGTATCTGGACCCACGAAGATATTAGTGGCAGTTCGTGGGTATTTCTTCAACCCACTATATAAATTGTGGTAAATCGTGGGAAGTATATAGTTTTAAAAATATATTTATTATGTATCTAACTATAAGATAGCTTATAAGATAACTATAAGATAACTAATAAATAAGTATAAGATAATTTTGTAACTATAAAATTATAATAGACTATTAGTAATATATTTATTATTCAGCGAAATACATACAATAAAACATATTTTATTACAAAATCTTTTTCAAATAAGATAGAAAAAGTGATACATTACAAGATATAATATATTGTTCAGAGACATATTGTAATAAATTACATAAGTTTTTTCTTTCTATTATTACTTCCGATATCGAAATTTTTAATTTTGAAAACAAAAATAATATAATGATATTATTATAAATACAAAATTTTTATTAAAATTATACACTCATATTTGTTTAATATATACTATTTAACTTTTGACTTAATTTTAACTATTATTTTATATTAAGTTATTTTTAATTTTACATATAACTTACGTTTTCGATTTTGTCCTAACTTTTAAATCATTTTCTTTATAGGCACCGGGTATTTATTACTCTCCGAACTAATTAACATTACACAATAGTACATTATTTATATAAAAAATTATAAAATACACTTTTTAAAAATTATAATTAGTACAATACATTAATATAACACATATAGAATTATACTAAAAGACACACATTTATTCAATATAACAACCCACATTATTCATTATAGATTATTTAATAAAAACTTAAAATTACTTATAAGTAATTGAAAATTAGATATACCCACATTATAAATTATTTAATAAAAACTTAAAACCATTTACATATATAATTTACATAAAATTAAAACTATTTACTTATAATTTTTTTAATCTAGTAATTTTTTAACAGTGAATCTAAAACCCGAAAAATTTTAGGTACATATATATATTTGGTGTGTAGAGAGTTAACCAAATGTTCATGTAGTGTAGTGGTTATCATCTGTTTACTTTATATTTTGAGGTCTAGGGTTCGAGTCCTACTAGATGAAGATTTTTGTGAATTAATTCAGATCGATGCTTGCTGCCGTCACCAGCCACTGTCGTCCGCTGCCGCCACTGCTATCGTCGACTATGAGACAAATATTTTTTTTTAATTTATTCGAATTATCCACAAAATCCCACGAAAATTTTGCGTGGGTACTGCCACGAATAAAAACGTGGCAAATCGTGGCATTTACCACGAAAATCCACGAATGTTGTGAACAAATACCCACGAATTTTTCGTGGATATAGCGCTTTTTTCTAGTAATGTCAGTGGATGGAGATAAAGATACTTACATTAGTGGATCATTTTGAAGATATAATTGAATGGATGTATGGTTAGGTTTCATTTGGGTGGAATCTGGCATATCTAAAACCAAACTTTTTGCATGGGCTAGTTGTGCACTTGTTTAGTTTGAGAGATTCTGTCTAAAACTTTTATTAAAAATATATTCGATATAATGAACAATACTTTTAACTGGAGGCTCGAATTTTATATGTGTATTAAATTTTTGCGGATAATATATTCTAGTTGAGACCATGTTAGAGTACTCGAGTTGCATGGTTAAAGACGTTTTTGTATGTATAACTTGTGTTGAATTTAAAATTATATTTACGTATTTAATTATAAATTTATCAAATAATATGAAACTACGTAGATTATACGAGTGAAGTTTGTAATCTAATGACTTGTATTAATGTTGTCATTGTATCATAATCATGATTTTTGGTAGTGCATGTGTAAAAGTTATCTATTAGATAAAACAGAAAAACGTCATATTCTTTAGCCTTAACGAAAAAATATATCGTGTCTAAGAAAGTTATAGTAAACGAAAATAAATTATCAACAAGTCCACCTCATATAGATAATATTTTAAAGGAAGCCTCTTAATTCATGCAATATATATATAGATATATAGTTTTCGAAGTCAACTGACCCAAAAAAAAAAAAAAGTTTTCGAAGTCTCCCTTAATTCACTCACTCACTACCTCATGCTATATATAGTCGCATAATTTTCTAAGTGTCCAAGCAATTCATCTGACAATCAGAGTTGCACACTCGTCCATATATACAATATAAGCCAACTTTTTCTTTTTCTCTCATCAAGCTAGCTTTGTCTCTCCTCATTTTTCGTATAATTCGATTTGCGAAAAATGGTCGAGGGAGTGTCCAAGGCATTGTGGATTATTGTGGCCACCGTGTTTGCAGCCGCAGTGGTCGCACCAGCGGCGCATGGACAGCAAGCGCCGTGTTACTTCGTGTTTGGAGACTCTGTCTTCGACAATGGTAACAACAATGTCTTGAACACCATGGCAAAGGTCAACTATGCACCTTATGGTATAGATTTCCCCCAAGGTCCAACCGGTCGGTTTAGCAACGGTCGGAATATTCCAGACGTTATCGGTCAGTTTTCAAACCGGCTTTCTTGATTTACGTTAGATAAATCCATTTTTTCTTACATTATTCGATTATTAACTAACTAATATGTCATCATATAGCATATCATGACAGGAATTCTTCAGAAAAAATATCCATAAATTATAAAGATATCTGTTTTATTATTAAATTGTATATGAACTTATATACATGAACTTTTTTAATTCTTTGACCTGAAAAAAGGAAAAACTTTTCTGATTCAAGATATGTATATAATCTTTATTATTAAAACATAATATTAAGAATTTATTAAAGGTTAAATCTAAACAAATACAACATTTTATATTTTCTTTTCTAAAATTACCACCAAAATCCTAAAATTCTAAACATACCAAAAATATATGAAGGATTCCTAAGAATTCAGTCAAACTTTATAATTACATCCTAATCATAAATTTTGGTATTAAAGTAGTATTATATTTTGTCCAGAAAGAAAAAAAAAAAGTACTATTGTATTCAACAGTATTAATAAAAAAAAATTGTTTTAAAACAAAATCAAAGCTATCAGATTTATATTCAAGCATTCTGTCTCATCATTTATTTTTGTTTTAGTATTAACAAAGTTGGACCATATTTACTCTAGCTGAACTAGTGGGTTTCAATGATTACATTCCACCGTTCGCCGGAGCATCACAGGCACAAGCTAACATCGGACTCAACTATGCTTCCGGTGCCGGCGGTATCCGCGAAGAAACCAGCGAAAATATGGTAACAACCCCACCCAAAATTATAAATATATTACTTACTTTGTCCCATCTAATATAACTAAATCTTGAAAATATAAATAGGGTGAGAGAATCAGTTTGAGAAAGCAAATAGACAACCACCAGTCGGCGATCAGAAAAGCGGCGGTGCCACGGACTCAGTTAGAGCATTGTCTATATACAATCAGCATCGGAAGCAACGATTACCTCAACAACTACTTCTTGTCGCCTCCTACACTAGCTCGTCGTCTATATAATCCTGACCAGTACGCTCGATTTCTCATAAGCCTCTACCGTTTATATTTGCTGGTAAGTATTGTATAAAGAGGGGTTGGCTCCCTAAACACCCAACCCACAATCGTTCCCTCCAATTTTTTTTTCTCTGCATAATCCCACTCGTACTTTCATAATCCCACTCATACTTTTATAGCGCTGCCCAATTCCACCCAATTTTAAAATTAAGCAAAATTAAGTTAAGATTCACAAAATTGAGATTAATTTCTACGGTTCGCGGTTATAAATTGCATTTATTGGCCCGGTTTCGGTTTTAATTAGGCAACCCAATCTTCTTATTACACTCAACCGAACATTACAAACAAAATCCCCAAATTAGATTTAGGGTTGCCTAATTTAAACCGAAACCAGGCCAATAAACGCAATTTATAACTACGAACCGTACAAATTAATCTCAATTTTGTGAATCTAAACTCAATTTTGCTTAATTTCAAAATTGGGTGGAATTGGGCAGCATTATGAAAGTACGAGTGGGATTAGGCAGAGAAAAAAAGTTTGGGGAGAACGAATGTGGGTTGGTATTATGGGGGGGTTTTAGGCGGCCAACTCTACAAAAAGAGGAAACAAATAGCCCAAAATCATCTGTTATATGTTTAGATCATTATATAATTGTGGCATGCATGCATTCTTTTATCTAAAATATAAATTTTGAGCAATATTTTCTAATAATTAACACTTCTTTTTATTGGGAAAAAATCTTGTAAAATTTGATTTTTTTTTTTGTTTGCACCACATCTAGAACTTATTGACACATAGTTTTGCAATCAAAATAACTTTAAGGAATCATGAGCTTTCTATTAAAAGTTAATTGAGAATGAGTGGAGATGTTCATGTCTATTGTATAATTTGTTAGGTACAACTGATCAATTTTCGATGTGGGACATTCTAATACTAATATGTTTATGTATATGTGTAGCGATTGTACTTACTAGGAGCTAGGAATGTAGCTTTGTTCGGTATCGGTAAGATCGGATGTACGCCACGGATTGTTGCTACCCTCGGTGGCGGCATTGGCTGCGCAGAAGAAGTGAACCAAGCAGCGATTATCTTTAACACTAACCTCAAAGCCCTAGTCACAGAGTTAAACAACAAATCTGGAGCTAGGTTCACTTATGTTGATCTCTTCTCTGGAAATGCTCAAGATTTCGCTGCTTTAGGTAAATCTATAGTTAGAAGAAAATATGAAGAATTTGTTTTTAGAAACGCTTTTTTTTTTTTTTGCTGACACTGATTTTATCAAGAAGCTGTAATCATTCATTTGAAATTTTGTAGGGATTACCGTTGGTGATAGGAGTTGCTGTAGGGTTGATCCGGGGGAAGAACTTTGTGCGGCGAACGGACCGGTTTGTCCAGACCGAACCAAATACATATTCTGGGATAACGTGCATACCACGGAAGTGATTAATGCAGTGGTGGCTAACGCAGCGTTTAATGGATCCATAGCTACTCCGTACAACATATCCCAGCTTGTGAATTAAAATTAGGGATTTGTATCCACAGTAAAAAAATGGCATATGCTTAAACCTGGTTTCGTCTAGATGGAAACCATATCTATCATACACATAATAATATCAGATACACTGAATAATGAATAAAAAGGTTTGCAATAGTTGACCCAAAAAAAAAAAAAGAAGGATTGCAACATTACTAATTACATACCTCGCAATTTAAATTTTGAAGCTTGATGCAAGTTTTAAAGATATAATTAGTGTTTTGCAAGTTAAAACCTGCAATATTCAAATAATCATGTACTGTCACGATTTAGATTAAAACAAAGGGTCCCTTTGAATATAGAAGATAGAAGTACGTTTTGATGAATTTGTTACATATACACTGACCTAATAATAATATGTCTTTTTTAAAGACTAACTTAATGGGCCATAATTTCTTAAAATTTTATGGTTCAAAAAAAGTCATATATCCTCAAAGTATTATAATCGTAAGATTATGTCCACGTCTCCTCAATCTACGAGCGAATTCGAGCTTACAGTGACCGATCATGGAAGACCGTGGACAAGAGTAACTGCTGATTGGTTTTGACCGAATTGGCGCTCAATTAAGGTTTGCCATCGATCTTTATGTTTAGCTTGAGTTGATATTCGAATCCGACATTGGTTAAGCTTCAGTTCTGGGTTGCATATAACGTCGTTACGTTAAGCTGTTGTTCAGAGATTTTGGCAAGGGTTCAGTAATTGTTGTTTGAGAAAAAAAATAGATTGGGATTAATTCTGTGGTTATGAAGAGTTATGAATTCTGTACCGCTTTGGATTAAGATTTTGATTAACATATAGTTTATTCAATCTCGTCTGATTTGTAAAATATTTTGGTCTCAAGTGCATGTTGAGAGAATGTGGAGATTATAGAATAACATTACGACTAGTGTGAAGTTATATATAACATGGATAAAAATCATGAATATATATAACATGGATAAAAATCATGAAGAAGCAAGATGGGATACCCTTTGTCATGACTAGAATGTGAGTTGTTGTTTTCAACACTATGGATGTGTTTGTTTTTGAATGAATTGTGCCAATTAAGCAGGGGAAAATTATTAAAGGAGGATCATAGTTGGAAGGTCTCGAACTAAATGTCTCAAGCTGAAGGGAAGGTTTCAAATTATGGGGGAGAAGCATAGATTTTGTCAGAGTATTTACCTTCCTTCCTTCATCGAGTACAATGAGCATCCTTGTGAAGAAATTATCTTGAGTTGTCAAATTCAATCAAAAAGGGAGAGAATGAGAGAATGTGGAGATTATAAAAGAACATTACGACTAGTGTGAAGTCCACGTTAAAGAGGTGCTTGATTGGAACACATAATCAACAATGAGAAGATAATGAGAAGATGAGATCTTGACTGTAACATAATATGTGTGTTGTAGTTTTTATGTGAGTATTCACTCAAGCAGGGAGAGATTGTTAATACATTGATGTAAGAGAGTGTTATCTGTTGTGAAGTTGTGGTTTTTGCAGATGTCTACAAGATCGAGCTTGAGTTGACAAACTCACATAAAAAGGAAGAGATTGTAAGAGCACATATTATGAGCTGATGTTGATGTTGATCAAGAACTACGCTGAGAGCAATAAAGTGGAACTGAGAAGAAAGACCAAGACACATCAGTGAAGAACTTATGTGGTTTTGGGAGTGTAGACTTTACTTGGTATGAGAAAGCTGCACGATGTTGCTAGAACAGGCTCGAAGCTATTCTAATCGGAAAAATTATCAGCGAATGATAGTAGCTGACGTGGACTCGAGAGCTAACTAAATTAGTGACGTGGAGGATCAACTGATGGGCCTTGGAAAGCTCGTGGATCTAAACTAGGGTTTTGATCTTGGAGAGTATAAATAGAACTAGGTGGTGACAGAAAAACTCACGTACCTAGGGTTCTATTGTGAGAGGCACACATGTGTGTGGGTGGTGTCGTCCCACCAGACAAGATGCGTTATGTTAGTGGTTGTGGTGGAGCTATACTCGTCCGTAAAGACAATGAGTGGTAGTCTCCTTAATTCATCTAGATAAGAGTGATAGGCACGGGTGTGTGATGGATATCATTGGCAATTGTATTTTGCGTTCTTATGCTAGTGAATTGTTTCTAGACTAGGTCCCGGGGATGTAGGTTAACCGAACCCCGTTAACAAATCTCTGTGTCTTCTTGTTACTTTACGCACGTACCAATTCATTATACTCTCTTAACATACAAACGTATAGATCTAGGACAAATCCGGTTTTTCACATGTGGCTTATGTATGTATGTATTATTATTGAATCCCAAGGATCATTAACAGATTTCAAAGAGGGAAACCATCTGCAGCTTTGCCTACTAAGTTATAAATGACTTAGAAAAAACAGCTACTTAAACACATTGACCAAATTGGATACTCAATATTTTAAGAACCATCAAATAATTACCTTTTAACTTTCAAATAAATGAAGCTCGAGTGTCTAAGCTGATGGAATTCAGGATCAAAGACAGAGAACAAACGCAAGAGCGAAAAAAAAACTTCAAGAAACGAGCAAGATTCTATCTAGCTGCTCAGTTTATCGCTGTTGTTCTTTAGTTATCCGTGATGGGAGGATCTAGTTCTGATAACCTGGAGTACTAAAATGAGGATGACTATACTAAAGGCTTTCCGCCTGTGAATGGACCGGTAATGTTCTTACTCAAACCATGTACATTTATTTACCTGATTTATTAGGGAGAAGAGAAGAAAAGATTCATCTTTATGTGTTTCTTCTTGAACTTTTAAGTTTAGAAGAGATAAGATTTTGATACAGATTTTAATATAAGACAAGTTAATATGACTTTTCTCCCTGACATGGTTCTAGTGAGACAAGTGTATCCGAATCTCAGGCATGTCCATAGAACCGATTTGCTAACTCGTTTGTGACCAAAATCCGAGTAACCAGATCCCAAACTGGAAGTCTTACTGAACTAACTCTATGTGTCTTAATAATACACATATTGCCATCCTTCTAAACTATCTTTTGATAGCAGATGATACAGCTCCCAGGGCTGAACTAACCTAAAATCCAAAACTTCTTTAACCCAAAGGAACAATGAATCAATAAATAAATGAGAAGTTGAGAATGCAAAAGTTTACATCCCGGTTTGCTCTGGCATGGTGTCCTCTGGATGGCTAACGAGCTTCGAGTGTTCATCAGCCGAGCTAATGGAAAACTCAGCAAGTGAGCTCACTGCAACCGACATTCCATGGAAGAGTACTTTAACTGCAATCTCAGCTAGTTTCTCAGCAGTCATCATCTTCTCTTCTTCCACCTTATCAGCTTCAACAAGCTCCATGCTCTCTGGTCCTGAGTACTTCCTCGAACCATCTGTTACCGGAGATGGGTCTTCTCTAAGCTGCCGAGCATAGATTGCACCCATCCCAGAGGCAAAGAAATCGAGTTTTTCTAGTACTGGCTTCTCATTCAACCCGTTGAGAAACCTTGACCATTGGATGCAGACTTCATAGATAGGGTGAGGACAAGACGTTAATCTGACTTTCTCTGGGTCAGGGTCACATCTGAAACATCTGAGTAACCAGCCGGTTAAAGACAGCACGTAGGATCTCTGGGATATGATCCATGCTTGGAAGCAGGCTCTCCAGTTTCGAAGCTGAGCCACGAGATTCAATGCCGATCGAGCTAATCTTTGAGAGTTTATCTCCGGTAGTGAAGTCTGTTGTTGCTTCTTGTGACGCTTAGAAGGCGTGGTTGCAAGTAAAAGCTTGGCTTCGTCCAATGTTCGCTTCTGTATCTGGTGACACTCTGCCATCACTTTCCACATCTGAGCTAATCTGTAAAATGCCATTATCAATGTTCTTATCAGTCAAAGAGAAACTTGTGTTTTGGGGAACCAGAAGAAAAGATGTTTTGGCATACCCTTGAAGAAGCTCAAGAAGTTGCGGAAGCAGTTCTTGGTCGCGAAGAGTCTCAATTCTTTCGGAGATAGACTCGATTGAGTGTATAGAGACCTTGATCTGAGTGTGTAGATCTCTGATTATAGTTCTTGTTTTATCAACTGCAGAAGAGTCGGCTCCTTTCACATCCTGATTCCTCAGCACCAAACATTTCTTCTCATATGCAATCCGTATCCGTTCTCCAGACTGTCACAGCATCCAAGTCGGTTAACCAGAGATAGAGAGAGTGAACTGAAATTCCTGTTAGAAGTCTCAGTTGTTACCTTAACTTCATCATAGAGTTTCTTCTCCCACGCGTATAGACGGTCCAATGTTGATTGATGACTACCTGAGAGCATACAAGATTCTTCTGAAAAATCACTGCTGGTTTCAAATTCACTCGCCCTGGAACCTCCAGAAGAGCTGATCAAGAATCTTGATGAGGAAGAAGATCTTGATGAGCCGCCCGAGCGGAACAAAGCTACTGGGTTCAGCATTTTCATGACTGCAATAAGAAGATTCAGAACCACATCCATTTTATATCTAATTAGAAACAAATAAGATTATAATTTTACCGCTGAGTTCAATGGAAGATGTGTATTGAGCTTGACTAGCTTCCAACAGACTTGAGACATCTTTACCAGCGGTACATATGATCGCAAACTGATCTTCAAGATCTTTAATAACTTCTGCCATGCTCGTCGGTCTTCGATTCAAGTACACAGTGAAGCCAGGTGTATCTTCTTTTGCATCATCTGTGGTAACTCCAACTCCAACAACATGCCCTGTAGTTCCTCCTCTGGACACTTCAGTGCTTCCCCGTTCTTGAGTTCTAATGCAGTTCTTGTCCCCCGCATTCTCAGTCTCGCATCCACTGGCTGTGAACTCCTCATTATCATCTTTTACTTTATCTTCTTGATCCATTTTATCCCCATTACAATCTTCTGTTGCTTTCATGTTATGATGATGCTCAAACATTACATATTCATCTTCTTCAAGATCTGGAATCCCTTCTTCCTCCCGAACTCGCCTCAGCCGTCTCATCTCATCATCCATACCACTTTGGTTATCATAACTGTATCCGTAATGATCCAATGACGAGAATGGATTCCAAAAGAAATCCCACTGAGAGTTCTGTGGCGAAGGAGGCAGTATATTGTGACTACCTAATCCCGGACTATGCTGAGGTGAGTTCACCATGTTCATGTTCATGTTCATCCCAAAGAAACTATCTGCTCCATAACTCTCAACCTGGAAAGTCTCAGGTGACATAAGAGGCTTTTCTTCAACTCGAACAGGTCTGCTTCCACCAGCCATCAAGTAATTGACATTCAAATTCGACTCAGCCTCGCTCTGAATCATTTTTGAAGGAGGAGATATCTCGATGAAACCTGAGCTGCTCATTCTCTTCACTGGAGTGACAAATGTGTCCAACAAGAACTCGTGTGGCTCATCTCCTTCGATATATTCACGAAGAGCATCTGAAACTCTTCTCAGAGACTGGATATAAGCAATGTGGCCAGAAGCAAACCCAGTCCTATGTCCCACTGCTTGTTTGATGAAACGTTTCCTATCTTTGCAGATCTGAACAGCTTCATCGTCATCAAACTTTGAATGAGAACATCCCATTTCTCTCTAAAGTTGTTATGTTAGCTTTCAATTCCAAAGCTCAAGAACTCACATAAAAGTGTTGGAGAAACTGCAAAACTAAGAACAAGAAATCAGATTTTTAACATGTAATGTAACTAAACGCTTGAAACAGTTGAAAAAAAGCAACATAGCATTGATTAATAGAGAGAGAGAGAGATATAACGTTTCTCTTATGTCTCAGATTCTTGTTTTTTGCTTAATTTGAAAGAAACAAGACTATTATTTTTGTCTTAAACTATGATTTGTGAGCGTTCTTGAGAGTCGAAACTCCTCATTTTGTGTCCTTCAATGGATATTATTCACAATCAGACGCAAGATATAAAATGCCAAATTAATCTTGAAAGCAAAATGAATGAAGCCAAGAACTTAAAGCGTTATGAGCCTTTGAAGGAGCAAAAATGAGTAGAAAATCTAAAACCCTTTACACATTTGTTTAACCTTTTCTTCATAAAGAAAAGTAAAATCAACGAAGTGAGGGACCCAAATCGGAAAGAAAAAAAAAGTTTAGATTTTTGGAAGACAGAGAGAGAAGACAAAACCTTTCAGGTGTTATTGGTCAATCAGAAGAAGCTTGTGGAGCGTGAAGAAGGAGAGAGTGAACAACGGTCAAATATTTGTGAGTAGGAGTGTGATGAGTAAAGAAGGTGAAGAAGAAGACACAACAGATAAAATCATAAAATTATTTATTATTTTATCGAACAAATGAAAATACGGATTTATGACTTACTGTTATTATCAACCTCGTTTGTAACGTTTATTTTCGGTTTTGCCACTGTCCTTGCATTGGTTAAATCCCAACTCTCAATGTGATTGGTCTTTCATATTTTGACAGCAGGCTCAATGAGTCAATGGTTTTGTCTTTTTGTTTCACATTTATTTATTTTTCATGTTCCCTTTTTTATTTATTGTGGCGTTAGGATATGCAAATTTTGTTTTATTTATCTGTGATTTTTCTTTTACTAAAAACGTTACTACTACACACAACTTTTTGTTTATTTTATTACTTCATAAACTTTGTTTTAGGCGTTACACAGACATACCTTTGTTTAGTTCTTTTTCTAACCTTCAAGTTCTTAACCTTCGTAATAAAAATTATTTTTAAATGGTTCTGACGCATAAAAAAAATGAAAATATTTTTTATTCCTTTGCTTAAGAAATTGATTCAATTCTCATGAATCTTTTAGCGAAGAGGTAGTAATAGTATGAAGGTGGCCTACCAACAAGGATTTGGTTTGTCCCATCTTAAAAAGATTGGAAAAGGACTAAAAATAATATTTGTCTAATAAAAATTATAAAATGTTGTTACACAACAAGTGTGGGTAGTTTTGTAAATTCAGAGCTTCTCCGGTCAGAGTATGGGGGCCCAATAGATAAATAATTAGGTGCCTCGGTAGGTAGCAGGGTTTTCTCATGGCTACGCTTTGATATGTTACTTAATTACGAAAGCTGCCATTAGAATCACAACTCATTTAGGGCCTAAAGCTATTTTGGTTGAGCATTACATGTAACCATTTTATGGCCCAATAGGATCGACTTCAAATATCATATATTATTAGTAACGTATCTGATTGCCGACCAAAAAAGAAAAAAATTAGTAACTTATCTGATTATATAAAGCTGAAATACATTAATAACAAATTTTGATTAAATTTTCATCTTTCAAAAGGAAAATATATTTTATTATTTTTTTTTGTTTAAAACATTAGTTATATAGGTTTTGAATTGTTTTTTCTTATGAATAAAATATAATCTAGTGTAAGTAATTAAAATGATTATTATCCTTTGACCTTTGTCAATTAATATATATTTCAATTAAATTAAATTAATATAAATCTTAATTTTGAAATATATAGAAGATGACATGTCAAACTATAATTTAATATATATTTCCTTACAGAGACTGAATAACTAATTTCCCTCGAAAGTATCTCTTGTCCAAAACCTTACACGCAACGATGGTGGAAGGTGAAGAGACGAAGAAGATGAATATACAGACTAGCTACTTCGACGTCGTCGGAATCTGCTGTTCATCGGAGGTTTCTATCGTCGGAGACGTTCTCCGTCCACTTGACGGCGTCAATGAATTCTCCGTCATCGTCCCTTCTAGAACTGTCATCGTTGTCCACGACACTTTCTTGATTTCTCCGCTTCAAATCGGTAAATAACTAAATTATTATTCTTTCAATCATTGATCCATCGATGAGGCCAAAGTTTTTTTTTTTTCTTCTTAAAAGTCAATTAAACTCTTTTTTGTTGTTGTTGTGTGGATTATAAAGTTGTGGGTAAAATTGATTTCTTGACAGTGGAGGCACTGAATCAAGCAAGACTAGAAGCAAGTGTGAGACCATACGGAGAGACAAGCTTAAAGAGTCAACGGCCAAGTCCTTTTGCAATAGTTTCTGGTGTATTGCTTGCTCTCTCTTTCTTCAAATACTTCTATAGTCTTCTTGAATGGCTCGCAATTTTTGCCGTGATGGCCGGAGTTTTCCCCATCCTTGTCAAATCTGTTGCTTCGGTCACAAGGTTCAGGCTTGACATCAACACTCTCACTCTAATTGCTGGTAAAAAAGATAAATCATTTCACTTTTAAGTTTTGTTTGATGGTGGAATGGTCTGAAAAAGAGTTTATATTGGTGAGGTAATGCATCTCATTTTGTTCGACAGTGATAGCAACGCTATGTATGCAAGATTTCACAGAAGCTGCCACAATTGTGTTTCTATTCTCAGTTGCAGACTGGCTTGAGTCAAGTGCTGCTCAAAAGGTTAGTTTTTGTATGTTCCTATTACACTTTCATAGAAACAGTCATAGCAATACACAAAATGAAAAGCATTAGTTTTGCATTTATTAGTTGTAATTGTTCTGAAGTAACTACTGTTTACAGGCAAGCACAGTGATGTCATCGCTGATGAGCTTAGCACCACGAAAGGCAGTGATAGCAGAAACTGGACAAGAGGTCGATGTAGATGAGGTTAGAATCAACACAGTTGTTTCAGTGAAAGCTGGAGAAAGTATACCGATCGATGGAGTTGTGGTGGATGGAAGCTGTGATGTGGATGAGAAAACATTGACAGGAGAGTCCTTCCCTGTCTCCAAACAAAGAGAATCAACTGTTTTGGCTGCAACTATAAATCTTAATGGTACAAAACAAAATCCTTGTCTTGGTCTTCATATATATATATATATGATCCTAAATTTTCAGCTCATTGCCACAATTTGTGTATTCTTAAGGTTATATAAAGGTGAAAACTACAGCTCTAGCTCAAGACTGTGTGGTTGCTAAAATGACTAAGCTTGTACAAGAAGCACAGAAAAGCCAAACCAAAACTCAAAGGTTTATAGACAAATGTTCTCGCTATTACACTCCAGGTCAGGAATCAAGAATCATATACAATCTTCATTCTCATTTTAAAACATGATGTGATGAGTGTCATAGATCATGATCCCGGTTTAAAAGAGGAGAATGAAATTTGATTCCATTTTTTTGTTGTTGTTTTTTCAGCTGTTGTTATATTAGCAGCATGTTTTGCTGTAATCCCGGCTTTGTTAAAGGTTCACAACCTCAGCCATTGGTTTCACTTAGCACTCGTAGTGTTAGTAAGCGGTTGTCCATGTGGTCTTATCTTATCCACACCTGTTGCTACCTTTTGTGCTCTCACTAAGGCAGCCACATCTGGGTTTCTGATCAAAACTGGTGATTGTCTAGAGACCCTGGCAAAGATCAAGATTGCTGCTTTTGACAAAACAGGAACTATTACAAAGGCTGAGTTCATGGTCTCGGATTTTATGTCTCTTTCTCACAATATCAATCTGCACAACTTGCTTTACTGGTAAGTATGTTTGTAGTTGTCCGATCAGAATTAGCCATTTTAGGGTGTATGGGATTATATGGATGGTTAGAAACTTTTGACACGTTTTCATAGGGTCTCGAGCATCGAGAGCAAATCAAGTCATCCGATGGCAGCGGCGCTTATTGACTATGCAAGATCAATTTCTGTTGAGCCTAAGCCTGATGTAGTCGAGAACTTTCAAAACTTTCCAGGAGAAGGAGTTTATGGGAGAATAGATGGTCAAGATATCTACATTGGAAACAAAAGAATTGCACAGAGAGCTGGATGCTTAACAGGTCTCAGAACTTTTCAATTGAAGTTACATTCGTTTTTTTGAGAAGTCCCTAGTATTGTTCTTGTTCTTCATGTATCTAACCTTTGCAAGATCTCTTCTTTGTGGATGTTACATAAAGTTCCAGATATTGAAGCTAATATGAAGCGGGGTAAGACCATTGGTTACATATACATTGGAGCAAAACTGGCCGGAAGTTTTAACCTTTTGGACGGTTGTAGATATGGGGTTACTCAAGCTCTCAAGGAACTCAAGTCCTTAGGAATCAAAACTGCAATGCTCACAGGAGATAACGTAGATGCAGCCATGTCTACTCAAGAACAGGTGAAGCAGAGTCGTTATCTAACCATTCCCCTGTCTCTATTTTTGTGAGTCATATAATCAGTGAGTTATATTTTTGACAGTTAGGGAATGCTTTGGATATTGTTCACTCTGAACTTCTTCCACAAGACAAAGCAAGAATCATCGATGAGTTCAAGAGTCAAGGGCCTACAATGATGGTAGGAGACGGGCTTAACGATGCACCGGCCTTAGCTAAAGCAGACATTGGCATTTCAATGGGGATCTCAGGGTCAGCACTTGCAACAGAGACAGGAGACATCGTTCTTATGTCAAACGATATAAGGAAGATCCCGAAAGGGATGAGACTAGCAAAAAGAAGTCATAAGAAAGTGATTGAGAATGTGGTTTTGTCTGTGAGTATAAAAGGAGCAATCATGGTGCTTGGTTTTGCAGGTTACCCTCTGGTTTGGGCAGCTGTTCTTGCAGATGCAGGAACTTGTTTGCTTGTGATAATCAATAGTATGATGCTTCTACGTGATGAGCGTGAAGCCGTGTCTACATGTTACCGTGCTTCCCCTTCTTCTCCTCCTTCACCGGTGAAGCTTGAGGAGGATGAATCAGAGGATCTAGAAGTTGGCTTACTGCAGAAGAGTGAGGAGACAAGTAAAAAGAGTTGTTGCTCTGGTTGTTGTAGTGGCCCTAGGGACAATCAACAAAAGTGAAACCTTTCTTCTGATTTAGAGGGTTCTATGTGTAAACCTGTTTACAAATCAGACAGAGACCTCTTTATCGCTCTAATCAATGTCCGGTTAGTGTTAGTGAACTAAATTTGATTTGCACAGAAATTTGGAATGTTTAATTTAACCTGAAATTTAAAGTTGTAAATATATTACTTTATTTTTCGAGGTGAATACTGAATACTCTATATAAGTTTATATATTTCGTCGAATTAATTTACAATTACATAAAATAATTTTCATTCAAGCCATATATACTCCTTTATGATATTCAAATCAGCATATGAAAAGGGAATAGCTTTACGCTATACAAAACTAAAAATTCTTACGCATTATTTGTTTTATCTATATTAATTGGCAAGTATAAGAAATATTGTTTGGATGTAGAATTGAATGTTTCGTAATTTGGATGCGCTCGAGATTTGGAAACGAGTATGAAACTCCCAACGTGACTTAATTTTCTAAAAAAAAGTTTACTTTTAAAATATGATAGTTTTTAACATAACTCAAATTCCGTCCAAAAACATTCGGTAAAATATATTTTTGTAGGTTTATGAAAATAAAAGAAAACGAGCGATGTGTATGACCGACCATATAAATAAGCAGAGACCTATCACAAATCATTGTGTCTTTGACGAGTGCTAAACCCCACATTACTTTATTTCCTACAGTGAGTGTCACATTCAAAGTTTGACTAATATGAATTGTCACCACCAATAAGAAGAATATATGTGAAAATTGGGCTCCCTTTTATAATTTAGTTGAAACTACATCATTTTGTTATCGAAAATAAAATACATCAAATTGGGTCCGTTACTTCGGTTGATATATATACTTATGGCTCATCTTGATCGCCATTAGTCACTTGCCTTTTACTATTTGGTTAAAAACTAAAATTGAATTATTATTGATTTTGGGTCTAACTTCGTCTTTTATTAGGTTTTGAGTTTTGACAATGAAAATAACCTTCCGCAAGTTATTTCTACGTCTAAATGATCTTTGGAATGTATAGGTAGAAGCTATTATACCGGAGAAAATCTAAAAAAATCCCTTTAAATCAATAAACACTACTAAAAATATACTTCCAGTCCTAACGTGGACTAATTATATAAGTGAACGAAAAAAAATATACACACTAAGTTAGAATAATTATTAACATTTTCAATGGTATTCGTTTACTTATGGTGTTTAGAATCTGTTTCTCAATATATGATATTGTGGCCTTCTGAGTCATTTACAATCACAATGCACTTACCATTGTTGTCTTACATTCCACATGAATAGATTTTCTTAATGTTTGTCTCAGAACATATTTGTCTTATTGGTAAGTTATATTATAGCAGGTAATTAATTTTTTGGTCATCTACAAAGTAATTTTGCTGGGAAAAGGGCTCTAGAAAATACTTTAGCAATTCGAAGGAAGTAGAAAACTTTACTCGACTGATTATGACTTGTTGATATGGAATCACAAACCGAATATTCCTCGTATATTCTTTATCTATAGTATCAAATAAACAGTTCTCTTGTTAATCATTCAGAATCACATATTTTAGTTGAGCACTCCTATAACCCTATTTGTCAATATTATACTTCAGCACTCCTACTGTTGTTCACTTTCCTCATGAAGGTCCAATCATATATTAATAATTCATTGAGAATGTAGATTGAAGTGTAAATCACAAAAGTAATTTATCTTTAAGAGTATGATGATATCTATGTAACTGGAGATGTTAGAACAGTTCTGAATTACAAGGGTTGATCATGAACCAAAAAATATTGTGTAAAATTTGTCACTTTAAAAAGTATGCAATGCGGTTTAATGACTTACAAAAATTTCAATGATTTTCTTTTGTTAGAACATTACCACACCAGCTGGAGGCAGGAGTTACCGCGTACAAGTGCTGCATGACAAAAAGTGAAGAAAATTTATATGATAATATGATTGATTATATATATAGATGTTATATGAAGGTATTGTTTCAATCAGTTACGAAATACGAATTCTGCTATTCTTAAGAAATTGTTTAATTAATGTGGATTCCACCAAAACATTATCTAGCTAGTTTATTAAAAAATACTATGGAGTAATAAATAATGTAGTTGCCATATTTGTCAAAAAGACAACAAAGATTGCATGGGACAAAGAGCTATATGATCATAGAGGAATATATGTATATATTGGCTTGCTTACTTACAGTTTGATCCTTGCTATTGTGGGATGCTGACATATGCCCACTAACCTCTTTGTGTTCCATTATTATGACTTGTGCTGATTATACACTTATATTTTGCTTCATCATTTTTTTATTGTGGGTTATATAACATTTTTCTAATTTCATTAATATTATTTCGGGGTCATTATATTAGAAGATAAATCATCCGCAAAAAGAAGATGGTTAATGTCTATTCGAGAACAAGCAGTGGATCATGAGAGTCTATCGAACATCCACAAATGTTTCTGGTCTCCTCGATTTTTCCCAAAGATTATTTACTCCAATATTAAATGTTATTATTGCATATTTTGCACCAATTATAAGCAAATGATATGCCTTTTTTTTTAGGAAAAAAAAAGATATGCCTTTTCTTTAGGAAATTGGAAAAGTTGAGATAAGATCATTGGGGAACCATTTAATGAATAGTTAAAGGAGATTAATTGCCAAATAGACCTGATTTAATTTGGGTTTTTTTTATGTCCTACCATATTTTTTAATTTTAAACCACCATTCATTACCTTCCAAAATTCATATGTCAAGACTCTCGAGCATGTTTTTAACCCTACTAAAATGGTTGGCATTAAAAATCATTCTTAAATAAAAACTAGCCCATTGATTATTAAGTATTAACACAAAAACTAGGTCATTGGTTAGAACGAAAAGATTGGAGAAAATGTGGGGAAAAGAATTACTCCATATTTCAACGTAAAAGCTTGAGCATCTTAATTTTTAGACTTTTTCATATCCACTTTATTAGTTTTTGTCAAAAACCCTACAATATTTATTGATCAATAATACGTAGCCATCAACATTCTATAATCCAAATAGATCTCCATATTAGTGCATCATTAATACATACCCACCATATAATGCATATTCGCCAACTAACCTTTTCAAAAGACTAAACAAGCTCGTATAGAGGTAACTTGTAGAATAGTATTACGTCAATCTGAAATTGAGTTCTTCATCTTTGGAAGGAAGACAAAAATATATACATAGTACAATTCTATGAGAAATATTTCCGGATGTAGATTAGAAGTTATTGAAGAAAAAATTTCACAGATGTATTTAGAAAATTTGCTAGTGTTTATGTATCATTATATTTTCTTTCATAGTTTATATTCCATACCAAAAATTATTGATAATATTTAAACAATATAATATAGTTTTAAATTTAAAAAACGGATAAAGGTAAAGGTACTATTCTGAGAAAAAGTTCCGAAGTTTCGGGAACTAATATTTTAATGTATCAGGTGGTAGAACAAATATAAGTAGAATGACTTATCGCAACACAAAAGAAGGATATCTATCATTGCAATTCATATTTCAATTAATATTCCCTTTCCCACTAGACATGTTTAATATGTGTGTTTATAATATCTATTTTGTATTTGGCTCATTTACATTGGCTTTTACTTTGATATATATTTTATATAAAAGGAAAGCAAGTTGTTTTGGACATTGGGAGATTCCTCCACTACTCGAAAACCTTTTGAAAAGATAGTGGAGGTGTGCTGCTTAAATTATTTCTAGTCTCTTTTATTAGTCTATATACGCAAATTATTTTTAGTCTTTAAGATCTCAAAGGGACATATATATGTAAATTATCAGCAATATAAGATACGCGTAAAAAAGAAATACAAGTTAGGTTTGTGGTTTAACAAAAAAAAAAAAAAAAAGTTAGGCCTGTGGGCAATAGGAAAGGAAAAATGTTTGGCAATCTTTGGTTGTACAATGGTAGAAGGTGTTAACAGCCATTAGGAAAGGAAATATTATGGTTTTTGTAAAACAAATTTGGTATCCAAACATTTATGAAATTTTAACCTTTATTTCTTCAGCCGTTGATAATTCATATATAAAACAATCTTACGTTATATTGTATGATTGATTGTCGCGAAATGATTATTATAAGTATCCCAAAAAAAAACAAAAATCTCATCAGATTATAATAGATCAAGCATACATATTTCATCAACATTTCACCACAATATATTGTGACCTATCATTGTTCTTCATGTTATCACTTATCTCGGCCACGAGAAGTCCGGCGTTGGCTCCACCATTGTTCTAAGTCGTGATCGTATGGAATTGTCGACCTCTCTACGTATACCAAAGAGTGTCATATGTCTAATTTAATATACACATGACATAACTGTATTGCTATCTAATGTATTGGACTCTGTTTGTTGACATCGTTTTGAACGATGGTATGATAACAAGAATTTTAGTTTGGCAAAGGATTTATAGAAAGAATGCAGGGACATACAGTATAATGTTCATCCATAAGTTTTATGTAGAGTGATCACTGAGAAATCTTTTTTAGTACACTTATGAGTGAGAAGAAAGTATTTATAATATAACTTGTGGTTGTAAACTTGTAGGATTAGTTGATAAATCTTACAAAATTCTAGGGTTAGAAAAATAACCATCCAATTGGGCGGGAGTATATGTCATTTTCTATCAGTAGAGATAGAAATACATGTATGCTTAAGACTTTTGTATAAGCCTCATGAAAACATTCTAGAATTAGATGTATTTAACAGAGTTTTATTATGGTTACTAAGAAATATGTGCGAGTGAAGATAAAAAAAAAATTGAGAAAAAATGTACTAATAATCTGTGGGATTTTAAAAAATGGTGAACTAATCGACGTACGTATAGAGCGACCTACATATTTGTGGCCGGGGGATCGTGACAATGGTAATTAGAAGTTGCTGCGGTATTACAAATTGGGTGTTAGACACCTATTTCACGCGTGCTATTAAACAGAACCTCTCAAGAGACTAAACAAAGCGAGTATCACTTGGGAAATTTTTGTGAGAATCGACAACACAAATCACAAAGTGAAAAAGAAAATGTTGACGACAATACTTGCAGTCCGAATAATGACAATAAAAACCAATAATGGCAGATCTGGTGGGAAATGAGTTTTGATTTTTTTCTGATTCTCTAGCTTTATGTTTTTGATTTTTGTGTCAACCTTTCACGAAATTCATTTTCTTTAAAAAATTGAAGATTTTGCGCACACACAAAAAAAAAAAAAAAAGTTCATAAACTCAATCCAAATATCAAAGATTATGATAATTATGATCATGACTATCTTCACAATTATATTGACGACGACGAAACAATGATATGAACTGATGAACAGTAATGTTGTTACTGTAACAAATCTGCAAGTTGCATTGTGGGCTATACATCTGGAACAATTATACGTTTATCTTTACTATTTTTTAATAAAACAGTGACATTTAAAACTTAACGTAATTTAACAAAAAAAAAAAGGTTCTAAGTAACGAACATCATTAAATCGCAAGCAGACAACAAAATATTTTGATAATTTTATGTTTGACAAACAAAATTATGTTTGATCATTAACTTATTTTTGTTAACCAATCACAATATTCTACGAACACACTCGTTTCCGTACGTTATATCAGTCATATAATTCGCTAAATTTTATGTTTACCCACTTTTTTGAAAATTTCTCACTCGTACACGTATTTGCTGCATATAAACCAATTGGGTCTTATAAAACATGTGCATTACAAGGTTTTGTAACTAATGAAGCATACGAAAATTAAGCAAAAAAAATGTAAGAATATAATAATAAATTATTCCAAATGAGGAATCACACATGGATTCCATTCTATGACATTGTACTGGTGGATTCTTCACTATATTTTGTAGTACACCTTTGTTCTCTTGTCTCTCATGTACAAGATTAAAAACCTCTTCCCCTAACAAGCCCTATTTTGTTATATATATACTTCTCAGATAACGAAAAGTTTTCTATCAATAACTTACCATCATGTGGTCAGATGAAATATATTAACACATGAATTATACCAGCCAACGAGTTGCAAGAATATGTTACGACTACCAAAAACTATTTAAACCAACTTAATGCTTTCTTTTTTTCCAATTATATTAAAGTGATTGATAGTTTCTGTAAAAGTGTTTTGCCTAAAGCAATAATTTCATCTTTCCACACATGTATACCCAAAATAAAATCAGGCAGTACAAATCATATAGAATCCTTCAAGATACAAATCTCCAACAGTATTTTATGTCAGGATAAAATCGAATTTCACCTTTTTAGTATACATACATACATTTAAAAAATAAAAATTAGATGGGAAGGTTAAGAGAATAGGAATCTCAAAGAAGCAGCATCCTACCACAGTACTTTGGAATTTACATTATTAAGATAATATATTCGAGGATTCTTTACAAGTAAGATAAAAATTTAATTTTTTGGTCGGAACTCAGAACAAATTAAATTAAATTTTGGAAAGAATATAATGATGGACCTATAGCTATGGTAAGGAAGTAAACTAAACCCACCAATGATCATTAATCCCACTTTATAACACATTTCCCTATATAAAGCAACCGCCACTCTCATCCTCTTTCACCTTCAAATCATCATCATCATTACATCAAAACCAAAAAAAAAAAAACCAATCCTCTTCTCTCTTCTGGCTAATTAATAAAGCATCTAAACCGAACCAAACCGGTTCGGTCATTGTTCTCTGTCCATCTGCTAGCTCTGTCTCTATCGCCGGTATTCTTCTTCACATAGATTTCATGACGGCTTCGAAACCCTCTTCCTCTTTCTCTCTCTCTCTCTCGCTCGCATTGTTTTCGTGACTGTTCATATTCTCTCTCTCGCATTAACCAATTTGAATCATTTACATAAGATTTTTTTCTTCTAAACTTCTAATGCTAGAGAAGCTCCTCAATGAGTATTTTGATAATTTCCAATGATTTTTCATTTTTTAAATGTCAGAGTTTCGACAACTCAATACCCATGCCCGAAAATTAAAATCCTTTTTTTTTTACGCCAAGTGTAGAGTGAACTACACGACAACGTTATCATTCATACCCATCTTCTTTTAGACATTTCCTTCAAACACGTTACATGCATATCTTGTTATTTTCTTGCTTCTCTTCCTTTAAAATCGTGTTAGGCAATTAAACATAAACCCACCTTTTTGTTTCCTGTTTTTTGCAGAATCCTAAACAACAATGGCGTTGAAGAACGAGAAGAAGATGACCAAGAGTTACTTTGACGTTCTTGGAATTTGCTGTACATCGGAGGTTCCATTGATTGAGAATATCCTCAAATCCATGGATGGTGTCAAAGAATACTCTGTAATTGTTCCGTCAAGAACCGTCATCGTCGTCCACGACACTCTCATCATCTCCCAGTTCCAAATCGGTAAAGCTTTTTTTTCCTTCTCTGTGGCTAATTTAATAGTAAAACTTTTTCGCGTCGCTGCTGTTGCAAAACGCAAACGTCATTTTCAGAAGATTAATATAAATACATAATTTTGATTCAATAAAAGAATTTGTCTATTCTTAGGTTGTGAAACTAAAATTTTAGGCAGTTTACTTAACACTTTAAAAAATATTAAATATCTTCGAAATATTTGTTTTTGTTCTGTTTCGTGTCCAGACAATAACTAAATGTAATAACAATGTGAGTTTTTACTCTTTTTCAAAAAAAAAAAAAGTGAGTTTTTACGTAACGCAACATCATTCACATGATTAACGTTTATAAATTTTCCTTTTAAAAATTTCTAATTTGTTTTTGTCCATTGGTTTGGTGGTGGATTAAAAAAAAAAAACAATGCTCTAATTATTGAACCAAAAATATTAATAAAATATCGTGGTTGCAGTTAAAGCACTAAACCAAGCACGATTAGAAGCAAATGTGAGGGTAACCGGAGAAACGAAATTCAAGAATAAATGGCCAAGTCCCTTTGCGGTGGTTTCCGGCGTGCTTCTCCTCCTCTCCTTCTTCAAATATCTTTACTCTCCCTTCCGTTGGCTAGCTGTCGCAGCCGTAGTAGCTGGTATTTATCCGATACTCGCCAAAGCTTTAGCTTCCCTTGCAAGGTTTAGAATCGACATCAACATTCTTGTTGTTATAACCGGTAATGTTTTACATTTTTCTCTTTTCTCTTTTCAAGCTAAAATTCGGATATGTTTTGGGGATTTACTCTCCAATTTATATGATATGGATCACATTTCTCACATTATTAATTAAGGTGATTATTAAAAATACTAATGGTGATAGTATATGTGTCAATATAAAGTTGTGATGGGTCAGGTCATTTTAGAAATATTTCTGGTCAACACAAAGCAATTGTTCTCTAGGTTTTTTTTTGTGTCTTTTCCTCTGCATTTGCCCTTCTTTATACTACTTTGAGACCAAAAGAGAAATGGGAAAGAAAAAAAATAAAGCTGCTTTCTTTCGAACTTAACACTCTAAAAAAACATTTAAAACATTTTTCGTTAGAAAATGTTTATAACTTTTTGGTAAAGGAATTTTCCAAAGAAAACAGAATTGATAAATGTATTTCACTAACTAATTCAACAAAAACACTAGAAGATAATAATTGAGGAAAAAGATGAGTAGTATGCTTATATAGTCTTGTTCAAGAGTTATAGATCATGTTGCAGCTAAAATGTTAAGAAAAAGAAAAGATCAAATAATTACTCAAAACCGATATAAAAGCTCACTTGCGGATATACAGCTAATGATCTTCCGTTGTTTTCATCAGTGGGAGCAACAATTGGTATGCGGGATTACACAGAAGCTGCAGTAGTTGTCTTCTTATTCACAATCGCCGAATGGCTCCAATCAAGAGCTAGCTATAAGGTTTTGTGTTCTTCCATCACTTTTAATTCAGTTGTATCAAAGATTTTGTGATTGCTCAAGTATTTTTTTACATTTCAGGCAAGTGCAGTGATGCAGTCTCTTATGAGTTTAACTCCACAGAAGGCAGTGATTGCAGAGACTGGAGAAGAAGTTGAAGTAGATGAGCTCAAGATCAACACAGTTATAGCAGTCAAAGCTGGTGAAACCATACCAATTGATGGAGTTGTTGTGGATGGAAACTGTGAAGTTGATGAGAAAACCTTGACGGGTGAAGCTTTCCCTGTGCCTAAACTGAGAGATTCAACTGTTTGGGCTGGAACCATCAATCTAAATGGTATAAAAAGGCTCAAGAGCCTTCCACTTTTTTTTTATGAACTCTCTCTGTGATACTTTCAAGGTTTGATCTAACTATCTCCTCTGTTATTTTTCAAGGTTACATAACTGTGAAAACCACTGCTCTTGCTGAGGATTGTGTGGTTGCGAAGATGGCAAAGCTTGTAGAAGAAGCTCAGAACAGCAAAACCGAAACTCAGAGATTTATAGACAAATGTTCCAAGTACTATACTCCAGGTATCAGCAACTGATTTTTGGTTTTTTTTTTTTGTTCTTGATTGAGACCTCAAATTCTATTTTCCTGTATGCAGCGATCATCCTGATATCAATCTTTTTTGCGGCTATACCATTCGCATTGAAGGTTCACAACCCGAAACATTGGTTTCACTTGGCTCTAGTTGTGTTAGTCAGTGCTTGTCCTTGTGGGCTTATTCTCTCTACACCAGTAGCCACTTTCTGTGCACTCACTAAGGCAGCCACATCAGGACTTTTGATCAAAGGAGCTGATTATCTTGAGACATTAGCCAAGATCAAGATTGTTGCTTTTGACAAAACCGGGACCATCACTAGAGGCGAGTTCATCGTCATGGATTTCCAGTCACTTTCCAGTGATATAAACCTGCACAACTTGCTTTACTGGTGAAACATCTCTTCTAACCACTGTACTAAACACTTGTGGTTTTGTGGACTTGCTGAGAATTGTGGAATATGACTTCTGTCAGGGTATCAAGCGCAGAGAGCAAGTCAAGCCATCCCATGGCTGCTGCACTTGTAGACTATGCCAAATCTGTCTCTGTTGAACCTAAGCCTGAAGCGGTTGAGGATTACCAGAATTTTCCAGGAGAAGGAATATACGGGAAGATTGATGGCAAACAAGTATATATCGGTAACAAAAGGATTGCTTCCAGAGCTGGGTGTTCATCAGGTACATATCAAAATTAATAGATGAAGGTTTTTTGTCTTTCTTTAGTCTCTGATGATTCTTTGCTTTGATGTATGTATACAGTTCCAGATATCGATGCTGATACCAAAGGAGGAAAGACAGTTGGGTATGTATATGTTGGAGAAACACTGGCTGGAGTTTTCAATCTCTCAGATGCTTGTAGATCTGGTGTAACTCAAGCAATGAAAGAACTGAAATCTTTGGGGATAAAGACTGCGATGCTTACCGGAGATAATCAAGCTGCGGCCATGCATGCTCAAGAACAGGTGAACAAACAAATTTTCAGTTTGATGCTACTCCTGAAACTTAGTAATCCCACTGATGAAAACTTGAAATATTATATGAACAACAGCTAGGGAATGCTATGGATATTATTCGAGCAGAGCTTCTTCCAGAAGGTAAATCTGAAATCATCAAAGAGTTTAAGAGAGAGGGGCCAACGGGTATGGTAGGGGACGGGTTGAATGATGCACCAGCTTTAGCTACAGCGGATATTGGTATCTCGATGGGTGTTTCCGGCTCTGCACTCGCAACAGAGACCGGTAATATAATTCTGATGTCCAATGACATCAAAAGGATACCGGAGGCGATAAAGCTTGCACGTAGAGCGAAAAGGAAAGTGGTGGAGAACGTGATCATATCGATCACTATGAAAGGAGCAATTCTTGCATTGGCTTTTGCTGGTCATCCGCTGATTTGGGCAGCTGTGCTTGCTGATGTAGGAACTTGTCTGCTTGTGATCCTCAATAGCATGCTGTTGCTAAGTGATAAACAAAAAGCTGGAAACAAATGTTATAGGGAGTCTTCTTCTTCTTCCTCTGTCTTAATCGCAGAGAAACTTGAAGGTGATGCTGCTGGAGACATGGAAGCAGGTTTATTACCAAATACCAGTGGTAAGCATTGCAAGTCGGGCTGTTGTGGGAAGAAAAATAAAGAGAAAGTGATGAAATCAGCTAAAACCTGTTCAGACCATGGTCACAGTGGTTGTTGTGAGAAGAAACAAGACAATGTAAGGGTTGTGGGAAAGACGTGTTGCGCAGAACCTTGTGTTTTAGGAGAAGGCCGTGACTCGGGGTGTTATGGTGACAAGACTCAGCAACCACACCAACACCAACACCAACACCAAAACCAACATGAGGTGAAACGAAGCTGTCATAACAAGCCATCCGGCCTGGACATTGGAACTAGCTCAAAACAAGAAAGTTCTTCAACCTTCGACAATCTGGAAGGAGATGAGCAAGGGGAGGTGAAAGTGTCAGCCAAAGGTTGTTGCTCAAGTCCTGCTGATCCCGTGGTAGCTAGCTTAAAAGTGAAGAGCAATGGGCATTGCAAGTCGAACTGCTGTGAAAGTTCTAAGATGGATGATAAAGAAGAAACATGTTCTCAGGTGAAGGAGGCTTGCAAGTCTAACTGTAGCAACAGAGAGAGGAGCCACCATGGTATCAGCTGTTGCAGGACCTATGCTAAGGAGTCTTGCAGTCACCATCACCACCACACAAGGGCTGCGGCTGGCTTGGGAAGCTTAACAGAGATTGTGATTGAATAGCTTTTAGTTCTCGCTCACATCTGTACTCATAACCTTTCATCTTGCCATCATCAGAAAGGATGATGTATTGATCGAGAAACCATGTGATTCATCAAGGAAATGTGAATGATCCTTTTGAACACTTATCTTTCAATCTTCTCATGTTATCATAGACCTCAGAGATGCTTGCAAAAGGGTACAAACAGTTAAAAGTTAAAACTTATCTCAAGTAAAAAATTGGTGTGTTACCAAACACAAGTCTTCCCAAGTAGATGATCTTGATGAATCTGTTACAAGCTAATTGACAGTTAAAGAATATATGATTCTTCATCAGTTCATTGATCAGATATAATTAACAAAATATAAGATAAAACAATATAGAATGAAGGAAAAAAGAACCAAGTTTCATGATCTTATATATGGTGGGATTATATACAAAACGCTAACACAGTGGGCTGGCCAGTGTGGTATGGTGACTCTTTAAGAAATTTTGCAGACTAAACAAATCATCCCAACCCCACTCGCTATACACTAACTTCAAATGTCATTTCCTATGGTATGCTTGTCGACTAATCATCTTTTGTTGTTTTGCATAGCATGACAGCGTTTGACAATGCAGGAATAGCTTCGTAGTTCCCGTCAATGAGTCAAGCTCTTAGCTTTATCAGCTGCTTCCGACTTCATTCAAGTGGATTCACCCTTGGATTTTACAGTGTACTCTCCGACTGGTCTGTTCCAGGTTTTAAATGAACCACAAAGAACCAGACATGCTTCTTCAAGAACGTTTGTGATCTGGGAGCAAAAGAGCGCCAGTTCTTTGAAAGAAATAGCATGAATCATCTTTCGCCAGCACAAATCAGGTGAGCATGTTACCCTTTGACCTACACAGCCTTCAAGTATTCCTCGGTTCAACAGTTCATGACTTCGAGTGACCCCTTCGTTGTGATGACCCTATGAGACCATGAGCTGGTCGGATGCTCTGAAATCTCAAGTAATACAGTATCTCCACCAGACCCGTTGGAATTATTAAATTAGTCTCTTCTCCCTAAAGGCCGTCCAAAATTTTGCCTCCTTTGGATCCCATGTTGCCAAGCATCTCTATATCTATCCCCGGGCGGATCAGAATCATCAACTGAATTCTCCCTTCGAGAATTTCCATTTCTTGGAAATGTTGTTGTGCTCAGCTTCTCGTCATCTTCTGATGGTGTCCCTGACCTGGATTCGGGGTGCATATCGATGGATCTGGTTCTTGGCCCACCTGATCTGAAACCTCTAGTATTAGGTCCTTTTGGGATAAAGCTAGGTACCTTTGGAACCGGGAAATCCTTGGGAAGAGACTCCATCTCCATAAAACAGTTCCTTGCTTTGGCGTCGGTGATCAGTGCTGCCCAATCCTCACACTTCATTAGAGCAGATGCATTTCCCATGACCTGTTCAAGAAAAACGAGCCTTAGAAACTTTATCAAGAAACCAGACAGTTATCATACCAAAAAAAATGTAAATGCATCGAGAGACATCATACCCATAGAGCCCTTTTGGCCCGGGTGAGAGCAACATTCATCCGCCGGATATCAGCAACAAAGCCAACCCCATGATTGGAAGCACGCACACATGACATGATTATAACATCACGTTCTTGACCCTGAAACGCATCTACAGTATTGATATAAATCTCTTTCAGTTCATCTTGGCCCAAAGCATTTCCGAACTCGGTTTTCAGGCATTTCAACTGCAGTTTGTATGGGGTTATGACTCCAACAGAGACTTTACCCCCACCCAATGACTTCAGAGTTCTCTGTAGATGCAAGTACACCCCAACACAAAAGCGAGCTTCATCAATGTTCTCATAAGACACTGATCCACCTCTATGGGATTCTCGTCCATGGCTGATATCAAAGAAAAGGTAAGGCTTAAGAACAGAATCCTTGTAATAAATCTCATCAGGAGCAGTGGAAACACTTTCACTGTCCGTGAGGCGTCCTTGGTAGAAATATCTTGAAGGGAAATCACGTATTTGAGGATGCATCCTATATTGAACTGTTAACAACAAAGTTGGACAACCTGCTAATTGAAACCTTTCAAAGAGACTTCTACTGTATAAAAGGGTTCCAGCGGCTTTGCTAATAACTGTAGCAGGAAGCTGCTGAGGATCACCGACAAGAACACATCGTGCAGCACCAAGAGCAAGGGGAGGAAGAACTCCAACCTCACTAGCTTGGGCAGCCTCATCGATGACCACCATATCGAAGCCATGCGTAAGACGAGAAAACAGTTTACGACCACTGCTTGATACAGTTGTAAAAACAATTTCAGCCTCGTTCGCAAAACTTGCCTCAAGACTTGCGCGAGCTTCTTCAAGATTAAAATTATTACCAGCGCGAAACTTTCCCTCAACGATAAGAAGGCGAGACATTTCAACAAGATCTTTATCTCTGGCTTCAACAACAGCAGAAAGGCGCTGTAACATTGCATCTCTGGTCTGGTCTCTAACCATAAGAACATCAGGGTCAACGCCAACGGATCCCTGAGAACGGTTAGCAACGGCTGCAGCAGTAAGTTCCCTTTTAAGTCCAGCAATATCTTGAGATAGCTGAGCTTCTCGTAATCTGAGGTTGTGCATGTGTCCTAGAATTTCATCACGGGACTTGGCTAATAGCTGGTCACTTCTTCGCTCCACAGAAACTGCTTGAGCAGCTCTCGTTTGGGTATCAACACCTACTCTAGCCACATCAGGGCGATAAACTCTCATTTCCCCATCAATAAAACCGCGATCAAGGACACGTGAGAGAAGTTCATCGGTCGCAGCATTTGAAGGAGCACAAACGAGCATCCTTGGTTTAGCACACAATTTTGGCAGCGTACGAAATAGATTCTGGTCCATGTTTTGTAGAACTTCATCAATTGATCCTGACACAATATTATCTGAACTGGTCTCATTAACTTGTTTATAACTTTCAGGAGCTAATTTCTTCAGCAAGGAAGTGTAATACTGCTGATACTGAACCAAATGGATAACATTCAACATTCCCCAAACTGTGTGTGTCTTGCCTGTTCCTGGAGGGCCCTGAACAAGAGTAAATGGCCATGGATCTTCCCTCTTTACCCCACTGCTCGTACCAGCTGCAGTATGCATTGCGGCCCAATGGATTGCTGCCAACTGAGGAGCATTAAAGCTTCTATGTAAGTGGCCAGCAAAGCTAGGAGTAAAACACTCGGGCACTGTAGGAGTCTGTTCCCCGTAATTAGGAAACTGCTCTGGGCTAGGCCTGAGAATTGCATTTTGCATCTGAAGAATATATGAGTTTCACCAGCGTCAGCATAACAAGAAGCATCTATGAAATATTTGTTAGAGAAAACAAAACCAACCTGTGGGTTAAGCTGAGAAAACGCATGCAAAGCAACATATTCCCTCTGTGTGGTTGCAAGCGAACCAAGCACTGTCAGATGCCAGATCTCCTTAGGTTTAAGCTTCCGTAAAATATGATTATCGTCAATCTTGCTGGTAAAGCAAATAAAAAAAGGGGTAAGAAAGTAACAAAATGAGAGAACGGAAATAAATACTTCCAGTAAGAATGGGTAGAAAAAACTCAGCTTAAAAATCAAACATATGAAAAAGCATATACCTGCCAGAGTCATAAGTATCTCCAACATAGAAATGGAGAATTGCTCCATGAGGATCTCGAGTATCAACCGGTATATATCTCCTAATTGTACCCGCTACACGTCCAGCATCATCATGCTCTCCTTCTAAACATAAAAATGACAAAATTACAGAATATACAGAGAAGCACATGCAAGATAAAAATCAACCAGACAATCTACGAGTTCCAACCACACCTGATTCAGGCACAGGATTTGAAAGAACTGCAACATCTCCCTCCTTGAAAGCCCATTTACATTCATTTACTGAGAGAAGTATCACATCATACCATCCTAAACCAGATAAAAACAAAGGCTAGCAGTCAGGTATCAAGAGAACGGTCTGCAGAGAGTTAACATTGTTTCCCAGGCCTTTACAAATATGAATTAGGTAATAGGGCTGGTTACCTCTCTCTCTTCTTTCGATGAACTTTATTCTGACCTTCATGTATGAATTTGCCTCAGCCAATTCTTCCCATGTACTGTAAAGTTGTGCCCGGCACTCCTCGAAAAGTAGAGGTTCAAACACTCTAACATACTCATCCATGGATTCAAACCGCTCAGGAACACACTGGAGATCAGTATCCTCTAAACACAAGAAAATTTTATGCAAAAGAGTCAATTACACTATGGGTAATAAGGCAGAAAAAATAGACATATTTGGGAGAACACCGGCCATATGACAAAGTTTAAGTATCATCATCCATACAACTCAAATTTTCAAGTGCAAAGTGTTCAGAACAGACCAGAGGCATGTCAATCAAAAAGCCTACCAATATCCAATATTTACTTTCACTAATAGCCATTCAAGTTTCAGATAAGCATAAAATCATCCATTTTTTTACTTAACCAAGCTAATTAAAATTAAAGCCACCACGGCAACCTGATAAATGATATTCATCGACAATGAACCATTAAGTGCATGTCAAAGAAAATGGAGTACTAACAAAAACTAGAATTCTGTCATCTACTTTTACAAGTATGATTTAATCGTATCACCTTCCAAATCCTGTGGCCATAATGATTCTCACTGAGCCATGATTCGGGACACAGGGAACTGGCACCAGAGCAGTAGATTTTAATTGGCATAAAAGTTCCTACCTTAAATGAAGATACCTTAAATTGAAAAAGTAGGAGCACTCAAGCACACGTTCCATAAGCAGAAACACTATGTAGGACATACCTGGATGATGCCAGAACTTTTCGTTGGTCACCTCTCGTATAAGACGCTCCACGGAGGTATCTTGGTATTGGGTACTATTTGTTGCTTGCTTCTTGAACGAAGTAAATTTCTTGTTTCCAAGCTTTGAGTCTGCAGAACTTTGACTGCACAAGGAGACTTGTCTATTTGACGAATGACCACTCTTCAGCTGCCGTGAATTTATTGGCAGCTTCCATGAACCCTGCCTTGACACAGAACCTTCAGCAGAAGGTCCTGCCTCCCCATTCATTCTCCTAGTTTTACCAACCGAGCCAGATTGTGATTCACCATTAGATTCTAACTTAAGTTCAGATGTATCTGGATGTATGCCACCATTAGGAATGTCAATTGGTTTCTGATCCCGGTATACAACATGCCCTGGAATCCCGCCTCCTTGTTCAGCAGGTGGAGGACCTGCACGAGATTCTCTAACTGTACGTGTGACGATAGGTTGTGGGAAATTCTGTCTTCTAGGTGTTGTGGTCTTAATAGGACCAGCTTGCTTGACATCTTCTAGGTTGAGAAACATGGTCTGCCTGTTCCGTTTCTTTCCCAACATCGTCTCTTTCTGATGATCCATCTTTTTTTTCACAGTGGTATTTGCGCACTTCATTGCATGACTTGCTTCAACTCCTTTAGTTTCTCTCTGCCTCACCGTTAAACCCGGTTCTTGCGGACTATCTATAGATGCACTATCTTTAACACTGCTTTCTGACATATGATTGATGTTTCTCTTTTGAAGACCCGAGTTTGAGTTGATATCTAATCCTATTGTGCCATTATCTTTCTCTGTAACTTTAGAATAATCAGAACTACTATGTACATTTTCATTGGCAGGAACCTCCGACTCTGTCCATTCCCCTTCTTCTCTCTCAGGTGCTCCGGCATCATTTGGAACTATTGATGATGCAACCTTTGCTTCCTCCAATGTGTCTGGCCTTGATGATGACAATGATTCCCTAAGAGAATCCTCATCCATCTTTAGTTCAATTGAGACATCCGTATGTTGAGCAGAGATAGGGCGGACAAAAGGCTGAAAACCAGAAACTGTTGATGCGTGTGAGAACACTCGGTTGTTTACATTATCTTGGGAGGAAGATGGTGTTGCAAACAAGCCAGAGGTATTGGGATTTGCTGATGGGATAGCCTTCTGTGGCTGATTGCAGTTAACATTATCATTCCCATCATCATCTTCTGTAGGAAGTTCATTAAGATCAAATAACAATTTTCCTTCTGAAGCCATCTCGTATGTATAGTCATAAACTGTGTAAAATTCCAAGCTAGTGCAACTTAGAATAACTTAAGATGCCAGAATAACACGAACCAAAAGACGTATCCCCTCTTACGACATCAGCTTCTGCAGAGAAAGTTTTAAAACCCAAAAGAACCCACAATAAAATTGTTGCTAATATAAAGCGTGATACAGAAAACTTAAACAGCCAAACGAAAGTTCATCGGTTTCGATCGACAAACAAGAATAATTGATATATCGATTAAAATCATCTAGTGCATTACTCAGTTCGAATGTGTTCACAACCCACACACCACGTATCAACGTGAAAAAGATTCTCTCTTTCCCCTTTTTGTACTTGTGAAATTTAAAGAAGACAGCTTTTGTACTCCAATTAATAGGTAATGAACGCAAATAGGAAAGATGATAAGAAATCTTTAAATTAAACAATCTCTAAAATCGCCGCGACCTAAAAAATTCTGAAAAAAAAAAGAAACTAAAATTGAAGCCAATCACGCGCATGAACAACCATAACCCATGAATCAGCTATCAAAGACGAGATCAATGGAGCGTAGCTATAATAATAACAGATTAAAACAAACCAAAGATTGAGATCGAGCAAACGAACCAGTGACGGTGTCGGTGGGGGGGCGGCAAAAACCTCTCTAAAAGTTTTATCGGATCGCCCAAAAAATGCCCTAAGAAATCTCAATCCCAATCTCCCTCTCCGGCGAGAAAAAGGCAAAACAACAGTTCAAAACGGCGGCTGAATAATCCGAAACCAACGGCGAGGGAGGCGGATCGAAGAAGATCTGGTCTGTTCGTCGATTTCGTAGAGAGGTGTTTGACGAGAGAGAAAGAATCTGGTGGTTGAGAGACGATGAGACTCTTTCTAATCAAATTGGATCACGACCGTTGGATTAAGACCAAAGAAAACTAACCGACGGTCTAGAACAAGCGAAAAATATATATATAAAAAGTGAGAGAGTTTACAGTGAAGGAAGACCTTGTTTGTGTGATTTTGCAATTGCATACTCTATTGACGCTAAACTCCATATCTTATTTATAGGCCAGAGAGAGAGAGAGGCCAAGTTTTGTTCGCTTCTATTATTGCGTCAAAAACTAGGTTTTTATTTTATTTTATTATTTTTATTTAATTTATTATATTATATAGTTTTGTGATATTATTAACTGGTGAATTATTTATTATATTATATGGTTCTTAGATGGGCTTCTACAATGATTAAAAAAAAAAGATGAGTTTTTTAATTCAAATTACCCATGTAATTTTTTATTTTTACTATTATAGATAATCATTCAAAAAACCAGATTTGGATAATGTATTGCTGTCTAAGGTCCTCTGTGTCATATGCTTGTAATTGGGATAAAGAATAAAAAGCTTTGTTTCTATGATTATATATCAATATTTTATTCAACTGATTTCGTATGTAATTTGGGACTGTGGCAATTAAAACGCATTATTTATTCGTTGTGTCGAATATATTAGTATTATTTTTGTCACGTAACATTATGTCATATAGATAGATTTCTTAATCAGATATGTGTGTGTAAATTATTGTGGTTTTAATAAGAAGAAGTGGTGAAAACGGGGTTGGTTGAATCAGATGGTATAAAACTGAAATAATGGAATTTAGCAAGACTATGGAGCTTATTATTGGTGCTAGACATTAGAGGTTGTAGAGACTTTTAACCCTTTTTTTTCCCGGCAAATCAAATATATTATATCATAAAGAGTTTACAAAATACAAAAATATTCTCAATACAACCATTGACGCAAATAAAGGAAATTGAAACAATTTCGATGAAAGAGTGGAGAGTAACTAAGTTATTTTTAGATTTATATGCTAACAAATGAAATCTGTTTGTCCCCCTTTCACGTCTTTTTTACTGGCTATTAGTTTGCTGAGACTCCAAAATTCTTTTGATATTACCATAACTAGTAGATATAAATTCGATGTTGTTGGAGATAATCTGGATCCTATCGTTTCACTGAAACCAATATACTCGATGCTTCCGGTAGAAATCCTCTACGTTCCTTTGGAAGTCTACGTAGTCTTTTTTACCCACTGTTGCCATAATGAATGTCTTCGATGCCACCAACATATACTTGAAGGTATTTTTAACAGAACACGGCATTGGTAAAACACCGCCAAAACTTCATATATCTCATAAGAGCCAACGATGTAAGTGAGACAAAAACGAATCTCTTGAATCCGGTTGATTCGAGCAAATAGAGAAAACCAATCACATGAGATGAGATCACAGTTTGTACACCCATAGCAGATAGAAAAACAATCCCGATTCGATCTCTGAACAGTCTGATTCCTTCAAGTGAAATGATTATTCCATTGATTCCGGGGTCAAAACCCCTACCATCGGTTAAGAGGAAACAAACCTTCTACAAGTAACGAGATCAGAGCCTGATTTGGAAACGACGGATACAGTGCCTGTATCACCACCGTCGCGAGGAGGCAAATGGCAACGGTTCGAGAGTCTCGATTTGCCATTATTGACCTCTTTAACTAATGCATAACGAGAATGTATGATCCATTTTGGTATTTTATAGTAAGAAACATGTAAATATAATTTTCCTAAATGAGTTGAGGTTCATGATTCATGATACCAATGCATATAGAAACAAATAAGATTTCTTTCTTAGTTATATTTAAATGTGTTATAAAACATCTTATGGACTCATTAACCGGCCCATTAGGGTTTTATCTTTCCCTTGTATCCCGAGACTCATATATATATATTCCCTTTTCTCATTAATAAGATAGACCAGTTTACAACAAAATGGTCTATTTACAGTTTGTAAATTACACAATGAATTTTAATAGAGAGCCACGTTGATTAAAAAAAAGAGAGAAAAAATATAATATTTATAATAGTTTTGGATGGAAAAAATTGTGACTATGATATATCCCGTGCTATAACACGGACAAATTATAATCACAAAAAAATATCCAAAAATTATAAAATTAGTATATTAGAAAATTGTAATTCTTCCAAGACTTTATGAAAATTATAATATCAATTTTTATAATATGAAATCTTTGTTAGCACCTAAAAACAGAATTCTTAAAAAAAAATTGCAATCTACGTCAAATCTCTTATTTTCGGAAAATTAAATCAACATTTAATTTAATTTAATTAGTGTGTTTAACTAAATCAACAAAATCTTCACAAAATCTATTTTTAACTTTTTTTCAAAAAAACAAAAAAAAATTATTTAAAAACGAAAAATTATAAATAGTTAATTTAATATTTAATTAAATGATCTCATAATAATTAATTGACTAAAATAGCCTTAATGAGATATTTTAATTTGTTCTTATATATAATGACAATGTTATGTAATTATTAATATTTTGTAAGGTTTATTTATAAATGTACTTCCCAAATAATATATATATATAGGATATATTATCAATATTTTTTATTTAATATAAAAATCTATAGTTACCGCAAATTAATTAGTTTAAGAAAAAGTCAAGAAAATAAAAAAGGAAATTAAACAATTTATAGAAAAACACAACTATGAAACAAAAAAAGGAAATCTTAAGAAAATAGTCTGAAACTATAGACAATTACAATAATTGAACACTAAAAACAGATACTTTACATTTAAGTTTATATCCTTCCGTTTTAGTTGCAGCAACTTGAAGAGTTAGATTAAGGCTAATTACGACTTTTCAAATACGCCTAAAACAGGCGTTTTGCACAAGATATCAAAATCTATACAAAATAATTTAGGCAATTTATAGAATTTATCAAAAGTAAATGGACAGATATGTAATTATAGAAAAGATAGTAAGACCCTTTATTTGACGTGTTACGCTTTAGTCTCTGTCTCTCTCGCGACTCGCGCTCTCTCTCTGACTGTGCTAAGGTCCTCTCTGGTGCAGTCTCCAATAATGGCGTTTTTTAAGCCACTTTTGTTTCTTTTTCTTGTAACGCTCGAGATCGCTTGTTACTCTTCTTCATTCACTGCAAATGGAGAAGCTTCTTCTTCCTCAGAGAACAATGGCTGTAATAATGGACATCAAAACCATTTGCTCAACGAACTCAAAACCACCGTCACTGCTCTCCGTACGTCTCATATCACTTTTACCCTTTTCGATTTTGGTTAAGTTTTCCAGATTTTTCTCGGAAACGTTTTCAATTTTCTAGCTTTTGTGTCTATGTAAAGGTTTAGTCTTTTTGAAATTTGCTCTACGATTAGCTGAATTTTCTGGGTATTTATTCTATTTTGTTTCTGAAGAACTGTAAGGAAATGTGAAAAAAAGTTCTTTTGATTTGTTGCATTTCTTAGGAAACTTCTGGAGAAATGAGTAACGGTTCATTGGATTTTCATATGAGGTTATGTTTCGTTGTTTGGTTTCTGGAGAAATCGATTTTTTTCTTTTTTAACCTTTCTGGAAAAGGAGAGACATTTCACATTTTCAGCTTCCGTTCTGTTTCTGGAGACTACTTGTGTAACGTTTGTTTCTTTCCGATGTTGATGACTTCTTACAATTTCTCAGCTGCATCTTCATCTGGTTGCTAACTATTGAGAGGCTTTTTGTTTCTGTGTGTGTTGTTTAAAGAATCAATCATCACGGAGAAAAACCAAGAATTGCTTAGCAAGGAAGAGAAAATCCGAGGTCTGGAGTTCTATATCCGGGAGAAATCATACTTGTTTGAGAGTGAGATTGATTTTTCTCAAGTGAGATCTTCATTCATCTTCTGAGTTTGATTCATTTTCCTATACAAAGATGTAGAGGAAATTTATTTACTTTTGTTGCTTTTAATGCTTAATTTAGTCTGAGGATGCGGTGAACCATGCGAATGAAGCAGAAGAAAAGGTTTATGAGCTTCAGAAGCAGGTTGGTTTTGTAGCTTGAATTGTGTATTTCCTTTTGTTCACTACTTTAATCTAATCATTTTATAAAACTTGTGCATTGCCAGGTATTTGGACTAAAACGGGAAGTGGAATTGCAACGCAAGAGAAGGCTCGAAGTGGAAGCTGATAAAGTTGCACAACTAAGCTCAAAGATTGAAAATGTAAGAGATATGGTGTTTCTAGGATTTGATATACATATTACAAGAGCTTACTCTTCTTTTTGTTTCCTGTGGTCAGATGGATGGCAAGTGGTTCTTGTCTAAGCTTGGTGTCAACCCGAATAAAACTCAGGTAAATCTAAAAGAAGGCGCATAACATAGCACAATTTAGCGATTTAACTCTTCTAAAAAGGCCTCTTTTCCATGGTTGCAGGCATATCTAATGACCCTATGGCATCAACATTTTAGCCCAACTCTTCATATCACTCTTCAAAAGGTTTGTCTTCAATTCAAAATTAACTTGAAAGCCTTTTAAACTTCCGTCTATAGACAAGTCCTTTTTTTTTTTTACCTTCAGGTGTCGCAGAACTTTGACCAAGTCCAAAAATGGTCAGAGCCTCACATCGAAACCCTGAATTCAGTGAGTTTTGTTCTTATTGCACACTTATATACTTTTCATTTACTTGATACTGGTATCTGAGAATTCTTCCCCTTGATTTTTCAGAAATGGATTCCAAGCATCAAAGATGCGTGTGTAACATTAACCATATATCTTGAACCAAAAGTTCAATATTTAACCGATAAGTCCATCGAGGTGTTATATACGTCTAAGCAGGCTTTGACACCACATCTCATCCAAGGATTCGACGCTTCATACTACTGTCTTGAGGTTATTATATTTTCATCTGCTTCGACATTGCATAAAACATTGTGAGCATTGTCTTGTTTTTCTTAGGTAATCAGAACACACACACACCCATACACTACCCGGATTATGACCATTACGAAACCACACTTGGAGAGAGTACAAGTTGCCTTAGAGCCATATACTGAAAATGTAAGACATGGCTTTAAGAAGTTGGTTAACTCGATGAAAATCTACCATCGACAGGTATATTCATCATATTGTGTTCTACTTTTGTTGAATATAACTTAAGAGTAACACTTTGATAAGCGTCTCTCTGTCGGAACCAAGGCTCAAGAAATGCTGAAGAACAATGAGGTTACTAAACCGGTTGCTACCATGGACTTAGCTTGGGTTGGGGTATGTGTTTCTAACAATTTCCGGTCATTCAATCCATCTATAGAGTTTACAAATCATAACTTAGTCACTTTTTATTTTAATTTAAACAGGCCACAGCTTTAATTGGCTTCCCTCTTATATTCATCATCAAATTGCTTTCTGCAGTCTCCAAGTAAGCTTTGAACATCTTTCAACAATAGTCTATAACTTAACTTTAAAATAAAAAAAAATCAGTCTGTTAACTATGAAATTGAAATCTTTTGTTTGCGGGTCGAACAGTCCTAAGGGGAAGAAGAGATACAGCCATAGAAAAGAACCAGTCATAGGGTATCGCAGAGCCAAACGCCGTCATCCTCACCAATGAAACAATAGAACTATAACTTTAGGAAGATCAAAAAGGTTTTAGTGACTTGTATATATCATTGGTTTTTGGTTCCTGTTAAGACGGTTACTCAAATGAAGGAAATCTTTTTTGCAGGTGGTCTGTATATACCTTTCTGGTTTCTTAGACTCATAACAGTTTTTAGTTTTTGCTGAAGAAATTGAGCAGAGGCTGTTCTACAAAACTATGTCTCTTGACTGAGTCTCTGTAGTTGGAAATCTTGGAACAGTATTTTCAGGTTTCATAGTTTAAATTTTGATTTGGCATGTTAATGTAGTCAGGCCCAGCCCAACTGGGTTGGTACGAGTCGAACTCAAAAAAGCCTTAATTTTTTAGATTAAAATATCTTTCTCTATCTCTCTATATACAAAATTTATAACAAAAATAAATCCATTTAAAAACTAAAAAAATTGTGAAGACAAAAGGAGAGAAAGAAAAGGACAAGAGAGAGTCAATGTCTATAACTACTGTTTGTGTCTGATCCCAATTACATGTCTTTATATGTCTCTCCTTAAAAGGTCGCTTTACATTTACGCTCTTTGTTGGTTTTAGCTTTCATTTCTCTTTTTAGCTTTTCATTTATCATCTAT
This sequence comes from Boechera stricta, assembly GCA_018361395.1. Lineage (NCBI taxonomy): Eukaryota > Viridiplantae > Streptophyta > Magnoliopsida > Brassicales > Brassicaceae > Boechera > Boechera stricta. The sequence continues at coordinate 22,094,436 of CM031544.1, read as the reverse complement.
TTTATTTCATATAAATGTTGGGAAATAAACCCCGGTATTTCTTTCGGACCAGACTTGTCGGAAGTGAAAATAAAAGCGGAATAAAGCGACACCGAAAATTGATAACGGAGTTCGGCAAAAAATGCCTACGTCTCCGGAGCCGCTGCGAGACTTGTTCTTTTATTAAGAGAGATTACAATGTGTTTATAACACCCGATCCCAAAATAATAAAACCCCGAAAAATATTTGTTCTCTCACAAATATTTTTCTTTCTCTCTCTCACCTCTCTCTCTTACGCTTCTTTTGTTTTCAATTTTGGGATGCTTTATGAGGTACGTCCTACCTCTTTTTATAGAAGGTTGGAGGGGGTTGGTGAGCTCACAATGTATGACAAATGACGTTACATAATGTCAACATTTGCTGCACCTCCTTTGACAAGCATTGCACTTCTAGAAGAACACCCTTTTTGACTAACAATAAACTCCATTATTTGGGACAAAAATGTCATAGTTTATGTTTTCTAATCTCTGTTCAAAATAAAAACCCTAATATTTGAATGGAACAAACCTCTGTAGATTGAGCCCACTTGCCCAAGTTTTCCAGAAGTAACCTAGTGAGTTAAGTCCAAATCTTAATTACATTACCCACGAGTCACGATGCTAAGATAACCATGAAACATAAATGGTGTAAGACTAAGGAGTATTACATGCAAATGTGATAACCAAATATGAAGAAATAAGAGGACAATCAGATCAGATCCGGTGGTTTAGATTCAAGTGCCGAATCTGCCCTTGTAACATGCAGATATTTCTGGATTAACATAAATGGAGACACACATATTAACTATTGACAACGAGAGTCTGTGGTGTTGACAAAACAATATATACAGACACACTTCAAACTTAACCATGGTTAGTCGCACGTGCTATGTCCTCCGGTCAAATATGTTTTCATTATCATTATTATTATTTTCTTATCATCATTCCCCTTCATATTACGATTTTAGTATTATTTCAATTTTGAAATGGGAATAGTAATCCCGGATTAACTTATAATCATAATTCTTCTATAAATAAGTATTAGAAATGTTCCGTGCAATAACACGGATTGATTTTTTTTTTAAATCTGATATTATAAATTTTTATTTATAAATTATAAATTAATAAGATAAATGCTAAATATAATTAAATATATATAGATATTATCAAAATTTTAGAAAATATATTAGCAAAGATTTTATGGAACTTTTTCATAAATATAAAAGATTCTATAGAATATCTCCTATAAATATGAGTTTTTTGTATTCATAAATATAGGAATTTAATTAGTTACCATAAATATAGGATTTTAATTAGTTACCATAAATATAAGATTTTAATTAGTTACCATAAATATTTAATTTTAATTATTTACTATAAATATTTGATTTTAATTAAATGATCACATAATAACTAATGACTAAAATATCTTTAATGAGAAAATAAAATTTGTTTTTTGATGTAATGGCAATGTGATGTAAATATTTACATTTTTAATTTTTATTTATAAATGTAGTCTCCAAATAATATATAGGGGATGATAACAACTATGCAAAGTAAAAGGCTACACTACACAAGCCTTCTAAGTTAAAACTCAGAATTACTTTAAGATATGTATTAATATGATCGATTTGGTATATAAATTCACTGCTAGAAAAATATGACAAAGAAACGTTGCTAAAAAAGTGTAACAAGAAAGTCACTGTTAGAAATATGTTTCTGTGTTAAGAAAATTTAAAATTATTTGACGGAAATCACGTAAATTTGCATGAGTTTATATCACCATATTTCATAAGTGCAACAACTACATATTTAGTGTATATTCGTGTATATAATCGGATATTGAATTTTTATTTATGTATGGCCTAGATCAAACTCTTCGTATTAATGGAAAAGCTAACTCTTGCGACAAAAGAAAATACAATGACACATGCGGAAATTTATTGAGCCTTGCTATGATCGTAGTATTGGCATACATATATGTATGTATGTATGTATGTATGTATGTATATATAATTAATATCTATCTTGTTTGGATATATGGGGTACAGTTATAACATTATAGGATAATTTTTCTTTCTTTTATATATAATGCACTTAGTTTATTCTTTGCAAGTCCAATGTAAATTTCGAATTATTGCTTGTGCTTTAGCAATTAAAAATTTCAGAAAACTAACCAAAATAGATTACGGGAAATGAAGCAACATTTTAACATCTAAATATATTTAGAAACCTGGCGACTCTCTCCTTAGTAAGAGGTATATGGCCAGTACTGGACCAAGAATGTCTAAAAGAGAAACATCGTTTATACTGATTAGAGAAAGACTATTTTGATATCAACATATCACTAGATTAGAGAAAGAATTGAAAGTTGAAAAAGAAGAGGAAAAAGAAAAGGACAAAATGTCACATAAGAGTATCTTGGTCCGACCACATAAACAATATATTAATTGGTGAATTATCTCATTTAACATATTAGCTTTCTAATTACCTATGCATTTTAGATCATTTGATAAAATTGTCTTTTTTATATGTAAATTAAATAAATATATGATCAAACACAAGTTAGACGGAGAACGGAATGTTGAAGAAAAAAATGAAAGCAAAATCAATATAATAAATTAATAATATGTGCAATCTAAAATAATATGTTATAAATATATTTTTACCAACCCATATCAATGTTTTTTTTAGATATCTAAATTCAAGCTTAACAGAATAATGTGCCAATTGACTTGGGTATTTTTATTTTTATTTTGTTTCGTTTGAAGACAGTGGTATTAATAAACATGGTAAGCAACAGCAAATTGCTTACATGGTTATCAACAAAATATCGTGTTTCGTAAACAATAAGTTTTAAAAAAAAATCAATAATATTGGGATTACCAAACTGTAAAAATTAGTTTAATCAATGAACAATTAATGGCTCAGTCAAAAGAGTTAACAAGCTTACTTTGAATTGTTAATTAATTAGATGGTTCTAATCAGATTTCTAGGAGATATGTCGGAAGCACCGACGACACGTGCGGATCCGTCACGTGCGCGATGCAACTCTCTAACTCGTATGTCGATATTTTTCGTTATATATAATTTTTAAAACATTACAATTATATTTTTTATTTTTATTTTTTTCACACTCCGTATTGTCGATTTTTATGCCCGGAATCAAGGGTTTGACTTACCAAATTGTTACCTTTTTTTGGGCTTTAATTTATTACATTGTTAAAATCAGGATTAAATTTTGTTTTAAATAACTAACTAGAGAAAATAATAATACTACTAAAAGACATGTGAAAGAGTTAATGTAAGTTGAGAAAAAAAGAGATAATAATAATATATATATATTTTTAATTGTTTTTGCAGAAGAGCCCAAAGCTCTTTCCTTCATATATACGAACCCCTTTTTTCCATTGTCTTTGTGCAAAAGTGAAACTTCCTTATCCGATTCTGAAGCAGAAAATTAGCTGCGGAATCTTCAGATTCTCACCAAACCAAGATAGGTTTTATTCAGAATCTTCGCTAGTTTGTTCAGATCTGCCACTGTTTCAGGTTTGGACAATATCTTTTAATTTTGTCTCGTAATCTTTCTCTGTTTGATCAATTTCATCTTCGGTTTTTTTTTTCAATCGAGTCGGTGTTAATTTGATTTGGGTTATGTGGATGACTCTATTGTTCTATCTAACTTTCTTAGTTTATTACTGTTTATTTGTTGGGTTTTTGTTCTTACTTAAAGACCGATCTGTAATTTTTGCTTTGTCTGCTTCACAACACAATCGGTGAGCTAGCTCTTATGAAAATCTAACTAAAGTTTCGAAATTTGTGGTCTTTTATAATTTCTTATTGGATAGTTGTATTGATTTTACATATTAAAAAAAAACGTTCTTGGAGTTTTATAAATTTGTGTATTCACTGATATATTTGAGTTTTTTTCGGGAGATTTGATATTTGAAATCTTCTTTCTATCTGAAATGAACCTTTTTGTCGGTTTTTCTGGAAACTTTTTTTTTTCCGGGAAAATCTCGTTTGTTAGATAGAGTTGACTGATACAAAGGACTTAAGATTTTAAGTTGCTGTAAAAATGCATTTTGAACTTTAATTGTTTGGTTTTGTGTTGTTTTTTTTGGTTACTGGTCTGCTCAAACAAAGCTGATACATTGATTTGTTTTTGCAGCAAGACGGTGATAAATATGATAAATGTTATGAATCCAATGAAAGGTGGATCAGAGAAAGGTTTAGATCCTCAACTATGGCATGCATGTGCTGGTGGTATGGTTCGTATGCCTCCTATGAACTCTAAAGTCTTTTACTTCCCTCAAGGGCATGCCGAAAACGCTTATGATTGTGTCGATTTCGGTAATCTGCCTATTCATTCGATGGTTTTGTGTCGTGTTTTGGCTATTAAGTATATGGCTGATCCTGAATCGGACGAGGTTTTCGCTAAACTTAGGCTGATTCCTTTGAAAGAAGATGAGTATGTTGATCATGAGTATGGAGATGGCGAAGATAGTAATGGTTTCGAGAGTAATAGTGAGAAAACGCCTTCCTTTGCGAAGACTCTTACTCAATCTGATGCTAATAATGGTGGGGGATTCTCTGTTCCTCGTTATTGCGCTGAGACGATCTTCCCGAGATTGGATTATAATGCCGAGCCACCGGTTCAGACGATTCTTGCAAAGGATGTTCATGGGGATGTTTGGAAATTTAGGCATATTTATAGAGGGACACCTCGTCGGCATCTTCTCACGACCGGATGGAGTAATTTCGTGAACCAGAAGAAGCTTGTGGCGGGAGATTCGATTGTCTTCATGAGAGCTGAGAATGGAGATCTTTGTGTAGGTATTAGGAGGGCTAAGAGAGGAGGGATTGGTAATGGACCCGAATATTCTGCGGGTTGGAATCCCATTGGAGGGAGTTGTGGGTACTCTTCTCTTTTAAGGGAAGATGAAAGCAATAGTTTGAGGAGAAGTAGTTGTTCGCTTGCCGATAGAAAGGGAAAAGTGACGGCTGAATCCGTTATAGAAGCAGCCACTCTCGCTATTAGCGGAAGACCGTTTGAGGTTGTGTACTATCCCAGGGCTAGCACGTCGGAGTTTTGTGTCAAGGCATTGGATGCTAGAGCTGCAATGCGGATTCCGTGGTGCTCGGGTATGAGGTTTAAAATGGCTTTTGAGACGGAAGATTCGTCTCGTATAAGCTGGTTTATGGGGACTGTTTCAGCTGTTAACGTCTCTGATCCTATCCGTTGGCCTAACTCTCCTTGGCGGCTTCTACAGGTAAGCCTCCAAAACTTTCATCCTTTTGTTCTTTGCTTGTAGTCTCTTTCTTGTTAGATGATAGACTCATGGTTGCATTTTGTGTTTTCAGGTGGCGTGGGATGAGCCAGATTTACTCCAGAACGTGAAGCGGGTTAATCCGTGGTTAGTGGAATTGGTATCCAACGTACATCCGATCCCGCTCACTTCGTTTTCGCCACCGAGGAAAAAGATGCGGCTACCTCAGCATCCGGATTACAACAATTTGATCAATTCGATCCCAGTACCTTCATTCCCAAGCAACCCTCTCATCAGATCAAGCCCGTTAAGCTCTGTTCTGGACAATGTTCCCGTGGGTTTACAGGGAGCCAGGCATAATGCTCATCAGTACTACGGGTTATCATCTTCGGATCTCCACCATTACTACTTGAATAGACCACCACCTCCTCCATCATCTCTCCCTCTTTCTCCTTCTCTCGGGTTGCGAAACATCGATAGCAAAAACGAGAAAGGCTTTTGCTTTTTGACAATGGGAACAAGACCATGCAATGATACCGAATCTAAAAAGTCCCACATTGTATTGTTCGGAAAGCTCATACTACCCGAGGAGCAGCTATCAGAAAAAGGATCAACGGATACCGCAAACATAGAGAAAACGCAGATTTCATCAGGCGGATCAAACCAGAACAATGGTATTGCGGGAAGGGACTTATCTTCGTCAGACGAAGGATCACCTTGCTCCAAGAAAGTTCATGATGCATCGGGTTTGGAAACAGGGCATTGTAAAGTGTTTATGGAGTCAGACGAGGTAGGTCGAACCTTGGACCTATCGGTTCTTGGTTCGTATGAAGAATTGAGCCGGAAACTCTCTGACATGTTTGGGATCCAAAAGTCTGAGATGTTGAGCTCGGTTCTCTATAGGGATGCATCAGGAGCCATCAAATACGCAGGAAACGAACCTTTCAGGTACATTATTAAAGAGAAGATTGCCATATTTTTCCTAATATTTGATGATGAAATGAAATATCTAATAAATGTTTATACTTTGATCAACTCTTGCAGTGAGTTCTTAAAGACAGCTCGGAGATTGACGATTCTGACGGAACAAGGAAGCGAGAGCGTTGTAATATAATTTGGCAGAGTGTTTTGTTGGAGCTTGGAAGTCAAAGTCATAGCTTGAATCTTTAAGCTCTTTTTTTTTTTGTAATTTATTTATTTTGGTTCCACTTTTTTTGGATTCTTTAATTTTCAAAATGCAATTCACAATCTATTTGCAAGTAAAATAGATTCTTCTTCTCATGAAAAGCTTCTTTAATCAAAAATCGTTTATACATACATATAGGTCTTTATATAATTGAGCCCGTCCAATCAATTCTTACGCATAACACTTAACAATTGGTAAGACATCATGAATCATGATGCGTCTAACATATCTAAACCAATTTAAAATAGATTGAATCTTAGTGATGACACGCATAACATGTACTAACGAAAACCAATAGGCTACATACAACAAGAATTGGCTGCATAAAGTAATGGTGTATTTTTTTTTTTCAATATTTTCACAGTATTTTTTCTTGGGTTCATTTAAGTTTGTTGAGAGGTATGAAAAGTATTAAAAATCTGGAAGACAATTAGTTAGGGTGATGCGAGGGTCATGTCTAGGCACATGCACAACAAACAACGGTCGGATCCTATGTTTGACAAAACACAAAGTCCTCAACACCTAAGTTAAGTTGGATCTCCCACTTTTCATTTATAACTCAAACTATATTATATGTTTATTCCAATGTATACAAAACGAAAATTCCACATCAGCCTCAGCTTCAGCCTCAGCCTCAGCTTCAGCCTCAGCCTCAGCCTCAGCCTCAGCCTCCTAATTAAAAGTATTTCGAAAGTACTGTATATCCGTTTCTTGGTCCTTAAAGTCAATGTAGTTCTAAACTCACTTTTTTTCTCTTCTTATTTAATGTAAAAGACAGAAAAGTTCTAGCACTTTTTACTTTTTAGTCTTTAATCCTATAAAGCCATACTCACTTTTTCTGCTCCAAACTAATGTCCTAGTGTCCTATAAAAAGAAGTATCATTAATAAGAAAACAAATTAATCAAGTAAGATTCGATCTAACTTTGGAATTCTCTAGGATTCAAGTTCTAATTATGTGTAAATAATCTCTTTCAGATTATTCACTCATTAGCTTCCGTCTACTAATATATGTTATAAAGGATTTGCAAAAATATATTTATAAAGTGACTTGTCCACACCCAGAATAAATTTGACGCTTTAGCGATCTAAACATGGATACAAAAATTATTAAGTCTGTTAGTTGAGAGTGATGGACATAATAAACTGTACAAAAATGAGATATTTTAATCAAATCCAGTCACATGTCATGATTAGAGTTAATATAAATGGAACCAAAACTCAATTCTTGTGGCTGAAGAGATAGTATGAACATTGTATATAAAAAGAGATATAAACATTAATTGCATATCTGAATAAAATCGAATTTTAGGGGTTTACATTAATCAAAAGTGATTGTGACAACTCTACGTCCGAAGTTGACTCTTGAACCACACATGTTCACAATTCACAATCCCAATAAGGTCATAAGAGAAAACAAAAAGAAATAGCAAAACGAGAGATATATGGGGGAGTCTTGATTGGATTGATCATTAAATTAATCAAAGGAGTCAAGTTAATTAACTGGTGATCATAAAATTATAAGTTAAATTATTAGGACAAAATAATATCGAGAAGCAGATACTTAGGGTTTTGCAACAAAACATTGTTTACCATGGTTGAGTTAAGACGATATCGATAGAGACAAGTGTGACAAAAGTCAAAGATGAGAAGAGAGAGTAGCGAACGTTGTGGCAATTTGAATACCAATATCTTTTTGATGTAAATAAACAAATATATATATTTTAAAAAGAATAGATTAAAAAAGGAAAAAAAAGAGGACAAGAGAATTAAAAAGAGGCACGAGGTAGACAAAGATTCGTGAGGCAAGGAAATGCCAACTCGAAGGCCTTTCTTTACGTGAAGAAACATCAATGCATGTGTCCTCTTCATTCACAATAAAACTAATTCTGTCATTGTCTTCTCTTTCACGTTCTTTGTCCACGTGTCCATTCTTACCTTTTTTTCTGTTTTTTTTTGCCCTCATCCGAGTTTTTTTTTTAACACCTAAAATATAATACTAATCTCGAGATTTACAACCACCGCGCGAATAAATTTTACAATGCTAAAATTACGCAACAATAGAAAAATATTTTGTGTTCTTGAGTAAAAAGCATGACATCAGATTCGATCGGTCAGTGATTAGAAAACAATCGGAAGAAGTGTTGATAGAGTATTCTCGAGATCTAATATATGGGTCTATTGATATTTTGGAATTATGCAACTATTAGACCTAAATCCATATTGGGTTTAATACGAATCGGATCGAATAGGATTAGCCCATCAAGACATATTAGTTCTCTAATCCTTATACGAGCAATATCCATTGTCTTGTAAATATATCCAAAAAGACAATCAACACTAAGCCAACTTATACCGTACAGTCTGAAGCTAACCCGAGGTCCGATAATAAAATGGACTCCAAACTTTTGGATTACACATGTTGTAATCGAGACTGCTAATAATAAGTGGAAATCGAGCGAATTATTAATGCCGTAACGAACGAACCCACGAGACTTGTCTTGGTTTGGTTCCACTTATGTGACAAACTCTGGTTCTAATACGAAGATTTTCATTTAAGAAACTTAACTTCTGCCACTATTTCTCATCCATTGTATCCTGATATGATATTAATGATTAAACAGTAAATACTAAAATTTTGACAAAATAATATTACGAGCAAAGAAGCCCCTAATACTTCGAGGATTTTAACCTCTACTTATACATTTGTACAAATTGAGCCATTTGCCATAAAGACGTATGTGCTTTACAGCTAGACAATGGTGAGAACAAAGACACTGTCCTAGATCACTTTTTAGGCTACAGAAGCCAGTGGCCTTTGCTTTAAACTTCGATATGCAAGATGCATCGTAATCTTTGATGTCCTTCTTGCACATCCTTATGGATGTAATGCACCCCAATTTTTTTGCTCAACTATATCCAACAAAATCCATTTTTCAGACTTAGATAACAACATTAATACTTATAACATATAGTAAACTGAAGAAGAAAAGTAAAATACATTGTCCTATACAACGTTTGGCATTCATGTAGGTAGGCGTAGAAACATATCAAATACCCTAAAACTTTAGGATACCCAGATTCGATGTAACTACGTTGATCCGGTTATGCTTAAAAATCATGATATTCCTGGACCCTAATATTTAGCGGTGTTTGATTCTTATTGTGAGGGCATTGCAAGACGCCAAAATAATTGTAATACGGCAGTTCACAACATCCTCTTAGGCTAATTATGGAAACCAATTCTTCAAAGGTATTGTGGAAACATAAACTCATAAAAATTTAAATACTTTTTAACTTTTGTAATTAAAAACATTTGGATTTATATGTTGTTGTTAAGGTTCTACTATGGTTTCATCTTCGAGAGAAAGTATCGAGTCTCCAATTTCTAAATATGGACACGAATGCATGCGTTTTGCCAAGGTGACAAAATTGTAGGTAAAAGCTCTCTTGTAATACTTTAACATTTCATTCCTTAATGATATTTACATTCATAGCAAAAAAAAAAGGCATGCGTTGGTGTGTGTTCAGGAAAAAACCAATGGGATTGCCTTCGCCATCTTTAATTCTCTATCTTCTTCTTTTTTTTTAAGTCTTCTTGAATTGCTAATAAATTTTATTTTGGTTGGTATTATTTGTAATAGAAATAAGGCGAATTTATGATAGTTCTTCTTCTATGTGACCTAGTTTAGAAATTCAAATGAAAATAACATGATATATGGGGAAATTCATTTATGGGCATTCAAAAGTTTGACTTCAAATTTTATTAAAAATAATAATTATAAATGTTTAAAACTTTTAGTAATCTCATAATTGAAACGTAAAATGCTTTCTAAAAATTAATAATGTTAATTTTATGTTTTAAGGATAGAAATTAAATTCTCGATATATAATGGACATCTATTAAATGGTTATTCAGAAATTTGAACTTCAAATGTTTTCAACCTTAAGTCTAAAAGAAGTAACATAATATGTATGGAAATCCATTTATAGCTCATTCAGAAATTTGATTTCAAAACTTTTAGTAATATGATAAAATCAACATACAATATTCAGGAGTAGTGATATTTTTTGGTAACATATTAATAATTATTTTATTTTTATTGGGGCATAACATTATATATAGACCAATTAAATGTTCGATTGTTATATTAATAATTGTCTCAACCAATTGTCAAAGAAAGAAATAAGAAAATATGGAGAAGGCATTTTCACTATTGGTTTTCATCATATTCTTTATCATGCATGCTTCCGGTATTATTTCTATTTTGTTTTTCAATTAATTAGGATGTGAATACATTTACTAGAAAATAACTAATGTTTTACTACTCGATGCACCTAACTGTTCCTCGGTAAATCGATGCAGAACAAAGTCCTCAGCATCTTAAGACAACAAAAGAGTCCAAAACGTTTGACAAAAAAATATTTTTGATCACTTACACGAAACCTGATTTAAATTTCACTTAATTCTTCTACCATTTTATAACACTATATAATTTGACTCCACCATTTGCTCCGCTTATGTTATTTATTCCATATTTCTAATTATATTCAACAACAAACCTATCGTTTCCACATAAGTGATAATCTCAAAATAATTTTATTTGATTTATATATTTTTTACAGTTTTCATGTTCTTCAAATGCTATGATATGTTTATTCATAATATAAGAGATTTTGTAAGAATATGATGTAGAATTTGATCCAATCATTTATTTCTACTTCATATTTTTTTTTAATCTAACAACAATTTGTTTATATTTATAAAATATATTTCTCTCGGCTTGTGGAAAAAAAATCCACTTTCTCTTTATTGAAATTTTAATATTCCATCTTCTCTTAACGATTGAAGAACCCCAACATGCTTGCCTAACATATTTATGTGATATCAATTAAAAAACCACAAACATTATCCTTGATTTGTGACAAAACATTAATTTTGATAAAACTTTCACAATAATATAATCATTTCTGTTACTTTTCATATAATTTATTAATGGTTTATTTTCCCTGTACTAAGAAAAAAAAAGAAAATTAATTATGCATATTATTTTACAGTTGAAAATAAGGTGAACGCAAATATATGCGTGGAGGGTCTCGGTACTTGTCAACAATGTGATGAAAGGTGCAAGGCCAAACACGGACCAGAAGCCAAAGGCGGTTGCGACGTCAAGACTCAACTATGCACAAATTACCAATGCGGACCGGGTCCATCGCCCAAAATATGCTATGGTGGGGATGGTGTGTGCAGCGATAAATGTGGGCCTCAATGTTACAACCAAAACTGTGCGCAAAAGTATTATCAAGGAGCTGGATTTTGTGACAGCATTGGCCATACTTGTGCAAATGCCAATATCCTTGCTAAAACTATTTCAAGTTTTCTTGAATAAGCAAAATTGATCAATTTGTCTTTTTCATGTTTCAACTTGGATGTGGCTAAACTAGTAATAAAAAATTATTAAAATTATTATTATTCAAAAATTGGACCTCTGGTTGTTCATTGTTAAAATCAAACAAATATAAATGTTATTCGCTAGATCCGATGTTTAATTCGAACGGATGAATTTTTTGAAAAAGAACAAAAATGAACGACAAATTGTACCTGCATTGATTACTAACCTAATGAATAATGAGTTTTGACCCATAATTTTTTGATAATCAAAATATCTACAGTACATTATGTAATATATAAAATTACAAAACATAAACATTTAATTTTGGATTATACTCTGTAATTTTTTATAAGATTTTTTTTAAAAAAATTTAGTAGTTTATTGCTATGTATTTTAGTATTCTCTTAGATTGGATCGAAATGCACACTTGGTCTGCTTCTATAACACTCGAAATTCTACATAATATCCTTAGGTAGGGTAAAAATTGTAGGTCAATGTAATCCTCCGTGGTACTACTTATTTTGAACTCATCAAAAAAATATTCTTGATTGAAGACAAAATAGTTTTTTTTTGTGATTTAAATAATCTATTTAGTTTTGAAAGCAAAACTGGTGAACTGAAAACATATCTTTTATTCATATGTAGAAAACTGGACGTAAGTTGGACATAAGTTAATGATATTTCAACAAACAAAACATCTAATACTTAGAAAATATATGAATTTTGATATTCGCTTATGCATTCTGAAGAATCGAACTTTTGACGACATGAGCTTTATTAGCCGGACAAGGGTAAGTGCAAATACATTGTCCAACATCATTCCCTTTATCGCACAAACCACTCGCAATTGGCCCAAACATTGACTTGCACGATGAAGAGCAGTTTCCCAAGTCGCTCTTGCACATCCCAATGAATGTAAGGCATCCCATATTATTTTCAACTATATCCAACAGAAACCATTTTCATATATAGATAACAGAAGTACAATAATTATAATCATAATATTAAGAAAAATGTTCTAATCAAACGTGATTTTCGTTTTTAATGTTTACCTAACACAAACATAACAAGGAAGATGATAGGTAGAAGAAGTGAAGGTGACTTTGCCATGCTTTTGTATATCGTCTTACTATCGTGACACTGATATAATGTTTGGTTCTAGCCTCTAGGACAAGAAATATGAATTTATAGTATTGTGGTATGCGCAAGTTTCATAAATAAATCATATACATGTATGATACCAATTAAATTGATACAGAGTGAAATCTCATCATCGATATTGTTTTATATATTTAAATCTGGTCAATATTTCATTATTGTATCTAATCAATTTAGGTATTAATGTTTAGGTCAAATTATTTAATTAATTTTGTACATTTAAAAATTCTGGTCAATATTTATAAAATCAAAATTTTTTAAAAATGTTATTTATGCCAATTTTATTTTATCTAAAGAGTCTTTATTTCAACATTACATTTATTTATGCAGATTATAATAAAATATTACCCACATTTCATTTTGATTATAAGCTTAAAAAATTAAATTTGTTGTTTTGGTATACTAATAAGCAAAAGTATGTTTGAACATATCTTTAGATTCCTTACAAATATTCTTGTATTCAAAAGAAAATTATTTTGGAAACATAAAAATCAACGTTTTAATTATATTTCGTTTAATATCTATGGTATATATGGAAATTCATTTTTGACTTATTCAGAAGTTTGACTTCAAATGTTTTAAACCTTTTGGTCTACAAAAAATAACATGACATGTATGGAAATCAATTTATAGCTCATTCAGAAATTTGATTTCAAAACGTTTAGTGATATGATGATGCAACATTCAATATTCAGCAGTTATGATTTTTTTTGATAACATACTAATAAATATTATTTTTTATTGAGGCATGAAATCATATATAGACCAACCAAAATGTTCTATTGATTTGTTAATAACTATTCATCATATTTTATTTTTTATCATGCTTGCTTCTAGTATTATTATATTTTCTTATTTAATGATGGTTGCCGCTATATTTCATTTTCTCTACTTATACCTTTCTCATTTACGAGAATTTCTTTAAAATCATCATCAGAAAGTTTTTTCTTTAAAAAAACTACATAAAATCAATCTACAATCAAACCTCTCCAATTGATACAGATAATAACCATTAGTAAACCGGTAACCAGATTTTATTGAACCGTAATAACCATATTTTGACTTGATCTAACCTTTGACCCCACCATCAGTAAACCCAAATTTAACGGTAAATATAACCTCTGCACCTGCTATTACACGTGCACACCATCTCCGCCACTCAAACAATGTTCTGACAGGCCTGGCTTGTGTGCGATACTAAAATGTGGGAATCTGTATTGCAGTCAAAGCTATGCTCAAAAGTATTCTGGTGGAGTTGGATCTCCTCGGCCATACTTTATTTTGCCAATGCCAATATCCTTGCTAAATTTGTATCAATGTTGGGGAATAGATAAAAACGAATCAGTTTTCCTTTTCATATTTTTAACTAACATGGTGTTAATTGTAACACTCCGGGAGAATATGGTGGTGCATGAGAAAAGCTTAAAAAGAATTAATTTGGCCTTTATGTCGCAGTCTTATCTTTTTCAAACATCCGAGAGAACTTGAGTTAAGCGTCTTGGTGAATTTCGGATGGATACTGAAAAGTGATTTCGATGCCGTGTAAGTGAAGAAAAAACGGGGAAAGATGCGTGGTGATTTGTAGGTCGTGCTTTAAAGCTCTTGTAATGAACCGACGTTGGCGGAGTGGGCGCATGGGCTAGGCCCATGGTCGGTGGCGGTCAGGACGTTAGAGTAATACATAGATTACTATATAATATAATTATTTCAAAAGCTTCACCTCAGAATGTTTATGATTTATATTGTGTGATGATGGAAAAAGCATGCAGGCATAAACTGTGGTGTTGGCGTTAGGGGATGGATATTTGGACAGCGCGACGACAAATTGAATTTGATGTCAAATATTCATCTCAAAGAAACCAAAAACCTAATCACCTTAATTCTCTAACCCAAAAGCTAAGAAGTTTACTTTTTTTTAATGACATTTAACTACTTACTTCTTTCCCAAGATGGGCCATAAATCCATTTGGTTTCGAAAAAGTCTAAACGGTAGAGCACATATTGCTTACATGAAATGGATTTGCTTATGGTAACTCTTGCAATCTTATAAAGAATCCGATAATTAGGAAGCTGAAGAAGCTACAGAGAGATCTAAAAAATAAAACAAATAATTTGAGAGTTAAAACCAATTTGTGCTTCCTCTGCACCAAAGTTGTAAAAAAATCAATCACAAAAGTGTCACAAAACATAATTTTCGATCATGCTTATGTTGCAAGAGGTGATCGCAAGAAGTCTCGTATAATTTATTCTTATCACTTAAATATATATTTGTTTTGATCAAAGATAAACTATTGCATTACAAGAAGGTCGATACAACACATTGGATAGCGTTCTTAGCCAAAGAGCCAGCTAATGTTAGCCGCTCTTAGTAAAAAGAGATTAATAAAATGAAAACAAAGATACACATGATTTAATGTCGTGGAATATGCCATAGAGCTCTGAGCTTGATCAATGATAGAGAGTCCGATTCAACGGATAAAGAGTTGAAGCTAGTAACGGTAGCTTCTTGGAGTACTCTTAGGAGAGCAAGTCCTTTAGAAATTAAATGAGATATGATGTGAAGTTGTATTGCCGATTCCTGGGCTAAAAGTTCTCATTCAGATGAGCGAAATTAAATATCCATCCCAAACCTGCAAATTTTTTATCAGCTAGCCACGTTGCATCAACATTGCATCTGATAGCAAGCAGATTTGTGTAGAGGTTTCAGCTTCAGTGGGCTCCCTGAAGATTGACAGTCGAGAGCGGCTTCAAAATGCGTCATGAGTCTTTGAAAGAAAGTATCGAGTCCCCAACTTTTGAGTACGAAAATAAAAATCATTGGTAACTGTTTTATCTCGGTTTACCAGTGAAATGTCCCTAAAAAAGTATTAATAGTACATAAAAATGAAAAATATAAATTCATAGTTTACAAAAATAAGCATATACAAAATATAATCCCAATATACAATTATAAACGTGTACAAATCCATACAAACACAACATAATGCACATGAATACACTAAATAGTACATATATACACCTTTTTTTTTTTGAACTACCAATTCATTGATGATTAACTTGAGTTTACAAACGATCTCAGGGTTTGTTTCGCAATGGAGTCGGCAACTGAGTTTTCTAGTCTAGAAATGAAAGAAAAAAGCAACAAAAGGGGCCGAAGCCACAAGAAAAGCAACAAAGGAGTACATATATATGCCTAACAAACAAAAACCACTAATTACAAAAATAATAAGCATGTTTTCATTGGAATTTTTTTTTGGAATAGACCATACTGAAACTCATGGTATATAGAAAAAAATATAGTGTAGTACATAGGTTTCATCAGGTTTACTCATTAATCGGTGTTGATAATTCATGTCATGATCTCCACATAAATTCTAAGTTTAAGTTGGATTATCAAGCATGGCTCGTCGCATCAAATGTGTACTTGCAACAATAATTGTTTGGTACTTATTTTTCTTTTTGTATGTTGGATTAAAAAATTAAGCTTTTGCTTATTTATTTCATAGCAGTTTCTCAAAAAAAAATTTGTCAAAATTTCTATCTTTCAACATAAACTATACAAATTTTATGCTAGATATTCAATTAAGTTCATAGATACTACGTCATCCAGAAATGAAGAATAATAGCAATTGTTATTATTTTATTATTGCATTATTGAACTTACAATGATAAAAAGAAATAACCAGTTTACAATGTGAACCGGTTTTAGCATGGATATTCACATTGGCAAAAACTAAAAGTACCCAGAGTGTTACAAAATCCATGTCCACCATTATACTTTTGTGCGCAGTTCATGTCACAACATTTTTCGGGACACCTTTCACTACATATACCAGCCCCACCGTCGCATCTCTTGGGCGAAGGTGGTGAAGGCAATCCACATTGGTAGTAGCACATGCACAACGGCACCCCAATACTGCGATCACAATAGCTCTCGCCCGATGGTCCATGCTTGGCCTTGCATCTCTGGTCGCAGTTTTCGCAAGTGCCTAAACCATCGACACATGTATTTGCTCTAGCTTGATTCACAACTGTAACATTGTGTATATCACTAAATTCATCATGAATTAACAAATATTTTGGTTTATTTGTACATTTGTTTATGTTTTATACAAATTATGTCTTAAATGTGTTACTATTATTAAAATTAATCACTAGAAAAAATATCATACCACTTACATACTAATATCTCATATTTTTATATTGCATGTTAGCCAAGATCCCATGGCATATTTTATTTCATTCAAGGAATAAGCGATCGAATCCCTTTAAGATGCATAAGCGGCTATGTCAAAATTGTTTATTCTAAACTTTGAATTATATTTTAGAACATTTAATTAAAACTGTAAGAAAATGTGTTAATAGGATAAACATAACAATTGATAGATATATAGAATATAAAATAATACCTGAGGTAAAAATGATAAATAAGTTAACAATGAATACAAGTGATGTCATCCTCTCCATATTATCACGTTTTCTAGTGTTATATCTCTCTAAATTCTAATGTATTTGTTTGTATGTAATTGGGACATTGTTAATCTATTTAAATGCAAAAGGTAGACTCCAACTTATAGAGAAGTTTTCAAGATTTAAGAAAGAACATTAGTCCTTTTTTTTGGGTCAAAAGAACGTTAATTTACCTTCCATAAATAGGCTAATATAAATTATGATCTTTTCAACACATCAATTTATTGCAAAAATTGTTTTGACCAATAAAGTTACTTCCGTAAAAAAATATTATTCTCTGTCAGAGATGTTATGATTTTTTTTTATGGTCAGAACTCAGAAGATATGTTAATGTTTATGTGAGAGATATAGATGATGTTCTTTATAAGGATACGAAGGATTTGAAAGGTATGTAAGGATTACTTATTTGTTCGTTAGAAAAATGTGAGAGATATAGATGATGTTCTTTATAAGGATACGAAGGATTTGAAAGGTATGTAAGGATTACTTATTTGTTCGTTAGAAAAATATAAAAGAGACACAGCAAATTTAACGAGTTCTCGGCCTCGAACTGATACGTCTCGTGTGATCCTCTTGATCATAAACTCCACTAGAACTTATAGTGATTACAAACACAACTCAAAAGCGGAATTAGATCTAAGCTCTCTTGTTTGTGTTAGATACAATTTTCGGATTAATCTTTAACCCTAAGATTACAACCTATTTATAAGAAAACTAATACCCTAGTTTTTCTTTTTCTTTGCAGGTTTCCACATAGGTAATGGGCTGGAGAAGAATTAGGCTCATATCTCATAAACTCCACCTTGGACTCAATTCTCTAAAACAGGTCCATCTGCAAAATTTTGATCCAGAAAATCTCGACCCGATCTCGATTTGCGACCGTTTCATCTCGACTCGAGATCGCCGACCGACACTGAGAGAAAAAATCCAAAAACGACTTATCCATTTTTTTTATCCATTTTGCTTCTTCCCTTTCCTCTTCTTCAGGTGAAACGATGGTGATTTATTCACCAAAAAAAAAAATTCTCCTCGTCTTGCTCTCATTTTCCCGGACCAAGCAAAACCCACGTTACCTGTCTCTTTTCCGGCGATACCAACCACCAGCGAAGCTCCACCATGCGCGAATTGATTTCGACAAATCCAAAAGGTAAAACGTTTCCTCTTCTTCGATTTCTCACGTTTTTCTTCAGATTTGCCTTGTTGTGACTTAGATCCATCACCTAACCGCCCCGATCTATGTTTTTCCAGCTTAAATCGGCGGTGGAAGCTTCTGGATTCGCGCTGGCGAGTTGAATGGGTGATTCACGAGTTGACTTGGTGACTCACGAGTCGTTCGGCTCGCCGCACTGGACCTGTTTTGCGAAGCCCATCAGAATTATTTCAGAAAAAAACATGGGCATGCGCTAATGGACTCTCTCCAAAAGAAAAAAGGTAAGCCCAATTTTCCTTAAGCCCATTTTCCATACTTAGCCAAAATTTCAGACTTTTTCGACGTTGACGCTGATCGTTGATCGCCGCCGACCGGTGACTCGCGCGCTGATCGACGCACCATCGTGGTGATTTGGCCAAATTTCCGGCGAAACTTATTTTCTCCAGAATCACAATGAAACTCCCTCGCACTCGAATACTCAAAAACCTGCTCTTTTGTACGAAAAACTGACCCGTTTCACACTTTTTTCCTTCTTGTACCTTCGCACTCCACCTTGAACCGTAATCGCAGCTTAGCTTTAGGTAACCTTAAAATCAATATTAAGTGCCCACTATCATAACCAGAAAGATACTAACCTTGTATTCTCGAATTTGCGAGGTACAATCCCGACAGTGGAGTTACCTGGAGCTCTCTAGCCCCTCAGGCTAGGTTGACCAACTCACAGCAGAGATCGAACTTTGGCCCAGGTAAGGCTTTAGTTAGGAAATCTGCTGGATTCTTGCTGGTATGGATTTTGGATAGTTGAACTGAGCCTTTTGCCACAATATCTCTAATGAAATGAAATTTTGTAGCAATGTGCTTAGTTCTCTTGTGATAGACTGAATTCTTTACTAGAGCTAGGGCGCTTTGTGAATCGCAGTGAATAGTAACTACCTTCTTGTTGAAATTCAATTCATCACACAAACCTTTAAGCCAAATGGCTTTTTTGACAGCTGCAGTAAGAGCCATGTACTCTGCTTCGGTTGTCGATAGTGCCACAACTAATTATAGACCTGATTTAAAACAAACTGTGTTTCCCCAAACTTTGAACACATACCTTATAACAAACCTCCTTCTGTCAATATCTGTAGCATAATCTGAATTACAAAACCCTTCAACACTAAACTCTGAATCTGATTTCACGAATTTGAGGCTTTTTTTTGTTTCTCCCCTTAGATATCTTAATACCCATTTCACAGCAGCCCAATGTGATCTTCCTGGTTCAGCCATTAACCAACTAATCAAACCAACTACATAACCTAGATCAGGCCTTGTCCCAATCATAGCATATATCAAACTTCCGACTGCACTGGCATAAGGAATATTCTCCATCTGTTTTGATTCCTCAGACTTTTCTTCTAGAGTCACACTCTTCAATCTGTGATGAGTAGCAACAGGTGTTATCATTGATTTTGCTTCTCTCATACCAAAATTCTTGAGTACCTCTTCCAGATAATGTCCTTGAGATAGAATTAGAGTTCCTTTAGTTCTGTCTCACACAATATCCATACCCAGAATTCTCGAAGCTTGTCCCAAATCCTTCATCTCAAATTCAGAACTCAAACTTCCTTTTACCTGTCTGATCTTTTCTTTATCCCCAGAAGCTATCAAAATGTCATCCACATAGAGAAGAAGATACACAACCTGATTAGTCTGAATGTTCCTCATGTACACGCAAGGATCCAAATTGTTTCTCAAAAATTTATGATCCTTTATGAAGCTATCAAACCTCAAATTCCATTGTCTTGGTGATTGCTTTAGTCCATAAAGAGATTTTTTAAGCAAACATACCTTGTTCTCACCCCCCTTCTTAATAAATCCTTCAGGTTGATTCATCAAGATTATTTATTCTAAATCTCCGTAAAGAAACGCTGTTTTGACGTCCATATATTCTTGCTCATAGTCTTTGTTGACAACAGTTGACAGCATTACTCGGATAGATACGTGTTTGACCACCGGTGAGAATATGTCATTGTAATCTATCCCTTCCTTTTGTGAGAAACCCTTAGATACCAACCTTGCTTTAAACCTGTGTTTCTCAACTCCTGGAATCCCGGGTTTCAACTTGAATACTCATTTGCAGCCAATAGTCTTCGCTCCTTTAGGCTTATCTATCAACACCCTGATTCTTTTTTAAAGAATCCATCTCCTCATCTGCTGCACTGATCCAAAATTCTGATTTTCTGGATCCTAGAGCTTCTTGAAAAGACTTAGGCTCATCCTGATCCTGTTCTTCAGCTGTAGATAATGCATAAGCAACGAAATCACCATCCTCATCAAATCTTGAAGGTTTCTTAATCTGCCTTCTAACCCTGTCTCTGGCTAGAACATAATCTTCCAGATTTTTTCCTCCATCTGAATCACTTTCTTCATCTTCTTCTGAATTTCCTGAAGATTCTCCACCTAGAACTTGTGACTCATTTAGTTTAACCGATGTTGTGTTTCCTGATGGAGTTGGACCTTGCATAAGCTCATCTTTGAACGTCACTTTCCTCGACCGTTTCTCAGCAACTTCAAAGCCAGATTCTTCCTCTTTTCCCAGAGTCTTCTTGAAGACTTCTTTTTCATTAAACACCACGTTTCTGCTTGTAGTGCACTTAGATTCTTCAGATAGCCAAACTCTATATCCTTTAACACCAAAAGGATAACCCATGAATATCCTTTTTACAGCTCTTGGTTATATTTTTCCTTGAACTGTATGAACATAAACTGAACACCCAAATCTCCTTAGGTGTCTTAAATCTGGCTTGGTACCTGTCCAAACTTCTTCTGGTAATTTGAAATCTAGTGCTGCATTTGGTGATCGATTTGTGATGTAAACTGTCGTTGATGTTGCTTCAGCCCAAAACTCATCTCTTATACCTGTTTCAGCTAACATACATCTCACTTTCTCTATCAAAGTTATGTTCATCCTTTCAGCTACACCGTTCTGTTGTGGCGTATAAGTGCAAGTCTTGTGTCTAGTAATCCCAGATTCTTTACACAATGCATCAAACTGATTATTGCAGAATTCAAGTCCGTTATATGTTCTCATATACTTGATTCTCTTCTTAGTCTGATTTTCTGCAGCTTCCTTCCACTCCTTAAAGGTTATGAAAGCTTCATCCTTGGTCCTCAGAAAATAAACCCACACTTTTTTGGAATAATCATCAATGAAGCTTATGAAATATTTACATCCTCCAAGTGATTCTGGGGTTGATGGATCGCCCCAAAGATCTGAATGGATGTATCCCATAACTCCCTTTGTTGTGTATTTCGCCTTAGGGGAACTCTGCTTGTGTGATAAATAACTTTCTTTGACAAGAACATTCAGATTCTTCAAACTCATGTGTCCCAGTCTTGAATCCCAAATCTTAGTCATATCTATCTCAGCCCTTGAAACGTTGACTTCCCCATCACAAACCTTTTCTTCTAGAAAATACAAACCTTCCCTCTATTTTCCTATGAATACCTCCTGCCCATCTTTGTAGAAGATAACTTGGTAATCTTTTCCCTCATATATGCATCTAGATTTCTCCAACATACCATATGAAATCAGATTTCTGCTCATGCCTGGCATATATCAGACCTCACTTAAAACAATCACGGTTCCATCAGGATTTTCAATCTTGATCTTTCCGATTCCCTTAACCTCGTTGTGTGTGTTGTTAGCCATCAAAACCCTACCACCATTGAATTCTCTTAGGTTAAACATAATTTCTTTATCTGGTGTAATGTGAAAAGAACATCCTGAATCCATGACCCATTCTTTGGTTGAGTCGTGAACACTCACAGTCAATACAATAGATTGTTTTGGTTCCGTTACCACATTAGCAGAATTTTCAAGCTTTTTCCTCTCAGGACATTCTCTTTTTCAATGCCCTTCCTTACCACAGACAAAGCAACCAGTCTTGGAATTGTTCTTGGGTCTAGACTTCGACCTGCCTTTAGACTTTCCCTTTTTAGAACTTTCTCCATTGTTCCTTGTCTCAGATCTGCCTCTGTTCTGCACATATAATCCTTCACCAGAATTCTTACCCTTCCCTAGAAGACCTATTTCCCTTAACTCTGTTTCCTTAGAGTAAGCTGAATTAACCACATCATCAATAGTGAGAGTCTCCTTAGAATTCCCATACTTCAAAGTATCAACTAAAGAGTCGAACTGCTTTGGCAAACTTGAGAGAATCTGTATGGCCTGATCCTCGTCGCTGATGTTAATGTTGAGGCTGGCCAGATCTGAAACTAACTTGAGAAAACCATCCAGATTTTCCTCAATACTCTTTTGTTCAGCCATCTTGTAGCTTACGAATCTTTGCTTCAGATAGATTCTGTTAGGTCGAGACTTTTGTTGGTAGTCTCTTTCAAGGGCTGTCCACACGCCTAGAGCTGTGGTCTCCTTCATGACGTTACGAAGAACAATGTTCCCCAAACTTGTGCAAATCAGATTTTTTGCTCTCTTATCTTTATTTCGCCAGGTTTTGGTCGTTCTATCCTCGACTTCTTCGTCTGAATCAGTGTCTTCTCCTTTTTCCACCAGAACTGATTCTAAGCCTTGAATCTCAAGTTGCATCAGCATCTTGTATTTCTAGAGTCTGAAATCTCCTTTGCCATCAAATCTCTCAATATCAAATTTTCCTGATGTTGGTTCCATATTTGTTGCTGATCTTCTCCTTGTACTCGTTTGCAACCGAAAAACAAGAAGATGATTAAAACGCGTTCCCTTGGAGATTTATCGACACTTGAGAGAAAACTATTTGGTACATTTATGTTTTGTCTCTTACGATTTGATCTCCTTTGAACGCTGATCATGGAAGCTCTGATACCACTTGTAAGGATTACTTCTTTGTTCACTAGGAAAATATAAAAAAAAACACAACAAATTTAACGAGTTCCCGGCCTCGAACCGGTACGTCTCGTGTGATTCTCTTGATCACAAACTCCACTAGAACTTATAGTGATTACAAACACAACTCAAACCTCAAATATTTACAAGCGGAATTAGACCTAGGCTCTCTTGTTTGTATTAGATGCAATTTTCGGATTAATTTTTAATCCTAGGATTATAACCTATTAGTTTTCTTATATTTTTGCAGGTTTCCACATAGGTAATGAGTTGGAGAAGAATTATGCCCATATCTCAGAAGATAATTATAATTCGTGGATTCTTGTACTCGGTTCGAAAAAGTTTGATCATAGTTGATAATCTGAAAACTAAGGAGATCAGAAAGACTGGTCATTTCATAATTTTATAACTGAACTAAAAAATATAATGTATAGATTGATCATATATAGTTGAAAGATAGTATATAGTTTAGTGTAATGGTTTTCTATGGTTCCATGGTTCCTTCGACATCGCACGCTTTTAATATGGTCACTAATCAAGTAATCATTTAACCCCGTTCATTCTGCTTCTTTTGGTTGAGTTCAGTGGTTTTGCGGCTCCTTTGACATCCACCCGATTAATATTGTCACTAATCATCTAACGGGTTCATTCTGCTTCTTTTGGTTAAGTTCAATGTAATGTTTTTTTTTTTTGGTTCCTTTGTTACAAAAATGTTGTCAATATTTTGTTTCGTCAATTAAATTATGCAATATTAAAAAGAAAGGTTATCGATGGTTCAGTTATAATTAATAAAATACTAACCAAAAGTTGATGAGTCGTTAATTTTGTAAACAACACCAGACTCATCTTTTAATTTTGTTTGTAGCCCGTTTTGCATAAAATACAATAACATTATTTTTAAAATGAAGTTTATGTTGTAGTACTTCATACTATATTTTGTAGTACGGGTTAATGTATCTTTTAATATTCAAAATTATAAATTATAAATTAATAAGATAAGTATTATATATATATATAATTTATCAACAAAAATATGTATTCAATTAAGTTTTAAATTAGTTTTATCAAAATTAAGTATATTTTAGTTATATTATATAAAACTTTAAAATTTGATAAATATCTTCGATTAAGATATTCTTTTGTTTTTACACAATGGCAATGACAATAACACCCTTGATGACTCAATTCATTTTGTTCTTTAAATGATTTATTTCAATGACATAATTATATAATTTTTAACAACTTTAAGGTTAGATTCTAAAAAGTACTTTTGTAATATTAATAAAAAGATAATTTTATTTAAACATTAAACTAGAATCTATCCCGTGCTATAGCGCAGATTAAATTTTTTAAATTTAAGTTTTATTCAAAAGTTTTGATTACAGTATTGCAATAGTTTTATTATTTAAATAATAATTTTGAGTTATGTTATTATTTGTAATTCAACAAATTAAATGTTATTTCTATAATTTTATTCTCCAAAAGATATTAAATTTTTTTGGATATTCCTTATTTGAAAGATTGATATCCTGAAAGATCACGCTTTAATTCTATTTTTAAGGTGCTAATTAAATTTATAATTATAACCTTAATAAAAAATTAGCAAATGGTGTTAATATCAATGACACAAGAAAGTAAATATTAACATATATTAAGGTTATTTTCTTATTTGTACTCCCCAAATAATAGTAAGGGGATATCTAAACATGAAATAATAATATTTAAATAATTTATTAAACTATAATGTTATTTACGTAAAACCTTATTAAATTTATTTAAATAAATTAAATTTCTTAGTAAAGTATGATAATATACTTTAGATGAAATATTTTTTTAGTATGTAAATAAAAATAGCATTTTATTTTTCTTATTTTTGAAATTATAAATAGTTAATAATAGTTAACATATTTACTTCTTCTATATTATCATTTTCGTTTTAATTATTTAATTTGTTTTTAAAAATTGTGAATGAAGTTGAACAAAAGACTTTGTGAATATTTTGTTTTTAAATATATCTATTTTTAATTAAAATGATAATAGTTTAGATATTTTTACCCTTAATCAATTTTTTTGTTAGTTTTTGAGATTAATGGTATTGTATGTAAATCTTAACAATGTAAAATTTATTCTATAATGGTACTCCCCAAAGATTAGTAAGAGAATTTTCAAAAATACATTGATAATGTATGTGACAAAAAATTTAAGAACAGATTACAGAATTGATTAGTTATATATCATATAAGCATATATTTTATATATTAAAAAAATAAAAAAACACTTCCGTCAAAATTAGTTAAACATATAATTTAAAAACAATTATAAAGAGCGGGTATGGTGGTGGTTCACACTATTGGAAACTAGCGAATTCTCTGGTTTCTCATAAATTTTATTGATATCAAAAGTTCAGTTGCAAAATATTGCTCTAACAATATTTAGAGAAACTATAGTTACCTACGATCTTGACATTATTTTAATATTGATTTTGATGAAGAATAAGAGATTTGAAAGTACTACAGAAATCACATAGGCGTTTTATGAATCGTACATGCGTAAGTACAAATACATGTTCCATAAGCACCATCGTTGTCACAGAAGCCACTTGCGTTTGGTCCAAGAAATTTCCTGCATGACGCTTCGCAGTCTGGAATGAGATTGCATTTGCCAATAATTTGAATGCATCCCATATTTTGCTCAACTATATCCAACAAAACCATTTTTTATATTTAGGTCGATAACAAAAAGTTATTTGTATTTAGAAGAAATTACTATGACTTTAACTGGTGACCATTAAAAAAACAAAAAAAAAGGGAACAAAATGAACAACGAGGAATGGAACAAACAATTTTTGAGGAATGAAAAGAAAAAAATGCAGAGATAGAATAACATATATCATTATGATGAAGGGTAACCAAACAATAATAGTATCTTTAAAAATATATATTAAATAATTAATAAATCAAATTTTAATAAAAATACTAAAATTAATATTATATTTAATTTATTTTACATTTGATTTTAAACTAAAATTTGTGAATTAAATTTATATATTTCATGTTAAATATTAATTATTAATATTAACCTAAAATAAAATTGTAGGAGTAATTTAAAATATATGTACTTTTTTCAATATAAACATCTTAAGTTTATTTTACTGTCCATATAATTTTCAAATAAAGTTTTAAGATTAATTTAACATGAAATTCTTATCAAAAATATTTTTTTTCTATAAATATATTGTGAAGCTATGAAAATTATTTTATATTTAAATAAAAATATTATTAGTAACAATTATTTTTATTTATTTTAAAATAAAAAAACGAATTTTACTATTTGTTCTTTTTTTTTGTTCCATTTTGCTCATCAATATGAACATTTTTGTTCATTGCCTCTCTCACGAAACGTAGAACGATGTAAGAAAAATTACTCTTAAATGGTAAAAAAATTGAAGAATAAAAAGAAATATCACATTCCTTCTCATTCTTTTCCTAAATTATGGTTACCAATTGAAGCCTATATTGAACTTAAAAATGATATATACTAATAAATAGAGCCAAAACTAAAAATTATAAAGGTACTTGTATACCTAAAGCTAACATCACAATGAACTACAAGTATTGGGGCATGTGCTATGAATACAACCGAAATTAAATTATTTTCTTGGTGAAATATGTATAACTTGAATATAAACAAACCTTAAGATAAATGTATACCTAAAGCAGATATAATAAGGAAAATGATGGGGATAACAAGTGAAGAAGCTGCCTTGGCCATTTGTTTTTTTCGTTTTTCTCTTAAAACTAAGTACTAATGGAGTGATTTTAGGTTATAGACCTGAAAAAACTGGGAGATTACTGAAAGGAGATTTATAGCATTATGAAGTGACCAAGTTTTATAAGATTTTTTCTATTATTTGTTTGACCAAAACTTATTTAACTATAATTTTATGTGTATAGAATATATATATATATATATATTTATATGGAAGTTCACTCATGTCATGTTGAATATATTCAATTAATTTTATTAGAATTTGACACGTAGACTAATTATAAATTACTTAATTGTGACACATACCAAAATATATTTATGTCTTGACACATATCTGTTATTAAAAAAAATCTATATTAATAATTTTCTAAAGTTGTAGTTTAAAGTAAGAAATTCTCAACTTTAAAATCTGCAAAAATAACAACTTATTAATCTTTGTAAATATTTTAAAAAATCAAATGGAGATATACATGAAATGTAAACATAAATAGATGATGACAAAATCAATAAAGAAAAGGAAAGAGCAAAAGTGGGAGCATGAGAATTATTACAATACACAAAAAAATCACAAATATTATTTTTTTCAACGTAAAAAATATTAAGAAACTTACAATTCTTGAAATTCAAGTTTGGATTTGTTATCTTATATCAAAGTATTAAATTTTATTCTTAATATGAATATGAAAGATTGAAAAGGTATTAATATTTGTAGAATCATGTGTTCGGTTCAGAATAATTTGATTATAGTTGATAAATCTAAAAATTAGGGAGAATAGAAGAACGACCACTTCATAATTCTATAATTGGACTAATAAAGATAACTAGGATATATCCCGGACTATAGCACGGACAAATTGCAATTATAAAAAAATCCAAAAATTATAAAATCAGGATATTAGAAAATTATAATTCTTCCAAAACTTTACGAAAATTATAATATCAATTTTTCTAATATCAAATCTTTGTAATATTCGCGTAAACATTTTGTAAATATTTTATAAAATTAATCTTTCATACTTGACAATATTGGAAATTTTCTGTTGGGAAAATTATATATAAGATCATGATATTTTCTTTGATTTAATCGAAGAAAGAAGTAAAGTCTTGGAAGATTGTGACATTCTAAGATATTAATTAAAAAATTTTAGAAAATATTAACCCAGAATATTTTAAGAATGATTTCATAGAATATATTTTTTTGTTGAAAAATAGTATGTCTACTAAATCGGTTTAAATTATTCTTTAAAATCTTCAAAAAAAAATCGCAATCTACATCAAATCTCTTATTTTTGGAAAATTAAATCAATATTAAATTTAATTTAATTAGTATATTTAATTAAATCAAAAAAATCTTTACAAAATCTATTTTTTAACTTCTTTTAAAAAAACTTAAAATAAATAAATAAATTAAAACAAAAATTATAATCTACAAAGAAATAAATATGTTAACTATTATTAATTAAATTATAATTTCAAAATAAGAAAAATAAAAAAACTATTTTTCATTTACAAACTAAAAATTATTTCATCAAAATTATATTATCATATTTTACAAAAACAAATTGATATACATATATTAAACTAAAATTTTTACTTAAATAAAATGATTTAATGTTTACATTTTTGATTGTTTTTAAGAAATTAAGATCATTTGCTAATTTCTTATTAAGATTATAATTGTAAATTTTCCAAAAAAATTGCAATCTACATATAATCTCTTATTTTTGGAAAATTAAATCAACATTTAATTTAATTTAATTAGTGTGTTTAATTAAATCAACAAAATCTTCACAAAATCTATTTTTAACTATTTTTCAAAAAACTTTAAAATTAATTAATTAATTAAAACGAAAATTATAATTAAAAAAAGTGATGTAATAACTAATGACTAAAATATCTTTAATGAGAGATTAAATTTGTTTTTTGATGTAATGGCAATGTGATGTAAATATTTACACTTTTTAATGTTTATTTATAAGTGTACTCCCCAAATAATATATAGAGGATGAATATATTAATTATATATAATTTACTAATTGGTTATAGTCGGTCGACTAACACAAAATACTAACTAAGATGTGATAAGTTGTAAATTTTGTAAACAACAGTAGACGACAGTCATCTTGTAAATTTGGTTGTTTTCGTTTCGCTTAAAATACGGTGATGTCATTTTCAAATTTGAAGTCAATGTTTTATACTTCAAAACATTTACAGAATGGAGGTTAGTGGTTACAATCATCAAATCATATATTAATGAAATAAAAACACTTTGGTCAAAATTTTGAAGTCAGACATGTTTAATTTAAAAACATTTATGAGAGAGGATGGTTCACAAAAAGTGTAAATATATGAAGTCTGGTCTATGTAAAAATGCAATCTTAACCAACATGCAACTATTTTGTTCTAATCTTTTATTAGTATCAAAGGTTCGATCGGAAATATAGTTTTAAAAATATTATAAAAGATTTTAGCACGGTTTTGACATTAATATTGTGTTCCTACTTATACATTTTGAAGAATTTATGATTTATAGTAATGCATATATCACGTATGGGGCTTATCAGCCAAACAAGGATAACCGCAAACACATGTTCCAGCACCACCATCGCGGTCACAGAAGCCACGTGCTCGTGGTCCAAATTTAGACTTGCATGCCCCACTACAATCTTTAATAACACCACACGAGCCAAGAACTGCCGTGCATCCCATTCCCATATTCTGGTCAACTATATCCAACAAAACCGTTTTTGTATTAGATTACAAAAAAAAAATTAGATATAATGTATAGAGATATATATATGAAAAAACCATAAAGGTAAAGGCATACATAAGGTTAACAGCATAATGAACTATAACATTTGGGGCATATGCAATTGAGTAAAGGCGAAGCTTAAGTAATTTTTTTTTTATGAATATACGTTTATTTAAGATAAATGTATACCTAAGAGAAACATAACAAGGAAGATGATGAGGAGAACAAGTGAAGTTGTCTTGGTCATATTTCTTCTCTTAAAACAGTTTTTTAGACAGTACTGAATATTGTTGATAGACTTGAAAAACTGGGAGACTATTAAAATGAGATTTATAGAATTATGGGGCGATCACGTTTTAGAAATACAATTATTTATCATTATACAGAATTATTTGACTGTGAATTTTGTAAAAATATTATTTGACTATCATATTGTAAACAATAGTTATGGTATGTTGTTTTGGGATAAAGTTCTCTTTTTTATTCTCCACTATTAGTGAAAGAGTTTTGTATTTTTTAAAGAACTCTTTATCAAAAAAACTGGAATTACACATAAACGAGAAAAAAAAATTGAATTCAATATTTAAGCTCTCTTTCCTTTCTTCTTACGGCTCTTTGGTTTCCTCATCCACGAAAAGAGTGGGGTCTGGTTAATTTTAGTTTTTTTTTTTGGGAATGAAAAATTGTTATTTCTAGTTGGTTCAATTTCTTTTGTAAAATTGAGTTACCGGAAAAGTTGTCCAAACGTTGTCTCTTTTGAGTAATTAAATTTTGCATTTTATCAAAACAAAAAAAATTGTTCACTTAAATTAATTATAGATATAGGTATATCTATACCTAAATAATTATAGATAATAATCGGGAAACTTGTGGATAATATTTAAAAATAGAATTAAAATAGTTAAATAAACGCTCCCAGGCACAATAATCGAAACATCCTTTCAACACCAGATCTCCGACGACGGTGGAGCCTCGGCTCGCCGGCGTCGGGCAATGCTTTCTCTTTGCTGCTCCACCCTCTTCCCGACAAATCCAAATAATCATAGTTTCATCTTTTCCAACCTTTTCAAAACTTTCGACCACCGCGAAATGTTACAGTTCCGTCGGCTCTACTTCTCCGGCAAGATTCTTGTCACCTTTAGTTTCTTCGCTGGTTCAGATCTCTTCTCGGCACAAGTCCGAAGATTCTTTTTGCCATTCCACAACTCTCACTCGATTGACCTTCCTCTGGATTCGTCGTCTTCCACCTTTCTTCAGAACCCTGCGTTGTTGTGTTTGCCCATCCTCTCCCTCAACCGCTGGACACGGACCCTCCGGGTCATGCTGATGGCCTTTGCTACCTCGCTTCTCTACTGCTCTACACTTCTCAGATCCGGTTTACTGTCTCGTCTCCGCCGAACGCCGCTGCCAGTGAAGCTTTCCACCCTCTCGGCCTCCATGGTTGGAAAACTAATCAGGCTTCCTGGCCAAATCCGAAGCTCGAACATCATCTCCATCTCAGGCGTCTTTGCCGAAAAACAAGTTTGCTTTGTAGCCACAACGGCCGTCGCGATACTGCTCCTCCTCCTCCTCTCCTACTCTGTTTTCGCCTCTCCATCTTCTTATCCATTAACGGATACAACTGTCTCGGCTGTGTGCCGAAGAACCATCTCGGCTTCTTGCCGAATAACTCTCCTCGCTGTGTGCGATCTAATCGCCACCATCGACTATGGTACTCGTTTAGCTTGGCCTTCGGAGCTTCGCCTCTGTCTGGATCTCTTCTCAGGCACTAGTCCTGATAACCTTTTCGAGACTTTCCCGAGCTCCTCACCGTCAAACACCGCTACTCTCTTCGCTCACTATCTCGTCGGAGATGACCAACTTCTCACCCGAGCTGGTTGCATTATTCTTTGCCACGGTCACGAAGGAGCTTCCCAACTGTTGGACGATCTCCGCCCCGCCATTCTGATAACCTACTGAATCGCAGACGTCACACTCGTCCACGCCACCGCCTCACCGACCAGCCACCACAGCCACACCGACCAGCCGCCGCATACGCTCAGTTAGGAATTAGGTCAAACGTGAGGTTGGTATCCTTATTGCCTGCTGGGCCGGTTTTGGACCATTTATTGTCTGTTGGGCCTAAAAACCCAGTTCCCATTTTAGATTTAGAATTAGAAGGCCCTTGTCTTTTGATTTATAATTACCTCTTTGGGCTTCCTGGTCTAATTGAGAATTTTTCTAACTTCGGTCCTAATCGTTTGTGTATTTAGATACTCTAGATGATATATGTTGATGATATGATGATATATGTTGTTCGTAGTTTAAATTATAAGCAATATCTAGATATATTTATAAAATATGAGGACACCTCTTTTAAAATGTATCTAAAATGTACCTAAATGCATCCAAAAATGAAAAAGTCTAAAATATTCCTGATTTTTTTCTCATTCTACATAAAAAGTTTAAGAGACATCTAAGGAAATCGTAAAATTTCCAAAAACTGTAAAATTTTTGGAAAACCGTAAAATTTCCAAAAATCGTAAATTTTTTGGAAAACCGTAAAATTTCCAGATAACCGTAAAATTTCCAAAAACCGGTAAAATTTCCTAAAACCGGTAAAATTTCTGAAAACCGTAAAATTTTCAGAAAACCGTAAAGTTTCTGGAAAACCGTAAAATTTCCAGAAACCCATAAAATTTTCAGATAACCGTAAAATTTCTGAAAAWCCGTAAAATTTCTGGAAAACCATAAAATTTTCAAAAAATCGTAAAATACCAAAAACCGTAAAATTTCCGGTAAACAGTAAAATTTCCAAAAACCGTAAAATTTTCGAAAAACCGTAAAATTTCTGGAAAACAGTAAATTTTCCAAAAAACCGTAAAATTTTTGAAAACCGTAAAATTTTTGGAAAATCGTAAAATCTCCGAAAATGTCCATTTTGTAAGCAGGATTGTTACTGCTGGACTCGCAAAGCGGACTCGCCTGCTCCAAAGTACAAAGTTAGATTTTTATTACTGCAAGTCCAAGTCCAAATTTTTTTTTCCGATACTGCCTGCTACTCCGCCTCAAACCTGTACTCCGCCTTGCTATTTGATATCCGCTCACTTACCCGTTTAATTTTAAATCGCATTCAGAGCGACGCCTGGCCTTTCGCTCTTATTTGCCTAAGGCCCATCAGATTATCGGCCCATTGTTAAACATAAAATTAAACGACGCCTAACCCTCACACTCTCACTCTCACAATCGCGCAGCCACACTCTATCTCTCACAGAGGCGAAATCGCAAACCCTAATCTTCTCATCTCTTCTTCTTCTTCGCCTCTCAATCTCTCATCTCTTCGCCGCCTCCCCTTCTCGCCCGCTCTTCTTGTTCGCCTTGCCTCTTTGTCTCTCGGCTTAGATCTTAAAGTTTTGAAGTCATCTTCTTCGCCGCTTTATGGTTCGTGGTATGTATTACACATTTACCTCATTTAAAAATCGCCTCTCACATCTCACTCGATCTCTTGTTCTTATTGTTTGGTTATGGTTTGATAACTTGTGTTTATACCTATTTTCAGAAAGGATTTTACTCAAAGGAGACAACATAACTCTGATGATGAACACGTAAGTCACACAGTATCTACTTTGTCGTTTCTCTTTATGATGAAGAACTGAGTCATAAAAGAAATTGAAACACTATCTAAAACACTATCTTTTCTATGTAAACATTATCTTAAGGTTCTCTGTTTCTTATCTTTTTCTCATTGTTGTTATGTTGTTTAGATCGCTATTTTGGGTTTAAAGGTTATCAATTCTTCGCTCTTGGTGTTAGTCTATGCTACGATCGTAACAAAAATAAGATTTTTCATGTTGATTTATTGAATTTGTGTTCTAAGATCTTGGAGATCTTATATTCCTGGTTGAATCTTTGGGTTTATTTTAGATCAATCATGCAATGAAGCTGTTTGTTTTATATACATCACTTGGCGCAAAGTTTAACTTCTTTATTCATCTTTCTTATGTAATTGTAATTGTCTTTTGTTGTTTATGTTTGTTTTATCTGTCACTAAATGTTAAGGAGGTGGATGATAAGGAGGTGTTGCTACCTTGTGTTCAACTAGGAAAAATAGCTGGGCAGGTTTTGACAATAATCTTCTTTTAATTTTTTAGCCCTTGTGCCTATTTTTTAGGTATGTTTAACTTTTCTGGACCAATATTTTCTCTTTAGACATGTGTGTGTATGAAAGAGACTCTCATTTGGCTTAACTGGAAAAATAGGAATATAATTGATTTTAAGTGCGTCCAACTGGTAATTCAAAATACACAAACAAACGTAATTGCATCTAGATGCAGAAATGAAAAACAGAAACGAACGACATCTGGATGCAATATTTAGATATGGTATCTAGATGCAGTATCGAGATGTAATATCTAGATACACAAACGAACATGCCCTTCCTCCTTAACGGGAATAGTTTATCCTCCGTTAAGTGAGAGATCACCCGCTTTAACCCGTCGTTGGTTTAAATGCACATTTCACTCCGTCTCCGGAGGTCGACTACCTTTCTCCCTTCCGAAAGAGAAACCTTGGTGTTGTTGGTAACTTCGCCCAAATCAACGAACAAAACCGTTTGGTTAACATTCTATTTGCGGTCTGAATCTCACTCAGTGTTGATTTCCCAAACTTCGCACTTTTCGATCTCCGCAAAATCTCACGAGCTGCTGACTTCGTCGCCTTGGGAAAGTGCTTTATCTGCTATTTGTTTCAGTTTTAAGTTTGTTTTTCGCATCTTCATATTGTGAAGATGTACTTGTTTTCTTTAAGTGATTAATGAGAATGAGTTTAGTTGTTTAAAAAAAAAAAAAGAAGATAATTTGGCGTCTTATTTAACAACTTGGTTATGGGCACGTTATGATTTAAATTCTTATATGAAAGTAAGTATTTGTTTCTTTTACTTTCACATTTGTTTATATATATATATATATAGTCTTATTATGTTTCATTTGTTGTTCTATTCATTATCGTTGATTTTAATCTGATTAATTGATCTGGCTGACTGATTTGAGTGTTAATTATAAATTGCGATCTAACAAACAAGTACCACAGTATCATACATATGTATCGCCACTCCAAGAGATACTCTCACATTAATATGAGTGTTAATTATTTGTGGTGATGTTAATTCTTTTCTTGTTTGTTTTGATATTTGTTACTTTATCAAAATTTTAGTTTTATTCATTGATGGTAATTAATGATTGGCTTACGCGTATGTTCTCTGTGCAATTTCTTACTCGTTGAAGTTGGAGTATCGAGAACTACACGTTGCTTTTCAAAATCTATATTTTAGAGCGAGACATCAATAATGTACACATATGAAGAATGATTTGTTTTTTTTTTATATAACAAAAAGGGCTTTAATTCACCAAATTCATTTAGTAATGTTTCGAGAGTCCCCTCTAAATATTTTGGTCAACATCTTGTTATCACTAGAATAATTGGGGAGAGAACTCCAAAATACAAAGCAAAGGAGAATTGCAATTTTTAGAAGTTTACATAGAGGGATAATTGGCTCATTAGGTCCAATAAATAAAACCAGCAATTTTTTTTTGTATTGGAC
Source organism: Boechera stricta (assembly GCA_018361395.1). Classification (NCBI taxonomy): domain Eukaryota; kingdom Viridiplantae; phylum Streptophyta; class Magnoliopsida; order Brassicales; family Brassicaceae; genus Boechera; species Boechera stricta. The sequence goes on along the minus strand of CM031544.1, from coordinate 22,058,835 downwards.
CGCTGGCCCGTTTACACAAAATTGTAGTATAAGTTTGTTGGGCTTATTGTCGAAGCAGGAGAAAATTAGAGTTTCCCCTATCATGCAAGTACCATCGTCGGCGGTGGCGGCTGAGCTCAATAATTTCCGGCGATGGCTTTGGAAGTTTTCTTCAGCAGTGACTTGTCGCATTGGCGGTGAAAAAACCATGTCACACCGGTTGAATTAGTGGTGTTGTGGTCGTTGTTAGCCACTATTTTAATATGTTTGCAGCGGTGATAGGGTTCTTGGTAGGGTATCAAAATAGGGAAACCAAACCAAACCAACCTATAATTCAATAAATTGAAATTTTAATGGTTTTTGAGTTGACCCAACTCATTTGTTAAATGGATTGAGTAAATCCAATTAATTTGATGGTTTAGATGGTTAATGAGATGACTCATAAAAATAAAATAATTAATTATTTAATAATTTAATAACAATAAATATAACATTAAATAATTAATAATTTATCATCATATATTATCATTTTGCCATTATCATCAATGTCATGAAATATGGATACACGGTTTTGGGCGGGAAATTATGAATCACATTTTTTTGCGGAAAAATTACGGAATCATGTTTTTGACAAAAAAAATTATGGAATCGAGTTTTTTGGCAAAAATTTGTGAAAAGTATTTTTTTGGTGGAAAAATTGCGAACTCGTAATTTTGGCAGGAAAATTCTGGAATCACGTTCTTGGCAAAAAATACGGACTCGTGTTTTTGGCGGAAAAATTGTGAAACCGTATTTTTTGGCTGGAAAAATTTTAGCTCATGGTTTTGGCGGGAAAATGCGAACTCCTGTTTTTGGCGGAAAAATGTGAACTCGTGTTTTTGGCGGAAAAATTGTGAAACCGTGTTTTTGGCGAAAAAAATATGGACTCATGTTTTTGGCGGAAAATTTTTAGTATGATGAATGATGATGATATGATGATGATGAATTATGGTATGACGATGATGATATGATGATGATGGTATAAAGATAATGATGATGCTAAGTATGATAATTTGATGGGTAAATGGTTTTAACCATAAACTATTACAACTCAATCCATATGACTTATGTCACCCATCAACTCATTGATCCATAACTCATTTGACTCATCAACTCATTAGGATCCAAATAGTAAGACCATTAGGATTAATGAGTCGGATCGGATTGGATCGACCCATGAGGTTTGACCCATTTTTACACCCCTAGTTCTTGGTAACCGGTTTCACTCTGCTAGTTCCAAAAGGTTTATCGAGAGTGTTGTTTGTGTTGACGGTTCCAAAGGGTAGCAGATCTGCCGGGAAAGCGGCGGATGTGTCTGGCGGCTTGTGGATCTGGGGAGGCGTCGATAGAAGCTGCTGCCTTATGGTGGCGGTGGCGACCGACGCTACTGTCCAAGGCAGGCGGAGACAAGATCGGCTTCAGGCTGGTTGGTGTTTCGAGTTTTTAGTTCCCTCTAAATATTTTATGAGTACAATTTTTTGTCAAAATTATATATAATCATAATTTATATGAGATATTCAATTCAGTTTATGGAATTACACTGTGACAATTAGAAACATATTTCTAGCCAAACGAAGACGAAAATTCAGTTGAAACCTATTTTCCATATGGTTCTCCCAAATATAACTATATCTCATGTCGCTTTATTTAGTTCTATTTGGGGTTTCAAATTTTTTTTTTGGCTTTTGAAACTATGTAGTTCAAAAAACATATATTAAACTGACGTTGTTTTTGGTAGCAATTTAATATTTTATCAAAAAATAAGTCGTAACTAAAAAAAAAAAATCAGAAATCAATAATGATTGTGATTATTATTCTTATTATTATTATTATTATTTATTTTTTTCATTATTGAAGTTACAAAATTGAAAATAACAAACAAAAGAAAGACAACTGGTTAACAATTCATCAACTGGTTTTAGCAAGGATACACGCATTGACACAAATTAACATTACCAAGGGTGTTACAAAATCCAATACCACCATTATACTTTTGTGCGCAGTTCGTATCACAACAATCTTTGGAACACTTTTGACTACAAAAACCAGCTCCACCGTTGCAAGTATTTTGAGGCTGATACGACGAAGGTGGTGAAAGTAACCCACTCTGGTATTGGCATGTACACACTGGCACCGCAACTGAGCCATCACAACTGCTTTGGCTTGATGGCCCGTGTTTGTTCTTACATCTCTGGTCGCAAGTTTTGCAAGTGCCTAGGTCCTCCTTGCATGTATCTGCTTTAGTCTGATTCACAACTACAAAATGTATACATCATTAAGTTTAACATAAAAATTATAATTATTATAAATATAATAATTTTGGTTTAAATTTTACATTTTAGTTTCGTGATTTAGACTTAATAAGTCTTAAAAGTATTATCATTGTATAAATTAATCATTATAAAATAAAATAAAAAATCATACTATCATACTAATGTCTTTTTCATCCAAATCACATGGCATAACCTATGTCATTTTATCTAGGAAATAAAAGATGGAATCCTAGTGTTTAAGATATTAAGCAGAGGTAGCTTTGTCATTTGTCCATAGACTCTGGGCAATATCAAAATTTGTTTTTTAATCAGATAATTATATTTTAGAACATTTGACTCTGTATGAAAAATGTATCGAATGAATAAAAGAAACATAACAATTAAATATATATAAGATTCAATACCTGAGGCAAACATAAGAAGAAAGCTAACAAGGAATACAAGTGAAGTTGTTTTCTCCATTTACACGTTTTTTTGTTTTCTTCTAAACTTTTTTCTCCGAAGTAATTGTTTGTATGTTATTATGACATTTATGTAATCTATTTATAAGCAACTTGAGACTCCAATTTGAAGATCAATTTAAGATTTTTAAAAGGAGGACATTTATTTTCAATTTATGAATAAGTTATTATAATATTTTTTTCAGATAGACCAACTTATTGACAAAATTGGTAAAAATAGTGAAAAAATTATATTCTCTACCAATTAGCTTCCATACAAAATCTTATTGTTTTTAAATCAGAAGAATACTATACCAGAGAAATATAAGATATGTTCTAAATCAATAAAATGCTTAAACTTCACTCCTAAAAAACTATAATATTCAGAAATTCATAAAATTCCTATTCTACAACTTTTGCAAGATTTTCTGCAAGATTTCACGAACATTTGGAAAAAAAAATTGTTTATATGGCATTTTAGGATATTTGTCTTTGAACTTTTCAGGTTATTAGGATATTATTTTTGGTTGATATTGTTTTGTCTTTTACGTCTATAACACTTTCATTAACTTGATACAGTTAAAATTCTTTACAAAGACTGATTATACTCTCACGGAAATCAAATTCGAAAAGCCAAGATCATCATTTTTGCGAAGACCGATGTTCACACAATTTTCCATCCAAATTGATGAACGTGAATTCCAAAAAAAAAAAAAAAACCGATAACACTGAAAAAGTGATTTCACACAACGCTTTTCGATAACCTTTACTCTTCAGAATTTTCAATACTTGACCAAGACTAACCAATACTTGTCCATGACCTAATGATTTTATAGAACATTCTTAGATATTTTATAGAACATCAAATATGTCATTTTTTTCCCTTCCTAATTTTTCTTAAAAGAGCGATTTCATCGGATACTCATCTAAATTATTGTTCTTTCTTCTTGATTTTTTCCCTTTGGGAAATTTTATTTTCGGTATCTATCTGATATCAGTATAGCCGATCTTTGCTGTTTTTTTTACTGAAAGAAAAAATGCGATAGAGGATAAAAATACTTTAACAAGAATATATAGATATCTTTATTCTCAGAAAAATATATATACAAAGATATTTGAAAAGTGGTACTAACATAAATTAAAAGAAACGGTCTATAAGAAATAGATATCCAACTTTAATTCTTTGGTTTGGTTTTTTAAAATCGGTTTATAAAATCAGAATTCGATTTAGATTATATTTTTTCAAACCGTTATATTTAGAAAAATTATTATAATAAAACTAGCTCGTTTAGAATTCCAAAACGTTAACCAACCTAGCAAGGATATTCACATTGGCACAGACGAATGTCACCAATGGACGTACAAAATCCATGTCCGCCTTTATATATACTTGTTAATAACATTTCTCCGCACATTATGGAGTGCATAGACCATTTCCACCTTCACAAAGTTTGTTCGTATTTGCATTCGTTTGATGCACAACTAAAACGACACAGATATACAATTAAATTTAACCAAAAATTCAATTAGTAATATACAAATTTATAAGTTTTATTTCGTACATTATGACAGTAAAATTGCTTGGTATTAAAATAATATTATTGTCACAAATATGTCAAAATTTGTTAATTGAGATCATACGTATTGTAGAACATTTGTATATCTAATAAGTAAAATAAAATAAAACAATTTCTAAGATATAAGATACTGTATATACCTGAGGTACAACACATAATAAGAAAGCTACGAAAAATAGAAGCGACGTTGTCCTCCCCATATTTTAACATGTTTACGTATTTTTTCTCTTAAGCTTTATCTTTGAAATAAAGGTTGACTTCGGTATACTACACCAAGAGAATAACCCTATATTATTTCTCTCCAAACTTTTAGCTTCATCGTTAAACTACATAGATTAGTGTTATTCTTTTTCATACATCATAAACTTATAAAACTCTCCAAAATTAGTCATATTCAATAATTAAGTGTAAATTCCGTTTTAAAATTATTATTCGCGTTTTGTTTTTGCAATTAGAGAACCCGAATTTGACCCGATAAGCAAACCTCGTTAATGAATTAAAGAGTTTATAATTAATTTAAAATAAAACCCTCTCAATGAAGAAAAAGGTTTCAAAACATGAACAATCACATTCTCTAACTTAAAAATATCGTTTCAGAGAAATCAAAATTTAAAGTTCCCAATGAATTTTGACTTAGGGAAAAAAGTGGACGATTTCGTGGATTTCTTGGACTTTGACTACTTACGTGAACAAACTAACCGAGCCTAACACCACGTGTCTTCTACCTTTTTCATGTAACAAATGTTCATCGGCTTTTTTTTTTCAATTGTTCGTCTGGTCAATGGTTCAAATTCTGGTTCTCTAATCGCAAAAACAAAACGCGAATAAGAGTTTTAAAACGGGGTTTATATTTAATTATTGAATATGTCTAATTTTTGAGAGTTTTATAAATTTATGATGTATTAAGAAGAATAACACTATCCTGTGTAGTTTAATAATGAAACTAAAAGTTTGGGGGGGAGAAAATAGTATGGGGTCATTTTGTTGGTGTACTATAGTGAAGTCAACCCTTGAGATAATTAGTGGGATAATTAGTTCAATAATTGTAATCATTTAAAAAAAATTAATCACTTCAAATAAAGGCTCAATTATTATCTATGGTCATCTCTATCCATTTTATTTTCCTTTTGATTTAATATAATTTTCATGACTTATTATTCTTTGTTATTAATATTACGGTCAATCTACATAAACGATAAATACATAAGTCAATCTACATAAGTCTACCTTACATTAAGGTCGAAGAGTAATTATGTAAGGTACAAGAGTAATTGTGAGAAGAAAAGAAAAGAAAAAAGTAGAATAGTAATTGCCAGAAAAAAAACAACTTGAATAAACGATTAATTAACAATATCTTTAGAGAGCTTGAAATATTAATACAGATTGACTTGGTCTATATATAGGTCCTTTCAATAGTTGGCCCAGAAGTATAAAATTCAAAGTCTTTTGGTTTAACTTAATCGGAAACAAAAAGTCTCTAAACATAATTGTATCATTTCGTTGTTCGACATGTTCGATATATATAACGAACATATTTTGGTAAATATATATATACAAACGAACCTTTTCCACTTTTAACCAAGAGAAATAAAAAAAAAATCAATAACAACATTGAGCTTTTCTTTAATTGTTCTAGCTAGCAATTATAATCGAAAGTCTGTTCGACCAGTTGAAAAATCAATTATCACCAAGAAGGAAAATATACTTAATTAGGGGTGAAGTAAAGGAAGTGAGGTGCATGCAATGCATGGACTCAGACAACGTTGATCATTTAATTTGTTTGGACAATAGAATAATAATGTGAACATCATGCATGTCTGGCTATGATCACATGACGTTTATGTCAAGTTGCTCAATTTTCATATACTATACATTATTTGTAATATATATAGAATTGGAGTTTACTCTTGAATCGGTCTGGCGGAGAAGGTTCCTCCAAACTATTGACATTAAAATAACACACATAATGATCCAAGTGGATGAACTATGTCTAAAATTTTTATATAAGGACAATCAATTGGGTCTCTAATGCAAAAGTCAGAACTAATTTTCAAACCAACAAGAATTTTGAAATTGTCTAGTAATGATATATACTTATATGTATATGAGCTAAAAGTGGGGTACTTAATTTCGATCGATAGGAACAATTAGCATAATTTTAGATTACATATACACCGTTCTGAAAATATATATAGTATCATCGTATTTTATTAGATTACAGATCAAATCAAATAATCATAAGACGACTTCATCAACGAGGACTAGATTGGCCAACGACTTAATGACTTGGTTTAGACTTTAATTGAATAATTTTTTAACAGAGTAACAAAGGGTAAAATCGACTTTTGAATTCTTGTCTCAGATCCAACCAAATAAATCCAAGGTAGGCCAGGACACTGAAATGAGATAGTTATAAACGAGCGAGTGGTAGATGCAGTTTTTTTAGTTTTAATCTTAATTATAATGTAAAATCTAAAGTTAATATATCACATTAATACATTTCCTAACAGATTTAAATCGACATCATTACTACATTATTACTCTAAATTATGACTAAACTATCTATTAGTACATTTTAATGCATAGTTAATTTAAAACCGTTGTTAATTACTTGACCTTGTATTAAAACCACTAAAATTAAAATTACCAAATAGCCAGCCACAATCGTCCAAAAAAAATCATGGGAAAAGACACGCAGTCTCATATGGCCACTAGTAAAATTACACGTCATTCATATCAAATGGTTTAATAATAAAGCTGTACATAAATTTTCCGCCAATGTAAATATTAATCTCTGCCTCAAAAAATTTGCTTCCCCTGTTTCGAACCCAATCGTTTTCTTCATCTTCATCTTCTTCTTCATTTTCTCCGAAGCTATTTCACAAGTGTTTCTGAGAGAGACAGAGAACGAGAGATCAGAGAGAAGAAAAACGAAACGAATCCGTGAGAGGAAAAATTTTGAAACTGTCAAGAGACGTTTTACATGCGTTCATAAAAAACATACGATACGTATACACAAAGCGATTTATACGTTGATTTTGTGTTACCTATTAAGCTCTCTAGAGTTGGAATTTTCTCGAGAAAATTTGACAAGAAGATAGAAATCTAGCTAATACCAAGACGACGATTTGTAGACTGTTGTGTTGTGCTTGGATCTGGTTCCTTTGAAATTTCAGGTTCTATTTCTTTCACATTGTTTCTCGTTGATGCATTTCGATTTCGATTTCGATTTTGGATTTTTTTTGGCGATGCGATTAGTTTAGGAAGAGATCGGAATGTGTTTCCATGTAAATTTGAATCGAAATTGAAATTGAACGGAACTGGAAGGTCTCGATTTCGTTTCGTTTTATCTTTGTTTTACTCTGATTCTTTCTTTTTCCGGGAAATCGGATGATTTTCCCGAGGAAATCGTTTAAATTCCTGAAAGCATTGATCTCGTGAAGCATTCGTTGACTCGAATAATTGCGTGTAAACAGTGTAACGTGTCTTTCGAATTGGCTTTTAGGAGCTGTGAAGCTGGTTTGACTTTTCCTCGGTTTCGTAGATAGCTACGACTTGGTTGTTGGACTAATCTAAACGAATTTAATTGAAACTGAACCTTACATTCTTGTGTTTCTAGGTGGATTGGATTGAATTTTCATTCTTGTTTCTATTTCTGTATCTTTCCAGGTTTTGAATCCTCTCATTATATCACAAGTTAGCTTTGTTCATCTAGATTAGGCTGTTGAGGTGGTGTGGTTCTGTAATAAAGGTTTTGATGAGATGAAGGCAGTTAAAAGGTGGAGCGTAGGGAACCTAGGGGATATGGCGTCTTTGCCTGGAGCTCGACACCGTGGTCCTCCTGCAAGAAGACGATTATGGATCATCATGGTGCTTTCACTGATCAGCATGTTCTTTTTTATCGCTTACATGTACCCTCATCACAGTAAACGTGCTTGTTATATGATCTCATCAAGAGGATGCAAGGCTTTAGCTGATTGGCTTCCACCTTCTCTGAGGGAATATTCAGATGATGAGATTGCAGCTCGCGTAGTCATTAGAGAAATATTGAGTTCACCTCCTGTCATTAGAAAGAACTCTAAAATTGCATTCATGTTCTTAACTCCTGGTGTATTGCCTTTCGAGAGGCTATGGGACAGATTTTTCCAGGTAAATAACTTGGAGACAGCAGCTATTCACTTGAATAGGCCTCCTTATAGAACTTCCATGTTTTTAGGATCTAATATGCAGATAGTTTTTTCTTGAACTTCATTCCTTGGCTGATGGTTTTAGAATTTTGTCCCTCCTCACAGGGCCATGAGGGGAAGTTCTCTGTTTATATCCATGCATCAAAGGAAAGGCCAGTTCACTACAGTCGTTACTTTGTCAACCGCGAAATTCGCAGTGATGAGGTTTGTCTCCTTTTTATCCTTTTCTGATGCATATCTTTGTAGATTTCATATTCTTTTACGATCCATTAACATGAAAAAATCATGTGTATTTTTCCATCTGCAGGTGGTGTGGGGAAGAATATCAATGGTTGATGCAGAGAGACGGTTGTTAGCTAATGCTCTTAGAGACCCTTCAAACCAGCAATTTGCTTTACTCTCTGATAGGTGATTTGTTGATGTCTTGCTTCCCTTCTAATTGATCACTCTGAATTTGCCTAAATCTTTTGAGTGTTTCTGGTTTTGCAGTTGTGTACCACTTCGAAGTTTTGAATACATTTACAATTACCTGATGTACAGCAATATCAGCTATGTTGACTGGTAAAAGTCATGTTTCATCAGATTGACAAATTCACTCTTCTTCCTAACTTCTTGAAGTCTTACAAATATGATTAACTTCGACTCTTCAGCTTTGACGATCCAGGTCAACATGGAGCAGGCAGGCATATGAATCATATGTTGCCTGAAATTCCAAAGAAGGATTTTCGAAAGGGTGCACAGGTAAACAATTTTCATTGATCTAGTAATTATGCTCACCTGATGCAGTAAATAAACGCTTAGGAATATAAGGAATTGGTTCTGTTTCAGTGCTGGTAGATCCTTTAGGGACTAGTAACAGACCAACAAATGTCTGTCAAGTCCGGCATTCATATTTATGAATCGAAATTTTCATTTTGATCCCAAATTACTTCTTCATGCAGTGGTTCACCATGAAGCGACAACACGCTGTAGCAACTATGGCAGACAGTCTTTACTACTCTAAATTCCGGGATTACTGCGGGGTGAGTATCAGCAAAACTCCTAACATAGATGTTATTATCTACCTTCCTTTTTTTCTTTCTGACAAAGGCATAACATCAACAGAAATAAACCATTCGTGAATAAGAAGGCCTGTGTTTTGTTTTCTTCAGCCAGGTATAGAGAACAACAAGAACTGCATAGCTGATGAACACTATCTGCCAACATTCTTTCATGTAAGAACTCGTTTTGATAAGAAAAGAAAATCTCCTATTTTCTCTTAATCTCTTATAATATTTATGATGCAGATGCTCGATCCCAGTGGCATTTCTAACTGGACTGTAACACAAGTTGATTGGTCTGAAAGAAAGTGGCATCCCAAAACATATATGCCTGAGGATATCACACATGAGTTACTAAACAACCTCACGGTATGTTAATATATAACCAAAAACTACAATCTTTTGATTAAGATTAAGTCTTAAATTCTGATTTTTACATTTGCAGTCTACTGACACAGTTGTACATGTCACAAGTGCTGGGATGGTACGCGCTTATAAAACCAGTTTTTCTATCATAGTTTCAGCTCTGATTTAAACCAGGATTTTATTCAAAACAAACACCTTTCATTTGGTTATACAGGGTGAAGAAATATGGATGCCTTGTATGTGGAACGGAATCAAAAGACCTTGCTACTTGTTTGGAAGAAAATTTCACCCGGATACTCTCGATATACTGTTGGATCTCTTCTCAAATTATACAAGATCGGTCACTTGGCATATGTGATTAAAAAGGTATTTTCGTCTATACACTCAGATTCTTTGACCAAAGTTCGACTCCCCACCTACATGAATCAATATCATCTTCGAAGCTGTAACACTACAAGTCTAGAAGCTTAAGGAGGTATGAGATTTTATCTCAATTTAGGCTTCATTTGGTTGGAAGGAGACGTTGGTTTTATTCTTCTCTACTCTGTTTTTGGCTACATCCCATTTGTTACTTTACTGTTGTGAAAAGGAGAATTTTAGACTGGTTGTTTTTTTTTTCCTTTCTCTTTTGGATCGATTTTGTTTTGTGTTCAGAATGTTGAACAAACAAAGTTATACATGTTTATAGAGTTTCTTTGCACATATATATGTTCTTTGGTTTTGACCTCAAACATCATAAATAAATATTCAGACCGACCAACATTGTCTTCGTTTGTATAGTAAGCACGGCCATGGATACATCCCGAATACAATCCCAAACCAAAATATTTTAATAAATAGTTTTTGAATTGGTAAAGAAGTCTATCTATCCATTGCAACAAACTATCATGTATTTTTATTAATAACAACATAGTAATTAGTATCAGAATTTCTTTTTGTTGTTAAAAGATTAGTACCACAATTGAAACAGGACCTCTTCCATACAAAACCCGTATTAAAATCTAAAATCTAAAATCTTTGCTCAATCCGTATAAAAATCTTTACAAGACCTATTCCATACAAAATCTAATATTTTTCCTAATAGGAAAAGGAAATTACAACATAATATACCTATATATATATAAACACGTACCCATGTTGATCTCTCTCAGGAAAAAAAAGCCCTAACTGACCTTTATCTCCAAGCCGCCATCAATGTCCACTCGATTGGGAAAAATCAGCTTCTTCTTCTTCTTCATCATCGTCTTCCTTGTCTTGCTTCTTGTGGGAGCTTCACAGGCTCGTAATCTTCAGCCACTCATCACTGCTGAACAAATCCAAATAAATCATAAACAAATTGAGGAATATGACCCACTCAAGGACAATGCCAAATTAGCATATTTTGGTGACCTAATCAAAGAGAATGCTAAATCGGCATTCTATGCTTACTTACATACTAAGAGTCTAAACACATTCGGCACAGATTGGCTATGGAGGATTGATGTCCTTTTATTTCTTGTTTTTTTTTCTCTTTATTGTGTACCAATTTATGTTTTAGGGTTTTCTTTTGCATCGCAAACAAATGTTCTGCTAGGTTTTTAAAATATGTTTGATACTTGAGATTGTTTTGTACGATTATTCATCCAACGTTGTTCCAAGCTTTTTTTTTTTTGAATAAATGTTATATATTCACTCAAAAAAAACTGTTTATACAACTAGTGTTTTCAGTGCTGAAATAAAAGCTGAGAATTTTAACTCGAAAGATTGATTACAAAAGCTGGATCATGTATTAGCCTCCTTGTGTGGAGAACCATACTTGAAGAGCATCATCGTATCGCTTGTGTCCTTGCTCACGGATGGATGTAAGAAAATTTCGGACTTGCTTATCAATGTGTTTGCTGAGAATTGCCGATGTCATTGGAGGTTGGCCATGTCTTCTTGAATTTCTCTCTTTTCAAAGATGATTTGCTTGAAAAACATATCTAAGAAGATATTGCTTCAGCCAAGGTAGTGATGAGTTCCAATCTTTTTTACTTCTCATTCGTACTATATAATTTTTTTTTTAATTCAATCGACATGTTCAAGGCATGTAATATTTTTTTCTTCAGTAAAATTGTATTTTGTGTATCTCAATCTATAATAGGTTCGTAGGTAAGGTAACTCTTGAGATATGCATTTATTGCGTAACAATTTTTTTTTTAAGGGGTGATTGGTTGGAGGTTTAGACTTTTCTACAGCCATATTTTGGTATAAAAACCTAAATTTAAAGCAATCATACTTTATAAATTTTTGAATTGAAAGCAATCATGCTTTATAAATATTTTCCAAAGTCAAATCCACTTTAAAAAACCTACGGCCAGTTTTATGGTTTTTTCTTTTTTTGGAATAAAGTCTAAAGCAATAAATTTTGGGCTTTGAAAATTTTTTTTTGGCTTTTCATTGATACATGTCGTGTATTTGATAAAAAAATAAGAAAATTATATTATTGTTTAAAGAAATTTTACATAAAAAAAATTGATAAATCATATATATATCCCCTATATATTATTTGGATAGTACACTTATACAATTAACCTTACAAAATGTTAATATTTACATCACATTGCCATTAAAAAAAAACAAATTATAATTTTTTATTAAGGGTAGTTTAGTCATTAATTATTCTCTTATCACTAATAAATATTATATTAGTTATGAACGATATTAATTAGGAAACCAATCATAAATACTTAAAAATCAAAATTGTTAATATTCCAAATAGATTATCGACAAAGAATATTAAATGCTTAAATTATTTTCTTTTATGATTTAAAATTAGATTTGTTAATATTCCCTTATTCCAAATTTTCATCGTGTATGATTTACTTGTTCCTGTGAATCTTATAAAAAATAGGTCAACTGTCATTCAAAAAAATGTTAATCTATACTTCTACATAAATTGAATGATTTAAATAATAACCATCGGTGTGCTCATTTTGGTTTTACAAAAATTGTTAATATTATTGCTTTTTCTTTAAATATATTTTAAGGATCTTCTTTAAAAATATAGAGTAAAAAAGATTAGTTAGAACTTCAATCATACAAAATATTTTCTTAGATTCGTTATTTAAAATTCAAAATTTCCAAATTTAGTTAAAGACGAATTTAATTCATAAAATTGTATCTAAACAATAAATTTTTTTTTTCAGAAACCTAATTTTTATTTAGATAAAGTTTTTCTTTCTTTTCAATTCACCTCGTCAAAACAAAAGCTAATTTTTGTTTTGCTTTATATCGACAACCCAAAAAAATAAAATGTCAATCTCGACCAAGTATACTTCTGTCAAATCTATAATATTGTTTTATTTGTTCCATTCATATATATATATATATATTATATTATGTTGTTTATTTAAGTGATTTTGTTGAGGTATGTTTTCTTCTCTAATTTTTTTTTGAATATTTATGCATGTAGTGTGGGAGATGGTAATGGAGACGCAAAACTAATTTCGTTGAGGTATATCTTCTTTTCTAATTATTTACTAATCTTTTATGCAAAGTAATATGTTAGGATTTCTATTATGTTAAATTATTTTTCTTGGTTAACTATACTATGCAATGAAAAAAAATCTTAGCTTATGAAATCAAAATAGTAAAAAAAATTATTTTAACAAAAAAAAATTTAGAACATTATATAATTTTATTATACTATTTTTTTGGAAAAATAAATTACCTTCAAAATGATACATGTGAAATATATATAGATTTCATATTACATTTAAATCATATTTATACCTTAAACTCTACTAATATGGACTAAATCAAATTTACACTAATAATAATATTGTATCAATAAAATTACCAAATTCACAATTATCAATATACTACAATACATCAAATAATAGGCTCCATGATTTTAAATTTGAGAATAATAATACTTACACATTTTAATATATTTTATAATATTACAACTGTAACTCTATAAAAAACAATACTTACATTACTTTAAAAAAATATTATCCTGCGCTGTAGTGCGGGATCGTATCTAGTATATATATATATATACATAATTGTCGTGTGGTCACTAGAAAAGAAAAAAATTTCATTATTTTTTAAAGAAATTTCGTGTGATAAATCCTATATATATATATATATACATAATTGTCCTGTTTGCATTTTTAGTATTTTAATTTAATTTATTTTAGTTAAATGAAATTTTAATAATTTTTTTACTTATTAATGTATAGACAAAATATTAATATATAATATACACTAATATTCACCAAATGTTTTGATATTTTAAAGTTCACAGCTATGTTTACCAATCATTTTTCATTTAATTCTACAGCTCCATGTGATAAACCTACAGATCCAGTAGATAAACCTAAAAGTACAGCCCAAAAATCTACATTCAAAATTCTACAGCCATAATCCTAAAATTACAGAAAATCTGAAATAATCCTACCGCAAAATCACAAATCTATAAATCAAAAAAACCCCTAATCTGCAACTACTCTTCTTTGAGATAATGACCACACAGAATCAATGAAATTTAACAACTAACAACTGTATATTTTTCACATAATCAAGAATCTTCTTATTGAAATTGACGGTTATGAAAAATTAAATCTATAAGATTTTGCACGATATTGTCATAATTTAAATAAATAATTTAATTGAACATAGATAATATTAATCAGTAATCAGTAATCAAAGAGGACACCACAATCAATTCTCTCAAAAGAAACCGTCTTTGCTTCGAGATCATACCCTATGTTATAACTCTGTTGAGCCGTCGCACCAATGCTGTTCAAATTACCAATGCTCGGGATCACGGCTAAGCCAAAAACTTTTGGTAAAACCTTCATGAACACACTCTTCACGTCCAAAGACAACTCTGCTCCATCTGAGAAATGAAACGTTACAATCGGGAATCCGGACTCGACCAAATCTCGCTCATAATCTCCATTGTAGCACTCCAATTTAGACATGCCATTTTGTTTCACATTTGCGGTCGTAAACCTTCCATCAAAAACTTCTTCAACTTTGTTCTTCAGTGGCTCATACGCTTCTTTAACTAGGCTTGTTAATGAAAATCCCGTGTCGATTATTGTACCGCCTAAACCGGTCTGGTAATTACGTTGGAATACCCCCGGATCGATCGAGAGCATTGTTCCGTCCATGCTGATCGCTTCGATTCTAACGTAATAGACACCATTGTAGATATCTAACGGTGTTGTATCTCCCAAAATGTTGGCACCATCATCTCCTAGGACTAAGACGTTATGAGGGTAAGAAGGATCGTTTTAAGCTTCCAAAGCAGTATGAGAATTTTGAACCAAATCGATGAACCAACGAGAATTCACCATATCCTAAACCCATAATACCGGTTCCTACTAGTGGATCACCGTAGTTATCATGGCCACAACCAAAAACAACGTTAGGTAAAGACGCTGATGAAGACTCATCGTAGATTGTATTAAACATCAGCGTGTCTTCAGCTAGTATGCCTCTGCTCCCTGTACCATCCATGTATTTCATAGAGTACTCGCATGATCTAGTTTTTGCATTGAATCTTAAACTAGGTATAGAGTATTCGGATGTTCTGCACGATTCATTGCGATGAGTGTAAGATCTAGAAGGATCGAAAATAAGAAGACTCTGAGCTTTACAATTGATGCAAGGACGACATTGTAGCCATAGAAGATCACTGCCCGTGTCCATGTGAAGAAGTTGCGTGATTGGTGGGCTACCTATTGATATGTTCACCAGGAAAGCTTGGGGGATGATAGGGACATTAGGGGAAAGGTGTGCGATGATATCTCCGGTTGTTCCCTTGGATTTCAAGTACTCTAGACGTGCAACAGACGCTTCCTCGATACGAGAGACATGTGGTGGTTCTAGGGAATATATTTGGTTGGAGTGAACGAGATTGAGAACAAGGGTTGGTGATGCTGACAAGAGAACTACAGAGATAGAGAAACAGAGGATGATGAGATAGACGAGAGGAGATGTAAAGAAGATCGCCATTTTTTGTTTTATGTAAAACACTTTACATACGCTATGAATATATAAATAACGAAGAGCTGTTGTTAAGTGTGAAACAAAGAAGTTATAACGAAAGCTAGAACGCTTAAACAAGGTGCAATAACATATTCCTGTAAGAGTTTTAGGTGCAAAAGAATCTTTACATTTTCTTAGCTGAGCATGAAGTGTTGAGGTGTGAAGAGAAACTACTGTCAAAAATTGTTTGTTTAGTTTACTGAAACCTATGTGATATCCATGATCGTGATACGTTGATTACCTTTCTTTGAAAATATAGAAAAAAACTAAACAAAAAAAAGTTAATCCATGATCGTAGTACTCTTTTTGTTGAGAATATAAATCTAGACTAACTACATAATCTTTTTGCCTAAAATATGATCAGATTGGTTGGTATATGTTGAAGTTACGTTAGTAAAATCAATGCATCATGCAAGAAAATAAACCTTCCATACGAAAAAGAAGTTCACACAACGAGTATTAATGATCGTGATACGTTTATAAAGTAAACGTATGTGATATCCATAATCTTTGAGAAAAAATAAAGTAAATCCATGACCGTGTTACTTTTTCGTTCGTGTTCCTCTTTTTGTTGAAAACATATATATATATATATATATATATATATATTTGAATCCAGACTAAACGCGTGAGATCCATGATCTTATTCCTCTTTTTGTTGAAATTATATAAATAAAATTAATATAATTTATCAAAATGAATTAAATTGTGTTTGAAGATATGTTGGTATCCGAAAGGAATGGAGAAAAATGTAAGTTCCAATAAGCTTTTTTAGTCAATTTTAGTCAATTAGAGAGATATACTTAGTTTGAATCTCCCTCTAAATTGGATTGACAAATAACAATCATCAATGATCATAACCTAATTTTTTATTTCTTATTTCGATGACTTCGTTTTCATGAGGGTTTAGGGGATTTGATCAGCGGTGGCTGAACTTTAATACCAGGATTCATCAAGCGCATCTGTAGGATTTTATCGGTTTTAGTTTTATTTACATTTTCGGTTAGCTTTGGTTTTGAGTTTTTATTTTATTGGTGTTTTCTTTAACTAAAGGATAATTATAAATCCTTTAGCGATTAGGATTAGAATGATTTAGGTCTTATCTACATCTCTTATATATAGAGATCGTAGAACTCTTGTTCATCATCTTGGCTTTTGATAAATCTATTAAAAAAAAAAAGAGGTAACCTTAGTAATCCAAAGAGCTCTGCGTTGCTTAGCACTGAGAGTCTGAGAGGAGTACTCTCAATACCTCGATCTTGTGATTCTTTGCTGAATTCACAAGATCTCTCTTGTTGCAGGAGTTCTCCTCGAGACCTCTTCTTCACACTCGTTCATAGCTTCCGCCTCTTCACCAACACAAGAGTATATAAGGTAAATACTTATCTATTCCGAATACAATCCCAAACCAAAATATTGTGATAAATAGTTTTATAATTTATATCATAGTACAAAAAGGAAATTACAACATATATATAAATTAAAAAAAAAAGTAACAATGTGATCTCTATCTCAGGAAAACAAATCCGAACTAGCCTTATCTTCAACAATGTCCACTCGATTGGGAAAAAGCCGCTTCTTCATCATCGTCTTCCTCGTCTTGATTTTTCTGGGAACTTCACAGGCTCGCATAGGTGGGACATTCTTCATTGATGAACAAATCCAAATAGTTATAAATCATGACCAGATCAAGGAATATGACCCTATCAACGAGAATACCAAATCGGCATATTTTGGTGACCTAATCAACAAGAATGCCAAATTGGTATACTTTGGTGATCTAATCAACGAGAATGCTAAATCAGCATACTATGCTTACATGAATACTAAGCGTCTAAACATATATGGCACCGATTGGCTATGGAGGATTGATGTTCTTTTTATTATTTTTGGTTTCTCTTTATTGTTGACCAATTTATCTTTTAGTGTTTTCTTTCGCATCGCAAGCAGATTCTCTGCTAGGTTTTCCAAATCTGTCTGAAACTTGAGATCTTTTTGTTATTGTTTTCATGGATTATTCATTCAATGTTGCTCCAAGCTTTTTACTTCTTTGAACAATCGAGTTGTTCATGGCGATGTGTTTTTTGAATCTTCTGTAAAACTTTTATTTTGTGTTTCTTAATTTATAATAGAGGTTCATAGGTATTGAGATAGATAATGTATATGCATTTATAGCTCAACCCAAAAAAAGAAAAAAAACCTAATCTGCCACTACTCTTCTTTGAGGTGAGATGAGACCATACCGAAACAATGGAAATTTTAACAACTAATAATTGTATATTATTTTCACACAATCAAGAATCCTCGTGTTGAAAGTGGAAGTTTGTTATAATATATATATAAAGATTTGGCATGATCTGAACATAGATGATACTAATTTTAATTAGTCATCAAAGAGGACACCACAATCAATTCTCTCAAAAGAAACCTTCATTGCCTTGAGATCATACCCTATGTTATAACTCTGTTGAGCCGCCGCACCTATGATGTTCAAATCACCACCAATGCTCGGGGCCACGGTTAAGCAGAAAACATTTGGTGCAATCTTCTTGAACACACTCTTCACGTCTAAAGACAACTCTGCTTCATCGGAAAAATGAAACGTTACAATCGGGAATCCGGACTCGACCAAATCTCGCTCAAAATCCCCATTGTAGCACTCCACTTTATTCTTCCTGGAGTTAGGCATGTCTGCGTTCGTAAACCTTCCGTCAAAAATATCTTCAATTGTGTATTTTAATTTCTCATATGCTTCGATGACCAGATAAGTTAATGTGGTTCCAGTGTCGAATACTGTGCCTCCTGAACCGGTTTGGTAATCACGTTGGAATACCCACGGATTGATCGGGAGAATGGTCCCGCGTACGCTGATCGCTTCCATTTCTCATATGTAGATCTCTAACGGTGTCGTATCTCCCAAAATGTTGGCACCATCATCTCCCAAGACTAAGACACTATGAGGGTAAGAAGGATCGTATAAGCTGCCAAAACAGTATGAGAATTTTGAACCGAACTGGTGCACCAACGAAAATTTATCATAACCTAAACCGAGGACACCGGTTCCTTGTTGCGGTTCACCATAGTTATCATGGCCACAGCCAGAAACAACGTTAGCTAAAGAAGCTGACGAAAACTCACTATAGATGGTATTAAACGTCAGCTTTTCTTTAGCTAGTGTGCCTCTGCTCCCTGTCCCATCCATGTATTTTATGGAGTACTCACATGATCTGGTTGTTGGATTGAATCGTAAGCTAGGCATAGAGTATTCCGAGGTTTTGCAAAATTCTTTTTCGTAAGTGTGAGATCTTGAAGGGTTGAAGATGGGCATGCTCTGGGGATAACAGTTGGTGCACGGATGGCACTGCAGCCACATAATATCGCTTCCTGTGTCCATATGGAGCAGCTGCATGACTGGTGGGCTACCTATTGATATGTTTACCAAGAAAGCTCTTGGGATAGGGGAAAGGTGTGCAATAATATCTCCAGTTGCCTTAGCTTGCAAGTAGTCTAGACGTGCAGCAGACGCTTCCTCGGTACTGGAGACATGTGAAGGTTCTAGGGAATAGATTTGGTTGGGGTGAATAAGATTGAGAACAAGAGTCGGTGATGCTGACAAAAGAACTACAGAGATAGATAAACTGAGGATGATGAGATAGACGAGAGGAGATGTAAAGTGAATCGCCATTTTTTTAATATGTGAAGCACTTCACATACGCATTGCATATATATGTAAGAGAGTTTTGATGAGTGTGAAACAAAGAAGTAATAAGAAAAGAAGACTCAAAGAAGATGCAAAAAATATATATCCTTTTAAGAATTTTTTCTTAGTTGAGCATGAAGAGTTGATGCTTAAAGAGGAACTGATGGCAAGAATTGTTTGTTTATTTTACTAAAACTCCTATGTGATATCCATGATCGTGATACGTTGATTATTCTTCTTTAAAAATATAGAAAGAAAAATAAAGTTGATACATGATCGTGGTACTCTTTTTGTTGAAAACATATTTGAATCTAGACTAAACACATGAGATACATGGACTATCATTTTTGCCTAGAATATAATCAGATTAGTATGTGTTGAAGTTATGTTAGTAAAATCAATGAATCATGCAAGAAAATAAACCTTCCATACGAAAAAAAAAAGTTCACACAAGTCAATGTCATATTGTTCTTTCGACTCATATTAAAAGGATCGGAGGAAAACCCACATTTTTGATTATCAAATGGCCATCTCTCTAACATTACGTATTTGTGCCGCCCTTCTGATCACTCTATTCGCTCTCATGTGCCCAAAGCAATGCAATTCGCATCCCCGACTTAAGCTAATTAAGGCTATTACACACAAAAACAATCAAAACCCAATAATCACCGAAAATAAAAGCCAGTAACCTGCATCCCAAGTCAATCCCCACTTCTCGCCTATATAACTTGAGGACCACGTATACAGCGGATATCATCCGCACCACACGCCATGCCCCAAATCTTTCGCGATGAAAAGACTGGAAACTGTCGATAATACCTTCGCTACCCCGACTCGTCGAACACCGGAGGCGTTATAGCGGACGAAAGACTCACGTTTCAAACATCTGACGACGGTTTAATCTCTAAACCCAACATTGTTTTCGGCTGCGGACAAGACAACTCCGATATCACTCAATAAAGTGGCGTGCTTGGTTTAGGTCCCGGTACATTCTCCATCGTAACCCGCAATTTCAGCTCTAAGCTCTCATACTGTTTCGGCAGCTTAGCCGATCCAACTTACCCTCACAACATTCTAATCCTCAGAAACGGCGCCAAAACCGAAGGCGATACAACGCCTTTACAGATATTCCAAGACCGTTACTACCTTGACCTCCAAGCAATCTCCTTGGGAGATAAACTTCTCGATATCGATGTTATGAATTGTGTTATCTCTCATTATGAGTTGCTTGTACATATATATATACAGCCACGTACATTACAGATGGAAATAGAATAAATTACAATTATGAAATGGAGAGAATCGTGGAGATGGAGATAATTGAGGCTGACGGAGTTGATTGTGGGAGATGAAAGATTTGAGTGTATCTTTCCTTCTATACGCCCCCTCAAGCTGGAGGGACGGGAGTGACTCCAAGCTTGTTCGAGAGTAGAGTGAACCGCGGTCGAGGTAGGGGTTTAGTAAGGGCATCCGCGAGTTGGTCATGTGTAGAAACATGTGAGACCCGTAGTTTTCCACTTTGAACATTGTTTCGTATGAAGTGATAGTCGAGCGCAATGTGCTTCATCCGAGAGTGAAAAACGGGGTTGGCGGAGAGGTATGTAGCACCAATATTGTCACAGTAAACGACCGGAATGTCAGGTAGAAGGACATGGAGCTCGGAGAGGAGTGAGCATATCCACTGGAGTTCAGAAGCGTTGTTGGCGACGGCACGATATTCTGCTTCAGTCAAAGAGCAAGCCACACCTCGTTGCTTCTTAGAGGACCAAGAAATCGGATTACTACCCAGGTAAATGACATAAGCATTAGTTGAGGTGAAATCATCCGAATCACCGGCCCAATCAGCGTCAGAGAAGGCATGCAATGTTGTAGATGTCTTCGCTTTAATGTGGATCCCATGAGAGACTGTCCCTGCGAGATAGCGAAGAACTCTTTTGGCTGCCTGCCAATGTAAGTCTGTAGGGCGATGCATAAACTGAGAGAGACGATTTACTACGTAAGCAATGTCTGGCCGTGTAAGGGAGAGATACTGTAAGCTGCCAACTGTCTTCCGAAATTCCAAGGGATCGTCCAAGGTTGTACCGCTAGAGAGGCTGAGTTTCGGGTGGGGAGACATTGGAGTGGAAACCGTCTTGGCAGAGGTCATATTTGTCCTAGACAAAAGGTCGATGATGTAGCGTTGCTGGTAAAGGCGGAGACCGGTCGGAGTTCTAGAAGCCTCAATACCCAGAAAGTAGTGCAAATCACCGAGGTCCTTTAGTGAGAAACGCTTGGCCAACTCARAGATGTATCGGTCCACCTGACGCTCATCATTACCAGTGATGAGTATATCGTCCACATATACGAGAACATACGTAGTGTGGTTCCCGTGTCGTGCGATGAAGAGAGATGTATCTGCCAGGGAGTTAGTAAAACCAAGGAACAAAAGATGAGAGCGAAGGGCATTGTACCATGCTCGCGGAGCTTGTTTGAGACCATATAAAGCTTTTCGCAGGCGACAAACATGAGTAGGAMGATCTTTGTCGATAAAGCCAGGTGGTTGAGCAACATAAACCTCTTCGTCCAGTTTGCCTTGAAGAAAGGCGTTGTTAACATCCAATTGCCGTATGCGCCAAGAATGCGTGACAGCAATGTGTAGGACAATCCGAATTGTAGTAAATTTGATAACCGGACTGAATGTTTCTGCATAATCGATTCCGTATTGTTGGTGATAGCCTTTCGCCACGAATCGCGCCTTATACCTATCAAGTTTCCCGTTAGGTAAATATTTTAATGTAAACATCCATTTGCATCCTACCAAATTTTGGCCAGGCCGGGCTGGAACCAGCTCATACGTATTGTTACGGAGGAGGGCATCGGAGCACATCGCTGCCCGCCAATGTGGATTTCGCATCGCCTCAGGAACTGTTTTAGGGATAGTGGGAAAGTCGTGATTTGGGTTATTTTTGGAGACAGCGAGGGTTAATTTTTGGATTGCCTTTTTAATTTGGTTTCGAGATCGTGTAACCATAGGGTGTTGGTTTGTTATGATCGGTGGATTATTTGTGGAGTTTAGAGTATTTGGGCTTGGTAATAATGGGTTAGACGTAAGGAAAGGGTTATTTGGGTTTGGAGAAGGGTTTGTAATTGGGCTTAAATTTGTGATTGGGCCCAGAGTAGTTTGAGAGGGTAGGGATTGGGATTCTTCTCGTGGAGATTGGGCACGAACTTGAGGCGAAGATGAAGAAGCTGGGTCCGCGGGCGGCGGCATGACCGGAGCGAGTGGCGCGACGGCAGCGAGCGGCGAGCCTGGCGGTGGCTGGTCGCGTGGAGGTGGTAGATCGAG
This sequence comes from Boechera stricta, assembly GCA_018361395.1. NCBI lineage: Eukaryota > Viridiplantae > Streptophyta > Magnoliopsida > Brassicales > Brassicaceae > Boechera > Boechera stricta. Next base: position 22,035,888 of record CM031544.1, on the reverse strand, counting down.
AGAGGGCGGCGACAGAGATGCTGACCCGCGAGGATGAATCTGAGTCGCGCGGTGGTTCGGGAATGGAGGCACGGCCGACGACTGGGAGGCCGGAGCTTGCTGATGGTRAGGATCTTGCCGGGGAAGTTGCTGCCGTGAAGACTGTACGAGCGGTAAGATTTGAACTGTGTGAGAAGAATTTTGCCTTTGTTCCAAATTTGATCCATTATCTGTGTTGTCTCGAAGGTTGGTGAAAGGGAAGCTGGTCTCAACAAATTGTACATGCCGAGAAGCATATACACGGCCCGTAGTGTAGTCCAAGCAAAAATAGGCGCTTTGACTTGGTGAGTAACCGACRAAGACACAAGGAGACGAGCGTGGCTCGAGTTTGTTAGCAGCGTACGGTCTGAGCCAAGGAAAACAGAGAGAACCAAATACCCTGAGCTTCCCGTAATTTKGTTGCGTCCCGAAGAGCTTCTGAAATGGCGTCRTATTCGCTATTGTCGGAGAAGGAAGTCTGTTAATTAGATACACARCGGTTGTGAAGGCGTAACTCCAGTATGAGCGAGGCATAGATGCTTGAGTAAGAAGCGTGAGGCCTGTTTCAACAACATGTCTATGCTTCCGCTCCGACAAGCCGTTATGTTCAGGAGTATGAGGTGGTGTGGTCAGGTGTGAAATGCCTCGAGAGACCAGAAATCCTTTGAGTGCAAGAAACTCTCCGCCATTATCTGAGTACAAGGTACTGATCTTGTGGTTGACTTGATTCTCAATAAGTTCAGTAAATGCCATGAACACTGCTTTGACATCGGATTTCTGCTTCAGAGGATATAGCCACGTGTATCGCGTAAAATGGTCCACCAGAATCAAGTAGTACTTGAAGTTGTCAATGGAGACAACTGGAGAGCACCACACGTCCGTMTAAATATATTGGAGGGGTCTTGAGGAGGTAATGGTGCTTGAATTGAATGGAACTTTATGACTTTTATTAATATAACAGTCAGAAYAATGAATTTTCTGCCGTGTCAAATCGGAAACAGATAATGAAGCTTGAGAGACAACAGTATGTAAAGTGGATGATGCTGGATGGCCTAATCGTGAATGCCACAACATTGCACTAGCATGAGGTGACTGATGAATGTTGAAGGCAGAAGGTGTTTGCATAGGCCACTCGTATAGATCACATTTAGTCTTTCCTTGCAGCAATGGTTTCAGCAGAGGAAGCTGAGAGGTATAAATGAATTGTGTTATCTCTCATTATGAGTTGCTTGTACATATATATATACAGCCACGTACATTACAGATGGAAATAGAATAAATTACAATTATGAAATGGAGAGGATCGTGGAGATGGAGATAATTGAGGCTGACGGAGTTGATTGTGGGAGATGAAAGATTTGAGTGTATCTTTCCTTCTATAATCGAACCCGGCGTTTTCAAGAGATATGGGTCCCAAGGAGGCACGGTCATCGACACAGGCTGCTCACCATCGATTCTAGCCAGGGAAGCTTACGAAACTCTCTCTGAAGAAATCGATTTTTTCCTAGGAGAAGTTCTCAGGCGCGTTAAAGATTGGGAGCAGTACACGAATCCTTGCTACGAAGGGAATCTTAAACTTGATCTCTACGGATTCCCCGTCGTCAAGTTCCATTTCGCCGATGGTGCTGAGCTGGTGTTACACGTTGAGAGCTTGTTCGTTAGCAGTGAAAGTGGAGATTAGCTTTTGCTTGGCTATGAATATGAACACATTTGATGATATGAGCGTTATTGGTGCCATGGCTCAACAGAATTATAATGTTGGTTATGATCTTCGAACCATGAATGCTTTATTTCCAGAGGACTGATTGTGAACTACTAGATTCTTGACATCTCAATGTTTTAATAAGAATTTTGTCTTTCTTTTTGCGCAAGACCCATTATAATCTTCTTTACATATAATTAAATTCATGACTAGAAGAAGGAAAAAAAAGAGTTTAGAACCATGCAGAAGAAGGTTTAAGTTCGCTTTTTTTTTCTAAATTTCTTCTTTAGGACAAAACAAGAAAGATTGGTAGTTATAGACTTTTAGTAGTTAACAGAGCTATATATGTATATAATTTAATCATATTACTATTATCTCTTAAAACGGAGTTTTTTTATAAAAAAACAAAAATAAAATAATTATACAAACTGTATTATTCTTTTTTACTCAAGACACTAAACTAGCTTCTTATTATTACTGCATATATGCCCTCGGCTTCCTTTCAATGTAACCTCTCCGAAGCTGTAAGCTCCGGTCACCGATCTCACTGTTAGAGTCACCGAGAAGGTTCTAGAAGCGCCCGCTCTTACTGTCATTGCAAGAGGACTCACTTCAATGGCGATTGCTGGCTCCATCCTCGATGTGATTGTGTATGTTTCTTCCTCTTCTGCAACATTTGTTACTCTTCTCGTCACGGTTTGTGTTCTCAAGAGATGAGAGATGACTATGGATGGCGTGTTGAAGTTTGAAGGATGAACCATTTTGAAATTGCAGGGAGTGTTTGTGAAGTTTGTTATCTCGTGAGCACCGATACCAGGTCTGGTGCACAAGAACCCTAAATAGTCCTCATAACCTTCAAGAAAAATTCGATCAATCATAAAGGGTATGGCTATATAAACCGAACGGAATAAAACCAATGAGTGTCCTATTGACTAGAGATTGAAGAGGAAATAAAGAAAACAGAGGTTTAAGTCAATTGATTAAAGAGAATTTACCTGCACCAAAGATGAGACCAGGGTCTAGAGCAGCGCTTGGATTGACATGACCACTTCCATAATCAAATGGAGTTGCTTTAACAAGTGTCACTGTCTCTGTTTCAGAATATTGCTGTGCCTGGAGAGGCATTCCCGCTCTATCTATGCCTGTTGATGTCGTCATCAAAGCTGATTTGAAAGCAGCTGGACTCCACTGAGAATGCTTCTGTTTAACCAAAGCAGCTATACCCGCATTGTGTGGTGCAGCCATACTTGTGCCAGAAATTAGTGCAAATCCTTTGCCTGCTCAATAGTCAAAACTAAACATTTAGTTTCTTGCTAAACTCTAAACCCTAAACCTAAGCCTTAAGCCCTAAATCCTAATCCTAAACCTTAATCCTAAACTCTAAACTCTAAACCCTAAACCCTAAACCCTAAACCCTAACCTTAAACCCTCAACCTTAAACCTTAAACTCTAAACCCTAAACCCTAACCCTAAACCTTAAACCCTAAACTTTAAACCATAAACCTAAATTCTAAACCCTAAGCCGTGCATCCTAAACCCTAAACCCTAAACCTTAAACCATAAACCTAAACCCTAAGTCCTAAGCCCTAAACCTAAGCCCTAAGCCCTAAGCCCTAAACCCTAACCCTAACCCTAAACCCTAAACTTTAACCCTAAACCCTAAACCCTAAACCCTAACTTTAAACCCTAAACCTTAAACCCTAAATCCTAACCCTATATCCTATACCTTATACCATATACCCTAAACCCTAAACCCTCAACCCTAAATCCTAAACCTTAAACCCTAAACCCTAAACCTTAAACCCTAAATCCTAAACCATAAACCATAAACCATAAACCATAAACCTAAACCCTAAACACTAAACCCTAAACCCTAAACCCTAAACTTTTAACATAATCCTAAACCCTAAACCCTAAACTCTAACCTTAAACCTTAAGCCCTAAACCTTAAACCTTAAACCCTAAACTCTAAACCTTGAACTCTTCACGTCTAAAGACAACTCTGCACCATCTGAAAAATGAAACGTTACAATCGGGAATCCGGACTCGACCAAATCTCGCTCAAAATATCCATTGTAGCACTCCACTTTATACTTCCCGGAGTTAGGCATGTTTACATTTGTAAACCTTCCGTAAAAAATATCTTCAATTGTGTATTTTAGTTTCTCATATGCATCGATGACCAGATTTGTTAATGTGGCTCCAGTGTCGAGTATTGTGCCGCTTGAAACGGTTTGGTAATCACGTTGGAATACCCACGGATCGATCGGGAGAATGGTCTCGCCTACGCTGATCGCTTCGATTCTAACATAATAAAAACCATTGTAGATCTCAAACGGTGTCGTATCTCCCAAAATGTTGGCACCATCATCTCCCAGGACTAAGACACTATGAGGGTAAGAAGGATCGTATAAGCTGCCAAAACAGTATGAGAATTTTGAACCGAACTGGTGCACCAACGAAAATTTATCATAACCTAAACCAAGGACACCGGTTCCTTGTTGCGGTTCACCATAGTTATCATGGCCACAGCCAAAAACAACGTTAGCTAAAGAAGCTGACGAAAACTCACTATAGATGGTATTAAACGTCAGCTTTTCTTTAGCTGTGTGTCTCTGCTCCCTGTCCCATCCATGTATTTTATGGAGTACTCACATGATCTGGTTGTTGGATTGAATCGTAAGCTATGCATAGAGTATTCCGAGGTTTCGCAAAATTCTTTTTGGTAAGTGTAAGATCTTGAAGGGTTGAAGATGGGCATGCTCTGGGGATAACAGTTGGTGCACGGATGGCACTGCAGCCACATAATATCGCTTCCTGTGTCCATATGGAGCAGCTGCATGACTGGTGGGCTACCTATTGATATGTTTACCAAGAAAGCTCTTGGGATAGGGGAAAGGTGTGCAATAATATCTCCAGTTGCCTTAGCTTGCAAGTAGTCTAGACGTGCAGCAGACGTTTCCTCGGCAGTGGAAACATGTGAAGGTTCTAGGGAATAGATTTGATTGGGGTGAATATGATTGAGAACAAGAGCGGGTGATGCTGACAAAAGAACTACAGAGATAGATAAACTGAGGGTGATGAGATAAACGAGAGGAGATGTAAAGTGAATAGCCATTTTTTATATGTGTAGCACTTTACATACGCATTGCATATATATGTAACGAAGAGAGTTTTGATAAGTGTGAAACAAAGAAGTAATAACAAAAGAAGACTCAAAGAAGATGCAAAAAATATATATCCTTTTAAGAGTTTTAGGTGCAAAGGAATCTTTACATTTTCTTAGTTGAGCATGAAGTGTTGAGGTTTAAAGAGGAACTGATGGCAAGAATTGTTTGTTTATGTTACTAAAATCCCTATGTGGTATCCATGTTCATGATACATGGATTATTCTTCTTTGAAAATATAGAACGAAAAAATAAAGTTGATACATGATCGTGGACCCGTGGTACTCTTTTTGTTGAAAACATATTTGAATCTAGACTAAACACGTGAGATATAATAAGATTGGTATGTGTTGAAGTTATGTTAGTAAAATCAATGAATCATGCAAGAAAAGAAACCTTCCATACGAAAAACAAAGTTCACACAAGTCAATGTCATATTGTTCGACTCATATTAAAAGGATTGGAAGAAAAACCACATTTTGATTATCAAATGGCCATCTCTCTAACATTACGTATTCGTGCCGCCATTTTGATCACTCTATTCGCTCTCATGTGCCCAAAGCAATACACCTCGCATCCCCGACTTACGCTAATTAAGGCTATTACACACAAAAACAATCAAAACCCAAAAATCACCGAAACTAAAAGCCAGTAACCTGCATCCCAAGTAAATCCCCGGTTCTAGCCTAGATATCTTGAAGACCACGGAGACAGCGGATATCGTCTCACATGTCACTCCTATTTCGAATCCAGCAGCATTCCCTTTTTCCACCCTTCAAGATCTTCTACTTACCTTAACTCGTCCTGTGAATCCGCACCACACGCCATGCCCCAAATCTTTCGCGATGAAAAGACTGGAAACTGTTGATATTACCTTCGCTACCGCGACTCTCGGAACACCGGAGGCGTTTTAGCTCAAGAAAAACTCACGTTTCAAACATCTGACGACGGTATATTCTCTAAACCCAACATTGTTTTCGGCTGCGGACAAGACAACTCCGATTTCACTCAATACAGCGGCGTGCTCGGTACATTCTCCATAGTAACCCGCAATTTCGGCTCTAAGCTCTCATACTATTTCGGTAGCTTAGCCGATCCAACTTACCCTCATAACATTCTAATCCTCGGAAACGGCGCCAACGCCTTTACAGATATTCCAAGACCGTTACTACCTTGACCTCCAAGCAATCTCCTTGGGAGATAAACTTCTCGATATCGAACCCGGCGTTTTCAAGAGATATGGGTCCCAAGGAGGCACGGTCATTGACACAGGCAACCAACGATTCTAGCCAGGGAAGCTTACGAAACTCTCTCTGAAGAAATCGATTTTTTCCTAGGAGAAGTTCTCAGGCGCGTTAAAGATTGGAAGCAGTACACGAATCCTTGCTACGAAGGGAATCTTAAACTTAATCTCTACGGATTCCCCGTCGTCAAGTTCCATTTCGCCGATGGTGCTGAGCTGGTGTTACACGTTGAGAGCTTGTTCGTTAGCAGTGAAAGTGGAGATTAGCTTTTGCTTGGCTATGAATATGAACACGTTTGATGATATGAGCGTTATTGGTGCCATGGCTCAACAGAACAGAATTATAAAGTTGGTTATGATCTTCGAACCATGAATGTTTATTTCCAGAGGACTGATTGTGAGCTACTAGATTCTTGACATCTCAATGTTTTAATAAGAATTTTGTCTTTCTTTTTGCACAAGACCTAGAGGTGTCAAAATGGGTCAAACTTTATGGGTCGATCCGACTCATTAACCCTAATGGTTTTACTATTTAGATCCTAATGAGTTATGGGTCAATGGGTTGATGGGTCAAATGAGTTATGGGTCAATGGGTTGATGGGTCAAATGAGTTATGTGTCAATAGGTTGATGGGTCAAATGAGTTATGGATCTTTGGATTGATGAGTCATATAAGTTGGGTTATAATGGTTTATGGTTAACCATTAACCATTTAATTATCATACTTAGCATCATCATCATCTTCGTACTATCATCATCATATCATCATTACCATACCATAATTCATCATCATCATATCATCATCATTATACTAAAATTTTTCCGCCAAAAACACGGTTCCACAATTTTTCCGCCAAAACCACGAGTTCATATTTTTTCCGCCAAAAACACGAGTCCGCTTTTCCCGCCAAAAAACACGAGTTGACATTTTTTTTCGCCAAAAACACGAGTCCGCTTTTCCCGCCAAAAAACACGAGTTCACATTTTTTCCCACCAAAAACACGAGTCCGTTTTTTCCCGCCAAAAACATGAGTTCATATTTTTTCCGCGAAAAACACGAGTTTGCAATTTCCCGCCAAAAAACGCGGTTTAACAATTTTCCCGCCAAAAAACACGGTTTAACAATTTTCCTGCGAAAATACACGAATTCACAGTTTTCCCGCCAAAAACACGAGTCCGCATTTTCCCATATTTTCTCAAATTACGTTTCACAAATTTTCGAAAAAACTTGATTCCACAATTTTTGCCAAAAACATGATTCCGTAATTTTTTCGCAAAAAATGTGATTTCATAATTTTTCCGCCAAAAAACGTAAATCCATATCATGCAATTGATGATGATGGCAAAATGATAATATATGATGATAATAATTATTAATTAGTAGTTTTTATATTTATTGTTATTAAATTATTTATTAATTAATTATTTTATTTTTATGGGTCAACTGAGTTGACTCAACTCATTTAATCATTAAACCATCAAATTAAATTGATTTGTGTTAACTCAACTCATTTAACAAATGAGTTGGGTCAACTCAAAAACCATTTAAGTTTCAAGTTATTGAGTTATGGGTTCGTTTGGTTTGATTTACCCATTTTGACACCCCTAGCAAGAACCATTATAATCTTATTTACATGAACCACGCAAAAAAGGTTTAAATCGCATTCTTTTTCCAAATTTCTTCTTTATGACAAATAAAGAAAGATTGGTAGTTATAGACTTATAGTAGTTAACAGAGCTATATATGTATATCATTTAATCATATCACTATTATCTCTTAAAATTAACCCTGGGCACGGGGCAGATACTTGCTGTTTTTGGCCTACTTGATATTTGTACCCGCTCTGCCGTGTAATTCATATTTAGACTCGTACTTGTACCCGCGGAAGCAAGTACCCGCTGGAACAAGTACCCGTCCAATTTTCTGGTACTTGCGAATTACTTGACCCGTACTTGTACTTGCAAGTATAGGTACCCGCATATCAAGTACTACTATTACCTGCCTTGTTTAAGAAATACAAAACCTGAATAATTTACATTGATATTGATACATACAGTCATATTACATTACTTAAACACAGATACCATCTAATTTACAAATGACAACCTTAAAACTTGAAACTGAATGTTCTAAACTTGAATTGAATTGATTAGCAATTGAAACATAAGTCCCAACAACATAATACCAAAGTCTTTGAACCAGAATTTTAAACACAACACACATCATCAAAGAGAAATACATAACCTGCAAAAACATAAAACCAAATTAGTAAACCAAATTCATAACCTGCAACCCTAATCAATGACACCAAGTTACCATTCAATATTCATTCTTCTTCTTCCAAACTCCAAAATCAAACTTATAGCAGACTAAACCTGAATTGATCAACAAAGGAAATTTAAGTCTAAGAAAACTAAAGACATAAAACCAAATCAGAAAACTAAAAACAGAAAACCAAATTTAAATCCAAGACATAATTAGGTACTAAAGACAGAAAACCAAATCAGTTACCATTCATTCTTCTTCCTCCAAACTCAAGGTTACTCCTTTCACCAAATGTCCATATTCAGTAGAATTTGCAAACTCTATCAGAATAAAACAAGTATTAGTCAAATTCAATAGTGATTGATGAAAAACAAGTATTGGTAAAAGAAAACATACCTTCTTCTATAATTTCAAGTTGTTGAAACTGATCTTCCAAAGCAACATCATAATCATTTCGGATCCAATCTTGAGTACAAACTAAAGCTTCAACTGTTCTTGGAGTTAAGGAACTACGCTGAGGATCAACAACACGACCACTTATGGAGAAAGCTGACTCATAAGCAACAAATGATACTGGTATAGCCAAAAGATCTTTTGCCATTAGAGATATAATCTTATACTTTGATTCGACCTTCTTCCACCAAAACAAAATATTAAAGTTTGGATCTCCCCTAAGGACACATTGTTCAGCCAAGTAGCTCTCTAACTATGTTTGATAAACTGAGTTTTCTTCACTTTCTTCACGCTGCTCAATCAATGAATCTAGGTCATAAGTTTCTGTCTCTCCACCCACTTGACTAGAAGTGGTTATTCCTTCAGCCTCACTTGTTGGTTGACTTGAATAACTATCAAACTTGTTACTATAGTAGTTAAATATCTTCTCTACAACCCTTTCAACTTTCAAAATCAAAGCTTCAGCTATGCTATCAGGATCATGACCATAGCTTTCTCAGATTAACCAGCTCACATACTTCAGCTTATACCTCGGATCAATAACACAAGTAACAAAAATCACCATATTCATGTTATTCAAATCTCCCCAATACATATCAAACTTGGCTTTCATCTTCAAAGCCATTGCTTTTTGATTCTGATCAGTCTTATGTAAACCCATCTTCCTAATCATTAAACCAACTCCAAAAACCTCCTTCAAATAAGAATTTCCAGTTACATACCTTGTTGATGAAACTTTCAAGGTAGCATCACAGAAGAACTTCAAAATCGACAAATAAGACTTTACATAATCCCAGTCTGCTTCAGTATGTGCACCTGCTAACTTCCCAAGCTCTACTAAGTACTTATCATCCTCTAACTAAAGCATATCAAAAGCTCTCTTCTGTTTCCAAACTGATTCTAACATCAAATATATAGAATTCCATCTAGTTTCAACATTCAGACATAAACCAAATGTAACACCAAGCTTTAGATGACTTAGACACTCTTTAAACTTGATTAACCTAGCCGGAGAGGACCTAACATACATAACAGCACATCGGATTCGGCTGATAGCAGCCTTATTTTCTTCCAATCCATCTTTGACAACCAAATTCAGGATATGAGCACCACATCTCATATGAAGGAATTCTCCATCAAGCATATTAGTTCCCCAAAACTGAAGTCTTCTTTTCAAGAACCGTAGTCCTACTTCATTTGCACTAGCATTATCCAATGTTACTGTAAAAACTTTGCTAATACCCCAAGATACCAAACACCTCTCTAGGATTTTCCCGATAACTTCCCCTTGTGACTTAGAATTTGACAGAAGTTGATTATCTTTTTCTGTAAATTCCATAGGTCATCAATGTAATGTGCAGTTAAGCACTTGTAATTTATGTTTTGAACAAATGTTCAAGTATCAGTTGTAAAAAAAACACTTCCTTTGTGTTTCTCAAATAACTTTTTCAACTTTTTCTTTTCATCAAGAAACAAACTGATGCAATCTCTAGTGATTGTCCTACGGGAAGGGATAGTAAACCTAGGCTGAAGTGTGTAAATAAATTCTCTAAAACCTTCTTTTTCAACAATCCTAAAAGATAACTCACCATTTATAATCAATCTAACCAGAGATTTTCTAGAATCATCATTATCAAACTGTAAGTATGATGGAACAGCTTCCTTGTTTTTTTTTGTTCTGATTTAGTAAAGTTGATTGCTTTAATCTTTTACCCGCAACAACCTCTTCTTCAAGTTCAGGTTGAAGTTTCTTACAAGTATCACTATGTTTGAGCATAGTACTAGTATTGACACTTGTTCCTGATTTAATTTTAACTACTTTCCCATAGTGATTAAATTTTGCATGCACTTTATCCTCACATTTTTTAAAATGATCCGAAGCTCTACATCTTTCTCTAGTAGTTACCTTAGATTCAACTGATTCTAAAGTTGGAGCATCCGTCTGTGTTTCTGTTTTCTGAGCAGGTGTTGAAGCTTCAACACCTTCTGCATTTGTTTCTGCATTCTGTGACTCCATCTACAAGACTACCAAACAAAACAATTTGTTAGATAACAAGGTAATATGACATAACAAAACACAACACATCAATCAATCAGAGAATCAGAGAATCATAAGTACGTGGCGTTGTTATAACTCATAATGGAGCGATACAGACACGAAGGTCTTTCTCATTCAAGAGTAGTATCATCAGGTCTCCCTTATCCGTGTGATTTTTCAGCCTATATACTTATGACATAACAAAACAGAACATAACAAAACACAACACATCAATCAATCAGAGAATGAGAGAATCAGAAGTATGTGGCATTGTTAGAACTCAGAATGGAGCGATACAGACACGAAGGTCTTTCTCATTCAAGAGTAGTATCATCAGGTCCCCCTTATCCGTGTGAGTTTCCAGCCTATATACTTATGATTCTCAAGCAAACACACTAACACAGTATGATTGATTACTAAAACACAGTCTCAACTCTCAAGCAAACACAGTATGATTGATTATTAAAACACAGTATGATTGATTACTAAAACATAATCTCAAGCAAACACAATATGATTGATTACTAAAACAATCCAAAAAGTCAAGCAAACACAGTATGATTGATTACTAAAACAATCCAAAAATTCAAGTAAACACATAGTATGATTGATTACTAAAACACAATATCAAGCAAACACAAACACAGTATGATTGATTACTAAAACAATCAACAAGATCATGTTTTTGAAATTCTCACAATGATTCAAAAGAGGAAAACTATAATCGAATGATTGATTACTAAAACAATCCAAAACCCTAACAAATTGTCTAGTTCAAACTAGATCGCGATACAGGAAAGTCACATGTCAATACGAGGTTTATGGGAAAAAAGATAGCAAAAAACAAATTCACTGTCCTGAGAAGAGTTCGCCTGAGAAGAAGCAATTGAAAAAGCACAAAATTAGAAAGCAAAATCACAATCAGAAAAAGAGGAATTAGACGACAAAATAGAAAGTGAGACGAGAAACGAACGGCGAAGAGAGCAAGAAGTGGAGGTCGAAAGATACAGCAAAGTAGACAGCGAGCAGTAGAGACCGCGGCGAGACGGTGAAGAGAAACCGCAGCGAGACCGGCGAGACGCAAAGCAAAGACGGTTTGTGATTTGTGTTTTCTGGTGGGAGGGTCCAAGAGTTTGGCTGCGCGATTGTGAGAGAGTGAGAGACTGAGAGGGTTAGAACGATAGCCAAGAAGATCAAATAAGAAGAAGCCAAAAAGGTGAGAGGCGATGAGTCTAGATCTAGGGTTTGTGAGGGAAAGAACGAGGGTTAGTGTCTTAGTGTCTTTAGAGTTTTTTTCGATTAAAGACTGGGCCTTAAAGTCTTATGGGCCTTAAAGTCTTGTGGAAAAGAAGGTTGGCCCGTGTAAAAAGGGTAGAGGGCCTAGAGGCCCTAGAAGGTATTTGAGCGGATAATTTTGCAGTATAATACTACTCAGACGCCAAGTGGATTCTAAAAAATACTGTACTTGGCGTGGAAGCAATTGGCTTAGGAGCCTTAATACCCATGCTAACTTACAGTTTGCTCGAAGCATGAAGATTTGACGCAAGACCGTGCCTGTGGTTGCTTAAAATGGAGGTTTTTTTTTTATAAAAAACAAAAATAAACTAATTATACAAACTGTATTATTCTTTTTTACTCAAGACACAAAACTAGCTTCTTATTATTACTGCATATTACAAAAACAATAACAATAATAATATTACAAAATCTCATATTTTTTCTTCATCTCTTTTGTCCCATAGCAACCACAGGGAGAGTCACTTTATGCCCTCGGCTTCCTTTCAATGTAACCTCTCCGAAGCTGTAAGCTCCGGTCACCGATCTCACTGTTAGAGTCACCGAGAAGGTTCTAGAAGCGCCCGCTCTTACTGTCATTGCAGGAGGACTCACTTCAATGGCGATTGCTGGCTCCATCCTCGATGTGATTGTGTATGTTTCTTCCTCTTCTGCAACATTTGTTACTCTTCTCGTCACGGTTTGTGTTCTCACGAGATGAGAGATGGCTATGGATGGCGTGTTGAAGTTTGAAGGATGAACCATTTTGAAATTGCAGGGAGTGTTTGTGAAGTTTGTTATCTCGTGAGCATCGATACCAGGTGTGGTGCACAAGAACCCTAAATAGTCCTCATAACCTTCAAGAAATATTCGATCAATCATAAAGGGTATGGATATATAAACCGAACCGAATAAAACCAATGAGTGTCCTATTGACTAGAGATTGAAGAGGAAATAAAGAAAACAGAGGTTTAAGTCAATTGAGTAAAGAGAATTTACCTGCATCAAAGATGAGACCAGGGTCTAGAGCAGCGCTTGGATTGACATGACCACTTCCATAATCAAATGGAGTTGCTTTAACTAGTGTCACTGTCTCTGTTTCAGAATATTGCTGTGCTTGGAGAGGCCTTCCCGCTCTATCTATGACTGTTGATGTCGTCATCAAAGCTGATTTGATAGCAGCTGGACTCCATTGAGGATGCTTCTGTTTAACCAGAGCAGCTATACCCGCAATGTGTGGTGCAGCCATACTTGTGCCAGAAATTAGTGCAAATCCTTCGCCTGCTCAATAGTCAGAAAACTAAACATTTAGTTTCTTGCTATAGAGTACTTAAGGATAAATTTGACACGATTTGAGGAAAAGCTTACCAACATAATTAGCCTCGTCTGTTCCATTTTCAGACCAGGCAGACCATATTAAAGAGCCTGGAGCAAGAATATCTGGTTTGAGAAGATCAGCATCTTGAAAGCTGAAATCTTTAGTGTTGGGTCCTCGAGCTGAGAACAGAGCTACTTCAGGTGCGGATTTGTGAAGAATGGGTTCCAAACCGTCTCCGATGCTTCCTTCAGCTTTAAAGTCCTTTACCCTTCCCATCCAATCTCTTGACGTCGAGACATTGTAGTAATCAATCAAATCCTAGAGAAGAAAAAATGGCATTCCAAGTTGAGGAAAAGATGATGGAGGGAATAACTGTATAGTGAACGTAACGAAACTGTATTACCATTGACTTAGAGACATCTGTAATCAGAATCCCAGGAATGCAAGAAGGAACAGGGTCGAATTTTGTTCCTGGAGAAACATTTTCGACAACAAGAACGAAACCAGCAGCGCCTAGATGCTTGGCAGTTTCAGCAACTTTCTTGACAGAAGCTGAACCAGCAACAAAGTTGAAAGAATATCCACAAAGCAGAATGTTTCCTTCGACCAATTTTTTGTTCAAGACTTCTGGCTTTTGGCAATCCGACGGATTGTATTTCATACCAGAAGAACCAAGCAGAACATCATTTGCAGAGACCATCTTGTACGAACGATGAGGTCGAGTAGAAGCTGCACAAACACATAATTATTCATCAAAAACTATACTAAAAAAACGCAGAATAAACTAATGTTCTGTTCCTAAATAAGATATTGATGTGGGGATCTATATATATAGAACAGAGAAAGGAGAAATTTACGGGATAATCCAATCCCGGCAAGCATTTTTCCATTTCCAAGGGTCAGATGGTTTTTGTATCTGCGATCATCAATTGCAGCAGCCACAGTAATTATCCAAGGGCTGTATGAAACCAGAGTTTTCGGAAAGGGACCCCCGTTTCCAGCAGCTTGAGCAACAAAAACACCAGCTTTTACAGCCCCAAGAAGTGTAGCATCAAATGGATTTAAGAATGTTGTCTTTGTAGTAGCTGGAGGACTGTTTGGACCAACCGAGAGACTCAAAATATCTACTCCATCATGAACAGCCTGCTCAGAAAAGCATACGTTAATGATGAAATTTGTAGAAACTTCTTGACCAGTATTAAATATTAGAGATTCATGGAAGTTAGCAGTTTAAGAGATTATTTCACTAATGAAGTTCTCAAAACAGAACAAAGAAGCAGAGCTTTGAAGAAACTAGAATAAATTCAGCAAAAGAAATCATTATTTCATATATTTGGTACAATTTGGTCTATCCAATTGAGTAGTTTGCCAAGTTCTTGCTCACCTGGTCAATGGCAGCAACCACATCAGCCACAAAGCCTCCAAAAAGCCGGTAGAGAGCTTTGTAAACAGCAATCCTGAAACAAGATAGCATTTAATTTAGAAGAAAGGAACAGAAATGTCTTTAAAGCCACCAATTTCTGGATCGATTATCTATCTACCTTGCACGAGGAGCCATCCCGCTTGCTTTTCCAAACTCATAGCCGTGCATCCTCACTGGAATACCATTATTCCCAGCTGCAATAGCTGCTGTGTGACTGAAAGGCCAATTTTTCGTTAGATCAAAAAGAAGCATACAAATCAAAATATACAGAGGAATAAGCAGTTCTGAGATATGTGAGTGTGGATCAATCATATTCTGTGAATGTAAGGCTTGTTCCTACCCTATCCTAAAACTAATTTCCATTGGGAAAACTAAGAAGCTTTTCATAAAATTCAATGTTGTTTATTGTTACAAAAATAAACAAAACAAACCTTCCATGTCCATCGCCATCCATTGGTGAAGCATAGTCGATATCCGGATTAAATGCACCAGCTGCTTTAGCGGCTTCAGCAAAATGCTGCGCTCCTATGATCTTCCCGTTGCAGAAACTCTTCCTAGTATGAGGATCTTCTTCGCATTTCCCTTTGTAACTAGGATGAGGGCCATAAGGTACTGCTGTGTGGTGAGAAGCAAAACTTGGGTGATGCGGAAAAATCCCTGAGTCAATAAAGCCAATAACAATATCTTCTCCTGCTCTATCATAACCCCCACCAGTTGGCCAAACATCAGTTGGTAATCCCAAAAACTGTGGTGTATGTGTGGTGAGTTTCCGCACTTTCCAATCTCTGTTCACAGATTTTACACCAGGCGAGCGACGAAGCATTTCCGCCTACTAATATAGTGGAATAGTGTAAGGAGCTATAAATTAAACATTGAAAGGAAATCTGTAGAGACTGTCTCAAATCGGATTTCACCTGATTAGGAGAAACATGAGCTGCAAATCCATTTATAAGGTGTTTATAGCTGTAAAGCTTTTTGTATGATCCTTCCTCAAAGAGCATTCCAAGAAGCATATCATGTTTCCTCTCAAGGTGACGGGCATATGATGTCACCAATTCACTGCCAAAAAAAAACAGATTGTTACTCTAGCAGGCAACATTTAGAAGATGCCTAAGATTTTGGCCAAAACATTGTGATACACATCAATCAATGACAGGCCCGATATAAGCTAAAAAAATTAAAGAATTCACCAAATCCTTACAAGCAAAGCCCAATATTTCCTCTCTGCTCATACATAGCACGGCTCTAGATTGTAATTGTTAAACCAAATAAAGCCTTTGGTAACTCAGCTGTTAATAAGATTGTGAAGAAGAGAAAACACAAAGTACCTTGTCGTATCAATTTTCTCATCAGATTCCACAGCAGTCGCTTCAAAGCCATTATCACCACCTTTGTAACTGATGATTGGTTCTCCTTCCATAGTCACAATGTAAATCTCTGCTGTCACAGAGAAGAAAAATGTGAAAAAGACGAGAACTTTGCACCCGACATCCATCTTGCTTCTCACCAAGGAAGCACCGCCTTACTTCGCTATAGACTAATCTGCAGTATCAAAATCCAATGAAAAATATTAGCATCCCTGAAAAACAACAATATCTATCAACATGCAACAATCACTTCACATAATTAGCCTTATGTTTAAACCACCACATACATATTTTAAAACAACAATGATCAGTTAATCTCACACTCTTCTCAGACCTTATGATATTCTGCTCTCTTTCACAGTGATAAAAGACTAAACTTTCTAAATCTGACAACTCAAAATCAAATCTTCTCTGAGGCTAAAAGCTTAAAAGTTTTAAAGGCCACTCCCAGCTAACACCAACATAAAAACTTGGGAGACTTCAATCCACTGTAGATTGGTAAACCAAACTTCTCTAGACAGATATACCTACACAAATCAACTGTTTCAAGACACTACAATAGCAACTGTTGCTGAGCAATCAGTGAGACAGAGAAAGACAAAAAAAATACAAATCTTGAGAAAATTTATAAACACACATCAAAATTATTTAAGATAAGAAGAATTAACCCACTTTCACAAATCATCCAAGCAAGGAATAAGCAATAACAAAACCCAGAAACAAAACAACAAAAATCCCACAAAAAAAAAGCGTCTACATTCACAAAAGAGGATCCTCATAACTTGAAACTTGAATGGAATAAAGCCAAAAAGCAAAAACAAAAAGGGTAAAACTTACTTGGATTCACGAAACGAATCAAGAAGAAAAGTAAAGCAATTTTGACAACGAGACGGTGAGATTAGTCACTACATAAATCAAATGTGCAGATAGATAGAACAATCTTTGATTCTGAAGTTTTGTTTTTGTTTTTTGTTTTTCCTTGTTTTGGAAGAAAAATAGAGATCTTGCAAAAGAGGGAGAAAAAACAGAAATAAATGAAAAGATGAAATGTAAGTGACAAGTTTTTAGTGAGAGACGGAGAGAGTGTGTGTGTGTCTGTGGACTTTAGAGATTTATTAGGGTTTTTGTTCGTTTTCTTAATTCGTTAATTTTAATTCTAATTTTAATTTGTTAAAGAGACAATGAACCGTGGATAATGGAGACTCTCACACATATGTAACTTTTGTAGTAAGATTTGTGTTTTTAATAATCTTAATATAAACATACATGTAGCATAGTAGTGGGAATTTACCACACAAAATACGAGGTTATGTAAAGTATATAAAGTACATTATATTAAAGTGAATCTGTATGAGTATTTTATTCTACAATTCTTTTCACGTTAATTAGTATGTTAAAAATGCAAAAAATGATACATGAGGGTTATAAGTTAACGCAAAAAGAGGTAGAAATAAATACGTCAAAAGTCCAAGGAGGGAGAGAAAAGATAGTTGACTTAATTGATGAAATGGTAAAGAAAAGTATAACAACTAAAAAGTTCAAATAATAATTTCATATATAATCTCTGACGGGACCCAAAGTATTATTATTAAGAGTAATGATGTTTGATTAGAATTCATGTTTCAATCATAAAACGCGGCTTCCCTCCAAAAGCATTATGAACACAGTAATACCACTTGATTGTGTTTCTTTTTTGGATTACACTGCACAATTTTTTTGGAGTAATTATGAAGATAAATGGTAGTACATTGTAAGAGAATCCTCTAATAATTCATGGTGCGTCTTGGACAATTGATTTTAAAACACTATGGTATTTTCTAAACTCTACTTTTTTAATTAGGAATTTTTATAAAATTCAAATTTTAGAGGATCTTAATCCAAATTCATGATAACTTTGCTAAGTATGTTCATTGCCTTTAAACAGTCTAAAGTTTATTTAAACTCAAAATCATTTATAGTATTACTCAAAATTGTGATTATATCATGGATAGTGCCAGCGATTTGGTGGGGAAGCTAAGAAAATTTGTTGTTCTTATTAGATTTATAAGGAATGTAATTTTTCTGTCCAACAAAATTTTTTACTTTTATCTGATGTTCGCGAAAGAACAACTCCCTAAACTGTAAGAAACCAAAATATTTACAGTGAGTTGAGGATATCGGATCTTAGAAAAAAATATTTACCTGGCTCCAATTCCAAAATTCTTCTGCTCAAAATTGGTCAAACTAAGAAATTAATGCTTTCTCCATTAATATATATATATATATTATTTTGACATTTTCACACGTAAATTTTATTGAATCATCCTAATATGCTTCTATATAGTTTAGCTGGTATGCATTTGCTGTAAAAAGACATCGATCTTTAAATTCTAAAACAACATTAATTATTTGTTAACAAAATAAAATGAGAGAAAATAAGAAATATATCTCAATTCTAAACAAATTATGGTAGCCACCACGAAAATAGAAACATTGAACCTCTAATACTAACGGATAAACCCAAAGATACATGTGAAAAAAAAATAGTATGTGAAGAAATGTTAGTCGTCTTGATATAATATTTTTCAAGTTGTAGTGAACATCTTTAATAAAAATTGTAAAAAAAAAAGACTGTAAAACAACAGAGTTTTGTTGAATGGATGTGATATTTCGTACTCAAACTTCTAGTTACAATTAAAAACTATTGTGAACACGCGAGATTTATCACATTAGCAGTGAAAACGAATAGTCACAGCTGAAAATATAAAAAGTTATTTGTAACGTAGTTAAGTAATTGGAGGTATGTGGTCGTATAAAGTTAACATCGAAAGGCACATGTGAGGGATTGTTCCCAGGTGATATGTCGTTTAGTTGAAACACATCATGTGTCATGCGACGTTTCTTCTTGTCCAAAAATTTGATTCCTCTTACACCAAACAAAAAAACCTTCCCAACTTATAAAATTATTTATTTTATCTATTGCTCTAATTGTTTTTCGTATCAATTTGTCATAGAGTTTATGTATATTACCGATTTAACCCGCATTTTGCTATGGATTTATCGCCGGCATTAGCAAGTGAATAGAGATGTAACATGTCTCACTAATACGTTCGTCGAAATCTTTATTATTTCTAAAAGTGAAGTAAAAAAAAGTTGATTGACAAAAAAAAAGTAAAAAAGTTGATATTACAGATGAAACAAACAAACGAACAAAATATATTATTAGACGTTTTAGGTTGTAAAACGATCAAAATTTTCTACTTGTTCATAGGAGTAGTTTGTGTTTTATATGAATTTCCTGCATTTTTATAAAAGAAAACTGAGTCATGTTTCATGGCTTAGTAACGATATCATTTTTCCATTAGAACTATTCTCATAGAATAAAACGAGTTTTACTGTGGAATACACAACGACATGATTATTACATCTGTTGGTACCGCCAAAAATCAAATTTATAGAAAAATTGTGTAAGAACATTTTTCCAAGAGGAAATCCTTTTGTTTTATTTGTGTTTGCCCACTGATTATGGAAAATTCTTGTTGTTGATGATTTTTAAAAGTTACTTTAAATTGTCTTTCGGTCAAAAGGGACAGAATTCGTTATGTTCGAAATTGTGACAACTTACTTTTCGTGAGTCTATCATTTTATATTTAAATTAGGTGTAACGACAAAAATGCTATTGAATTTAGTATTTATGTCATCTATACATATACACACACGTTATTAAATGGCCCTTTATTTATTAGTATTTAAACTTGCAACCTAACTGAGTATGAAGTATCATTAATGATAGGTACAGCATAGAACATTCATCTTGTATCAACTATCAAGTTCTAACTTTTTTGGATGATTTTATTCCGATAAAATTCATAAACGATTTTTTTTTCCTTCTTGAAATGATTTCCCTAAAGAATAGAGTAGCTCATTTTCTTTAATGTGAGATTATTTATAAACTTGATTGCAGTAAAATAAGTGTTTATTAAGCTCGAGTTATCTCTTAACCAAGATGAAACTTTTGTGATGCCATCTACTATACGTTGTATTGTATCATGATGAGAAAGGAAAAGACGCTTTGGCTTTCCCGTGAAGATATCATTATAATACTCCCAAAAGTGATTTCGACTAAACTTGTTTTATGATCAAACAACTTCACTAGAATTACTAAATCTATACGTTCAATGATTACACATATGCACATAAATCATAATCATGTATTATTATTATTATGATATCTTCCTTATAACTGCTAAAACCAACATTTTAGAAATTTGTTTTCTAAGTTTAAATAAATTCTTCGAACGAGATGCATGTGAAGCACATCTTTTGTAAAGATAATGTCGACCACGAATTTCTGTATAGCAGCCAGCAAGCCTATAGCTAAGTAAAAGTTGGCCCATCAGTCTTTGATTTGGTTTTTATTTGATACTAAAAATATTTCTAAACTTGAGGATGTCTGGTTTGGCCCAATAAGGAAAGGTGTAAGAGAGTTTCAATGTTTCATTTATTGTTCTTTTTATTTTCGGTTAACTACTGTTTTACTATTGCTGGATTTTAATGTTAAAATATCCTACATCGTTGAAAATGAAAATGATTCAACACTTGTTTACAAAGGATATGAAATTATGAACCCCTACATCTATTGCACTTTATTTCGAGGTAAAAATCTATAACTCCTCACATATACAGTGAAAATATAAGGGAGTTCGAGTGTGAATAAATTCTCGAACAACCTAATATATAACGTATGATTTGAACGAAATGAATAGAGGACGATCAACATAAGTCCAAATAAAGATCCTGCTACCAAAAAACTAAAAACCAGGCAGTGTATCATCATCATACACTGTGTATGTATACTTTGATTTGAAGGAAATGAATAGAAGAAGATCAAGATTTACCATGAAAATTATTTTCGGTCGTTTTCTGCTTTTCTTCCAGATAGATAGGTATAATCAATTATGCACCATCTTCGGCTCGATCCAAGTATCGAACAGATCAACTATGATAAAACAAATGCAGAATTCACAACTTCACGGAGAAAACAGTTTCATTATTCATGGATGTCATCATGATGCTTCAATTATTGACTATCGAGTGCAATACAAAAGAAATATTTTTTCTTTAGGTCAACAATATCCAGGAAATTTTCATGAAAACAAAACAATAAGACACATAATCTTGAGTCGTCACCATCGCAGAAAGATTTCAATAGCAACCCCCTGCATTCATAAACACAAGCACAAGCACCATTCATTAGAAATTGATACACTGATATATCATATTGCAAACTTAAAGTTGCCCATGTATTCACTTCACATATAGAATCCAACCATCAAATCCCAAAGAACAACAAGAATAAATGTGATACGACACTGGAACTGCGAAAGAGCCTAAATTGATTAAGCTAAACATGGTCACAGTGTCACTAAATTACACATTTCAACCATTTGAAATCAGAGAGAATTTTGAAGAGATATCTAAAAAGAACAGATTAGAGAAAGTCCACCGATTTTGCTATTCATCAACCCATACATTGACGCCCAAACTGCCTATAAGAAGAAAAGACGAACTCTTTCCAATGAAAAACATCGTCACCAAATTACACATCTCAACCATTTGAAAGAAACCACAGAGAAATGAGAGGAATCTAGCAAACTAAACTCTTTTACAGATGTTGCTACACATCAACTCAAACATTAACGCCCAAAACTCCCTATAAGAAGAAAGATTAATCCTTTTCAATCGGAAAATCGAAACCAAGACCCTCCTCTTAAATCCAAAGAACCAAAACATTTTCATAATAAAGATGGCGATTTGACTTTGATGAAACGTGCGGATACTATCACATCCTTGAAATCAATCAATGCACAGATGCAAGTTCCCAAATCATATAACCAAATCCCAATTCACAAAATGATACACATTTATCCAAAACGAAAAAAAAATCCAAAATCTGGAAAAACCAAAGACCACACAATAACCAAAAGAGGATCGAATAGCAAAATACCTAAAATCATCTCGAGATCGAAATGATTTCGTCGAGATCAATGGCCACCGTGCTCCTTAGCATGCTGCTGGTGCTCAAGATGGCGACGCTCGTTAGGGAGAGCGACCAGGTAAGAGAAGGCCATGCCTCCGTAGCAGATATGGAGAAGAGGCTCAACGGAGCTGGTCTGGATGTATTTGTCGTTGTAGTTATCGAGTCCTCTCTTCACAGAGGTCTTCACGGTCTCCATTGAAAACGTCGATTTGATATAGCCGGGAAGCTCCGTCACCTTCTTCCCCTTGATTTCACTGTATACCCTTCTCAACGCCATTGGATCTTCTTCTTCCTTCTTCGATCTGGATTTGTTGTTTGCGCGATGAGAACAAAAATGGTTCTTTTAACCCTAATCCACGAATTGGGGATCGAGAAATGACTTTTTGAAGCTAAAAAATCAACAGAGAAGGGCAAAAATGCCAATAAGGAATTTTTGGTTGTCTAATCCGGTTTGGTTTGATTTCGAAATTTTGGGTCAATGTTTGTATAAAAACCAAAATTTTGGGTTGATTTTGCTTTGATTTTTAATTCGGTTTGAAGTTTATCCAAAAATATCCATCAATTTATCTCCACTACGATGGGACTGGTTTCAATTGAATGATTGATTATTCGGTAGTGTTTTAATTCGGGTCGGAACGATAGAACCGGATCAATAACCGCTAATTTATATAATTATGTTTTTTCCGTTGGTTTTTTGGTTATTGCATTTGCATATACGGGTCGGGTCTAATCCGATTCAATTCGGATCCCAGTTGGTACCCGTTTCACCTGCATCGTCTTCCTCAGTCATCAGCACAAACATTAGATTGCATCTCACTCTCTCTAAAAATGGCGCGTTTAATGTCACAAACCTTATTCTACACCGGAAGATTCATTCTCCGCCGCTTCTCAGAACCGCCTCCGGCGGTAATCGTGGCTGTGGCTCCGAGTCGCGTCTTCTTCCACCGATACTATTCGTCGAAGTCTCTCTCCCTCGTGTCTCCACTTGGCTCACCTTTACGCACTCCTCCAGGTATCTGTAATTAAGCTATTCAGCTTCCTTTTCCCTTCATTGTCCATAAAATTTTGAATTTTCGTCCTGATTGCTTCGGGAATCAAAGTCTCAGCTACAATCTTGAACGTGGAAGCATGTGAACGATTCAATTAATTTCTAGTTTATTGATTCCACTGCTGATTTGGTTTTGCCATTTAGAAAAGTTTGTAAAGGTGTGTGATTTGTTACTTATTGCAGCATTATGTAACTCAGCTTTCTCAACTTCGGCAACAACTACTACAACTGTCGAAGTTCAATCTACGCAGCATGAAGTTGTGATTGCTTTAGGGAGTAACATTGGAAATCGGATGAATAATTTCAGAGAGGCTTTACGATTGATGAAGCGTAGTGGCATTTGTGTAACCAGGCACAGTTGTTTGTACGAAACGGCTCCTGTTCATGTGACTGACCAACCTAGGTTTCTCAATGCTGCAGTGAGAGGTGTCACCAAGCTTGGACCTCATGAGCTATTGAGCGTTCTCAAGACAATTGAGAGAGACATGGGACGTGAAGATGGTGTACGGTATGGACCAAGACCGCTTGATTTGGACATATTGTTTTACGGAAAGCTGAGAATATGTTCTGATAAGCTGATCATACCCCATGAGAGACTCTGGGAAAGGTCATTTGTATTGGCACCTTTGGTTGATTTACTTGGATCAGCTGTTGATAATGATACTGTTGCTCATTGGCATTCACTCGCGATACATCCTGGTGGAATTTTCCAAGCGTGGGAGAGACTGGGTGGCGAATCACTGATTGGACAAGATGGTATACAAAGGGTTTTACCTATAGGAGATAAACTTTGGGATTTTTCTAACAAAACTTATGTGATGGGTATACTTAATATTACCCCAGACAGCTTTAGTGATGGAGGCCGCTTTCAATCGATAGATTCTGCAGTTTCTCGGGTTCGCTCCATGATCTCCGAGGGTGCAGATATAATTGATATCGGAGCACAATCCACACGACCAATGGCCTCGAGTATTTCTAGTCAAGAAGAGATAGATAGACTACTGCCAGTTTTAGAGGCTGTTCGTGGTATGCCAGAGATGGAGGAAAAGCTCATATCCGTGGACACTTTCAACTCTGAGGTTGCTTCCGAAGCAATAAGCAATGGAGCTGACATTCTAAATGATGTATCTGCGGGAAGCTTAGACCCAAATATGCATAAGGTTGTTGCAGAATCTGGGGTTCCTTATATGGCCATGCACATGAGAGGAGATCCATGTACTATGCAGAACAAAGAGAATTTGCAGTACGATGATGTCTGCAAGGATGTTGCTTCTGAACTCTACTTGAGAGTAAGAGATGCAGAACTCTCTGGGATTCCAGCTTGGAGGGTTATGATCGATCCAGGGATTGGGTTTTCCAAGAGTGTAGATCATAATCTAGATATTATTATGGATCTGCCAAAAATCCGAGAAGAGATGGCTAAGAGAAGTATAGCAGTGTCTCATGCGCCTATACTCATAGGACCTTCAAGGAAGAGATTTTTGGGAGATATTTGTGGGCGTCCTGAAGCCACTGACAGAGATGCTGCAACTGTTGCTTCTGTTACTGCAGGAATTTTAAGAGGTGCCAATATCATTAGAGTTCATAATGTTAGACATAACGCAGACGCAGCAAAAGTATGCGACGCAATGCTGAGAAGAAGAAGGTCAAAAGGATGATTGGCAGATATAATCATAAGCCTAATTTAAGGATATGTTCCAGATTTACAGCAGTTTTGCTAGTTAAGAACAACATGCCGAATGAGGCAATGTTTCTGCTTTGATCTTGTGTGGCTGGTGTAGAATAGAGCAAGATCTTGGGTATGATGGGTGATTGATGAAACGAGCTAGCAAAATCGCATACACACACGGTTTCCAATGTATTATCTCTTTTCAAAACACTGACAAACTGTAGATGAGCAATAGCATTTTCAATTTTCTTTCTTTCTCTTCTACATATTTTCCTGGGTGAACAATATTGTAAACAAAGGATTTTGTGATTGGTGATACATTGTTGTCACTTGTTTCTGAATGATAGATGATTCCACATCTACAAAAGAGTTAGATGTTTTGTCACTTGTCACTGCTCATGAATGTTTTCATGGTAAAATCATTGTGAAAGGCAATCTGATATATCATAATTTTCTTTTTAGATGATCTTAGTTTTTGAGATAGGAGAACTGGAGAATCACGACCAATACAGGCCTGATTATGGCAACTTTCCTTAGGACCGATTTTATATTCTTTTTTATGTGCTGTCCTTTTTTTGTTAGTCACGAAGATTATCTTTCCCCTGTTTATTAGTCGTCAACTATGCAAGTAGAATTTTGAAAGGACCAAATGTTGCTTCAATTAGGTTGAAGAATACTTTCCTAAAATGGCTGTCAAAGGGTTCAGACATTTTCGGAGAAAGAGTTATTAGCTTATTCTTTCATCATTACCTCCATGGGCATTTGTTTCAAAAACGTTGTTTCTAGTTTTCTCTATCAATCTGAGTCGGAAAAGCCATAACCGATCACTGTGTACTATCAATTAATCTATAGATGGTTATATATATACATCATGCCAAGATTTGTCAACGACTAAACTAAGCTGTCCACTGAATTTATTCGGTTGGTCGAGGTTAAGGGTTGATTCTAACCTGTATTAGTCTTTTACAAAAGATCCTAGTTACCCTTAAAAAGGTACAACTTTAGGAAGAATTTTGTCCAAACGGTAAAACAAGAACCACCTAAAGCGTTGACATGGCATTGGTCATAATACACAAAGAGGCTTATTTGACTTTTGATACATGATATTATATTATATATTATAGTAATTGAATATCGACCCAACATGGTAATACTATAACTTATATGGACTTGAAGCTGATACGTCCATTAGCTGTCCTTTTAATCTTGGCTAGTCTTTATATTGCATGCGAGAACATTGTCCATAAGAAAGTATTCAAAATCATTTGCTGATAATGACACGTCTAAGCCGTCTTTCATGGATTTCAATCGCGAGCTGTGTTTTTCTCGTTTTTGTTCGTGCTCAAGACCAGTCTGGTATGTTGGTATTCAAAAGTCTCTGCTTTTCGAAACTCTTCTATATATATATGGTTATTGTTAGTATTGTTAGTATTGATTGCGGAATACCGGATGATTCAAGCTACACTGATGAGAAAACAAACATGAAATACGTTTCGGATTTGGGTTTTGTTGAAATACATGAAAGATGGTTCTCTTTCGCTAAGGTATGCATCTCAATGAGCTTTAAAACATGATGTGTATATGTTCATCAATATATTGGGCCAGCATTTAGATGAGCCCAACTAAAACAGATTAGCTTCACTTCAGTAATTGGGCCTGAGAAGAATATGACTGAGGCCCATATTTAACAAATGGCCTTTCCTTGCTTGTTAGTTGTTGCTATGTGAAATTATTTGAACCGATTCTATTCCGAAAGATGCAGACTGAAGTTTCTATGTTGTAAACTTTAGATTTGGTGGAAACCCAGACCTATGTCAGTCTTCTTTATGTCAAACAACAACGAAGAAAAAGATTGGTTACATCGTCCCAGTAATAGCATCAGTCGCAGGATTGCTATTTCTTTTGACCGCATTAGCTTTGATATGGCATTTCAAAAGACGATCACGAAGAGGTACAATCTCAAACAAACCATTAGGTGTCAACACCGGACCATAGGACACAGCCAAGAGATACTTTATATACTCAGAAGTTGTGAATATCACAAACAACTTCGAGAGAGTTCTTGGCAAAGGAGGTTTTGGTAAAGTATATCGTGGTTTCTTGAATGGAGATCAAGTAGCTGTGAAGATACTTTCCGAAGAGTCAGCTCAAGGTTACAAAGATTTTCGAGCAGAGGTTTTTCTCTAACTAACTACTTGTTAAGACATCATTTTTCTGTAATTCCTAATAATATTTTGTATCCAAAGTCCAAACTAATCTATATTCTCTCAGATTGAGCTTCTGATGAGAGTCCATCACACAAATTTAACATCTCTTATCGGATACTGCAACGAAGATAACCACATGGCACTTATCTACGAATACATGGATAATGGAAACTTAGGAGACTATTTGTCAGGTTAGTCTTTAGATAATAAACTCACAGCCCTTTTGTATTAATAGAAAAGCAATTAAAGTAATTAAGCTTTGACTTATTTTTTCCTTTTTATAAAGGGAAAAGTTCCTTAATCTTGAGTTGGGAAGAGAGATTACAGATATCATTGGATGCAGCACAAGGTTTGTGAAATCAAAACTCAACAAAAAAAAGTTATTTCTTTCTTTAAATTACGCAATCTGTATGAGAGTTTTCAATCGATTGAGGCCTCGAGTATCCCCACTACGGTTGCAAGCCTCCCATAGTTCACAGAGATGTGAAGCCGGCAAATATCTTACTGAACGAGAAGCTTCATGCAAAGATAGCTGACTTTGGTTTATCTAGAAGCTTCCCAGTCGAAGGTAGCGGTCAGGTCTCCACCGTTGTCGCTGGAACCATCGGTTACTTAGACCCCGAGTAATGAAAATCTTTCTCTTAGAATCTGAATTTCTGATTGCGATTAGATGTATAAATTAACCACTTGTGTTTTAAATCCTTTTATTGCCTAAATTCAGGTATTGCACAACGCGACAAATCAACGAGAAGAGTGATGTTTACAGCTTTGGGGTGGTTCTTTTGGAAGTGATAACAGGAAAACCGGCAATGATCAGGTTGGTTCGATGTTGGCGAATGGAGACATAAGAGGCATTGTGGATCAACGTGTAGGAGATAGATTTGAGGTTGGCTCGGCTTGGAAGATCACTGAAATAGCATTGGCTTGTGCGTCTGAGCGTTCAGAGCAAAGGCCGACAATGAGTCAAGTCGTTATGGAGCTGAACAGAACGTCTTTGGGAGAGTGACAGATCTAAGTAACCATAAGGATCCTGTGAGAATGGTTACAATGAATCTAGATACAGAAATGATTCCTCGAGCGAGATAAAGATGAATATTTGTGGATTGTATTATATGTTACGTTTGATGTTTTAAGGTATGAATGTGATCTTTAAGGTCTGTGTAACTTTAAGTTTCGAACATAACGCAATTCTATTTAACAACTGCCTTATATTTTGAGTGTTCTGTCATAATATGTATGCATAGAGATAGAGCATTTTTTTTTTTTTTTTGGGTTAAGAACGTATATTTGAAAATAGTATCATCAGCATATCTAATATATATATAAGGAGAAATCGAAACGTACATGCTCGCTCTCATAATGGTTGATTACTTGACTATCATGGATAACCTTAATATTATGGTTATGGATACTAAATTTGCAAGTATACTAACCTTTTTTTTTATAGATAAAACGTTTTTCTTGCAGATCTGAATTTGCAGCTAGATTTGAATGGACTTGTTCTCTAGAAACTGATGAAGGAAATGAGATGGTTGTGTTGGCCAGAACTTTTAATATTAATAGCATGAATACTATGATCATTTGTTAATTCGTCGAGGATAATCTCTTTTGGCTCTTTTGACAAGGTTGTTGTTTCTAAGAATTTTATGTATGTTATTTATGTGTGTGTTGACTAATATTTAGTTATTCCATATGTGTTATTTTTATTGCAAAGTAATAGAAAATGTATCTTCTTACTAATATTTGGGGAGTACCCATTTGAAAATAACATTTATTTTTTTAAAATTTACATACAATGCCATTGCTTTTAAAAACGAATAAAAATTATTAAGGGTAAAAATGTATTAACAATTATCAATTTAATAAAAAAAAAGATATATTTAAAAACGAAATCTTCACAAAATCTATTTTTCAACTTATTTTCAAAAATTTTAAAATAAATAAATTAGTTAAAACGATTATTATCTAGAAAAAAGTAAATATGTTAACTATTGTTAACTAAATTATAATTTCAAGAATAAGAAAAATAAAAAACTATTTTTAACTTACATACTAAAAATCATTTCATCTAAATTTTATTATCATGTTTTACTAAGAAAAAATTGATATACATATATTAAACTAAAATATTTACTTAAATAACATTATAATTTAATAAATTATTTAAATAAAATGATTTGATGTTTATATATTTAATTGTTTTAAAAAATTATCCCATTAACAATATTACAGAAATACATTTTAGAATATAACCTTAGATTTTTAAAAAATTATATAATAATATCACTGGAATAAATCATTTAAAAACAAAATTAATTGATTCATTAAGAGTAGTATTGTTATTTCCATTAGATAAAGACAACAGAATATCTTAATAAAGAATATTTCTCAAATTTTAAAATTTTTATTTAATATCAACTAAAATATACTTAATTTTGATATAACTAATCTAAAAATATTAAACTCAATTGAATACATATTTTTGTTGATAAATTATATATATATATATATATATTTAGCACTTATCTTATTAATTTATAATCTATAAATAAAAATTTATAATATTGAATCCTAAAAAAAACTTTAATTTGTGTTGTAGCATATATAATGATAAATAGATAACACAGTGACCAAGAAACCATATTTAGTGTAATCGCATTTTAAGTCATGTTACTTTTAAAAGTAAAACGCATAAAAGATGTCATGTGTATAATATGTAATGTAAATTTTTTGTTTGAAATTGGAATAGAATGCTAGGTTTCTTATATTATTTAACGTAGGTTCCGAATAGTTAAATAAATAGATTGCTAATAAACATATTTTGTTTTCTTATTTTTGGAAATTTTTAAAAATTATCATTAAATTTATCAAGATATAAAGGAAAAAAAAATATTCTCAGTATAATTTGATAAGTCAATTATCTGTCGAACAAAAAAAATTTACCAAAAAATTACTTATTCAATATTATCAGTATAATGTGATAATATTATATTTCAATAGTTATTTTAAAAGTAGATAAAATATCTCATGCGTATAATTTAATAAGTAAATATTAGTTTAACATTCGTATAGACAATGTTAAAATCCATATATTATTTAAATTAGGCTTCGAGGGATTAACCTTGATAACTATTTGACTTGTTTAATTATTTTTTAAGTTAGGATTTAAAACGGCTTTGCTTATATGGTAATAAGTCAATCTTCTGTTAAATACTAGCATTGATAATGTTAAATTTCTATATTATATGTTTAGAAAATATCTTCACAGTAAAAATAATAGAAACATAGGGCATCATGAACACATATATATATATATATATATATGTATAGTCATGTTTATTAAGATTAGTTCATTCGTGTTTTTCTTTTCGTATGATATGGCTAATCTCTTCTCTAACTCTGTCAAAAATCAGAAGCAAAAAATGATGATTGCATTGATCTGTTTGATTTGGTTCCATGGATACGCGAGAGGATGATCAGAGTCAAAATACTGAGAAAATTTGACAGTTCTACCCTGTTTTATGAGACATTAATTAGAACTCATGTTAGCCGATAAAAAGGTCAGTAATTTTAATTTCTATAATGGAGTTACTTTGTATTGTTTTATTGTTGATTATATGATATGTATTTTATGGTCGTAAGATTTCGAATTATATTAACACCGTTTTGATTTAAAGTCTTTACTATAATATTATTTGAAAAAGGAACCAAAAAACCGAATATTGTGGGCTAAAAATATCTCTTTATAAAAATGACAATGAGGAGTTAGTTTAAAATTTTAAATCGTAAAAGTAAGAAATGGAACAAAAAATGCTATAAATGAAGATTTTGAACAAATATAGTTAGCATACATAGGACTCCAAGTACGCATCAGAGTATATCTCTACTAAACAAAACCAAAGTCATGCATCTAAACACACTACTTTCCTTCTACATACACTTATTTAAACTTTATAAATATAAAAAGAGTCGACAGACTCTTGTATAATAGAATATAGGATATTCTGTTACAACTAATAGAATTAGTCTTGTAGATATTATGCTTTTTGTGATGATATGAACCCAATTTTTCTCCAGCCCAATACCTATCTCCAAAGCCTACAAAAAAAAAGGAAAATTATGAGGTTAATTTTCTATATAAGTAGGACAACACTCGTTAGGGTTTAGTAATCAAAAAAGTAGACTCACAAGATAGCTTAGATTAAATTCTCTTTGTAAAGCCTAAAGCTTGAGTAGTGTTCTTGTATTCACTAAAAGTTCTAGTGGAAGTTGTGAGAAACAGTTCTCACCCCAGACGTAGGATCGAGTATTCGAACTGGGTTAACAATTCTCTTGTGTCAATTCTAGCAAAGTCATCATACGCTTCCGCACGCGAATTTTCTTTACAAGTGGTATCAGAGCAATCCAGGTTTTGATTGCAAGTGCTAGAAGGATTTGATAATAGAATCAGCAAGGAATTTTCGGCGGTACTGTTCACGACGATACTGTTCACGGCGGAACTGTTCACGGGGGTACTGTTCATAGCGGGTGCTATTCACGGACACTGTTCACAAGGTCTACTAACAGAAGGCTGAATGAGTAATTCAAGGTACGAGGTAGACAGGTTTGATGGGACTGGTGATTTTTCTCTGTGGAAAGTTCGTATGTTGGCTTACTTTGGAGTTTTATGGTTGAAGTCAATCTTGACAGATGACAAGTTGCTAAAGAATCCAGCCCTTACCAAAGAAGAATTAGAAGCTTTTCAGAAGGATCCACATAAGGGAAAGGATGGAGTTACTGAATTTGCTCCAGAGATTGATCCAGTAAAGTTTGAGAAATCAAAAAAGGCGAAGGATTTGATTGTCTTAAACATGGGGAATCAAGTCCTAAGGAAGATCAATAATTGTGAGACTGCAGCAGATATGTGGTCTACGTTGAACAAGTTGTACATGGAGATCTCCTTGCCTAATCGCATCTACTTGCAGCTTAAGTTCTATACTTTTAAGATGAATGACACCAAAAGTATAGATGAGAACGTTGATGATTTTTTGAAGCTGGTTGCAGATCTGAACGACCTAGGAGTGGAGGTGTTAGAAAAGGTGCAAGCAATACTGTTGATGAGTTCTCTACCTTACAAGTATGATCAACTTAAGGAGACCCATAAGTATGGCAGAGACACACTCAAGTTGAATGAGGTCACATGAGTTGCTAAGTCCAAAGAAAGAGAGTTGTTGGAAAGCGAGCCAACATCACAGGGATAAAGGTTATATATTGATGCCAGAGGCAAGTCAGAGAACATATTCATTAAGGAAAATAATCAGCAGGGAGGAGGAAAGTCTAAGAACAGAGGCAGGTCACAGTCAAGGCCTAATTACAACAACAACACAGGCTGTTTCATATGTGGAAGTGAGATTGGAAAAAAGATTGCCCTGAAAAAAAGAAATCCAAAGAATCTGCGAATATCGCAGTGGAGCCTAGGCAAACATTGGTGTTGACAGTTAGCAAGCATGACACATTGCAAGAATGGGTTATGGATTCTGGTTGTACATTCCACATTACATCAGAGAAGGAAGTCTTGTTTGACTTCAAGGAGTTGAATGGTGAGAAGGTGCTTATGGCTAACAACACTGAGGGGGACATCAAGGGAATTGGGAAGATCATAATTCAGAATCCAGATGGTTCTGAAGTGATACTCAAGGATGTGAGGTACATGCCTGAGGTGAGTATGAATCTGATTTCTTATGGGATGTTGGAAAAATCAGGTTGTATGTATGCAGGAAGGGAGTTCATGGTGCACTTCTACAAGGATAATAAGAAGGTGATATCTGGTACAAAGGGTCTATTATCTATAAGGCACTGTTTCTAAGGGTGAGGAGAATGTTTCCAGGGTTGATGATGGAGTCATAAAGAAGAAGTCAAAGAAAGTGACTTTCAGTGAGAATCTGGTGCAGAGACCAACACCACATGGTTTTAAGAAAAGAGGTTCATCAATTCAAGGTGGACAATCTGGAAATTCAGGAAAGGTTGAAGTTGAAGATTCTGGTTGTGTGGCTTATGTTTTGGCTACTACAGAAGAGATTGATGCAAAGGTTAAAACATGTGAAGAGGAGATAGAAAGCAAGGAAAAAAACATTGGAAGGATGCCCAAAACATGCCCAAAACGCAGCAGACCCAGATTTGTAGAAGCTCACCTCGCCCAGTCAACTCAGTGAGTCACCGAGTCGACCCGCCATAACTGAGTCAACTCGCCAGCGCGAATTCAGAAGTTTTTTTACAGCTTTAACTCGCCAAAAAACACCAATTCAAGCCGGAAAAATACAGATCGGGGCATTTAGGTGATGGATCTATGTGAAATTGAGGCAAATCAAAAGGAACAAGCAAGAAAACGGGCTCGTTACCTTTCGAGTTTTCTAAGCAAATCGGGCATGGTGGAGCCTCGCCGGTGGTTGGTGTCGCCGGAGAAGGAGAGGTAGCCACAGGATTTGCTTGCTCCGGGAGAATGAGAGCATGACAAGAAGTGATTTGGCCTTGGTAAAGAAGATCTCCATGGTTCAACTCGAGGAAGAGGGAGAAGCAAAAGAAAAAAGAAAATTGGAGAAGTCATTTTTTTTTCTTTTCGAAGCGGGTCAAGACGCAGGTCGGTTAGTGTGGGACCAAAATTTTGCAGGTGGACCAGATTTGGTGAATTGAACCCAGGGTGGAGTTTGTGATGATATGGGCCCAATTCTTCTCTAGCCCAGTACCAATCTCCATAGCCCACAAGAAAAAGGGAAAATTAGGAGGTTAAGTTTCTATATAAGTAGGGCAACCCTCGTTAGGGTTTAGTTATCCGAAAAGTAGATTCACAAGATAGCTTAGGTTAAATTCTTTTTGTAAAGCCTAAAACTTTAGTGGTGTTCTTGTATTCACTAAAAGTTATAGTGGAAGTTGTGAGAGATGGTTCTCACCCAGACGTAGGATCGAGTATTCGAACTAGGTTAACAATTTTCTTGTGTCAAATTCTAGCAAAGTCATCATATGTTTCCGCACGCGAATTTTCCTTACACTTTCTCTCCTATTTTGTAGATACGGTTGTAACCATTTGTGATGTTTAACCATTGTGAATAGAAGTCAATCCCCAAGGGGAATTCAATCACTTTCATGGTATCAGAACGAGATCACTCCTGATTTTTTTTTTCTTATTCTTCTTCTTCTTCTCAACTTCTTTTTCCTTTTTTTTTATCATCAATGGCCGCTGCACCACGGAGAGAGCGTCTGGTGTCACAAACATCAAATTGCACATTCCTTTGATTTTGGATCTTGATGATCACAATTACGACGCTTAGAGAGAGCTTTTTCTGACACACTGTCTTGCCTTTGATGTTCTAGGCCATCTCGATGGCACTCTACTTCCCACCGGTGCAAATGACCAGGCATGGAGAAAACGTGATGGCTTGGTTAAATTATGGATCTACGGTACTCTGGCTCCATCTCTATTTCGCAGTTAGTTTAAAACAGGAGGTATTGCAAG
Organism: Boechera stricta; assembly: GCA_018361395.1. NCBI lineage: Eukaryota > Viridiplantae > Streptophyta > Magnoliopsida > Brassicales > Brassicaceae > Boechera > Boechera stricta. The sequence continues at coordinate 22,001,187 of CM031544.1, read as the reverse complement.
AGATGTGTGGCTATCCTTGTCAGCATTTCTTTTTTCCAATAGTGCATAGGAAGACCCTTAACTCTTATCCGCATCGGCAGCAAGGAAGGGAAGGTATCAGAGATAATGGACACCCACCGTTGAATAATAACCATGTATTGAGCAAAGTGGTAGGGTCTATTAGCCAGGACTTGAAGGAGATCTTCTTCCAAATCAAAACGAAATTGAAAACAGCCTCTACCAAGGTCTGCTCCAACTGTTCTTCCCTTAAGATTCCAGGTTTAGGAGAGAAACGGAATCATTGACCACATTCTTTGTATTTTTGGATTGGTTAGTCTTCCAATGAGTTTGAGTTCTTTTTCCCTTACCAGATCTGAAGTATCCAGCCTAGGAGATTGGATTCTTGGTTTGAGAGCATATAAAGAAGAGAGATCGATTTGTTTTCCTTTCTCTGAAGCAGTATAGCGTCTTGCCATTGTTGAGGAGAGATGGAGGTAACTTGCTGAAGCTAGTTGTTATGAAGATTGCTGAGTGTTTAAAGTAGTTTCCTGGAGCTTGTTGACTGATGCTTGTTGCCTAATGCTTGTTGCTATGCTGATAAACAGTTCTTCCTTCTTGGTTGTGGATCGACAGCGCAAGAAAAAGATAGATGAAAGAAGAGATACTCTAGAAATTGTTCTTACCCGAAGGTAGACGGATGTGAGTGTTGAAGAGATTCAAAACAGTTGTCGGAAGCCTGTTTGAGTAGTTGCAGAATTCCAGGGTTCTTGTAGAAGGTGCCGAAGATTACCAGTTCTTCCTCTGGGGAGAGACTCCGTCAGAGACAGAAAAAAAAACTGTTGGATTAAGACAAAAAACCATTAGATAAAGCCATAGACCATCGAATTTCTTCTAAACCAGGTAGATGTATTCTCAAATCCGAAGATACTTGGTTGGTGAAAACAACTTTGAGTTGTACGGAATCTATAAGATATGTTTTTAAACATGTAATAAAAAAATAAAAATAGGTGAACCCTAAACTTAATAAATATCGACTCTAATTTGGTGATTCCTTGGTCTGAAATTGGTGGGATCTCTTCTGAATGTAATGTCTATAATATAAAGAAAAACACAAATGGGAATCATTAGCATCAAACTTTACTTGCACCTACGGTGTAACAAAGAGAAAAATATAGGAGACTTACATAGAAGAAGATATTAATTAAACTGAGCAGTTACTGAGGACAATTTGAAATACAATCAATGGATGGTTGTCCTTCAAAGACAATGACTCAATCTGCCAGATAAGTTGTTATTGTAAAAATCATGCTCAACTATAAATGCAGTTTTCTTTGTATGGAGAATGAATTGCATAATGACTTGAGAAGCCACAATACGTTACTCCGGATCGAGATATGCACTTGGCTCATCAATCAGGTATATATCTGAGGGCTGCAGGGATTCATGAAGTTTGTGGATACATTAGATAACTGTCATAAAAAAGAAATATGGTTGTGTATGTTCAATAGACTTGTGCAACAATAATATACTCACCTTTCCAAGGCACATAGCTAATGCAAACCTTTGTAATTGTCCTGGTGAGAGATTGACAACTTCTTGATGCATCAAGATCTCAATCTGCAGAGGTCTCATTATGTCCGGCACAAATTGAAGATGCATGTAGGAATCCCCAATCTTTTGATGCAGCAAGTGTCTAACTGAATTCAGAAACTTTAGGATGATATTTTGGGGCTTGTAAAAAACAAAGAATGCTGGTATCTCTATGTCTGTATCATCAGGTTTCAGCAAACCTGCCTGCAGAATATACCAATAATACATGTTGAGGAGTGAGGTAGTCACTTTCTAAATAAAACTCTGTCGGTAACAAAGAAGATAATAATGAAGGAAGAGAATATATACCAGCATCCACATAAATGTCGTCTTCCCTGTACCCTCCTCCCCAAGCATGACAATAATCTGAGAGTCGGCAAATTCACCTTCCTTCACTTTCAACCTGAAGTTTCCTTGAGTTTTGGTCATGTTGGGATATTTCTTTGGCTTGCAATGCTCTTGACTCACAATAGCAATATGTGTCGTCCATTGATCCGCCATCTACAAAATATAATGAAAATCTTTAGTTTAACTTCCTCATGAGGAATAACCATAGAGAGAAAAATCATCTACTTTGTTAGAATGGTCAAATTATCCATAATTTTGAAGCTTGAAAAACGGCAAATTTAATACTTGGAATAAAGAAACCAAGTGAGAAAATAAAGTCCAAATTCGCACACATAACTATAGAGAGAAGGATCATCTAATTTGTTAAAAAAGTCGATACTTGCAAGAAAAATCAAAACGAGGAATAGAAAACAAGAAGTCAAAACACTTTTTCTAGGGGTGAGCAAACGGGAATTCGGAACGGAAATTTACGAGAATGGGACGGGACGAGAATTTTGGGAATAGAAAAACATGTCCCATTTATGTCCCATTTGAAATTCGGGACGGAAACGGGATGGGACGGGATGGGACAGAACGGGAACGGGAATTCCCAAATAAAAAATGATCTTAAAGAATATGATATGTTTAAATTTAAATCATGTTCCATAAAAATAATGAACCATGATCCAAACTAAATAAATAAAAACATAATGTAAAACACAATAAGTGAAATATAAAAATAAAATCCAACAACAAAGTTAAAAAAAAAAACATAATTAACCAATCTTCTCGTATCTCACTCTTCAGTTGGACTCACTTGCAAATGATTGTTTATTCATTTCTATCAAAGAAAAATAAACAACATAGTTAATATTTAGTATAAATAATATGCTAATTTTGTAAAAAATATCAAAAACAATTACCTTCTGTAACTTTATCCATAAACACATTCTCTTCCATCACTTGATTTAAAGTTACTCTTACGTCATGTTGTGGTGAAGATCGTAACCAATTATGTGTTAAACTCAATGCTTCTACCATAGAAGGAGCTAGGCAACTCCTATATTCATCCAAGATATGACCCTCAGTACTAAATGCAGATTCAGATGAAACAGATGACACTGGAATCGCCAAAACATCTTTTGCCAATTGTGCCAAAATTGGGTACTTTGTGCTGTTCACTTTCCACCAACTCAATATATCAAATTTGGCACCCAAATTATTTGCTTTCGGACTTTCAATCTTTTCCATCAAATAAAATTGTACTTCACTTGATGATGCGTCATCGCTTCCTTTTTCATAAGAAATCTGACCCCATTCTCTAAACGGGTCTTCTTCTTCTTTTTCTCTAGCTCCCACATCACTTAGATCAACTCCTTCATCTAATTCATATATGCTTGCATCAAAAACTGGTGGGCAATCATCTTGGTTACCACTAACTTTAGCAGATTCGGTTGATCTTTTGTAAGATGTGTTATACACATCATAAAGCTTACGCAACAAGCTTAAAATTTCTTCTTTCATCTCTACACCTTTTGGGTTACCTTGCCCATATAACTTATCAAAAGAGAGATTCACAAACCCCATTTTACAGCGTGGATCAAGAACAGCAGCAACAATCAAGAGCTTGTTAATCTTCTCAAAACCTTCCCAATACTTATCAAACTTCTCATACTTCATAGCACATCCAGTGGCTTTTAAAATAGGATCAGAATTAGGACCTTCAACAACCGTTTTCAAGACTCTTTCAAGCTTGCAAATTTCATTATAACACTTATTGGAAGTCACCTTTGTTGAAGCAGAAAATGTTAAAGTGGAATCATAAAATATGTTAAGGAATTTTACCATCCACGAGCATTATCCCAATCCTTGCTTGATGGCGGTCCAACCCTTTTTTTGATGTCGAAGTACCATCTTCACGCTCTTTTGCTGTCGAAAGATCATCTTCATGAAAGTAAGCATCATAGAGCTTGTCCTCTTCGGCCATTTGATCAAATGCGGTTCTGAATTTTAATGCTGAACTCAACATAAAGAAAGTAGAGTTCCACCTAGTACCACAATCCAGAACCAAACTTCCTCTACCAATTTTCTCTTCATCAGCTTTCATTTGAAATGCTTGTAATCTCGAAGATGAGGATCGAACATATTTCACCGTATTTCTGATACTAAGCACACTATTCCCCATTTTTTTTAAACCTTCTCCGACAATCAAATTTAGAATGTGTGCAGCACAACGCACATGCATGAAATCACCATTCAATATTAATCCATCAGCACCCAAACTATTCAGCCACTTGTCCTTCAAAAGCTTTAGTGCACGATCGTTCGCACTAGCATTGTCAACAGTCATGGCTAACACTTTCTTTATATTCCAATCAACCAAACACTTCTCAAACTGCTTCGCAATTGTGTTCCCTTTATGATCATATATTGGACTAAAGCTGATGATCTTTCTGTGCAATTTCCAATTTTTATCGATGTAATGAGCTGTTATTACCATGTAACTGACAGTAGTAATGGCCGTCCATATGTCTGTGGTGAAAGAAACCCTTTGTGTACTCAACACACTCTTCAACAAAGCTTTCTCACTTAAAAACAACTCGAGAACATCCCTGGTAATTGATCTTCGTGAAGGAATCTTATAAAGAGAAACTGTCTGACTGCAAAAGTATCTAAACCCACGATTCTCCACGAAAGAAAATGGTAATTCATCCAAAATAATCATTTTAACAGTTGCTCGTCTACACTTGATAGGACAATAACCACCAACAACACCAAGATTACCATTATCTTCGTTTGTTGTAGTCAATACTGTATTACCTTCACTTCCTTGTGCTTTTTTATACAACTTGCACCTCTCCTTATGCCTCTTCAAACCGGTAGTCCCCGATTTAGTTTCACATCCTATCTCAGCTCCACAATGATTACACTTTGCCTTTTTACCACCAGGTAATACAGTGTAAATTTTCCATGCATCTGATTTTTTTTGTGTGGATTAGATGGTGGACTATCAGAAAAAGGCCTTTTACGTCCACTTTCACTAATCCTCCATATGTTCATATACAGAGAAACAATAACCTAATTAAATATAAAATATATGTGAATCCATGGAGAAACTAAACATAATAAACAAATACCAAATACGAACGATACCAAATATAAAAGATGATACAAATATATATATATATATAAACATAACTTTATCCATCATCGATGCACGGGCCAGGGAGTTCATTTTGTTTACAATTTTACAAAAGCAAAACGAGAGAAGATGAAACAAGAAAATCCATCATAGATAATTAGATATACTCAATAAATTAATCAAAAGAAGAGCAAAAGACGTATCACTTATGTGGCTCTTTGTAAAAGAAGAGCAAAAGACAATTTATATTAAATCTAGTTGGCCGACAAAAAAAAATTAACCTAATTGAAACCTAATTAAGTAATTATATTATTCTCAAAAATTTAGGTGTATTTGATTGTAATATATCTATATGTAGTTATGTATAAAATATATAAATATATATAAAATAAATTATTTTTTTTGTTTGTCCCAAACGGGACTTCGGGAATTCTCATTTCCGTCCCGTCCCGTCCCGTTTCCAATCGGGAATTGAAACTTGTCCCATATGGGAATGCATTCCCATACGGAACAGAAATTTTGGAACGGATACGAGATGGAACGGGACGGAACGGAACGGAACGGGACGGAACGGAACGGAACGGGAATTATGCCCACTCCTAACTTTTTCCATTTAATTATAAGTATACTCAAGAAAAATCGACATGTTCAAATACAACTCGAGATGCAAAATTCAACTACGAATCAATCGATAACCAAAAACCGACAGATGATCGAAGAGAAGAAAGTCACCTTCGTTCCAAGTATTGTAAATTCAACGATGGAAGATAGAGATGATTGATCACTAGGTTTTGAGAGAAAGAGAGAGAGAGATTCTGATTTCTGAATATTTCTAGAAAGATTATTGATGGATGCTAAAGTTTGTTTCTTTAAATAAATAATAAAGTGCTGTAAAACCCTAATAAACCAAAACTAATAGTATTGATTTGTTTTTTTTTTTCCATTTTTGTTGTTATTATCCAATAATAATAATAATGAAAATTATCTTTTCTTCATAAATCAATATTAGTTTTTGGTTTATTAGGGTTTGATTTATGCACTTTTTAAATATTAAATATTAAATAAGATACATATTTTATGCAAATTTTCCATTTTTGTTGTTTTTCCTCTCCTCGTCATCCTTTTTTCATTCATAACAATTCGATCAACTAGCCATAAGACACATATTACTATAGAGTTAATTCGCAAAACCCATAAATTTCAGATTTTCAGAAATTTAGGTGTGTGTTTGATTGATTACGTTTGGATGAAACTGATGTTATATGATAGTTCCGAGAGGAAAATATGTCGATAACCTAGATTAAATTAATTTGATAAAAGTTGTTTTTATCATTTCATTGCAATGTCATTTATGAATTTTTTATTCATAAGTGAAAACACAAAAAAATTAGAAATAAATAATGAGCTCATATGAATGAATAATTAAATACTTATCGATTTTAGTATTTTTTTATGTTTTATTTTATAAACTTTTAACATATTTAAAATTAGTAATAACATGAGGTTATATTATTACTTATGAGATTACGGCATATGAAAAATATATATTTTAAATAGTGTTGGTTTCCTAATATTTTTGTGAAGTTTTCATTGTCTTTTATCTTTACTAATTATATTTTGTTATTTTTTAAGTATTTTGAAATATTAAATAAGATACAGATTTGATTTTATGCACTTTTTGATATTATTTTTTAATTTATTTTTTATTAAGATGTAGTGTAGAGAATTAAAATACGGTTTATTATGATAAAATAGATAGTTCAATTGTATTGTAAGATGTAAGTATGAGGTTCAAATCCAGTTTTTTTAAAAAGTTACCAAATAAAAACTAAAAAAAATATGTGCAATACCATTTAAAATTTAAATATTATCAGTAAAAAATAATATATATTTTTATCCACGTATTTATGCAGATCCTAGTTAAAACTAAACCATTCAAAATATTTTGTTGAAAATATACCTAAGGATTGGGAAAAATAATCAAACGGAATCAAATCCAACTGAAATTTATCAATTTAAACTGAATCGAATTTAGTAAGAGTCTAAGCGGTAGAAAATTTTATAAGCCAAAGTACCTAAACTGAATATAAATTTTATGGAATTGAAAAGAATTAACCAAAATTCTTGAAATTCATATATTTGAAAAAAACATATAGAAAATAAAATCAAATATACAAAAAAAATTATATTAACTAACATTTATGTATCACTTTGAATTTTTATTATAAATTTTTGTCCAACCCCAAAACCGAACACAAATTGAGCCGATGTTTTTCTGACTATGTAGGGATCTGCACAGGGAAATGTTTGAGAAATTTTTGGTTCGCTAGTTTACATAATCATAGAATTAATAATATATTTTTGATTCAATTTACTCTATGTTTTTTTTATAATATTTTATTATTATTATTTACAGATGTTTCATGTTGTATTAAATATAAATTACTAATATATGTAAAATATGAATAATATGTTGGACTCTTATAAATATTCAATGTTATTTTAGCAGTAATAGGAAACAAATTATGAAAAGCTTTTTTTTTTTCTTTCTTCTTTTGGGTCATCAATTATGGAAAGCTTAAGAAAATAATGAACCATATAAATCAAGATAATACACAATATTAGCTTTACTGCGGCCCAGGTCCGTTTTTGTACGAACCAAAATTTAAGTTTTTTTGTTTCCGTAAGTGTAACTATTTATTTGTATATTTTCGGGCCCAGGCCCAAGTGTTTTTGGGTATGTCAAAGAAAGAAAAGGTGGTTTTTTTTTCCTTTGTAAACCGAAGCTCTTCTTCTTCGTCTTCAAGAACGAAAATCATAAAAGATAAACGAATACATTGTTTATTCAAAATTAATACGAAATGTTATGCCAAAACTAAAAATTACTCTTTTCAATGTATTTGGGTGTTGTAAATTTTTCAAAATCACCTCCAAGTAATCGTATTTTTTCGAGCTTAAATGAGAAACGTACATCTTATATTTTGCCCAATTACCGTCTGTTATCTATAAATCGAAGTAAACAAAATCTTGATTTCATGTTTGTATAATGGCAGCTTGTATTGGTAAAGAGATCCAATAGATTTTTGTAAAATGGGCATATAGATATCTTAAGTTGTCTCCACTAAGAAGATATATTATATATTTATGGTTTTATTTTATTTTATATAATTTACCTGTTTTCCCATAAAACGTCTATGCATGATAGTTTTGATTTATAAAATAGGTTTCTTGTAAGCACATTGAAACTTAGTAATACAATAAGAGATTTAAAAGAGTCATTTCCTTAATGCGAGGGACGGCTAATTAACGTCATGGACAGAAGGCCCGTTAAGGCCCACTCTATTGTGACTAGGTAAGTCTCCAACTACGGTGGATAGAGAATGCAGCGAAAGGATCAAGGGACGACGATGATTCTATATATAACTTCCTCACATACTGACATACATAATTTTAATGTAAATCAATCTAATGGGATTGGATCAATGAGCAAGGATTGGACACGATCAACCGTTTTGGCTTTGTCGGGACAACCATGACCATCGCCATATTGATACATGCATTGCGACATGCGTGCCAAGTTCATTGCAGCTTCCGCAAAACCTCGAGAAAGCAACGGTGAACTGCGTGCCGTTTTTGTTTCGTAGTTCATGTCGTCCCATGTGTCACTAATCATCTGCTGCACGTGCTCGCGTGCCTCTTCCTCTGAAGCTCCAGTCTCATGCATGTAACATTGGACTGATTTGAGTACGTCTCCTCTCGCCAGTTCATCCTACAATTTAAGAAACACTCCCTCACTGATATCCACATGAGATTCAAAAGACGTACTTGCTAAAAAGTTACCGGCTGACGTTCCAAGGTCGTTAAGACAAAGTCTCTAAGTTTTGAATTGAGATTCGGTCAGAGAAAACGCAGTAAAAAAGTGGATCAATATTGTTGGGGCAGAAATTGAAATCCAAGCATTTATCATGTATACTTCCACACTTGGTTTGTATCCTCTCTTGTACCACTTTGCTTCCACTAGATATGTTTTACATATCAATAAAATAAATAATTTATAATATATTAAAAATATATAATTTCAATAATATATAATTGTTATTTGTTACTTACCGATTTCTTGAGAGAAAGGGTGACATCAATATTTGTAAATATGAGAATATTATATCCAATGCCATTGATTTCATTGTAATAAATAAGAAAACACAACCGCATGTACTCGGGAAGCTCATCAAGACGATTTATTGGTTGAACATCACTTATGTTAGAAAAAAATACATGATTAAATCCTTACCAAGAATATTAAAAAGAAATATGAGTAGTAGAGTCCTTACCTTTCAACTATATATGGAAGTGAAGAGTTCAACTGTTCAAGTTCTTCAAGAGTGCCATAAACATATTAGATATCATCGATGGTTGTAATAACTGTATTAACTATAGTCATGATCCGTCAGATATATCCAAATTGTGGTTCGTATATTAATCAAACAGTCCAAAAGTAATTCTCGACTACTCTATATCTTACAAAGGGAAGTTCACTAGCCAAACATGTATCCTTCTACCAGCTTCATATCATTACAGAGAGAGGATTAGAAGGAATATATACAACACGTACAAATGCCAGACCGAGATATGCAAAACAGTACATATATTTCTATTATTAGCCTATCCTATTACCTTGAAACGTATTTGAGATCTTCTTGATGAGTAGTTTGTACGATATTGAAATCGATATTGGCAAACTCGATCAAAACGAGATCCATGTCATGTTTCTTCTCGTATGCATCTATGTACCATCTCGTCTCTAGCCTTCTCATTCTCCAATGGTATGGCATTTCTAACGCATGAATCGCCTTCTCTCGTATCTCCATGTTGTAAGTTTCATCATCAACAGATTTTCTTATTTGTTCTGTTGCAAAAGGTCTGATGACTTTATGCAATTTAGTGTCCGATTTGGTGGAGAGAAACGAGGCTTCGTACAAAGAAATTATACTTTTTATATCTCCACTCTTGAACCTGTTGCTTTCTATCTTGTCGATGATCACATCAATTATATCTGAAATAAACGGACGATTTGGTTAATAAATGATATTGATATATATGCAATATATAGAAATTGTAATTCCGATATTATACTTTCTGAGACATCAAAACCATGTTGTCCAAGAAGTCTGAATTCGAGTGCGGTTGCATGTAAATCCTCTTCCTTGTTCCAGATAATTCTTCCATTTTCAAGATGAAAATCCGTTAAAATGTTATTTATTTATATCTCAGAATGATACGTTAAGATTTTGGTTCAATCATTAAAGGTTACCCTGTGAAGATCCCAAGATGTTACCTTTGTTGACTGCACCTCATGGGTTCAATCCAAGGCATGACTGAGGATGGAAAAGAATGGGCCTGGAGATAGCCCAACAAACAGACCAAGGATTTTGTAAATTATGTAAAAGTGTTAAGGGTCAACTTATTAAATCCTTACCAAGAACGTTAAAAAGAGATATGAGTAGTAGATTCCTACCAAATTTTATCAAAACAAAAATAGTAGAGTCCTTACCTTTCAACTATGGAAGTGAAGAATTCAAGTTCTTCAAGAATGCCATAACCATTGTAGATGTCATCGATGGTTGTAATAAGTGCATTAACTATAATCATGATCCGTCGGACATATCCAAATTGTGGTTCGTATATTATAGCCAAACATGTTTCCTTCCACCAGCTTCGTATCATTAATGGGAGAGGATTAGAAAGAGTATGCATATATTTATATATATACACGAATGTGATGTATGTAAAACAAGTTCTATGTATTGCTTCTATTAATATATATTACCTTGAAACGTATTTGGGATCCTCTTGATGAGCAGTCTGTACGATATTGAAATCGATTTTGGCGAATTCGATCAAGACAGGATTCATGTAATGTTTCTTCTCGTATGCATCTATGTACCATCTCGTCTCTAGTCTTTTCATTCTCGTCTCTAGTATTTTCATTTCTAGTGCATGAATCGCCTTCTCTCGTACCTCAATGTTGTAGGTTTCTTCATCGACAAATCTTCTTCAAAAGGTCTGATGACTTTATGCAATTTAGTGTCCGATTTCGTGGAGAGATATGACGCTTCATACAAAGAAATGATACATTTTATATTACTTTCTATTTTGTTGATGATCACATCAAATATATCTACAAGTTAATAATATCATATTTCCAAACATTATTTCCATTTTTAAGATGAAAATCCGTTAAAATATTATTGATTTCTTGCTCAAAGTGATACGAAATCCCAAGTTTTTCCAGTTCGTCAATGAACTCTAAATGCTCGAGACGGCTCTTCGTCTCTACATCTTCACTTTTTTCTTCAACACATCTCTACTTATAACTTCTTTTTCATTCTGCATGTATCATATTGTAACTAACTAGCAAGTCTTTACTACTACTAAAAGAGATAGTAGAAAGAAAAGATAAATCAGATTTGTGAAATAAACCCAACTCTAACAGAAACATAAACCCAACACTAACAGAAACATGAACTAAACACTAACTCACAATGTAAAGGTACCTATAGCAGGAGATACAACAGCTCAATAAGTAACAAGAAGCAGGAGGCATTGTGCCATTGAAATCTCCCTAAAAGTTTCTTGAAAGATAGAAAGATCCGAGCTTTATCGAACAAGGACAACACATGGATAATACTATAGTAAATTTTCTGTAAAAGGTGGAAATTAAACTTGGAAAAAAAATATCACAGTCTTACTGTTCTAGCAAGAACATTAAATGCACAAAGAGGAAGCAATTCAAGAGAGGACATGTTTAAGGTGAACAAAGCAATTCAATGGAAAAAGTCGAACAACAGTGATCATTAGAAAATAAAAGTAGCTCCATTATCAAAAGATTAGAAAGGTGGAGAGACAAATGTTGAATTACCAGCTTCGTAAGGTGGAGAGACAAAACATCCCTCCAATTATCCTCAACAAAGGTGGAGAGACAATTCAATGGATGTTTTATCCTCAACATCACATCACCAACCTTCAATGGATTCAAAAGTCGAACAAAGGTGGAGAGACAATTCAATGGATGTTTTGTTGTGGATAATTGCAGTTGTTGAGACTTTTGCTAAAATAAATATAGCATTTCGTGGAGAAAATGAGAAGATTGGTGATGTGAATAACGAAAACTTTTTGGGTATGATTGAAGAGATTGCAAAATTTGATTCGGTGATGAAAAAACACATTCGATGGTTTGAAAAGAGTGAAAGCCAGTGTCATTACTTCAGTCATAAAATTCAGAATGAATTGATTGAGATGCTCGCACATGAGATCAAACGGATGATCATCGAGAAGATTGACAGTGCAAGGTATTTTTCGGTAATTCTCGATTGTACTCCTGATATCAGTCGTAGAGAACAAATGATTCTTCTTATTCGATGTGTTGATATTTCGGCGCTCTAACCTAAAATTGAAGAGTTCTTTTTGACATTTTTAGAAGTTACAGATACATCAGAAAAAAGTCTTTTTGACACTTTGCGAGAGGTACTTGTTGGTCTTAAGTTAAAAATCCAAGATGTGCGAGGACATGGCTATGACATTGGAGCAAACATGAAAGGAAAATATAAAGGGGTGCAAAGTAGATTGCTTGAAATTAATCCAAGAGCATGTTACACTCCATGTGGATGTCATAGCCTTAATCTGGTGCTTTATGATATGGCTTCTTCATCTCCAAAAGCAGTGTCATTTTTTGGGATTGTTCAACGTCTTTATTGTCTATTTTCAGCTTCCACTAAGAAAGCAAATATATTTAGGGAGATGGTGAATGGTACAACATCAAACCATTATCACAGACTCGATGGGAGAGCCGGATTGATAGTGTGAAGCATATACGATTTCAAGCTCCACAAATACGAGAAGCTTTGTTTTTTGTGGCTGAAAATAGTGATAATCCAATGTATAGAAGTGAAGCAGAGTGTCTTGCTGAAAGTGAATTACATGGAATTGGAAGGTTTGACTTCTTGTTTGGAATGATTATTTGGCATGAGCTCCTTTCTGCTTTTAACATAGTAAGCAAGACTCTACAATCAAAAGACATGGATATTGATGTTGCTATTTTCCAATTAAAGGGACCTACAGAGAAACAGGTTTTGAGAGAGCAAAGGTTGAAGCAATACAAATTGCAAATGAGATGGAGATTGAACATGTATTTTGTGTGAAGCCAAAGCGTATGAGAAAAAGGAAAACATATTTTGATGAAGATATAGAAAAAATGATGAGAATATGCTATTGGCAGGAGAAGAGGGTTTTAGGGTGGATTATTTCCGAAACATCATGGATCAAGCTATTGTTTCTATTGAAACAAGATTTGAACAGTTCCAAAGTTACGATAATACTTTTGGATTTTTTATTTTATTTAAAGAAGCTTAAATCAGCTAGTGACGAGGGATTGATGGCATCTTGTGATAAGCTTAAAGTATTTTTGACGCATGGTGCACATTCAGATGTAAATGGAAAAGATTTGTTCATGGAGCTAAAACTTCTAAGAGAAGTTTTACCGATAGAAATCAAAAGGGTTATAGATGTGTTGATGTTTCTAAAAAGAATGGAGGGTTGTTATCCAAATACATGGATTGCTTATCGGATATTGTTGACAATCCCAGTTTCAGTTGCCTCTGCAGAAAGAAGTTTTTTAAAGTTGAAGTTGATAAAAAACTATTTGCGGTCTACTATGTCTCAAGGGGTTGAATGGATTATCAATGATATCTATTGAAAAATATATGGTTGATAACCTTGATTATGAGAGAATTATGGATGAGTTCGCCCAAAAAAAAGTTATAATGATTATTTTTCATAAATAAGTATTCGTTGTCTGTTTTTTTTTTTTTTATTGTAAGTACTTTTAAAATCATTTTAATATTTTTTAAAATATTATTGAGGGCCACATTTTTAAAAAATGTTTTAGGCCTCTCATATCGCCGGACCGGCCCTGGCTAGATAGATTCTGAAAATTAGGGTTTGTAAGATGACTTGCATGTGTTAGTCAGATCAGAACCACAATACTTTGGAGAAAGAAAAAGAAAAAAACCAAAACTTTAATGCGTTATGTGGCTTTTCTTACTTCACTTAGTCGATCGTCTCTTTCGATTGCTAAACCCTAAATTGTTACAAAGCAAAGAACACGAAAAATGGTGAGTAATGAGAAACAGGGGAGAAGGGCAAAAAACTCACATGAACTTTAATGATCCGAATAACCTTCATTTTACGGTCGAACAAGAAGTTGGTTCTTCTATTTACGCTTTCTTCGGATTCAACGGTACTGTCTTAGAATTGTGAATATTTTTGGTTATAACATTTTGAGTTTCATAGTCGTGAATGTGTTTGGTTACGATAATTTTTAGGGACTGCGGGAATATGGAGAATATCGGCATTAAACGAAGCTGGTGGTTGGAAAGATAGAACGACCGTACGTGGAAGATATGGATTTGGCCGTGCGAGTTAGTCTTAAGGGTTGGAAATTCTTGTACCTTGGTTCTTTGAAGGTATTGATCATAAATAATTAAATATGTTTATAATGGTTGATTTGTAAATAATATTAATTACATGGGTTTTAACTACTCTAGGTTAAAAACGAGTTGCCAAGTACATTCAAGGCATATATAGGTATCAAAAACACATATGGTCATGTGGTCCATCTAATCTTTTCAGGAAAATGGCATTCGAAATCATAACCAATAAGGTTTCCTTCAAACTCGCTAGACGAATTAGAAGCTTTTTAGATATAACATAACCAAACTAAATCGGTTAAGATTAAACCGGGATTTTTTTTCCTCTCTCTCTCTTTTTTTTTTTTTTTCGGTTGCAGAACGTGACTGTATGGAAGAAAGTTCATGTGATATATAGCTTCTTCGTGGTTAGAAAGCTAGTGGCACACATTGTTACTTTCATCTTCTACTGTCTGATCTTACCAGCTACGGTTCTTGTACTAGAAGTTTCAGTTCCGAAATGATATTAAAATTAGGGTTTCATCTTTTACTGTTTCTCAGTACTGTGTGACATTAAAGCGTAAGTAGAGTCAAATCCTAGATGCTAGACTGTATCATTCACAATTATAACTATATGATATTAGATTTTTTTAATTAGTTGTACCAGGTTGGGCAAAATACCCGATATTCAATACCCGAACTGGAACCGACCCAAATATACCCGATCCGAAAACACACGACCCGAGCCGAACCAAAAATTTTAAAAATTCAAAAATACCCGAACGGTTCTATATCGTTAATACCCAAAACCCAAAATATCCGAACCGAATCCGAACTGAACCCGATATCCGAACCAAATTTCTCATAATTAGCTTTTATTTTCGTATACTAGAAAAAATTATCCGAAATATCTGAACCGAACCCGAAACAAATTTTATAAATACCCGATCGGTATCTTTTTGCCTATACCCGAATTACCCGCGACCCTGATCCAACCCGAATGCCCATCCCTACCAGTTGTACAACTAGACAACTACAGCGGTTAGTTGTACTAATATAATGCTAGTTATATTAGTTGTACAAGAAAAATGAGATTCAAACCCTGGATGCGTGCATCAGATTTAAACCTTCTGAGCTATTGTGTTTTTATTCGTATCATTCACAATTAATACTATATAACCCAATTTTCTAGCCAAATCTCATTAAGGGTAGTATCGTAATTTCATTATTTGTAATTTAAAATATATATATATTTTTTAAAACAGGGTTATATGAGATTTTTTTAACGCTGAAGTTATTCGAGCGTTTGTTCTTGGGATGAGAAAAAGAGGAACGAAGAAACAAACAAATTTGTACGGTTAAGGGGAAAATATCTTAGGTCAGACAAAATTAAAAAAAAAGCGTAAAAATCAAGTAATTATGTTAAAAGTAACGTCGCCGGAGCGTGAACTGCACGCACCATCACAGTCGAAGAAGCTTCCTCTCGCTGCGATTGCTCTTCTTCCTCAAATCTTCTCTGCTTAAGGAGTAAGAAAGAGAGGAGACTCAAAACTAGAGCTGGGCAAAATTACCGAATCGAATGATAATTTACGGAACCGAATCGAACGGTAATTTACGGAACCGAACCGAAATATATAATAACCCAATCGAACATATATTAAAATTTATTTGGTATTGGTTCCATTCGGTATATTTACCGATACTCGATTGGTTAATCGGTAAGCCGAAATTAAATTTAAAATATAATTGATGATTTTTAGTTTTAGTTTATTTAAAACCAATAAATATGTAAATTTTATTTTATGGAAAAAGTCCGGAATAAAATATTGTGTTAGTTTTTAATAATATTATTAGGGTTTTCAAGTCTTCTCTTTGTGTTGTTCTTAGCAGAGAAAAGACGTATTACGAGATACATGTAAGTTTATCACCATCACTTCTTTTAGAATTTTTTTGTGTGAAACATACTCCCATTAATAAGTTTCATAAGCGTTGACACTTATATTTCTTAGTATCTTTATTTAGGTATATATTCATATATGTTGTTACGTTTCCTTATGTTTTTTGTTTTTGTTTTTTTTTCTATTTTTGATTGTATGTTACTTGTGGGTTGTTTTTTAGATAAAGTGTTTTTCGAAGTAGTTTTTGGAGGCAACTTATCATTGTGAAGCACTTAAGTATTTGAGAATGCAAAAACAATTAGGAGATTTTTTATTTTAACTTTTGAGAATTTTATTTGGTTTAAAATGTTCATTTTTTATAAGATTTGTTTTGTTTTAGAATTCATAATAATGTTTTGATAATTTTTTAATACTTTACGACGTCGACTTCTTAGTTAGGTTAAGTAAAAATATAATTGCATTATTAATTTTAATTATGTTAAACTTTACAAAAAAAATTAATCAAATTTTAGCTAAAATAACTGAATAATCCGAAATTACACTAATTCCATTTGGTATTTGTTAGAAAATCTCGAACCAAAACGAACTGAATTAAGTTTGGTTAATTGTATTACCGAATTTCTCGAATCCTGAATTTCTCAAACCGAACCGTACCGTGTTACCGAATGAACACCCCTACTCAAAACGGTGCCATATGTACTGTCACTTTGACTCGTACGAAAATTTGGTCAAACTTTATTACTAGGCCTGACAAGGCTCACTGAAAAACTGGTCCATCTTAGTCTAGAATCGACTGTGAGGAAATTGACAAAACTTATCGGTGTGTTGCTAGTTAAGGTGGCCAGTAAGATGACTTCTCAAATACATTAGTTGAAACTTATCAGCACAGTAAGTATTCTCCAAATTGCAGTACGACATCTAAAACATACAAGTTTGTTAAACACACATAAGTCTCACATTTAGCATTACAAAAGTAAGTTGGTAAATTTGTTACTAGAGAGGACTAGTCTTGTCTTCATTGACGAAATGCACTCTTAACAGCCGTAACCAGACCACATGAGCGTTCAATTTCGCAAACAACATAGTCTCCGATTTTCAGATTGTACTTTCGACATAGAACTGACCACCGACTGAAACAAGGTTGCCCTCTATGGAACTGAAGAACGCCTTCCTCTTTTTTTCCCCCGGGAAGAAGGTAGTGAACGGTGGAATTACAGGGACCAAACTTCAAGCCATACATATGAATCACCGGTCTGCTCACATGCTACTTTCACATACAGAGAGAAATAGGGAAACAAAGACAAGTCTTAGCTTTGAAGGCAACTGACATAAACTGGAAAATCTCATGGAATAAAAAAAACTGACAATGTAAACACTGCTATTATTAACAGAACGGTATTCCTTTTTGTCACCGCTTGCACAAAGAAAGGGTTTTTGGGATTCAAGAGGTATCGATCAGGGTTTTTGACATCATGTCTTCGTCGGCCATTTGTTCCTCCAATTACTGAGAATTCCGCCAAAAGAGAATCAAACTTGGGCGTAGAGAACATATAATAGTTTTGAGTTTGAAGAGCATAAAGATGATTCTTTCGATCTGAATAGCCTTACCCGAGGCAGAGGCAGAGGCGGGGGTTGTTTCCTTGTGAGAATTCTGGGGATTAGGATGAAGGGGTTCAGTTTCGGGTTCAACTTCAAGAGGTACGTCCATGATCCCATCCCCATTATTTTAAAAGATTTGCACTTCAAGAAACATCGTGTCATTGTGTCTGAAGAACAAGTTATCACTTGGACCTAAATGGTTGTCATCCACAAACTCATCCCAATCTTCTTCTATCATTAACAGATCGTCCTTATCTCGCTCCAGCCAGAGTTGCCAGGAATTTTCCCAACGAACACAAATCACAACTCTGTGCTCGAAAGCCCCAGGCGTGCTTCCCACAAACTCAACTGGGATAGTCCTCTTCATAGACCCAGAAATCAGAACAGTTGACAACAACAAAACAATACTGACATTAAAAACGGGAAACATGAGCCTAAATCTTTAGCTTTCCCTAGGAAAACACAAGCAGCAAAACATGGGCTTAAAAGATTGGTTTGTAGGTCAAGCAATGCAGAGAAAAGGTATGAAAAAGGACTAGAATAAACACTAGCAGAAACACGAGCTAAAACGAAGGAAACCTGCAATGTAAAAGTACCCATAATAGGAGATAAAACAGGTCAGTAAGTAAAAAAAAAAGTTCAAACAAGGAAGGAAGACAAAGCAGAACAAAAAGCAGGAGGCATTGTGCCATCAAAATCTCCCCAAAGTTTCTTGAAAGATCAAAACAGGTCAGTACGTAAAAACAAAGGGTACAAATGTAAATAGTAAGTTACATTTAAATCTATAAGGTACTGGACATAATCTAGCTTTTACTTTCAACTATTCGATTTCATTTTAAAAAATGTATAAGTATTAAATAGATATTATTTTTATACTAATATCATGATGTATTATTATTAAATAATAACCTATAAGAATAAAAAAATCTATTTTTTCATAAATATTTAATATTATTTAAAAATATTCATTTTAGTAAATGTCCCCAAATATTAGTAAATGGATCATCATTAAATTATTACCATCATCATCTTTGCTATCATCATCATACTATCAAGTATCATCAGCATCATCACCATATATATATATATATATATATATATATATATCTTATTGCTATATTTTGTAAAAATCTCAATACTGTAGGAAAATCAAAAACAGCCATGACTCATGTTAAATGCACTTAAAAATACTTATAGCTTTTGCATTTTCCAACTACAACCAAATACAAAAACTAATTTACATGATCCAACTCCTTCTCACATATTATTTTTATATAAACAAAAAAAAACCTCCAATAATCCAAGAATTTTCATTCCTCATGTTTTCTTGACTTAAGAAATATAATTTAGGGCTTTCTTATAATTCTTCCATGGTAACCACCAACCACCTCCTCCTCTTCCTCATCATCATCACCATAATCACCACTACATCCTCAACTTCGCTTCCCTCTCTCACGGCGGAGCAAAACCAAATCGCAACCAAAATCATAGACGCAATGATCTCAAGCGGCTCTTTCGAAGATTGGAGCGGAGCATTCCTCAACACCAACGACGAGATAAACGGTCCAGTCCTCACTTCCACTCTCTTCCTCCCTAAAACATCCGTCGAAGGTATCAACGCCACGTCACCACTCGTTGCTTCTTACCACATTGTTCCAGAATGGCTTGACTTCTCCGACATAAGTCTCATGAAGCCTTTATCTCGCATTCCTACGCTTCTCTCTGGTCAGTCTGTAATCGTTACCAACAATTCAGCTTCCGGTTTAACACTCGATGGCGTTCTCATCTCCGAGCCAGATCTTTTCGTATCTCCTTCCATAATTATCCATCGAATCGCTTCTCCGTTTAACTTCTCTCGTTACGGTGGCGGCGACGGCGTTTTATAGTTACTTTTTAATTCGCTTCTCCACTTTGTTTCTTTATATTTTACTACTTAAAATTGGTTTGAAAGGGTTTGTTCTTGACGTTTTCCACTCTTTTCTTTTATAATCGTCAGGTATTATTATCGATTAGAACATTTAGTGGGAGAATTCAAACATGATCTCCATAAATTGAAATCTTTAACAGCTATATTACCATGAGTTAGTTTGAATCCATTATCAAAGTAATAAGTCTTCGATATCAATGTTTAGTAAAAAAAAAAAATGGACTATTAGCTTTTATAGTATTTGTAAAATATAATTATTCCCAATCCTGATTTATGGTATCGGTTTTCTCCACCCATCGGCGGCTAGCTTGATCTGCTGTTTAAATGGTACTAAAGAGTTGATTGGAAATCCTAGTACTGGTCAATTCGTATCTTTGCCCAGAGTCAAAACTAGGAAATGTTTCGTATATATTATATTTTTTTGGATATGATCCGGTTAACGATCTATACAAAATGTTGTGCATGACGGTACTATATGTTCCTTTCAGAGGTAAAATTGGAATTATTGGGACAGAGGAGCATCAAGTTTTCACTCTAGGAGCTAAACAAGAATGGAGAATGATTGAATGTAAGCATCGCCATCGTCTAGCTGATCCTGAAAATCAAGGAATGTGCATGAATGGGGTTGTGTATTATTTAGCTAAGATCAACGATGACCTATCTCAATCTCTAATAAGCTTCAATATGAGATCTGAAGACTTTAATGTTATTAAGTTGCCTGAGGATATTAAACATCGAGGGTCTTGTATGTAATCTGGTGAACTATAGTGGAAAGATAGCTTTAACGAATTACTCACGTAATGGTACACTTGACCTGTGGGTTCTGAAGGATGCCAGTAAACAAGAATGGTCAAAAGCTTCTCTATTGGTTCCTTCTTCGACAAATTTAGTTGGAAATCAAAGATTCAGGTTCAAGGGTACACTTAGTACCGGCGAGCTTATATTTTCACCGTGCTCTTTCCCTAAGCCGTTCTTTTCTATTTATTACAATCTCAAGGAAAAACAATGCCAGAAAAGTTGAGATTGAAGGAATTGGGGATGACTTTGCTACTATCAATGTCTTTTTAGATCATGTAGAGTCGTAGAGAGAGTCCTATGTTTCTAACAAGGGTGTGTTAATCCAATGATGACTAGTTTTTTTGGCTATGCATGTAACTTATCTCCTTTTTTTTTTGTTCAAGCCTCATGTAAGATCTTGGATAGTAGTTGTCTAAGATTAGTCCTTATTACTGGAATTGAAACATCAGATTCAGACATTCGTTGTCTTTTGTTTAATGGCATGGTATGCTCATGACTTAATAAAGTAAGTTCTGGTTTGGTTTTGTGTGGAGCTTTACAAGCTTTAGGTTTCTTATTTGAATTTATATTTGGAGAGAAACAAAAAAAAAAAGTTTTAACCAATCAAAGAACAAAATTGAATTCCATTTCGATCTGATACTTTGGTAGTTGGTTTGGTATACTTTGATTTATTTTGGATGGATCTTATTATTTGATCCAAAATTGTGCTTTTTGTAAAGAACCAGGATGTTTTATGCAACTTACCAGAAATACAAAACTAAATACTGTAATGTCACAAGCATTGGTGACGTGTCGAAATTTAATTGGATAAGCTGACGAAGGAGCAGAGCAAAATTTCACCTCCTAAGCGAAAAAATTATCAGACTTTCAGAAAACGAAGGGGAAGAACAATTTCGCGGATTCAAGAGCCAGAGAGCTCCTGCATATAGTTTAATCCTTTGAAAATGGCGGAAGAACCAGAAAAGGTGTCTTCTTCAGCGTTACAGCAACCTTCTGGTGACAAGAAACCTGAAGATGCTGGGATCAAACCTCAGGTCTGTGACTTGCTTATCTTCGAATTCGATCGTTTGATTTAATAGTTGCTCCGTTTGATTCTTCGTCTCCGGTGATGTGTCTTGTCTTTTGATTTTGGATGAGTGATGAACAATAAATTTACCCCCTTTTCTCTGAATCATTTAAGTGTTTGTGAATTTTACAGAAACAATTTATGGGTCTGATCTAGAATTGACTTCATGGTTTGATTTCTGGGTGTTTCATTTTACAGGATCCAGCGTCTTCTTCTGGATTTCGAGGTTATCCTAATGGTGATTCTCCAATGTACCCGGTTTATTATCCGGGTCTTGTTCCCGGATTGAATCCTGGTCAGTATGAGGAACAAATGAACCGTGAAGCTGGGATCTATGCGGTTCCTGTGCATCAATTCGGAGGACATATCGCTGGTCTTCCTTCAAATTATCTTATCCCTCTCACTTACAATGTTCCCACGTAAGTAATTCTTTCGAATCTCCCACGGTTTTGATGGAGTAGCTTCGATACTCGATAATGCCATTGCGTCTTCATAGCTTGAAGAATTTAGGGGTTGTGCAAACCATTGTTTAGGTCAAATTACTGATGGTTTGGCTTCAGATGAGTTAATGTAGAAAAGTATAGTCTTGATATTGAATCTTTTGGTGTTGATGGTTTGATTTATTGTTTAGTACTAGACCAAGTAATGAGGGTGAGACTGGGGGAGAGAATCAAGCGCAAGCCGGGCAAGGTCAGCAACAGCAGCAACCTGCACATCAGAGGCACGTTGTGGAAAGGAGGTTTCAGATTGCGTTTCAGCTAGACTTGTTTCTCATTCTCAAGCTTGCTGCTGTCATCTTTTTGTTCAACCAAGATGGATCAAGACAAAGGCTTGCTGTTCTTGTGATTTTCGCTACCATAATTTACTTGTAAGTCTCGAGAATCTGATTTAGTTTCACTCTTTAAGGTCTATGAAGCTTGAGTATGACAACAAATCTATGCTGAAATATGTTAAAATTGGCCTGTGTTAAAGACCCATTTGACCCTAATATCAATCTGTTGTGCACAAAAGTATTGAGAACCTTCTTTTTGGGAATTTGTTGAGAAGCAAAAGGTAATTAACCTGTGTCTGGTGTTGGAAATTTGGTAGATACCAAACTGGAGCTCTTGCACCATTTGTGCGATGGCTTTCACAAGGTATGCATAGAGCAGCAGTACCACCACCTCGACCTCATAGACCTGCTGCTAGAGCTGATAATGATCCTGCAGCTGCAATGCCACTAAATGAAGATGCAGTTCCAGGTATATTGCTTGCTATCTCTCTCCCCCATGGTGTTAACTGAAGCTATCACAAAAACAACTTATGCCGAAGCACTTTGTTTCTATTTTCTTGCGCAGAGGGACAAGAGAATCAAGCTGATAACGGGAACCGAGCAAATGAAAATGAAAACGTTGATGCAGGAAACCAAGGGAATCAATGGTGGGGAATAGTGAAAGAGATTCAGATGATAGTTTTTGGCTTCATAACTTCACTACTCCCTGGTTTTCACAACATAGATTAGACTCTTTTTCTGCATACTCTCCATCTTCTTCAACTCATAAAAGGAAATGTTGTGTTCTACTTTAGTCTTCTCGATCGCATGTGTAAGTACAGAAAATTTTACCTTAAGACTCCAAAACTAATGTATGTGAGCAGCAATTTTTATGCTTTTGCCTCTATAGTTCAAAGCAGAGGAACTCATAAATTATGCATCTTTATGATAACATCATTTACATGACCATAAAACCAAAACTTTTTGGTTTTTCTACAGCAAATTCCGCAGAGATCAAGAATAAGCTGATAAGAAAACGTTTCCTTTATTTTTATTCCGTGCTCTAAATAACATCACTTTACAAAAAAAAAAAGTAGATAAATATATACACAGAGAGCCGAACAAGAAGAATCAAAGGGTCCATCACATTTCCAACAAAAGATTACTGATTTTCCGAAGCTCCTTGAGAGCAGTCATAGCTGTGATTTGTCCCTTTTCGACCAAATTGGTCTTAGATAAGTTCTCTATTGATCCTGCCTGAACCTGACCTCGTTCTTGCTGGAAAACCGACTCGATCACCTGAACATATAGTCAAAAATCATCAGACGTTTGATTCGATACTTTCAGCATAGATGAAAGAACTAGAGAAAGAGAATGAGAGTGAATTACCTGAATATGTTCAAGCATGGAGTTGCCAAGGTTCTTCAGAGTATTCATCACTTTATGGTCTGTGTCTCCTTTGCTGCTCGATGATGAAGCCTGTGGAAGAGAATGCGACTCGGAAGAGCAAACCAAGTTGCTCTTACTACTTTCGCCACTATTAGATCTTGTCTCCTCAGCAGTGAGATTACGTCCAAACTTCCAAAACCACTGGAATTTTCCCGGTAAAACCTTACTACGCTCCTTAATAATGGCCACAGAATTATCTGCAGAGTCCTCTTCATCATGAGACTGAGTTACTGGAAACTCAATGCTCGGTAGAGAAGAAACGGGAAGAGGCGAATCTACTACGTTTGTTTCTTGATCTTTAGACTGAGTTACTGGAAACTCGATGCTCGGTTGAGAAGAAATGGAAAGAGGTGAATCAACTACGCTTGTTTCTTGATCTTTAACTGTTTCATCGGGAAACAAATTTGACTCGTTACTGCTATCCGAATCATTCTCAATGCAGTTTGAGTCTCTGAGAGGACTGTTTGGATCTGAAGAAACATCAGATGAATTCTCCTCTATTGCCATACTCTCTTCACCAGCAGTTTCGAAATCCGTATGTATTTCCTCGGTTTCTCGAATTGAGCTATCTTCATTGTTCACAACATCTATTGGATTAGCTTCCTCAGGTTCAGAAATGAGCTGTCGATTAAAATCTTCAAGCAAGTTACGCGCGACGGATGATACCTTGACTTCACTTTTCCCATTTGATGACTTGGCGCTATGAGTTGGCTCAGACTCTGTTCTGAAAAGTCTTTTCACCCTGAACCAAGGCTTTTTCTTCTGTATTGAAGGACTCTGTTTCTCTTCCTCCGCGGCTTTGTGTAGAACTCTCCATTTCTCTTCCCAATAACTTTGTGGTGCAATTATCAGTGGAGATTTAGGAGAAGTGGATCCCGAAGGAAAGCTATTAGTTCGTGCCGGTACTGCAGGACTTATGCTCTGATCAAAGCCATTGTTTATCGATAGAGCTGATGATCGTACATCATCATCCAAAACCAAAGTTTGTAATGACTTAGCTTTCTCTATAATTTTCCTCACATCAATCTTCTCTGAGAAATTCAATAGTCTCTGGAGACAAGAAGCTGCGTTTTCAGTAGCTAGCAATGATGATCTTAAACATAATATCATCGAAACAGCCATTCCTGAGATTAGAGCTCCCCGAGGAGAATCAAAGATCTTGTAGCTCTGGTTTGTATTGTTATCCTCATCTGTTCTCGTTGTATTATCTGCTGAAAATATATCATCCCACACTATCAATAAATCCTGAAGCAAAAACTCTCTTCCAAACAAAACCCGTAACCAACGAAGCCCAAAGTACTGAGGTTCAACTCCGAGTTCAACCAAATGGCTATGCAGAGACGAATCAACGAACGACAAAAGATGGTAAAACGCAGTGCAAGCTTCAAGAACAGGAGGTAAACCCGTGTGGGATCCGCTAGCTGGAGAGTACGCGAAAAATCCAGCCATTGCAACACAACCATGAGCTCCATTCATTAGAGCATCAAACATACAGTAAGCATCGTGCTCCATGAATTTCTCAGACAAGACAATCCCGAGTTCACCTTCGGCTCCATAAGCATCACTTAACCTCACAATGGACTGGATTTCGGGGTCGAGCTCATCTAGACTCTTTATTTTCTTTGAGCTTCCCTGAATACCACCAATGTCATCATCCGTGAAATCCTCCAGAAACTTTTTGAAATCGAAGTTGTAAGTAATATCTCTTTCTTCAAAAGATAAACCATCGAATCTGTCTGTGAAATGATCTTCATAACTTTTACGCACTTCAGAGAGACGATCTACATCAACATGAAGTACATAAAGCAGTGGCGCCAAAAGTTCATGCATTCCTGGAAAAAACCAAATGAAAAATGTAAGATTATACATTACAAAAACTACATTCTTTATTAACAGAAGAATACTAATTTCAATATGTTGTATGTACCTTGTCGATAACCGTACTCGGGATGTTTAAGGCACCACAAGAGTAGAATACGTCTTAACATTCCTTGACATCCAGGAGCTTGAAAGTAGCTCCAGTGCTCTGGATATAACCTTGATAAATCTTGATCCAATGTTTTCTCTAGCTCGGCGTTACGAAAGAACCGACCCCATGTACTATCTGCCATTAGAAATGGATATAACACCAAAGAATCTCAGCAAAACTCTAAAGACAACAACGTATTAGGCGATAGGACTTATTCTAACCGAAGCTAGTGAAACTCAAACTACAAAAGCTTTTTTTTTTACCTGGGTTTTGAGATAAGGGATTGTCGATAGAGAGATCAGGGGAATTTCTAACATCTTTAGACAAATGTGGATCTATCAAGAGCCGTCTCCTTAAAGCAGCATATCTACATAGACAAGAAGCATTGTAATAACATTACATCTATGCTAATTAGAGATCCCTTGCTAAACCCAGAAAGCTCAAATTCTGAACACCTACTTAATCCCCAAAGTAAGAAACATTGGCAACACAAAATCCATGCAATGCGTAAAAGCTTAAACTATCTATACCTTCTGCGAGATTCGGCGGTAGCTTTGCGAAGATCATCGATGGAAGAAGAATGAAACGGAAGAACACCGAGATTCACGCGCCACCGCACGCCTCTCAGATTGGCGAAACGACGATCAGATTCGTCTCCCAGAGTTATAATCTCTGATGGAACCATAAGCTTTCTTATCTTCTTCTTCTTCTCCGGTATCACAAAATTGGAAGCAACGAAGAAATATTCTTCTTCGTGAACAAAACAAATGAAAAAAAAATCAAAACTTTAAGCTGCCACCGTGAAATTTCTCCGTTGACACCAGAACAAGAGTTGAAAAATTAAATGTTAAAAGAAAAAAATGTAAAAATCCGATCAGATCGGAACACAATAAAATAGGAGATAGATAGATGGAGAGAATCAATTCTCTTTTTTTTTTCTCTCTCTCTCCGAATCCAAGCGGAAGAGATTAAAGATGGTTTTTTTTTTTTTAATTACAGAAGAAGAAGAAAATAGGAAGTTTGTTTGTTTCGTGAGAAAAGCAAACTAAAGGTGACCTGTCGGAGCAAAGTGGTGAAGATGATGATGATGCAGCACCAGCTCAAATACTTTCTTTTTTCTTCTTACTATTTTTCTTCTGTTGAAAAGAATATATTTGCTGAACAAAAAAAAACGAGTATATTATTACCGTTTGGTTTACCACTTAATACGCTTTTTCAATTATTGTTAATTAACGACTCATTAAATATCCTTTGAATATATTCATTCTTTCTATATTTGATATGACTATGTTTTACCCAACGAATAATGATCACTCGGTTTGATTCACTTTTTATGGGTGCCCAATAACATAGAGTTACTCGAAGGGAAGAATAGCATAGTTACCATAGTTATCAAACGATAAAGAAAAAATCAGAACTTTATATATATTTTTTTAAAACGATATAACTTAGACAGTAATATGATTTTGTTCTTAAGTTCTACCTAGAAATTTTCTAGTTTTTGATTCACGATTTTCCCAACTATAAAATCTAAACAATTTTGGATCACAAGAATCTAAAACTAAGCAAGAATAACATGTTGCTAATCGAGATCCTTTCGAAAATTTTGGAATTCCTTTGATTTTTTTTATAATGTTATCGAAACTCTCACTTAAAATCAGTTTCTTTGAAAATGTACAATTCTTCAGAAAACATATTTGATAGTTTCATTTTACTTGTTAACATTCTGTCCTGGAAGGTAGTCAAATTCCATGATGAGGGAATGTACATTCAGACAGACAACTAATTAAGAAAAGTTGATAAAAGTTCCCGATCGAAATCTAAGCGAGACAAGTTATAAAGTTGAGGCAACGGTTCCAACAAGGAGTACCCATATTAATTATATCTATAATCAAGTAAAATTATACATTTACAGAAAGAGTCACATGCATTTAATTTTTTTTTAATGTCTTGATTTCCATTGACGGAGACCAAAAAAAAAAAAAGATTGATTTGCATGGCCTTCCTTAGAATTTATAGATACATTAGTTTTGTAACATTCCGATTCTGTGGAAAGCTCAAATAGTAAGGATTAAATTATGTGAGAAAATGTATATATGGGTATTAAAAGGTATATTCGTAGAATTTTCCTAGAATTTCAGATGTGGAGGCATTAACCACGAGTTCCACTGCAACTTGCAAAAGTCATATCCAAGTAAGCCTTTACGACACGTCTCCATTACGTGTCAATGTAGATAGAATTATACGTGAGTAGTGTGGAAAACAAACTATTTGTATTCATGTAAATTCACGTGACCTAATTAAAACAACGGATTGTACTTAATTCTACTCTAGGGTTCTCATTTTTTTTCCTTTTTTTGCTATCAATAATTACATTAATATGAGTTTTTGAATATGAAGATGACATTAATGACACAACGACAGTTTACATTATATTGTCCAGTTCTAGAAAGAGAAATTAATTCGATAAGAACTGGCTTAACATAGGAAATGATATTTCGGAGTTTTAGGACCTTAGGTGGTTAAGCAGATCAATTTGTATGTAACTGCCTGATAATAACAAAATAATTCATGAATCTAACATGGCTTATCATTCTCTAAATTAATCCTATATGAATCGCATTTACCTTAATGTTCATTTAGAACTTTCAAAACATTCCCCAACACGAGTCTATAAAACTCGACCCGATGACTGAATCTATGTGTGGACCTTTAAGTAGTAGTCTTTATCAATATACTACGTTTACCTGTAAAAAACGATAAAACACGACCAAGCACCAAAATAGTACTTAATTACTATAATTTTCCTTTACAGAAATTATTTTGGGAGAATAATACTTTTTTCGTGGACGCCAAAAGTCATATTATCTTGAGGCAGTGCATGAATGATTGGTGTTAACTAGATGCATCTGAGAAGAGCCAAAATAGTTGTTGGTAAGAGTCAGTCCTCAAATTGATTTTTCCCATTTGAAAATGTTATTAGTATGGTATTCTATATTATTGTACTATTATATAATATTTTTAATATTTTATTGTTTTTAACGTCGATCCTAATCTTCTACGCCACACAATCTTACACGTGGATCCATCGGCATCACCTCCATTTTTTCCGATGGACAAAGAGAACTGTATAATAATAATACACATCACTTTCAGCCTTTCACCTCCAATAAAATGTTTATCTTAGATTTTAGATAAAATCTAAAACTCCTACAACTTTTTATTTTCATGTTTTTTTCTTTGAAAAAAATTCCAAAGGAATTAGTCCACAGTTTAATTTAAGACAAGGTAAATTATATAACCTACAGTTTTCATATCTATAACTTTAAATCTGTTGAGAAAAAAAAAACTCTCAATCTATAGTTACAATCGCAACCAATCATATGACTTATTTTACTACCAATTTAGATGTGACAACTGGAATCAATACACATAGTGATTATATAACAATATCTGACGTTTAGGCGAAAGCAACTCACTAACCACAAATCACTAATCCCCTCGTCTTCTACTCATGCTTGTTTATAATCTAAGTTTTGGTTGTAGCTAACTGGAAGCTATTACAAACTGAATCCATCAGCAAACAAATAAACAATTAATTAAAATATGTTAGGTATATATGTATTATGTATATAAGTATATGCACCATAACATATAAAAATGATCATAAGAAAAAGAATAACGAAAAGCTTACATAAATTTTGTTAGGAATACAAAATGACATCCAGATATTTGCACGTAAAATAATATACTCTAGGTATTAGGTATATATATATATATATATATATATTCAACCAAAATAACTCAGTATAGTATGCACATCATTAATTAGTCGCTTATTTACATGAACTAACTATCTTGACGAAACAACCGTATGTGAGAACCTTAATATCATTACTAGTGTCCAAATTTAAAGATACGACTTTTATTATTGAGTTTATTGAAGAAGCTTTTCTTCTCTTGATAACTTGTGTGTTCTCGATGTCGTGCACAGATTTACGGAGGCTTAAAGCTAAAAAAAAGATGCGGCCTTTTTCATATAAAAAATATTATTAATTATGTAGCTTTTTCCTTATCCTAATTATTTTTATTACTAAATGTGCCCTTATTTTACTATATATTAAAATAAAAATGTTAAATTTACATAATTTTCTTAGAAAATAAAAATAATAACAATTAGAAATATACAAATTATATCAAATACACAATAATGCATATTAAAAAAATGTGGCTTATTTTTTTAAAAAAAATTGGTGGCCTAAGACGAACGTTTTTTTTTATAACAGTAGGCACGGCTCCGTGTATTCTCAATAAAATAAGAAAAGTTCGATTCTTGGAGATTCTTAATTTTCTTCTCTTGATAACTTGTGTGTTCTCAATAAAATAAGAAGATCGACTTCGATTCTTGGAGATTCTTAGACTAAACAAAATCTTTGTATTATCAAAGCTATCGCTACATTACTATGCCATCGAACATGTCACAACATCTGTAAGTAACGCATAGTCTTAAAAGATAATAATCAAAATTATTATAGCTTTGAAATGTTATTTCATTAGCAGACAATCTTTTCTCGGTTTGTCTCTATAGCCCATCATTTAGATTTGAAGGGATAAAACAGATAACAAAAATTTAGCAAAGCAACATGACTTTCATGCATGTATTCTTAGGACTCTCCCATATCAAAAAAGAATAACACATTTAACCCCACATGTCAATAAGATGGCATTTCCGAGTAATGTATCCCATTTAATAAAGACATAAATTATAATTTTGTTTTCTTGCAATCAACAAGCTCGACACCACAAATTTATAGTCGGTGATTATTTCAAACTTAATGTGAATAACATGTGAAAAATATTTATGGGCTAGCTTTTGTTCTTATCTCACTTCCACCCATGTGGTGCATGATACAACATATATATGTTGATATCTTCCTTAATCATGTGAGAGCTATTAAACAGTACATATTTTATGTAAAATATGCAGTATATCAAATTCCTAATCTTTTATATTCTTTTCATTGTGAAAGTAAAAGTTGGTTTTGGATATGATGTAAAATATGAATCGTTACGTAAGATGGCTCATCTATGTTAAGTCTGACTTAATTTAGTCCACATCTGGTTCAATTTTAGATTTTGGAGGTTAGGTATTTACCGTCCACATCGACTTGACGAGTTTGGCTTAGCCCGGCCGACGATATATTCATTTCTATATGTACCAAACCGACCCAAAATTGATTTTCTAAAAAGTTATAGAAAAAAAAAATACAAGAACCTAGCTTTTGGCCGACCACAATTACCCGCCCCACATCTTAAAATAGGGTTGTCCGTTCCAGGACAGGTTACCCTATTCATCATTTACTCATTCCAAATTTTTCATTAAATGTATGTTTTCTTGTTTAAATAATTAGTCTTTTGGGATAGTTAAAATTTATTGGAATATGTACGGTAATGGATTAGTATGACAGAATATTCGAATTACCTGTATTACTCTATAGATATTTAATTTAAAAATTATTGAAAATTATCCAAAATTTTTATAATAAATTTAAAAACTATCCAAATTACCAGAAATACTTGTCTGAAAATTTATTCTTAATTTCGTATCCAAATAAATGCAAACAAGAATATATTCCGTGGTATAGCATAGACAAATTTTAATTATAGAAAAATATCCAAAAATTATAAAATCAGGATATTAGAAAATTGTAATTCATCCAAAACTTTATGAAAATTATAATATCAATTTTTATAATATCAAATCTTTGTTAGCACCTAAAAACAGAATTAAATCAGTTTAATTTTTTTTTTAAACCTTCCAAAAATTTTCAATGTACATCAAATCTATTATGTTTAGAAAATTAAATCAACATTTAATTTAATGTAATTAGTGTGTTATTTAAATCAACAAAATATTCACAAAATCTATTTTTAAATTTTTTTCAAAAAAATTAAAATTAATAAATTATTTAAAACGAAAATTATAAATAATTAATAATATTAAATTAAATGATCACATAATAATTAATTAACTAAAATACCCTTAATGAGAAATTTTTTAATTTGTTTTTAGATGTAATGGTAATATGATGTAATTATTAATATTTTATAAGATTTATTTATAAATGTATTCCCTAAATAATATATATAGGGGATAGGAAAATTTTATAAACTGTTCTCACTACCCGAATTTCTCTGTCCTATATGCTACAAAAAATACTTGGGATAATATAATATTAATACCCAAATTACCCGTTTCGATCTATATATATTTGCTGCTTCCTGTCTCGATACCCGACAAAATAGACACTCGTTCCTTTATCTGAACCCAAATTAAAATCACTTTCCTAACTATATTTGTTTCATAATGGGCTTAAGTTAGTGATTTAGCCCGATAACCATTTTAACTGGGCTGAGTAAACAATATATATCTACAAGAAGTCCAATTATTTTTCAAATGGTCGCATCTCTCTTTCTATTCATAAAAATCTGAAAAAGGAAATGAATGTAATATCGAAAACCATAATAGAATTTGAAACAAAGTGTCTAAAATACAGGGACCTAAAATGAAAATAAATAAGAGTTGTGAGCATTACCATTGCCAAAGTAAAGAGTACCAAAGAAGAACGGAACGGAGAGTGACGTGAAAACCCGACCGTTGAAAGCACCCTTTCAACTCGCCGCCGGTGACTCAATCCGCCGTTGCCAAATTTCAGTTTCTGCCATTTCCCTTATCGAAAAGATCTTCACTGTCGCTTCATCCTTCTCCTTACTCTCTTCCAGGTTTTGCTTTATTCTGTTATAAACTTAGGCTTTTTTTAACTTTTCTGTTGTTTGGTTCTTCCGATAAATCAAAGTTACGATTCCTTTGCTCAGACTAGTTTCAGAATCGATATTTTATTTTTTATTTTATTTTTTATGTTTTGGGTCATGAGCATAATTAAGAAGATGTGAAGAGATAAGTGTTGTGTACGAAGGTTGTGTTTGATTAGTCTAATGTTCGATCTGTTTCGTTATCTTGTCTAAAAGTGTCAGCTTCAATCAGATATCTGCAATCTTTTCAATTTAAAGTTAAAAACATGTCTGAATTTAGCAGTGCCTTTAATGTGTATGACTGTGTGTTGTTTCTTAATCGTATAAGACTTGATTCAGTCCTTTTCACTGTGGGATGTCAATAAATGGGAAATTAGGAATCATTGATTTAATTTTATCTAAAATTGGATTTGTTGGTTTGTGTGTATGTGAGGAAACTGATTTGGGAAAGGTGTTGAATATTCAGGGTAAGATCTTATATGAAATGCTCTGCTAAGAGGAGTATAAGTCTCTGTGATCGGGGAACTCGATATGGAGGAGAGTGAAACAAAGGGGAGAATTAAGCGGGAAACCGAAAAGGCTTGTGTTTCAGTTGAGAGAATTGGGTCTACCTTACTTTCAGCACTTGTGAAGAAAGGTAAAGAAACATCAAATAAGAGAAATCCTAAGCCTAATAAGCGCAAAACCGAAGAAGAAATATGTTCAAAATCCAGAAACAAGAAGTATTCTCGAGGATGGGTACATTGTGAGGAGGAGGAGGAGAAAGGTAAGAAAACAAGAAAGAGGAAAAGTAAGAGACAGCAAAAGGATAATAAGGTTGAGGTAGATGATTCGTTACGGTTGCAGAGGCGAACAAGGTATTTGCTCATTAAGATGAAGATGCAGCAGAATCTTATCGATGCATACGCAACTGAAGGTTGGAAAGGTCAGAGGTACAAAATTTGAATTTCTTCTCTATTGATTGACTGTTTCTTATATGGAAAAACTTTTACAATTTTATGGTTTCTTCGGATATATTACCAAAAGAATAGTTAAGTATGCGGTTATGAACGCGTTTTATTAAGTTTATTGCTGTCAATAGTTTGGTCCACAGATTTGTTTGCGTATTCAACCTTTTTCTGTTTCCAAATTGAATGTGTATTCTCCTATGTTTTCCTTAGGCCACTATTGTATCAAATGTAAAAAAACGAACTTAGCATTTGCGTTTGCGTTTACATGTTTATATTATTCTAATCATTATTTGTAAAATTCAAATTGGAAATGCAAACGCAAACGAAAAGAAACAATTGTGGCCTTATTTAGTTGCAAATAATTATGTGGTTTGACTCTTTTACTTCCATGTTTTCTTCAGCCGAGAAAAGATAAGACCAGACAAGGAGCTTGAGAGAGCACGAAAACAGATCTTAAACTGCAAGCTTGGACTACGCGACGCCATTCGCCAGCTGGATCTGCTTAGTTCTGTGGGAAGCATGGAAGAGAAAGTGATAGCTCCAGATGGATCTATTCATCATGACCATGTAATCAAATCTCTATTTATCCGCACGCAACATCTCTATTTTCTAATTCATATCTTTATGGGCGATACTGCAAATTACACTGGAGAATTGCCTGATGGGGTTTTACCTTCTGCAGATATTTTGTGCGGAATGCAATTCTCGAGAAGCTTTTCCGGACAATGATATAATACTTTGTGATGGAACGTGTAATCGAGCATTTCACCAGAAGTGCCTTGACCCTCCTTTGGAAACAGAGAGCAGTATGCTTTGGCTATCTATTACATATACATATATATTGTCTTAGAGAGTTTATACAGTGTGGCTTCTCCACCTGATTTTTTTTTTTCCTCAAATCATATTGCTTTCAATAATCTCAACAGTACCTCCCGGAGATCAGGGCTGGTTTTGCAAATTTTGTGATTGCAAGATGGAAATCATCGACACAATGAATGCGCAAATTGGAACTCATTTCCCTGTGGATAGCAACTGGCAGGTAAACCTTTGGCAAGTACCAGAGTCTTTCATTTGGTTTGAACGCGAGATAGAGACACTTCACTATCAGAACTCTGCTTTACACTTCTAATTCTGAAACTCTTACCCTTTTTTTCTATGGTTAAGGATATCTTTAAAGAAGAAGCTAGTCTTCCTATTGGATCTGAAGCTACACTTAACAACGAAGAGGATTGGCCTTCGGATGACTCTAATGATGATGACTATGACCCTGAAATGAGGGAAAACGGCGGAGGAAGCAGCAGCAACGTTAGTGGTGGTGGTGTTGGTGATAATGATGGAGAAAGCATTTCAACTAGCTTGAGCTTATCTTCTGATGGTGTAGCCCTTTCAACAGGATCATGGGAAGGCCATGGATTTAGCAATATGGTGGAACAATGCGAAACAAGTAATGAAGAAACTGTATGTGGGCCAAGACAGCGAAGGACTGTTGACTATACAAAGTTGTACTATGTGAGTACCACATCCATGGATTTTAAAACCCCTTCAATGTTGATCTGCTATAGTTTGTTATTGATGATTGTTTTGGTGGTGAATTTTTGGGTTTTATTTTATTTATCAGGAAATGTTTGGAAAGGATGCAGTTTTGCAAGAGCAAGGTAGTGAAGATGAAGACTGGGGTCCGAACGACAGAAGGAAGAGAAAAAAGGAATCTGATGTAATAAGCAAGCTTGTAAATATGTGTGAAAGCAGTAAGAAAGATCAGGATGCTGTAGAAATACCAGAACAGAGTGAGAGAGATTCTGTCTCTGTGGAAGATAAAGGAGGTCGAAGGCCGATGTTCAGACTCCCAAGAGCTGCAGTTGAGGTCTGAAATTGCTTCTTCCCGGCTTTATTATCTTATATATGTGTAAAAAGAAGAGAAAAATCCCATTACTAAGTTAGAAATTGTTTGCATAAATGTACCAGAAGCTACGTCAAGTGTTTGCAGAGAATGAGCTTCCTTCAAAAACTGTGAGGGATAGGCTTTCAAAAGAGCTGAGTCTTGATCCAGAGAAGGTAATCGTGAACCAGAAAAAAGTAATCTTGCGAGTGTTTCTTAGATTATTGGAAGGTTATAATGCTCATTCATAGAGCTAACGAACGTTTGGTTTTCTTAGTTTTGTTTGGTTCTCCACGTACTTAAATTTCATTTTTTCAGGTCAGCAAATGGTTCAAAAATGCACGGTATATGGCACTGAGGAATAGGAAGGTAAATAACTCGCTACAAAACTGTCGTAATTACTTGCTTCATTCTCACATGTGAACATTATCTGGATTCCTTAAGAGACTACAATGAGATCGATCATGATGTCATTCTTTTTATATGATAGACGGAGAGTGTGAAACAACCTGAGCATTCTAAGATGGTCTCTGGAAGAGATTCTGGACCAGAAGCAGTCATGGAGAACAACACAGATACAAACGAAGCTCAAAATACTTTGGACGAGACTGTTCCACCCGGATTTAATGATTCCGCTACGAATCAGAAAACTATTTCTCCCTGTAATAACAACCAGGAGGTTCCTGAGGATTCTAAGACAGTCTCTGGTGGAGACTCTGGACCAGAAGCAGTCATGGAGAACAACATAGATACAAATGAAGTTCAAGATACTTTGGACGAGACTGTCCCACCCGGATTTAATGATTCCGCTACCAATCAGAAAATTCTCTCTCCCTGTAATGACAACCAGGAGGAAATTCAACAGGCCAATGTCTCCTTTCCTACACCCACAGATGAAATTCAAAAGTATCTGGAACAGAACGACTCTTCTTTCGCTTTAGTGGTAAGATAGAAATTAGCCATTTTCGCAAAAACCAGTTTATGAGAACATATCTATTATTAAAAACACCATGATTAAGTACTGCTTCCATGAACTTGCCTTGCCCAGTGGTTTTGAACAATTTTAGATTTGTAAAATTACTTTTCTTATTGTGTTCAGCCACATGAAGAGCTAAGCAGCGAAATGAGCTTAAAGATTGCTGTAGAGGAAAAGGAGACAGAGAGCAAGACGACGGAAGAGGTAAGATGTAAATTAGCTGTTTTGGCAAAATGAGTTAATAGAACATATCTAATATATATAAATAAAAATCACGATTAAGTTCTGCTTCCATGAACTTGCCTTGACCAGTGGTTTTGGAAAATTTTAGATTTTTAAAGTCATTTGTTCTTACTGTGTTCAGCCACATGAAGAGCTAAGCAGCGAAATGAGCTTAAAGACAGCTGAAGAGGAGGGTACAGAGAGCAAGATGACGGAAGAGGAAGAATTCGAAGCAGTAATGGAGATGCTTTGTAGGACAGAAAACAAGTTACTGGACGTAACTCAGAGGCTTGAGAGATTTAAAACACCGAAAGGCCGGAAAAAGTTAGGCAAGTCTTCTTCTTCTTTACTTGAAGAAGACTCAGTAGTGTATGTTCCAATAGCAGAGATCATGGAGAAAAGGTAAACAATAATAAAAAAAAAGAATCCTTTGCAGAAGTTTTGGTATTGTTAGATTCTTTTGGAACTTAGTCTAAAGAATACCTAATGTAGCTTTTGTATTATTCAGTTTGTATGTGTCATTAAACTTCAGATATATGATAAATCCCATTAAAAATAAAATCTGGGATTTTCTTTTAATAGAATTTTAGCTGTGTTTTAATACATTTCATTTTTTTTTTCTTTTTATGAACTTTTTTTTCTCTCTTTTTAAAATAACTTTGGCTTTTATTTTTAGGTTTAGAATATAAGAAAGTTGAAAGATTTAGGTTTTTTAAGGATGACTGGTAAATGGTAACTATAGTTTTAACAATGTAACAAAAAAGGAAGATGTCGTCGGTTAGAATGAGTAACATATAGCGGTAAGAAAGTATTACTGTTTAGAAATCTGTACTTGCCTGAACATATCTCCTTAACTAGCCTACTGTCACTTTTATGAGCTAATAAACATTTGTTGCCTAACTTTGCAGATCAAATAGAAACAAATGGCATATCTCTTTATTTACAACTTGCAATATGCATTTGGTTTCTGTTCATCAATCAAAGACAAAACATCCAAAAAATCTTATAAAAAGTTATAATTTTCTTTTTAACCTCTTTCTTTATGTGTTTTGAATCCAACTGCTCGTGTTGGATTGTCACTTAATTTAAATGAATTTTTGTAAATATATAATTTTGAGTTTTCATAAAGGAACGTGCATATATTATTTAAAAATTTATTATAATACCATCAGATGTTTTGTAGCTCAGAAGATAAAGCCTTACAATGTACCTCTTCACATATATTGCATAAAACGGATTAAGTAAAAAATAAGTAGTTTAGAAGTTGATAAGATAATTTGGATCATTATAAGCTGCGATTGCCATTTGTATCTTGGCCTCTACTGCACTTCTTTCTTCTTCATCCGCCTGCAAATTCAGCGATTTACCATAATTGAATACAAAGTTATTCATAAATTATTAGATCTAACTCATATATAAACAAAGCAAATTAATATATATATATATATAGTATTAATTCGAGCATACGATACCGTTTCAACTAAATTATGAATTTAATAAGTCCAACCTCACTATAGGTTATTGAAATTAAGGATGTTTACTGTTTTACCCGAATCAAACCAAAATTCAATTGTAAACTTCATACCAAAACTAGACTTGTTTTAAACTGTACTTCTTCAGTTTTCTTTACGGTTACATATCTAAATATATAAAAAATCAGATTCAAGCAAACCTAAAAAAAAAAATCATTACATAAACAAACCCATATCAGACACTATAACTGTAAGGGATCACAGAAAATCTGCATATTAGAAGACTATTTGAGTTTAATTGGAAAAAAACATTGTTAAAGGAAAACTAGAACTGATAAATTTGTTTATATACAAGAAGCATAAATAATATAATTATTTCCTGTGGAAATTAGATTGGAAGTAAAGTTATTACTTTTGTATGAAAAGACAGATAAAGACAGGTTTGAAAATGAAATGATCGACTTTTTATTTGTTAAAATGATTGGAGTAAGATTTCACCAACTCTCCATGACTCCACTGGTCTAGACCTTACTGTATTTTTAGCGTCTGATTATATTATTTTGTGTTAAGGAAATGTTATAAAGGTGGGCGTAAACGATGTACTAATAATATATATTCAATTGTTAGACAAGAAACATCCGTATATGTTTGTAGTTGGACTTTTCCAACCTACAGGGCATGCATACTGGTAAATCACGAAACTAGCATTTTCAAAATAAAAGAAACAGCATTCTGGTAATAAGATTTTCCAAACCAAAGTCCTAGTATTTGAGTGATAAGAAAATAGATAGAGAAATGATAAAATTATAACAAAAATCATATAACTCTTTTACCAAAAAATAATAATAATATAACTCTTAACAAATCCGAATAAGAATAAGGTTTAGGGACTGCTATGAAGACCTTCTAGATATGTATATATATTTACCAAGATGAAGGGGATACCAAATACCTTATAGTAGTTTTACCCTAAACGTTCAATCATCTCATTTGATATAAACAACAAGAACAAATTTCTGGAGATAAGACAAATAAAACTTGCTCATTGCTTTAGCCGGCATTTACTATTGTTAATTTATGTGGGAAAAGTCACGTGCTAGAAACGATGAATTAGAAATAGACAAACGTTGAAGTGCGTGAGGTTGGTTATAAATTAGCCACGTTTTTC
This sequence comes from Boechera stricta, assembly GCA_018361395.1. Lineage (NCBI taxonomy): Eukaryota > Viridiplantae > Streptophyta > Magnoliopsida > Brassicales > Brassicaceae > Boechera > Boechera stricta. The sequence continues at coordinate 21,961,748 of CM031544.1, read as the reverse complement.
TGGTGCTGCTATATGTTTAAACGACGCTTTATGCGACACGTTGTACTTAAGATTTCCACACACAACTGTAATTAAATTAGTCTAATTTTTTTGTGGAGTATGACATTTAACTTTTGAGAGAATCTATCCCCCTCCAAAAAAAGTCAAGACGAAATTCAAAAAAAGAAAGTGATGGGCTCGAGGCCACCTCAATAATTGGAGCTTTAATTGATTGATTAGGATATTACTATAAAAAAACCTATTATACTTACGGTGTAATGTGAATTAAGGTCCACTAAATGGAGACAAGTGGGAGCAAAGTAGTAATTAAATGGGTCCGTCTAAAGGTTACCCTTTTGAATTTGATAGTGATTCTCGATAAAATAGTTTGAATTACATTTTTGTAACTATTGTATGATGAATAAGGATAACCTATTTTCTTTAACCAAAATTCCAAAAAAGAACAATCCACTTTACTAAAGCATTTAGTCATATCACATATGCTTTTTATTCAAATAATTAATTGATGTACACCTAAGGAATTTGTCTACGTGCCGTCAGGCAACCATTTTTCTCCAAAATCACCACAAAAAGAATATAAATTAGATTTGAAATAAAAGTCTGAATAGTTGCGACAGAATAAATAGACAAATATTTTTGGTTGGTGTGTTTTATAGTCCGACAAGTGCCTAAAACTAATCTTATAGCTTATTACAAATAACATATCAATCTTAAATTGTTTGTTAGACAGAATCTTCTAAACTATGTTATCATATCTTTTCAATAACATTTTATAATTTAGCTTGATCAGTGCAAAATGAGCGTCAACCAAAACAAGACACATTTTTCTCTAAATGCATTTAGAATCTTGTAGTTTGTACTAGTATCCCATTACCAAATAAGATATCAATTGTAAAATTAAAATATGAGAGAGAAAGAGAGAGAGTGTGTGACCTGGAGGAAGAGAGTGGTCGAGAGACGAGAGGAGAAGGAAGAGAAGTTAGTAGTGAGAATGTTGAGATTTAAAGACTCCAACACTTTACAAAGCTGCAACATTGTTTCTCTCTTCTTGCTACATGTTATGCATACCACTACTGTCTTCTCTCCCATCCATGTCACCTTCATCTGTTTTTAATTTTTCATAAATAAAAATTTGGAATAATTAACATTACCTCAAGAGTAATGTATTTTAAAAATGTACAGCCAAAAAATGCATAGTACTTACTTCGAGAACTTCAATTGGGGGGTATTGTTGTACTCTAGTGCTGTAATCCGTCTGCTTGAACTTCTTTGATCTCATGACATTAATGTCAGGGAAATCTTGCAGCTGATTTTCCGAAAAATTATTGACGCAATCGTAATCTCTTATCGGATTTTCTAGCAATATTGATCGTGATTCCAGCTCTCTGATCTCTGCTTCTAGCCTTTTCTCTTGATCAATAAGTTCTTGCATATAATCGATTGAATCTTTGATGACAGATGCCTTGTCCAACTAAAAAATATACATAAACATGAATACTTTAATTAAATCTAATCCTAATCAAATCATCTACACGTACACAATTATACGCTATTAGGCTAATCAGGGGACCAAATTATATTTTAGTATGGCTTGATATGGATTTAGAGTATCAAAAATTTGGTTTGCCTTTTTATTTAATGTTGGTTGGATTTGGTTTAACCAGATTGTATAGTTTTATTTCCTTTCAAAAGAAAGAAGAGAAAAAGTTTATTCCATTATTTAAGTTTTGTTGACCAAATTTTTTTTTGCTGGGGACGAAATTTCTATTTATTGAATTAAAAAAATTAAAATAAAAGAGACAGATGATTAAATTAAGAAGAGAAACCATGTATGGAATAAATCAAACCTTGGTAATATTGGGAACGACTGATCGGAGAGCGAAGAGTCTCTGATTAAGCTTTTGCCGTCTGTTCCTCTCAGAGACAACGTTTTTAGAAGAAGCCGGCGAAGTTGCTGCTCCGTCCGGCGAACTAGACTCGCCGGAACCTGAAAACGCTTCCTCCATTGGCCAACTAAATTTATAATTCCAAACAATCTCATTACATTAATTACCAACTAAAAAAAATTAAGGAAAAAAAAAGAAATTTACAAGATTCTGGAAGTACCTGTCGAATTCGAGTTCTTGATTCTGGAAGAACATTGTGGTTTCCCAGTAATTCTTGTACTCATGGTCCAGATCTTCCATTTCGGACACGCAAAAACGATGCTTTCTTGAAATAGAAGGTTTTATTTTTTTTCTTTCTTTCTTTGTGTCTTTCTAATTAGTGTACTATCAAAACAAGAGTGGGCCGATCGAGGATTTTATAGACAAAGAGTCTGACAGAGAGTTTTAGGCACGTGGGATATTGTAAGATCTTAATCTCCTGATCCGATCTTGACCGTTCAATTTAAATACCAAAATCTGATTCATTTTGTCTAAGTTATCGTATCTTTCTCCTTCACTCATAATATGCATTAGTTAGTCGTCATATACTCATATGGGTATGCTACTGAATTTAGGGGGTTTACAGTTCCAATTTCATATTTTTGTTAGCTACAAGTAGAGTATCTAAGCATAAGCGCAAGATTATTATAGATTTTTATCTACTTATTTTCTAATTTGCTAGGATCCGACATTGAAAATTAGAAGACGATGTGTCTAAAGAAAAAAAGGATAGGTAATTAGAATTCAAATATTAAAACATAGTACTTCATGGTTATATGTATGCGTACGTAATGATTTTGGCCAATAATGGTGATGATTAGTTGATTGTCATCTTTTTTTGCTAAATTTTATTGAAAATAACCCAATAGGGCCCATGAGATTGTTTGATGTCCCCTTGAATTGAATGCAGCAAATCTATGTTTAAGTCTATTATCTGTAGTCTTGTCTTGTGGATACGATCTTGTGATGTGTGAGTGTCTATATATTTATAAAACTCCATCTTCCATATATATTGCTATGAAATAACTTACTTGAGGTGCTTTTAACAAATTAAGCTATAACCATGGACTTATTTATCGATCAATAGACACATAGTGTGACTCAGAAAAGCAAAATAATGTGGGAATGATACAAAATCTAAGGTATATAAGAATCATATATCATAGAAAGCATAGAAGTCAGATGAGAACCATTTCTTCGAATTGTATATGCAATTTTATTCTAGTGTAAGTAAAAATATTGATTGTTTAATGGTGTCAACTGAATTTGAAAGTTTTAAAACAATTAATAAACTTTTTTTTTATGATAGTAGAAATATGTTTTTTCAACGGTTCTGTATGATACATGTGAGTTCTCAATTCTTTGAAGAATTTGTAAATCATGAAAATATCAATAAAAGTGAAGACGATCACTACATCATATATATGACTTACCTATTATTAGTTAGATAATATGGGATCAGACTCATCTGCTTCACATAAAAATGGATCGTTGTCCAAAACTTCGATGACCTATGATAAAGAATTTTGAGGTATATTTAATTTCGATAACATATCTATTTTTATGTGAAGCAGATGAGCACAAATACGTACATGTAACATGTCCACACTCAGTCCTATTTATTTGACGTCCAACGACAAAAATGTTTAACCCGTTTATCATTTGAGTTGACCCGTCGTCACGTGGAGCACTGATTTTGGATTATTTAGAAAATTCTAAAGTATTTTCCGTGTGAATATAACTTTATATACTTACTTTGTTAACACAAATTCGAGTCGTAGTCTTTGAAACGCAGTGGACGGAAGATACTAAAAAATGTATAGTCATTTATGGTACATTGTATTGGCTCTGCTCCATATGCCGTGATTATATATTTAGGACTTTATATCTGGATTAGAGATCCGAAAAACTGAGTTTTAGAAACAAATTGGAGAAAATTGTATCGAATATTAGATCTCAAATCATATGTCACTCAATTACAATCACACTCTTGAGAAAATGTGTGGGAAAGACTTATATTTTAAATGTATGATGAACAGAACAGTGTTTAGTTCCTTATAATTTTGTTTATACATTATTAAAGTCATGGCATGGGTGGCCCAACATGATCTTGGTGATCAAAGATAATATTAAATATATTCGTTGGCTAAAAAAGAAATATTAACATACTTATGTTACCAAGTGTATGGAGGAGATTATATATATATATATATATCATGACTTTATATGGTTGTGGACCTTTTGGTTAAAAATATATTAAAACGTCTTAAGATTCAATACTTAATGTGCATTAATTGTAATTTTTTATTTAGATATTGGATAGTATAATATATTAGGCTAAAAGCTAATTAGCTATTATCTGTGGTCTGTGGAAGATTCATAAATCTGGATAACTCACCTTGCAAACTATAAGAGATTGATGATATTAGGTTGAAATGACAACTAAGCATTCCCAATATTGTCGGATTCTTATTATCTTTTGGTTTATAAATTGAACAATGAACATAGGTTCCACTTTTAACTTCTTTCGTTTCTTATAAAATAGGAGGAAGTGGTTTCTAGAAGAAAACATCTACTTGGAGCTAGAATTAGTCATTTTTCTAAATATTTTATAACATAAATGGCATTTAATATTTAAGAAATTAATTTTAAAATCTAATATGTGAGTAGAAACAACACATCTGTTCACGTTTGCTAGGATACGAGTAGTTCAAATTCGTATCAATCTTACATTACGATTTTTTTTTAATTTACGTTACGTTACGATTTCTACTCTATAGATTTTTGTTATCCAACTTTGACGACCTAAATTCATTAAACAAAATGAAAAATATAGAGAGAGGTAAGTCAATTAAATTTCAATATTTTTATTTCAAATCTGCAAGAAGCATATTGGGCTTAAGTAGGCACGTATTGGCCCAGAAAATTGTGCATTATGGTTTAGCCCGTTTGACTATTCCGTAGGTAGTGTTGAGTATTGACTGTGTAGAAAATGTTGCACATGATAATTTTCATTATGTTATAAAACATCTTATGGACTCATTAACCGGCCCATTAGACCCATTAGGGTTTTATCTTTCYCTTGTATCCCGAGACTCATATATATATATTCCCTTGTCTCATTAATAAGATGAATCAGTTTACAACACATTAAAGTTTTAAAGTACATGAGTATTAAAGTTTTTTTAAAAAAAAATTAATAAAATATTTATTTTTATAAATTCATTAAAAATATATAGACACTAATAAAACGATCTAAGCTTTTTTAAAAACGTCCAATTAAAAAAAATCACCAAAGAAATTTGCCATAAACATAAAATTTAGTTTTGCTGTTTAAAAATAAAAACATAAAAATTCGTTTTATTTTTCTATCTCTACAGGAACCATTTCTCATAGCCTTCAGACAACCTAGAAAAGAATATCAAATGATCATTCAAATACAACAGGATTAAATGTCAAATCACTTAAAACTCTTATGATATATATTGATATAATATTACAGTTTTTGAAAATGTTGGAACTCTATATCTAATTTTTGAAAAAATTGGTGACTTTCATGAAGTTTTAAAGCCATCAATGACATGGAGTAACGGCTTATGGCTACAAGCCTACAACCATGATATTCATAACGAGACATAATATTCTATGTCAGGCTTTGCAAGAGTCGAAACATTTAAAACGCAAAGGATAAGATGTAGTTTTGATAGAAGTTTTTGGGTGTACTCAACTACCAATATTGTTTCAGGTTTATATATTTCATGATATTTCGTAAAATTGAATTTGCGTCATTGGAGTCTATTAGAACGACTATTGAAGCATAAGCTAAGATCCTCACTTATGACTATCCAAAATGCATGGAGTTCCGGTTATGAACAGATATATAATGTTTGAATGAGATTGCAATCTAACTTATTGTTGGGTTAAAATAAAGAACATCTAACAGATAAAAAGCTAATCGTATTTCAATCGAATTACTTCCTTTTCTTATCAGTCAATTACTCTTTTAAATCCATAACATTATAAATCATCTAATGTGTTGGCTTTGTCAGGTTTATGGTTTACTTTCATTATTTAGCTTTTCAATGACGAAATCAATTCTTTTTGCAATCCGGTGACTAGTAAAGATTATGAAAATGAGTACGAAACTTAAGCTATACTGTTTTACCATTTCTTTTAACATCTCTTAAGTTTCCTCATTTCAACTTAGCTTAGAGTTATAAAACTTCTACTCTAGCTTCTTCATTAGTTTTCACATAAAAACTCAGAGTAACTTGTTATTTTGTATATATAGCGCAAGTTCCTTTACGTAGATATATAGGAAAATCAATATCTTACATAATAATACAATTCATTTGGACAACAAGAATTGAACGGAAGAAATACCATCATAATATAACATGTAACTGCTATGGCAAATCAAGTTTACTAATAATTCATATACCTATAAATTTTATAGTAAAGTAACTATGATATTTTCTTTTGTAGTCGACAATTGAAAAAAAAAAACCATTAAAAACACTTATATACGTATTGGATTATTTATTTGTCTTGTGATGGAAGTAAAGAAACATTCGTTCAACTGTACCCAACAAAAGACAAATACAAAAGTGAATGACAAGAAAATGTGTTAAAAAGAAAGAGCTTAATTATTCCTCTTTGACCGATCCTCTCCAATGATTTGTTCCGTTTTTCGTTTACGCTTTTAATTATCCTTTTTAATTAAGAAATTTGATATCAAATTAGGCAATTAATACCAATTATGATTTTTTTTAATACTATAGTTAATAATTCGGGCATTGCTATACTTTTCGACACACAAAATTATTTGTGTCCAACCTTGTTAATAATTTTCGACTAGCAACTAAAATTTACGTTAAATTAAAAATGTTAACCTCTTAGAAATTGGATTATTTTTTCACTGTCTGTTAGCATATCCTTCTGCAAAAATCATTTATTTCAAGTTTCTAACTAAGACATATATTTACACACACACACACACACACATATATATATATATATGTAGCAAAGGTGATCACTAATAAATATAGAAACTAAAGTTAATGTTCCCAAAGAAAACAAAAGTAAAGATATATGATCTTTAGTTTTGGATACGACGCTGAATGATCAAAAGAATCATATGAAACCAAAGTTTCATCTTTTTAAGTTATAAAAACAGTGAAAACTATCCATAAAAGATGTAAAAGGTTAAAAATGCTTTTTTGACTGCTATAGTTGAACATTGTACTACATATCGTAATATCGTATAGCAACTTTAATCTTCCCCTTTCTATGAAAAGAATGATAATAATTATATAACATCTAAAATGAAATATTCTCTTATAATTTTTAAGTTCAAATTATTTACCTGTATTCATCTAATGAATAGAGAAATACATAACTGTCGACAACAAAAAATACTTAAATTTATTAGATCCTATGGGCCTAAGGGGTAAAAAAAGCGTAATAATCATAATTAGAACCATTTAATCACTGTGTTAATTTAAATTTGCTAACGTACCTGTTTGTATGTGGGCTTTCAGTATGCCCTTGATAATTTATTTAAGCCCAAGTAATTTAGTAAAGTTGGATAATAAACCGGACCACTTACACCACGATGTGTAATTAAACCGGTCGAATAGATTTGATCAAGCAATCATGAATACAGTTCTATAGACGATTACAAAATATCGAAGAAACTTATCAATGGAGATTGCGTTAAGTAAAGTCGCTTAAATTTTTATTTTCAGAACTGTTAAAAAAAAGAATCATATTTCCATTTTTCATCTATATAATTTAAAGAGGTTAAGTTTTTCTTCCAAAATATATGTTGCAGTTTTGCTTTGGTGAATGACTATAAAGTAAATAAAAACTTGTTCTGAAAGACTAATCGAATATATATTTTTAATTAACATTACCAATTTTCTCATATATTTAGTATAATATATCCAATCTAGCTAGCTAATTTTCTTTATCCGATAAAATAGCCCTAAAGGTATGAAAATATAATGATGGCATGTATATATATATATATATTTTTTTTTTTTTTATAATCCTACTTTAAATCTGATTTCTTTAATCTAACCTGGAGGTTATGATTAACGAAAAAAAGATAATCGATCTGATAAAAGTAACCCTAAGCTGTACCCTTTATACCATTGGAAGATTTACTTTCTTTTGAAAAACAAAATCTTTAAATTCACATAAAAAGAAGATTTATAAAGGAGAAAAAAGAAAAACAATAAAGAGAAATATTCTCGTTGGGATCAGAGAAACTAAGAGATCGGAGAAAGAATGTGGCAGCAATGATCAGTTAATACGTCATCGTTTTATGCATGCAGTATTTAGTCATACAAAATGAAGCAAAACGAGAAAGTGAAAGTACTTACTTAGCTTATTACAGACATTTAACATCATTTATATATGTCTTTTATTTTCTTTTTCTTATAAGCTTTTCTTTTTGCTTTTATTTATTTTATTTTTTACTTGAGCTGTAACTTTAATCACATTCTCTTAGATTTCAGGGGCAAAAGCTCTTCACACCTTCCTTCTTTATTCTTTTATTTGCTTTTTTTTTTTTCCCTTGCCCTTTTGGTCCTTTCTTTTGTCCCCGACTTGTCTCTCTAATATCATTTCTTGCATAGTTTTAAATCGGTTATCACATACGTATACAAAATCGGTTACTGAACCGTGGTTCCACATAAAGATAATGATCTACCATCTCTTAATCGTTCGGCAGATAAAATTAACTATATTCAAATGACAATATATTAATCTCTTTAACAAAACAAAAAAAAAAACAATATATTAATCTGCATGCAGCGCATGCACTAAATGACGGCAAAAAAACAACAATTTCACCATGTATTTTGAATCCTCGAAAACATATTCTTCTACAAAAAAAAAAAAAATCATGTTTTGGAACTCAACCTGAAATCTAACGTAAAATTATTAATAATTTGTTTAACCATTATACTATAAAATGTTACTGAACTACTTAAATTCAAGATGTAATCATAAAATTTTAGATCTTTCGATTTATAATTTTTCTAAGAAGGCCACCAACTTTTAATGCCAAAATTGTCTATCTCCACCATAAGAAACTTGTTGGCTTCCACATAAAAAGTGCTTCAACCAAATTTAGCTAACAACATTGAATTCATCGATTGTACACATTCTACGTACTATTAATATTTTTTTTTGCTATTTAAGATCATGATAACTGTTCTAAAGAGAATATATTTGAATTACGATCGAATATGCACATTCGCCTAGTAACAAGTAGCTCTACGGTGTTAGGATACTTCATTCATCAGTCTCGTCCATTGTAGCTCATTCTCTGTCTTAGTGGATGTATATTCATAAATATGTATAAGACTTTCTTGGTAAGAAAAGGATGTACTCTAACAAGAGGGGGTATTATATGTCAAAAACCACTAAGAAAGGCACTCATCTGTTTGTGTAATTTTATGTACATGTATAATTAGTACTGTGTATTGAACATTTGAAATACTTTAAACATGATTAGATAATTTGGTACGTGAGGTAGAGCGCCTTTGCATGGGAGACGGAGCAGACATAATGATTATGAGATACGTATACATGTTGTGTAAAAATAATTGATTACTGATAAAAAAAAAGGTGGCAATAATTCGAGTACCATGAATGATCAAAAGTCTGTGGTAACTTAACTGCGTCACACAATAAAGCTTGATATTCTACATAACATGCAATGTTTTTTTCATCCTGACACCAATCGCGCGCCAGTGAGGACCACCAATCTATTCTTTTAGCATTAGATATTGGATTATTGTATGGGTTAAATAATAGTATATACAAGAAATAGAAGCTATATATATATTGTAAAAAATCTCTTACAAATTCAAAATTAGATGAATTATTAAGCCGAAGTTTAATATCAAATCTACGAAGGGTGTGCATGGAATCGAATAATACTACTTATAGGGTTCCAAAAATTTTAGGGCTTTATTGGTAATCCATATAATGGCACAATGATTCTGCCATTTTATAGGTTTTTAATCACACATTCATATAGAATCGCAATAAACACTCAATCATTCTCCGAGGTCGTGAATAAAAGGTTATATAGAAGTACAAGTAGCAATTCCGATAAAATCGTAAAATTTGTCATTTCAACAAAATGTTTAGGTAACTAAATAAAAATATAAGTTTATTTGGCAAAACCACAGAATCTTAACTTCTTTTGAAAATAAATGGAAAAAAACAAAAAAAATATTTAAACCCACTCAGTTGGAAAATATAATGTTATTTCCTCTATGTGTAGTAATGTTATAAAACCCACAAAAGTGTCCATTACACTTCTTGATTCACGAGCTATAACTTTGACCGGAAAAATCTTAAGCCAAAACTCTTATCAATTATTGTAGAGACTTACGGTACTCAAATGTTCTAACCAGATAAAACCTAAAAGGGTTAACTGAATTATGAAAGATTCCATTATGGATCAATATTTTTTAATATAATCTTACACAGAGAGATAGAGAGAGAGAGAGAGAGTAGTGCTTTGAAAATTGAAGGATAGGAGACAGATGGTTGCTTTTTGGAAGACTTGAAGAATGAAATTCTGTCTCTCTTCAAAGATCAGCCTCAAAGACAGTGACACACCTCCATTTTTATATAATTTCTATGTTGGTTATATATATTGCAAATTTACTTTGACGTTTCTTTATTATTAACTTTTGCTTTTCTTTGTGGTTACGCTCTTTAAGTTCTGTAGTTCTAGGAAGATCGAGATTTGAGAGAGACTACGCAAAAGATTAAATATGACACTTTCCTTTGTATGAAACTATTCCCTACATAAAAGAAAATTTATTAAATGTATTAAGTAACTCAAAATAGTATATTATTAAAGTAAAGTCGTTGGATAGCTCATTTAATTTGGTTGAGCATTAATATTTCTGGAAAAGTTTGATTGTTCTCTTTCTCAAGTACTTTAGCTTTGTGATGACTCCTTAAATATTACCAAAATTTAATTTGATTAATTTAAAAAGAATATGGACCAGAGATTCAATTGCCGAATCGTCCTCATTATAAGAAAGCACTATTTCCGTTCCTAAAATTTCAATGTGGTCACATAATTTGCAATATAACACATAACTTGAAATACAACTTTCAAATCTCCCACTAATATATATGTATGTCTAGAGATGTTTTGATAAACTAAAGACATGCCGGCCGATATACACCATTTTTTTTGGGGATTTTGAAGAATTAATATCGAGTTTAAATAGTGGATATATAGAGAATCATTCATGTCCTAGACCAATCAAACATGTCCTCATTTAGCTGCTATATCACATGACCAGGCCAAACATGTATTTCACATAATTAGAACTTGTTTACAGTCGTTTTATATGACTCAAATCTGTTTTAACCGGATCGTATTAATCCTCACAAGATCCGTATGCACAAGGCAAACCCATGCATGCATATGAATATTATGTATATATATTATTACACTTATATATGTATGAACGATGCCGGTGCTTATATGAACCAGAGGAGCATTTCAGATATGTCTTCTATAGCAATGATAAGCTCAAATGTATATTGGACATTTCGCTGCTATAGAAAAAGAAACCTATCTAAATCTTAGATAATTCAAACCATGTGTTACAGATTACAAGAATTGAGTTTGGGTTTCCAATCTATCTGTAGTATCAAATTTACTAGAGCTGAGTTTGAAGGAGACGCAAAGATGCTAATTGATATTATTTGTACACTGGTTTCAAACCTTAATTCATATACATCCTTTTCCCATGATCACTACAAATATCAGATAATTGATGGAAATTGTGAGAAGATATAAGTCACCAACTTCCTCAAGAAAGCAAATAGATGTGTGGATATTGTTGAAGTTTACCTTTCCATGTAATGCTGTTTCTTCTGTATGTGTACTTTAATTTTAAAACGGCTTCATGTCTAAGTTTTGGGAAAAAAACAAATACAAGAAAACAATCAAGTGAAATAGTTATAGATAAGTACTACGATGTTAAAATAAAAAGTATCTACTGTTTTATAAAGCCAAAATAATTTTATTTCAATAAACGGAAGCAAAAAACTTTTAGAGTGCCCTAAATTCTATCATACAGTATTTTAATGTCTATGGTATTTGTATAAATTAAAAAGTGTAACCAAACATTAAAAAAATTCACCGGGCCTCCGCTATTATTAAGCCGGCCCTCGATATTTCATATGTATATATGAAATATAATATAGTTCGACACATTTTAACTTGAACCTGTGGAGGGAAACGAAGCTTGAAGGAAGTGGGAAATTCAAAAAAGCTTCAGAAAGCTGCCTTACATTCAAAAGACGAAAGCAAAAGGAGAATATAATTTATTATAAAACAAAAACCATAAAAAAAAAATGATATTTAATTAATAAATAAAAACAACATCGAAAGTGTGAAACCAACCCAACAATATAAATTCATCACTTGCTCTGTCCTCATCTCTTCGATACTTCTCTCAGACTAAACATATCTTTATAACACTAAGTTTGCTTCCTCCGTTACCTTTCTTTCTTTAAGCTTCAAAAACTTCGAAGTCTCAACCTTTTGTTACTGGGTAGAGAGAAAATTAAGATTCAATTTCATAGCAAAGAGATATAGATTCTTGAGAGGGGTTTTGGGTTTAAGGTGGGTAGTTTTGTGATGCGTACAGGGGCTTATACCGTGCACCAGACACTAACACCAGAGGCTGCTTCAGTTTTGAAGCAATCTCTAACCTTAGCAAGAAGGAGAGGTCATTCTCAGGTCACTCCTCTTCACGTCGCTTCAACACTTTTAACTTCGTCAAGATCCAATCTTTTCCGAAGGGCATGTCTCAAATCTCATCCTTTCACAGCCCTCGGTCGCCAAATGGCTCACCCTTCTCTCCATTGTCGAGCTCTCGAGCTCTGTTTCAATGTTGCTCTCAACAGGCTTCCTACGAACCCCAACCCTCTGTTTCAGACCCAGCCTTCACTCTCCAACGCTCTCGTCGCGGCTCTGAAGAGAGCACAGGCGCATCAGAGGAGAGGGTGTGTGGAGCAGCAGCAGAGCCAGCAGAACCAGCCGTTCTTGGCGGTTAAAGTCGAGCTCGAGCAGCTCGTTGTGTCGATTCTTGATGATCCTAGTGTGAGTAGAGTGATGAGAGAAGCTGGATTGTCTAGTGTTTCCGTGAAGAGTAACATAGAGGATGATTCCTCTGTTGTTTCCCCTGTTTTCTACGGCTCTTCTTCCTCTGTTGGTGTTTTCTCTTCTCCTTGCTCTCCTTCTTCTAGTGAAAACAATCAAGGAGGAGGGACTTTAAGCCCTAATCCTAGTAAGATCTGGCATGCGCATTTGACCAATCATCACTCTTTTGAGCAAAACCCCTTCTTCCACTTCCCTAAAGGAAAGATCTTTACTCCAGATCAAGCTTTTCCTGTACGAGAAGACACAAACCCGGTCATCGAAGTACTTCTAGGAAAGAAGAACAACAAGAAGAGGAACACTGTCATAGTTGGAGACTCTGTGTCTCTAACAGAAGGAGTGGTTGCAAAACTCATGGGTAGAATTGAGAAAGGAGAAGTTCCAGATGATTTAAAACAAACCCATTTCATCAAGTTTCAGTTTTCACAAGTTGGCTTGAATTTCATGAAGAAAGAGGATATAGAGGGACAAGTTAGGGAATTGAAGAGAAAAATTGATTCTTTCACATCTTGGGGTGGAAAAGGTGTCATTGTTTGTCTTGGAGATCTGGATTGGGCAGTATGGAGCGGCGGTAACAGCGCAACTTCTTCGAATTACAGCGCGGTCGATCATCTAGTGGAAGAGATAGGGAGATTGGTTTATGATTATAGCCACTCAGGAGCCAAAGTTTGGCTCTTGGGTACAGCTTCTTACCAAACATACATGAGATGTCAAATGAAGCAACCTCCACTTGATGTTCAATGGGCTCTTCAAGCTGTTTCAATTCCTTCAGGAGGACTTTCACTAACCCTCCATGCTTCCAGGTTTTTATCCTCTTCTTATAAGTAATTTCAATTCATTAATCACAAACTTAAGTACTCGTGATCAATACTAAGTTACTTAATGTTTCAGTGGTCACAGTTCTGAGATGGCTTCTCAAGTGATGGAGATGAAGCCATTTAGTGTTAAGGAAGAAGAAGAAGGAGCACGAGAAGAAGAGGAAGAAGATAAACTCAACTTCTGCGGAGAATGTGCTTTTAACTATGAAAAAGAAGCAAAAGCTTTTATATCAGCTCAACATAAAATTTTACCGCCTTGGCTGCAACCTCACGGAGACAACAACAACATTAACCAAAAGGTACAACATTACCATATATTTTTTTTTTCATACAAAAAAAAAGGTACAATTTGTTTTGATAAATGAATGCTCTTTGTTTTGTTATCAACGTTTCTGTGGTTACTTAAACCGTTTTTTCTTTTGTGGGTTCAAGTTTCAGGATGAATTGAGTGGACTGAGGAAGAAATGGAACCGGTTTTGTCAAGCTCTTCACCGCAAGAAACCCAGTATGACTGCTCAAGGCTACGGTTGGAAGGCGGAACAGAGCCGCTCTGTTTTACCAGGTTCTTTTGTGGACTCGGGTCTGAAGCAAAACTCACGTGCATCTAGTTCGGTTGCTAAATTCAGACGACAGAACTCATGTACTATTGAGTTTAGTTTTGGAAGTAATCATCAAGAAGGTCTAAAGAAAAAAGATGAATTAAGTTTGGATATATTCAAGAGTAACAATGATGAAAGTGTAGAAACCAAGATCACTCTTGCACTTGGTCATTCTCCATTTCCATCTGATTCAGAGAACTCGGATGAAGAAGAACCAGAGAGAGCGATTAGAATGAGCAAATTATCGGAAAAGCTTCATGAGAATATTCCATGGCAAAGGGAAGTTCTTCCTTCAATCGTTGAAGCAATGGAAGAAACTGTCAAGAGGAGTAAGAGAAGAGATACTTGGATCCTGGTTTCGGGGAACGATGTGACTGCAAAAAGAAGATTGGCTATCACAATGACAACTTCTCTTTTCGGGTCACTCGAAAATATGCTGAAGATCAATCTGAGAACATCCAAGGCAAGTGAAGCGTGCGGGGAGCTCGAGAACGCATTGAAGGAGGGGGAAAAGGTTCTTATTCTGATAGAGCGAGTTGATTTAGCTCATGCCCAATTCCTGAAACTTCTCGTAGATCGATATGAGGCTGGAAGGTCTGGAGATTTGGATGGTTTTCAAGGAAAGAAGAGCCAACTCATCTTCCTTTTGACAAGAGAAGATGATGAATATGTAGAGAATGAACTTTTTGTCATACCAATGGTGTTGAAGTGTAATAAATCGAGTTCTGGTTTGGTCAATCACAAGAGGAAACCAGAATCTGATGCTGCACCGACGATGATTAAGAAGAAGAATCCGAGAATCGAAGAAGAGGATGAGGAAAGCAATGTCGCTTGCGACATAAGCAACATTAAGAAAGAGTTCTCAAGACAGTTGAAGTTCGAATCCAATGCTCTTGACCTCAACTTAAGAGTTGATGTCGACGATGACGAAGAAGAAGCTAAACCAGCCACTCAAATCTCAAGCAGGTTTGAAGAACATTTGCTAGACTCAATCCAAAACCGGTTTGATTTCACAGTTTTGTCAAACGAAGATATAACTAAATTCTTCGTGACGAAGATCAAAGATTCATGCGAGGAGATCCTGGGGCAACGAGAAGAGAGATTCGGGTTTACCGTCGATGCGGAATTGATAGACAAGTTCTACAAAGGGTGTGGGTTTTTTGCTAATGGTTTGTTTGAAGAGTGGGTGAAAGAGGTTTTCCAAACGGGTTTAGTAACGGTCAAAAACGGCGGGAAAGAGGGCATAAGTGTAATTAACCTATGTTTGGGGGGTATAGATATGATTGACCAAGGGGAGGTATACGAGGATGAAGGATTCATGGGTACTTGTCTACCCAAGAGAATCCAAGTTTCCTTTGTTGATTAGCTTCGGCTTTAATTTCTATTACAATTATATATATATATATATATTACTTATTTGTTATTATTTTTATTATTATCTTTTTTTTTAAAGCTTTTTAAGAAGAGAAAAGAAGAAATTAATTATGACCCAAGAAAAGTGGAACTTGACCGCATTGTTCTTTGTGTAAACATAAGTTGCCTCGCTTCATGATAGAATGTGCTTTTTTAGGAATAGTGTTATCACCTTTTCATTCCATTATCTTTAGTATATACTTAATCAATTTTTCAATGTTATAAATTATATTTTTACATAAATTCTTATAAATCTTCAATCTAATGTACATCGTTTGGTGTATTAGATTTGAGCACTAATATTCTTTTCTTCTTTGAAATTATCTTCTTTGATCCGAACTTTTAAATCAGAGATTAGAATTTAGAATATTTTTCCCCAAATCAAATTCTCCTATCCTTTGCAATTTGGTTGCATTAGCTTCAACAATAATCTATGTCGTATTAAAAATTGAATGATGTTACTTCAGTGATTACTGTCATGTTCGATGTTATAGATCAAATTTTTAACTGGTTATAACAGATTTTACAAAATAACTGTAAATTCTAAGAATTTCTTCTTCTTTTCTGATTTTTGGTCTACAATCTTTTGTCACATTTAAACAATGTAACACGAAAAAAAAACTTTAATAGCACTTCAACTGATTATTTTGATTGAAAATTTACATTTAAAGTTATTTGAACGGATTAATCCATAGTTGGAATAAGCTTTCAAATATATCATTTGTCATTTTATAGTGGAAAGGTCATTATGCCAAAGAGTGGCTCAAGACAGTGTTGGCCCAATATTCGTGTATCTACATATATCTAGTAATTATGACACTAAGACACCTTTGCATTGCATGCCATGTAATCCTCCAATACTAATTGTTATATATTAATGGATAATATATGCCTACAAAATCATTATCAATTATGTATGTGTTAGGCAAACCAATTGTCATATCAATGATTAGCATTTCAATTAATTAAATTTAGTTTTAGTTTATAGACCTTGTAGACCTTTCATGCGTTGCACTATATAACAACTTCAGATATTAGCATTCCCTTTACATCTACATATATGGTAACTGATAAGATTGTAGTGTCGACAATAAAAAAAGACTAGTGTAGTGTTGTGCCGTAAAAAAACAAAAGACTAGTGTTGTAGTATTAGCATGTGAAGTATTTGAACTTTTTAGTGAATTCAGTGATAGATTAATATATATATATATATATATATATACATGTGTGAATATGGAGGTGTATTAATAAAATATGAATAAAAGATCGTTAAATACTGTATAACTATTTATTCCTACAGAAAATATCTATGATCATCGAGAATTTAGTTTGAAAATTAGTGACTAAAATATTATAAAAACGAAATAATGGACTTATATCATTTTCTAATTTATTAAATACTAGGTTTCGATTTCTATTAAGCGTGGAGGCACATATTCCCGTCCACTATAACCCAACCCCTACTTTTTTGGTATCTAATCTTATTGTTAATTGAAGAAACACAAAAGTTAATTTAAATTATTTTGACCAAAAGGTGTAATAATACTTAAGTGACAATATTTTGTATCAGACGGCGGAAATGGCAACTTTCTCCCGTTTTAAACATTGTTTAGTATTACATAATATTTTTATCCCATTAGTGGACTCTTTTATATAAATATCATTTATTCAATTTAACAAAATTGAAGATATTATAATTTAGAAAAAAGCTCTCTATTGTCCTACGACACTACTACGTACGAGTTATATTATAATTAAACTGTCAAACTACTTTGTCCTATCTCTAAACCGAATCCCACTTTTCATTTATTATAAACGAAACTTTTATCTTATGTCACATTGTTGAAATTTATTAAAACCAATTTTGTAAATCATACTCAATAAATGGAAAGATATAGTCCATAATTTCTGTATAATCTACTCTTCATTATTTTTTGCGAGAATTGATGTGATAGATCGCAAGTTAGTATATATTTCTATGCGTGTTTTTTGTTCTTCAAACATGTCTGTATGAGTTTAATTCAAGTCAAGTGTAAGGACAAGCCAACCGAATGGGTTAATATGTTGTATATCTCGTAGGTTTCAGTGAGTATTTATAGTTTTTAGAAAGAAAAAAAAATCGCTAAATATAAGATGAGAAAATATATTTGAAGGTGATGCTAATCGAATTAAATACCACAAAAAACACCACCACATACTTTGCTAAGTAGATTGTTCAAGTCAATTTGAGTTCAGGTAAAAATTGAGGTATCGTTTTGCCTCTGCATTTCTCGAATGTAAGTACTCCGTGTCTACCTTTTTATGGGGTACTTTCATCTTTTTTTTTTTTTTGTAAAATGTTAAATATGGTACTTTCATCTTTACATGAACAACGTTTTACATCAAGGAACTATTCTTGTTTATGAGACCCACAGGTGTTCGAATACACAAGAGTAAATCATCGAAAGGGTATCAATCGATTCCTAATTAATGTGATTGAACTATTCAGTTCGATGTTGTGGATAGACTACACATTGACCAGGAAACATGTAATGAGTCTCGTTACTATCAACATTTTTCATGCGTCATACATATGTTTGGAGAGACTGGTAGAAAAAAATTTGATGACCACTGTTACTTTGTTTCATGAGTAAAAACAAGTCTGACATAAACATATGTTATTTTGAATCAAGTTATGTTATCTCAAAGGACCCAACTCAAAGAAGATAGCAGCGATATGGCTCAAAGAAATACATTGTGTTGCGTTTTCATTGAAAAAAAAATGAAAAATAAGATTTTCTAGCTTAAGACACTACAAGAATAAACGCTAAATGCGACTGCAAATTGCGACGCTCGCTGTAGTAGCAAAAATGTGCTACTATTTTGCGACTAATTTGTAGCGTATCTATTAGCAAAGCTATTGTCCTGTTTAGTCGCAAAAATAGAACATAGTGCCAACTAAGTAGCATAATTTTTTTTTCTACGCATAGACGCACAAACGTAGCTAGTAATGTACATGGAAAGTTCCTCTAAGAAACCTAATCCTAAAAATCCCTAAATCGCATTCTATTCTTCTCTCGTGTCCTACTTCTCTCGTGTTCATGACTGGAAATCCTTGGCCGCCCATACGCACTCGTCTCGTCTTCGAGCCTTCTCCATTGGATTTGTTCCTTGGGTTAGATTTCTCGTTCATATTCTTCGATGATTGTATTGATTTCTATCTGAATCTAATCTCTCTTGATTTTTTTTTGCAACTAAACGAGGAAAAACCATTGTTTGATCCTCTCGAATCTCTGGAATATATATCGAAATCAGATTAGTGATTCGATTGTTGATGACCTTGTTCCAGATCCCTAGTTCCTCTGTTTTGTTTTTCTTAGTGTTCCCGATTTGTTATATGAGTTTCTAGTTTCTGAAAACGGACGAACTTGTGTTTGTTTCACCGTATGTTTTATTATTATTATAGTATTTGGATAAGAGCTTGTTGAAATTAGGCTGAGCTTAATTTTGTTCTTTGCCCTCTCGATTGATATTCAGGTGGGGTTGTAGCTCTCCATGTGTTGTTGTTTTGACTCTTAGGGCCGTGTTTTGGAGCTTATACAAAATTTTAAAACTTTGAGCTGGTAGAGATTACGTGTACTCCTTCATTTGGTATCATTTCTGACCTATATATACAAAGATTGTAAATTGCTTGCTATATTTTAACCATGAGTTGAAAATAATTCATATTCGTCTGAGTTTCCACTAAGATTTGTTTTTGATCATATTTATTTGTCATCTCTAGGAAAAACAGGCAAGTCATACATTTATTTATATTTTTGGGTGTGCATGTATCACATTTTATGATAGTTAATTGTCCCTGCTTGAAGAATGAATTCACTCGCCATCAGAGTCGCTAAAATGCAATTCACTCGCCATCAGATTCGCTAAACATACCAGTCAAACATACATGTACTTGTAGTCGTAAGACAGTCGCAAAAGTGGGACGTTTTGTGACTACAACCCATTTGCCACGCGCGATCTGCGACTTATTGCCGTAGTCGCACATTCGTCGCTAAAATGCAATATGCGATTAACTAGCGACTAATACGTAAGTGGCACATCACATCTTTTCTTGTAGTGAGAGGAAAGAATGTGGTTGGTATTATTATTACCAAACGAAAATTTTGTTCTGATGACTATCCTAATCTTTGTGTAAAATTTATGTTTTTGCAAGTGTTATGATGTCTCCCAGGTTAAAAACCAAAACAACCATTGATTACCCGGTTAAACAAAAGCAAAACTAATAAGTTCGTCCAAAGTGAATAATCATCAATCCATCTAGAGATGAAAACGGCGTCGTGTAAGACGTGTAACTTGGAGTCGTTTAAACGGCGTCGGTTAAGGTTTTGACTAGAGTAATCGAACTTTGGTTCTCATCTTGCTCTCCTTGGGCGTTGATTTTGCTGTATCTCTGACCTAATCATGAAGCAACGGTCTCCGCACTCTCTCGAGTTAGAGTTTGAGGAGAAGGAAAACTTGGAGAAGAGCTTTTGGGTTCACCAGTTTCGGGATTTCAAGGGCAGTTTCTAGTAAAAATCAAACCAAAGTTCATCTTTTTACATCGTTGGTTAGTGTCTCATCAACATTTATGCCCTCGCTTGTTCTTATCGTGCTCTTTGGTTCCTATTCTTCTTGTTGTGTTTCTGTATTGAGAGAAAGCAATCTACTTTAGGGTTTGCAACCCAGAATTGGGGATTTATGATATTTATGCTTCGGTTTATCTTTACAAAATTGGTTGAAGTGAGATCATTATGCATTTTTTTGCTATACTGTGAAGTTGGTTTGATATAGCCATATATGTAAATGGGTTTTTAATTTCAATTCTTAAAATTGATTCTATGTATGTAGTCTTGGAGCTTAAAAACTAACTTTCAACATCTTGTTGAGTTTGAATGCTCAATTGTGTCACATTGAGATGATATCAATCACATTTTTGAATGCTTAATTGTATCACATTGACATGGTATCACTCACATTTTTGTGCAACTGTTCTATTTTCCAAAGTAATTCAGCATCAATTTTGCTGAACCTGTATACCCATTTTAACTGTTTGACTGGTATGTTTCACCGTGAAATCTATTTCCATTGTTTATCACCAATGTCTTGTTTCGTTCTGACTTTTGGACACAGGTTTTAGAACATGCCGAGAGAGGAGAGTTCGAAAATCACTCGAAGAAGCACCAGGTCGTCATCTTCTGTAACTGTTGAGAACCCAGAACCTAATGAATCCCACCTACCAACCGTTGATGATCTCACGTTTGGGGAAGAATCAATCACGTTGGATGCGATTCTATCTAACTTTCCGGGCAGACGCTCTCAGATTTTCGACCTTATTCGTCTTATGGGCCCATTGGATTGCCCTACTCTTCCAATAATGATCTATGGAGGTGCTTCTACTGGAAAAACCAGTGTTGTTCTTCAGGTGCTTAGGCATCTCAGTCGCCCCTTTGTTTATTCAAGCTGTCGTACATGTTACAATCCCCGTATCTTGTTTGAGTCGATTCTGAATCAGTTGTTGCTGCATAGGAAGTGTTCTTCAAATGGGTATTCTAGTGCAAAACGATGTGACAAGCCATCTGATTTTGTCAACTTGCTTCACGAAGCCCTTAGTAATGTGATAGAGTCTCTTGAGTCTGGTTCCGGAATCTCAAGACCAAGTAAGTCGGATGGAAAACCCATGGGGAAGATGGTATACCTAATACTTGATAATGTGGATCTTATCAGAGACTGGGACAAAGGCTCTATGATTCTGCAGTTTCTTTTTAGTTTGTATACTGTTTTGAAGATGCCTCAACTTGGTATAATACTTATCAGCGGATTGCCACCAGATGTGTATTACTCAAACATGGGATACACAGACCCTCTGCCTCTTTATTTTCCTGAGTATTCTGAAGAGGATCTTCGTCAAATTTTCTTGAGAAATCATGCTAACCGGAAATTGTACTCTGCATTCCTCGAGTAAGGCGATAGTGCAACCTTGCCTCCCTACTAGCTTTCTCTATCCTTTACTCATATTGTTTACTGATGTAGTTTTTGGTGTCAAACAGCGTTGTGTTGAGACCATTCTGTAGGGTCACCAGGAGAGTTGAGGAACTGTCTACTACCTTCTCATCATTGTTCAGAAAGTATTGTGAACCACTTGATGATTTAGGAATTTCACCCAATGAAGATATGAAGAGAAGGCTGTATAGCCATCTTAATCCGCTTATTGCTCCCTGTTTAAATGAGATATTCAGGGTCTCGAGTCACCCTCATGATGGTGACACCAGAGGCGAGAGAAGGCAGAAAGCCAGCTACAGTTCTGAAAACCGTGAAGAACTTGAAATATTGGACTTCCATATGTCTACTTCAGCAAAGTATCTTCTTATTGCGGCATTTCTCGCTTCAAGAAACCCAGCAACGCTAGACGCATCGATGTTTGACTCCACAGGGGGCATGGATAATCGTAAAAGAAAGCGGAAGTAAGTTGTCAAAAACAGTGTCATTATTTCTCTTTTGACATATAGCTTAACAGAAAAATGATTTGATTCACTGAGTTTAATAACAAGTCTAGTAAAAGCATGTAATGGTAATGGTGGTGTGTGTTCCCGTGATACATTTGAATTAAAAAATCTGATAATTTCTTCACAATGGTTCCTCCTCAGGGCCTCTGAGAAATCGATGGAAAAAAAGGAAATTGCAGAGCAGGATGCAGTCATGAAAGGGCCTGGAAGCTTTCCACTGGAAAGACTATTGGCGATATTCCAATGTATTGCCTCCGTGGGAGATTCTTCATTTGGCGAAGAGGAAGATGAAGAAGACGAAGACCCAACGGGTTACGACAAAGAAAATAACAACCTGATGTCTGATATTCTGCTGCAAGTGTCAAGTCTTTGTGATGCAAACTTTTTGATCAAAAGCGGAAGCTGCCCATTAGAAGGTTCTATTAGGTACCGCTCTATGGTCTCTGAAGATCTGGCTCTGAAGGTAACACTTTGTTTTCAATTGTTAGAGTCATATAGCAGGGGGTAATACAAAAACAATGCTGATGCACAAATTCTTTTGTGTTTTCCTCTAATATGGTTTACAGGCTGCGAGAAGCCTCAGCTTTCCACTATCCAAGTACTTGTACAGAAGATAATGATATGTGAAATCCATAAATTTTGGGAGGACGAAACTAATGGTACACTCTCTATTGAGCTCATGTATTGTAGAATTTAGCATGATTTTTAGATGTCCGGGAAACTTCATAGTATTGTGAAGCAATTTTCCAGATAACTATGTGGTCTGTAAATGTCTGAATGATGTTTCTTTTTTGGTGTAACCATTTTTACTATAGTTTCTACGGCAATTGAGTTCGGAATCCATCTTGGTTTGTTAAATTCTGATGTTATGAGACCAGCCTTGAATCTGGTTTAGTTAGGTTGTTTCATTTCTTATGAAACCTGAGATGAGATTAAACTTAAGAAAGTGAAACACTAAAAAGACTGAGTTTTTGTTCCCAACTTCTTGTCGACTTGAGTTGCTGTTCGGCTGTTCCTATTTAGTTTATGTTTGGAACTATATGATTTATGTATCGTGAAACCTGTCACATATGTATCTATCATCAATAGATAGTTTCTACACCTTATAAACTTTTGGTTTCAAAGACTAAAGATTTTTCAAAACAAAAAATAATATATGAATAAATATTAATATATGTACCGTTGGAGAGTATGCCACGTCAACATCCTTCCATCGTCTATAAATTCATCGTCGTTGTACTGCTAAACCCTACACCAAGTCCTGAAAAAAACACATCATTACACTTGAAATAGGTTTTTTCCTTTCTTGGTAATAAAAAAATCATTTTCGTTTCTTCTTCTCCACACTTCTAGATTTTTCTCAGCTAACGTACCAGAAAAAAGAAAGACAAGCCTAGAAACATTATAAAGACAGAGACACAAAGGAGTTCTGAGAATTGGAGTAAACAAAAATGTGTTTGGAAGTTGTGTATCATGAAGAGAAGACGGAGCTTGGTCGGCAACAAGCACCGGGGATGTGTCCATACTGCGGCGGAAAAGTATCGGCGGTGGATATAGAGACAAAGTGGTTGTTCTGTTTCTTACCACTCTGTTTCAAGGTCAAACGCAAGTACTCTTGTTCTTCCTGCGACCGTCGTCTCGTCTTGTATTATTGAACAAAACACATAACTAGAGAGATGCGAAAATGAGGAAAGAAACACAGAGGGGTCACTGAAATTTATCTATTTCTTTATTTGTTTGGTCCTCTCAATGTTGAGATTTTTGCTGATTTTCCCCTGCTATTTCCGATTTTGCTACAAACTCCCCATCGTGGTGGTGACATTGGTTAAGTTCATTGAGTTCTTTACTTTGTTTTGTTCATTGTAAATAATTTATTGCTTTTGTTTAATAAAAGATGGTTATTCTAACGCGAACATGTTTACTATTCTTTTTGTTCATTTAAATGAGTAATAACATCCTAGCCAATTCTCTCTTTGTATGTGTTGGAGATTAAAAAAAAAATCAAAGAAAGGTGGAACCTTAGATAATTAAGCACCATGACTTTATATAATGGGGTTAGCACAATTATAGATATATTTTTAATGATGGGTTGAGCACCATGGTTATTAAGAAGAAAACTTACTTTGATTTAAGTTATATATTATGCGGAGACGAATGAACGTATGAAATTCGAGAATTCTATGATTAAAATTAATTATACCGTCTTTTACGAAGTTATACATTATACAGGAAATATATTAGATAATTGTTGAAAAGTTGCTCATTTGAGTGATTGATAAGGGAGTTTCTGTATATGAATAAGGCCAAAGTTGTGCTGTACGTCTTAGCTGGACTGACATGAAATGGGCAAAAATATTTAGTGGTCCACATAGTTACAATTTTTGTATCGCTCACGTTCACTTATTTTAGAGTATATATTTGTGTGTCTACAAAAGGTATAGAAATGAATCTTCTTACTAATTAGCGGCTCCGTTGCATATTTGAGTATCTTTTACTTTGATTCCATTTAGTTTAATTTCTTCAGAGCCATAAAAAGAAGTCCTCGTTTTGAGATTATTTATAATTTCTAAAGTTCGAATGCAAGATATAATGCATTTGATTTAGGTTTGTTATATCCAAATAAATTTGCAGATTTAAACTAAGCATTTTCAATTTCTAACATACTCCTTGTAGTGGTAGAGTTAATTCTATTAAAGTCGAGTTAAACATAACAAAATATCATTTTGTGTATTCGACAATTAACTTGTTGATTGTATCACAAAACCAGATCGATTAGAATCTTGATAACCATAACTTTTTTTTTGTATTTCTCTTATATAGAATCAGTTCTATGCTAAAACTAGGTTGGATCATTCTACACCGCACAGCATCTCTTTGTGAACAATTGTCCAAAGTTGCTGATTTAGATAGCATACTTTTTTGTCGTGAGCTAGGAGTTTTAACCCATAACGTTTACTTTTTTTGTCATTTTCTTGTAACAAGTTAAAAGCTCTCGTGTATATATTTTAGAGAATTTTGGTATTAAACTTGTAGTAAAAACCAGCTTATGGTGGTGATTCACTGTGTACGTTTGAAATGATAAGAATAAGTTCTTAGAATTTTACTTTGAGTTTGATATGAAATTTTCTGATTGTTAAACCGAGAAAGACTAGTAAGCATATAGTATATGAGTATTATTGGACACCAGATACAAACAATATACAAAAATACGTAAATGATATTGATGGCAAGAACGAAAGTCTAATACAAATTTAAGACTGCCATGAATAGTAACAGCATGTAAGGATGGTTTCGATATTTTGGGACAATAGAGTAGCTACATTCTATAGAAATAATTGATCAATAGTTCAATGTCAGTTATATATATATAGAGGTTGATGTCAGCTGTAATTAATTTGTTTGAAATGATTCTACGTAAACATGTATTAAGTACTAGATGTTTGTGATTGACAAAAAAAAAAGTACTAGATGTTTGTTACTTTAATACTATGTTAAGAAAATATCGATATCAGTATTTCAGTGGTTAGTAACATGTACAAAAAAAAAAAGAAAAAAAAGAAGAAGATGTTAATGCAAATACTTTGGATAGGCAATGCTGCTCTATACAAATATTAACTATATATATAACCAAAATAATTATAAAATAAAAATTAGTTGAACTATTAAATTTGTAAAATGAATCCATCCAAGTCTATCTCAAATATTATACCATTTTTTGTTCTAGTTGCTCTAGTTGATACCATTTTGAATTTATCTTCATATTGTTTCAACTCTATTTATTTTTTAAATCAATTTGTGGATTACTACAAATCTACAATAGTCAATACCTAATTCTATATAAATGTATAGTATATTACACTCTTTAATACTTTGATACATATCCAGAACGACCATACATTTCAACGTCTTAATTAAATGCTCATATAGAAACTTTCAGTATTTGATGATTTAGGTAAGATCTATTACATATATCTTATAATAATAACCAAAAAAACATATTGGGATAAGTCGTACAAATTGATCAAACTCTAAAAATTAAAAAATAATTACTGGAATCGCATGTACGTGATAAAAGGGACAAAAGGCAAGAACAGGTGGCCAGGTGTTAGACTGTCACTTATCATCTTTTTCTTTTTTTCTGGTAGATGAGCCCAAAAACTCTCCCTCAATCTTTCCCGATCTGTTCCTTCCAGATTCGAGACGTACTATTCCAGATCTTAGCATATTTCGAATTAAATACAATATCATAACAATAATAGAATATCCCCCACACGGAGGTTTTTCAGTATTCAATTTCATACCTAGGTAGATAATTCAGTATTTTTCTTACTTAACAAAGATTCATTTCACCACTTGAAAAGTACATAGTTCCACATTCGGTTTCTCGGTCTTAATTTAAGACTGTTTAACCATATCAATATACAAATTAGTTATCGAAAAGGTAAAGATCTCGAATCCATATGCTTAATGAGCTATTTTATCCAGTGCGCACTTAAGATTCACGAGGCCTAAAATGAAGAGAGTAAGGGTTAAATGATAAAAGATGTTTTGTTGATAGGGTGATATGCATGCTATGTAACGATTTGTTGGAGGCCTTCAACAGCCTCCTTTTAAGTCAGAATGGAACACAACATCTTAATAACCCAAGTTCTGACTTCTGAGCACATCTAACTGATTAGTTCTACCATCGAAATGATTTACGACATGGTAGATAATTCAATTTCTATCCGATGATAGAATTGCAAGAAAGTTATACAAAAAAAAAAGAAAGTATTCTCATGGGATGGAACATTATCAACCGGGATACGTTAGGCTAATAAACAATTTTGATTTCCAGGTTTAGTTTAATTTTGTGAGAAGACATATTTTGATTAAATGTTGGAAGTTTGTTTGACCCATATCATCAAGATATTTGATTGATTGTGTTGGGAGTAGATAAGATTTGATATTCAAACCTCAAATTATTGTCGCCTGGACTCTCATGTCTTTTCTGTGCCCGAAAAGCCGAACTTACACATTTTTTTTCTCTCTCTCTTTCTTCTCAACGTGGCTGTAAATATATTTCAATTATGAAAGTGTTTTACTTTTATTTCAGGTACAATTAGCACTCACAAATCACAACTACCTTTCGCAAATCACAATCACCAATCACCAATCACGATCATTTCAGGTCTTTCGAGCGACTCAGACGGGAATTCGTAATTTTACGGCCCATATGATTATTATAACGAATAACGATTGAAGTTGTACTAATTGGTGCTAGTTTAACGTAACTACGTAGTGCTTCTATTATCAAAACAAAAATAAAAAATAAATATGTTTACTTTGTAATTTTTGCTATATTGCATAGTGATCAAATTATAAAAATTTGTAAAAATCTTTTGAAGAGGATGATAAAATTGTTTATTTATTAGCAATAATACGATATAATAGCGTTATGTTGTCAATAAATGATGAAATGACATACATATACACACACATGACACATAAAATGGTGATACAATAGAATCACTAAACGTTGACAAAAAAAAAACAAAGAATCACTAAACATTAATTAACAATTTGCCGAGAGCTCTTCAGCCCGGTGGTTACCACCACCTTTGGTCTACTTCTCGGGCATGTTTGTGGGGTTAATTAACATATAAAGTCTTTAGGTCCAGCCAATAATCTAAAAAATAGACATTTCACATCATTTATGATAAGAAACTGAAGAATCACAAAATTATTATATTTTATGTTATTACGTGGATTACCTATTAACGTTAGTTTTCTCGGATCAACTTTTTTTTTTTTTTTTTTCCTTGTGTTCGAGTGCGAATTGAACGTAAATCAAACCTAACTAAACCAATTTGAACCAAATGAAACTAGGTTTTATCACTTTATGTAAGTTTTCTATCATACCAAAGTAAACTAGATTAAACCAAATTAAGTTTGAGTATGGTAATTTGTTTGGGGAATTTTTTTTTTTTTTTTTTAAACAAAAAGATGGAGTTTCAAAAAACAAACAAACAAACAAACGGATGGAATATTCAACAACGATACGTAACGAGATTATTGGGCCTATGGCCCAGTTTGATCACAATACATTCACGTATACATCTCATACTCATGATTTTTTTCAAATGTTGTCTACTCATAGTCAAATAATACAAGGAAATGAGGACAACATCTCAATAGGTATACCGGATTACGCAAGGGAGTATAATTTTATCTTGATATCCGTATTAAATATTATATTCTTACTATGATGCAGTTATAGAATCTTGATATCGAAATAACACAGGTATTAGAATAATGTTTAATTTGAAATTGGTTACGATCTTGTTAATATAACTTAGTTTCCTTGTCTATTAGGTACTATACCGATTATGTATTGTTACTTGTTAATACGTATAGACATACTAATTGCATACGTGAAAAGAGATGTTATATGGTTAAAAAGCGTCCATTTATAATCGGTCCAATCTTTGATGATTCATGTACACGTGGCTTTCATTTGTTAGGCTCTGAATAAAACGAACTTCGCAAAGGAGCCGATCTTAAAAAGCCCACAAGTAGTTTAGGTTATGAACTGTTGACATTTATTTTGTACTAGTTCTGCTTTGTTGAAAATGACATGGTTAGGCTTTGTTAGACGACATTGTTTGGGCCGAGGACTATTTTTATTTTTGGCAATTAGTAATGGTTTTGAACTGTAGCATAATATCATTGATCCCATATATATATGTGATGAGAGGTCTCAATATTTTTCCGCAGTAAAGAATATCATAATTTGGTGTACTAACTTAGGAAAATGACTATATAGTCTCATTTAGGGATCACTCAAACCGTAAGAATTTAATCGATTAGTCTTAAAAATATTAGTAATTTACGACGACGAAAAAAAAAAAGAGTAGTTTTTACGAGTCTTATATAATTCAAAATTCTGTTCACGAGCAAGTGTAATGTGCTTTCCGAGAAATTTCCTCCACATGTCTACATGGTACGAAATGCCAGTTGATTCCAGTTCTACCATTATTGATATGAATACAGAGCAAACATTATTTGATTAGTTTCCTCTATTTTATAATTTAATACAAGAAAATAATACATCGTTTAAAAAGGAAACTAAACAACAACAAAAAAAGAATTTTGATATTGACATTTCTAAAAAGCAAGAAAATATAAAAATAAGTTTTTGTTTTTTGAGCTGCAATTCCACTTGATCGCTCTAATACTGTTCATAGAATTAGTTATATATATATATATATTGATATTGATATTGAAAAATTAAGTAATCAATAAAAAAGTTTGTATATTAAAATTGAAATATCACATGGATTGAATCCAGAAGATGTTGACAATATTAGAAATTATTAAATTCGAATTCTAATTATTTGCGGTTTAAAAGTAGTAATATGTTATGAACTAATTCAGATTTTCGGTGATTTTATGAGAAAATTTAGAAAAAATAATCCTTATAGTTTTTTTTTTTTAAGGAAATAATCCTTTTATAGAGACGTATCGATATTTCAGAATATAAGGAACATGGAATGGACCGATAGAGATTTTATGAATTGATGAGTTGTCCACCGTTCGTTACGTGCATGCATTCAGCCTCGGTGCCAACATTCCGGTGATTGCGAAAATTTTATCATGATTATATTCAGAATATTATTGATTACTATATTATAAATGTCATGTTTCCATTGATTATGCAAGATTTTAAGCTCATAAGACTATTATGTTTTCTTGATTAAAATTGAGATTTGTTGATGTCAATGAGTTAATTCTAATGAGAAATTTGCAAAAATAATTTTTAAAAAAACATAATTAGATAACAAACCATTTTAAAAAACGCCTATGATATTGTATATATCTTCAGTATTTTAGACTTTTTTTTTCTCTTCTGTTAACTTCACATTTGCATTTTTTTTTTCTTCTTATGCGTAACCTTTTCATTTTCTACAGTTTTTCTTCTTCTTGGTCGAATCCCAATCCTAACCCCGATTCTACATATGCCTCAGATTCTGATTTTATTTTTTCCCTCTCCACTCCGTCGCTATCATTTCTTAAATCTGATTCATTTCTATATTTTTCAAAAACCCTATTCCTAATTATGTCCAATTCACCACGAAAATTCAGTTTATTTCTTACCATCGTTTTAATTACCCGATTAACAAATTTAAACCATAAAACCTATCGGTGAATTCTTAGTAGCTATAGCCTATAGAGTTAAGGATTCAGGTGAGACTGAGACAACGAAGTCGACGCCGACGTTAAACTCCATGGACGACACGGCGATGATTTCTGAGTAACAAATTTAAACTCCTATCGGTGAAATCTTAGTTGCTATAGTCTATAGGGTTAAGGATTCAACGTTAGACTACAGGGACGACACGGCCGTGATTTCTGGTGAAAAAAAATAATTAAAATTATTTATTTTCATTGGTTTTGAATTTCTATGGTTCGACTATAATTTATTTTGAAAGATTTTTAGTATTTGACTATCCAATTTATTAGTTAAAACCCCATTTTTTTAAGATTTAAATTTTATGTTGTAAGAAGAGTTTCCAATTCAGAAAAAGCATTGGAATATACGACATCGTTATTTACTAAATTCCGTTCACCGGAAACTCCAAAGCGACAACAACAACAGTAGAAACATCATATCTGTGACTCAACTGTTGCTATTATATTCAATTTCTTTGTTGCAAAAGCAAGACGATGTGTTTCAATGCTACTTTAGTTTTTTTTTTAACATGGAATAGTATTGTATGTAAATGGATTGGCAAAACGAGGAGAGATCTCAGCCGTTGATTTCTTTCTCATCGTAAACACCGAAAATGTTTGTTCTCTTATCTTTAGTGTTACTTTCTCAATTTGTCAATTATGATGCTATAGTCTTAATTTATTTAACAAATATGGTTGTTTATTCCGGCAAATCATCCATTCTTAACAACCAAATCAATCATTCTTTTTTATTGTACCCAATTAAGCACTACAAAACTGGTCCTACAACATTGTAAAATAAAATACAAAAAAAAAAAAAAAATTCAACATGTTGGTTTTGTTTCTCAACTTCGAAAAATGTTTTGGCCGCAAAAATACTTATCTCTCTTTTTAGCTATTTTTCTCGATATTTTTGAAACATAAAATCATAAAAGAAAAGATGACGGCGTTCAGAATCACCGTCCTCGCCGTTTTATTGAAAATGTAAGCATGCATGGCGTCTAATCGCACCGACGTTGCCGACGGAACTTGATTTGACTCATTCCGCCTGGTCCCTTTCGTAAAAATTTAATAGTAATTATTAATTAATTTGCAGAATTTTTTGACCTTTTAACACTAATTTATTTCTATGAGGAATATGTTCTCTCATGGATAATATATTATATTCCTTGCTGATGTAAGGTGAATCTAGAAGTATAATATGAACGAATGTAGTCATCGTATAATGTATATGAAAATTATTACGCTTTGTTGTTCAAGTACAGACTAAAAAACAAAATTATGTTTTGTTAGTCATAGTTAAAACATTTCCAACAATGACTTCAAATATTTAAATACAAAGTCTTTTGCTCTCCAACAACAATTTCAAAACTTCATAATTTGAAGTTCTTATTTGTTAGTCTCTCATATTTTCATATATCACAAATAATATTATAATTGTTTTTCTTCCATATTAACTTCTATACTACTCTATTAACTCTTACATAAATAAATAACTTTTTGTGTATGTAATAATCATAACGTGCATGTAAAATCATAACATATATGTAATCACTACAAGAAAACAGAACGTATTCTGACGGATATATCCGTGGGTAACCCGTCGGAAACGAGGATTTCCGACGGTTTTTCCACGCACGCGAAGTCGTCGGAAATCAATTTTCGTCGGAAAGTATTCCGATCAATTCGTTTTCAATATACAATTTGTTAATTATTACAAAAACGAATTGGTCGAATTATCTGTTTTCTGTATAGTTATTCGATATTTATAACTATACAGAAAATGAATCCTTAACAAATTGGAAACGTCAAAATATATTGTAATAACGGATATGTGTTTCTTATAAGTTTTGTTTGTTAGTTATGAAGAGTAAATGATAGTATGTAATTTGTAGTCAATGTACTCTAATAAATTCTCAAAATAATATTTCTTATGTTGTAAATAAGATTTACAAGAAAAATGAAATAATTTTATAGCAACATTATATTTTCCTTAATTTTTATTTTTATTTGGTTTTAATTATATTTTTAGTTGATATATGTTATTTTTTCCCTAATATATTTTTAGAATTTTAAGTTGCAATTTTTAATTTAATTTCTATTTTCATTTTATATCAAATATTATATCCGACGGAATACCTACGAAAATCGTGTCCGTCAGAAATCCGTCATAACCGTCATCGAAAACGTGTCGAACAACCGTCGGTAATCCATCGTAATAATGTATGTTTTTCCGACGGCCTAAAATGGTCGGTAAATCGTCGGTTTATGGTTTAGCCGTCGGAAATCTGTCAGAATTTTCCGACGGCGTTCCGACAACGCAATTGAGGTAGCTTTTTATCGAAAATCCGTCGGAAATGTCCGACAGAAACTTGACCGTCGAAAATCGTAATGTTTTCTTGTAGTGAATTAAACAATTTTTCAATGTTTTATTTTTGATTTGTAAACATTAGAGATATTGCCTAATATAATGATAGCATGCATTATAATGCATAACATTATAACTGAGAATGAACGTGATATAAACGCACCGATTAGAGATGCAAGGTATGCACCAGAGACAACAGTTGATATGACGATAAATGAAAGTACCTGATTTCAACAACTTTAACTCGTAATCTACAGTTAAAAAATAAAAAGAAATACCTTTTTCTACATCAAAATGTATTGATTGATCATATATGCGAGCATTATGGAAATACCTTTGTCGAATAATTTTTATATTTTACTTATAACTTATGTCATTTAATTTATTTATATTATAATTTAATATTTTATTAATTAATATTGGTTCTAACATTTTTAAAGATATGATTGTAAATTTATTGAACTTTTTATGATTTTAGTTAATTATGATTAGTATGAGGACTATTATATAAAATATAAAATATTTGAAGTTTAGTTTGAAGTTTTCCTGTTGGAGAGAAACACAGAAAATTTTAAATTTGAAGTTAATCAAACATCAAATTTGAAATCATTGTTGGAGATGCACTTAGATATCAAATTTCATTTGGTCAAAAATCTAGCAATGGTAAATTTCAAAAATTAATTTCGATTTTCAAAATAGATAATATAATCCACGAAAAAACATTTCAAACTTAAACATGTTGGAACTTACACAGAGAGATTAAACCTTACAAATTACAACTGTCATATATATCATGGATAACTTAGTTGAAGAATTTTTGTTTTCTATTACTTTAACCAAATTTAAAATCATAATGATATTTAGTCATTAGCTATAAGGATACATAACTGTCTCCATTAATATACATTATCTTATAAACATCCCGTGAATCTTAATGGTGTAGGCTGAATTCAAAACATTAGTACGTCACAAAGTAATGACGGTCTTTACTTGTTCAAGCTTTTCCACCATCGTGTTTTCAACCTGAAAACGTTGTTTAATTCTAACAACTTATTTAAACTGCATTTTAATCTATAAATTGTCAGTTAAGTACATATAAATCTGAATTTGGTGTCAAAACACCTCAGAATATTCAACAATTAACTTTTTTTTTTAGGTCAGCCAACAATTAACATTTATCAACTGAAATCGAAATATTAGTTCTTTCATCTGCTGTTTTCGAAATATTAGTTTATATAGAAATGAAATTTTTGTATCTCCATGATTTATATGAATAAATAATGTTGGACAGAAAAGATAGAAATTTACTAACTACTATCATAGTAAGCCAAAACGTGCTGACTCATTTACACTTGTTTTCCTCTTTAAGTTCTCATACAAAAGTTAATACATAATGAAAAAAAAGAGAGAGTTATAAACCAATAACTAGATGATGGTCCACAAACTAAAAAAATTAAAATAAAGTATAAGCTTTCTATAACTTGTAGTGCCTTTCGTGGATACCAAATTAAAAAAGAAAAACTGATTTAGTGCATAAATATTAATAAAACACCGCAGAATAATACTGTATAAAATAGTTGTATAACGATATGACAGCATTAATACAGTTCCAAGTGACGTTATAATCTATGCAATCATATATGCGTAGATGATTCCAACAGTTTCGTTTCGTTGATAGGATAGGACCTCAACACTTTAGCTAGAGTACTTTTTCTTTTTCAAAGTTATTGTACTTCTTTGAGCATTTAGTTACACTGAATAATTGACAACTTGACCAACTCATTTACAATTGGGGTTGTTTGAATTTGGTGTAAAACTCCCCATACTAATTAAAACTGAACATATCTTCTTTACCATTTTATTTTCCTTTTTGGTCGTAATTTATTTTCACAATTGAGAATAGTTTTCGCGTGAATAAATTTAATGACTCACAAGAACTCAAGCAGCACAGCAATCGGAACAGAATTTTTGTTTCATCAATGCAAAATGCTATTTCTCATGCTTATCTATTCACAAAGTTGTTATTTAGTAGACCAACTTTGTCTCAGTTAAAGGCAGTAGACCAAATGTACAAGTCTATTCAAATATAATCAATGACTTAGAAATAGCGTGTTTTTTAATACATTGACTGTGTAAAAGGTAAGATTCTTTTGGTATTTTAGTAATACATTCTAAAAAATTGACTAGGAATTTTTTTTTCTTTCATTAATTTTCTGAAAGTATTGTTTGAATACTTTATTTAGTTACTTATTTAAAAGGGTGTATTGCGCAAATATACACTTTTTGATGGTTGTCTATATAAACATATTTTTGCAGTGTTTTTCTATTGTTCATTATCATAACCCTAAAAATGCATCTTATTTCAAATCTAAAACGCTTGTGAACATTTTTCATGGATATAATTTTACGACATGTACATGAATATGTTCTTGTAAACCTAAACGTGGACATGTCATAAAAAACAGATATTTTTGGAAACTATTGTTGACATATAACGGTATTATGAACAAAGATTGTGTAGATTATTAAAAATATATCAATTATTGTGAGAGTAGATATATTTACACTTTTTATTAAAAAAATTATCAAAAAACATATGGTTACTTATCCATGATACACTAGTAAAAACATTTCATATAGCCACAAACTAGCCATGGAATAGCCACGAAAAACCCACAAAAAACCACAAAAAACCATTGAATAGCCACAAAAAAATCAAAATAGGCACAAAAAAAAGTTACGAAGCTATAACCACGAAAAAATAGCCACATAAATTTTTTGTGGCTTATCCGTAGCTATAGCTTCGTGGCTTTTAAATTTTTGTGACTATTTTAATTTTTTCGTGGTTTCTTCATGATTTTTCGTGGATTTTTGTGTCTAATTCATGGCTATATGAAATTTTTTTATTAGTGATAATTCATAATTTATGATTTTCCAAAACAGGAAAACAATAGTATCTTTGTGTTTACCTCTAAAGTGAACCAAAATTTGAGTGCAAGCAAGCTTTGCTTTCAAAAAGTCTACCTCTAAATTTGGCTAAAAGCTACCGTCAATATAGAGATGGCTCCGAGATTTACTAGCAATAACAAAAGATATAAAAAAAAAACCAAGTCAATGTTGTGTTCCATAAAAGTAGCCAACCCTTAGCAACCGTCCTGTTTTGTACCACCAACCAAAAGAGACACATACACTATCGAATCATACCAAAATGTCAGTAGAAAGAGTAGCTAGGCCTGGGCAAAATATCTGAACCGAATGGACCGAACTGGAATCGAACCGAAAAAGCGGAACCGGAACCGAACCGAAAAAGCGGAACCGGAACCGAACCGAAAATGACAAAAGAACCGAATGGATCTCAAATTTGAGAACCGAAAGAACCGGAACCGAACCGAGAACCGAATGGGTATCCGAAATACCCGAAAGATAATATCCAAAATATTAATTATATTTAGACTTGATATAACACAATTATCCAAAATTATAATTATAAACCCGAAAATATCGTTATTTTTAGATCGAAATAACCAAAATACTCAAAATAATTTATATATATGCAAGTTTCTAGTCATATTTTTCAAAATTTAATTAAATATTATTCAAATTTAATCATTTTTTAGTTTTTTTTAATAATTCGGGTACCCGGAACCGAACCGGAACCGAACCGGAACCGAACTGGAACCGAACCGAACCGAACCAAAATTTTAAAATGCCCGAATGGATCCTAAAGCTTAGAACCGAATGGAACCGGAACCGAATGGAACTGGAACCGGAACCGAATAGAACTGGAACCGAATGGATCTTACCCGGAACCGAACCGAATACCCGAATGTCCAGGACTAAGAGTAGCATTGAACTTAAAGAAACTCTTGCCTCAAATTAAGCTTCCCAAAGAATGCAATATGAGAAGGAAGCAAAGGGAGTCTTCATTCACAACCCACATATAGTTATTCTCAATGTCACTTACAAGTTTAATAGTGGTGAGAAATGTCGCTAGCTATATGTATTGTTCCGAGCAAGATGGTTTAGGTGTTACTATTAGAGTAGTATCGTATAATTTTGAGTTGAATGGTATTTTTTCTTGTTACCGAGGATCAAGTGGACTAAGATTATGAAACATTACCGTTTGAAAACCTTTTATCTTACCGAATATTTGGAATTCTGTCCATTATAAATTTTGGACTTGAATCATACGATAAACTTCATATTTCAGGAACTTTCGAAAATAAAAACTAATTAATTACTTATTTTAAACATTTAGTTAATTGATTATAGTTTCTAACGAAAATTTATTTCCTAAATTTGAATTAGTGAATTTTAAAACAACAAATGAAAACTTTTTTTTTTGTTTTAAGTACTAAACATTGAAGTAGGATTATAGATTTATATCACATAAATACGAAATAAAGGAATATGACCTTTTTTTTTTCTCTCTAAAAGTTTTTAAATTTTAATTAGTTTCACGAGGATGCCCCCGACTGA
This sequence comes from Boechera stricta, assembly GCA_018361395.1. Taxonomy (NCBI): domain Eukaryota; kingdom Viridiplantae; phylum Streptophyta; class Magnoliopsida; order Brassicales; family Brassicaceae; genus Boechera; species Boechera stricta. Next base: position 21,924,196 of record CM031544.1, on the reverse strand, counting down.
CGAGTGAAAGCTACTACTGAGGAAGTTTCCTAAAGCTCTCCTCTCTCTCTCTCTATCTCTTGTTCGTCCTCTTTTTTTTTTCTCGAGAAAGTGACGGAAAATAATTCAGCAGAGAGTATCAAAGAGCTGAGAAATCTTCTGAACTTTCGTTCCGCCGATAATCGAGGTAGACTTTTTTATATAATTTTTTTTTGGATTCAACAGTAACCATAGAGAAAAAAGTTGTTGTTTCTTCTGTATATACTATTTGTTTTCTGGAATCGTCAAGGATTTATGTTTTTTTTTTTCTCTTTCTTTTTACCTTTTTCCCTTCTGCTACTTTGTGTTTGTTTATTCGAATCTCTCCTGCTTCGGCACGATTTACGATGTTACCCTACACGATTGTTGTTGGACCACGCCAAAACTATTGTTTTACTCAGCTAGATTTTTCTCTTCTCTTTGAATTTTGAATTACCGGGATTTTTTTTGAACGATTTCAGTGATTCTGCTTCTGGAATCGGAAAACGAAGTTTGTTTGGTTTTGGTGGGATCGAGTAGTGGTTGTTGCTGCGTTGGAATAGTGAAATGTGAGAGTTGTTAAGTTGTAATCTCGAATCGTCTTTGGATTGATTTGGTTGTGGATTTTGAATTGGATTGAGATTGATTTTAGAGATCTTTTTGGTGTTTATGTTGAAGGAGATAATGCGGAAGGCACTTTAGTGTTACTAATTTGGGTGTGTTTTTTGCTCTATTGCGTTGTTAGCTTGAAGAGGAGCGTGTTGTTTAATTAACAGTGCCTCTGTGGTTGCTATCTCTCCTGCGACAGCCATGACTGGACAAATAAGTAACTCTCCACGAGGGGAAGACAAGGACGTGGAGGCTGGAACCAGCAGCTTTAATGACTATGAAGATAGTCCATTTGACATTACCAGCACTAAGAATGCTCCAGTGGAGCGACTACGCCGATGGAGGGTAAGTGCTCTACTTCCATTTTTGATTTGTTAAGTGCATTTGAATTTCCTTTCACTCTTCTCACCCCTTTTGTGATTTGGATGAAAGTGATGTCTTTTAGAACTTGGATTATTAATCCGCTTTTAGTTTCCTGTAATTGGATATTGTTTTTCAGTTTTCCTCAGCCAGATAGTTCAGGTTAGGCTTTCTTTGTTTTGTTGTCTTAACAAATGGAAAACAATTATGGGTTTTGTAGCAAGCTGCGCTTGTACTTAATGCTTCTCGTCGATTTCGATATACTCTGGACTTGAAAAGGGAAGAAGACAAGAAACGGATGCTGAGGAAGATGAGGGCGCATGCCCAAGCAATAAGAGTACATAAGCTTTGCTAGTAAATTTTCTTAATTAAATGTTTAGGTGGTGTCTAATTAATGCTGTTTGTTTCCTTAGGCTGCACATCTTTTTAAAGCAGCTGCAAGCCGAGTGAATGGTAATTTCTTTCAGTTTCTTATTCTTTCCTTTAATTTTATTTTCCCCATCCCATTTTGTGAAGCATGTATTTGTTCTCTTGCAGTGTTGTATGGGGTCGAGTGATTGCCATTTTAATACCTTATGTTTAGTTGTGCAGTCACAAGTTCTGTCGAGGGAATGTCGGGATGATCTTTGTTTTGCTGACTCATGTTTTTCAAAATGTGATTGATCTTCATTGCAATTGGTTGAGTCGATTATCTTCTATATGTAGCATAAAAAGTATAATCATTGTAGATTTGCGACCTTGATGTTTTCTTGGACATCATTGTATAACCAATTGATGGTTCCAAGTTTTCTGATTCATTTACATCAGTTGATTGGGTTATTACTTTTTCTGTAAGGAAAATTTCTTCAGAATATTTCTGATTGATATGCTGTAGTTGACTGAGGTTTATCTCTTTTTAGGAATTACAAGTCCACCTCCGACTCCTGGTGGTGGTGATTTTGGTATTGGACAGGAGCAGATTGTATCGATATCAAGGGATCAAAATATAGGATCTCTTCAAGAACTTGGAGGGGCATGTCTTTCCTTTAGCTGATCGTTTACTTTTCTCTGCAGGAGAATATTTCTCAGCTACAAAACTTATTCATGTATGTTTATAATCTGTTTTCTTCCATTAGGTCAAAGGGTTATCTGACTTGTTGAAAACCAACTTGGAGAAGGGTATAAATGGGGATGATGATGACATATTGAAAAGGAAATCTGCTTTTGGATCAAACACATACCCCCAGAAGAAAGGGAGGAGTTTCTGGGTATTAATACTTTTAAATCTTTGCTTTTTAGCAGATTCCATAACTGTGAGATTTTTCCGCTTCAGTCTGTGAAGCTATCCAGTTAATTAATATCTTGATTCCTTCCTTTTTTTTCCTCATGTCCGATAGAGGTTTGTATGGGAAGCTTCTCAAGATCTTACTTTGATCATACTGATTGTAGCAGCAGCTGCTTCTTTGGCTTTGGGAATAAAGACCGAGGTATTCAGTTTAGGAACTGATACATTATATTTGGCTCAGCGCATAGCTTGGAAATTTTAAGTCCTTTTCTATGTGACATAGCTTTAGAACAATTGACTAAAAATTATAAAAACAAGACGATCCAGGATTACTGTACCTCAGTATTTGAACGAGTTATGCCTTTCTCGTGTCGTTTCTGTCTTCCATATCGTTGAAGCTCGATAGCACATCTATTGACTATCTTTTACTTTGTCTTTGTACTCATTCTAAGCTTTCTTGCTCTAAGAGGGTAGAAAGTTGTTTTATCTCAATTATCCAAAGTTTCGCAGTTTTCTTTATTCTTCCTGAGCTTTTGGTACCTCTTTGGCTGCCTTCTTAGGGTATCAAAAAGGGATGGTACGATGGTATCAGCATTGCTTTTGCCGTTCTTCTTGTCATTGTGGTGACAGGTATTGATATTCCTTGCTGAATTTGATTTCACTCATACATTTGACTGCTGCGTGTATTCTGCTACTAATTTGTATACCTTTTCCCTTGGCAGCTACCAGTGATTACCGGCAATCTCTTCAATTCCAGAACTTAAATGAAGAGAAAAGAAATATACATATAGAGGTGAGAGCTTGGATGATCATACAGCTCATAGATGATACCATTTTTGTTGGTTTAATTTTTAAAAGTGCATCGTGCATATGCCCAGGTTACCCGCGGTGGGAGAAGAGTTGAGATTTCAATTTATGACATTGTGGTAGGCGATGTCATACCCCTCAATATTGGTGATCAGGCAAGTCGCTTGAATTTGTCAATGCAGTATTTTTTTTAGCTCTTTTCCGAATTTCATTATAGATATAATTTATGTTTGATCTGCAAATAATTTCTGTAGGTACCTGCTGATGGAGTTTTAGTTGCTGGCCATTCCCTTGCAGTTGATGAGTCCAGCATGACTGGAGAGAGCAAAATTGTATGCTTTACGCTCATCCTTAGCATTTGCAACAAATACCATCTTTGCATTTCATGCGTCTGAGAAAGCTGTTTCTCGCAGGTTCAAAAAAACTCCGCTAAGAATCCATTTCTAATGTCCGGCTGTAAAGTTGCAGATGGCAGTGGGACAATGTTGGTAAGACTTGACGAACACTAACTTTTAATATCTGTGACATAGTGGCTCAAACAAACTAGTAACTGTAGTCTTTCTGGAGAAAAATTGTAAGATGATTAATTGGTGAACAAAGATATCCGTGGTTGGTGAATTGTTGCAGCAAAACCATGTTTTTATTTATGGCGTCAAAATATCTGATTAGTCTAGTTTCTTCCCAAATATATTATTTGAGTCTAAAATTTATTTTTGAAACTCAGGTTACTGGGGTAGGGGTTAACACTGAATGGGGCTTACTAATGGCTAGCGTCTCAGAAGACAATGGTGGAGAAACACCATTGCAGGTGAGTATCAACTTTTCTTTGTTCATGTTTTTTTTGGTATTTGTTGCTCAGTATTTATCCGTACTTTGGTTTCTTCAGGTGCGCTTGAATGGTGCTGCAACATTTATCGGGATTGTGGGGCTCACAGTTGCTGGCGTTGTATTATTTGTCCTAGTCGTCCGGTGCGTTTAAATTTCTTTCTGACAACTAAGTACTGTGTGGAGACTGGAGCGAATGTCAGTGGTTATTGAACAAATCTTTGTTCTCTGCAGCTACTTTACCGGTCACACGAAGAATGAACAGGGAGCCCCACAGTTTATTGGAGGGAAGACAAAATTTGCGCACGTGCTAGATGATCTTGTTGAAATCTTCACTATTGCAGTAAGTGTTTCTTTAGAAGAAATTAGCATGGCTAATACGCTCGTCAGCTTCTTATTCACATCTCTGGCCGTTCTGCTCAACTTGTCGAGTATTGTAGGTTACAATAGTTGTAGTGGCAGTGCCTGAAGGGCTTCCTTTGGCTGTTACCTTGACGTAAGTCTACTGTCTGTTCTATATACATATTTTAATGATAGTAATTATTTTAATGAGAGTTGGAAACGATTTAGTTATAACATGGTCAAACTTTAAAGATATGGATGGATCTGCTATAAAATTGAATTGTCTTTTCGTCACTGATCTGTTCTACTTCTTACTGGCAGTCTTGCATATTCCATGAGAAAAATGATGGCAGATAAAGCTTTGGTATGTATATTTTAATTCTTGGGACAAAATAAGTTTGCTTGAAAATGAAAGAAAATTCTTATATGTGAATGTTGTTTGCAACTTAAAAACGAATTTTAATTTCAGGTGCGCAGGCTTTCTGCTTGTGAGACCATGGGGTCTGCGACAACAATTTGCAGTGATAAGACTGGAACTTTGACCTTAAACGAGGTGAATCTTAATGCTATTCCTTCTTTTTGTATTTGCTATTGCTAACACACTAACACTTAGCACTGGCTTTCCTAGTTGAGAGCTTTTGCTATTTTGAATTTTGTGCCCAACAAGCGAGTCCATAATACTTTCTCTTTTCTCAGATGACTGTTGTTGAGTGTTATTCTGGGTTCCAAAAGATGGATCCTCCGGACAGCAGCTCAACATTGCCATCTGCTTTTACATCCATACTTGTTGAGGGAATTGCTCATAATACAACCGGCAGTGTGTTCCGATCTGAAGTAGGATTAAAATTCTTTGGAGCTTTACTGATTTCCCATTTGGTTTCTGCTTCAGCTGATTTAATGTAATAATGTGTATGTGTTTGCTGATGACAGAGTGGTGAGATTCAGGTTTCTGGATCTCCGACAGAAAGAGCAATTCTTAATTGGGCGATAAAGGTTTAAATTTCAGCTGCATTTTCTGGTTCCAGTATTATAGCCGTGAGGAGAACTAATCTTTTTATTTTTTATAAGCTGTGCAGTTGGGCATGGATTTCGATGCTCTTAAGTCTGGGTCTTCTGCTGTACAATTTTTTCCATTCAATTCAGAGAAGAAACGAGGAGGCGTAGCAGTGAAATCAGTAATGTTCTCGTTTTCTCAACATTGTTTTTGTAGATCTTTTACTTTGTTTTTGGTTTCTCACTTATGGTTGTTTGACTTGTTTCCACTTGTCAGTCAGCATTCTAACAAACTTCTGATTCATTTTCAGTCAGATTCGAGTGTCCATGTTCACTGGAAAGGTGCTGCCGAAATTGTTTTGGGTTCCTGCACACACTATATGGATGAGAATGAGAGTTTTGTAGATATGAGTGAAGATAAGGTCGGTAACTATGTTTCTCTTTCATGATATAATTTGTCTTAAGTTTAACTTATCATTATGTCTTGAATCAAGACCGTTTTCTTACTGCAAGTCCAAGTCAGTTGTACTCTTTTTTTTTTCTACGCTATTAAATCTTTGTATCCCAAATCAGTGCCAGATTTGGTAATGAGAGTCTTGATAAAAAGACATGTTTTTTCTTCTGAATAAAGTCTTGTTGTTTCAGATGGCTGGGTTGAAAGATGCTATCAATGATATGGCTACAAGGAGTCTGCGCTGTGTTGCAATTGCCTTCAGAAAATTTGAAGCGGACAAGATTCCAACTGAGGACGAGCAACTTTCTAGATGGGTATTACCTGAGGATGATCTTGTATTGTTGGCTATCGTTGGTATTAAGGTAAGCATTACTTATTACTAGTTCTCCTTGCCATTTTGAAGAGTCTTGTGATCTGCCTTAATGTGGTTCTGTATACCAGATGGCCATTCATTGACGTATTTTTATCTGCCAATACATTGTAGGATCCATGTCGCCCAGGTGTCAAAAATTCAGTTTTACTATGTCAACAAGCTGGAGTCAAGGTCCGTAGATATCTCATTTGCTTCTTTCCCTGAGGGTTTCTCTTCATATTTTGTTTATTTTCTAGACTTCTCCGTCCTTCAGGGGCGTATAGGCTTCTAATTTCCATTATTGGCCTCAGGTTCGTATGGTGACTGGTGATAACATTCAGACTGCCAAAGCAATTGCATTGGAATGCGGTATATTAGCTTCAGACTCAGATGCTAGTGAGCCTAATCTGATTGAAGGAAAAGTATTTCGATCCTTTTCAGAAGTAGAAAGAGATAGGATTTGTGAAGAGATATCTGTAAGAGCCTTATGATTTAGGTTTAAGATTGAAGGCAGTTATTTGATAGTACCTGACACTGTTGCTAAACTTGAAGGTAATGGGTAGATCATCACCCAATGACAAACTTCTTCTTGTACAATCGCTGAAGAGAAGGGGACACGTTGTGGCTGTGACTGGTGATGGAACCAATGATGCTCCTGCACTGCACGAGGTTCAATATATTTATGTAGAACTCGTACGTGTAACCTTTAAAAAGCACTGTTGATATTGAGGATCACACTTTCTGTTTTGTCCCCTGAATTTCAGGCAGATATAGGTCTCGCTATGGGTATCCAAGGCACCGAAGTTGCAAAGGAAAAGTCAGACATCATTATCTTGGATGACAACTTTGAATCCGTTGTGAAGGTTGGTATCCTTAGAAACCAAGGGATTCAAATTTCTTATAAAATAAGCTTCATTTTAATACTTCTCTGTTGCATGATAGTTTTGGAATTTGTAACTCAAATTCTTTTCCTCAGAAATGTCAAATGTTCTCCTCTGGGGGTATTTATGATCTTTTTAATTATCCTGAATTGGATATCCATTTAAGTAATCTGATTCCTGTAGGTTGTCCGTTGGGGTCGATCTGTGTATGCCAATATTCAAAAGTTCATCCAGTTTCAGCTCACAGTGAATGTCGCAGCTCTTGTCATCAATGTTGTGGCTGCCATATCTGCGGGTGATGTTCCTCTAACTGCAGTACAGGTTTGATATTATAAATTTATTCTACTTCTTCCTCATTGGCACAAAAGTATTCACTTCAAAACAAATATTTTCATGTTGGTAAAGAGTCTTCTCCCCTATCTTTGTAGCTCCTCTGGGTCAATCTTATAATGGATACTCTTGGTGCTCTTGCTTTAGCCACTGAACCACCAACCGATCACTTAATGGATCGACCCCCTGTTGGCAGAAGGTACCACTTTTTATTAGACTTGAGCATGCATGTTAAATCTTGTTCAATTTAAGGTGATCTCAGTGTCTCTTCAATTTGCACAATAATTGTATTTATCTTTTGCTCTCAGAGAACCTCTCATCACAAATATCATGTGGAGAAACTTGTTTATACAAGTAAGTTATCATCTTCTTCTTACTCTTACTTCTCTAAAGATCAAAATGGTTAAGCCTTTTCTGGTTCTCTAATTGTTTTGCATATTAATAGGCGATATACCAAGTGACCGTCTTGTTAATCCTCAATTTCCGTGGAATAAGTATCCTTCATTTGAAGAGTCACCAAAATGCGGAGAGAGTGAAGAATACCGTCATCTTTAATGCCTTTGTCATCTGCCAGGTAAAAGATATTGAGTCCTCTGTCTAATAAAAAAGCTTGGGCACAGCAGAAAACAAATTGATTTCTAAATTTGTTAGATCTTCAACGAGTTCAACGCACGGAAGCCAGATCAAATAAACATCTTCCGAGGAGTTCTCAGGAATCACCTTTTTGTGGGCATCATCTGTATCACCATTGTGCTCCAGGTACTCATTCTTCCTCTCCTGTTCCTCCAAGTCACTTTTTTTGGTACATCTGAGACATAGACATACCGTTTATTGCTTGTTGTTTACTGTTTTAATAGGTGGTTATCGTCGAGTTCCTTGGAACATTTGCCTCAACGACTAAGCTCGATTGGGAGATGTGGCTCGTCTCTATTGGAATCGGTTCCATCAGGTTTGTTTGTTAACTTTGTCATCAAAGAATTTTGATTAGGTGAAAACAATAATTAGTAGATGCTTTTTCCATAAACTTACCAGGTAGTTTCTGTTTTATGTTATATAACTAGTTGGCCTTTGGCGGTAATCGGAAAATTGATACCGGTTCCAGAAACTCCGGTCAGCCAATACTTTAGAATAAACCGGTGGAGAAGGAACTCATCAGGTAGTTAAAGTAGTTACCTCATCTTCGCTATAGCCAAGCCATTAAACGCATCTAAAGCTTTGTTTTGTTTTTTTTTTCTGTTGGTTTTCAGGTTAATAATTAGTTTGAAAAGAGAAATCAGTTAAATACCAAAGGTGGCTTAGTGGTATCCAACTTGTGAATACTTTACTCTCTCCGTCTCTCAGTATTTTCGCATCGCAAACGGCTTCTTCGTTTTAATACATCAAACAAATGAAAAATATACCTATTTTTGTTTAGTTGTTGACATTAAGCCTGTTACCTTAATCCTTAAATGCTCAAAGTCTAGACTACTCCAAACTAAGTGAATTATTGTGTCCCAAGTAAAAAGCAATCTCTACACAAGGAGGCTTCATTTTATGCTTGGTGCAGAGAGAATAGGGCTGTAGAATATTCACATAAATACATATATACATATAAGTTACAAGTAAAGTATCTACAGACTAGAGTTTCACAGTTTGAGATTCTGATGTAGCCAACAATGGAATTGGTGCATTGGCTTCTCCACAAGAGCATATCTTCCTTTGTCATACGCCTGAGATTCGAGACCCCTTTGAACACTCTCACACAACACAACATCTTCCATCTGATACACCAAAACTTACACATTCCATTAACTCAAGTCTCCTTACGCATTCCATAAACTATTTCTCGGTGTAATGAGAGTCATTCATTCTCGTACCTGAACTCTATCGCTTTCTTCCAAACTTCTCTTGATAAAAGCTTCATCATCCTTGAAGCCAAAAGAAGATTTCAAAGGTTGCTATACAGGGCTGAGATATATATAGGTTTATGTTGTCTGTTGTTTTACCTTTAAAGAAGGATCAAGAAAATAGTCGAAGATGACTTTGCATCTCCTTGGTCCTAACGGTACCACTAGATTCGTGTCCATCCAAGGTCCATACCTTTAAAACATAATCCATGGGAGTGAGTAAAGTCATTGGAAGATGAGCTAATCAATGGAGTTGATGTATTTTACCTATTTATCATGAAATTCGGGTAGACAAAAGCATATAGAGCTTGAGATCCAAGCCTATCAAAACCATCTTCACCAGCCTTGGAACCACCTCCACATTCTTGGATACTAACCCTTTCGAATATCTGATATCTTAAAACAGTAAGTCCATCACAAGCCAACTAACTAGAGAATAGAATCATGCGTTGGAAGTCCGAGTCTGAAAGTAGCTCGTATTCAGCAAAAGGAATATACCGTTGTAGAATAGGTTTCCAGATTGAGGCCCGACATCAAACCTTTATGTGCATATGGTACATGATACCCACCATCTAAGTAGTTATCACAGAACACCTGCAAAAGTTTTCAGTGATCCATCATCAATTTCTGTAGTTCTGTTGTTTAAAAGAGTATATAGTCAGAACAAGATTTCACCTTCCAATTACAATCCATGGTGTATTCGCGTCTGCATATGAAACTCAGCGGGGAATCAACTCCACCATGGCTCAACCTCCCCACAGAAGTACCGAGCCATTCTGATGCCACTAATCCATCAGTCTCAAGTTCTTCATTCCTCGATGTGGCTTGGGCCACCTTGAGGAGAACAAAAGGACCCCAAACAGCCACTCTTAGAGGTTTGAGTCCCATTTCCTATTTCATCAAACAGTCAAGTGTGAGATTTCAAACTCTCTCGTCTTTTAAAACAAAAAAAAAAAAAAAATAGGTGAGAGATCACATGCTTATCGCAACAACATGCCATACATTTAAAGCAAAGTTCTCTATCCCAGTGATTCTAGTAGCTTTGACAAGTGATCCACTCAAGCTATACGTCCATCCCTGCCACAAAAAATAACATAATATGACTCAAAAACCCGTATCCATTCACCGCATAATCAGTAGAGTTACGGCTTCAAGTCCATAGAGGAGCTTACATGATAAGGGCAGACAAAACAAGACTTTTTCCCATTTCCAGAAGCCAAGATAGAAGCATGGTGAGAACATACATTATGGAAAGCATGAATCTTTCCATTATCATCTCTACACACCACAAATTCTACATCCCCAAGCCTGCACCAATGTTTCTGTCTTTCTTACAAAATTCTCATATATATTGAACAAGACATAGAACAATATGATGAATGTATGTGGTTACTTACCTCCCGGTGAAAAAGTCACGACTCTCCTTAATCTGATCAGAGTATCCTGAAAAAATGCAATGGCAAAGTGAGAACTTTACAGAAACAGTTAACACTCAGTGAGTGTGAATTTTTCCTAACCTACGGCTTGCCATCCTCCATAGAAGACCCGATCGATCTCGAAACTGTAGAATTGAGGATCAGTGTACCACAAGCTCGGCGGAGTAGATGCTCTCTCCAACGGAATCTCCGGATCAAACTCCGTCACGAGCTTACTGATATCTGAAACGGCGAAGACTCTGCTCGTATTGAGAAATCTTCTCCAACCAAATTGAAAGACTGAAACGCCAAATTCACCATGAGAATTGAAATATCCTCTGGTGGATTTTAGCTTCGGTTTTAGAAATTCCGGCATCGTCGCCTTTAACGTGGTCATCATCATCATCACCTCCGGCGGTTCTATTTCATTCCGATGATCATGTAGTAAGGCAGAGCTTACTTTGGATTTACAAGTGGCATAAATTTCATTATTATAAAACTAGTCTAAAAAGTATCAAAACTAAAAACAATAAAATTTCAAACTTTACAACTCGACCGGCCCGGTCAGATTGGTTCTACCGTGGTTAAGATTAAATATTTCTAATTAAACATTGGATAATAAAAAAATTATTTACATTTTGTTGAATTTTAAGATAATATATTAGAATGAAATTTTGGTTAATGTGAGGGAGAGAAAATAAATTATGAATGTTAGAATCCATTTAAGAACTTACATTTTGACCAATATATATATATATACACATATTCTTTCCCTTTTGTAGTTTATTAATCTCTTTAATCTCGATTAATTTTATTGAATATGTTATGTTGTGTCAAGAGTAATTTATTGATCATATCAGGTGTTGAGCAAAAACTTGGCGACGCATGACTCTCTCTCCTTAATCAGCTAATCACCTTTTATTTCCTTAATTAAAAATCATTAATTTCCGAAAAGTATTCATTTCCATAAATTTCCCACTAAAGTTTTATCGTCCATACATCTCCTACGTCTCTTTTGTCTACATATATGTGTTGCCATTATAAGCAGAAGAAGAATCACTCATTTCACCATTGTCATCTTCTTCCTCCATAAACTCATACAAACCTACAAAAACACATATATAAACGATGATATGCGAAGATGCATATCAGTATCAGCAATTACATGGACAAAAGGATCACATGATGACAATGATGATGATGGACTTGATGACATCACCACCATCATCATCCATTTCACCATCCTAATCACCAAAGTCTCCATCATACAATAACAACGAGGATGAGAGACTAGAGGTTGTGAATTTGAGTGGCATGGCATTACAGTCTCTCCCAAATCCTTCCCTCAATTTGGCAAATATTTGCAAGCTTGATCTCTCCGATAATCATATCAAGGTTAATATCAATCAACACATACACTCCTTGACATCACATGTGTGTCTATATTCACAGATAACCATATGTTTCTAATGTTCTTTTTTGGGTTTGTCTTTGCATGATAACAGAAAATACCAGAATCTCTAACAGCGAGATTACTCAACTTGATAGCATTAGATATTCACTCAAACCAGATCAAAGCTCTTCCAAACTCCATTGGTTGTCTCTCTAAGCTTAAGATCCTTAATGTCTCCGGCAACTTTCTCGTTTCCCTCCCCAAAACTATTCAAAATTGCAGGTTCACCAATTAATAATTCACTAAAACTCTCTCAAATCTGAACCAAACCAATCATATATGATGATTGAGTCCTCTGTTTTCTTTCGTTTTGGATTTTCCCAGGTCCCTCGAAGAACTAAACGCCAACTTCAACAAGCTGGTTAGATTACCAGACAACATAGGGTTAGAACTAACCAATCTGAAGAAGCTCTGTGTCAACTCAAACAAGCTCATTAGCTTACCAAACTCCATCACCTACCTCACTTCCCTGCGTGTCCTCGATGCTCGTCTCAATTGCCTTATGATCCTCCCTGAGGACCTCGAGAACCTCATCAACCTCGAGATCCTCAATGTAAGTCAGAACTTCCAGTATCTTTCTGCTCTTCCATCTTCTATTGGTCTTCTCCTGAACCTCCTCGAGCTGGATATCAGCTACAACAAGATACTGTGTTGCCTGAGTCCATTGGATGCATGAGGCGGCTGAGGAAGCTGAGTGCAGAGGGAAACCCACTCCTGTCCCCACCCATTGAGGTTGCAGGCAGTGAGAGAGTATCTGAGCCAGAAGATGAATGGTAGATTGGTGAACATCGCAGCAAAGAAGAAGACATGGGGATTCCGTAAATTGGTTAAGTATGGAACATTCAATGGCAGATCAAGGGCTTGGACCAGGGAAGAGAGAGAAGGGCTCATCATGCCCGAGTACCATCCCATTGATATCCTAGCTTCTACCAAGTTTCCTGTGATGTGCTCACCTCGACATCTCTTTTCCCCAAGAACCTATTTCAGCAGATAAGAATAATACAGACAGTAACCACAATTTTGCAATCTTTTAACCATGTACTTAATTCATCACTAAATGTATAAATTAAAGAGTATGTAAATACGCGGCATTCAGATTTCAAAACTTCTTATTGTAAACCATGTATTTAGCATTATAAATAACAGTTTTGACCCCAAAAATAATTTTATAAGCAAGTCTCTCCTTCCATATCTATTCTCATGCCTTCATCGTACTTTGAGACTTTTGTGAAAGTTCAATTTCTATGCTGGTAAGAGAAACAAAACAACACCAGTTTCAGGACAATTCATTCCCAGAATTTTTTTCGCAGATACGTATGTAAGGCTTCCACGATCACATACTCTCTATCAATCGTTTAAGAGAAGCATCATGCATCAAAGTTTAAACCACAAAAATTGAGCTTTTGACACAAGAAACAGAGTTTAAGGAAGCTGCGACTTTGCAGGCCTCAACAATCCTTATTCTCAACCCCTGGCAGCAACAAACGATTCAACAAATCCAACTTCAAAAATCTCTACTTTATTGGTTGTGTTGTCATATAACTGTTACAGAAAATTTCTCAATATTTTCTCCAATGCAAAATTCAACAATGAGATTGATAAATCAACGCAATGCAGCTGCAGATTACTAACATTCATAGATGAAATTCTCATTATCAAACAAGAAACATAAACTTAGAAAACACACAAAAAAGTCACATTTTTTTTCTTTCTTTCCAATGATCAATCTTAAACTAAAGATCCAATTACATAACAACGTGAAAGCAATCTAAAACTCTAATGGAGATAACCAGGGATCTTAATGCGAATGAAGAGCATACTCATAACATAAGCAATCACAATAGATGAGATTCCAGCAGTAGCATAAGATGCTTTGACACTCTTAGCTCGATTCTTATCCAATGCCAGATCCAACATTATGATCCCGATCCCACCAAGCACGAACATGAATCCCGAAGAAAGACCTTCAATGATGTATTGCCCATTGACCCGACCCGACATGAACACGACGGGTCGTACTGACCCGGTGATGGGATCCTGGGTTGATCCGATACCTGGTGGCTCGACAATCACGTCGTAGACGAAGCCAGAGACGACGAGGAAGTAAGTGAGGAGAATCAGTGAGAATACAGTCATCGGCGATGGGAGTGTGAACGAAGGGAGCTTGAGACGAAGACGTGGTGGTTGGAAGAAGGAGAAAGGGATGATACGGAGAATGTGGAAGATCGGATCGATTGAGGATTCATCAGATGTGGCGGATCCGGCGCCGGAGCCGGTGGCTAGGGTTTGTGAATCAGATCTCGGAGCCATTGATTCGGATCCTCAGAATTAGCTCTTCCCTCTCCTTTTGTCATCTGAAGAGAAGCAGTTTAAGATTGGGTTTGTTTGGGAACTCGGATATTGTTATTCGTTAAACGGATATTAATCTCGTTTTACCCGTTTCGTGAAAGTAAGTTAATAGCACGTTCTGCCGTTTTTAAGAGAAAGAAGTTAATAGTAAACGACGCGTAGTTTCCATCTAAATTTCCATGGAGTTTTAAAGGCGGTCTCTTTCTCGGTGTTGTTGTTGTTGTTGTCAAAGTCTGAGACTTGGATTCGATTAAGTTGTGTGTTCTCTTGGTTTTTCTATTACAAGATTTTGGTTTTGTGTAGAAGCTAAAACGGAGATGAGTAAGAGAACGCCGCCTGATCCGGTGGCTGTGCTTAGAGGGCACCGTCACTCGGTTATGGACGTTTCGTTCCATCCATCAAAATCTCTGCTTTTCACTGGGTATATTAGTCTTCTCCACTAGTGCTCAATTCTCGAGTCATGTGTTATTTTTATTTTTGATGATATGGTGCAAAATTGAACCTTTCTTTTCTCCAGTTCAGCTGATGGAGAGTTGAGGATTTGGGATACCATTCAGCATCGTGCAGTTTCTTCTGCTTGGTTTGTGATTTTGATTTTCAATACATTGCTTTGTCATAATGAACTATCCTGTTATAGCTCATTGTCCTGTTTCGGATGTTTAGGGCTCATAGTAGAGCAAATGGGGTTTTAGCTGTAGCAGCTAGTCCCTGGTTAGGAGAGAACAAGATTATCAGGTAAATGTAAGTAATAATGCTTTTATAATCAAATCTATTTCCGGAAAACCTGAAACTACTTACTGTTATGGTTACAGCCAAGGCAGAGATGGAACTGTTAAGTGTTGGGATATTGACGATGGTGGTCTATCAAGGTGGATATGATTCTCTCCCTTTTCAACTGTTTATGCATTTGTTGATTTCGAACTATAACCAATGATTCTCGTGACATGCTTGGCAGAGACCCATTACTAATACTTGAGACAAGCGCCTATCATTTTTGCAAGTTCTCCCTTGTTAAGAAGCCTAAGACTTCTCTTAAAGAAGCTGAAGGTCACTCAAAAAATTGTGATGAGCAGGATGCTGGAGACACGCGTAATGTTCAATATGCAGATGATAGTGAAGGATCTGTGGAGGATTCTGGTTTGCTTCAGGGTATGTTTTACTTGCGTTGTCTAGAAATTTGTGTCCTGATCATTGGTTTCAGACTGAACTGATACCCTTCAATATTTAAATGTTAAAAGTAAGATCATAAGTTGCTCTCCATGAATTTGAAGAAAGTTTCTCTTTAGCAAAAAATTGTTTATCTTCTTATTACTTCATACCGTAAGATTTACTAAGAATTTGACAATAACAGATGGAGATCATGCTGAAGATAGCACTTATGTAGCAGTAGCAGGGGAGCAACCTACTGAGGTGACTAGAAATCCATATATTTTTGTTTTGCAAAAATCATAGAATTGTTTCTTCTCGTTTTTTTTTCCTGTTTTCATTCTTCTGACTTGGTCTATCCGTAAAGGTAGAGATATGGGATCTCAATAACGGAGCCAGGATCATACAGCTTCCTCAAGCCAGCCCTGACGAATTCCCCAATGCTTCTACCAAAGCAAGAGGTAAAAGCTTATACTGTCCTTTCTATGCGATCCTTCATATGTATGTTTCTTGTTAAAATTGATGTTTTTTCTTATCAATTTTTTTTTCAAACTAGAATGCCTTCTTCAGTTCACCTTTGGACTTTGGTTAAAATACTCTCATCAAGGTCGTAAATTTGGTAATCTGCAGGAATGTGTATGGCTGTTCAATTGTTTTGCCCACCTGAATCACAGGGTTTCTTACATGTCTTAGCTGGGTATACTCTCTTTCCTAAGCTGTTTTCCAAAAATCAAGAAAGACAAATCCCAAGATTTGGTACTTTGTTTTTATTATGGGTGATTCATGTTAAAATTGGGCAGTTATGAGGATGGTTCGATATTGCTTTGGGATATACGCAATGCTAAGATTCCTTTAACAAGTGTGAAGTTTCATTCAGAGCCAGGTCTTGTTCCCATCCTCTGTAGTCTGTATTCAGATTTTTCTTATATTTTGTTCCTGCATTTTGAATTTTCCACATTACTTATTTTGTCTTCTTTACGCAGTTTTAAGTCTTTGTGTTGCATCATCATGTGATGGAGGTATCTCAGGAGGGGCAGATGACAAAATTGTGATGTATAATCTCAACCATTCAACTGTAAGTTTGACATCTGCCAAGGAGGATGCACTTGTGTGATCGCCGCAAAGCTATAGTCTGATGCTGATTCCATGAATTTTGTATATGTTTTAGGGCTCATGTACAATGAGAAAAGACATTACTTTGGAAAGGCCTGGTGTATCCGGCACCTCAATCCGACCCGATGGGAAAATTGCAGCTACGGCTGGTTGGGACCACAGGTTAGCATCCACATGCTCTGTGCTGATTTTCTTAGCGGTGAATGCACAGTGCAGTCGATATTATCAGTTGTAAACTCAGTATATGACGATCTGTTTTCCCATTTCAAGATTGAAAATAGTAATTGATTTGTTCACATTTTCATTTTACTATTTTCATATTAAATCGTTTTTTTCCTTTCTCCAAAACGGTTTCCAACGATCTTTCAACTAGTTTTACCAATAATTAGGACTAAAAGCTCTTCTCCTGTTTGTTACATATTTGGAAACAGAGTAAGGGTCTATAATTACCGCAAAGGAAATGCTCTAGCAATACTAAAGTACCACCGAGCAACGGTATGTGAATATTTCTCAGACTTTTTATATTAGTCTCTTATTAAATGGTTCAACAGTTAAGAGACATTCTGAATATTCGTATTTGATGCTTTCATGTGTTTGTTTTCAGTGCAACGCCGTATCCTACTCTCCAAACTGTGAGCTAATGGCATCTGCATCTGAGGATGCAACTGTTGCTCTCTGGAAACTCTATCCTCCCCACAAATCTCTTTGATCTCTGTGGTTTGGTTTGGTTTCTTGACCTGAATCTCTTAAATTTGTAAATTCATTATGTCATCATCATCAAGAGAACAAATGAATAGTATATAAAATAGTATATTCTGTTTTGTTTTGGTCCATTTTGGTAATTTGATTTGTTAAAACTCGCACGTTCTGCCGTTTTCTGAGAATAGAAAAATCAAACAACGCGTAGTTCGCATCTAGATAATGGATCTGGCAGTGCACCGTACGTTGAGTAGATTTCACGACAGAAAAAATTGCACCAAACTAATCCCGTCACCGTCGCAAGAGACTCATTAACATCTGACGACCTCAAGCAAACAAACAGTACGATTTCGTTTTTCGCGAGCTCTGGATCTTTCGTAATTCACGCAATAGAATCTGATTCAATTGTCATTCTACTTTCTTCTAGATCGATCCCGATCGTTTCCCATTGATCTTGATCCGGAGCGTAAATGGCGTACGTCGACCATGCGTTCTCGATAACGGACGAGGACATTATGATTGAGACTTCATACACGGTTAATAACCGACCGCCGGTGAAGGAGATCGCACTCGCGGTGGCTCTACTCGTGTTCGGAACCCTAGGAATTGTCTCCGGCTTCTTCATGGCGTATAATCGAGTTGGCGGTGATCGAGGCCACGGTGCGATTTCTTATTATTCTTACTAATTCTCCCTTGCACTCCATTGTTTTCGTCATTGTCTTGTTTCCCGAAGCTTACTTGATTCAGTGTAGGTGTAGAAATGGAAATTCGTGAGATTCTGGGGGACTTATTAATGTTAGTTTGAGAGATTTAGAAAGCAATAATTGATTTCAGCTTTAGATTGTTTTAGGAAATATTTAGATTTGAGGAAGTTATATAAGAATTTAGGTGATTAAGCTGATAAATAGATTGCAAGTGCTCTTGTTAGCTACGATGGTGTGTAATTTGGTTTCTTCTGATCTCTGTTTTCTGGAGATAGAGGAGATTTGGATGAATAGGCACAAGACTTATAGAAGCTTTCCAAAGGCATTTGATTTTATTTCATTCTTAGAATATGCACTGTTTAATAAACTTCCGGGAGAACTCGTTTATGATGATTCTAAGCTTCTCTCATCTGCAAGATTAAAAGGGATATATTTTCATTGAAGTCCATAAATTTCTTAGATCGCATACTCTGATTGATTTTTCCCAATAGAAAAATTTAACATCTGCTTGTAACATAGACATGAGATTTGCTTCAAAACTAGTTAGTTTGCTCTTCTTCCACTGGATTGTAATTCATTGATGCATTTCACACATCCCCAACGCAATGTGAAAGCAAAGTATCTGCATCGTACTTAAACTTGATTTCATTTGATTTGCCATTTTATCTGTATTCGTTCTCATCATTGCATCAATGACCTATCATTCTTAGTTTTTCATATGTGATTTGGGCATGAGCTAAGGTAATGACAATCCATTCTCTGTTTGATTTTTTTTTTTATGGTGGAACCAGGGATTTTCTTCATCGTCCTCGGGTGTCTTCTATTCATCCCGGGGTTTTACTATACGCGGATTGCGTATTACGCTTACAAAGGATACAAAGGTTTCTCCTTCTCAAACATACCGCCCGTTTAGTGTCCCCTTTTGAATCTCTCCTACTCAATGTATAGAGATGTTTTATTGCTGTAAGCAATTGATTTGACTTGTTTTATTCTCTTGTGTAGTTTTATAGGAGTTGTTTGAGTCCCTTCTTGCTTTCTCGTTCCTATTGTTAAATAAATTTGAGTCTGTGACAGTTAGTCAGATTTATACATACATATCTATATATAAATATAAATATATATACACCCGTTTTAGAGAGATATTTGTTTCTAAAAGATTTCCAATTCGAAACCAAGTAATATGGGATGAACATTTTGATGATGATATAGATTTACCAAAAAAGTAATATGGGATACTTGGGAGTATTCACATGTTGATTTCAAAGGTGAAATCAGGTGTAACTTGTTCATTATCCATCGTTTTTAATCTGGATGCAGTATTTTAGTGATTGCAGAGGTTAGTTTTGGTTTCAGCTCTAAATTTCTTCATCATAAAATGGACAATTGTGTATTTTCTTGTAAATAGGATATCATGGTGAAAAGGTTCAATCCGAGTCTTTATTTTCTTCGGCCAATTCACACATGCTGTTTTTGTCGTCCACAATTCACAGATACTACTAGAGCTTTTTATATGTTCCACTTTATTGTTTTCTTTGGGTCAAATGTAACCACTACCTTTTCTTTTTGTGGTTAAACATGTATCTACCATATAATATGTACTTTATTAGCCTGTTAATAGCAAATGTGACAAAATATAAAGTATTAATTGCTATATACGGAAAGGGATCCGGATATTTTTGAATGGGTTAATGGGCCCAAAAGATCTATACGTCACATATAATTTATATAGATAGACCTAAAAGTTTAAACCGACTACCCGGTTCTAAAACATTTACGGTTTAGTTTAATATAATCCAATTAATCAATCTGAACTTTGTCTCTCGTGTCTCCTCAAAATCGTCAGCTGCATCTCACTTCTCATTCCCTCTTTCTATCTCTTAAAAAAATGGCTTCCTCTTGTCTCTTCAATGCCTCTGTATCTTCCTTAAACCCTAAACAAGACCCCATCCGCCGCCACCACCGCTCAGCCTCTCTCCTCCGCTACCGCCCTGTCGTCGTCTCCTGTACCGCCGATGGAAACAACAACAAATCCCCGATCGAGACAGCCGTCAAGCCTCACCGTACCGAAGATAACATTCGAGATGAGGCTCGTCGCAACCGTTCCACCGCCGTGAATCCTTTTTCAGCTAGATACGTTCCGTTCAATGCGGCTCCTGGATCCACCGAGTCTTACTCTCTCGACGAGATCGTGTACCGTAGCCGCTCCGGTGGTTTGCTTGATGTCGAACACGATATGGAGGCTTTGAAGCGATTCGATGGCGCGTATTGGCGAGATCTCTTCGATTCGCGTGTTGGTAAAAGCACTTGGCCGTATGGATCGGGTGTATGGTCGAAGAAAGAGTGGGTTCTTCCTGAGATCGATGACGACGACATCGTTTCAGCCTTTGAAGGAAACTCAAATCTGTTCTGGGCGGAGAGGTTTGGTAAACAGTTTCTAGGAATGAACGATCTGTGGGTGAAACACTGTGGGATTAGTCATACAGGAAGTTTCAAGGATCTTGGAATGACTGTTTTGGTTAGTCAAGTTAATCGTCTGAGAAAGATGAAACGACCTGTGGTTGGCGTTGGATGTGCTTCCACCGGAGATACCTCAGCTGCTCTATCCGCGTATTGTGCCTCTGCTGGAATCCCATCGATTGTGTTCTTACCTGCGAACAAGATCTCAATGGCTCAGCTGGTTCAGCCTATAGCTAATGGTGCGTTTGTTTTGAGTATTGACACTGATTTTGATGGGTGTATGAAGCTGATTAGAGAGATAACAGCGGAATTACCGATTTATTTGGCCAATTCGTTGAATAGTTTGAGGTTAGAAGGGCAGAAAACTGCAGCTATTGAGATTCTGCAGCAGTTTGATTGGCAAGTTCCTGATTGGGTGATTGTTCCTGGAGGTAATCTAGGAAACATTTATGCCTTTTACAAAGGATTCAAGATGTGTCAAGAACTGGGACTTGTCGATAGGATCCCAAGGATGGTCTGTGCACAAGCTGCTAATGCTAATCCTCTTTACTTGCACTACAAGTCTGGTTGGAAGGATTTCAAGCCCATGACTGCAAGTACCACCTTCGCCTCTGCGATTCAGATCGGTGACCCTGTTTCTATCGATAGAGCTGTGTACGCTCTCAAGAAGTGCAACGGTATTGTAGAAGAAGCCACGGAGGAGGAGCTAATGGATGCAATGGCTCAAGCGGATTCGACTGGAATGTTTATCTGTCCACATACAGGTGTAGCTCTTACCGCTCTGTTCAAGCTGAGGAACCAAGGAGTGATTGCACCGACTGATCGAACCGTGGTTGTGAGTACTGCTCATGGGTTGAAGTTTACTCAGTCCAAGATAGATTATCACTCAAATGCCATCCCTGACATGGCTTGCAGATTCTCCAATCCTCCTGTTGAAGTGAAAGCAGATTTCGGATCTGTCATGGATGTTCTCAAGAGTTACTTAGGAAGTAATACACTTACGTCATAAGAGACAGACCATAATCTTTAGCTGTTTTGTCTTTTCTGAAAACTTTTAGCTGTTTGTTTGTGTACTCTTCAACGGTCATCTTTCTGTTATCTTTATCTGTTTATCAGTTTATCAGTTTTTCCAATAAGTTCTAAGGCAAAGTTTAAACCTTTTCTATGTAAACGAGTTATCTAATGTTTCCGATCAAAATCTTATACCAACAAAAACCTGTTGCAATTACATTGATACAACTAGTGTTTACATAGAATCCTCGGAAACTAGATGCGTCTTGGAGAATGCATAAAAGAAAAAAATAGGATTGTTCATGAGTAATCATAGAGCGATATACTCTTGTCGTCAGAGACACTAGCGAGTCGACCAGCCCGGACACCAGTTCCACCCAGAGGTCTAAACGCCACAGACCAAACCTGGTCATTGTGGTTGCTCATTGTCTGGATTGCAGCTCTCATCTTCAGATCCCATAGCCTCACAGTTCTATCGCTCGAGCCAGTTGCTATGGCTCCACCGTCTGGGCTAGCATCAACGCTCAGCACCCAGCTTGTGTGCCCCGACATGGACCCTAACAGCGTTTTCCCTTCTGCATCGTGCATGTTCACATGCCCATCATCTGATCCGGAGAAGAGGACTCTCGGGTCTACAGGGGAGAACACAAGGGACCTTACAGGCATGTTGTGACCTTCTAGCTGGTGAAGAAGCTTTGAACGGTCAACATCAAAGACACATATCGTGCCATCCATTGAACCACAAGCAAGCCGTTTCCCATTAGGAGACCAAGACACCGAAAGAACGAATTTCTTGCTGCTGGTTTTATCAGAAGGTTTTGGTGCTTCTGGGCGTGGGATAGATAGAGTTGAGATTAATCTCCAGCTTGCAGTGTCCCAAAGCTTGACCGAAGCACTACTTCCACCTGCAACAGCAAGGATTGTACCCTTGGAACATGTAAAATACTATGTTAGCACTTAGCAGAAGAGCATCATTCTGAAGAGTGATGATGAAATCATGTAAGACCAGCTCGGAAGCAAATAAAAGCTACACTGCAAACTAATCGTGAAGCTGTGTATCGGTATCTTGATATTAAGTTATTTAACTCAATAAGTTACAGTACTCTGCTTGAAAATGACTTGCCACTTACCAGCAAAGGTAAATGGATAGAGTTATTGAGAGAGCATTAATCGTCACCAGTTCGATTTCTCGTTATTGTGCTATTAATGTATACTATCATACCAAATCAAGATTCTTCATCGAAGCACCAGTAAACTCTCTTACATGGTCATAAGACTATGAAAAATCAGAAGATGATCTAGATCTGTTTTCGAGCACAGTAGATGACCCTATCTGATCAGAGCTACAGATTCAAACGATTCTCAGCAATTCCAAATAGTTTCCAAGCATTGTTATATAGATCAGGAGAAGCATTACTAGCAGCTAAGAAGTGAAATTCAATGAAGCAATCGAATTCTTTCACCACAAAACAACCCAAATGCTTCAAAACCCTCAAATTGGAGGGACTATCATTGAATTCTAGGGATTCATAGTAAGTCAATAACCTTAGGCTCAAACTGCATTCCCCAAACCTCAGAAGGAGGAGCTTCCAAAACAGCAATAGTAGCATTAGTATCAACATCGAAGACGCGGACAAAGCTATCGAGCGAAGAAGATGCTGCAATAATCCCAGAAGGATGCGCCGCCACAGCTGCTACTCCCAATGAGTGTCCAGTATTAGTCCGTACAAGATCCAGCTCATCCGGTCGCCATAACTTCACCGTCTCATCTAGAGATCCAGTCAGAAGCAACGCCGGTCGATCTTCCGTCGCCGGAACCCAAGTCGCCGCCCAGACGGAATCTTCATGTGCGTTCTCAAACGATTTCAGACCTGCGAGTTTCATCCTCTTTTAGGTTTTTTTCTTTTACTGTGTTTCCTCAAGTGAACAAGAAGAAGCAAAAGACCCAAATTTGAAACAGCGACTCTAATTCTCGTTTTCTAGTTAGAAGATAGAAAGTTTCGTCGTTTTTAGTAGTTTAAAACAATAGAATGCTTAAACATCGTGCCGTCTTTTTTAGGCCCATTAATATTATAAGAGAGAGGCCCATTACTTTCTTCCTCCTCACTCTCCCGCCGGCGTCAGCTAATAGCACTCTGTTTGCGGAGAAGAACTCTCTGGAGCTGCCACGTCGCAGTGATCCGACTACGACACCTTCTTCATTCTTCTTGCTTCTTCTTCTCTCTTTTTGATCTCTCTGTTATTTAATTTTAATCGTTCGATATCGCTTTTAGCTCTCTATCTTTGATTTTCCCGGAAAAAAATGGGTGAAGAAGCTCGAGCTTTAGATATGGAGACAAGCGAAGAGAACACGACGAGACAAAACCATATCGATCATGACTTGATGGTCGATTTATACCCACTTAGCAGCTACTACTTTGGTTCGCGAGACACTCTTCGCGTCAAGGACGAGATTATCTCTGATCGAGTCATCAGATTGAAATCGAAGTAATTTACAGTTTTTCTTCGTTTTCTTGTGATTTTGATCATCTGGGTTTTTCTTATTGTGTTAATCTGTAGCTAAAATTCTCTTCCTTTTGTTTCGTTGAAGTTATGCTGCTCATGGATTGAGGACTTGCGTTGAAGCTGTTCTTCTGGTAAATTTTCAGTTGATAGCAAAATTAGGGATTTTGAAAGGTTTACTGAGAAAATTGGTTTGAAAGGATTAACTAATAGCTATCGTTGGGACACATCAGGTTGAGTTGTTTAAGCATCCTCATGTTTTGCTTCTTCAATATAGAAACACCATCTTCAAGCTTCCTGGTGGTCGTTTAAGACCTGGAGAATCAGGTTTAATTTACTGTTTTTTTACCTCTTTATGCGTAAATTCTGTCTTCAATTCTCAATCCTAAAATCATGTTTCTCCTTAACCTACTAGATATTCAAGGTCTGAAACGGAAACTAGCATCAAAGCTTTCGATTGATGAAAATGTCGTTGCTCCGGGTTTGGAGGTAGGTACTATGGATTATTATCTTTAAGTGTTTAGTTCTGATTGTTTCCGGATTAAGTATGGTCTCTCTCATATTACAAAAATTGTTGTAGATAGGAGAATGCATTGGAATGTGGTGGAGACCCAACTTTGAGACATTGATGTATCCTTTCTTGCAGCCCAATGTGAAACATCCCAAGGTTAGTTAGTTCCATGGTAATAAAATTTGAGACTTTTGAAGATTTGTGCATATATACTTAAAGCTCTGCTCTATCCTCATCTTTTGTTCAGGAATGCTCAAAGCTTTTTCTTGTTAGATTACCGGTACATCAACAGTTTGTCGTCCCAAAAAACTTCAAACTCCTCGCTGTTCCGTTGTGCCAACTTCATGAAAATGAAAAGGTATGTAGTATCTGACTTGTATTTCCTTTACCTCATTGTGAACTTTGAAGCGGTGTTCCTGGTAAAACTAATAGGATTAGTCAATCAAGCTACCCTTTCTCTTGCATTGTATTTTATCCCCTGTTGTTACATTCATGCATGCAGACTTATGGGCCAATCATATCGCAAATTCCCAAGCTTCTTTCGAAATTCTCCTTCAACATGATGGAGATATGAATAAACCTCGTGATCATTGCCTCTAGTAGCTCTCTCCTCGCGATCTCGCGATAACATCATATGTTTGGTGAAATCTTTTGTTGAGCCTATGTGGCAATATAGTGTTTATAGGGTCATAAGAGTTTGTGCCATGTGATATATGGATGAAGAACAGCTTGTTCTTGTTGGTTAAGAGAGTTGCCATGAAGTATAGATGACAGATTGACAGTGGTGTTAATTGATAGATAGATTACTTTATTCGATTTTTTTTTCTTTTTGTGTGATTATTTGTAAGTGTAACTGAATTTATACATGTGTAAACATATTTGTAAGGTATATGTATACATATTTGTATTTTCTTGTTGAAGAAAAGCTTGTTATATTCAAACATGAAACCGAAAAACATAAGTAAAGATTGTACTGTTTTTGTTTAAAGATTTTTGTTATATGTAAATGGTATTTGATCAAACAAAATTTGAAATGTTGAAAACTAACGAAAATAATAATCAAAAACTGATTACAGTCGTCGATCAGTGCCAATTAATAGACCTGGGCACAAGGCGGATACTTGCTGTTTTTAGCTGTCTTGGTATTTGTACTTGTACCCGCAACTTGCGGCAAGTAATGCACTTGGCGGCTTTGTACTTGTACCCGCTTTAAAGGATACCCGTCCAAACAAGTATCCGTCCAAAATTTAGATACTTGCGGGTTACTTGCCTTGATACTTGTTACGCGTTTTTTGCAGGTTAATTGCCTTAATACTTGTTATCCGTTTTTTTTCTGCGGGTAACGGGTATTTTTTGCGGATAACCGATAGTTTTTTGGGGGTAACGGGTATTTTTTACGGGTAAAGGGTATTTTTGGACAGGTAACGAATATTATTTTGCGGATAACGGATATTGTTTTGCGGGTAAAAAATATTTTTTTCAAATAACAGGTATTTTTTTACGGGTAACGGTTTACGGGTAACGGGTAAAACGGGACGGATAGTACAAAATAAATTTCGCCTTGTACTTGTACCCACAAGTAATTCCTCTATCCGTCTTGTTACTTGGCTTGTTCAAGACGGGTACTTGCTTTTGTGGGACAGGTACAAAGCCGGTAGAGGGGATAGGACGGGTAACAAGTACTTGTGCCCAGGATCGTCACTGCCAAATTGCCAATGTTTTGCGTTTTGTTGTAGTGGGATATTGGGAGTGCTCAAAACCGAAGCTAAAGAAGGAAAGAAGAAGTGAATTAACCAGTTTGTTTCCGGTTAAAATGTGGATTTAAACTTTTCGGTCAAAGAAAACCAGGCAAAACAAAGTAAATGGGAAAGTGATCCAAGTCGTTTGGTCAACGTCGTGAGCATGTGCTTGACTCTTAATCCTTATTAATGGCTGATTTTTTTCCAATTTCTTGCTGAAAAGTACATGATTATGCTTTAAACTGTATTTTACTTATATATACTCAGTCGAGAGAAAAAAAAAAACAAAAAAAAAAGGAAGAAGCTAAGAACGAAGTAGACGATGAAGAAAGGTGGATTTAGCAATAATCTCAAGCTCGCAATTCCTGTTGCTGGCGAGCAATCCATTACCAAATTCTTGTATTTTTCTATCTCTTTCTCGATGGATCCATCGATAGATTTATGTATCTGTGTGCGGAAATGTCTCTGGTTTTGTTTTTGTTTTTGTGGAGGGAACTTAGGGTTTTGTGGTCTCTCTGTAGGACGCAGAGCGGTACGTTTAAGGATGGAGATCTGCGAGTTAACAAAGATGGAGTTCGAATCATCTCTCAATTGGAGCCTGAAGTTGTAAGTCTTTAAGTCTCCCTCTCTCTCTCTTTTTCTCGGTACTGATTTTACTGAATTTCGAAATATGTTAGGTTTGGTAAATGTGAATGAAGATTTTACTGAGTTTTAGGTTAGGTGGAATGCATGAAATGTAATGTGGTTTGTGGATCTGATCATAATTAGAAACTTTTTAAGATCATTACTGTACTTTTGGATCGAGAGAATTTTGGGATTTACACATTTTAAGCTCGTGTCTTCTTGATTGCTTTTGTAATCTGTTTTGTTGCAACTGTGTTTCAGCTGTCTCCAATTAAGCCAGCTGATGATCAGCTGAGCTTGTCGGATTTGGATATGGTTAAAGTCATTGGAAAAGGAAGCAGTGGTGTCGTTCAGCTGGTTCAACACAAATGGACTGGCCAATTTTTCGCCTTGAAGGTACTCATTAGTTAACCATCAGATTCTATGTATATGATGAGCTAATTTGCTCCCTTTTTTTTTTTTGGTGTTTGTAGAGTTACAAATCTCTTTTGAATCCATTTAAAGTAATTCTGGGTCTTTTTCTAATGGTATATGCTATGTGATCCATATAATAAATGCTTTTTCTTTGTCTAAAGCTGCTTTGTTTCTGAAATACTGAAAGGCGAAATCATTGTTTACTTTAAATGGATTTCTTTTTGTGATGTTTTCCTTTCATTTCGGGTTTATCACTGTCGATTTCAGCTTTCTCAAATTTCAGTTTTTTGTTCCTAATGTCTATGGATGGGAACCTGTTTCTCCTTTTTTTTTTCTCCCTTGCCTTTTCACTGTGCACTTTCTATTTTCAACTGAATCTTATTCCTTATTGTTCTTGTTCTCGCATGACTCTTATGCTATATAATTAGGTCATTCAACTAAATATCGATGAAGCAATCCGCAAAGCAATTGCACAGGAGTTGAAAATAAATCAATCGTCACAATGTCCGTATCTTGTTACCTCGTACCAATCATTTTACGACAATGGCGCAATCTCACTAATTTTGGAGTACATGGACGGAGGATCTCTAGCAGACTTTCTCAAATCAGTTAAAGCCATCCCTGAGTCCTATCTTTCTGCCATCTTTAGACAAGTAAGCAACACAGAAAACACTGGAAACCATACTAACCTGTATCGGTTGATTTATGTGATTTCTTGAACCTGTTAATACAGGTCCTCCAAGGACTGATCTATCTTCATCACGATAGGCATATCATTCACCGTGACTTGAAACCATCAAATCTGTTGATCAACCACAGAGGAGAAGTCAAAATAACTGACTTTGGTGTGAGTACCGTTATGGCAAACACCGCAGGTTTAGCAAACACATTTGTGGGGACTTACAATTATATGTCTGTAAGTATCTTGTTTATCTGTTGAGCATCGACTAGTTTGAAACCCTTTTGAGTGTTATAAAATTTGAGAATCTTATTTTTTCCTTTTTACAGCCAGAGAGAATTGTTGGAAACAAATACGGTAATAAAAGCGATATATGGAGCTTGGGTTTAGTAGTGCTCGAATGTGCAACAGGAAAATTCCCTTATGCACCTCCAAATCAAGAGGAAACATGGACCAGTGTTTTCGAGTTGATGGAAGCCATTGTGGACCAATCGCCACCCGCTCTTCCTTCAGGAAGTTTCTCCCCTGAGTTATCTTCATTCATCTCCACATGGTAATTTCTCAAAAACAAAAATGCAGCTCTTTTACCGGGATTACTTACTAACTTAATATATTCTACACTACACTCTCTTTCAGTTTGCAGAAGGATCCGAACAGTCGAAGCTCTGCTAAGGAACTAATGGTTTGTTTTTTATAATATCCCTTTTGCATATTTTTCATCGATTCAAATGTTGAATCGTCCTCTGGAACAAAAATGAACTAATGGTTTGTTCTATATAATCCTTTTGCATCTCTTTTCATCCCATTCAAGCGTTGAATCATCCTCTGGGTCAAAAAATTTCAGGAACATCCTTTCTTGAACAAATACGACTACTCGGGGATCAATCTCGCGTCCTACTTCACAGATGCAGGATCACCGCTTGCAACACTTGGGAATCTGGCCGGTACGTTCTCCGTTTAAACTACAGGAAGACATAGTATCACCATCTGGTTCCTGTTATCATCTGAGATTTCTTGTGTTAACTTCCAATGAAAAAATTCTCTTAATAGATATATAGAGAGATATATTTATTCGATGTATTTTAAGATTATAGATATATGCGCAAATGAGAGTGTGTATTGAAATTATTTCACTTGGAATTCGTATTTTGTGATACTTTAGATTGGAATCATTTGGGAAAAAGAAGAATCATCTATGTTCTAATATTCCGAAATTGACCTTCATCCTCTTTTCTTGTCGTCTTATAAGAAAGCTTCTATTTATCTAATTGTAAAATCATTGGTTTATATGAAGAGACGTTAATTATGCGGATGATATGAATTTTAGTGGCAAACGTCGGATGCGAGAAACTGAGATTCCAGTAGGAAAAGGTGAGAAGTGTTATTTAGATTGCACTAAGATAAATTTATAACATTCCTCGAATACAATACTTTATGTGATTGGATTTATTAGGTATATCTGCCAACCAATAAACTGCTTTGTTTAAACAAGGTAAACAAAGTAGTAGTTAGTACTCAATAAGAAAGAAGAAGAATAAAAAAAAAAACAAAATGAGCTAAATTTGCTGGAGGCGGCATCGGACGTGGGTACGAGACCTTTCAGAGCACACGAGTAGTGCTTAGCCACGTCATGCTAACATAAGCCACTGAATTCAAATAAACCACAAAATCAAAATCTCTTTTTAAAAATCTTTTGCACAGTTTTCATACCAGATTGTCTGCCATAGCTGCGGCACAGCTTTAATTTCAAGGTTTGTGTAAAAGCTAAATTCTTTCTAACGATTATGAATCGGCGCTACGATAAACCGCCGCCATTGTCAGTTTCCTCCAAGGGGAAGAAGAAACATTTTGTCAACCACACAGCTCCCAACACTCCTGGGAATTACGAGAGGACTCAAACCAGTCCGACATTGTCAACGACTCGATCGCACGAACCGATCATCGATTCCGATGATAAGCTCAGTTACGAGATCTTCTCGATTCTCGAAAGCAGGTTTCTCTTCGGTTACGAAGACCCAAGGCTACTATGGATTCCCCGGAGTCCATTACGACCCGGTGATTCTGAAGCAGGTCCTTCTCCGAGATCTCCGTTGACTCCAAACGGCGTCCTTCTCCCGGCGTCATCGAGAGGAAGAATCTGTGTGTTGAGCATTGACGGTGGTGGGATGAAAGGTCTTTTGGCGGGAAAATCCCTAATCTACCTGGAGCAAATGCTGAAAGAGAAATCCGGCGATCCAAACGCTCGAATCGCCGATTACTTCGACGTCGCCGCCGGATCAGGAGTCGGCGGAATATTCTCGGCGATGATGTTCGCTACTAGAGACGGTAACCGCCCGATTTTCAAAGCGGAGGACACTTGGAAATTCCTGGTAGAGAACGCTGAAGGATTCTACAGATCAGGCGGTGGAAGTGGAGGAGGAGGAGGAGGAGGAGCAGGAGCAGCGATTAAACGGGTCATAAGATCCGGATCGGGATCATCTTCAGTAACCGCCGCAACGGCAAAGCTAGAAAAAGCCATGAAAGCATCTTTCGCAGATCTCACGCTCAAAGACACACTGAAACCAATTCTCATATCTTGCTACGATCTCTCAAGTACGGCGCCGTTTCTATTCTCACGCGCCGACGCGCTCGAGAGTGACAGTTTCGATTTCCGTCTCCGAGATATATGCCGTGCCACGTGGGCGGAGCCGGGGACGTTTGATCCGGTTCGCACGTGTTCGGTTGACGGAAAAACGCGGTGCGTTGCGGTGGGAGGTGGATTAGCGATGAGTAATCCGACGGCGGCGGCGATAACGCACGTGTTTCATAATAAACAGGAGTTTCCGGCGGTTAAAGGAGTGGAGGATTTGTTGGTGTTGTCGCTTGGGACTGGTCAGCTTTTTGAAGTGAATTATAATTATGAGCAGGTTAAGAATTGGCGGGTTAAGGAATGGGCTCGGCCCATGGCGAGGATCTCTGGTGATGGGTCTGCTGAGTTTGTTGATCAGGCTGTTGCTATGGGCTTTGGGCCTTACCGGAGTAGTAACTACGTTCGCATTCAGGTTTTTCTTTTTATCATTTCACACCTATAAAATGGCGATTAGAATGGTTAAAATCGAAAATTTTGAAAAACGTAAATTTATTCCTTTTTTTTTCTGGAAATATGGAAGAAGGGAAGTTCTCATTTGGCCAAATAATGTAACTTTGAAACGTTTTAAGAAATCAGCTTTTGGCAATGAATTGGAGACAATGTTCTATGTTTTTTGTGTTTGAATTGGAGAAAAAAATCATTAGAAAAATATATTGTGGTGCAGCAGACAAACGGATCGCGATTAGGAGCTTGTGGACCGAACGTGGACACGGATCCAAGGGCAGAGAATGTGAAGAAACTGACGGAGATCGCGGATGAGATGCTGAAGCAAAACAATGTGGAATCGGTTTTGTTCGGAAGCAAAAGGATCGGAGAAATGAGCAATTCAGAGAAACTAGAGTGGTTCGCGAGTGAGCTTGTGATTGAGCAGCAGCGACGAAGTGTTAGAGCATCTCCAACCGTAACGTTAAAGCAAGCTGTGTCCAAAACCAACCGCAACGCTATAAACGCAACTCTCACTCTCATATCTAAAGAAAGATGATAACATTTTTAAAGAAATGTTTTAAGTCATTGTTCTTGGTGCTTTTATTGGTCTTTTTCATTTTTTTTTCCACGTCGTTGAGATTATAAAAGGGGAAATTAGAGTGCAATTCAAATATACAAGTCATTATTTTTTAGTTTCATATTTCGGAATGTCCTTTTGAATTTGATTCGATTTTGATATAAACTCCCAAGTTATTCAATTCATAAAAATTGTATGAGTTCAGTAAAATTTGGTGATTTGTAAACAAATACTACGCGTGATTGACAACATGTTCACATATAATATGTTATAGTGACCTGTTTCTTTTCTTGCACTAAAAGCTGAATTTTTATTAAGGAACATAAAATGTGTATGTACAGAGGCAATAATAATGGTTCTGAGGTTATGAAAAGCTACAAAATGCCAAAGATTAAAAACGAAGAAGAGAAAGAAGACCGGCCACTTATCTATATATCACTACACAACATTACTATCACTCGTTTCCTCTCCTGAAGTTTAACTACCGGACCTATCTTAACAGCCGGAGCCAAATCCAACACCCAGTTACCAATAAACAAAAACAGTTTCTTTACCTGCGTAATCGAACTATAAGAAAGAGAAAGAAAGAACCCTAAAGATGATGATGATGATGAAGAAGAAAAAGAATCAGAATCTATATCGCCTAGTTTGCTGTAGCCAACCCGAATAACCGATTCTGGTGACTGGATATTCTTTCAGGGGACCAAAACTTTTTTCCCTTTGCCTTTATCTTTCTTCATCGCTAGTGGTATAACAAACGAGACTATACAGAAATAAAGAGAGGGAGCTTATACCATCATGTTTAAGTCTGAAAGATCATCCATGGGTATTTGAAGTCCAAGGAGATCATCAGTATCTGGTAATGCATCGTCATCGATGTTCAACCATGAGCTTAGATCTCCAGCTTGTGTATCAAAATCATCTGGACCACCTAAACCGTCTGGTATCTGCAGGTGAGATAGGTCAAGAGGCTCTGACTCATCCAGTGTCTCCAAGTTACTATACTCGCTGTTGTTGCTGTTAGTTGATTTGGACAATGATGTTCTGGTTTGCTCCAAGATATTGATAGAAGAAGAAGAAGAAAACATCGGAGTTGTTTTCTGCCTCGGTTTTGTTTTTGATTTCCGTTCACCCTTGGCATTTACAAGCGCAGGCCGACCGATCTTGTTAGTGCCTCCGCCTCTTGACAAAGAAGCCTGTCCTTTGCCATCTCTGTCCCTCTCACTTCTCTTTCCTTTCGTACTGCTTGAAAGTGGTGCCCCACCCACATCATCAAGCAGCAACTCCCTCTTCTTCATTCTATTTGACCACATTGTATCATCTTTGCCTTCCCGTAAAGTATTTTCAGAAGAATTGGCATGATTCTCTGTGCTCTGCGTCATTGGCAATACCAGTGATGAGCTCGGTTGTGATCCCATGGGTGCTGCCAGAGAAAAAAAAGAGAGATTCAAATTAACAGAGAGTTTGTAGGTTAGAAAACATAGTTCACTGTTCTGTAAGGCAAAAACGATATCATACTTGAAGCTGATAGAATATCTTCCTTGTCCGTGGAATTATCTTCAATTTGTGTCAACCCAGCAATGATGATATTCTTAAATCTGGACTCACTAAAGCAACTTTTTCCTGTCTCTTCGAATTGACGACATCTTTCAAGCGTCCTTTTCACAAAAGCAAATGCGGCCTGCTTTGATATCTTGTTAGCCGAACTCTTTCCACTTGCAGAGTGATGACGCCGACTTGCCTGTAAAATAAAATCCATATATAATAATCAAAACATGAACTTGGAATAAATCAGCAAAGCGGATCGGAAAAAGGGGAAACAGGGGAACAATGTGAAGCCCTTTAGGGGAAAAATGAATTTACCTTGCTCTTTTCATATGCCATTTCAATGAGCCTTTCATAACTGAGCCACTCAAACTCCCTATGTAACGGAAAAATATCAGAACAAAACCGTCAGATCACAGTGTAGATAATTAAAGGCGTGCAAGAAAAGCGGAAGAAAGACAAATTCATACTTCTCCTGAAGTTCTTTCATTTCTAGGGCAGGCTTTAGAAGCCGATTCAACATCTCTTTCTTCTTGGAACCCTTAAATTTTAAGATAGACAGTATCACAAAGTTAGCAATCTTGAGAACACAGTTGTAGTTTTGTTCTTTACAAGTAAAACATGAAAAATGACCAAGATAAAGCGACAAAAAATCATAATTTGCCAAGGTTATATTGTTAAAAAAAATATGATAAGAGCATGTGAGAAAACATACCACCTCACAGATAGCCTCTTCTAACGTTTTGATGTCATCAACAATTCCTTCATCCTCCACGTTTGAAATACTAGGCTGCAAGAAAACACAACAGCAACACATCAATCCACTAGGAACTATAGCAATCCGATTTCCAAATCCAATATCATCAGGAGGCAGCTTTTCTGAAGTAACAGAACTCGTGGGGAATATACCATGGGTTCCAAGCAAATTCCAATAGATTTAGCTTCCATATAAATCTTCTCATCTATCCCCAAAGTTTCATATTGAATGTCTGAGAAGTCGATGGATAAATGATCTGAAAATCTTCCATTCATATGATGGGCTGAGCTATTAACACCCTTGAGCGGGATAACAGACACATCATCTTCTAGCTCATCAAATTCCAGTCTATCACTCCTATAACCATTGAACTCCACCATATGATTCAAAACACTGAATTCTGACTCAACATCAGCTCCAAATCCATCAAATTGTAGATCTTCATTCACACAGGTTGAGTCCTCTGAAATTAGAGCTGATAGCAATCTCTGATAAAGGGGCGCAGCTTTGTAATCCACTTTGCTACTTGCAAGTTCCTCGGGAAATATTTCACGACTATCAAAGTCTGAAGATGGCCCACCAGGTGTAGTACCCATGGAGGAGAGTTCTCCCTGAGAGAAAAAAATGGTTATGACATTAATCTAAAATGTAGAGTCAGCATATTAGAGCTGTAATTGTCTTTACAAACTGTGGAGAAACAGCTCACAAGGAGCATACACGTCTGAGAAAGAACCAAACAAATGCTATGTATCATCGGATCACGTGACATTAGAAATCTATACACATTTCCTACCATATTTCACATTTTTTGGTTTTTTCCCTTTCCCATTTAAGGATGGGTTGGGGTGAGAATATACACCTTGGGACCAATGAAACTAATATATATACACACACGATAATGAAAATCTTGCTAGTCTTACGTAAACTAGAAATCTGCACCATAGTAATCCCTGCAGCACATTTAACTCCCACCCCACTAGACTACTATGCAGGACGTAGAGCGCTAGTAGTATACAACGATTCAAGCAATATGCATATGCATAGAGACATATACGAATGATCTGTCACATCCTTCACATATGAGGTCTGAAGGGTATAACTGTCATATGAAATGCAGGAAAACCAGTTACCTGCTGTTTCAAGAAATTGATATGTGCATCAGATATAAAGCAAAAGTAGCGCTCCATTTGCTTCCAGAACGAGCTAGGAAAATTCTGAGCTGCATCAAAGAACCAAACCAATTATTCTTGATTAAAAGATTCTGCAAAAAAATAAACATAAAGAGAACCATGAACAATTACTTACCAAAGTTTATAGCCGAGTTAACAGCAGCTAGTAGCTCTTCATGCCCATCATCTGAACCAATAAGAAAATAAAAAATATCCATAAATAAAAGAAGAGGGGAAAAATCAATCCTGCCAAAGAACAATTCTGATCAATTGAACTTGTTTTACCAAGAAAATCTAGTGTTGTAGCATTTGTCGCTGTATTTTTCTGACGTTTGTAAGCCTTGCGGTCAGAGAGTTTCCTAGTGGGTGGACGACCTGCCCTGCTGCAGAGACCATATGAAAAAACTAGGAAATAAGCCTCATGAAACCCAAACACTTCTCAAATACCAGAAAACCGGAAAAGAGAAGCACTTAGAAACAGGATTCCCTACCTTTCACTCTTGTCAGAACTATTTCTTGCACTGCGAAGTTGTTTTGCTGTTCCATGTTTCATTACTCCTATTGGGTTGACAGACCTTGTTGAAGCAAAGCCACGGCCTGTCCTTCCTTGTCTCCTCACACCATCCCCAAGCTCTTCTCCAGAGAAAAGCTTGTTTTTTCTCGATTGTAAACCAGGGATGGAGACTTTAGGAACCTTCTGAGAAGTTTTCCCATTGACCTCATCAGCTTGTTTTCCCTTGTCTTTAGATTTGATCTCAGGGGGGCTGAATTCTTCACTTCCTGATAAAGCTGTCGTCGACAAGCTATTTTCACCTCTTAATTTCATTTGTGGAGAAGCTGCAGGCGAGCGTCTATAAAATCCAAAACTTGTTTCACTACAACCAACATCTGACATGTTATCTGATGAAGGAATGTCATCATTGCTCGAAACAATGGGGACCAAGTTCGTTCTCCTTGCAACACGGGATATCTTTTGTGGTCTTTGACTGGCCCATTGAGTGATAGGTGGTGATGAAGACTGATTTGATGTCATGCGCTTGCGATTGGGGACCCCAGACAACAATGGAGGTTTGTTTGTACAGCCAGAAATATCCCAATCACTTGGAGAGGGAGTGTTATGGACAACCGGAGAAAGTTTCGGCGGCAGCCCTGATCCCGATCTTGGACCACGAACTGAAGCGCTTATTTTTGGGTTTGAAGTCGGACTTGAAGAATTGGACTCATCATGAATATTGGACCTGCAAAGAACCCAGCAAAGAGTAACAAGAATATAAAGAATCATCAGGCAGAATAGAGGCTAAAAAAATTGACAAATGCGATCAGGAGAAAAATTGACAGGCGTAGCTAAGATTGTAAGTTTGTTAACACATACTTGATGACAGCCCTGAGATTCACCCTTTCCTTATCTGAAACAGCAGCTCGTTCTCTCTTCTCATTGTACAATGAATTGTGATCGGAATCCCTGGAGAGCAAGGAACGTGCTGCCAAGCCTGTCTGCTGAGAGAGGTTATCAGATCTACCAAATGGAACAGCACCATTCACTGCCCCATGCCTGCACAAGTAATTCAAACAGGAAACATTACCAATTGAATGACCATCAAGAGACAGTCGCAATAACCTTCATTGACAGAAGGATGCAAAATGAATGATGGGTGAAAGAAGAGATTGTGCTCAATCAAACAGGAGCTCAACAGATTTTCGGCAGATTCTCAGCCACCAACCTCAATTCCATAAACCAAGCGAATGGATTAATGCAATTGCTTTGGTTTACAAAAGCACCAGAAAGAAAATTGTGGTGGTAAACCAAAGGCACTGTTGTTGCATCTCCACATACAGAAGTTCTTGGGAGCGTAAAGGCTCATCTATCCAATGTTATAAGAACCAATCTAATCATTTAACATAGGAAACAAATAGCTATCTATTTAATTTTACGAAATCCCATTTGTGAATATTTTCCTAATCGACTCCAAACAATGGATCTTTTAACTGATTGAACCAAAAAAGTTATGATCTAAAACAATAGGCCATACCTTAACATGTTTGAGTCACCATTCAATCTCGACCGGGAATCACCAGCTGATTTCGGTATGCCCTGTTTCATGTCCCTGTAACCATCAACAGCTTTATTTGAAGCCAAACTAGGACCATCTGTTTTGATGCCAGATCGTTTTTTCTTCATTTTCGACTTTTCCCAACCATCAATACCAATTGAAGATCGATCTTCACCCTGAACTGCATTATGATTTGCCAGCCTCATTGTGTCTTTATCCCTGTCTACAGCAGCTGATTGCCGAACAATAGCATTACTTCGAACATCCATCTGAATCACATAATAGCAAAATTAAAGCATTTGAATTCCCACTTATCAATTAGTAACAAATTATAAATAATTAATACCAGATGCTTTCAAAATTTAGAATCGAAATTAAAACCAACACCCTGTGTATCAAAAGATTTTTTAAGGTCAGAACAAAATAAGCATAAAAGAAAAGAAAAATCAATGGAGAAACTATGTAGATCTAAAAGAGTAATGCTATGTAATTTATCCTGGCTTGAAAATAACATTTCACATGCATTAGATTTTGGAAACACATTTATCTTAAATGAAGAATTTTCTATATAAATATCCACTACTACCATTTCTAGCTTTTCTCTAGAATAACATGCCAAATTTTTCAACAAAAACTGATTCAAATTATGCACCTATAGAAGACTACATCATGATACAAAAGGTCTGTTCAGCAGAAGTATGAACCTATATTTAGGCGAAAACAGCTTCATAAGGATAATACCTAAAGCATGTTCTTGTCAAACAAAAATCAGGAATTACCATGGAAGTACGTGTCCGCTTATTTAATGCACCACTTTTAGGTCGTTCGTCCAACTTTTGCTGGTCAAGCTCAAAACAACCAGGCAGAGTCTGACCTTGAATTCCCATTTTACCCATACCTGGCCCTAAAGCCAAGCGATCACCAGAGCGGTCATTAGAAAACCCTTCTGGTCGAGACCTTTTCTTTGTAGGTACACTCGGAAAAAACTTGTTAAATACAGAAGAAGCTTCGTTGAAAATTTTCACACGCTCCCTGCAACAACAAAAATTCAATTAGGTGAAAAGAACCCCGAAGAAGATTTATTAACTTATAGTAACAAACTACCTGGCCTTCACATTGTTTTCGCGCAGACCAGCCTTTAGTCTCTTGATCTCTTCTGGTATAGGAGATGGAATTAACTTCCCTTTCAGCGTTGTGCTTGGAGATTCATCTCCTTGAATCCCAAGAGCAATATTCACATGACGCTTAAAGTCACCTTGACGAATAGACTTGTGATCTGCGGCAACCACCTTAGGATCAAAACGCAAACACTGAAAGAAATTTGTTACATCGGTTTGTGCTATTGGTGAAGTGCTCCTCAACATGCTCGGGTGAGAAGATGAGACAGGATGTTCCATCGTCTCGCGAAAGCTACTAGATCTTTCCATTTGTGCAGCTAAGTTGGACCTGTATAAAGGCCTATCTGGCCCACCAGAAGAATAATCAAACTTCCCAGGTGCTGACATTCCCTTAGCTTTCGAAAGTCCACTGTTTTATTTATAAACAATATACACACAGTGGTACATGACAAGCTTGCAGAGTTGCAGCACATAAATGCTAAATCCTCAGCTGTCGAATTATTTTACCTGCAAAGTGACAAATAGAATCAAAACCTTAGCGACAATCCCCCAGAATAATTTACCACGAGAATGGCATTGCAAGACAAAAAAAATAAAAGATAATTGTAAGTAGAGACTAGAGAGTATCCATGAAAACAAGAAAGATAATGAACCATTTCATTTGCACTAACCAAGTCTTTAAAAAGCAAAAAATATAAAATTATCAAATCTATACATATATAGAAACATAAGAATATATAAATTTGGTTTCGGAGTACTTAGGGTTCTTCACATAATCTTCGCATCAATTTGCTTCATAAAGCCAGAAACTGCCGGAATCATGGTCAGAGCCATAACAGCACATATTATTTTCTTCTAAGATGAAGCAACTAACCAACCCAACGGAAGAGCTTTAACCAATAAGGGAACAAAATGAATCTACCAATTTAGCTAATGTACAAAAAAGGGAGAAGTTCTAGTTAAGTGGAAAGTAAACTACACAAGAGTAGATATGGTATCCAAACAAAACTAACATGGAACTGTCCTTTCTTTCTCTTATTGAGATCCAGATGAAATGTGTTGAATTATCTTCCAATTTCACTATAGTCAAGCACAGAAGAATATTTGACAGTCAAATACCCATAATCAATTTGGAAAGAACGAAAGATAATTCCTTAAATGTCTTCTTCACAGCTTATCTGCATTGTCGACTAATTATGAAACCAAAATGCCTCAACTTCAAACATATAATTTTTCCAAACAAAAAGTACAAAAACTGAACTGACCTTTCTCCTAAAAATTCGTGTTTCCACCATAATGGAACTTCAATTACCACAAACGCCCAATTAACTAGAAATAATCAAAATTCAGAGCTCTAACACAAGAAAACCCTAGAAGAGAACTGAATCAAAAACAAACGAACTTCACGAGACGAAGTCAAGCATCTTCAATAAGCAAGATAAACAAAGGGAAACCCACATAATTAGAATTCTAGAACCCAGATAAAACTTCAATGATTGAAGATGAGAATCAAAACCTCGTACCTTGAATCCAGAATCGCGGCAAAAGGAAATTATAATTCCGTTGAGTTTACAAAACTATCTCCCAAAATCAGAGACTTGTGAGATTGGATCGTTCCAGTGAGTACGTGAATAGCTTGGAATCGAAATCGAAATCGAAATCCAACGACGTCCCTGTAACAGCCATGAGAGTACGGGATCGAGACGAACCGCGCGTTCGTTGGTTGCTGTTTTTGATCGGCAATGCAATTGGCTATTGGGAAATTACGATAGTACCCATCGGTTAACACCAGAGGAGATCGGTCTCCTATGGTGACAGTAGGGGTAATATGGTAATATACAGGAGTCAAGCCGGCTTGAAAGTAGCTTAATTGGCTTTTTAAGGAAAGAAGCTGGGACAATTGATAAATGACGATTTTTACAATTTTTATAAATTGGATAATCACAATTTTTAACAATATATATGCATCTCCAATTACTTTGTTTTCGGGTAAAAAAATTTGAATTATCTTTCTATAAATCCACACTTTAAATTAAACTTTACCATCTAAGATATTTCATCCTTGATGTCTTCTTGATTACATTTACGTTTGTGTACAAACAACCACCTATCGAAAGCAACTCTGTTGATTACATAAATTAAAACCCATGATTAGGATCTTTAAGAGTTAATACTATTGAATCATGACTTATAAAGTTATAATCATCTTCTCATTAAATGACATACTACTAATTTATATGTGTGTAGGAGTTGAAACTCATTTCCACTAACTATCATTTCAATTAACTAAACACATCATTTAAAAAGAATTGTGTTAGTGAATTGTTAATTTATGCTGAGGTAGTTTTAAATGTTGTATTTCATAAAGTATAATATAGTCATTCATAATTAACACAAATAGAAAATTTGTACCGGATGTGCCATGTGACAGAAAATAAATGCTTATAACATGTTCATATGGCTTTCCTCTGTGTATCCTTAGCCCACAAATAATGACTAAGGAACATGCTTCCAAATTTGCATTCTCTTTTTTTGAGAACTTAACATCAATAATTCGATTCATAGAACATAAATCATAACTCTGAATATACAAAATCAATCTAAACCTCCATGTTGGTTTTGCGGTCGTATATACTTCGTGCTTTCTCCGGCTCTAAATCATTTAAAAGACCAATTAGTCACTTCTGTGATACATCCAAAGTTGCTAACTTTTGTTCTACCACCAAATCTCATGCAAAATAGCAAAATCCTACTCCCAAACACACAAGAACAATTTCATAAACACGGATTACGATTTCACCTTTTTTACCAAAACCAAAACCTTCACAATTTCTTATGCTGTGATGAAGATTTTTATTATTTTTGATCACACTAGAAATTTATAGATAATCAGAAAGAATACAAGGGAAGAACAGTTTACTGCTATTAGAGCAGATTTAGCAAGGAGTTAAGAGCAGAGATGAGCACTTGGGAATCCGAGTGAATCTCCAGTCTTCTGGTGATAGATGGCTCTGGCCTATTTCTGATAGAGAACAGAGCACTTCGAAGAGCAAGGGCCTCCGCTGTAAGGGCTGATGAACAAACCGCCGGGAATCAGAGAAGTGGAGTGTATCTGTGCTGAGTGCGTCTTGTATCTTTCATCCTAGACCGCGTACGCCAGTGGCAGCACACCAAGCAGCATCCACAAAGCACTTGAGGGCAGCTGCATTGCGACCGGCCAAACTTGGAGCATGGAATTTAGCGGTTTGCTTTGGCAGAGCATTCTGAGCATCTTGCTATTCCCGTGCCTCTTTGCTTTGAACCTCGTACAGACTCTTTAGCTTTTCTTTCACAGAATCACGCTGTGATGAAGATTATTAAAAACGAGAAACCCATAGGAATAAT
This sequence comes from Boechera stricta, assembly GCA_018361395.1. NCBI lineage: Eukaryota > Viridiplantae > Streptophyta > Magnoliopsida > Brassicales > Brassicaceae > Boechera > Boechera stricta. The sequence continues at coordinate 21,882,624 of CM031544.1, read as the reverse complement.
TAAGAGTAAAACAGAGAAGGAAGATCCAACAAGCCCACTAAAGAATATAATGAAACAGATTTAAGTACTTAGTTCCATTTATTCATGGTTGTACTTTTGTCTGAGCCTGAGCTTGTAAGTTGTAATGGTTAGTTCCATTTATTCATGGTTGTACTTTTGTCTGAGCCTGAGCTTGTAATGGTTCTTCACTGATCAATTGCAGTTCTTTAACTATATAAAGTGGAACAGTTTTTTTCAGTCTACCCGTTTTGTGAAAAAAAAAAAATGAATGGAAAAAGCTTATACTTAAAGAGTTAGAGGTTTCAACTTCAATTTGTATAGAAAATACATGATTACACAATGCTAATAAGTAACACAAACAATATCATCAGCTAATTATACACTCAAATTCAACTATTCTTCTGTATCCAATCTCTAAAATGTTTTAATTCCTAATTTGGAAAAAGAATTTGCAATAAAAAATCAGTTTCAAAGGAAAAAAAAAAAGAAACAGAGTCTATAGAGTTCTTGTGCCGGCAAGTCCACGATGCAAGAGATTATGAGAGATATGATCCCTCGTTTGAACCGCACTCGCAGATCGGATATTGTTCTCCGGCACCGTCACATCATCAAACACCTCAAACTTCAGATCCGGCGACATCTCCTCATTCCTCATCTCACAAATATTATGCAACACACAACAAGCTCCAAGCACGTACGGCAGATCTTGAAGCTTCACCTCCGTCCGTTTCTGCAAACAAGCCCACCGTCCTTTGAGCCTTCCAAATGCCGCCGTCGCAATCCCCTGAATCTCACCGATACTCTCGTTACACGCGTGCTGCGTCCACGTCAGATTCTGTCTCGCGTACGGCACAAGAAGCCAATCAGTCAACGGGAATCCAGAGTTTCCGACGATCCAGCTGTCACGTAGCATCCCACGCGCCGCTCGTTGCCGCGAAAGCGAAGATTTCTCAAGGATCTGATCGTCGGTGAGAGATCCTGGGTTTCCGATACAAACGTCGGTGAAGATCCCGTCGGCGTTGACCACTCCTTGTACGGTTATCGAGTACGACGTCTTCTGATTCCTCTCGGTGTGTCTCTTGTTAAAATACGCCGCCACGTGTACCTTCGGAGCGATGATCGGAATATGTGTGGTGTAGATTGATCCGACGACGTTTGGTATTTTGTGGGTCGTTTCGAATTTTGCTTTCGTTGAGTTGATCTCTGAATCTGACGGCCACAGGAGATACTTGGGCATCAGAACGTCGTAGATCGCGCGGCAGACTTCGATGACTAGCTTGTGGCAAGTTGAGATCCCGAGACCGAACCGCTCCGACACGTGGCGAAGCGGAGCTCCTGTAGCTAAACGCCAAACGCAAACGCCGACGCGTTTTGGAGCTGGAATCGCGTCTCTTAGCATCGTGTTTTTCTTCGTCACCGTCGTGTCTAGCTCCTCGCATATTAGATTAAACGTCGATTTGCTCATCCGAAACTCTCGCCGGAACTCGTCTTCCGGAAAATCCGGCCGGCTTACCCGGTCCCACCAGTCCGTAGTCCGTTCTTTAACCCACAACCTTCTATGACTCGGTCCCGACCCGGAACCGCTAGCGATATCCGCGGCGGGAACCGGAGCAGCGGAAGCGGTTGTGTCCGTACCGGAAGCTACCGTGGAAACGGCAGCAGCAACCCCGGTTTTCCGTGCGCGTTTAGAACGAGCACCATCTGTTTCACCAGCTGCAGAGTAATGACCTTGTAATTGATTGTAATAACCATCCATTGTTTTCACTCTCTTTTTGTGATTAGCTTCAAGAAGAGACTTCTCTTGATTAGATTCAAAATCCCACTGTTGTTGTTGCTGTTTCGCTTCCTCGTCTAACAACAGAAGCGTCGCGAGTATATCTTCAAACGCAGCCTTATTACCACCATTCACAGCTCCGAGTTCTGTCCCTCCGCCTCCGCCTTCGTCGTCTTTACTTGGGCGTTTCTTAGGATTAGTATTGTCGTTGTTACCAAAACCTTCTAATCCGAAACCAGAAGGAGAAGAGTCCATGTCTTGAAATAGACCAAGGAAATGGGAACACTCGTCGTCTTGTAGGTATGGAAATGGGAAAGCAGAGATTTCCATTAAAGGGAGAAAAGTTTATATTATTTTCAGAGTTTGACGAATTTATGTTTGAAAAGTGTTTGACTTATTAGATTAGATGTGAAATCAAAAGCTTTTCAAGTGTTTGAAGGTTGAAGACAAAGATTTGAGAGTTTTATGGTCTCTGGTTTCGGTTTCAGACAATTTATAAAAAAGGTTTCTTTGTCTGCGTTTGTGAAAATACAGAGAAAGGACGAAAGGAAGCGCGTGAAGGTGTGTGAACGCGGTAAGCGGATGGGTTTGACGGTGACTTGACTTTCTCTTTTGTAAATTGTTTTATTATTTTCTTGATTAGATAAAGCGTTTACTCGTCACTGTTTCATTGAGATTGCACCGCGTAAAACTTGGTTTAATAAAAGACAAAAATAAAAACATGTTTTTAATTAAGCGTTATATATTAGATTCGATATCAGCATAGTGCAGACTAATAAATATATATAATGATACTGTTTTTAGTTATATCAAACTAGATGATTTGGCAAAAAAATCATTATGAAATTAATTTATTAGTCTTTTCGATGACATCCAATGAGAAAAAAGAAATATTGGTTAACTAGTCTTATTATTATTATCTTATGATTTTCTATTAAAAAATAGACTGTATTTTATCATAGATGTGACGAGGTTATATCATATGATTAAGTATTTGACTAAATTGAGATTCGTAAAAAAAAAAATTAGTTAAACATCGAAAACAGTAGAGTTTTGAATTTATAAGCGTTACTGAATATTTCATAAATCCAACAAACAAAATATGAAGTAGTCGAATTTGATCAGATAAATCTATATGTTGTCCTAGCTTATTGTTTTAGTGTATGAAGAGAATTGGTCAATATTTAGGACAACCAATCCATTTTAAGACTATTTTTTTCCAGCCACATAGTTTAAGATATGAATTAGTTATTCTAACTTCTAAGAACAACTAGTGATTAATAGACGTTGGAGAGATAAGTGAGAGAACATTAATTTCATTTATCATCTTTTGGATATAGAAGTTAATAAGTAAAAGAAAGTTTCCTAACGATTATAAAATTTCTGGCTTAGAAGTAAAATAAGTAAAAACCCCTACACAATACAATAAAAAAATTAATAGCCGAGTCCAAAATAATTTTCTTATTAGTTGTTTATTTTGATTTTGTTTTTCTAATTAAGATTTACGCGGTAGGGAGCATGGTTTGTGTGTCTTTGTATGCTTTTTTCTTCAATAGGAATATTCTTATTAATATTAATTAGGCTTCTTTCCCGACTCTCTTAGTTTGTTACTTTTGAGGAAAAAACACGTTTGTTTCCAAAAGAGGATCTCAGAAGTTTCTTGGAAGTGGCAGATTGGTAATTTTGTTATAACGCGATAAAGATGCCAGGCTCTTCGAGAGGGATGGATGCTCTGGTTCCACATTAATCGGTGTTTCAACAGCATCATGAAAATACATTTTTTAAATCTTCAATTTGTATCGCAGCATGGGTACAACGTAACAAAGCATATTAAACGTATAAATTACTTTGAAGCCAATTCGGCTGATATTAGGATGAATGAAAAATAGTGAATATAATAAAAAGTCTAACTACTATTGGTAGAAAATAGTATACCTACAAGAAAACGTCAGCTTTTTATGTATCAAACAATAAAATGAAACGGTATCATTTTAGGTGAGAGCCGTATTTTTTTGGTTGGCAATGGCATATGTGTATCTCCATCTCTTTTGATTCTTGAGTTGCGTATTATATAAACAATAACGCGGTGACTTGGGCTGGGAGTGAACCATGCCTTTTGTCTGTTCCAATCGTTATGTTGACCGTTGACATACCCACAATATCAGTTGACTATTTTATAATAGCCACTTTAAAATAGTCAACAATTTTTAGTCTTTAATGGGCACCTACTACCCCTTTTTGAAATAAAAACAACTCCATCCCCCATTTACTTTAGATTTGTGCTTTAATGATATTATAAAGGTCCGATTATACGAGCACAAAGAAATCGACAACAAATTTTCTTATAGCTCTTTTAATTTAGAAGAAATTCAGAAGAAAAAACCGACAAGTGTAATAGTTCATTAACTGATAGATGTGATTGACCAGAAATACCTAGTTATGGAATCATCTCATAACTCAAATACAAACTTGAGAACTCACTTAGATATTGACCGTAGTAACCACATGACTATTGTATACAAAATGGTATGTTCTATTGTATCCGTAATTTGTTAAAATCATGGTTAACCCCTGCACAATAAGACCGACTTTGAACCCAAAAAAACACGCACACATTTAAAGGTCACTAAGAAAAGGATGATGATTGGGAGGTCCAATGCCCAATTGGTGTCACATTCAACAGATCGATTATAAATCTATATTTAGAAAGTAGCAATCAACTTCTTAAAACACAGATAAAAGTCTCATAAAACAATCTTACTTTCAGACCACAAACTGAGTTCCACAACAAGCTTACGGTTTTCAAGATACTTAACTTCTTAAACAGAAAATAAGTCTGATAAAACATTCTTAATATAGGACCAACAAACAAGTTCCACAACTAGCATAAAGTTCTCCAATTACTTACCAAGATCTCAGCTCTTGTTTAGTTGATAGATAAGCGCGGGACACAGAAGTCAACAAGCAGACCTGTTGGCTCTGTGACCTGAGACTCGTAGTCACCATTAAGCGGGAGAAACATACGACTCACAGACACTTTGACATCTGAAGTCTTCTTCTTGTAGCATATTTGCACAGTCACAACAATTTCTCCCTCGATCTTCTCCACTGCAATTATTATCACATCTCTAAGTCCAACATAGCGTGTTCCATTACCTGACGGGCCATCGTAAATTCCCTAACACACCAGAAAAAAATTGAACAAGATTAGATCAAAATTGTATCATTAATCTCTGAAAATTTTGAAACTAACAACACTCTACCTCTCCAACACAATCAAACTCTGGACTGAACACATGCAGCCTTGCTCCCACTGGTTGTTGCATCAACAGCTTCAATGCTTCACCCAAATTTGTAGCCTCAATCACTTCTCCTTTCATGGGAACGCGAGGTATGTGACAAGCAAATGGAGGAGCCTTGAAAGTACATCCCAAATGTGCCCATTGTTCTCTTCTCGGTAGCCCTTTCTTAAAAGCACATTGAAGGCAGTCTTTGACAGTGAGCTCACGGCGTTGTTGATCCATTTCTCCCTGCCCATCTTCCTTCTTGGTCCAAACGTTTTCCACCAAATACTGAAGGATGTTTTCGATAGTGAGCTGACAGCGTTGCTGATCCATTTCTCCCTGCTCGTCTTCCTTCCCAGCGTTATCCACCAAATACTGAGCTGAGTACTCAGTATACACAGTGTCAAGCTTGAAGATAACCCGTGCGGAGCTAAGCAGATTTACCGCTACCAAAGCTGCAGATTGAGATGCATCTGCAAGACAAAAAAAAAAGATGAAAATGTTGTAGTCAATTCATATGATACTTTCAAAGGATTAGATTGAACCTGTTATATTAAAACGAGAGTAAACTAACAGTTAAAATCAATCACAGTTTCTTTTAATGATGCAAAGAAAGTAATTTCTAGATTCTAGATTGATAAGTTACCGTAATCCTCTTGCTCATTGCTTGCTCGTACGCAATCCGGATGACAGGAGCCAGCCGCCCTTGAGAGAGATTGTAGAAATAGCTCATTCATCTGCGATCACTTGTCCCTGCATTACATAAGAAATTTGCAAACCAAAAATGTTCAATAACTCATATTTTAAATGTAAACAGAAAATCAAAAGCGAATCAAAGTGAACCATAAAGAAATGAAAAGCAAGAGAGTGTGGAGACAGTTGCTTCCTAATAAGGTCAGACATCCAGCAGAAGAAGAAGACATTCAGAAAGCAAAATCAGAGGGAGACCACCAAAAACAACACAAGACCTTAGTAAGAAGCATAAACATGGTTTCAAGTTTTGACATAAACATAACCATTTTTAGTTGCAGAGTAAAAATCGTCGAACGAGAAGCTTTCTTTCGACTAAACCAAACTGCCGTGAACAGCTTCTTTAACAAAGACTAACTAACCTAAGGAAGGATTCAGCGTCATTTATCCAAGAAAAAAAAGTTGAACCCTAGAAACGTAACTAAAAGTTCATCATTGTTCACAATCGCACTGAGAAAGGCCAAGTCACGAGAAGAATCCGTAAAAAACCCAAAACAAACTAAAAGAATCCAACAGAGAAATTTACCGGAGACACAGAGAGACGAGAATCAGAAGGAGACAGTCGCAATCGCCTTCGCGTAGAGAAAACTCGGAGAATGTTCGCGCAACTCTCAAAGCCCTCTCGAAACCCTATTTCCCCTCAGCTTAGTCCCAAAACGATGTCGGTTTAGACTTCAACTTTTTATCCTCAAGACGACGCCGTTTGCCAATTTTCCTTAACACGGCCCAATGTTTCTAGTCTTGAACAACATCGTTTATGTGATTTAAATCGTTTTTAATAGAGATTTGAAGATTTCTACTGATCAATGTTACGATCAGAATAAATTCTTAGTAGTCTTTGTGGGGTGGGATTAAGGTTACAGATTTCTAATTTGGGTAATAGTAATACTAATGTGGGGTGGGATTAAGGTTACAGATTTCTAATTTGGGTAATAGTAATACTAATGTCATTCTGCTTCAATAACACATTTTTCCTGTTTATGGAACTGGTGGTGTAAGTGCATCTTTTGATTGTGAGTAAGGATGTTAAAATGGGTTTTTGGACTCCGGCCCTGCTTATTTGAACCCTAACCCATTTGAGCCCTAAATATATTGTAAAATAGGGTTAAACTCTTTGTAACTTTTTTGAGCCCTAAACCTTTATAATCCTTTTTAAATTTACAATTTTTAACAAGCCACGTCAGAATAATTTTAAACTCAATATTAAATAGTTTTAATGTTTTATCATCCAAAAACAATTCAAATTCATCAAATCCAAAAACAATTAAAATTCATCAAATCTAAAAACAATTAAAATTCATCAAATCCAAAAACAATTAAAATTCATCAAATCCAAAATCAAAATCAACTCATATTAATCAAATCCAAAATCAACTTGAGCTACTTGCCATATTTGTAGCATCGTTATCTTCACCATCAAATGATCTATAATTCAATTAATAATATAAGTTAGTTAAACAACATAACACATATTAGCTAATATTGAAATTTTACCTTTTAACTCTGCAAATCCATGTAGCCAGTTACGAATGCAAATTAATGCTTGCACATTTTTTGGAAGAAGGCGGTTTCTGTAAGGATTCAACACTCGACCTCCAACACTAAAAATCTCGACTCACGATGCTCTTGTGGTGATTGGGATGCTAAGTAAATCAGATGCCATGGAAGCTAAAACACCATATCGATGCTGGTTATCTTTCCAAATGCCTAAAACTTCCATATCTGTAAAAGTTTTCATCTCTAATCTGGGTTCAACATCCAAATAGATTTCCAAATCTGTCTTACCATTTTTTGTACTATATTTGAGGCTACTTTCAAGCTCAAAAAGATCCTGTGAAATACAAATAACAAATATAATTAATCACAAATATACAAATAACAAAATGAACTAAGACATTCATCTTCAAGTGGTGATTCGGTGAGAAGCTCATGGAGAGTTAATGTTGTTGGAGACTTCGAAGAACTTGTAGATTTAGCTTTATATTCATCGCAAAAGATTCTTCTTAACATTTTTCTCAGAAGTGATGGGATCCACTTTGTCATAAGCTGACTTAAGTATCTGCAATTTTAACCTTGGATCTAAAGCAGCTGCCATAGCTAAAATGACATTATACTCATCCCAATACTTTGCAAATTTCCTTTGCATCTTCTGAGCCATTGTTCTCACATCAACATCATCACAATTAGCATATTTCTTCAGCAGCAACTCAATTTTCCACACTTGTATGAAGTAAACATTGGCTGTAGGATATTTTACTCCGTATGTGTGGTGATGGTATTAAAGGTTTCGGAGGTCACAAATTTTCTCCACGATCCTCTTCATCGGAACAAATGTAACCTCTTTCATACAAATTCAGAATAGCAAATGCTTTTCTGAATTTCAAAGCTCTAGCAAGCATCTCATACGTCGAGTTCCAACGAGTGGAAACATCTAAAGACAAACCAGCTCCACTTTTGATCCCTACACTCTCAACGCATGTTGCAAATGATTCTTTCCTTGACTCACTTGCTTTTACAAACTTAACGCTATCTCGAATATTCTCCAAAAGATTATTTGCTACTTCCAACCCTGCTTTAACTATCAAATTCAGAATATGCGCAGAACATCTCACATGCAAAAAATTTCCATCACACACCAATCCATTTGTACTCTGAAGACGATGCTTAAGAATCTTTTGCATACTATCATTGGCTTTAGCATTATCCAAAGTGATAGTAAATACTTTTTTCTCTAAACCCCATTCCTTCAAACAATCATACACTTTCTTAGCAATTTCTTCACCATTGTGTGGAGGCTTAAAATCACAAAAAGCCAAAATCTTATTGTTTAACAACTAGCTATCATCAATATAGTGCGCAGTTAAACATATATAACCCATCACTGTACTTCGGGATGTCCACAAGTCAGATGTAAAACTCACTCTACCTTTGTGTTTTGCCAAAACCTCTATCAGCTTAAGTTTTTCTATATCATATCTCTTTTTGACATCAAGTGCAGCAGTTTGTCTACAAACATGCCGACAATCCGGGTTTAGAAATTTATCTCTAGCCCTAACCTTCTCATATTCAACATATCGAAAAGGTAGATCATGATATATGATTATCTCATAAATCATCTCCCTATCAATCATGTGATCATACTTAGGCTGAGGCTTATCCTCATGCTTATCTAGACAAATCGCTAGATGGCGATTCATTGTTGATGTTTCATGTGTCTTTTCTATTACCAACTTAATACCACAATGATAACATCTAGCCCTTTCTTTTTCATCTGCATCTAGTCCTACAGTTGTAAAATCTTTCCAACATTTAGCACGTTTTCTACGTACCGGTTGAGCTGGTTGAGTGACACTTTGTGTTTGTCCCTGAGTTTCCACTTCATCGTTCATCTCCATCTCCATGGGAAGTGATCCATCTCCACCTCCAGAACACTAATCCATTCTTGTTTTTTTCCCTGAAAAAGGTTTAAAAACTGATGAAAAACTTCTAAATCAGACCAAATCATAAGCGAGAGAAAATCGAACTTTAACAATCACAAGTAAAGAAAACGCAAAACCCACATCAGATCAAATAGTCAAATTAACCAAAAAGACAAAACACATGAGCTAAGAAGTTTCCTTATTATTTCAACTAGACAGCAGAAACCAAGATAAAACCTTCGCTACAGCGTCTTCTGTTTTCAACTCCAAACTTGCAGCACAAAACTTTTTGTCTGCTTCTCATCTCTTTAAAAACAAACCCATTTCAATTCACTTATCTTTCATCGTCAACAGATACAAAAACCAAATCAAAATCACTCAACAACCTACAAACACAATAAAGAAAGAAAAAAAAAAGAGAAATGAGTTCTACAAGCAGAACATGGATGGTGGCCGCTAGCATTAGAGCCGTTGAAGCATTAAAAGATCAATTAGGCGTAAATTAAGCGAAGCCTCAAAAATTGAGTGAAGCCTAAGAAAGATGAAAAGAGGGACTTACCCAATACTAAATCAAGCTCTGAAGCTTCTCAACAATGGCGATGGAGAGAGAGAGAGACTCAGATCTAAGATTGATTTCGAAAGAGACGAACTTGGTGTTAATTGATTTTAGTCGATTGAAAAAAAAGGAGAAGAAGGGTTAGTCGATTGAAAAAAGAAAAAAAAAGAACTGAAAAAGGGTTAGACATATATTAAACAGGGCCAAATTTTTAAGCCCATTTGAACCCTAAAATTTTTAGCTTAAACCTGAAATGAACCCTAATATGAAAAAAGGGTTAGGGTTTCTAATTTTTAGGGCCGGGCCGGGCCAACCCTATTTTCCTGAGCCCTTAATAACATCTCTAATTGTGAGTATTGATTGTGTTGGAAACTATAATCTTAAAGATTAAGAAAGATGTCAAATCAAAGGAGTCATCATCAAACCTAACATATTAAGAAATATGCTCAAACTTGCTCAGATGATCCACAAATTTCCCCAGGATCCTCAATTACTCACCAATGGGAATCAAGCCATCCAAAGTTGCCAATTAGACCATGACTTCTCTTGTGTATAGTTAAATTGTCAAGATAAGTAGGTATCATCAGCTTGGTGACTCATTCTCAGCAAAACTTTACATTGCCACTTTTACTAAAAATTATGTTGGAATTAACTGATAATACAACGTGAATCAGTTCGATCTATCAATTCAGCATTGAATATATATATAGGAGAACTAACTAACAAAACGTTCTACTTGATTCTGATTCTGGTCCAATACGCAGATTTATGAAATGTTAAAGAGTAGCTTCAAAATCATAGCATAAAAGCTGTTTTTGTTTGTTTGTTAATTTGTCAAATGTGAAAATAAGATACCAGAAAAGATGAGTTCTTACATATTTAGTTCGAAGCAGATGAGATTACGCAAAATGACACGATAACAGAAAACGAAAATGACAGATCAAAAGCGAGGACGAAGATGCATCATAGCATCCATTTCTTGCTTAAACTTAACCATTGCATCTCTCGGCAATGTCATTACAACTCTAACCCCACCTTCCATTTCTGGATCCAGCTTGGATGGTCCCAAGATCACCCCCATGTTTTTGGCACTTTCTTGAAACATTAAAAACCTCATATTCACAGGCTCATTCTAACCAAAATCCATCGATCCAAACAACCTGATATTTCTTACATCGGTTATGAACAATAATCCATCGATTACCTCGTCGAATTTCACATTCTTCTTAATCATCCTCTCTGTGTTTATTATCTCCTCCTCGACATACCTCTTGTCATAAGCTTTATTCTTAGCTCCCTTCACTATTTTTGCAATGTCAGAAATTGATGATTCATGGAGCTCTCTCGCGGTTAACTCGATGTACACATCTACGAATGAGTTGCCGTAGTAACCTCCGACAGTGGCGGATCAAGAACATGTCGAATTCCCACAGGTATGCCAAGGACAGTGATCCTGTCAAGATCTAGGTTTAGGGCTCGAGATCTTGATTTTCATATGCACGAACTAAGAATTTCAAAAGTAGTGAAAGTCTCTTGGGCATTTCGCATTCCCTAACCAAAGTGTGTCTTTTAAGCATTTTTATATTGCCAGCCTTAATGCTTATTATCTCTGTAACATGTGGACCGTATACACAGATGAGAAATTTTCTTAAATGGTCATGTCTATTGAATCACAGAAAAATATTATCTATTTATTTTTTGCAAACATATCAGTGCTAATTTCTTAAAACAAAACAGAAAAAAATTATAGTTTAGAAAGTTCTCTCCCTTTTTTAGTTTTCTTTTTTCTAAACATAAAAAATTTTAGATAACAAAAACAAAGTGAAGTAGTTTAAAGATAAGATCAAATTTTATCTTTAAAGATAAGATCAAATTTGTAAACATACCTAATCGCTACTTGGCATATATGGTGAAGTGGCCAAAAGACTCGCTCTAGCACCGACACCGCCGGAAACTCTAGCCGGTTCATTGTCTATTTTCTTAACTAGCCGCTCTCTCTGCCATACCGGCAATACCGATGGCTCGCTCTTTCCTCCGGCCAACTCCGTTAGACAATGAATGAACCTAGCCACACCAAAACCATCGCACAACACGTGTGACAATGTTGTGCCAATGGTGAATCCACCGCAAGGAAACTTGGTCACCTTCAAAATTTAAAAGACCGATATATGACATTTGACATATGACATGAAATTAGGTCTAATTAATTTATACTTTGATAGATGGCATGAATTAATAATAAATAGATTTAACTACGAAAACTGAAAAACTAGTATGTCCCATCCGCCCAAACATTGGGAACAGTCTAGTCCCTTGTAACATATTAGTTCGCTTTACCCATTACCACCATTCAAAGCCTGTATACATACTTTATAAACGAAAGGATACCTGCATAGCGAGAGGGTGATTACCGATCTCATTTTCATAGTTAAGCTCGATCTCTGGCACAAGCCGCAATGCAACTTCATCAACAAAGTTTTCTATAAAGTTTAGAGAGGGGAGATCAGGAGCTGCGGTAGCGACCGCAAAAGGGACTCCCTCACTATTACAAACCAGCTGAAACTTTCGATCACTTCTTCGTTTCACTAGCCTGCCTGAAAGTGGATAATAGTACACAAGAAGTTCGGACAAAGCCTTCCTAAGCATAGAGACCGGATCGTTTTGGTTCTTTTCATTTGCCTCAAAAACGTAAATTACTGCGTACCTAACGTCGCCGAGAGGGTTGTTGTCTAAACTAGAAAGGAAGAGAGTTCCAGAAGGAGTGTGTTTTGAGGGTTTAACAAGCTCAACTGATTTCTTCTTGAGTAATAGAGGAAGGCTCGGGTTGATTTGGATTTGTGAATGTATGATATAAGGTTACCGTCTCCACCTCTTGATGTTGTTTATATAGTGAAGTGTTTCAACTCTTTTTTTTACATTTTTCTACAAAAAAGAAATAAAAAAGAAGAATATAAATTTAACACAATACGTATATTATTGTGTGAATATGTGTTTGTGTATACAAAGGACAAGAAAAAAAGAAGTGAGTCGTTGAGCATGCTATTTGCTATTAGAGGTTGACAACTTGATTCCCAAAGACAACAAAAAGGTTAATCTAGCAGTTTTGTGCTGAGATCTATATATATGTTGATCTGTTGTAAAACATTTATGTTCCTCTCAAATATAATCTTTAGAGGATCAAAGAACTCGCCGCTAGCTGAAGACATATTTAGTATATGCATGTTGCATATTTAGCAGCTCATTTGAAACTATATCTAATGAATAAATTTATTAAACACATGTCCTATGTGGTTGGTTTTTTTAAAATCAAACAGACAAGAATTAGAAAGGAAAACCAAATTTTTCTTTCGTAATAATTGGTGCTTTTTAGGAGGAAAAAAAAACAAGGAAGAATATATTTTCCTATTTGTTCCTCGAATTGTTTACCATTTAGGAGTAATGTTTACTTTTGTTACTCAAAATGTTTACCATTTAGAAATAATGTTTATTCAATATAGATCCCACATAATTTCTCAATATTCCTTAATATTTCTTATTATTTTATGAACCATAGAACAAAATTGTTCCTCATCAAAGTTCAAGAGAAACAAAAAGGAAAAAACTCTAAATTCGTTTTTTAATTATTAAATAACTTAGAATTGATTTTTATGATAAAAATTACATTTAGTTATAGGAAAAATTCAGTATTTACAATATATAAAAATATTTTTGGTACAAAAAGTCATAATAAAATAATATTATAATTTTTTTAATTGAAAACAATAGCTATTTTAAAAAAAAATACAGTCATTGTATGATTACCATTTATTATAATAGTTTATTCCATTTCTCTCTGCATTTTTTTTTTCCGTTCCTTAAAATATTTCCATTCTTTTCTTCAAAAAATTTATGTTTTTTTCCATCCCATTCATTTTTTTTAATTTTTTTTTTTTGTTTCTACTGTTATTATAGTGGCCACCAATCGAAGTTTTTTTTTTCCCCCTGCGGATCGCCTCGGGGTTAAAAAACATCAGAATAAAAAGTAAAATGCATGAAGCAGTAGCCACATTTTAATTTTGCATGGATTTTGACAGGGGACCGCTTATGAACCCAACACATAAGCTACATATGACAAGACTCGTGTACGTTTACTGCAGACAGCATTCAGAATAAAAAGACAAAAGATCCTCCTTTTTTCATCTTTCAGTTTTTCTTTATATACTAAACTTTTGCATATTAAATTCGGAATTCGATAGGAGTTTATTTACATGCCATCCTATTGTTTTCAAATCAGACAAAAGGGACTCTATGCTAAGTACGAGGTCCAAATGCTTGTTTGTTTTTTCCATATAACTAGAAATTTCGGGTCTTACGACAATAGTCTTCTTACTAAACTCGGGAATAGACCATAATGGATGTTATATTTCTTGTTATTTGCTCATAATTAAGAGTCGTTGCACCTTTGCTTGCTACAAAATTTTATAGAAATTACAAACTAAAAATCTCTAAGTAAAACTGTTTTTGGCTCGATACTTTGTTTCCCTTTGGTAACTTCCTGCGTTTGCTCGGATCAGATTGTGCTCTGCTGCATTCATTTTGTTTGTTGATGATACGGTGGACGAGGCGACGGTAGAAATCGATTCAGGGCCCAAATTCGAAACTGGGGATTTTGACTCAAAAGTTACAAGTTCTGATATTTCTTTAGTTGAAATGAAAGATTAAAGTTACCGGTTCAAATTTCTTCTTCTGCTTCCTCTGAGGATAAGAAAGTTTCATTCTTTTCTGATTCCCATTCTAGAGATTCATCCTGATTCAAAATGTTCCATTTCAGATATGACTATGGTTCAAGTAATTTTTCAAATCCTAATCAAGAACCTTTAGGAGGATTTCATTTTACCTCGTCAGAAGAAAATTCAGATTCGTCGACTTTCAAATACAAGTTCTCTTCCTCTCCATCACTTTTCTTGCGGGTTTCCATATCGTCATCCTGGATCAAGTTTGATGATAGTTTGTTTACTCAGAACGGATTGAAGTACATTGATGATCCATTATAAAAACAATCAAAATTTCATCAAACCTGTCCGTTCTTCAACAGCTCAATCCGTTCCTCTAGGTCGGCAACATGATACTTCAGTGCCTGTCAGAAACAAAGAGACCAATATTGATCAGAACAGAAAACTTTCAACACAAGTTAACACCGTAAAATTATTATCATCATTACTTCTCTTCTTTGAAGTTCAATGGATCGAGCAAAAGCCTTTTTTCTCGTCAATAAGTTTGAAGGCCTAAGCCGAAATGGCATCTGATAATTCTTTCCGCGATAGAGTATAATCGCATAGCCTTTCATGGTTTTATCAACGGATACCAATACTCCTCCACTCTCAGCCTCCAAAGAGATAGCGATATGTTTGACTTGCGGAAGAGATTTGCCTCTAACTATCACTTTTACAAGCTCCCTATGTTTCCAGTGTAGATGCATGTTCTCTATGGTACCATCATACACTTCTCGTCTTCCTGTAAAATGTTTTAAGAACTGGAAAATCAAATTCTTTTTACAGATAGTTTTGGCTTTAAACGTGACACATGAGTGAGAACAGTCTTTGTGCTTACCTACGAGAAGAAACGGATCCATACTCAAACCAATTTTGCGGTAAAGAAGTCTCTCTTCTTCTGTGATTATTTCTGAATCAGTTGGGAGATCCGATGGGTTAAGATCCTTCTGCACTTTAGCTAAAACTCTCTCAGCTCTTCTCAACTTTTGCTTTCCCTGGAACAAAAGAGAGATCATCAAATTTAAGGCAGAGCAAATGTGTGAAATCAGATATCAAAAGAAAAAAAAGGGTGATACTCACATAAAGAAGCCTTAGCTCGAGATCTCTAATCAATGCAGCTCTTTTGATGGAAGCTGATTCTCTCTTTAACTCCTCAATATCAACGCTGCTTGCATCTGGTGCCCACCTAGAACTTGCAGCTATAGTCTCAGCAAGCGTTCCAGCGAGTAATTGGGTTTTAGGCGATTTGCCTTGTGATGTGAGTGTGACTCTAGTTGAAGCCATTTCCCGGGCTTGATCCTCCTTGGTTTGAAGAACTTCCGTTATCTCCTTTTGCCTCTCAGTCAATGCCTCTGCAACTGCAGGGGGCATGAAGTCATTGCCTCTGTAGAAGACAATATACTCTTTGTTTCTTGAAACAAGTACACCGCGGGTAAGTCTCTTCAAGAATGAATGAGAAAAAAACAGTGAGCACACGGAAAATATTGGTGTGTATGCAATTATGCATATATATGAGAGAGGTATTCATCAAACCTTAAGTTCTTCCGCCATTCTCTCATTTCGCGTGTTTTCCACACCACGTTTGATTGCTATTTTTGCGATAGCGCTTTTTGCCCATAGCTTTACCATTGCCTTAGCTAGACCTTGTAACTCTCTGCTCCTACCTAAACAGGATTAATAAAGAAACAACGGTCACCTGGGAAAACATATATTACTACTAAAAGAAAGTAAGATTCCACGACTTTATACATACCCAGAGCAAAATGTGGTGGGCTTGTCCTAGCGAGTCGACGCATTTCTGTCATTTCCGTGTTAGACAAAGAAGGTTTTACTCCTTGCGGAAGAATCCTAAACGGACACCTATATCCTTCAACGTATGGAGGAAGCAAGTCCGCATCAACAGGTAACGGATCACACCCTGTCCAATCATGAAACCTTGGACCAAGCTCGTCCAACAAATCGTTCAATTCACATAGCTCGGATAATTGTTCTTTAGGTACATTCTTCGGGTAATTCGCATCCTCTGGTATGTAACCCCTTGCCTCTGCACTTTGACGGATTCCAGGGCTTGTCTCGAGATTGTTCTGTTTAATAAATGATTGAACACACTTGAGCTTGTAACTTATTCCTCGGTATAGCACAACCGAGCTTCCTGACCTCCATATCACTAATCCCCCAGTTTTCTTCTGTTAAACACCACAAACAACAGAAAAGTAAACGCATTATTCAGAATTCAACCGAAAGAATAGATCATTCCTTTTTTTCGATAGATTCGAATCTAACCTCCAAAACTTCATGAGTTCTCTTCATATTAAGAGAAAAAGGCTCACTAAATTTCAACTTCACAACTTCATCAACCTCCCATTTCTCATGAATAGCTTCAACAAGCGCCTGCGTAATTCCTGCAGAACCTACTTTTACTCTCTCAACCATCCTCAAAGCTACATTCCTCAGCCTTCTCAACTCATGTTCTGGTACATTCCTCTCAGCTTCTACCGTATTACTCCTCCTCGTTCTCCATATTCCCTTATCTTTCCCTGAATCTATCATCCCTCTTTCACCATCATCTAAATCTGAATCTACAGCTCTATTGCCAGAATCGTTATCACTTCTATATCTATCTACAGTAAAAACATCATCAAAACTCGAACTCTGAATTCCTTCCTCGGAGCTAGTCGTAAAGTTAAGAGCTTTAGACCCACCATTGTTAACCCATGGAGCAGACATGTATCCGCTTGGTCTTGGGAAACTCGACGGCTCACTCGCCGAATAGAGGCGATTGGAATCGGTTCTCTTATCAGATAAACCATACCCAGATGAAAGATTTGAACTTGGTTCGTCTTCTTCCTCATCTTCTTCGTCTTTGTGATGTTGAATTTGCTCTTCCTGCTTCTGCCATGGAAATTTCTCGGTTTTAGGGCTGATTCGAGAAGACCATTTATCGCTAATTTCTTCGAAAAAACCCGGTTTAGCTTTCCTCTTCGTCTTCTTCCTCTGGTGAGTGTCGATATCAATGGTGGCTCTGATGACACTCAATTCACGGGTGTTAAACCGAACTGTGTGATTGAAGCTACGAAATCTGAGTCTATGAATAAAGAAATTAGACTTTACAGAGGTACTCAGAGGTTGAAGACGAAAGAATTGAGTAGACGATGATGTTGATGAGGAGATGTGAAGATTCAGTGGGAATTGACACAGCGCCATGGATGAATTTGGCTAAGGGAAAGAGTTTTGTACGAATTTTAAAACGACCACGTTTAAAGAAAGTACATTGAACTTTCCAAAAAATACTCCGTTTTTTTATGTAGCAGTACAACATGCATGCCGTTTCATTTTTATGACAGGAAAAAAAAAAGTTGATGATAGTGGCTAGTGGGTAGATGTCACAGTTTTTTTAGAAGATTTCGTAAAAAGAATAATAGTTTAATTAGGCTCTTAATTTACTATCAAAATTTAGAAATTCTTTTTTACATGTTTTTACTACTGTCCCTTGTTATTAATTTAGTAAATTTTAACTACATAAGTTATAAATAAAAGAAAATATTTCGTTCTTAATTTCAGAGAGGCTATAACAATATATATTTTTCTTTGTTTTTGACAAACAACATATTTCATACGACAACGAAAAGATTAAAGACATGGACATTAAAATTAAGAGAAACAGAAAAATACAATTCAAGTAAGATGCCTACCCCAAATCACTAAACTATTTACTATTTATTAGTTAATTAGACGATGAACGTACTTGTTCCTTGTTCCTTGTTCCTTGTCTGTGCATGTTAAAGACACGTTCTAAAGTTACATAACAAATTATATAAGACATGTAACAAGTTAATTAAAGATGTCTTGTCCCGGAGACAATAGTCTTTTGGGATCAAATATAATTTTCCTCCTCAAGAAATCATCCCACTTTGGTCCAAAATGCTTAATCCAATCTTCTTTTCTTGTATAATGCATCAAATACTCTTTAATCTTAATTCCCGAGTTTTCACAAAACTGGATAATCTTGTCGTTGAGATTTTCGAGTTCTTGCCAATTTTGAGATCCACCAGCCGACTGCAGTAATCCGATCACATAAAAAACATCTTCGTCCGGTGACATCGTTGACATGCGGTTGTTCCATCTATATATTACCAAGAAGAAATTGTGTTATCATACGTTAACGGGGCATAGAACTTTAATTTATAGTTATGTGGCATCGAATGTTCAAACAAAAATATACAAAAAGTGAATATTTACTTGTTTCGGTTTGTGGGATAGAAGAGAGTAACACCAGAAGTTGAGGTTTGGTTGAGAAGAAGGCCATTGATAACACCATCATGAAAATCTAGAATTCGAGATCTCGGGACAAAAATATTTAGCCATGGATGAGGAACTTCCCATAGCCCTAAAGATCTGAGTTTCTCTTCTTCGTTTCGGACACGGTTCAAGAAATCGAAATAAGGGACATCTTGTATGAACATGAACCCGGGAGCAAAACCAAGAGTTCTAGATAACATGTCAATCACCTACAAACAAAGATATGAGCTAGATATTTAATAAGCATATGGTTTTGATATGGTTAGCGTGATTCGTAGATTTGTATGAGTAATGCAGCGGTTAAAACTTATATATAGTTCATGAATAGGATTCATTTCTATATAGATTTATATTTATTGTGCTTCATAAGATAAACTAGTGATGATGGTGATGATAATGATGATGATACTGATTATGTGAGAATAATCATCATGAAGGGATTTTATGTATGTATGCGATGTGTGTATCTATATATAGTACCTGGTCAATGATGGGAAGGGTTGTACTATCATAATACTTGGCTACTTCGAGAACATAGATGATACGGTGGTCATGGACAAGAGATGTAACTCTTGTTTGATCGGAGAGTGGGAAAAAAGAGGTGTCTACGATGCCGTTGGACATCATCAGTTGACCTTCCAAAAAGTCAACTCCAAGATCATTGGTCATTGATATTAAACGCTCTTGGTCTCTTTTAAAAGCCGAGAAGTCACTGTAGAGTATGCGTGACCATTTCACCTGCATAATTGTATATCAATATTGACTTATATCCATAAATTAATCCATTTTAGAGCATCTTCGTTAGATTGTATGGTCTAATATTTTTGTAACGGAAAAAAAGAATCTCATATATATAATACTTTGAATCACTATAGCGGTAAACAAATCTTGGATATTTGTTTTAATACTTCTGGATAAGTATGTGTAATCAATGTAAAACACACATACATACACATATACAATACGACTATATCACATATAACAATATTATATAAGAATCGAAGTATGATTATGAGAAAGGAAGAAGAAAAATTAATATAAAACTAGGTAATTCTCGCGGCGGGATAAAATATTTATAATATTTTGGAGAAAATTAATAAATTAAATAAATATTTTTAAATATTTTAATAGTTTATTATTGTATAAATAATTGAAATCTAAAGTTAAAGTTTTTACTAATTAATTATTTAGTTAAATCAATATCTTTTTTAAATAAAAATTTTAAATCAAATTTAGGAAACAATAAAACTAAAAATCAAATTTAGCAAGATTTTTATAGAATATATACTTACTCGATTTTCCATAAATAAATAAAGCTAATTTAGGTAATATTATAATCTTTAAAATAAAGACAGTTTATATATGATTGATCTAATGACCTATTATGTAATTAATCTAGTAATTAATATCCTATAAAATATATTCTCTGAAAATTATTTTGGCGACGACATGTCAGCATAGCAGTGTTGTAATATTTCACGTAAATATAAAATTATTTTGTTAAAATGATTCTCAATTAATATATAGGGGATATGTGCAGGCGACCATAACTTTTATCTTAAGTCTAATAGTATATACAAAATTTTAAGCAGTTTAACAATATATAAGACTTACGTGAGAAATAAAATAAAATAAAATAAAAGATTAGATATTGACATCAACAAGATTTGCAAGCATAAGACAAGATTACACTCGAGCAAGTCCTAAAATTGATTACGCAGAATCTAATAAAACGTAAGCAATATCAGAGTTTAATTCAATAATTGCATAGATTTTTATTCAAAATAATTTTCGAAATCAGCCATTTAACTTCCAGTTACGTTCCGACCAAATCAAATCAATTTTAGAATTACGACCACTAGTACTACCTTAATTTTAATTTGATTACATTATAGAATGATACGTACCCTTGTGGGTGCATGACCCAACGCAATTCTGGCCCTCGTTATAATGCCAAATTGACCCAAACCTCCTAAAACTCCATAGAACAATTCGGGGTTTAACTTTGGAGAGCAAGTCATCGTTTCACCTTTTCCTGAAATTAAGTATTATGAACAAAAAGTCAACCTCCAAATAATAATAATTAAATTACAAATTAGCATAATAATTACTATTGAAGGATCTCTCTTCCTGACCAAAAATTGTTTTTAAAATATTGGGTTTATACTGATTATGGCGTATGTATTTACCTCAAGAATCAAATTTGTCTTAAAAAAAATTATATTATCATCACTACACATGCATATAATATAACTCGCTGATCTTACTACAATTGTCGCTTGCAGACAAAAAAAGTTTAGCATCTAGAAGGCCATAGATATTGTTTCATTCCTTAAGCCATAAAATTCTTTTATTAATGAAAATAAAAAATTGTAAAGAGGTTAGTGAAGTTTGGTATTTACTTACCGGTAATGACGTCCAGCTCATGAACGTTACTAATCTGAGGGCCGTGTCTAAACGTCTGACCGCCGATTCCAGCGTTGGACAACGTCCCGCCAACGCTGAGATACAAATAATCCGTCCAAGAAACCGGCGAGACGTCTCTCTCCACCGCCGCATTCAGAACATCCACCCACATCGTCCCGGCAGCCACGTCAGCGTAAGTCCCGTCTGCTGAGATAACAACCGCCGCTGGTTTAGCCGCCTTGGCGAGACACGTCATGTTCACGACGATGCCGCCAGGTGCGGAGGCTTGGCCACGAAGTGAGTGGCCTTGGCCCCGAGCAGCCACTTTGAAAGTAGGCGCGGGGCTGTTTGAGGCCCCGTTGTAAGAGAATCTTCCGTTGGCGAAGCGGAGGAGACGGGCCACCTCGGTGGGTGAGGAAGGGCAGAGGACGGCGCCGGGATTTTCGTCGGTTATGTTACCAAAGTCATGAGAAGCGGCGGAGATGGAGAAGGGATCGGTTAGGATGGTGAGGTTGAGTGATATGGGTAAAAAGACATCAATGCCCTCTTCTGATTTGATTAAGGTTGGAGTTAAACTTATAAAAAGCGTTATTAGGGTGATGATGCTTGAACAGAGATTATTAGTCATTCTCTAACTAATGGGTAGGCGAATGGGAAAACGAGACGGAGGATGAAATATTACTATTAGTGTCTTGTTGATTATGGGATTAATATAGAGATAAGTTAGGAAGTATGAGATATATATATAACCATAGAGAGACTATATACACTGAAATAATTGGCACGTGAGTATCTTTGCGTGTTTTTATTGATGTTGATAAATATACAAGTCTTGTTGAAGCCAAGAAAATAAGATATACAAGTTGTTCGTCCAAAATATAAATCAAACCATATATATAAAAATACACATATATATATACACACATGGTTCTATGTCAATATATTTTACTGTATTGACTTCTAAATATTTATTAATATTAAAACTGATTTCCTATCAATTTGGAAAATTTAGGAGATTGAATTTAGAAGTTGGACTGAAAAAACTAAGACTAGATATTCAACCAAAAAAAAAAAACTAATATTTGATCGAGTTTTGAGTTATTGGATTGTACTTTTTTTTTTTTTACATCTGCTATTGGATTGTCTATGCAACGCTGAAAGTGTGCAACAATGATGAAGTTGATAGCGAAGGAACGATACTATCGACAATTATCTAGATATTCTCATGATATGTCGCTGATAGTGGACACGATAAGAAATTTTTCAAGTATAAATGTGCGGAAACATTTCAAGTCTACTGAATTATGTATTTAAACCCACCCCCGCGGATAATTTTCCATTTCAGTATTTTTATAACTTTAATATTATATTCTATAAGATGCATAAACATATATATATATAGGTTTGAGTATAGTTGAGGTAGTTCCGTTTGACTTTATAAGATGTGATTATTTATTAAGATCACATTACGTAAATTTGAGATTTGTGGAAACCGACCAAACTCCGAGTCTGTGGGCCGATTTATAAAATACTACACATTTCTTCACCCCAGTAGTGTTTGCAGTTAATATTCTTTAAAAGTTCGTCCAATCTCTTTCGTTTTTATCCCTAGAAAATTGAATGCTTTAACTGATTCTATCTTAAAGCGCTCTCTCTCAATCTTCTATTCGAAAAAGAATTGCACTCTGTTTCGTAAATGGTTTAATGAAATATTCTGGTTGACAAAAAAAAAAAGTTCGTCCAATTACAAACGTAACTTGAAACTCTCCCATAACACTATACTAATAGAATAATATTAAAAAGAATATGCGAATTTGTATTATATAACACACCCGAACTGTTTGTTAATATGTAGTAATAACTTAATATCGAGCTATGCTTTCTATTTGTGGAACATATGTCGATATAATAAAAAAGGATTAATTAATGTACTACTTTCTAATAAATCAACAATACACGTATTTACGTATTAGATGCGTTTAGGTTAACCGGCTGAGCGTTTGAAACTACATACTAAAAAATTTATGGATCATATACCCTTTAATCGTTGTATATTTTCCATTTTCCTTTTGGTTAATTGCGTCGTTTTGTATTGGCTTTCTCCTATTACATTGCATGTTTTATAATCAATTGGACCGGCTCAGAATTGTAAACACATACGCAAGTTTTAGTAGCGTGAGAAAGCAAAAGGCTCATTTCACCTCGAACTTCACTTTTTTTTCTAGTTTCTTCATTTCGTATTCACAAAGTATCACATGCGAAGTAAGATAGACACTTAATTATATATTTTTTTATAGATTATTTAATCACAAACTCTATCCATTATTGAGTTGTCGTTGGTAAATTACAACTCAATGTATTATAATTAAATCGACTTAAAAAAAAAAAACTCAATTTGCTATCTATGTTAGAGAGTGAAGCACACGAATGCTATCACCGACTCACCGTCCCGTGATTACATGACGCCTTACCAAAGAAAACTGTTTGTAACTCTGTCCCCCGGAAAATTCATTTATTAATCGATGTTAAATATAAATATGTTTTTAGACGATATATAGTAGTTTTGAAAAAATTAGATTTCCAACCACAACAGTCGTGTCTGTAAAAATAATTATCGAAGTGGTTTGTTATGTGTTAAGTGATCAAAGTTCTAGCACCAAATATAAAAGTGAAAATCATATAAAATTTATGATGAAGTGTTTTTATGGCTTCTAATTAAAAACTAATTTCCATACGTCTTATATTTTAGATTCATTTAACTTAGATGTGCGATTTCTAACACAAAACAAATAAAACGAATATAATTCCATTCACAAAAAAGATTAATCTTGAATTGTATTCCAAAATGATCTCGATAACATGTATTGATGATTTTTTATTTTATTTTTCCTAAATTGGCCCTGCTTGAGTTTTGGATAGTCGTATCGGACGACAATCATATATACTAGACCGTTGATTAAATTTTCAACGTGAATGTGCGGACTAATATTTTCTTCTGCATAAACTCTATTCACACACAACGGACAGAATTATTTTGCTCGATCCATGTGCATGGAGACCAAAATTCGTAAATATCTGCAAATAGCAAACGAATATATAAACCATCTACTCACTACTGTATCATCTGCTATATACCCTTTTGAGTCTAAACGATTTAAATGCTTACGTCCAAAGACATTAATATATGTGGTAGCAAATTAATTACGAAATAATTTGTCATTTAGTATCGCAACACTTCTTTGGGACCAGATTTTTCTATTGGTCAACAAATTAAACCCTTACCCTTACCAATTTCTAAGTCTTTTCCACGAAAAAAAAATAATCTAAAAGTCATTTTTAGTATTTTAATCTGGTAGTATACAGAAATCTAAGTCATTTATAATGTTTTCTTGTGTAAACTCGTGTTAAAAATTAATGAAAGATATACGTAAAAAGAAAATAAAGATAGTATGAACACATTTTATACCAGTGGCCTTTTACCAAGTAGAATTGGGCCTATCAAATCGAAACACTAACAGCAGCACTGGCCCATTAAATTTCCGCATTTGTGTAAACCGGTTAAGTCCGAACCGGGAGCGACTCGTGTGTTGTTAGTGAAGAAAAAGGCTTCACAATCGCTTTTTCAGATCGAAGCGAAGAAGAAGAAGAAGAAGAAGAAGAGCTTAGCAAAAATGGTAAATCTAGATCCGTCCATGTGTTTTCAATCCCAGCTAATTTGATCTCTTTGTTTGTTGCTTTACGATTTCTGATTTTGTTTGGTTTGTTAATGCTCTTTTCCGGTGAGAAGGCGGCGAAACCGATTGCGAGTCCGATTCCGGTGGCGCTGTATCCGACTTTGTCGGTGTTCACTTTGGCGATTGGCCTCGTCATTACTGCTATCTTCTTCATGTAAGCTAACACTCGATCTGATCTCTAGATCCCCGATTGTGCTCAATTTACTTTGCTTGATGCCAGATTCGTGAAATAGCTCCTGATTGATTCGATATGCCTATGATTCATCTTGATTTTACTAAAGTTTGATTAGAATTTCGAGTTTCTTGTGTGTGGTAGTCATGAATAGGTTATGAATTATGAATCATGTAAGCCTGTTCTCTTGTTTGCTTACTGTATATGAAAGCTTGAGCAACATTGTTATTAGCTTATATTGGTCATAAAGCGTCCTCAATTGCTAGTCTTTGGGTAGGCTTTTGAAGCATAAGTTCATCAATTTCATGATCTCACTGTTTGTTGAAGTAGTGGTTGCCTTTCTAATACTAAAGTTTTGGGTATAAAAAGTCATGGGACTCATTTAATTAGCTTTTGGAAATGTGTGAGCTCTATATGCTATTATGATATAAAGACTCAAAATGTATCAATGAGTAAAGATGATAGTCTATGGAATCAGTACTTTATAGTTTCGCTGAATGTAACAAAATAACTGATCATAGATTTAGTTAAGACACAAGAAAGTTAGATATGTATAATTCTCATTTAAGCATGGAGCTTCAACCTTTCAAAGGATGGCAAGTTTTAGGAGATATGATTCGGTTTTCTTGAAGTAATGTGTCGTCTGGGATATGAGCATGTGGGTTTGCCTCGAGTCAAAAACTTTAAGATAGACAGGAATCGTTCATATTTTGTTATTCGCAGTACAGTCATATCAGA
This sequence comes from Boechera stricta, assembly GCA_018361395.1. NCBI lineage: Eukaryota > Viridiplantae > Streptophyta > Magnoliopsida > Brassicales > Brassicaceae > Boechera > Boechera stricta. Next base: position 21,856,741 of record CM031544.1, on the reverse strand, counting down.
TCAAAGTGTTTGCCTTTACTTATCCTGTCATAACATTTGTATTGCAGCTACGAAGCTACATCATCCAGGAAAAACCGAAGCCTCGGAAAGGAGCTCGCTACTTCAGCAGTAGCATCTGTCTTCTTGGTATGGCTTCTCTTGTTCTCCGTTCTCTTGACATCAATAGTTGTCTTGAACCTAATGTTTGGTTGAAATCTGTTTCTCTGTTATTTGCAGGGTTTTGGATCGTTGTTTTTGCTACTTGCTAGTGGTGTTTATGTCTGATCCTTCCTCAATACTATTCCCAACTAGTTTAAGAAAAGAAAGGACAAATTTATCTTTGTTCAAGTGAAGTCAGAGTTATGAATGTTAGACTTTGAGAAGTAGTCTGTAAACACCAAGTTGCAAACTTGCAATTGATTAGCTTGTGCGTTTGAATGCTAAAATGGAGTTTGGATTTGGCAGCTATTAGAACAGCGTTTTGCGTCGTTGAGTTAATCAATTAGTAAATTTCTTCCAAAATTTAGAAGAAGCTTTACGCATATTTTGTACTGGGAAGATACTGATTTTACTCTCTAATCAAAAAACGTTACACCACTTTTATATTATGGAAAGAAAATAGTCAAAATAAACAATTTATTATTTCAACTTTTTGAGGAAATAATTTCTTATTCGCTGGTTTAAGTATTTGCATATTTGGTATTTCCCGGGACGAAGTTCACTCCACGTGGCATAAATATAATAATTAAAAAAAAAAAAAACAAAGGAGAAGAGAGAAAAAGGAGAAAGAAGGAATGGAGAGCGAAGAAGCAGCGACTGTTCAAGCCACCAGGCCGAGAAGAGTATCTAGGACTCCGGTGACGGCCATTGTGCCGAAGAAGAGAGGTCGTAAACCTAAGAACAAAGACGAGTCTCAGTCATCATTTTCTCAACAGCAGAGTCACAAGGCCACTGTTGAGGACAAGTACTCTCAGTGGAAGACTCTTCTTCCCATTCTCTATGATTCGTTTGCCAACCATACCCTCGTCTGGCCCTCTCTCTCTTGCAGGTCTGTGTTTTGTTTTTTTTTTTTTGGGTTTTCTGTTCTAGGGTTTTCGATCTTTGGTTTTGAAAGAAGTTGTTTCCTTTTTGGGAAATAAAAATTCAAGCTTTGTGCTTTTGGTCAGGCGATTGAGTTAAATTTCTGCTTTAACTAGTGAAATGCTGATAGATTGAGAGTTTTCCTTAGCAGGTTTCAGGAATTTGTGGGGTTAGGACATGTTCTAGTTAGGGTTTATATAGTTTATGATTTAGCTCAGTCTTTATGCTTTTATTTGTTTCTTTCTCTTATAGTTTGATCTGTTATAGCTCCTTAGTTATCTGATGTTTCCATTTTGAACCTCTGGAACTTGTTTTGATAGGAGACTGATCGAGTGGTCGTTGATAACACTTGGCCAACTCGGTTATAGTGTTCTGTTTTTTTACTTTTTGGTTTCAGATGTTTAGCTGTACTAAGATTTAGTGAAGTATATAGCTCTTGTGTATAGAGGTTCGATTTCGTTGTAACTCTTGTTTGATTTGAGCAGATGGGGGCCACAGCTTGAGCAAACAGCTTCTAAGACTCAACGTCTCTATCTCTCGGAACAAGTGGGTTTGCGCTTTTTCTTGTAGTTTATACATTTTTTCTTGAGGAAAAATGATATCCAACGTTTGTCTATTGCTACTTATATTACCTTTTTTTCTTGGTTCTGTCACTAGACTAATGGCAGTGTGCCTAATACTTTGGTCATAGCAAATTGCGAAGCGGTTAATAGGCAGGTAATTAGTTTTCTTCTAGCAAAGCTTGTGCTTTTGATTTTGTGTTACTCTCTGCTAAAATGAAAATTTTGAAATACCGTTTCTGTATATGCTTTCAGCTTAACGAAGAGGGACACTCTCCATTTGTGAAGAAGTACAAGACCATTATCCACCCTGGAGAGGTGTGAGTTCCACCCCTTTCGAGAGTCCTGTATTCTCATTTTGTTTCTTAGATGGATTTACTGAATCTGCATTTCGTTTAGGGCTTTGGGTACTGCAAAAAGACTTTGTTATGTGTACCCTTCATTAATCGCAGGTCAACAGAATCAGGGAACTCCCACAAAATAGCAAGATTGTAGCTACTCACACCGACAGTCCTGATGTAAGCTCTGCTTTCTCGGGTCATCAGCCTGACAAAAATTTCTTTGCTTTTATTCAGTATCCTTTTTTTGAATGTAGTTCCAGTTTCAGTCATGCAAGTATGATATATTGGTTTTCAGGTTCTCATTTGGGACATTGAGACTCAACCAGATCGGCATGCTGTGCTTGGAGCTCCACATTCTCGTCCGGACTTGGTATGCTCTTGTGAGAATTTTCATTGTGTTGTCCTACCGTGTTAAACCACCTGTTTGTGCTACTTTTTTTGCATCATCCGAACAACTTTTATTTTCAGTTACTAACTGGGCATCAGGATAATGCTGAATTTGCTCTTGCAATGTGCTCAACTGAACCTTTTGTTCTCTCTGGAGGTTTCTACTGGTGCTATCTTTGTGTCATATCTTGGAGGTTTGCAAGTTTGTATTGGTTCTATCTTTGTGTCATATTCTTCCGCGCAGGCAAGGACAAGTCCGTTGTTTTGTGGAGTATCCAAGACCATATCACAATGGCTGGTGGTCCTTCTGTTGGCCCTCGAGGTGTATATCATGGCCACGAGGATACAGTTGAAGACGTGGCATTCTGTCCATCTAGGTAACTTCTTGGGGCAGTTGCCTTTTTCTTTTTAGGCTCTTAAGTTTATACGCAAATGCAGAACTACTCGGACTTTTCTGATGCTTTTGGTGATTTTTTGTTTTGCACTGCAGTGCACAGGAATTCTGCAGTGTTGGTGATGATTCTTGCCTAATGCTATGGGACGCAAGAACTGGCACTGGTCCTGCTATGAAGGTACCTCTCTTTTTAGCAATATCGAAGTTTTATGTTTGACCTTTTGGTTTTCAGTTTCCGTCTGTGTATTCTTGTGTGCTGGCAGGTTGAGAAGGCACATGATTCTGATCTTCATTGTGTCGATTGGAATCCTCATGACAACAATCTGATCCTGACAGGGTACTGATTTTGCACACTTAAATACTTGTCCAAAAGTACAGAGATGCTACTGTTCTCTCACTCAACGTTTCTACACCAATTGTCCAGGTCAGCAGATAACACTGTCCGTGTGTTTGACCGCCGAAACCTGACGTCAAATGGAGTTGGTTCACCTGTCTACACATTTGAAGGCCACAAAGCTGCTGTTCTTTGTGTTCAGGTTTCAAAAACATGTCCCTACCTATGTTTCTTTTTTTTCATATTATTTGTCCTGTAAATGAGAATACCTATCTCCAATGAAACTGTTTTGTAATCACTACAGTGGTCTCCTGATAAATCATCTGTTTTTGGGAGTTCCGCAGAAGATGGTCTCTTGAACATATGGGATTATGATAGGGTTAGTATAATTTTTCAGATTCACATTTAAAACTTCTCTCTTACTTTCAAGTTCATCATATTCATATATATATGTGTGCATCAGGTTGGCAAAATGTCCGAGCGTGCACCCAAAAGTCCTGCTGGGCTTTTCTTCCAGCATGCTGGTCACAGGTTCTCAAGACTAAATCCTATTTCTCTTGTTTGCTTTTTCCTTTTACTCTCTTCAGTTCTATAATCTCCTTGTGTATATCATCTTAGGGACAAAGTGGTCGACTTCCACTGGAACGTATTGGACCCTTGGACTATTGTCAGTGTTTCTGATAACTGTGAGAGTAGCGGTGGAGGTGGAACATTGCAGGTACTTTTAAATGTCTTGATGCATTTACTGGGAAACCTACCTATGATTAATTTTCTTGGTAAAAATGAAAACTTTGTTATGATTTTTAATTATGCAGATATGGCGGATGAGTGACTTAATTTACCAACCGGAAGATGAAGTCCTGACAGAGCTAGAGAAGTTCAAGTCACATGTTTTCACATGTACCTCCAAACCTTGAGGAAGCAAATCCCATGTCTATTAGTAAGTTGCTGCTGGTTAGGTGCAGTTTTGCGGAAAATCGGTTTACGTATGTGAGTTAGGCGTTAGTTTTGCGGGGGAATTACTTGGTTTATGTAGGCCAGTAATTCAACATATTGGTAGGTTTAAAACTTCAGTAATCATTTAGGGTTTTTTATTCTGTTTCTTCAGGTTAATCGTAGGCACCTAACTTGCTTGTATTTTCAACCATTATTGTGAATCCAAACTTGGTTAAGCAAGACGAAACTAAACCAACAGAATGAAATCCGGATCTTAAGTACTTGACTTGACCCATGTTTCACTGAATCGTTGAGTTCTTCCAACAACAAAAGCAGATAGAAAATTTTGGTTCTTCACATCTACTCGGTTTCATTAAGAAAATCGGTTCTGCATAAACCAGGTTGAACCGGACCAATGCACTGGTTCTACTTCTACAGAGCTATTATGCAATCTTAAGACCTGACATCTATGCAAACTTGCAGACAATTGGAGTTAAATTTTTGGAATTGTGGGGTGAGGAGTTAGGTAGCAACATTTGAGGATATTTATTGCAACATATCTTCTAGTAGATTCTCTCTCTCTCTAGTTTTCAAACATCCACTACTAAGCCTTTCATGGGTTTTTGACTTATATTACATTAAGTACACTACTCATTCATAGATATGAGACCATCAGATAGGGGGTCTATAGGTTTTGTTGGATTCTCATCACTGATTCATCGTAGCTATAACAAAACAAAAACCTTGATTGTCGACGCATAGAAACACACTATACACACACGTTTGAGTTTTGTATGTGTATGTGAATATGCCAAACTATTTGTTTGGAAGAGAGGAGACAAATTTGTGGCTCAAGAAGTACTATATCTCCATTGTTCAAGGTTAAGTCCTATTTTAAATCCTAGCCATTGAACCCCCTTTTTTTTTTTTGTCTGTTTTTCTATATGTCCCCTCGACCAATCGATATCTTATCGAAATTTTTGTAGTGATGCTACACCATTTAATCCTATCATTGGATGGAACATCTACCTCATTTTCTCTTGAATATTGGCTCACCAAATTAGTACTATATATTGTTATTTCTACTTGAGAAAGTTGTGTTTGTGGTGAACCAATTTTAAGGTCGAAGCTTGTCTAGAGTGCAAAGCTTTTAGGTACTGATACTCTTGTTACTGATCACCTTCGACTGTGTCATTTTCAAGCTTCGAAGATCAAGAAAAAGTCCTTGGGTCACGGGAAATACCATGATAGGTAGATTTTGGAGCTCAAGATTTTGACTTTCCTTGTACCTACTTTTGTATATCCACACAAACAATATGTATCTGCATATATAATAGTTGACTAGCCTTGTACATCACCATAAATTATTTCGATTTGCACTTATATATATTGAACAATACACTCAATTTTCAAGGATTTCTTGAGTCACATTTTTAGCTCCATAGTAACAAAAAATGAAATCTTGTCTTACACGAATCAATTCAAAGAAAATTTTGTTTTCTTTCCTTTTACAGATTATCAACTGTCTGTATATATATGTCCACACCTTCTTTGCCAATAGTAAGGGTAGAGGTTACACTTTTGTTTGAACCAATATAAACTGTTCCAATGTGTCGAATATTTCGGAAGAGGTAATTCATGTTAATATTATATCATGTTTTATATTAAAATTAATTTTTTTTTTATTTTGTGTACATCAAAGTACATAGAGATCACACACAACTTGAGTAAAAATAATAGTTTTATAGGTATTTTTCCGTTTCGTGTCATTTAAGATTTTTTTACACATAAAAACAACTAAATTTTATGTTTTATCTCTTATTAATATATTATTAAAAATTATATTGGTCAACAAAATAAAATAATATGAATGCTGAAACAAAATTTTATGTCTAAAATATAAAGAGGAAGTGTTATTGAACTCAAAGTTGATTCTTGGAAAGCCAGAGCTTCTTCGGGATGTGCAAACTCATCGCAACCGACAAAAGCCTCAGCAAGATTTTGTCTTTATGCTTCGGATTTAAAAAAACATTCACATTTTCGAGAATTAATAAATGTTGGGTCACAAAAAATATATAGTATACTACTGTTGATTTAACGTAGCATATTGATTATTTCAATATTTTTATGAGTAATTATAGTTATCAATTAAGTCTTGATACTAAATATATATTTTTCTAATAATGGGTCATTTTCTGATTTTTAATAAGTAAACGATATAAGTTGACAAAAAAAAAAAAAAGTAAACGATATGATAGCTTACGGATCTGCACTACCTTTGATGAAGATCCATTTCGATCGGTGTATAGTGCAAAAGTTTGATATAATTAAAAGTAAAGATAAATCTACAATAATATCTTCATCTAAAGAAAAAGTTGGATACTATCGATCTAAAAGAAACATATTCGTTAAAGAACATTTCTTCATGGACATACTCGCTAAGGAATTAATTGATCATGGTGTATTGGTGTTATGATGATTGCCTACAAATTCTAAGGGTAAAAAGCAAAAGGAAATTTATTTAACGTCTTTATTATATTCTTTACTATATATATGGTTGTCTTAAATAAAATAAATTATCGCGTCGACTGAATATCTTAAAAGTTACAACTTTTAAACAAATAGTATTTGACCTAAATACAGCCCAAGCAATGTACTTCTAAGTAAAAAAATTAACCTTTAAAAGAAGATAAAAACTCTCAAACATAAAAGAATTTGTGACCCCTTGATCGTTTTCCTTTGCTAATCTCACAATTCTAGGTTTAGTTTCTTTTATCTATAGTGCTTCGTTTCAACCAAGTCCTATGAGGCCAACGTCCATAGGCTTCACTCTCGACCAAAAACTGGTTCGCTACTTCCAAAAAATTTTAAAACTTTTTGACCTTCATGTAAATCACCACGTAAATAATTATGTATTTTACCCATTAAAAACATAAATTTTCTAAGATTATTCATTCATGAAAAAGAACTAAATATGTTGCGATGTTATAAGTAGTCAAAAGTTCAAACAATCACAATATTTTTGAAAATTGGGATATCAAACATCAGACTCTATAATTCTGATGATTGTCAATAGCTGCATGCATATACGTATGTGTAAATAAATATGAGCTATATAATTAAATTAAGATGGATCTTAGAGTGATGACACAATCATGGTTAGGTTGATTAAAATAGGTATCCAATCAAAGGTGGATCAGTACCACTGACTCATAATTTGCATCTTCTGGCCCTACCTCTGTCATCTTCTTTCTTACATGTGATCTCTTCTTTCCAAAAATTATCATTTCTTTTTATTCGTTCCTCACTTTTATTTGTTTAATGAATTTTTTTTTGTTATAACTTTCTTATATATATATATTTTTTTTTTTTTGGAACTTATACACTCGGAGATAGATGTGATCCAAATGGTTTTTTTTTTGTTTTGACGATGATTTGTGACCCAAATTGTTGCATTTAGTTTAGTTTTAAATCTTATAAGCACGAAACTATTATTATTTTGAATATATATCACAACCATTCGACCATTTATTATATGTAAAATTGAGTCCAAAGAAAAAAAAAAAGAAAAGGCAGATGTGTTGTTAGAACAGTAAAAAAGACAGATATGTTAACACATAAGTATAAATAGCGAGACGTGGTTGGTACGTTTGGCGCACGTTGCACAACATGCAAATCTTTTTCATCACTCACTATTCACTATATACAAACGTTGGAGGCAGTTCAACCGCTTCTAACGCTTCAAAAGTTTTTCTGTTAATATTTTCTGCTCACATATTTAAGGTGTGTCACCCCATTTTTATTCAGCATTTGCACTAACTTTATCAATTCAAATTATACGGTATTTGACTGTATGCACTTATAGTACATCAACTGTAAACGCCATACTGATTAAGCATACTGATTATAGTTAATATTAGTCTACAATTTGTTGAGAAAGTAATAACAGTCTCCAATTCTCCATAGAAATCGTAGCTCTGTCTTTACGAGACCAAATATAATTTGTAAAGCTAGGAGTGAGATTTAAATGATATTAGTAAATAAATTATTATATTTTTAAAATAAACCCATTACTCAGTGGCAATGCGACGATAGGTGAGCTTTGAGGTGACTTGAAATCTAACTGACATGTATATATTTTTGGTTTTGGACATGTTTGTTGTTTGTGATACTGAAGCTAGTAGTTTGGTTCTTTTCTTTAAACCGTATTTAGTGTATGCTGAAAAAAGGTACTCAGTGGATAATTAAACCTAACTTTTGAACAAAAATATGAATAAATTTTTTGAAAGCTACCGCTATTATAGTTGATTCTCAGTGGATAATTCATATATAGTTGATTCTCTCATATTTTTATAACTAATAACAACATTATATGTACAGACAAAAGTTTCTATTAATCATTTTTAGAATGGTTGGAAATGACATATATGTGAAAGAGAAATTGTTCATTAAAAAAATGTTTTGTCTTAGAATATCTAATTTAAATTATAAACAAAGTTAACACAAACTCATGCTGATTTTTGTAATATATATCATCTTCGTCCTTTAAATTTATTAAAATTATAGTCACATACTATTATATATACATATATGCTATTTCATTATATAGTTCAATTCATAAAAAACGTAGAATGGTATGTATTTAATAAATAAAAAATTGCAAAATTATTTATTTTTGCTTTCCTCATTTATATTTGCTAAAACAGAAAAATAATTTAAATTTTAAAATTGATAAGAAATTACGAATTACAAAATTTAATAATTTCTTGATCACTAGATCAAAATCAAAATAACTCTCCCCACTGGCTTTGGCTCACAGAGACACACTCTCTCTCCCCCTTATAAATGTTCTGCCAAAGCAATCTCTCTCTCCATTCATTCACCTTCTCCGTCTTCTACCCCTAATCCTAAGATATACATAAACTCCACAACCCCCAAAAAAACCATAAAAATCTCTCCTTTTCCATCCAAAGCATAACATACACCGACAAGGAGACTCTTTTTAACGATGGCGAAGAAAGCAAGAATTGTTATAATCGGAGCTGGAATGGCTGGTCTCACAGCGGCGAACAAGCTCTACACAAGCTCCAACAACATGTTCGAGCTCTCCGTCTTTGAAGGCGGTTCTAGAATCGGCGGTAGGATCAATACCTCCGAGTTCTCATCCGAGAAGATTGAGATGGGTGCCACGTGGATCCACGGGATTGGTGGAAGTCCTGTTTATAAAATCGCCAAGGAGACTGGTTCTCTTGTCTCCGACGAGCCATGGGAGTGTATGGATTCCAGCATTGATAAAGTTAAGACCTTTGCTGAAGGTGGGTTCGAGATTGAACCTTCGATTGTTGAACATACTTCTGGATTGTTCAATGCTCTTATGGAATTAGCTCAGGGGAAAGAGATCTCTCAATCCGACGCCGATTTGGGTCGTTTGACTGATATTTACGAAACTGCCACTAGGGTTTGTTCTCCTCGTAGTGTTGGGTCCTTCTTGAAATCTGGGTTTGATGCTTATTGGGATTCAATTAGCAATGGAGGAGGAGGAGGAGATGATGGAGTTAAAGGGTATGGGAAATGGAGTAGAAAGTCACTTGAAGAAGCCATTTTTACGATGTTTAGCAACACGCAGAGGACTTACACATCTGCCGATGATCTCTCGACGCTTGATTTCGCGGCGGAGAGTGAGTACCAGATGTTTCCAGGCGAAGAAATCACCATAGCTAAAGGCTATCTCAGTGTTATTCATCATTTGGCATCTGTGCTTCCTCAAGGTGTTATCCAATTGAATCGAAAGGTCACGAAGATCGAGTGGCAGAGTAACGAAGTGAAGCTGCATTTCTCAGATGGGTCTATTGTTTTTGCAGATCATGTTATTGTTACTGTGTCTTTAGGGGTGCTTAAAGCAGAGGTTGAGAGTGATGAAGAAGATGGTCAACTGTTTAGTCCTCCTTTGCCTGATTTCAAATCAGATGCTATTAAAAGGTTAGGCTACGGAGTTGTCAACAAGTTGTTCGTCGAAATGTCCCACAGAAACTTCCCGTCTCTGCAACTTGTGTTTGACCGCGAGGATTCCGAGTTTAGGTTCGTGAAAATCCCGTGGTGGATGAGAAGAACCGCCACCATTACCCCAATCCATAGCAATTCAAAGGTCTTGCTTTCTTGGTTTGCAGGCAAAGAAGCTCTCGAGCTTGAGAAACTAACCGATGAGGAGATCATAGATGGTGTTGTGACTACGGTATCTTGCTTGACAGGCAAGGAAGTAAAGAAAGATACCGCAAAAACATCAAGGCCCTTGACCAATGGCTCTTTGAATGATGATGATGATGATGATGATGATGATGATGAAGTAATGAAGATCACAAAGGTCTTGAAGAGCAAATGGGGAAGTGATCCTCTGTTCCGGGGCTCCTATTCGTATGTTGCGGTTGGATCAAGCGGGGATGACCTAGATGCCATGGCCGAGCCATTGCCAAAGATTAATAGGAAGGTTGGTCAAGTCAATGGTCATGATCAAGCCAAGGTTCATGAGCTTCAAGTCATGTTTGCAGGGGAAGCAACACATAGAACCCATTACTCCACAACTCATGGTGCCTACTATAGTGGTTTAAGGGAAGCCAATAGGCTTCTCAAGCATTACAAATGTAATTTTTGAGTGTTAGTTTTTTAAGAATATGTTGTTGTTTTTTTTGTTTGGGGACAAAGTGTTTAGAGAAGCTTAATTAGTTTTGTAAGATTTTTTAATTGTTTTTTGATTACTTTCAAGTTGGTTTTCTTTTTCTGTTTTACTTATAATGTACAAGTTACAGCCACGTTCTAATCTAAAAAGCAAATTTCTGAATTTCTTTCGTAGATGAGTCTCAGGGGACAAAGGATATTAAATAATCAAAAAGGAAAGTTAAAAAGAAAGCAAGATATAAAGATGTATAATGGAATTTACATCTTTGCTTGTTCCCTCACCAGTCACTTTTAGTCACTAGTACTATTTTTTTCTCTTTATCCTTTAAGAGATTAATAATTTTCATAATCACATTTTATTTGTGGGTTTCATGGGTACATACAATATTATCAAAATATCTGTGGAATTTTTTAATAAGAAAAATAGATGAACCAAAATATCATCTCTTTATTTTGGTAGTTTACTAAATATACCTTTCAAGTTCACAAAAACGAAAGAAGGAATGGGATGAATATGACTAAAATCGAAAAATTTGATATAATTTGGATTTTCCAATATTTAAAGTCAAAATGATATTCTAGACTATAAAACAAATGCAGTTTTCTTTTAAGAAAATAGGTGGAAATTGGAAGAAGAAAGGAACAAACGAAAAAGCTTAGGATGCTCCCTTACCTACATGTATATACAAACAACCCTAAGAGATTCTTAATATTTATTTTGTGTGGTGAGCTTTCATGGACAGGATCCGCCGAACACGCCTAGTTTCCAGCTTGCAAAGCCACATATATAAGCATTTATACCTTTTATGTATCAAATCTTATATACAGCTTCATGTTTTTCTTTTTATGTAAATTATGAATCCAAGATTTGAAACACAATTGATCTCCGACATATATAAATTTTGTCATTTAAAACGGCTGCAATGATCAATCACAATTAAAACCACAAGACTCTCACTATAACCTATTTACATATGTCGAATCATCATGAACCATTGTACTACCATAAATTTATTGAAATAATTGAGACTATAATAAGATTCATATTCAGATTTGAGTGATGGAATGTATTGTTACATTGTTGCTTGTCACCACGACAAGTTCTATAACATGAATGAAAAACATTGAGAAAGTGGTGTCAAATGGACAGGTCTTCTATTATACACTAGGATTATTAACTGTCTCTATGCTCACATATACAGTATTATCATGTATGCATCATGGTCCTACAAAAGAGCATCAACATATATTGAAAAGAAAAACAAATAAAAATATATAGAGATGAATGGTCATGATCATCTTCAAATTGGTACCCAAATCAATTGATTTGATTCTACAGTTATGTACAATGTGGAATGAACAAGTGGTAGTGGTAGGGTTTATTTCACCAATTTGCTTTCTATCTATCTGTATATCTTTAATTTCAATTATTTCATGACTCTTCTAATCTGATTTAATTATACTTAGAAAAAGAATAATCCATCAAATTTAATAATCATGACTCTTTTAACAGAAACTTCAAAAATATCAGAATATCTATTGTTAGTACATGATACGAAAGTGTTTATCAAATAACTTGTTAATAATTTTATCTCTTTCAATATTCAATTTTTATTTGTAAAATAATTTGAATTCCATTTTGATTTCTATAGAAAATATAGAGTTGGAGGGGTCTTCTACTAGGAAAAAAAATCTTTATCAAATTCAAGGAAACATGACGACAAGTATGTTGTAGATATTATCTGTCAAATTATTAACTACTTTGAATCTCTACTAGAAAAATGAGCGCACATATATAGTAAAAATACAGTGAACTCAAATGCCAAAAATTTTAATTTGCATTTCTTGGAATTCACATAATCTATTTTAGTTCCTTTAAGAAACTACTAAGCATATCTACAAGTTGTTCCGTTGGCACTCACATAACATATCGGGATCTTAGCCATGGTTGTGACATGTTGAGTCCAATTTAGAAAAAAGAGTATCCAATTTAGATAAAAAAGAGACAAAACTATGCGTTTTATAGCAAATATCATCTACTCAAGTGGGCTTTTAATCTTTAAAGTATATATATCTGACTTTTGTTCAATAGGGGACATGGTCATGATGTTGATTTATAATATCACATATTTTTATGTTATCTTAAAAACCGCAAAAAAAAAAATCTTTTATTTAATATCACTTTTATAGTGAATACAAGGCTCCTGTATTTAGTATATTGTTTATCATATTACCACATAGTTGGATATGTAGACCTAGTTAACATCTAAAGTAAACATACACAACAATGATACATGAATTATATGCAAATCTGATATATTTGAAAGCATTCACTTGTTTTTCTAGGATTCTAATTTATTTTTGCCATCTCGGAAGTGATTTTTTTTTAACTTAACACATTTTATCCAGAATCACATCTTAATATATCGTCAGGGTATAGTCTATTTAGCAACAGATACATTCTAGTTTCTACATGAGTTATAATTATGATAATATCAAATTCCAGATAGTCCATGGTAATCAATAATTCTTCCCTTCAATCATGTGACGAAAAAAAAACACATGATCGAATCAACAAAGATTCGTTTTTTTTTTTGGTAAAACAAATCCGTATTTTTTGCAGAAAATATTTTGATGGTTAATATTTAGTACTTTTTTGCTGATAGGGTTAGTCAAAATACATGAGATCCAATCTCACATGCTCCAAATCGATGGATCCTCATTTTTTATATATATACAGACAATAAATTTTGGCACATATATATCACATAATTTAATAACAACATTCTCCAAATCGATGGATCCTCATTCATGTTTTTACAGTATTTATAATGTCATTTAAATATATATACTCCCTCTGTTTTAAAATATAATGCGTTTTAGAAATTTATTTTTGTTTGAAAATATAAGGCTTTCTCAATACTTAATAAATATTGTGCATATTAATGATCTCGATGGAGAGATATAATTTTAACTAAAAATTGAAGTGACTATTAGTATTTTTTTAATAAAGTATGTTTTTATAATTAAAAAAAATTATAAAAATATTTTTAATATTTTTAGTTATATTTTTATAATTAAACAATTTTTTTTTGATATGCATATTTTTTTTTTTTTAAAACCAACTATATTTTGAAATAGAGAGAGTATTCAATATTTTAATTACATGTTTATATTTATCTATTTTTGGATATTTATATTGTTATTAAAAAGATATGATTTTTATAAGGAATTTTTTAAAATCTGTATTCGTTTAATTTTACTAAAGATTCATCAAATCCAGTAATCTAAATCCTAATTATTTTTATATAAAAAAGTATTTTCTGATGTTTTTGTTCCAATATGTTTATTGTTTGGTGACTTGGTCAAATCAAAGAGAAAGCTATTCAATTGGACTCCTCCACTCTATTATTGTGAACAATTTGATTTGCTTTTTATTCCTTAAGAAAACAGGAGTGTCCCACTTGTTGTCTTTTTCCAAATTTGTAAAAATAAAATAAACAAACTATAAACGCTAAAATAAAACACTTCGGAAATCAAATGCTGCCCCTAAGCTTCTAGCAAACTATTTTAATTGGTCTATGAGAAAAGAGGTCATACACCCCCAATCACAACAGACGACGACAATTTTATAACAAATGGATTATATTAATAAATCTTTTGAAAAGTGAGTGAAATAACACATGGAATCTTAATTGCTGGTAAACTAAATCTAACTTTATTATTTGTTTTTTAAGTGGTCTATATAGAAAATCTATTATTTTATTATACGACATTATGGTCCATACCTACTACAATAATCCGGATTCAAAACTGAAATCTGCTGATCGATGACTTTAACTCCAACGAACTACAAGTGGCGTGGGCTAGATCCTTAAAGACAGTCAATGATCGGTGAGGTGGGTTAGTGCACGGTCCATCCCTCAGGTAATCTTTGCGCTAGAAACATATGTTGAAGTTCTTCGGTGGACAATCTTATACATTCGGAACCGCGGCTACAATGACGTAACCTTCGCAACGGATGTACAAGATTATATTGTCACATGGATTTTGCGTCACATGTCTTGGGCCGTCCTTCAACCTTTCCGACAAGATATTCAAGTTATACCTCATCTCTTTTTTACCCTTTGCAATCTTGGTTAAGTATGGATGTTCCTTTTTTGGTTACAGCCTCTTGTTATGGCCGATAAACTGTTATTGTAATCACGCTGTTGGCTTAATGCTTGCGTTTAAAATAAAAAATCAACGAAATTACTGTACTACTATTTCTTTCTGACATTTTATAGTGTTGGACTCGATACAATTATACTTATATCATCATATGACACGATATAATAATCTTCGTCACGTGGTTTACACATGCATACTGCATGCTGATCGGATATGTTCCAACATAGTTAATAACTTAGTACTTTACTATCATCTCATCATATAATATGATATGAAGAATCTTACTGTGCAATAATAATGAAAATATAAGATCAAAATATTGATCAAGTCGTTATATCTGCGTAACAAGGACATCTCGTGGAAATTAATTTAAGATTTTTTTTTGTTAAATACACTAAATATTTATAAACCCTAAAATATACATTCAATTTGTAAAATTTTGAAATTAGCTAATCTTTATTATTTTAAATAATATCGTCTAAATAGATAATCTATTTTCTTAGTAATGGCTATTAAGATTTTGCAAAAAAAAAAAAAAAAAAGAAGAAGACGAATTTACAAAAAGAAAGTGTTCGTTGTGATTAAGAAAAATAGGTGTTGGTATTGTTCAAGGTTAATCAAAAATCATGAAATTTATATTATGGTTTGTTTGTTTTTATTTATTTATTAATGTTGACGTACACTATAAGAAAACATTCTTATTCTCGACGGATTACCCGACAAAACAAATTCCGTCGGTTAATCCCGACAGAATACCTGATGACTTGTGTCTAATTTTTTTTAAAAAATTTTCAACATTTCCGACGGATTCCCTACGAATTTTCCGATCCGTAGGGAATCCTTTTTGAAAAAAAAACTAAAAATTATTATTATTTTTTAAATTTTCTGATGGGTTCCCTACGGATCAGAAAATTCGTAGGTAATCCTGCGGAAATTTTTTAAAAATTCCGCCTAAAACCAAATAAATGGCCGCCAAATTTTGAAAAGAAAAAATTTGAAATCCCACCAAAAGCCATAACCGACGAACCTAGTCGTCGGTAATTTTTTTTTTTAAAATACAACCTCCTTCCTTCCTCTCATTTTTCAATTTTAGAATTGTAGATATAGGTTTTTGGAAGTGTAGATTAAAGTTTTGGAATTGTAGTTTTAGATTTTGAAATTATGGATTTAGACTTTGGAATTATAGATTTAGATTTTGAAATTAGAATTTTAGGTTTTTGAAATGTAGATTTATGTTTTGAAATTACAGATTTAGGTTTTGAAAAAGTAGATTAGGTTTTGAAATTAGAGAATTAGATTTTGGAAATGTAGATTTAGTTTTTCTTTAAAACATTTGTATTCTTAAAAAAAATGAATTCAATTATATATATATATATTTTAAATAATTTCCGACGGATTTGTAAATCCTTCAGGAATTTTTTTTTATATATTCCTACCGGTTTTATAAAAAGTCGTCGGGAATCCGTCGAAATTTTTCTGTCGAAAATTCGTAGGAAATTTCCGATGCATTGCTGACGGTTTTCGATTACCGACGCTCTAGAACCGACAGACTAAATCCGTAGGAAACAAGTGTTTTTGACAGATTTTCGACGGATATGTTCTTAGTAAAAGATCTTGTTTTCTTGTAGTATTATTATATTTTTTTAAAAAATTATATTATTTTTAACAAGGATATTTTGAAGCAATAAAACTGTTTTAACTGCTGAGTTTTTCTATGTGTGTCGACTTATATACCAATATTAGTGTTGCATCTTGACTGCCACCTTCTGTGGGCTTGCATGCTCTCCGCATGTGGACTCCATCTTTATCTGATGGTTAGATCGTCACTATAGGAATAGGAAGCTTTAAAGATTTGTTAACTCATCTTGCAGATTGTTGTGTTAAATAACCCTGCTTTTACCTTCATTTCAAGTTGCATAAATGAATTATATATAACACGTAACCACAATTGTGTTTTATTTGTGATGTTCACGTTTGTAGTATTTAGTTGAACTTATATATTTTCAGTTTTATGAAAATTTTTAGTCTTATATTTAATTTATAAAAAACCTGAAAATAAAATATATATTTTTTTTTTGAATATTGTCGACAAATTTTCGACAAAATCATTTATTTGTCGTCGGAAGTTGCCGTCGAATTTCTGACAACATTTTCTCGATATGGATGCCACGTTTTGTCGGCAACTCGTCAGAAATTTCCAACGATGTTTTGACAACTTATTTCGTCGGAATATGTTGTTGGAAAGTTATCGGTAAATTTCTAACGTTATTCCAACGACGGAAAAACGGCCAAAATCGACCCAAATTATTTTATTTTTGCTTTTTCATACCTGAACTATGATACCCTGTATTTAGCAACCCGAACCATCAAATAATTTGCTTTTTGAAGTGCTGCTCACATAATTCTTGCATTCTCTTGGGTCCAAACTCATGATCAGACCGTATATCATTTTGAAACAAGTTTGCAATCACTTTTGATTGTATACGTCATTTACGTTTTTGTATAAAACAGCTAACATTAATCTAGTTCAGGTTTAAAATTTGAAATATTTGATGGTTTGGATTGCTAAATACAGGGTATCATAGTTCAGAAAAGCAAAAAACATTAATTTGGGTCGATTTTGACTGTTTTCCCTTCCAACGACATTTTCCGACGAGATTCCGACTAAATATTTGATAGAAATTTTCGACGAATTTCCGACCAAATATGGTTTCTGACCATCCTTTTCTGATGATTTTGTGTTAGTCGGAAATTCGTAGGAAAAACTTATTTCTGACTATTTTACGACTAATAGCATGATCAAAATATGCTATATTTTTTATCGTGCAATTAACTCCCATTAATTTTTGTTTCATACTCACCTACCTCGGCCAACAATTGAGTGTAGTTATCGTAGTTAACATAATTTTATGGTGCTGAATTAAATAATCCATTTATTTAATCGACAACAATCATTTGGGAAAGAATAAATAAATTAGAAAAATTAGAGAAAGAGAATAATAAACTATACTTCACATTCACAATAACACTTGCCTGAGCTTTTTGACCAAGTTGGTGGCAAAACATAAGTTAATGGAAGAACAAAAGAAAAGTTAAATAGATTAAAAAATATAAATAAAATGAGCTAACTAGTGAAAGAAGCTGTTTTACTAATGTGTATTTTTCTCCGCAAAACGATGGGGATAAATGGTAACAATTAAATCCAACTAAATTTGATTAAATTATTAAATTTGAAAGAATGTAATGATTATTTCTTACGAAATCTGACTGAACTAATTTAGAGTTTAAATGGTAACTACTGAATCAACTGAATTTTCGAAAATAAATAATTTAATTAAATAAAATCTAAAAATATATTAAGTCAAAGAATTTTTTTTTACAAGACTAGTTCCATAAAGTAAATAAATATTAAATCTAAAATTTGATATTTTTGATAATACTGTAAACTAAAATTTGATATTTTTGATAATATTGTAAAACATAAGATAATAGCAGAATTTGGCAAAACAAAAACTGCAACTTGTTAAAACTAATGGTAAATTTTGGCAAAATCTTAAATTGATATTATTTGATAATTTTATCAAACATAATTATCATTTAAACCATACACTTTAAAAATTAATTTAATTTTATGTTTTTGATAAAACCGCATTATTTATATTTGTCTAGTTTTCACAAATTTTTTGCTAACAACTTTTACTATAGAAATTAAATATTTATAGTTTTAAGAATAATATTTTTAATTACAAATAAATAAAAAAGATTAAAATGAAAAATTCCTCAAGAATTCCTTAACTCTTCAAATGATGTAACATTAACTTTTCCACCAAAATTTCTCAAGAATTCCACCCCATTCCTCTTTACCATTTACAAACCTACAAATGAAAACATCAGATCATGAGGAATTTCTTCCTTTTCTTTTCCAAAGATCATGACAAATTTCGAATCATTAGTAACCAATAAAATTGAAAAATCATTTATGTTTTGGAAAATTATGATAAAAATCCAACAACCCATCAATCCATCAGAGAGTAACTTTGTGTCTTTGCTCATCTGTCGATATTTTTTACTGTCTAACTCTTACTTTTGTCCAAACAATCTCCTTTTCTAAAGCTGCGATGATTATCATTTTCATCACCTTTTTACTATATATTACTAAAATTGATATTAAAAGGATTTAAACATCTCAAAATGAAACCAAAGTCTATACGAATTACTCTCTTTTGCAAAGTTTTCTTGTTTTTATTTTCTGTAAGGTACAATATATATAAGAAATTGTACCTTAAAAAGATCAAGGCGAGAGTTAAAATAATGTTCTTATTGCCAGAAAAAGAGTTGAAAAATTTACTTGATGCTTCCATTAGTTTTCTTACGGTTATTAGAATGTACAATATTCATTATCTTTTCGTATTCATCTTTAACAAGATCATTTTCTGTGTTCTTTTTAGGTTTACGGTTTTGGTTTATATTTTATTTGCTATGATAGTGAACTTGGGGGTGATATGTAAATTAAGTAAATTATCTCATTAGTATCAAAAATTCTTTTGGTTGTTGTTCCTTTATAAAGTTTTTTTTAATTATTATGTTATAAAAAAGTGAACCTAGCTAACTAATTTAAAGTAACACATTATATATATAGGGAGGCATATATCTTTTAACACATACCCCCAAGTTTTATAAGAAACAAGATATGTCAAATAAAAATAAGATGTAAGGAAAATTAAACGTGCTAAGAAGGAATCTAGGGATCTAGGTAGCAATAGGTCTTTGGTCGTTTATTTTTGCAGATTTTTTAATTTGTTTTCTCAAAGTGAACCAAAGTGATGATTAAAAAGAAGTGTCCAATATTAAAATGCACTGAGATGGCCAATTGTGATAGTTTACATGGCTTCTTTGCATTTGTCTGTCCCTTCACTAAAATTCAAAAGGTTGATGCTAATTAATATCTTCTGGATCTGTTCTTTTCTAATTTTGGTTACGTGGTCCCTTTTCATTTTCATGTTTATTCGAAGAAAACAAGATGAAGCAAATGTTTCTATTATAGTTGTATTTGATTAAAATTTTGTTGGGAGTGTAAGAGTCCCTATTTTTAATGATACTGATACTAATGATGGCTTCATCTTCTACACACTTATTATCATGACTCATAAGTCGATGTTTAAAAGAAATAAGAAAAATGGTGATAATTTTTATCTAATCTAAAACATGTGTCGATTGAATTCAATCAACGATTTCATAAATAAGCGGAAGAAGATTATAGTTAAACGAACAAAAGAAATTTTTTAGATACATTATTCTTACTTATTTGAAAATTTATAGAGATAAGCCAATATACCACAAGATTACCAGTACTTTTTTTAGTGCTGATTTAGGAAGTATTACCAACTGATTTATGACTTCTAAAATATATGGTGTTCGTGTCCAGTTTTTTTAAATTTCTGGAAAATGGATTTGGCCTTGCATATAACAATTCTATCATGACAACCAATGCACATAGTTTCTTTAACAAACAAAAAAAGGAAAAAACAATGCTCATAGTATTTAATCCTGATGTTTTATTTATATTTGTTATCTATGGGACTTTGCATGTTCTGTAAATGTTTCTTCAAACATCAGTACAACGTGGAAAAAAAAGAAAAATGCATCACTACAACAACACAATTTGATATATATTCTTTCGAAAGAATAGTAATTAAATTCAAATGTCCACCTTTTTTTTGTTTCTAAGGTTAAGTGCCATATGGCACAATATGATTCATACAATCATCAAACTCATGGAATTATTAAAGCCAATGACCTCTTTGGATCATGATACATAAGTTATTTTTTACTCCCCCAAGATAGCTTTACACAAAGATTCAATTTACGAACAACCGAATGCACGCATATGGCAATTACATAGTATCTTAAGACTAACATATATTTTTTTGCCTTGCTCTCAATTTTTCCGGCGATTTTTGGTCCGTTGAAACGCCATGTAACACCTTTTCCGATCCTCTTTTTGGGGTAATCAACATAATATCTTTAAAAAAACAAAAACAAACAAAATTTAGATTAGAAAATGTAGATTCTGAAAAGTCACATGATTTCAAACTATAGATTTCTGCATCATCCCGATATTATACTCAGCAATTCCATCATTTTCTAAAATTAATCAACAAAATATATTTTTTTGATAATTAATGATTAAAAAATGCTCACAAAATTAAATGTAATCAAATAAGTAATGATTGGGTTACAAATTATATTTTAATCCTTCTAAATTATCAGGCATTTTTCCTCCAAAAAATGTAAGAATTTTTGTGTACTTCCAAAATGCAAGCATGATCTAGCTATATGAAATTCTTCCAACCTAACCGGTTTACCTGCAACCTTAAACTTTAATCTCTATCCAATAGATTTATGGTCTTAATCATTAGATTGACACGTAATCCAAATTATTCTTCGATTCATGATTGTGACTAGTGAATCTATTGGTTAGAACTATTGTAACATACAACAAAATCACGATCGTTTACCAACAAATCACAATTTTCTCACTATAATCATTATCTTTGTCGATATCATATATGACTAAGACACATGATCATGCCTTATTTATGAGAAGAAAACAAAAAAGCGAGTTAAAAAGTATCGTCCATCATTTTTTCAAATAATGAAATGATATACGTACCACCAATCTTTTTAAAACTAGAATGTACAAGATTAGAAATTTAGAATGTATGTAAACTAGAAGAAAAGAATTAGAATTCTTTTTAGGTCTTCAAATTTCTAAAATTTTCTTTAAAATTTCGTTTGGGCTACATATAGAGCCCGTTAGTTTCATAAGGCCCAGAAAATCGAAGAGATGAAAAAGGAAATAAGAAAGAGAAAGCTTCTTGTTGTGTATACTAAAGATAGTTTCCGCAGTCTTGGCCAAAATCAACAGAGGAAGAAGAAGGTAATGTATGGGTTAGGCATGCATGGCATTGGTTTGACGCAATTAAGTACGTTCGAGAAATAGGTTTGTCTGAGTTAACAACTCCTTTAAGCACTAAATGTGTGGCTAAGCATTTTGAAGGTGTCTGTTGGCCACTCAGGGCCGGCTTAACTACAAAAACGAGCAGTGCGACCGCTCCAGACACATAAATAAAAAGATCAAAATGTAGAGGTCCAAAAAAATAATATTTTGCTTGTTTTTTTTTTTTTGATAATAATAATATTTTTGTCCAAAAAAACATATATTTTTTTTTTGATATGTTAGGGACCTATTTTTTAAATTTGTCCAGAGCCTATAAAATGTTTGAGCCGACTCTGTTGCTATTCCTAATACCTAGCGTCTTGAGTTCGAAGCTATGGGTTGTTGACTATATATATATATATATATATTTTTTTCATTGTGGTTTCCTATATCAAATGTTGAATGCATGTGGAATGATTTGCGTAGTCCATATGCGCACAAATATTTGTTTAGCGAACTTATCTTATAAGAGTTCCATTGTTGGACACTTTGGCTACCCGGTTGAATTTCCAAAGAGTTGGAAAGGGAATAATGATCCTTGTGAATGGTTCGGGATAAACTGTGAGAAGGATATCATCAAAGGTATCACATTTATCTCTATGAACCTAACATGAACCATCTCTCCACGGTTCGGAGAACTCACTTTTCTCTTCGTGATTGATCTTTCTCATAACCATCTTACTGGCACTATTCCGTTCGAGCTCACCAAAATAAAAAATCTGACTATTCTGGATGTTTCTTATAATGAACTTCATGGGAAAGTGCCACACGTTAGAGGAATGGTTATAGAAACTCAAAAGAACCCAAACATCGAGACAAACCGTGTTCCCTCGCCAACAAATAACAATAGCAATTCAACTGTTTTGGTACTTCTCCTGGGCAGTGTTGTTGGTTTGGTACTTGCTGGAGGAGGAGCTTTTGGATTCTTAAGCATTCCTTAAGCATCCTGGGTGAGGCTAAACACCAATTATTTCAAATGGGTCCTTAATATCCGACCCGTTTTAGACGACTTGACATGAACAATTATTATATATATTAAATGATTTGTGTGGCCTAATTGGCTCCGCATCCAGCATATACGCCTGACATCTTAAGTTCTGATCCCCTAAGGGGTGTTGTTATACACCTTTTTTTTCCTTCGTGGTTGCAAATGGCTGCTAAATACCTGGTCGACATGAACAAGTATTTAAATATAAACTAAAACTGTTGGACCTATGTTCAACAAATCAACAATTTGTGCGGTTTATTTGCTATTAAGCCACTCTGTTCTATAAAGAGTACTTATTAGTTAAAACAAATTTCATACTATCAAACCTATGTGAGGTCTTTTAGGTTTCCTAAAAAATTTATGTTTGCTCTATGTCAATAAATCATGTTTCGGAAGTCGCCACCAGCAAAAAAAACTCTCTTTGGCTCGAAACCCAATAAATCTGAGATCTAGTTTACAACCTCCGGCTTTGGGCGGTCGCGGCAGTCGCCGCCCCAGGTTGTTTCATGCTTTTCTCACCTTCGTTGGCCTCTGTTTTCCATCGGCTCCCTTGCAAAAACTTTTATAGTCTTTGACCAAGGAAGAACCATCTCCATTCGAATCAAACCATCTCCCGGGCCTGACCCGAGGAAGTTCTACTGGCTCTGGACCACCGTCACCGGCTGCATCTCTCGGGATCTCCTTCCCGACAGCACCTCTTACCGGACCTCCGGTTGACCTGCGATCTCTTGAAGCTGAAGAATCATGCGCCTTCATCCGTCCCGGTTCTAATCACCGGAGAACACTGCCGTTTTCAGTTGGCCTACTCCTCCGTGCTTCGGTCGGAGTTTCGATTCCCGGGATGTTATCCCGACGACTTTTCTGGGGCCGCTGCGCTGAAGCCGGTCACCTACTTCGAGGCCTCGGGCCGTAGAATTAAAGCAGCGTCCGTTGAAACGCCGAGCTACCGTAAGCCGTCGCCGAAATCCTTCCGAAATCTCCATCGGAGCTTGCGTGCAGCCGCCGGAGTTAACTACCATCTAGGACGAACCCTAAGATTGGACAAGGGCCTCGAGCCCTATAATACCCTTTTGGACTTCATTGTGAAAACGGGCCCCAGGTCCAAAGGTAAAACACTCAATTCTCGTTTGCTGGGTTTTGATTTCTTTCGGGCTCTTCCTGAGGCCCATGTTCTATCATTGTTAAAGTGCTGGAATTTATATATTCTAGTCCAACCCACTGTGCAATCTCATCTAAATTAGAAAGATCATATCAGAGATTATGCACTGCTGAGATTTGTATACTTAGTCCAATGTTCGAGACTTACAGTTCCTCCACGGAGAGAACACTTCATCCCTCAGGAGAGAGGATCTTATCTTTGCTAACGACGGACGGGTTGCTAAACACTGATATTCTAACGAACTCAATGACCATTAGGTTAAAGTTCCAATTTCAGACCGAATCGCACTTCTTTGTGCATATTGATTCGGACACCGCACAACATAAACCTGACAATATCCTTCAGGCTGCAGACTTGGTCGTCTTGAATATGTGCCCTATCTTTCCTATTTCTATTGGTAGTTATACCTTTTGGAATGTTTTAGCGTTTTTAGCTTCAGCTTACCTTTTGAATTGTTCTATGGTTATGATTGTAGTTTCATGAGGACTCTAGTAAGAGTGTGTTCTCCATGATTATAATTTTTTAATTTAATGAATCAGAGCTTGAGTTGACAAAAAAAAAAAAAATAGGAAACCGCCACCAGCTGCCGCTAAATCACGTTTTCTAGTTTTCTGACTAAATTCTCTAGACTTATTAATGTACTGTGTTTAAGATTCTTTACTTCGTGTCTTTTTTTTTTCCTAGGACTTGCGTTCTTTTTTTTGACAGGACATTATCTACATGTAGTATCTTTACTGATTAACGCGGAAGTGCTAGTGTTAAACAATCCACTTTGATTTTTTGACAAGAATTTTGGCTGAAAAGTCAGTGAAAACTAGATAAAATGCAGAGTTCTAGTCCCTTTAGTCGATACAGTTACCATGCTTACCATCACCGCTCTTTGCCGTAGTATACGAGAAGAAACTGAAGCGGCATATCAAGTACTAGTTTACCATTCATACTAAGAGAAGAAAGTTTTTGTTAATGCTTTCTCGATCATATCCAATCTATGGTTTTGAATAATATTTTTGGATATTAAAAGAAAATTATAACAACTTTTATATATTTATTGAAAAACCATCTAAAATAATATAAAAACTCAAATCATTCCACTAGATTCTAAACGTTTATTTTTGGCTGTTCCCCAAAATATACAAGACTCTAACTCATATTAAACTAGCATGGGCTTATACTTTGCATTTGTATACCCATTATGGCTTAGACTCTATCTCGATGTGAAAAACACGTGAGTTAATTCAAGTCAGTAAGATCAGATATCAATGGTTCTCCCACGTCTGGGCCATGCAGGTGACTGTAATGTTACTCTTATTGGTAGAGTCAGATCATAATAATGATAATGTGTCTTGTACTCTTGTATATACCTCTGGCATTGTATTTATTAAAGGCAACTCATTCTGCTGCAAAGTTGCAAATATTATTCACGGGCTATTATTCACAGATTGCCTTCACGTTTTGAAAAATTTCAAAAACAATTATCGTCATTTTTTGTTCAAAATGTCATAACCTATATCTATATACTAAGAATTTTGAATATATATGTCTCATATTCTAAAACTGGCATATACCAAGGTTCAAAGTTTTGTTAGGTATTAATTGGATGTTCGAGCAGGATTTCGTTCCAATTGGATATTAATCAGAGATTTTTTTTCTGCATTACTGCCAATTTTTTATTTTTAACTCATATTAAATTAGCATGGGCTTATACTTTACATTTGTATACCCATTATGGCTTAGACTCTAACTAAACGAAAGGTTATATCTCGATGTGAAAAACACGTTAGTTAATTCAAGTCGCTAAGATCAGATATCTAAACGAAAGATTTTTTTTTCTGCATTACTGCCAATAGGATTTCGTCTAAACCAAATGATTATTGACAAAATTAATTGATTTTTTTTTCTCGAAACATATTAAGTGTGAAACTATTTTTCGCTATTTAATTGGCATGAACAGCAAGAACCATTAGAAACATTCTTTCCAATGGCAAAAATCATACATGTTCTGTCCCCCAAACTATCTCTCACCTTTCTTAATCTTCTCATTGTAGCTTCCACCTTAGCCGCAGCCGCCACCACGGCCGGTACCAGTGGTTTCGATTCTCCGTCGTCCAAGACCTCTCGTCCCTGGCCCTTCAAGAAGCTCAACAAACCGGTTGTTATAATGATTTCCTGCGACGGTTTTCGATTCGGTTACCAATTTAAAACGGAGACACCAAACATCGACCTTCTCATATCCGGAGGAACCGAAGCCGAAACCGGTTTAATCCCGGTTTTCCCCACCATGACTTTCCCAAACCACTACTCTATCGCAACCGGACTCTACCCGGCTTATCACGGTATAATCATGAACCAGTTTACTGATCCGATAACTGGAGAGGTGTTCAAAAGAGGCCTAGAACCGAAATGGTGGTTAGGTGAGCCGCTCTGGGTAACCGCAGTAAACCAAGGTCTCAAGGCTGTGACTTACTTTTGGCCAGGCTCTGAAGTTCACAAAGGTTCTTGGACATGCCCTAAAGGATTTTGTCCACATTACAATTCTTCGGTTTCTTTCGAAGAACGGGTCGATAAGGTCTTAAGCCATTTCGATCTCCCTGAGGAAGAAATTCCTGATCTGATGATGTTGTATTTCGATGAGCCAGACAAACAGGGTCATCGCTATGGTCCTGATGATCCTCGGGTTACGGATACTGTCGCGAGGATGGATAAAATTATCGGTAGGGTCATAAAGGGGCTGAAGAAGAGGGAGATCTTTGATGAAGTTCACGTGATATTGCTTGGTGATCACGGAATGGTGACTAACTGTGACAAGAAAGTGATTTCCATTGATGACTTAGCAGATTGGATCAAGATACCCGCGGATTGGATCCAGGCTTATAGCCCGGTGCTAGCAATTAATCCGCGGTGGGGCAAAAATGTCGAGAATCAAGGTGAAAAGAATGCAGAAGTCGTGGATAAGATGAACAAAGCTCTGAGCTCAGGTCAAGTAGAGAACGGAGAGTTTTTGAAAGTTTACTTGAAGGAAAAGTTACCAGAAAGGCTGCATTATTCCAACAGTTATCGGATTCCACCAATCATAGGAATGGTCGGAGAAGGTCTAATGGTTAAACAGAGCAGAACAAACGTTCAAGAATGTTTCGGAACTCATGGATACGATAACATGTTCTTCTCCATGAGATCTATCTTTATTGGATATGGTCCAAGGTTTAGGAGAGGAAAGAAAGTGCCGTCGTTCGAGAATGTTCATATCTACAATGCTGTTGCAGAGATTCTCGGACTCCGACCAGCTCCGAACAATGGTTCTTCTTTGTTTACTCGTAGCCTTCTCTTGCCCTTTGGAGAAACATCGCAAGTAGAATGAAGCAAAAAAAAAAAAAATTAGCTCATGAGAGACTCATGAATAACAAATAAGCTAATCAATGAATAATAATCTTTGTATTCTATATTGTGATGTTTGTTTGTCTTTTACTATTGCTTTTTTGTTGCTAGGACTCGAGTTCCTTTCTTGGACTTAATGCAGAAGTGCTAGTGTTAACAATAATCCACTTGAATTCTTTCACAAGACATATTGTACATGCTTACCATTGTCGCTTATAGATATAGGTCATGTAACTTGCACCGAGTTGGTGGTTTAGACGACGTGCTGACTTTTCCTTTGATGTATTAATCAAGAAGAGACTGAAGCGGCATATAAAGTACTTGTTTACCACCTAGATTTAATGACCGAAGCTTTGTTGCTTCTTCCTTGATCAGCTAAATCCAATTTTATGGTTTCAAATAATATTTTAGGGAGTTAAAAAAATCATAACAACCTATATAAATTCATCCACAAATTATCTAAAATCTTATCAAACCTCAAATCTGAATACACAGTCTTATTTGGCTACATTCTATTTTAGGCTGGTCCCCAAAACCTTATAACCCGTATAAAGTTAGCATAGGCGCGGCGTATGTTTACATTATATATAGGACCACATCAAACACATGCCAGTCGTTGGACGAGCCAACCACGAAAGGATATAACTCGTGGTGAAAACACGTGATTTAATCAAGACCGTAAGATCAGATATCAACGACTCTCCCACATCCAGGTCATGCAGATGACAATAATGTGAATGTGACTTTTTACCTAACTCTTAGTCTTATATTGTAAATATTAAAAGGAATCTGCTTATACTGTAAACATTGTTGACAAACTGTGCCATAAAGTTTTAGGAAGTAATCAAAATTCCGAGTTTGAGGATAATTTTTGCTGTCATTCTATAAAAATATCTATAGTAGTCAATTTAATTGTCATGTACAATTTTCTTCTTAGCAAAAATATCTCTATGTCCGTTTCAATTTTTAATTTTTTTTTTGTCAACGTCCGTTTTAATCTTTTTTTATTTATTTATGTCATCTATGTCCGTTCATACTTGATTTGAATTAATATTTCTATGTAATTATGATAAATTTAGTACTGTTTATACTAGTGATGATTTATCGTCCAAAACACCAACTCAGCATACAACATATAATGTATATACCATCGAGACGCGCACCAATCTTTAGAAGACCTAGTATCGAAATTATCATGGCGAAGCTTCAAACGCTTTTTTGAATTAGTTTATTTTAGATTTTCTCTCGAAAAAAATGTAAGCAGAATATTAAAGAAATAAACAAGAAATCGGTGCCTAGTGTGGAGCAGAATTTGCGATGCAGTTCATGTGGTTTTTGAAGGAGATTGCAGTAAATTTTGGTGTATCTGCTT
Source organism: Boechera stricta (assembly GCA_018361395.1). NCBI lineage: Eukaryota > Viridiplantae > Streptophyta > Magnoliopsida > Brassicales > Brassicaceae > Boechera > Boechera stricta. Next base: position 21,827,997 of record CM031544.1, on the reverse strand, counting down.
CGGGGAAGGCAAGTCAATTTCGAGGTGCATTATTGGGTTAGGGTCTTAGGGAGGTGAAACATTGGAGTCGACAATTTGATGAAGTGAGATATGAATGGGAGTATAAACCAAATCGGCAAACATATATATCCACGTTAATTAAAAACAAAACTCAAAAATTAAATTAAAAAACTCCAAATAATTCTGATATTATTTAGTACTAGCTAATGTGCCAACCACTATCTATCTACATTAGGATAATGTAGTATCAAGTTAATTTCAATGAAAGTCAAAATATTTTAAAGAAAAGAAAGGAGCTAGTAACACTCTCCCGCTCTATAATGGGTTCCTCCATCGGAAACCTACATGTGACTCTCTGAAAGTCGTTTCCAATAACAATCCGCTCCATTCTCCGCTCTCGCGCAACCTCCAGTGAGATTGTTTCCAAGCCATCTCCGCCTCAAAGTTCATTGTATAGCGATTGTAGTCACTTCTCTTATCAGAGGGCTTTGCCTCTCCTTAATTTTTGTAGCGATCATAGTCATTGATTTTACTTAGGAGGCTTTGCCGATTTTACTTAGGAGGCTTTGCCTTTAGGTTGTTTTCAACGACCTTAGTCATTACTTTCTTTAGCAACTTAGAGACGACGTACTTGCCGCTTTAGTTATTGGAGACACTTGGCCTTTTTCCAAACCCAATATAGCTACTAGTATTGGAGCGATCAAGTCTTTGTTGGCTTCCTTAGACCATTTCTACTTCCAGGAGATAACCCTAAACAACTAGAGAATTAATAACTAATCATTGAAAAACTTATCTCGATTTCGTAGTCCCTTGGCCACAGCTGCGTTTTTTAAGCTGTTTTTTTTTTGCGGTAATCACGACTTCATTACCGCTGCAACTTTTTGGTTGTGGTTGTGGTTTCAGGTTTGATCCTTCTGCTGGGTTTGGATCGGATGATGGTGAAGCCTCACGAAAAAATCTTGACGAACTTGAACCGGTTTTTCCATAGTATTGGGAAATCGCCACCTCGTGAGTTCTTCTCCAACCCTTAACTCACACTTGATCGATGTTGAGTCCCGAGAATTTCCAGAACAGTTGATGGCGGCGACTTGATCCAGGATATATATATTATTGGCCTGTGAACTCTGATTTTCCACAACTGAATCATCTTTTTTTAAATTGAAATTCGCCGTTGTCGTTGATTATTTTTCTAAGGTTTGGTTGTTGCCCTTTATCGTGATTCCCTTTTTCAAGAACATCCTTTGTAGCATAATTCAAGATGCTTTGCACATGTCGTCTTTTATATTCATTCGCCTCTCGTACGTTTATGTTATGCTGAAGCGTTGGTGGCCTATGTTTTAAGCATCGATGCTTTTGCCTCCAATAAAAAGGAAGTGCTTTCTGATATCAGTCCATGTTCCCTGCTTGGAATTGAAAGAAACTTCTCTTCTACGGCTTCTATACCTCATGTAGTTAAAACTGCCCCTCCTTCTAGCGCCAAACTGTTTGGGCAAATTTTAACCGTTTCGGATTGATACAGTTCTACGTTTCAATGCTTGAATATATACTTATTTATGAATCACTTTCTGATTGCACAAGCTCAAAACAATAATAGAATAGAATTTTCTAACAAATATGGAAGGAGGATTTTCAATAATCTAGGCGTAGACCTGTCGTAGTTGATATTTTTCGGTAGCATCGATGGAGTTGTATGCTTAGGCCGTAGCCATTGATTATTCATCGCTATCTCTTAGAAGGTTTTAAGGTTTTTTTCTCTTTCCTTTTCGGATCTCTTTTCTTTCTCATACCCTTTTTTCTCCTTTTTAGGGTCTCTCTAATTATAGGCTCAGATCCAAAAGGATAATAATTGACGTAGATAATATCGTAATATATAATAATCGATTAATGATTTTATTTTACCCAACAGTCCAACACCCTGAAGGATATTGTCCCCATTTCAATCTTTCAGTTCCTTTAGAAGAAAGGGTCGGTTCGGTCTTGAGCCATTTTAATCTCCCCGAGGAAGAAATTCCTGATTTGCTGATGTTGTATTTCAATGAGCCGGACCAATAGGGTCATAACTATGGTCCTGATGATCCTCGGGCTACGAATGCTGTTTCGAGGGTTGATAAAATGATTGGTAGGGTGATAAAGGGGCTGAAGAAGAGGGAGATCTTTGATGAGGTTCATGTGATATTGCTTGGTGATCACGGAATGGTGAGTGCCAATTGTAAGTGTGACGAGAAATCGATTTACATTGATGACTTAGCGGATTGGATCAAGACACCCGCGGCTTGGATCCAGTCTTACAGCCCAGTGCTTGCAATTAGTCTGCAATGGGGCAAAAATGTCGAGAATCAAGGTGAGAAGAACACGGAAGTCGTGGCAAAGATGAACGAAGCTTTGAGCTCAGGGAAGTAAAAAACGGAGAGTTTTTGAAGGTTTACTTGAAGGAGAAATTACCGGAAAGACTGCATTATTCCGAGAGTTATCTGATTCCACCGATCAGAGGAATGGTCTCGGAGAAGGTCTACTAGTCAGAAGAATAGAACAAATGCTCAAGTTTGCTACGGAGATCATGGTTACGACAACAAGCTCTTCTCGCTGAGGACTATTTTTGTCGGACATCGTTCGAGAATGTGCAGATCTATAACGCCGTTGCGGAGATTCTTGGACTCCGACCAGCTTCGAACAATGGTTCTTCTTTGTTCCCCCGGTGCATTCTCTTGCCTTTTGGAGCAACAAGGGAAATAAAATGGGGCAAAAATCCCTTAGCTCATGAATAATAACTAAGATGATAAATGAATGACTAATCTATGTGCCCTATATCGTGATGTTTTAAATTTATCTGGAAATGAAGAAAATGTGACCCTTAATGTTTTTGAATAACCAGGTTTCGTCTTGAAGCCACGATAATAAAACAATTCGGCATCTTTTATTTCTTTCTGTCATTCGGCATTAATATATTCGAATGTATATATCTAAATCATTACCTAAATTATTCCTTATTATAGGTTATATCATTGTTTTATGACGTGTAGCAAGTCACATTATACACTATGCAATCCTCAAATATATAATTACTGGTTTTTATATATTGTAGTAAGTCACATGTAACTCTCAACCCCTAAAAAGTCCACTTAACTATTATATCTCCTACATTGAAGACCTATCCCCTTAACTATAATAAATTAAAGTTAAGCAGTAATACTGGTAAGTCAAAAGTGTTTCTCTTTCTCACTCTCTCTCCTGATAAGTCAATTATTTGATATAGAGAACTCTTGTGCTATTTTAAATTTTGGGAGATAAGATTGGAAAGAGAAGACTCGTTGATATAACCGAAACATTTGATTTCTTCTGTTGGGTTAGTAAAACATGTGAAAGAAACCTCAGTTGTACCTTTTGAGCAGACCCAAGCATCAATAGGAATAGGGGACGTTGGTTTTCCATAATTTTTAAAAATAAATCTCTTTAATTTTTGATCCGCACATAGATTGCATTAACATCCCTAAAACACAAAGGAAGGTTGAAGGAAGCGTCTTGATTTGTTATGGATTTCACTCATCACTCCTTGAAATGCCGGCCACCCCAATGGCTTGTGGATCGCTTGAATGAGGGTTTTCGAGGCGCTTTCAAACACCATTTTCTCATAATCCAAGTTGTCAAGACACATTATCGCCCAATCTAGCAGGGTCGGTTCTAGACATGGGAAGAAGGTGCTTTTCCACAAGATCCAAATTTTGTTTAACAGAAACTGCTTCATGTTTTAGGGCTTCTATTTTTTAGAAAACATAGATGAAAGGGGAGGAGACTTTTTAATAAAATCTTTGAAATATCTCTAAATTAATTAAAAGAAATAATTTTGTTGATAAAATAAGAGGAAAGAGAAAATTTTAATATTTCCTTAAACAAATGATTTGATTTCAATTATTTTTAATTCTAAAATTACTTTTTTAAATTACAATCAAACACTTTCTACATATATATATAATTTTAATAGCAATTAAATAAATAAATGATTAATTTTGGACAATGTTCAAAATTATCTTTTTTCTTTTAATAATATAAAGATAACGTTTTTATATCATTTCACCAATTCCTATTTTATAAAGTTCCCCCAAATCTCGAGTCGATCTTACTCGAATATCCCGTTATGTATTAAAAATAAGAATTGGGTTTCGTGAAGGACTACTGAAAAACGTGGGTGAAATCAGAAATCTCAACGACTACTCAGAATTGAGTTTTTAATTCGTCTAAGAAAGTATTTAAAATCATACACTATTATTGTAAACACGATTAATGATTTGAGATACTAATAAACAATCACCTGCCGACAAGACCGTTCAACACTAGAAGTGGCCCACGATCACCTTCTGCTCAACACTGAAAAAAAGAATTAGAATTAGTTAAACAAAAAAAAAACACGAGGGATTCTTTATAATATATATAAAGAAAAAGAAAAAAGGAAATCTCCCGCTCTATAAAGAACGTGAACGTTGTTGAGCTCAACCATCATCAGTACTTTTTCTCACAATGTCTAAGAGTAAACCTGGCCGTTCCGGTTTTTCCGGTTACACCTTGCGCAAGCTATCTCTGATCGTTACTTTTCTCATCGTTCTCGTCGTAGCCGTCACTGCCGATGGTTTGGACTCTCCATCGTCCTACGCTAGGAGACCCCAACCTTCCAAGAAGCTCACCAAACCGGTGGTTTTGTTAATTTCCTGCGATGGTTTCCGGTTCGGTTACCAATTCAAGACGGAGACACCAAATATCGACTTGCTCATATCGAGAGGAACCGAAGCTAAGACCGGTTTAATTCCGGTTTTCCCCTCCATGACGTTCCCAAACCATTACTCAATCGCCACCGGACTCTACCCCGCTTCCCACGGTATAATCATGAACAAATTTACAGATCCGGTAAGCGGGGAACTATTCAACAGGAACCTAAACCCTAAATGGTGGTTAGGTGAGCCGTTGTGGGTGACCGCGGTGAACCAAGGGCTCAAGGCTGCGACTTACTTTTGGCCAGGCGCTGATGTCCACAAAGGCTCTTGGAACTGCCCAAAAGGCTTTTGTAAAGCTCCTTACAATGTTTCGGTTCCTCTAGAAGAAAGAGTCGATACGATCTTGAACTATCTCGATCTTCCCGAGAGCGAAATCCCGGATTTCATGGCGTTGTATTTCGATGAACCGGACATACAGGGCCATGAATACGGCCCCGATGATCCTCGGGTTACTGAAGCGGTCTCAAAGGTCGATAAAATGATCGGTAGGGTCATCAAGGGATTGAAGAAGAGGAAGGTTTTTAGTGATGTTCATGTGATATTGCTTGGTGATCACGGAATGGTTACTAACTGTGACAAGAAAGTGATTTACATTGATGATTTAGCGGATTGGATCAAGATACCTGCGGATTGGATCCAAGATTATAGCCCGGTGCTAGTGATGAATCCGCGCTGGGGAAAAGATGTCAAGAATCCAGGCGAGAAGAACGCGGAACTCGTGGCGAAGATGAACGAAGCTTTGAGCTCAGGAAAAGTAGCCAATGGAGAATTTTTGCAGGTTTACTTGAAGGAGAATTTACCACAAAGGCTGCATTATTCCGATAGTTCCCGGATTCCGCCGATCATAGGAATGGTCGGAGAAGGTCTAATGGTTAAACAGAACAGAACATACGTTCAAGAATGTTCCGGAACTCATGGATACGACAACATGTTCTTCTCCATGAGATCCATCTTTATTGGATATGGTCCAAGGTTTAGGAGAGGAAAGAAAGTGCCGTCGTTCGAGAATGTTCAGGTCTACAATGCCGTTGCAGAGATTCTCGGACTCCGACCATCTCCGAACAATGGTTCTTCTTTGTTTACTCGTAGCCTTCTCTTGCCCTTAGCGCAAGTAGAATGAAACTAAACAATAACCTAAGTTTGTGAGTGTCTTTGAAGTTTGTTTCAGCAGAAACTGCTGTGGTTTCTAGTTTCCGATGCATTCTACTTTTAGTTTTAAATCAACATGTACCAACAAATAAATAAGAGAAGAGTCTAATTGTTATTTTTGATAATACACATCGGAAGCAACATGACTCAAATACCATGATAAATTTATGAGAATAAGAACACCTATTTGTTATAGAAGAATTGTATTATCATCAAATAAAGTTGCAAAATACTTGCATAGAAATAAGAACACAAACTTTTTTTGATTAATATAAATACTAACATAAATAATTTAGTCATGTATTCTAAGTCTTTCGACATGTTTACAATCTTGATTAATGTATGTTTGAGCGTCTAAAAATATGTAAAGTTGGCTGTTTTGTAGTCCGTAAATATGTTATACATTTTCTAGATTATCTTATTTCTTATATTTATTTGATCTCTATCCTACAGTATCTCAACGGATATTATTATTGGCCATTTTCTGACGGACCACTTGGAGCTTGTGACCATATTCTATTGATACGTTGGAACTATCAAAACTAAAGTTAGCACTAATAACAAATAGAGGTTAGCTGTATAAACAGTTTTTTTTATAAAAAATCAGCATGTTGGCTTAAGCCTTAAACTATTATAGAGTTAATAAGATATTTATTCTCTCTGTCCTAATATCAGATGTTTTTTTTTAATTAGATATTTTCAAATATGTATACATAATTTATGTTTATTTAATATGTTATGATTATTTATATTTTGTAGATTTTTTTTCTACTGGTTAAATTTTTTTAATTAAATGTTAAATAATATATTTTATGTAAAAATAATAAAACATTTATGATTTTCTAAATTATTTGTTTTTAGGTAGAAAATCTTATAAAATGGGACATAGAAAATAGTAATTAATACAGACCGAGAAACGTGGTCTATCAATGGTATATTACTCCTTTTCAGAAAACCCTAAACCATGTGACTATATCGCGTAGAATCTAATCACATTATCCATTTTCATTTTGTTGTTATCGATGTTAATTAATACTCGCTCCTTATAGATTGATGTTTTAGACTTTTTTTTTGCGTGACAAAAAAAAAAGAAGACATTTTTCCTTGTTCCACAAAGAAATAATGTTTTAACTTTTAAATTCATTTTTGTAAACTCTAAGAAATATTAATTGAAAAAGCAGAATTTATTGAATTGTTATTGGTTAGTGGTCATAAGAAAGTGTTTTGTGTGAAAAAATAATATATTTATAACTAAACAGTTATTATTTTTTAATATGTGTGAAAACTCTAAAATATAAATTTATAATGAATAGACTTAATACTAATCAATTATCATTGAGGTCGCCCATGTCGAATTGGAGATTCAAAATCGTGGCAAAAGATTTTTTAATTATTATACAAATTGAGATTTTAATTTTATTTTAAGTTGAAATGATAATTTCATTTCAAATAATTCTATCAGTACTTTGTTAGACTTTTCGTTTTGTTGGTTTGATACGATTAAAGGTTACGACATTTCTTATACTTTGTTAATACTAGTCACTAGGTATGCAAGAGCTTAGTTATTAGATTTAGTGTTGTAAGTGAATCAGTAAGATCGTATTTCAAGATTCCATTTTCTTGGTTAAGTTTAATTCATCAAGTAGCTGCGCCAAAATTAAAATGTAATCGTGCCATGTGCATGTCACGGTATTGACCTCGAATTTATCAAGAACGTGCTACACAACAAACAGCTAAGGTTGCTACTGGAAATGAATATATTGTTAATAGTACTAGTTTTTTAACACTCAATAATACTATACTATAACTGATTAATCAGGCTTATTATTCGATATTTGTTTAGATTTTTTTTTTCAATAAATAACAGTAAACAACCAAAATAGATTCTCATAATTGTGCATTCACCTGAACCAAATGAATCTATCATGCTATCACTAAAGAATGGAAATGAGTGAGAGAGTACGTGAGGATACTAAACCGGGTTTCTTTGCTACAGAAACAAAGACATAAGACCAAGAACCAAAGCGTATTACTCTAAACCGGATTTCATCTATAAACCAGCCGGTTCCACTTAGATTAGGAAAAGGATCATTCTTGCTAAAAAGTGAAAAACTACCACTTTGCTCTTACTCTTAGAGTAAGTGAGGATACTAAACCGGGTTTCTTTGATACAGAAACAAAGACCACAAGACCAAGAACCAAAGCGTGTTACTCTTAACCGGATTTCATCTATGAACCAACCGGTTCCATTTCGATTAGGGAAAGGATCATTCTTGCTAAAAACTACCACTTTGCTCTTGTGAGCCAAATAACCCTTTACAAGATTTTCGTATATCAGAATCGTCATTATACATTTCACCTGCAAATTGTTCCAAAAAGCAAGTCATAGTTAAAATTTCAGTAGTTTAATAGTACCAACGAAAGTGATGGAATGGCTAGAGAAATATACAATTTAAAGAAGTTACCTCTTCGCACGAACTCAAATTTCATAACAATCTACATAGAAAGCTTCCAATGCCCAAGCACATTTTTACGTACCGAACTCTTGATAAAACGCACTACAATATTATCCAACAAGTGACATAGTCTTCAGCAGATTAGAGCAGAGAAGAGCAAGGCAATTTTACTTTGCAAACTAATGAAGGCAAGGTAAGAAAAGTTGCAAAAACAATGGTCAAGCAAGACTCATCAAAATCTTCGATCCTTCCAGCAGATAACATTAACATGCCCTCATACATGTATAGAGAGAGCTCAGTCAAACTAAGTTAGACCAGTTACAAGACCTAATTGAAAAATCAGATACTCTCAGTTTGGTGAAGCAGGAGGATCCTATAGGATTATTCTATCATACTTTGAGCTAGCATCCTGTATTCACATTTTGAATTCCTTGATCTTTATGGCATTCCCAAACAAACAAAATCCATTTTATCGATTCTAAGCTTTATGGAGGATACATACACGGATACACCTGAGTATATAGAGACGCATTGAGATTCCTCAATGCTAACATACGCCATTGTCACTACTCCTTTGGCTGCTGCTTCTTTTTCGAAAGAATGGAAATTGTGGAGATACGAAACGACAGCGTTGAGGAACCCTAAATGTCTTCTTGATCAGTCTTACTTTACTCTCTCAGCTGTTTGACTAAACCATTGAGGGGGCGAACGTGGCAGATTCATGAGCGTACATAAGAATCTCGATCCATGGAAAACGGAATGTGTAAGTCTCACTACCAACGAACGACTCCAAAGTACTAAAAGCTAAGCAACTCACAAATCATTTCGTTTCTTTTCTCTGATCTTAATTTAATCAAATAACTCTGAACAAAAAAAGTTTCCAACTTTCTGTGATTTGAGAGAAGTTAAGCACCAACCAGTCGGTTAAGGAGAAGAGAAGCAATGATGTCCGGCGACACATTATCCGCGAAAAAGCCCAAATCAGTTCCACCAGAAGAAGACCAAGATCCACCAAGCCAATCAATCGCTCTTCTCGACAATAACTCAGATTCCTCTGATTTTGATTCTCCCACTAGGAGCATCTCAAGCTGCTTCATCTTCACATCTCTCCTTCTCGTCACCTGCGTAGCTCTTTCCGCAGCTTCAGCTTTCGCATTCCTCTTCTTCTCTTCTCAAAAACCAGTCCTTTCCTTAAACCAAGTCTCAAAGTCACCAGCTTTCGACAGATCCGTAGCTCGTCCACTCAAGAAACTCGACAAGCCTGTTGTTCTTTTGATTTCCTCAGATGGGTTTCGTTTCGGGTACCAATTCAAGACCAAATTGCCGAGCATCCACAGATTAATCGCCAACGGAACCGAAGCCGAGACGGGTCTCATCCCAGTTTTTCCGACATTAACTTTCCCTAACCATTACTCTATCGTCACAGGTCTATACCCAGCTTATCATGGAATCATCAACAATAGGTTCGTTGATCCAGAAACAGGGGACGTCTTCACAATGGCTAGCCACGAACCAAAGTGGTGGTTAGGTGAACCATTGTGGGAGACAGTAGTGAACCAAGGGCTTAAGGCTGCTACTTACTTTTGGCCTGGCTCTGAGGTACACAAAGGCTCTTGGAATTGTCCTGAAGGTTTCTGTCAAAACTACAATGGTTCAGTTCCTTTTGACGATAGGGTTGATACTATCTTGAGCTATTTCGATTTGGCTAGTAGCGAAATCCCGAGTTTCATGACTCTTTACTTTGAAGATCCTGATCATCAAGGTCACCAAGTTGGCCCTGATGATCCTCAGATCACGGAAGCTGTAGTTAACATTGATCGGTTAATAGGAAGATTAATCGATGGGTTAGAAAAAAGAGGGATTTTTGAGGATGTGACTATGATTATGGTTGGTGATCATGGAATGGTTGGAACTTGTGATAAAAAACTGGTTGTTCTGGATGATTTAGCTCCTTGGATCAAAATTCCTAGCAGCTGGGTTCAGTACTACACACCATTGCTAGCTATTCAACCACCTTCAGGGCACAATGCAGCGGATATCGTGGCTAAGATAAACGAAGGCTTGAGCTCGGGTAAAGTAGAGAATGGGAAATACTTGAAGGTTTATCTCAAAGATGATTTACCTGGCAGGCTGCATTACGCAAACAGTGACCGGATCCCGCCTATTATAGGACTAGTGGATGAGGGCTTCAAGGTGGAACTGAAGAAAAGTAAAGCCAAGGAATGCGGTGGAGCTCACGGGTATGACAATGCATTCTTTTCGATGAGAACTATATTCATTGGGCATGGTCCTTTGTTCTCAAAAGGAAGGAAAGTGGCTTCTTTTGAGAATGTTCAGATATACAATGTGATCAGTTCGATTCTAGGACTAAAGGCTGCACCAAACAATGGATCTGACGAGTTTCCTTCAAACGTGCTCTTGCCACGCGCGTAACAAAGTAGGGTAAGTTCATTCTTCTGTTAATAAAAGGCAGTATAGACTCCTAATAAGACTTCGATGTCAAAACATAAACGCGTTTGATCTGTTAGACTTTTTATGTGTTTTGATCTGTATGCTGTTTCTGTATGATTTCAACAAGAAGCTGTACTAAACTTTATTGTAATATTTTGGAGTATGTAGTCGTTAAAACTTGTCTTGAGACTTGATGCCAAGATTGAAGCTTTGTACTTTCCTCCAAAGAAACACAATGCTTTGAATTGGATACTCGATGGTTTATCAAAATGATCTTGTAGTTGCAGAATGCAGACTCATTTTGTTTTCTTTGGCAATAACTGGAAATAAAATTAAGGTATGTTGGGATTATCAACAACACAACACATTTGGAAATCCAAAACTTATCATTGTGTCCTATTTTCTTGCAATGATTTATTGCATTAGATGTTATGAGTTTTTTCTTTCATCACTAGCTTGTTTTTGGAAAGGAACAGATTCACTTATTCCTTAAAGAACCTTCCTCTTTTAAAATCGTCATATACATTTTGATCCAAAGTAGAAAAATTGTCAAATCTAAGTATACTAGACTTGATAGATCAAAAATGCGAATCGAATTGAACCCAAATCGCCTTCAAAACAAAATCCTTAAAATTGATATTTTTCTTAAGATTTTTTGTTTGTACATCAATTCAAGTTGGGACCCAAATAACAAATAAACATAAATGGTATTTAAGTCATAACTTTCTTATGTGTGTAAAGAAAAAGATTTACGATTCTAACTGATAAAAAAAATGCGTTTACACTTTTTCAACGCTAACGTATCGACAAAACGCCAAGTAGATGACGGCGGTCAAAACGCTATTTTCTGTTGAAATCGCGTCTATCTATATATTTGGAGAGACATGACATGATGAGAGAAATATCACTGGAATCTGAACCAGACAGTTTCTGATCTTCTTCTCCTAGAGGATCTCTCGGAGAAGACAAGGCCAAGAATAATTTTATTAGGTGAATTTAGATGGCTGGAGTTGTGCGATTGACGACGACGTCGGTTCAAGCCCTTCGCGTCTCTTCGTCCTTCACATCCTTTGCCACCGCTCTCAATCCTCTGCAACCTTGCTTACCTCCAAATTTTAATTTGAATTCCGACAAGAGATTGCGTCTGCTCGCATCTTCTGCCTCGTGCTCGTCTTCTCATTACCACCCATCTTCTGGTCTCGGAATCCATATCCCCCTTAGACGATCCAAGAGACAGGTGGTTCGTGTCAAGGTACAAATGTCTTGGCTTTTAGCTGATTCTGTCCGTAAATTCGAATACCCTTTTAGAAATTGATGGACTCTTGAGCCCATTTCTGATTTCTTGTTTTCAATTTGATTTTTATGTTCTTCGCCTGTAGCTACGGTTTCAAAACGTGAATTGTGACTTCTATTCTGAAAATTTAGGCTATCTTAGCTCGTTGTTTGATATTTAGACAGTCTAGCTATTTGTTAGAAGCTAAGTTATGTTCTTTAGCTGTTCTTGAATCTCGTTGATTCCTGGTACTGTTATAATATGCTATAGAATCTCATCCCAATTTCAGATGATTAGAAAGTAGTCTAAAGTTTCATTTTTTTCTTTAGAGACGGTGATGCTATGGATTGATTCAATTAGATGGTGATGCTTTCGGCCATATTTTAAGTTTCTGATGTGTGTTTGTGGTTTAGGTAGATGAAAATGTAGCCGAGACAGAGCCACCAAAATGGTGGGAGAGGAATGCTCCAAACATGGTCGATATTCATTCTACTGAAGAATTCTTGAGCGCTTTAAGCGGAGCGGGTGATAGATTAGTCATTGTAGAGTTTTATGGAACTTGGTGTGCTTCTTGCAGAGCATTGTTCCCAAAGGTTAGTGTGTCATGTTTACCTCTGTGACTTATCTGTTCGCTGAAGCTATACGAGTTCCATTTCTCTTTCGTGATTCTGAGATAAATTAAGATGTTTGTTGTGTCTTTTTAAAAACCTTTTCAGCTTTGCAAGACAGCGGTGGAACATCCCGATATAGTGTTTCTCAAAGTAAACTTTGATGAGAATAAACCGATGTGCAAGAGTTTGAACGTGAGAGTGCTTCCTTATTTCCACTTTTACCGTGGAGCTGATGGCCAGCTTGAGTCCTTCTCATGTTCTCTTGCTAAGGTAAAGAAGGCTATTCAGTTTCACCTTTTCCATGACTAGAGCTTGGGATATCGCCTCAAACTTAGAGAACTGCTTCGGTGTTCTTTTTTTGATAGGATCTATCAAATGTTAGAAACCCTTTGCTTGATATTGATACCATTGGGCATCAACCTTTTGATAGATCAAAACCTGTTGAATGCATTTGGTCTGTCTCTGATTACTATTTGACATCCTCGTCTTTGAATATTTGTATTTTTCAGTTTCAGAAGATAAAAGATGCCATCCAACTGCACAATACCGATCGTTGCAGCCTCGGTCCAGCCAAGGTACCTGAAGGATTAACCTTAGCCAAACCAGCTGGATCAAGTTGAATTGCCAGACTTTTAGATTTATTACTGCAACAACCTTTGGTTGCTCAAGCAAATACTCAGCTTTATATTCAATATATCGTCATTTTTTAGTGTGTAAAAGATTACTTCCTGAAGTCGGTTACGATCCTTATGTTAATAGTCAATTGCAAATGTATTTTCACTACTGCTGGTCTTTATTGCTTTAAAGCAAGCTTATTGATGTATGCATGTGTGAGGTTACATAAGTCTAATTTGCTAAGTATTGGATAAATCTCTTAAGTTTCTCAATTTAACGAAGGATAGTGAAAACAAATAATCACTCTGTTCCTAATTAATCCAAGTTTTAGAGAGAAAATAATTGTTTTAAGAAGATAGATTTTTAAAGTTTTCAATGCATTTCTTATTAGTTATTGATGATGAAATTGTAAACTTCAAAAAAAAAAATTGAATACTATTGGTTTAGAGTTATAGAAAATTATTTATAATCAACTTTCCATGTCTTTTTAATATGTGTGAAAAGCTTAAAAATTAGATTAATTAGGAACAACAAAAGTTTGTAGGCAAAATAGTGATAGCACAATGATTACAAGAATCATGTGTTATGATGATAACTCAATGATTACAAATTTACAAGAATCATATGCTAACTTGTATAAGATTTTTAAAAATTTACAAAATCTGAGCTCAAGACTTAAGTGGATCTACAGATAAGTTAAGGACTCAAAACTAAAACTTCTAAGAATACATAATTTTGTCGCGGGTTTGCGGGCACCCGCATAAGCAAACCAAATTCAAACCGGACTCAACCCAATTCCCGACCCATGTGACTAAACCGGTAAACCCAAATTTCATTCCCAAAACTATTCCATGAGTCCCGACTTCGTCTTCTTCTTCCTTTTCCTCAATATTCTTCTTTCCTCAATCAATCCCTAGGTTGCAGTCGCCGGAGATACTGAAGCCACCGTCGTCGATTTTGAAGTTCAGAGCAGCCGCCACCACCGAGATCGCCGCCGTTGTCGAGATCCATTGCTGATATTGTCAAGCCTCGGCCGTGTCGTCTTGATCTGGGTGAGAAGGAGAGAGATCAGGAAGAAGACAAGAAGACCGACCAAGGAGCTCACATCAATCTCAAAGTCAAGGGACAGGTTTTGTATTCTCACTCTCTCTCTCGCTTTCTGTTTCTTGCATTTTGTAACGATTCGTTGTCTGGTTAAAGTTTTGAGTGTGTGTGATCAGGGTTTTTAGCTTCTGATTGCCTTCAATTCTAGGGTTTGTGTTTATCTGCGTTCCCGTTTCTTAATATCGTTAAATTTGTAAGCTTGGGTATGAGTTGTTTATAGAGGTAGTAATTATTGTGTAAGCGTGACTTTTAATTGGCTTAAATTGAAATTTGAAACAAAAATTAAGTTAAATGAGAGTTGTGAATTATGTTTTTTTCATAATTGTAGCTAACAGAACTTGTGTGTACATAATGTAAGGAATATGAGGACTGTTTGGTAAACGTTTTAACGTTTAAAAGTCTTGCCTTTGATTTCACATTTTCTCAGGTTCCACGCGCCGTTGCGAAACATAAAGAAAATCCAAAAATTCGGTGAAGGTTTGAGAGAAGAGAGAAAGCTGAGAGATGCAAGGAGTGTGGAGCCAACTATGGAGGAAATACGCTGATTATAAGTACAACAAGTTCGAGAGATTTGCTGTTTGGGAAATGATCGAACCTTACCGTCGACCTAAAACCTTCACAACTTTGATTACTATCTATGTCGCCGCCTTTTACACTGGCGTCATCGGCGCTGCAATTACAGAGCAGCTTTACAAGGTATGCTTCGTTGTGTTATCGATTTAGGCTTGGAATTGTTATTAGATTTGTCGGTTCTAATCTGATTCTCGTGATTGGCAATGCTAGGGTTCAAAATGTGATGAAATTGGAAATGCTTCATTGTTGATGATCTGTATATTACAAGTTTTTGGAATACGTTAGTGTATCAATAATCTGCAAATTGAGGAGTTTTGATTACTGATACAAGATTTCGTGTTCAAGAAAAATATATACTTGAAGTTCGTCATAGGACTGTTCATGAGGTCTTTCATCAAAGCTTTTACGTCTTGATTGGTATCTAATCTATTAGAAGTTGAAGTGAATGAAATTATTAATCCATTGTTCTGTAGGTTTTGAATTCTTGTCAATGTAAGAATCTTCTTGTTTTAGTGTGAACTTATGTTACTCCACTCTCTGTAAACAGGAGAAGTTTTGGGAAGAGCACCCAGGCAAAATGGTGCCTCTGATGAAGCCAGTATTCTATCGAGGACCATGGAGAGTTTATCGAGGTGAGGCTATTGCTTCAGATGCTAGCAGCCAATGAAGGTAATGATTAGGCTATCAGACTAGGTCAAGGATATATTTTCGCGATGTGCATCCTTTCTGCTGGTTCACTGGTATATATACCAAACAACTTTGTGTTCTGTAGAATGCATATGTACTACTCTGAGTTGTTTAAATGTTCTCTAGGCATCTCTGGATTTAAGCTGGTCGGTATATTATGCTTGTAGACAATAAGTTCTAGTGACTCTGTCAAGAATTGATTTTTCCAGATATTACTTGTAATGACAGTCTCATTATAGTATTAATGATTTGATAAGAGAAGTTTAAGGGAATCCATCAATTCCTTTGAATGTCTCTCCTTTCCATTTTTAGTACATTGTAATTCGTATCTGCCTCTCTTCTGGTGTCCTAAAATAAAACATTCCTAAATAAGAGAGGTGACCTAACTACCTCAGAATATCAAGCAAACAGTTTTATGTCTTCAAATTAGGTACCATCACTTTCTTTTTTCCATATAGGTTCCTGTGGTGATGTTCTCTGTTTCTTTCTTTTCTTTTTTTGCTGTTTGTTGCTTGTGAAAGAATATGACAACCTATGGCACTATACCATCCCAAGCAAATGCCTCGTCGAGCCTGAGCTTAGTAGGACGAGCCAAAGAATTGATCGTGTTAGGCCTTAGCTCTCAAAGGCCATGGCTTGAACTTGTCCAGTGTAGTGCCTTTAGCCTTCCTGTCTCCTTTTCCGTTGCCACCGAACGAATCAAAACCAACATCATGATCTTCCGAACCAACTACATTGTCATTTTCATTGTTACTATCTTCATCAGCATGCTCTGGCAACCCATCCACCTTCCTGTCTTCTTTATCTTGATAGTCGCATAGCTATATGTCTACTCCCGGGATAATGAACCATGGGTAATATTTGGCAGTGTGATCGATGATTCTACTTTGGTGCTGGTTTTGTTGGTCCTCACGATCGGTATATTCCTATTAACAGATGTATCCCGTGGTATTATGATCGGGGTTTTGGCTGGTTTGCCCGTTGTTCTGGTTCATGGCATGTGTAGAACTACAGAAATGTTGTTCGTTTTGGAGGATGATGAAGAGAAGCCGACAATGAACGCGGCATCTTCGTCGCTCTCTTCTTCCTCTTAACAATTGAAACTCAGGATTTTCTGTTTTGGTTCCGTGAATGTGTCTACATAGCCATTGTGAAACAACGCAAAACCAGTGGTCAGTGGAGGAAAATCAACATGATGCACAAAGAAGTTTAGCTCTTGTGCGATAAAATTTCAGGATTTGGTCGTTGAGATGTAATGAAATTGGTCTGAGACCTTACTGACGACACAAATGATACTTTACCTTGTTGACCTTGAGGTCCTTAAATGGCTTACAGTGAACTTCTTTTGAGAAACATTAAGAAGTCTACAATGAACAATGATGTGAACAGAGGCGTCGACTTTTATGTCTCTACTCTCAAGTCTCTACAAAGTCTCGATCTTTCACGCTTTTAAGCAAAACTGACTCTTATGGAAATATATTCAGAACTTTAAAGTCTTAAAACTCTTCAAAATTCTGAGACTTTTTTTACCGGTGGACCACATATGAAAACCCTCTGGTTTTGCATATGTTTTTGCAAGTGCACTTCCTCTTTCTTTTACTCGTGAATGGAAATTCATATCCCACCAAATAAAATGTGATAAGGCATCAACTTTTTGGTTTTCCAGATCATAACCACAACTGTATCTATCTTATCCTACGACTGTATACTATCTTATCCTTATTTAGACACAAGTGATTAGAAAACAATCGAAGGGTTAGTACCAAACTTAATAATTATAGCACTGAATTATTATCCCCAATAAGCTAATACAAACAATAACCAAGGCAAGTGCGATCCCCTTCTCGATTATCATTTATAACAAAATTATACAGTCGATTCTCTCATATTCAGCAATTACGAATTGAAAGGTTACAACTTTATATGAACAAAGATCTAATTTTTGATTATCACAACAATTTTTTAGTATTCATAACAGTGAAAGACCTTGAAATTGCACTTGGGAGCTATAGTCTGTAAAAGCAACCTCGCCGTGAGCTCTTGACGCACCACCGCATCTTTCTTCTCCACCAGCACCGCTCCAACGATCCTCTCAAACCCTCCACCACCACCATTAGCCACGAAATCAACCACCGCCGCTTGTACAGGCCCCAAACTAGGATTATACGCAGCTGATTCCATATACCATCCTCTATACAGTTTCCCTTCACAATCCACCAACGCCATTCCCGACGGACACCTACTATACGGCGAATACGATCTCTTCGCCGCCGATAAAGCCGTGAGCTTTAGGTCAGAATCAGCGTGACCGTTGCAGATTTCTCCGTTTGGGAGATCAGGATCTAAGAGAGTGAGAGGGTTATCGTGTGGATCAAGAAGAAGAGGAACGTCTTTCTCGAGGAGATCGTCTGGTCCGAATCTATGCGGCAAGATGCTCTCTAACCGTACGAATCCGTCTTCGTCTCCATCTCCCGGGGAGTCGCGGAAGGCGTTTGGATCTGTGATTGAGATTCTGATTTCAGGGGCGTTGCGGATTTCTTGAAGGAATTGACGGCAATGGCCACAAGGAGCGGAGGAGACGGAGAAGTAACGGAGGTGTTTCTCGGAGTTGAGAGTGAGATTAGTGACGAGGAATTGCTCGGCGTGGATTGAATGGTGGAGAGGCAGATTTGGGAATTCGATATTGACGCCTAAGAAGATCCGACCCGATGATCCGAGTCCGACTGCTACGACGGGGAATTTGGAGATTGGAGGACGAGCGAGAGATTTCGCCGGATTGACCAGTAAAGGAAGGAGCTTGAGGACGGAGACGTTGAGATGTTTCGCGGCGGATTCAGCTTCTTCGGCATGGATAAGGAAGCTGGGTCGTAACATTATCTCAGGCAGATTCGGGTCGGGTCGGATTTGGGGATCTTATATGGATAGATGATAGATCCCGGGGCGGAGAGGAGGAGTGGAAGGAAAGTATTTATAAGTGAGACTTGTGTGTGTGTGCATGCATATTTACAAGGTTTTGGTTTCGTTTTAGAATGAGAAGCAAAAAAGCATATGTTAGGCGATCTCCAATTCACATACGTATATTGATTACTTCTATAGAAAATTTTAAAAATGATCCAAACATTTTTTTTTATAAATCTTATGATACGTGATGACATTATTTAATTAACCTACAATGATAGTTTTCTCCTTTCATTTTTCTGTATATGATGACATGTATATGATCAATTTAATTAACCTACAATGATAGTTTTTTTCTTTTCATTTTTTTTTTTGTATATGATGACATGTATCATACTTGTAGAGGAAAATTTTTAAATGATCCAAACATTATTTTTTATTAACTTTAAATTTTATGATAGGTGATGCTACAAATATATGGATGTATCATTCTAAAACAAAACTATCTTTCTTTAGACCATTATATTTACAACAACATTTGTGAGCAACTGGAGGGTTATGGATGCATATTAAAAAAGAGGGATCTTCTTCCGGGACCTGTGCATATGTTTTTGCAGTCTTCTTTAGTTTTACAAGGGCCTTTGTAGTGACATGTGGCTGAAAAAACTACGTAAAGAAAAAAATCTCAATTAACTCATTTTATATAGCATTTGTTTTTATATGAAGAAATAGAAGAAGAAAGAAAATCTTACCAGTTGACTGAGAAAAAAGAAGACAACAAACAAAGAGCAGAAAAACAAATTGAAATTTTTGTGATGGCATTATTTATCTCTGTATCTCTTTTTTGGTGAAGATAATTTTTGAGTTTTTTTTTTCTTAGTTTTAGAGCCAATGGTCATCTCCCTGTATATATAGACATGCATACCTAAAATATCATATTGCAAAAATATCTTAACATATCAATTGTGAAAATCTCGTATTAATTATAGTCATATTCAAATTTATATATTACCTAAAAATCAGATTGCAAAAATGTCTTAGTATATCTCATGAAAATCTTGTGTTAATTATAGCCATATTCTCTCCAACAACCTCCAAATTTAAATTTAAAATAAATAAATAAATAAATAAAGTGTTTATCCGTCTCAAGCCATTTATGACAAACCAAAGATCAAGTCAAACAAAAAGAAATTACCAAAGACAAAGCAAAGAACCATATGACTATTTACTAAAAAAAGAGAAAGAAAAAAATGGCATAGCTAATTCATGTGTTACTTAAAGTTCAAATTAATTTACTTTCTATGTACGAGTTTTGTGTTATTAGATTACTAGTTTTATATAACTAGAATTTATCATGTGCTATAGCACTGAATGATGTTTCTTTTAAAATTCGATATTATTAATTTTTTATTTATAGATTATAAATTAATAAGATATATACTATATATATATAAAGATAATTTATCAAAACAATTATGTATTCAATTAAGTTTAATATTTTAGATTAGTTATATCAAAATTATATATTTTAGTTGATGTTAAATAAAATTTTAAAATTTGATAAATATTTTTATTAAGATATTATATTGTTTATACCCATTGGAAATTACAATAATACTCTCAATAAAACAATTAATTTTGTTCTTTAAATGATTTATTCCAATAATATTATTATGGTTAATTTCTAAAAAGTATTTCCGTAATATTATCAAGAGGATATATTTTTTAAAAACAATTAAATATATAAACATTAAATAATTTTATTTAAATAATTTATTAAATTATAATATTATTTAAGTAAAAGTTTTAGTTTAATATATTTATATCAATTTTATTTTTTTAGTAAAATATGATAATATACTTTTGATGAAATGATTTCTATTATGTAAATTTAAAATAGTTTTTATTTTTCTTATTTTTTAAATTATAATTTAGTTAATAATAGTTAACATATTTAATTCTTTCTAGATTATAGTTTTTGTTTTAATAAATTTATTGATTTTAAATTTTTTGAAAAGAAGTTAAAAATAGATTTTGTGAAGATTTTATTGATTTAATTAAACAAACTAATTAAATTAAATTAAATGTTGATATAATTTTTCGAAAATAAGAGATTTGATGTAGATTGCGATTTTGTTTGGAAGATTTTTAAGAAATATTTTAATTTGTTTTTAAATGTAATGGCAATGTGATGTAATTATTAATATTTTGTAAGGTTTATTTATAAGTGCATTTCTCAAATAATATATAGGGGATATATAGGGGATTCCTTTTCAATTAAAACAATTCTCAAGATTTTGACCAAAAATCAAGATATTGGGAATAACATTAATAAAAATCGTGTGTTAATTGATTTTGTTGAGATAATTTTATTAAATCATATAACACATTTTAACTGATATTGGGAATAACATTAATAAAAATCGTGGGTTAATATATAAGGGATTACATGATTACATCAGTACATCTATTCCCATTTAATTTCTATATATATATATATATATATATATAAAATCTAGATTGCAAAAATTTCTTAACATATCTTATGAAGATCTTGCATTAATTATAGCCATATTCTCTTAAACAAATATCCAAAGTTATTAGAAAACGAATATTTAAGCGTTTTTCCGTCTCAAGCCAATTATGACAAACCAAAGATTATACAAAAAAACAAAACACCAAAAGTAAACCTAAGAATCCCAAAATATAAAAACATTGTCATAGGACCTGATTGGTTGTGACTGTAGATTTAAGATTTTGGTTATACGATTATGGCTGTAGATTTTTCTGTTGTACCTTTAGGATTATGGCAGTAGAATTTTGGCTGTAGATTTTTGAGCTGTAGCTTTAAGTTTATCTGCTGGAGCTGTATAATTAAATGAAAAATTATTGGTAAACATGGCAGTCACTTTTAAAATATCAAAATATTTGGTGAATATTAGTGTATATTATATATTAATATTTTGTCTATACATTAATAAGTAAAAAAATAAATTTATTAAAATTTCATTTAACTAAAATAAATAATAAATTAAAATACTAAAAATGCAAACACGGCAATCATGTATATATATAAGATTTATCAATTTGTTTTAAGTAAATTTTTTTAAAAAATAATGATTTTTTTTTTGATTTACTAGTGACTACAAGACAATTATGTATATATATATATATATATGATTTATCAATTTGTTTTAAGTAAAATTTCTTTAAAAAATAATAAGTTTTTCTTATTTTCTTATCAAATACACGACATGTATCAATGAAAAACCAAAGAAAATTTTTCAAAGCCCAAAATTTATGGCTTTAGACTTTTATTCAAAAAAAAACCATATAAGTGGTTGTAGATTTTTAAAAGTGACTTTGGCTTTGAAAAATATTTATAAAGCATGATTGCTTTCAATTCAAATATTTATAAAGAATGACTGCTTTCAATTTAGGTCTTTAGACCTAAATATGGCTTTAGAAAAGTCTAAACCTCCAACCAATCACCCTCATAGTCAATGTCATTTGTTACTTTGAACATCAAACTAATTTACTTATATTTTTTACGAGTTTTGTGTTATTCTATTGCTAATCTTTATACCATTTTTCTTTGCAAAAAAATAATTTCAAGATTTGGACCCCAAAAAAACACAAAATAATTATTGTGTTAATTGATTACGAACCACTATTATATTTTGATGTGCATGTTCTCAAACTGAGCGACTTTGTTATCATACTTATAATGTATCCGTATATGCATCTCCTATTTATTATTTGAAGAGTACACTTATAAATAAATCTTACAAAATGTTAATAATACATCATATTGCCATTACATCTAAGAACAAATTAAAATTTCCCATTAAGGGTATTTTAGTCAATTAATTATTATGTGATCATTTAATTAAATATTAAATTATTTATTTATAATTTTCGTTTTAAGTAATTTATTTATTTTAATTTTTGTGGAAAGAAGTTAAAAATAGATTTTGTGAAGATTTTATTTATTTAATTAAACACATTAATTAAATTAAATTAAATGTTGATTTAATGTTTCAAAAATAAGAGATTTGATGTAGATTGCGATTTTTTGAAAGATTTTAAGGAAGAATTTAAACCGATTTAATTTTGTTTTTAGATGCTAACAAAGATTCGATATTATAAAAATTGAAATTATAATTTTTATAAAATTTTGGAAGAATTACAATTTTGTAATATCCTGATTTTATAATTTTTGGATATTTTTCTATAATTATAATTTATCCGTGTTATAGCACGTCATATATCCTAGTTAAAATTTAAAAGAAAAAAGGACTTGTGGTTCAATGTGATTAAAGTTAACCTCAGGAGTAACATTGCGGGAAAATATAAATAAGATAAAGAGCTGGGATTTTGTAAATATATAGGTAAGTGATGATGAACTTTTGACTACGATTGAATACATATATTCCGATGTTGGAGACGTTGAAACGTATACAAAAATTTCCGGCGATGACGATGACAATGAGAAAACTGTATAATATATGTTGACAATTAAATGTTTTCTCTTTATTTTGGATATCAAATTTTAATAAAAATGTTTCTGTTTTTTTTTTTTTTTTTAATTTTATTTTTTGGTAGTGACTAAGTGTTTTTTCTAGATTAACTCGATAAATGCAAATTTTAAGTTGTGTAAACAACCAGAAGACTAGCTTGTCCTATTGCCTATTGGTTTAATCATCATTCCTTAAGCATCCTGGGTGAGGCTAAACACCATTTATTTCAAATGGGTCCTTAATATCCGACCCGTTTTAGACGACTTGACACAAACAATTACTATATATAAATTAAATGTTGGTTGAATGTTGAATGTTTTGTGTGACCTAATTGACTACGCATCCAGCATATACGCCTGACATCTTAAGTTCTAATCCCTTAAGGGGTGTTGTTCTACACCTTTTGTTTTTTCCTTTGTGGTTGCAAATGGCTGCTAAATACCCGACCCGTTTGAGACGACCCGACATGAACAAGTATTTATATATAAACTAAAACGGTTGGACCAAGTTGAAAAATTTGTGCGGTCTATTTGGTATCCCAAATACCTGGTTGTTGACTATACATTTTTTTTTGTTCCATCGTGGTTTCCTATATCAAATGTTGAGTGCATGTGGAATGATTTGCGTAGTCCATATGTACACAAATATTTGTTTAGCGAACTTATCTTATAAATGTTCATCATCACTAATGTTTTTTGGAAAAATGATGTAATTATAAAGCAGGGGCATTATTTTATTTTCTTCCATTTTTGATAAAAATTCAGAAGCAATGTTACAAATTATCACTGTTGTTTTTGTATATTAATTGAGACATAATTTTCTGGTAAAGCTTGCTTAATAATTAGAAATGATAATTTCAAATTATTTTAACTAATTATAATTAATTAATTAATGTTTAATTTACTTGACATTATATTATGGAATACAGTTTTATTTTTTGTTACTTGATATATTAATAACAGATTATGCCTATTAATAAACTTATCCACATCTAAAAGTATGCAGAATCACCATGAAACTGACTTGCTTTACGATTATTGATAAGTAATTAAGAAAAAAATAAGGACAACCTCAACCACGACTTAAAATCAAATAATAAAGCCTATAAGTAGATTTGAAATTATAAAATAAGCTATGTAGAATCTCTCTGGATAATTAACAAACACAAAAAAAAAAAAAAAATCTCGCTGGACCATAATACTATTTCAGACGCTTCCACCCGTTGATTTCTTTCCTTCTTCATCTGGTAAGATTGATTTCTCCATCACAGTTTGTTTATATAGAAGCTCCAGATTTTCTTCATCAAGTTTCCGCTTTGTCTTCACTGATTTTTCAATCTTCATTGCATCGAGATCCTTGTTGAGTTGTCTCTTACATATTTCCAGTCGGGGTGTTTCACTTTCTTTTGTTTCTTGTGAACTTATGGTGTTTCACTTTCTTCTGTTTCTTGGGTTTTAATTGCTAAAGTTGTGAGATTGAAAAGCTGATGATCCTAAATATATATATATATATATAATCTTTTCAGTATTCGTGATCTTGTTGTTTCTTTGCAACCAGGATCCTGAAGATGACTAGTTTTGGAAATGTGCTTTGTTGGCTCTGTATTGTGGTTGTGGTGGAAGCGAGGTTGACTCCAGATGCTGCGACATTGGGAGCTTCGAAGTCTTATCATAGACTAGATATCTTACTGTCAATTGTTGGAGAATTTGGCAACTCGGTTGAATTTCCAAGGAGTTGGAAAGGGGATGATGACCCTTGTGAATGGTTCGGGATAAGTTGTGATGAGGATATTATCAAGACTATCACATTTATCTCCATGAACCTGACAAGAACCATCTCTCCACAGTTCACTGAACTCACTTCTGTCACGGTGATTGATCTTTCTCATAACCATCTTACTGGCACTATTCCGTTCGAGCTCACCAGGTTGAAGAATCTGACAATTTTGGATTTTTCTTATAATGAACTTCATGGGAAAGTGCCACAGCCACATGTTAGAGGACTGATTATAGAAACTAAAGGGAATCCAAACATAGAGACAAACCGTGTTCCTTCGCCAACAAGAAACAGTAACAAATCAATTGTTGTGGTACTTCTCATTGGCAGTGTGGTTGGTTTGGTACTTGCTGGAGGAGGAGCTTTTGTATTCTATCTGATTAGGAAAATGAAGAAATCTAGAAAGTTTTCAGAACCCAATAAAACAGTGACACATACTCAGCAATCTGGTGACGAGATCGTGGAAGCTGAGAGTTCTGTGATTCCACTTCAGCTTCTCAAGGATGCTACAGAAGACTTTTGTGAGAATAACAAGGTTGGGGAAGGTGGGTTTGGATCAGTGTATAGGAGTATACTGCAGAATGGAGAAGTAGAGATTGCAGTAAAGAGGATGAGGCAATCGATAGGTGGAAAAGGTCAGGATGAATTTAAATCCGAGGTATGCGTTTTAACAAAAGTTCGCCACCGTAATATTGTAGCTCTCCATGGGTATTACCTCGAAGGAAACGAGAGGCTATTGGTTTACCGATACATGCCACAAGGTACCTTAAGTGGGCATCTTTTTCACCGGAAGGACGAAGAGTTGAAATCCCTTGAGTGTGTTGAAGTATAATCATATCTCATATAATATAAAGTATTATATCTTATATTTAAGTGTCTAAGTTTAAGTTAATACATTAATATGTATGTGTTGGTTATGGGTAATTAACATAGACACGTTTCATGTTGTATGGGTTGTAACTGTTCACATAAAGACACGTTCATATAGGTTATGTCTATACGATCGTATCATTTCACAAACTATATAAGTCTCTGTGTGTGTTGTTTGTAGTAGAATGTAACACAAGAAAGTCAATAAGAAGTTTCACTTTTCTCATACTCTGTTTTTTCTCTCTCTCGTTCAAGTTTCTTCCTTCATAACCATAAACATCAAAACACCAACATGGTATCAGAGCTTTACGATTGAGAGGACCAAAGAGAAAACACAAATTTTACAACTCATCAAGGGCAAGAAGATATTGCATCCGTTAATCAAAAAAGAAGTACGAGACGATGCAAGGCTCTTCACAACAAGTGATCCCTATCTTCGATGGGGAGAAGTACGACTTCTGGAGTATTAAGATGGCGACCATTTTCAGGACTAGAAAACTATGGACGGTGGTGGAAGAAGGGCTTCCAAACCAGCCCGCACAAGGAGATCATAGTCCTGAAGCTGTGTAATCAAAAAACCGGTGGGAGGAGGTATCCACAAATGATACGATGGCATTGCAAATTTTGCAAATTGTCGTGACGGATCGGATATTCTCACGCATTACTGCAGCATCTACATCAAAGGAGGCATGGGACGCATTGAAGATTGAGTATCAAGGTTCTCCTCAAGTCCGATTGGTTAAACTTCAATCTTTACGTAGGGAGTACGAAAATCTGAAGATGTTTGATAACGAAGTCATTAAGACGTTCACCGATAAGTTAATTGTTTTGGAGAATCAATTAACTTATCATGGTGAAAAGAAGACCGATTATCAACTCATACAGAAGATACTCATATCTCTCCCAGTCAAGTTCGATAGCATTGTTAACGTTATGGAGCAAACTCGAGATTTGACTTCACTAACGATGACAGAACTAATCGGTATTTTAAAAGCACATGAAGCAAAAGTCGCTGCAAGAGAAAAAAGCACTAATGAAGGAGCGTTCAACGTTCAAGCAAAAAGAAAGAGTTTCGGTTTCAAACAAGACAACACCAAGAGCCGTGTTAATCAAGGCAAGAAGTGGTGTGAGTTTTGCAAGCGTAGCAAGCACACACAAAATGAGTGTTGGAAGAAACCGAAGAAAAACGATCATGGCAAGAATCAAAGGAGTAACAAGGAGTGTTACAAATGTGGTAAGATCGGTCACTACACAAACGTGTGTCACTCAAAGCAAAAAGAAAAAGCACACGTAAGTCTCGAAGATGAAGATTTGGAAGAAGACCATATGTTGTTTAGTGCAACTTAAGAAGCATTAACCACATTGAGAGAGGACATTTGGTTAGTAGATAGTGGATGCACTAACCATATGACAAAAGAAAAAAGATACTTCTCGAAGATCGATAGAAGTATCAAGGTTTCGATTAAAGTCGGAAATGGAGAGATCGTCATGACAGTCGGTAAAGGAGATATTACCGTCATGACAAGTTATGGAAAGAAAGTCATCAAAAATGTCTTCTTGGTGCCAGGTTTGGAGAAAAATTTGTTGAGTGTTCCTCAAATTATCTCAAGCGGCTATCGAGTATGTTTTGAAGACAAGAGATGCATCATACTAGATGCAAATGGCAAGAAGATTATGGATATTCCCATGACTCACAAGAGCTTCAGAATAAAGATGAGTTCGGTTCAAGAAGAAGCCATGAATACAAGTGAGCAAGAGGAAATGGAAACATGGCACAAGAGACTTGGCCATGTAGGCAACACACGGTTGCAACAAATGCAAGACAAAAACTTGGTAAATGGATTACCAAAGTTTAAAGTCAACAAGGAAACATGTGAGGCGTGTAATCTTGGAAAGCAATCACGAAGAAGTTTTCCAAAAGAATCTCAAACTAAGACAAGAGAAAAGCTTGAGATTGTGTATACAGATGTATGCGGACCGATGCAACACCAATCGCTTGATGGAAGCCGTTATTTTTTGTTGTTTTTGGATGACTATACTCACATGTGTTAGGTATATTTCCTAAAGTAAAAATCTGAGACCTTCTTTATGTTTAAGAAGTTCAAAGCAATGGCGGAGAAACAATCAGATTGTACGATCAAGACGTTAAGGTCTTATGGGGGTGGTGAGTTTACTTCACAAGAATTTAACCATTTTTGTGAAGAAGAAAAAATCAATCGGCAAGTTACATTGCCTTATTCACCACAGCAAAACGGTGCAGCGGAACGCAAGAATAGATCTTTGGTGGAGATGGCGAGAACACTGCTTGTTGAGCAAGGCTTACCGCTCAAGTTATGGGCTGAAGCGGTATATACGTCGACTTACATTCAGAACCGTCTACCATCAAAGGCAATTGAAGATGATCTACCATCAAAGGCAATAGAGAAGTGGTGTGGACATAAGCCAAACGTGTCACACCTGAAAATTTTTGGGAGCATGTGTTACGCGATAGAGATCAAAAGAGGATTAAGGCAAAGCGAGGAATTCTCATTGGCTATAGCAATCAATCCAAAGGTTATAGAGTTTTCATCTTGGAGAATGAAAAGATTGAAGTACAAGAGACGTTGAGTTTGAAGAAAACAAGAAGTGAGATTGGGAAAGGAAAAAAGAAGTCAAGAAGACTTTTGTTTTATCCACAAATGATAAACAAGCACAAAGAGATCAAATCGAGAACGTCTCCAGCCCTGTTTCTACTCAACTTGGTGACCAAGTTAACAATGAAGAAGGAGAGAGTTCTGAGTCACCAAGGAAATACAAGTGCATGAGTGAAATCATGCAAATAGCACCAAGAGTAGAGATCGAAGAAGCGGCTCAAATAATAGAAGCTTGCCTTCTCGCACATGAATAACCGCAAAGTTACAATGAAGCTTGCGGCACTAAAGAATGGAGAAAGGCAATGAGTGAAGAAATAGAGATGATTGAGAAGAACAAGTCATGGAAACTAGTAGACAAGCCCGAGAAGAAAAACATGATAAGCGTGAAGTGGATCTATAAGATCAAAACGGATGCAATCAGCAATCCGATCAAACACAAGGCAAGACTTGTTGCAAGAGGTTTTTCTCAAGAATATAGAGTTGATTATCTTGAGACATTTGCCCCAGTCTCAAGACATGATACAATACGAGCCATACTTGCATATGCGGCATAAATGGAGTGAAAATTGTATCAAATGGACGTAAAATCAGCTTTTCTCAATGGTGAACTAAAAGAAGAGATTTATGTCACACAACCACCTGGTTTTGTGATTGAAGGAAAGGAAGAGAAGGTGTTAAGGTTATACAAAGCCTTATATGGTTTAAAGCAAGCCCCACGGGCATGGTATGGAAGAGTAAACTCATACTTCATTCAAAATGGTTTTGAAAGAAGCATGAATGATGCGGCGTTGTACGTTATAAGGAAAGGAACAGATGTGTTAATCGTAAGCTTATACGTTGATGATATCATCATCACAGGGAGCAACGTTCATCTTATCAACACATTCAAGGAAAATATGAAGAGTGAATTCGAGATGACGGATCTCGGATTGTTGAATAACTTTTTTGGGATGGAAATAATCCAAGACGATCGCGGCATATTTCTTTCACAAGAAAAATATGCAAACAAACTTATTGATAAGTTTGGAATGAAAAAAGCAAGAGTGTAAGCACTCCACTTGCACCACAAGGAAACGGAGTAGAAGATGACAAAGAATATGGAGATCCGACAAAGTATAGGAGCATTGTTGGCGGGCTTTTGTATTTGTGTGCATCAAGACCTGATGTGATGTACGCAAGCTGCTATCTCTCAAGATACATGTCATCGCCACGTGTGAAGCACTATCAAGAAGCCAAATGGGTCTTATGATACGTCAAAGGAACATCAAATTACGAAGTATTTTTTACAAGCGTGGAAACACCAAGATTGATAGGCTACTCGGATATTGATTGGGGTGGTTCTACTGAAGACAAGAAAAGCACATCAGGTTATGCTTTTAGTCTTGGATCGGCTATGATTTGTTGGCAGTCAAGTAAGCAGCAAACGGTGGCTCAATCAACGCGGAAGCAGAGTACATCGCCGTGTGTGCAGCCACAAACCAAGCCGTATGGTTACAAAGACTTTTGGAGGAGTTTGGACTAAAGTTTGAAGAAGGCATCCCCATCTTGTGTGAAAACAAGTCGGCAATAGCAATTGGAAAGAATCCGGTGCAGCATAGAAGAACAAAACACATAGAGATCAAGTATCATTATGTACGTGAAGCTGAACACAAAGGACTCATTCAATTGGAGTATTGCAAAGGTGAAGATCAACTCGCAGATATCTTCACAAAGGCATTGAGCGTTTCAAGGTTTGAAGATCTTAGAAGAAAGATTGGAGTGAAGCCGAGATATGATTAAGGGGGAGTGTTGAAGTTTTATCATATCTCATATAATATAAAGTATTATATCTTATATTTAAGTGGCTAAGTCTAAGTTAATACATTAATATGTATATGTGTCGGTTATGGGTAGTTAACATAGACACGTTTCATGTTGTATGGGTTGTAACTGTTCACATAAAGATACGTTCGTATAGGTTATGTCTATACGATTGTATCATTTCACAAACTATATAAGTCTCTATGTGTGTTGTTTGTAGTAGAGTGTAACACAAGAAAGTCAATAAGAAGTTTCAGTTTTCTCATACTCTGTTTTTTCTCTCTCTCGTTCAAGTTTCTTTCTTCGTAACCATAAACATCAAAACACCAACAGAGTGGACTGGACGGCTTACTATTGCATTGGATGTGACTAGAGGACTAGAGTATCTGCATACTTTGGCTCTTGAAAGTTATACAGAGAGATCTGAAGCCATCAAACATTCTTCTGGGAGATGATATGCGAGCAAAAATTTCTGACTTTGGTATAGCCCATGATCTTATAGAGGGCAGAGAATCAATCAGGATAAAGTGTGTCGGAACACCTGGTTACATTGCACCAGAATATGCATGTATGGTTCTCCTTTTATCTGTCAATATTTAGATGTGATTACCAATTTGATTTATGACTTCTCAAATCTTTGTAATTGCAGTGACTGGAAGGGTAACTACAAAAGCTGATGTCTACAGCTTTGGGTTTATTCTCATGGAGCTAGTAACAGGCCAGGAAGCTATAGACAAGAAGCGATCTGAAGATGATCGTCACATTCCCACTTGGTTCAGGAAAGTGTTCATAGACAAAGACTCCTTCGGAAAAGCCAATGACGAGACCATCGAGCTTAATGAAGAGACCCGCAACATCATCAATGATGTAGCTAAACTGGCCAATCACTGATGCGCCAAGGAACTCGCACAGAGACCAGAGATGAGTTATGTTGTCACTACACTTACCTCACTCACTGAACAGTGGAAACCGAGTGAGCTTGAAGAGGACAGAGATAGGGACGACGCAACTCTTTCAGAAGTGCTAATGAGTTGGATGGAGCAAGACTTGGAAGGAACCAGCAGCAACATCACTATGGTTTGATGCAAATTCCATCAATATGTAGTGTGATGTAGATGTTTAAGTTCATTTGTATATCAGTATATCTGACATAGTATTAGTGAAGTATGTGTATTACCTGTGCTGAATGTCAGACTCTGTTTCATAAAAGCAATGATGAATGTCGATTCTGTTTCTTCTGTTCTACGAGTATATGAATGTTTCGGGATACTGTGTTATGCTTGGAACTTGTGCAAGTAATGCAGAAAAGAAGAAGCTAGAGAGTAGTTTTTAAGGAAATGTGTTTTCTGGGAGGTGATGGTTTGTACAAGGCCAATGTGAAGCAGGGGATTAGCTAGTATCTAACTAGACACAATCTGAATGGGATACGAGGAAATATGAAGTCTTTATGTATTTCAAACTCAAAAGACTATTTGGTAGAAGAGGCGAGAGAGAGATACCAAAACTCTGGCCCCAATTACAGACCAAGAGAGAAGGCTACTGGGTTTATTCAAGGGTTTTGTCACTCAATATCTGTTCTGTCTTGTTTTGAGAGAGGTCGAGCTTTCTTATATGTGAAAGAGTTCATCTTTCTCGTACCCATTCAGCTTTGTTATGTCTCAATTCTTCCTTTGATTTCGCTTTATGCAAGGGTTTAGTCTCTCAATTTCTATTCAGTTTTGTTTTGTTTAGAGAGAGGTCGAGCTTGTCTTAAAAGTAATAAAAGTGTTTCTTAATAAGTGTTTTTCCTTATTACAAAACCGCCACACATACGCTTCCGCGAAAAATCGATGTAGCTCGCGATCCCCACACCACATTTAGGTTTCTTTACATTTCATTGGCTTTCTTCTTCATGTCTCAATTATTGATTTCGCTTCGATCTGGAGCTCCAATTCTACCGTTATGCTTCCTTTAAAGTTTCGTTTTTTTCTAGGGTTTAGAGTCTTGATTCTGGAATTTCGCGACAAATTGCTCTCGCTTGTGATTTTAGGGCTCCAATATTTGCTTTTTATTTGTCGTTTTATTGTTTGTTATCTGTTATCTGTCTTTAGATTAGATGTTTTCGAGCCTTTTATGTCTTCAATTGTGGTCAAAGTCTAACCTTTTCGTCATGATCTCTGTTTCAACTGGATTTGTGGTGATTGAGTCATATAAATAGAGCTTATTATCATAATTGTCATCTTCTCCAGGTTTGATGGACGTGTTAAGCAAGGATTGAACAAAACATGGGGAAACTGTAACTATATCCAGGTTTGAATCTCTGGAGCTTTTGTCCTGTCACTCTCGCGCGATTATCTCCGTTAAGCTAATAGAAACGAAACAAACATATTTGATATCTTAAATGCAGAGCTTGATGTACCAACTATGCAAAGGCATGGCTTTCTGTTTCAAGAGAACAATGCCTTGAGAAACCCCATTTAGAGACAGAGCACTAATGTTACTTCTCAGTGAAGAAGTACATACAATGAGTTAAGTCTATGTTGATGAAACATTGGAAATTCCTAGATTCATAATAGTGTTCTAACGTCACATATACTTGATGAAACATTAGATTTGTTTTGGAGAAGTTACTGTATAGTGATTACTGGAATTTGATTTGTTTATTGCTCTCACATAATATTGGAAGAGTACTTTTTTGTTTAATCGACATATACACATGTTAGATGAATGAATAATTGCATATTGTGGATGCATCTTGTCAATGTAGCCCATCCTGGGCACTGAATCGTTGGATATTTGAAGTATTCAGGGATTTTCTTGGTCTAATGAGCAATTTATGTTTGTTTGTGATTACAGTGAGAAGAAGCAAGAATTGAAGAAAGCTAGGTTTGCTCATGCAAGTCAATGAGGAATGCAAGTCTAGTCCTCCACATTTCTCCCTGCTTCACTTATGGATAGAGTTATATCTTTTCCAGCAAACAGAACGTACTTGTTCCAGAGTTTCACCATGGCCAATTTGCAGAACCATTGTACTTCATCTGCGAAATTCAATCTCGTGTTAGCCTGCAGCACTTCATTCATGCCCTGTATCTCTCATGAGGCTTCTCCTATCAGGTACCTATGTCCCCTGTAATTTTGAATTTGGGTACAGGGCATCTTTTTGTTTGGTTATACATGCATAATTAGGTTGCACATCTTATGTGTTTTGAGTATAATGATTTCACATCATAATTCATAACCATTCTTCTCAAGTCTTTT
The DNA here is from genome assembly GCA_018361395.1 of Boechera stricta. NCBI lineage: Eukaryota > Viridiplantae > Streptophyta > Magnoliopsida > Brassicales > Brassicaceae > Boechera > Boechera stricta. Next base: position 21,794,581 of record CM031544.1, on the reverse strand, counting down.
CTTCAATCTTATAATTTTTCTATGTATCTTAAAGTAGCTGAGAATTTCACTATGGTTAAATTTTATGTCCTTCCAGAAATCAATACTTTAACAAAATGTATGTATATGAAGTTTGGTAAAGGTTTTGACAATGAATCTATCTTATTTGGTCACACAGATGACATATCAGAGAAAGTGAGTATGACCTAACAACACTGAAACATAATCCTTGTCTTTTTGAATCGTGCGGCTTAATTATTTTTAAGGTCTAACTACTGTAGAACAGTTATAAAGAACCACATTATCAAAGTATCATCTTACAAAGCTTTCATTGTGTGCATTTTGGAAGCATTACGAGCCCAGGGTATCTTATCGCCAATGATGTTGGTTCTCACAGGCCTAGCGAGAGTCTACGGATTCACTTTTGGTGACAGTTTGGATGAGAATAAGCGGAAAGCCAGAAATATTTTGGATCCAGGCTAACTAAGGTAGCAACTGTTATTGAATATCTGTTTAAATATCCTTAGCCTTCTCGTGCTATTGATGTGCAAGGAAAAGCAAACCAATAAGATCTGGTTTCTAATATGAAGATGCTTTTTTTTCTTTTTCTTCTCTCATCTTGCAGCTCCTAAGCTTAGAACATCTGATTCTTGATGACAAATCAGCAAATTCCTTTATTTCACCAGTAACAGATGATATCAAAGATGATCATCAGCTCACATGTAAGCTCCTCTGTTCCTTGATTACAACCTTAAGTTGGATCAAAACATATATTCAGAACGTTGATTTCGTAAACTAAATCGATTCCTTTCATATTTTTCTCATGGAGGGCTTTTTAAATTTCGTCGTTATAAATCAAGAAGAAACAACATTCTTTGATTTTCTGAATTAGAATTAGTAAACTGCATCATGAAATGGACTTAAATTAGGAGCCAAGATGTCAATATGGACAGGACTCTTAGGTTTCCAAATAACAAATGTTGTTATCTGCCCGTGTCTCTATGTAACCTTCCGTTACTGATTTCCACTCGTCCATAAACCATTTTTCTTAAATTTGGAAAATTGTTATAAAAAAATTGGGATATTTTATTCGAGACTCCTGAACTTCAGTATAAAGTAGTAATGTACTCAAGAGTCAAGAGTGGTAAAAAACAGTTCAATTAGTCACATTTTTCATGGTTAAGGAAATTTTCGAGACTCGTGATGACTGATGAACCAGTTTTCAAAGCAAAGCAGTTAAGATTACTATCAAGACGACTCATGACCAATTTTTTGGGAGCAACGTGATTGGAATTATTTTAGTAGTTAAGTAGAAACTAATGTGCTGAACAGTGGTAAGAACACACCCAACTGAATATTTTTAATCGATAACATTTGTTTCGCCATGTCGATCTTGACATGACGTGATTAGAGCTAATAGCTGAAAGGGAATTTGGTTGAGAAATTACAAGTCTACTACAATGACGAGAACAGAACAGCAAAATCACTTTTATGTCTCAGTTCTCAACAAAACCTCACTTTAACTATTTTTGGCAAATCCCACTGTCTCGAACATCACAACTTTTAACTTTTTACCATGGAGGTTACGGTTCAAGTTGAAATGATACAGTTTTATAATTTTGTAACTAGACTAAGCTTCTATTGCTAGTTGTTATGTTTAGGATTGGTCTTAGGGAAATGATACATCTTTATACTTTTCTAATTAGATATTTTTTAGGGGTTCAAAAAGAAGTTGTTACCATATTTTATGGAAAAAAAATTAAATCATGAAATTCTGATATAATTTGATCGTTCCTCAATTGTACACTTAGTAGGAGTTTGCTGGCAATGGACCACGTTATTCTCTACTTTGATATGTTTGCAAATGAGACTTTTATGTTTACTTTTAATTCTTTACTTATTACTCATGCATTTGCATATTTTTATTTTGCGTGTCCAAAATCAAAAAGGGTCCATAACAAGTCTACTTCAGACTTCTCCCCTAAAAAATATACACAATATATGCTTTAACTCGTTCCATATCTAATGTTTTTTTAAAAATCGGAAAATCGTAGGTTTATAGAACAAAATAGATACTAAATCCAATACATGAACCAAAGAAGAAAACAAATAATAATTATGATTATATTGACATTAGTAAAAGGTAACATGAACCCAACCATGAAGATAACAAAACATAATTATGATTAAACATAACCCAACCAAGACGGCAAGACCAGTGTAACTCCCCTGCTGGCGTATTATTTTCCTTTATATTCGTCTTTTTAACTATCATCATCGTACCATAAATTTGCATCAGTTTTCCTTAGGGTTCTCGTAGCAATGGAAGACCTTGAAATCGCACTTGGGGCTATAGTCTCCAGAAGCATCCTCGCCGTTTCCTCTTGACGCACCTCCGCATCTTTCGTCTCCACCAGCACCGCTCCGACGATCTCCTTGAACCCTCTGTCTCCGCCTCCACCACGAACCATGTAATCAACCAGAGCGGCTTGTACTGGTCCCAAACTAGGGTTATACGCCACCGACTCCATGTACCATCCTATGTACACACTTCCTTGGCGATCCACCAGCGCCACTCCCGACGGACATTTGCTGTACGGCGCGTACGATATGTTCGCCGCCGCTAGACCCAGATGAGGATAACGGTCGGGGACATCGGGATCCAAGAGAGTAAGGCCGTTATAGCGCGGCTCGAGAAGGCGAGGGACGTTTTCCGGGAGGAGACTGTTGGGGCTGAGTCTCTGTGGAAGGCGGCTCTCGAGGCTTACGAATGATACATTGTCGCCGTTTTGATCCGTGAGTAGGATATTGATTTCAGGCGCCTTTCGGATTTCTTGAAGAAACTGGCGGCAGTGGCCGCACGGAGCGCTGGGAGGGGAGACGGCTAAGTAGTTGAGCTTTAGCTCGGAGTTGAGTGCGAGGTTGGCAACGAGGAACTGCTCGGCGTGGATGGAGTGATGTAGAGGCAAACCTGGAAATTCGACGTTGACTCCTACGAAGACCCGACCAGATGATCTGAGTCCGAGGGCTACGACTTTGAATGTGGAGATTGGCACACGAACGAGTGGAATCAGCAACGGAAGGTTTATCGGGTCGGAGACACCGGCGGATTTTGCTTCTTTGGGAGTGAGAACGAAGCTGAAGGGCTGTGCCATTGTCTCTGTCTGATTTCAGGTCGTGTTATGAGATTTATGTTGGAAGATGAGAAGTGGAGAAGCAAGTCTTGAACTTATTTATAGGTGCGGTGTGTGCTGTGTGCATAATGAATCGTACTTTTTAATCGTGTTTACCTCAATCACATAACCAACACTACAAGATAAATTAAAAAGTGATTGTGACTTAGGAATATCAAGATTCACGAGTCATGAAGCATTTTTTCAAGCAGAGTAGTTAGGATTATTTTTATAGTTTAGTAGAAACTAGATAGTAATGAAATAAAGAGTGGTATATGGTTCAATAGTCTTAACACTTAATTAGTAACATTTTTGATGGTTCGAGTATATAGTAATATAAATGAAAATTAAGAAATTTATTCACATAGTTCTAGTTCATGCATATTGAATCGTACTTTTTAAAAGGTGTTTACGTCATTCATAGGATCCACTCAAGAACGCTCTTTTTAAGCAACGTAGTTAGGATTATTTTTGTAGTTTAGTATAAAACAGATGTGGTGAAGAGTGGAGAGTAGTAAAATAAGTAGTCTTAATTAGCAGTAATATTTTGATGGTTTAAAATTTTGAATAGTAATATATATATTATTCGTAAAATGCTAGTTCAAATGTCGACGGTAGGTTGTAGCATGGTTACTCATGTCTTCGTGGTATTACAGTCTATATTCAAATCCGACATATAGATTATGTATTTTTTTTTAAAAGTATTTAATGATTATAAAGTCCATGAAATACAAATGTCATGCCAATATGTCTTTGAAATTGTAAACTTTATTATTTAACTATTTATTTGTGCTGTTGTGCATGAATGTTGGATACTTTTGAAATGGTGTGTTTACCTCTCGTATGTAACTATGTAAGATTACAACATATAAACGAGACTGAGTGAATACATTAATAAGAGATTCATGGTGATGCAGGAACCATTTTTTCTTTTTGTCGTTAAAACTTATGAACCAGTATTCAAAGCATATATAAAGTGGTTAGGATTACATTAAAATCAGTTCAGTAATTTTACTTAGATACATTTTCATGGGTTGAATAGTAATATAGATAAAAATTAAATTGATGTTTCTGTCAATCGTATGCAACCAATTCACTACAAGAGAAATTTTTTTGATTGTGACTAGCAAGACTCATGAAACAGCATTTTAAGCAAAATAGTTAGGATTATTTTTCTACTTTAGTAGAAATGTAACGAAGACAATATTTCAATAGTCCTTAAATTTTAATCGGTAATATTGTGATGGTTTGAATAGTAGTTTTATAGATAAAAATTTAAGAAATTAATTCGTAAAATGCTAGTTCAAATGTTGGTAAGCCGTAAGCATAGTGGTTAGTCGTGTTTTAGTGGTGGATCACAAATATGATATTAATATAGAATGTGTTTGAGTTATTTAATGATAATCAAGGCCATGATATATACATAAATCTTCCATTTGTCTTTGAAAATGGCAAACTAAGTATTACTAGAAATGTGATGTGTGTGCATGTTGAATGCTTTTTAAATGGCGTGTTAACCTTGTATGTAAATAATCACATGCACACGCGCGAGATTACAAAATTTAAACGAGTTTGTGTATGCATCCGTCATCAAGACTCATGATGACTCATGAACATTTTTGAAAGAAAATTTGCTTTATTGTAGTTAGGAATTTAGGATAACTTTAGTAGTTTTGTAGAAAGTAACGTACTCAAGTGTAGTAAAAATAATACAATTACTCACAATTTTATGGTATGAACAGTAAAATATATCAAAAATTTCGGAATTTATATACAAAATGATAGTAATTACTTTAAATGCATTGTGTGCGAGACTGTGACAAGAAAAATATGTAATAATAATAATCAGGTCTATGATATGCATGGATCTTCATTTTGTCCTTGAAATTGCAAACATCCTCGCCAGTGGGGTCTTTGGGTAGAACATTTGAAACTTAATAAATATGAATTTTCGAAAAATAAGCTTAAACAACTCACACATTTAAAGTTCAAGCCATATCATATGATTTTATTTTTCCACTACAAGAAAACAACGCAATAACCGACGGAATTTCCGACGGCCGCCCTACCGTCAGACGTTTTCGACGGAAATCCGATGCAAAAGCTTCCGCTTTTCGGTTGTCGGAAATCCGTCGGAAATTATCGATGGAATTCCGACGGAAAACCAAACAGCGATGACATTCCGACGGTATTTGTCCGTCAGAAAAGCAGACTAAATTGCGATGGACAACCGACGGATAACCGATAGATTTCCGATAATAGTTACAACAATTTTCCGACGGATAGGAATCCCGTAGGTAATCCGTAGGAAAATGATTTTTTGGTTATTTAATTAAAAAACTTATAGTATTTTATATAAAATGAAAATAGAAATTAAATACAAAATTGCAACTGAAATAACTAAAAATATATTAGGGGAAAAATATTACATATAAAAAAAAATAGGAAAAATCAAAACGACAAAAAAAAATATAGGAAAAATCAGAAATACAAAATAAAAAATTTACAAGAGTCAAATTAAATAAATTTGAACTAATTATCATCCGATGTACTATCTGAATACTCTGATGGTGATGAATCGGATTGTGAATCAAATTCTCCATGTTCCTCCTCGAAATAATCAAAAATCTCGTTATCACTTTCCTCGGTAAAATCGATACAAGATCAACTTGTTGCGGTTCTGTGATCGGACCTTAAAAACCTGCAGTGACACCTTGTTGCATAGCCTCGTTATCTGCAATATCATCCACCATACCTCTTGGTGTAATCAATGAAACAATGATCCAAAGATCATGCTTGTTCGTAATCCGATTCAACGGCTCCTGACCGTTCAACGGCTCCTGACAGCGCAACGGTTAATTGTTAAACGGCTAATTTTAAAACGGTCTTATTTTAAATATACCGACGGAAAACCGACAGTCTTATAAATATATATATATATATATAAATAATCATAACCGCCGATTTGCCATCGGTACTACTGATGGGAAACCGACGGATGGGACAAGACCGTCGGTTTTCCATCGGTAATACCGATGGCAAACCGATGGTTACGTTTATTTTTTTCACATATATACATATAATATCATATTTAAAAATACATATAAAATCATAAATTTAAAATACTTTACAATGCATCTGAAAACATATTTATTAAATCTTAATTATTAAAAATCATATTTGTTTAGGGAATTAGGATTAAGATTTTGTAAGTACAATTACATATAAATTTTAAATTAGCCACCGTCGGTTTTCCATCAGTATATGTTTATATATATATATATAATATTATATTTAAAAATGAAAGTAGAATTAAGATTTTAAAATATTCAAGTATATCTCCTTCGTAATAATGATAATAACAAATAACAAATAGAAAATTCATTTTACTCAATATAAAATTTGCGACTCTTCGTTACTCACCTCACTCCTTGACTTTTCCTCTTCCTATTATTCCCAAAACTCACATTCTCTTCTTCTGAGTTGTCTCTGATTCCCAAAATTCATATTTAATTATGAAATTAGAATTAAGATTTTAAAAGTATGATTTTATATATTTTTCTACTTCCTTTGTGTAAAACTTTTCTCTGAAAGTTTTGAATGCATAATCAGATCTTGATATCTTACATCATCTTATTTCTTTAAAATCAGATTGAATTAAGAATTAAAGAAAATTAAAATGCATGCAAAAAATCCGATAACCATTGGTTATTAATTCTTAATTATTAAATCATTTTTTCAAACAATCCGGTACCTGTCGGATATTAAATCATTCTTTACAAAGTCAAAAATCAATGCAAAAAATCCGATACCGATGTGAATGATTCAGCAATCATATACTAGAAACTCAGCCATAAGTCAGCCATCAAAAACTCAAAACCAATAAGTCAGCCATGGAAAACTCATAAATCAGCCGTAAACGCTCCTAACTCAGCCGTTAAAACTCATAACTCAGCCGTTAAACAATCATAAGTCAGCCATCATATACTAGAAACTCAGCCATAAGTCAGCCATCGAAAACTCAAAACCAATAAGTCAGCCATGAAAAACTCATAAATCAGCCGTTAAAGCTCCTAACTCAGCCGTTAAAACTCATAACTTAGCCGTTAAACAATCATAAGTCAGCCATCATATACTAGAAACTCAGCCATAAGTCAGCCATCGAAAACTCAAAACCAATAAGTCAGCCATGGAAAACTCATAAATCAGCCGTTAAAACTTATAACTCAGCCGTTAAAACTCATAACTCAGCCGTTAAATAATCATAAGTCAGTCACCATATACTAGAAACTTAGCCATAAGTCAGCCATCGAAAACTCAAAACCAATAAGTCAGCCATGGAAAACTCATAAATCAGCCGTTAAACAATCATAAGTCAGCCATCATATACTAGAAACTCAGCCATAAGTCAGCCACCACCACCCAACATTTCTCTTCCCAGCCATAACAAATCACTAACGCAGAACCTCCGATACTCGAAGAGAAGGAAAGACAGAATCTTTGACTGAACCATGTTGGGTAATGTCTCAATGAAAAGAACCCTAACGAAAAACAATTTCATCAAAAAAAAATGGGTCCAAAACATATAGAAAACAAAACAAAATCCAAACTGAAAATCTGGGAATTACTTCTTCAGCGGAGATGAATGCTGATCGCATTGTTTCTTCAGCAATGAAACAAACGAGCTCGGTTGATCGGAGCTGCCGTTGAGAGGAGGAGGAGAAGAGTTCGAGCTTGAGTCCAGCCACACACCTCGGTTTCCGGCGATGGACTCTTCAAGAAAATATCGAACAGCGGAATCCACTCCTCCATTTTGTGTTCCTCTCACTCTCTCTCTCTCAACCGAACCCAAAAAACCTAAAACGAATTCTCTCGAAACATTCGTTCTTTACATCCAAAGTCGTCGGTGCTACGTGGCTTGTTCTTGTAGGTTCGCTTGCTTTACACGGTACTCATTCATCACTCTTATAAAGAAATGTCGATTCAAGGACAATACCAAGACGATAACGCAATCTCTATCGCTTGGTTCCTCAAATCCAAAGACACACAATTTGAATTTTCCATCACAATTCCACAACATTCAACATGACTCTCACAAAGACGGTTTGAATATTTCAACATTCAACATCACAATAGATGGTTTGGTACGATTTCGGTTTGAATTTGTGTGTTAGTCAAATTAAATATATCATTGACTAAAAAAAAAAAAATGGTTTAGATCGGTTTATTCTTCTCGGTTTGGTTCGGGTTTTTTCTAGATTTTTTGCTTTATGAATAATGGTATTTTAACTAAAACCTAATTAAAAAGGGATGGTTTGGTATAGTTTCAGTTTGGATTTGGATTTTAATAAAATATATCATTAATTACAAAAACACTTTGATTTTAGATCGGTTTTTTCTTCCTTTTTTTCGGTTTAGTTCAGATTCAACTTCGGTTTTTCAAATATGGAAAAAATGAATCTATTTAAACCAGATTAAAGTATGATTCGATTTTGGGGTTGAAAATTTCGATTCAGTTAGGATCAAACTGGTTTATCGGGATTAAATACCGCATATTCAAGAAATCATCATCATAACCAATTCCAACATGAGAAATGACGTTTACTACAAAATATCCAAAACTATCAAACTTCCATAGAACTACAAACTATGTTTGACCAAACAAATAAAATCAAAAAGAACTACAAAGTACTTCGTCCGATCACAGTCTTCGTTCTTTGATATTATTGTTCGTGTCACTGCCCTGTATTAAATGATGAAATATGTCAATTTTTCAAACAACCAAAACATTTATCTATGATAAAAAAATTAGAAAAATATGTCAACCTTAATTGCATTTCATCGGACTACCCTCTTTAAGAGTTGGACAACAGAAGTTGGTAATCAGTGGCTTAGGTTTCACAAATTTGTCATCAGTAACCATGCCTGGTGCGGGAACCATGTCGTCTTTAGCTATTTGGACCAGCATTGTTTCCATCGACACCTTAAAGTATCCTGCATCCCCCACACTATCCCCATGAGTTGATTTTACAAGGAAATACTTCTCTCCATCTTCCTCATCCACACCAATAATAGATACTGCATGCATTCCAGCAAATGTGGAGTTTTTAAGCATAGACGATAGATTCCTGTAAAACCAATCTTTTAGAAACATATCTAGTAGCACAAAAGGTTCAACTTTAACTGGTTTTTGATTATATTTAAAAGAAGTAGACATATACCTTTTTAGTAAGTATATAATCCGGCATAAAGATGTGTAACGAGGCTCCGATTGGCTGGGTTTTCAACTTGTCAAGTCCTTCATCAAACGTTAGCATCTCCACACCATCTATGTGTGCCAATCCTGATAAAGTTCGTGGCGATATTTGACTAGCATGTCTACATCTCTTATAGGGTCTGTCCACTTCACTTTGAAGTCCTTCATGTAGAACATAGAGTAATCCTCTCCTTATGCTTGAAGTGTAACAATAGTGTCCAGCCTTCTTACAATTTCTTGCTTTCTCCGGATCAACAAAATCAAGAAGATCCTGTGCTGAGTACTCAATGTACTCCTTGTTAATCCTCTTAATGAACAGCAGCGCACTGATGAGTTCAGCAGTTGTAACTGCCCAACATGAATCTGTAAAATAAAAAAAGTGATTATCAAGTGCTCCACATCCAATTATATGAAACATACACTCATAATTTTTCATTGGAAAGAGATCTTACTACAAATTCCTTGATTTCTAACACGACCCATCCATTCCTTCCATTTCGTAGCTTTCAAACTATCTGGTACATTCTGAAGATAGGAAGAAACATTACTTTTAAATTCTCTAAACTGTATATAGCTCTCATAAGTTAGTATTAAGAAATATGAGATGACTCTTACCCGAGATATACGCCAGGCTGCATATATTGCATATTTTATCTTGATGAATTTGATTGAAGAAGCGGGATTTGTTGCCATAATTTGTGACAAGATTTCCACCGGTAAGTCTAACAGTTCCTATATTAGGAAAGTCGATATGTGAGTGAGGTTAGATTTCACGTTACAGTTTTTAATAAATTTGAAACCAATTAGACTAAACTTATTAAATACTACCATCTATCTATATCACATATTTACCTGAGCGAGCACTTCCATTTTTCTTTTTACTCACCTGTGGTCAATATAGAAGAAATTAGATACCTTAAAAATCATAAAAGCAATCACAAAGTATATATTATTGATTACACAGAAACGTGTGAACCATTTGGATGCCCACAGTTGCAATGAAACAAAGTCAAAATATGGCAAACAAATTAATATTTATTGACTAATAATCTTGTTCAAAGAAGATGACAAAATAGAAGTAAATAAGTAAGAGATAGATTATAGGTCGACTAATTAAGTCGCACTAAAATTGGAAGATAAGAGCACACAAGTGGGTAACAATTCATGTCTACAGATTCTCCGAGATCTGCTCCTTTCAAGGATTCATCCACTCCAATAATGTAAGCTATATATGTTGCGAGTGGTGCACTATACATCTTTAAAATAAAACAACAACATAGCCTATGAGAAGCAACCTGGACCACCACCGATGAACCGGAGATGGGGCCGATGCTAAACCCCACAATCGCCAAAATAGAGAGCCGTCTGTGACTATTCGACACTTGTGCTATTTTTTAGGGTTTTGTTTAATAGTATTTAGACTTTGGTACCCAAACTCCTAAGTTTTTCCTCTTTTGGTTTCTTAATTTTGATGGCTTTATGAATTTCACTTATTTTGGTTTTTATATGCCCTATTATTATGCTTCTTTGCATAAAAATCCAATGATGTTATCATGGATCAAATGGGCCCAGATCGGCCCATTTATATGTTCTCTTTAACCACCGAATTCGGAGACAAGACAGGCTCCAGATGTCAAACCATTGAAAAATGTTGAGCATTAGTCTAGGAACTATCTGGACATAAATGGCTATGAATCACCCACCAAATTATCCTTTTCATTAGGTCTTGTAATCTTGTATTTCCCTTACAATGCATGTCTGAAACTCTGCATCATACAGATTCAAATTTACTAGGGGAATGATATCCATTTGCTCTGTTCATACCTGTCACCATGTTGTTCCAACAAAACGAAAATGTTACTCCTCATCTTGATGAGATAAGCCTCGATAACACCTTCAAGCTCTTGAGAACTACATCTTGTTCAATCCTAAATCCTCTCCCATATGAATGCTCATATCAACACGGAAGAAAGGTGTATGCCAAAGAACAGACTATGATATTGGAGCTGAATTCATGATTTTGGTTGTTTTTATATGCCCCATTGTTATGCTTTTGTGCATAAAATCCAATGATATAATAATGATGTTATCATGGATCAAATGGGCCCAGATCGGCCCATTTATATATTCTAATTTCTAGACCTCAAGTCCTCAATATTAAGGGTTACACGCTTTTTTCAGGACAGGGATCGAAGGCATGGCGACGACGAGTGAACAACCTCCACAGCGCAAGCGAAAGGTCGAAAAAATCACCCCGACGGACGAAGAAACCACCCCGACCTTTTATGTTTTGGAAGAAGGAAGGTATGTTGCTGTAAAAAAAGGATCCGAAAGAGGTTACGTTGATGTTTATGATGAATCAGACGAAGATGTTGATCCCGTTCTGGAAGAGGAGTACAATCGCCAAATTCGCGAATCCGGTGTAAGATTCCCTTTTTTTTTTTTTGTTTTATCATCATCAGCTTATCGATTGCTTGGTAAATTATCTTTAAGGATCTCCGATTTGAATCAATTCGAAACATACTCTTTTATGCAATGATTGATTTTCTGATTGGTAGTATTTTTTATGTGCAGGGATTTGACTGTAACGTATATTCACCAAATGGTTCACTGTTTCCGTATAAATATTTTGATAATCAAGAGGATGAGATTGGCATTTGTGCTAAGCTGGGACTTCATTGGTACAATTTTCACAAGGTAAAAACTGCTTTCGTGTCTGAACATCTTAGTGTATTCCACATCTTCTCATCAAGTCAGAAATTCCCTTGCTTTTGCTTGTTTTGATGAATTCTTAGTTTTATGGTTCTGGTCTATTTTTTAATTTGCTTGATTATATCATTAACTAGGCTCTACTAGTTACATCTTTTGTATATTCACTTCCCTTTTCTCATTAGTTATCTTTATTCAATTGCAGGGCTCAACCTATCGGTTGATGCGGGTAGAGAAATATAATTCTATTCTCACCGGAATAATCACTTACTATATAACTTCAGACGTTATAGATCCAGCCAGCAATTCACGTTTTGTTTTCCAAACGTGTTAGCGATCTTCGTGTTACAACAACGAAGATTTTAGAATAGAGACTGAATGTTGTAGAATAAAACCCAAACTCAAGGTTAGTTTGTGTGGAATCAAACCCAAAGCTTATGGTTACTTTGGTTCGATTGAGTGCATTTGTAATCACTGGTTATTAGTAATTTGTTTACTCTTACATGTTTACAAGGTTCTGAAGACGAGGATTGTCATTGGGATTATGAAGCAATTGATGATTTCTACAAAGGTGATCTAAAGTGGCTTCCGGAGGATGCTTTGGTGCAATCTAGTGATAAGCAACAGCAGTATTACGAGGTGAGAGCATAATAGTTTCTAGTATTATTTGTTATGTTCACTATCAATGCGTAGGTAGCTAGGCTGTTTTGCTTTTTCTCACTCAAATCTTTGATTTTGTGTTTCATAGGTTCAAGACTCAGACATTCAAGAAAATGATTGGCTTAATTTGTATGCTGAATACGCGTTTTTTCCACTGTGGGAAAATAGCTTGGTATGCCCTTTCTTTGTTTTGCTGTTTCACATGCCTGGGCTTTTGGTGATATGTGTAAAAATTGATGTTGGTTGTTAATTTTATGCCTAACTTGTCTTTTATCTCCCAGACAAAGCTCAAGTTTGCTACGCCTCTGGAGATCAAGAAGGTTGTTGTACAAACTCGTGAAGCCATGGAGCCAAAGGAAAAGCTCAAGGCCGGGAATGCAATCTTCTACATTAGTTTCAGGGACTGTGGTCTGACCGAAGATCACCGAGCCGTGGTAAGAAGAACCACAGATGGGGATCCGGGACACCTTTGTCTTGAAGTTAAGTGTCCGGTTGGGGACTTGTCGAGCTTCTCTATTAACTAAATTCTTCTGCTCTTTTAACTAAATTTGGTATGAACACATGTTAGTCTAAGATGTTGCCGATTATCCTCTGCCTTTTATTTATTTATTTGGTGTTCCAATGTAATCTACTCATAACAAAATCTTATCAAGTTATTATGTCAATTTTAGTTGACCAGCATGCATACAAATCAAGCTGATTTTTGTATTAAACCGCTGCAACCTTATAATTATTTTGAGCTACAGGGCGTTGAGTTTCGATAAGATAGATTTGGTAACTAGACTGTTGGTGCACTTAACAGCTTCGACCAGCTGGTACTTATGAGCCTGTAGCATCGGAGCACATTTGGCAATAAAATGTAGCAAGAAGTTTCCAAATTTTAGCGATTTGGAATACCTTTCCGCCAACTCCTGAACCTTAGAAAGAAGACAATCAACGGAATCTTGGGATAAAGGGACGTCATGGATCAAGATGTTCTGGAAAAGGATAAACAGAGATTCATTCCATGTCAGTTCATCTGATATGAGATCTTGATGGCAGGAAAGGAACATAAACCTCCGCTCTTTTATTCTTCCACAAAGTAACTTCTGGCAAAACCCAGAAATTTGACCCAAGTGCAAGCATTCTTTCAACACCCTTGAAATCACCTCACAAATGAAATTGTTTATCCCTTCTTTCCTGAGTATCAAAGGGAACACCAATGCATACTCAGCTGCTCTTTGGTGGATCTTGCAAAACTCGATTGTTGCAGACATCAACACACGAGAAGCAGATTTCTCAACCGCCAAAAACTTGGGAAGCACAATCGAACATAGTACCTGGCTAAGCTCATCTTCCTCACTTCCACTATGCAAATTCGAAAGAAAAACTGCAGCAGTCTCATCGTCTGCATTCCAAGGTTCAATCAAAGCCAAAACTCTCAAAGAGTCCCTAGCCTTCTCCAAGCAAAATTTCCGAATTTCATTACACAAGGTTAAAACTTGAGAAATAGACTCAAAGCTTGTAATCTGAGCTCTAAGATTCATCGCCATTTCAAGATCATCAGCCTGTAACCCAACATTCATGGTATGATCAATGTTGTCCACAACTTCTCGATGATCCTCTTCCATATTCTCTCTGATTAGACTCATCTCCTTTCCATTCCAAGAATCAACAACCAGCATTTCTGAATCTACATCAGTGGATGTTACAGGAAGCCATGGAAGAATTGTACCAGCAGAACCAACCTTCTCACTGAGCCAATCAGGTACAGAGTCAAATTCCTCCCTCATGCTGTCGTCATCAGCTGAATCCAAATCTAGATGAGATATCCAATCAAACTTTGGTTTAGGAATTCTGTCGAGCAGGTTCTGTGCATCTCTCTGAACCCAGAAATCAACAACTTTACTGCCACCACCACCCAACATTTCTCTTCCCAGCCATAACAAATCACTAACGCAGAACCTCCGATACTCGAAGAGAAGGAAAGACAGAATCTTTGACTGAACCATGTTGGGTAATGTCTCAATGAAAAGAACCCTAACGAAAAAACAATTTCATCAGCAACCCAAAAAAATGGGTCCAAAACATATAGAAAACAAAACAAAATCCAAACTGAAAATCTGGGAATTACTTCTTCGCAGCCGGAGATGAATGCTGATCGCATTGTTTCTTCAGCAATGAAACAAACGAGCTCCGGTTGATCGGAGCTGCCGTTGAGGAGGAGGAGGAAGAAGAGTTCGAAGCCAGGTCTAGCCACTGCGACACCTCGGTTTCCGGCGATGGACTCTTCAAGAAAATATCGAACAGCGGAATCCACTCCTCCATTTTGTGTTCCCTCTCACTCTCTCTCTCTCAACCGAACCCAAAAAAACCTAAAACGAATTCTCTCGGGAAACGACATTCGTTCTTTACATCCAAAGTCGTCGGTGCTACGTGGCTTGTTCTTGTAGGTTCGCTTGCTTTTACACGTACTCATTAGTCATCACTCTTTATAAAGAAATGTCGATTCAGGACAATACCAAGACGATAACGCTTCAATCTCTATCGCTTGGTTCCTCAAATCCAAAGACACACAATTTGAATTTTCCATCACAATTCCACAACATTCAACATGACTCTCACAAAGACGGTTTGGTACGATTTCAACATTCAACATCACAATAGATGGTTTGGTACGATTTCGGTTTGAATTTGTGTGTTAGTCAAATTAAATATATCATTGACTAAAAAAAAAAAAAAAATTGGTTTAG
This sequence comes from Boechera stricta, assembly GCA_018361395.1. NCBI lineage: Eukaryota > Viridiplantae > Streptophyta > Magnoliopsida > Brassicales > Brassicaceae > Boechera > Boechera stricta. Next base: position 21,779,072 of record CM031544.1, on the reverse strand, counting down.
ATCGGTTTATTCTTCTCGGTTTGGTTCGGGTTTTTTCTAGATTTTTTGGTTTATGAATAATGGTATTTTAACTAAAACCTAATTAAAAAGGGATGGTTTGGTATAGTTTCAGTTTGGATTTGGATTTTAATCAAATATATCATTAATTACAAAAACACTTTGATTTTAGATCGGTTTTTTCTTCCTTTTTTTCGGTTTAGTTCAGATTCAACTTCGGTTTTTCAAATATGGAAAAAATGAATCTATTTAAACCAGATTAAAATATGATTCGATTTTGGGGTTGAAAATTTCGATTCAGTTCGGATCAAACTGGTTTATCGGGATTGAATACCGCATATTCAAGAAATCACATCCAAAACCATCATAACCAATTCCAACATGAGAAATGACGTTTACTACAAAATATCCAAAACTATCAAACTTCCATAGAACTACAAACTATGTTTGACCAAAAAAATAAATGATTATACAAACTATAATCATTTAGTTTGGATACTAATTACGAGTTAAGGACTATTGAATAGTATCCAAACTAAATGATTATACAACATACGTTTATTAAAAATAACATGTTATTAACATCTATACCTTTATATTTTCAGATAGTATATGCTACATTTATTAATTTGTACATGTGATTTTTGATTTACACTATAGCATATGCTTACTAAACATAACATGTTATAATTATATAACACAGGAATCTTATCACCTTAATTACGTCTTCGCTAAAGGATAATTGTATTATTTTGCTTCGTTTTCAAAAACCTTCAAATAATACAGTTTGAATTGTTTGGCATTTGATGTAACTACTCTAATTTGTCTTTTCGTATTTTCATAGCCTTTGGTTTATTTCATTACAGTTTACTCCCCCAAAACTTTGAAAAAATAAAGAAAAGCCCCTAACAGAGAGAAACGACCACGTAGGGGTGGTTTGGATCACTAGACTCGAATCGTCATCTTCATCGATCGATATGCGACACATCATCTCATCGTCATGTTCTGTCCTGAAAAGTTCAAACGTTTTTGCAAATCAGACAAAACCCAACAACTAATGAAACAATGTCAAAAACGGCTAATTTTCTCAGCCTGAGATCCAATCATCTACCACCGTTTCTTTCCTCCACCGGGAATTTCCATTTTCTTCGAGCTTCCTCTGCTCTGAATCTCCTGACGACTGCTTCGAAACCTTTCCACCGTTGTATTCGCGCTTCCTCACGTCGCCGACTAGTTCTCGGTGGTTTTGGTGGCGCTTCGTTGTGGATGAACAACATCATGTCCGGTAATTTCGGCGGTAAATCTTTCATTGCTTATGCTAGGCAGACGAATCCTTCTCCCGTCGAACAGGTCTTTACTCCCTTTTCCTTCAACAAGGGTTTCCCTAGATTCAATATCTAATTGTTCAAAGTTTGTAGTTTTAGGGATTTGGGTTTATCAATGACACTGGGAATTCAGAAATCGAAATGTCGTCTAATTGTTCAAAGTTTGTAGCTTTATGAAATTTGAACCCATTTGCTTGGTTTTAGGCGTTGAATAAGGTGGATTGGCCCGAGACTTTCCCATTCAAAGAAGAAGATTTCCAACGATACGATGAGTAAGATTACATTTCCAAGCTTTTGTCATAGTCTTACTCTGTTTTGTTCTCTGTAAGGCATACTTGAGCTATAGTTTTGCTTTGAGCCATATTGAGATCTGGTTGACTCGTGTCCTAAACTTGTCCTAAGGTCGTCTGATTCAACATTCTATGAAGCTCCAAGGTTTGTGACACACATTGATGATCCAGCCATAGCTGCATTGACAAAGTATTACTCTAAGGTTTTGCCTCAGAGCGATACTCCGGGAGTGAGCATACTCGATATGTGTAGCAGTTGGGTATGTACAAATTGCAAATGTGTGTGTCAAATTTTTTTATTGAGAATCCTCTGAAGTTAGATTATTGGCTGTTTTAATGATTCATAGGTCAGTCATTACCCAGACGGATATAAACAAGAACGAATAGTTGGAATGGGTATGAACGAAGAAGAACTTAAGCGCAATCCGGTAAAGAAGATTCAATATTATGTTTATACTACTTAGTGAAGAGATGGATCATCATATCATAGGATCTTAATGTCTCTCTCAGGTTCTCACCGAGTACATAGTCCAAGACTTGAATCTCAATCCAAAGCTACCTTTTGAAGACAATTCATTCGAAGTTATTACCAATGTGGTAAGATCAAACTTTCTCATTTATCTCTAAAACTTACACTTCTTAATTAAATCATGTTTTTACAGATTTGTATGTTTCTTGGCATCTCAACAGGTAAGTGTGGATTATCTTACAAAGCCACTTGAAGTTTTCAAGGAAATGAACAGAATCCTCAAACCCGGAGGACTCGCTCTAATGAGGTTCTCTTTAACATAAACCTGTTACGTCTTGTGACAAAGTAATAATATGCATATCAGCATGGTTTGAACCCGATCACTTCCTCTTATCTTTCTTTGCAGCTTCTCAAACCGTTGCTTCTTTACTAAAGCAATCTTGATATGGACATCAACTGGCGACGCAGATCATGCTCTCATTGTCGGATCATACTTTCACTACGCCGGAGGATTCGAGCCCCCTCAGGTATTTCTGTATATTTCATCAACACACCTTCTATTAGAATCCCTTTTAAGAGATTTTTTTTACTCTTCCTTGGTCATGAACCCGTTCCAACTTGTGATAAATCCAGGCCGTTGATATATCTCCAAGTCCAGGGCGTTCAGATCCTATGTACGTTGTTTACTCCAGAAAACTGCCCATGGCTTAAACCTGAGATCCAAACAGTTCATGTATACACATAATATTTATACCAAACTGAGATAGAGACCGAGGAAATTAATCTACAGTTAAGACAACTTCGAAAATCTGGTTTATATAGAATCTGCCACCTCTAAACACTAACATTCAGACGATTCAGATGTTGGAATATAACTACCTCTGTTCGAGAACGTCTGGACATTTTAAAGAAGGGATAAACAATTTCATTTGTGAGGTGATTTCAAGGGTGTTGAAAGAATGCTTGCACTTGGGTCAAATTTCTGGGTTTTGCCAGAAGTTACTTTGTGGAAGAATAAAAGAGCGGAGGTTTATGTTCCTTTCCTGCCATCAAGATCTCATATCAGATGAACTGACATGGAATGAATCTCTGTTTATCCTTTTCCAGAACATCTTGATCCATGACGTCCCTTCATCCCAAGATTCCGTTGATTGTCTTCTTTCTAAGGTTCAGGAGTTGGCGGAAAGGTATTCCAAATCGCTAAAATTTGGAAACTTCTTGCTACATTTTATTGCCAAATGTGCTCCGATGCTACAGGCTCATAAGTACCAGCTGGTCGAAGCTGTTAAGTGCACCAACAGTCTAGTTACCAAATCTATCTTATCGAAACTCAACGCCCTGTAGCTCAAAATAATTATAAGGTTGCAGCGGTTTAATACAAAAATCAGCTTGATTTGTATGCATGCTGGTCAACTAAAATTGACATAATAACTTGATAAGATTTTGTTATGAGTAGATTACATTGGAACACCAAATAAATAAATAAAAGGCAGAGGATAATCGGCAACATCTTAGACTAACATGTGTTCATACCAAATTTAGTTAAAAGAGCAGAAGAATTTAGTTAATAGAGAAGCTCGACAAGTCCCCAACCGGACACTTAACTTCAAGACAAAGGTGTCCCGGATCCCCATCTGTGGTTCTTCTTACCACGGCTCGGTGATCTTCGGTCAGACCACAGTCCCTGAAACTAATGTAGAAGATTGCATTCCCGGCCTTGAGCTTTTCCTTTGGCTCCATGGCTTCACGAGTTTGTACAACAACCTTCTTGATCTCCAGAGGCGTAGCAAACTTGAGCTTTGTCTGGGAGATAAAAGACAAGTTAGGCATAAAATTAACAACCAACATCAATTTTTACACATATCACCAAAAGCCCAGGCATGTGAAACAGCAAAACAAAGAAAGGGCATACCAAGCTATTTTCCCACAGTGGAAAAAAGCGTATTCAGCATACAAATTAAGCCAATCATTTTCTTGAATGTCTGAGTCTTGAACCTATGAAACACAAAATCAAAGATTTGAGTGAGAAAAAGCAAAACAGCCTAGCTACCTACGCATTGATAGTGAACATAACAAATAATACTAGAAACTATTATGCTCTCACCTCGTAATACTGCTGTTGCTTATCACTAGATTGCACCAAAGCATCCTCCGGAAGCCACTTTAGATCACCTTTGTAGAAATCATCAATTGCTTCATAATCCCAATGACAATCCTCGTCTTCAGAACCTTGTAAACATGTAAGAGTAAACAAATTACTAATAACCAGTGATTACAAATGCACTCAATCGAACCAAAGTAACCATAAGCTTTGGGTTTGATTCCACACACAAACTAACCTTGAGTTTCGGGTTTTATTCTACAACATTCAGTCTCTATTCTAAAATCTTCGTTGTTGTAACACGAAGATCGCGTAACACACGTTTGGAAAACAAAACGTGAATTGCTGGCTGGATCTATAACGTCTGAAGTTATATAGTAAGTGATTATTCCGGTGAGAATAGAATTATATTTCTCTACCCGCATCAACCGATAGGTTGAGCCCTGCAATTGAATAAAGATAACTAATGAGAAAAGGGAAGTGAATATACAAAAGATGTAACTAGTAGAGCCTAGTTAATGATATAATCAAGCAAATTAAAAAAATAGACCAGAACCATAAAACTAAGAATTCATCAAAACAAGCAAAAGCAAGGGAATTTCTGACTTGATGAGAAGATGTGGAATACACTAAGATGTTCAGACACGAAAAGCAGTTTTTTACCTTGTGAAAATTGTACCAATGAAGTCCCAGCTTAGCACAAATGCCAATCTCATCCTCTTGATTATCAAAATATTTATACGGAAACAGTGAACCATTTGGTGAATATACGTTACAGTCAAATCCCTGCACATAAAAAATACTACCAATCAGAAAATCAATCATTGCATAAAAGAGTATGTTTCGAATTGATTCAAATCGGAGATCCTTAAAGATAATTTACCAAGCAATCGATAAGCTGATGATGATAAAAACAAAAACAAAAAAAAAGGGAATCTTACACCGGATTCGCGAATTTGGCGATTGTACTCCTCTTCCAGAACGGGATCAACATCTTCGTCTGATTCATCATAAACATCAACGTAACCTCTTTCGGATCCTTTTTTTACAGCAACATACCTTCCTTCTTCCAAAACATAAAAGGTCGGGGTGGTTTCTTCGTCCGTCGGGGTGATTTTTTCGACCTTTCGCTTGCGCTGTGGAGGTTGTTCACTCGTCGTCGCCATGCCTTCGATCCCTGTCCTGAAAAAAGCGTGTAACCCTTAATATTGAGGACTTGAGGTCTAGAAATTAGAATATATAAATGGGCCGATCTGGGCCCATTTGATCCATGATAACATCATTATTATATCATTGGATTTTTATGCACAAAAGCATAACAATGGGGCATATAAAAACAACCAAAATAAGTGAAATTCATGAAGCTGTAGCTCCAATATCATAGTCTGTTCTTTGGCATACACCTTTCTTCCGTGTTGATATGAGCATTCATATGGGAGAGGATTTAGGATTGAACAAGATGTAGTTCTCAAGAGCTTGAAGGTGTTATCGAGGCTTATCTCAGTCAAGATGAGCTCTAGAGTAACATTTTCGTTTTGTTGGAACAACATGGTGACAGGTATGAACAGAGCAAATGGATATCATTCCCCTAGTAAATTTGAATCTGTATGATGCAGAGTTTCAGACATGCATTGTAAGGGAAATACAAGATTACAAGACCTAATGAAAAGGATAATTTGGTGGGTGATTCATGGCGTTTATGTCAGATAGTTCAACAATCTCAACATTTTTGATGGTTTGACTCTGGGCTGTCTTGTCTCCGAATTCGGTGGTTAAAGAGAACATATAAATGGGCCGATCTGGGCCCATTTGATCCATGATAACATCATTGGATTTTTATGCAAAGAAGCATAATAATAGGGCATATAAAAACCAAAATAAGTGAAATTCATAAAGCCATCAAAATTAAGAAACCAAAAGAGGAAAAACTTAGGAGTTTGGGTACCAAAGTCTAAATACTATTAAACAAAACCCTAAAAAATAGCACAAGTGTCGAATAGTCACAGACGGCTCTCTATTTTGGCGATTGTGGGGTTTAGCATCGGCCCCATCTCCGGTTCATCGGTGGTGGTCCAGGTTGCTTCTCATAGGCTATGTTGTTGTTTTATTTTAAAGATGTATAGTGCACCACTCGCAACATATATAGCTTACATTATTGGAGTGGATGAATCCTTGAAAGGAGCAGATCTCGGAGAATCTGTAGACATGAATTGTTACCCACTTGTGTGCTCTTATCTTCCAATTTTAGTGCGACTTAATTAGTCGACCTATAATCTATCTCTTACTTATTTACTTCTATTTTGTCATCTTCTTTGAACAAGATTATTAGTCAATAAATATTAATTTGTTTGCCATATTTTGACTTTGTTTCATTGCAACTGTGGGCATCCAAATGGTTCACACGTTTCTGTGTAATCAATAATATATACTTTGTGATTGCTTTTATGATTTTTAAGGTATCTAATTTCTTCTATATTGACCACAGGTGAGTAAAAAGAAAAATGGAAGTGCTCGCTCAGGTAAATATGTGATATAGATAGATGGTAGTATTTAATAAGTTTAGTCTAATTGGTTTCAAATTTATTAAAAACTGTAACGTGAAATCTAACCTCACTCACATATCGACTTTCCTAATATAGGAACTGTTAGACTTACCGGTGGAAATCTTGTCACAAATTATGGCAACAAATCCCTTCTTCAATCAAATTCATCAAGATAAAATATGCAATATATGCAGCCTGGCGTATATCTCGGTAAGAGTCATCTCATATTTCTTAATACTAACTTATGAGAGCTATATACAGTTTAGAGAATTTAAAAAATGTTTCTTCCTATCTTCAGAATGTACCAGATAGTTTGAAAGCTACGAAATGGAAGGAATGGATGGGTCGTGTTAGAAATCAAGGAATTTGTAGTAAGATCTCTTTGAAAAATTATGAGTGTATGTTTCATATAATTGGATGTGGAGCACTTGATAATCACTTTTTTTATTTTACAGATTCATGTTGGGCAGTTACAACTGCTGAACTCATCAGTGCGCTGCTGTTCATTAAGAGGATTAACAAGGAGTACATTGAGTACTCAGCACAGGATCTTCTTGATTTTGTTGATCCGGAGAAAGCAAGAAATTGTAAGAAGGCTGGACACTATTGTTACACTTCAAGCATAAGGAGAGGATTACTCTATGTTCTACATGAAGGACTTCAAAGTGAAGTGGACAGACCCTATAAGAGATGTAGACATGCTAGTCAAATATCGCCACGAACTTTATCAGGATTGGCACACATAGATGGTGTGGAGATGCTAACGTTTGATGAAGGACTTGACAAGTTGAAAACCCAGCCAATCGGAGCCTCGTTACACATCTTTATGCCGGATTATATACTTACTAAAAAGGTATATGTCTACTTCTTTTAAATATAATCAAAAACCAGTTAAAGTTGAACCTTTTGTGCTACTAGATATGTTTCTAAAAGATTGGTTTTACAGGGAATCTATCGTGGCCCTATGCTTAAAAACTCCACATTTGCTGGAATGCATGCAGTATCTATTATTGGTGTGGATGAGGAAGATGGAGAGAAGTATTTCCTTGTAAAATCAACTCATGGGGATAGTGTGGGGGATGCAGGATACTTTAAGGTGTCGATGGAAACAATGCTGGTCCAAATAGCTAAAGACGACATGGTTCCCGCACCAGGCATGGTTACTGATGACAAATTTGTGAAACCTAAGCCACTGATTACCAACTTCTGTTGTCCAACTCTTAAAGAGGGTAGTCCGATGAAATGCAATTAAGGTTGACATATTTTTCTAATTTTTTTATCATAGATAAATGTTTTGGTTGTTTGAAAAATTGACATATTTCATCATTTAATACAGGGCAGTGACACGAACAATAATATCAAAGAACGAAGACTGTGATCGGACGAAGTACTTTGTAGTTCTTTTTGATTTTATTTGTTTGGTCAAACATAGTTTGTAGTTCTATGGAAGTTTGATAGTTTTGGATATTTTGTAGTAAACGTCATTTCTCATGTTGGAATTGGTTATGATGGTTTTGGATGTGATTTCTTGAATATGCGGTATTTAATCCCGATAAACCAGTTTGATCCTAACTGAATCGAAATTTTCAACCCCAAAATCGAATCATACTTTAATCTGGTTTAAATAGATTCATTTTTTCCATATTTGAAAAACCGAAGTTGAATCTGAACTAAACCGAAAAAAAGGAAGAAAAAACCGATCTAAAATCAAAGTGTTTTTGTAATTAATGATATATTTTATTAAAATCCAAATCCAAACTGAAACTATACCAAACCATCCCTTTTTAATTAGGTTTTAGTTAAAATACCATTATTCATAAAGCAAAAAATCTAGAAAAAACCCGAACCAAACCGAGAAGAATAAACCGATCTAAACCATTTTTTTTTTTAGTCAATGATATATTTAATTTGACTAACACACAAATTCAAACCGAAATCGTACCAAACCATCTATTGTGATGTTGAATGTTGAAATCGTACCAAACCGTCTTTGTGAGAGTCATGTTGAATGTTGTGGAATTGTGATGGAAAATTCAAATTGTGTGTCTTTGGATTTGAGGAACCAAGCGATAGAGATTGAAGCGTTATCGTCTTGGTATTGTCCTTGAATCGACATTTCTTTATAAGAGTGATGACTAATGAGTACCGTGTAAAGCAAGCGAACCTACAAGAACAAGCCACGTAGCACCGACGACTTTGGATGTAAAGAACGAATGTCGTTTCCCGAGAGAATTCGTTTTAGGTTTTTTTGGGTTCGGTTGAGAGAGAGAGAGTGAGAGGGAACACAAAATGGAGGAGTGGATTCCGCTGTTCGATATTTTCTTGAAGAGTCCATCGCCGGAAACCGAGGTGTCGCAGTGGCTAGACCTGGCTTCGAACTCTTCTTCCTCCTCCTCCTCAACGGCAGCTCCGATCAACCGGAGCTCGTTTGTTTCATTGCTGAAGAAACAATGCGATCAGCATTCATCTCCGGCTGCGAAGAAGTAATTCCCAGATTTTCAGTTTGGATTTTGTTTTGTTTTCTATATGTTTTGGACCCATTTTTTTGGGTTGCTGATGAAATTGTTTTTTCGTTAGGGTTCTTTTCATTGAGACATTACCCAACATGGTTCAGTCAAAGATTCTGTCTTTCCTTCTCTTCGAGTATCGGAGGTTCTGCGTTAGTGATTTGTTATGGCTGGGAAGAGAAATGTTGGGTGGTGGTGGCAGTAAAGTTGTTGATTTCTGGGTTCAGAGAGATGCACAGAACCTGCTCGACAGAATTCCTAAACCAAAGTTTGATTGGATATCTCATCTAGATTTGGATTCAGCTGATGACGACAGCATGAGGGAGGAATTTGACTCTGTACCTGATTGGCTCAGTGAGAAGGTTGGTTCTGCTGGTACAATTCTTCCATGGCTTCCTGTAACATCCACTGATGTAGATTCAGAAATGCTGGTTGTTGATTCTTGGAATGGAAAGGAGATGAGTCTAATCAGAGAGAATATGGAAGAGGATCATCGAGAAGTTGTGGACAACATTGATCATACCATGAATGTTGGGTTACAGGCTGATGATCTTGAAATGGCGATGAATCTTAGAGCTCAGATTACAAGCTTTGAGTCTATTTCTCAAGTTTTAACCTTGTGTAATGAAATTCGGAAATTTTGCTTGGAGAAGGCTAGGGACTCTTTGAGAGTTTTGGCTTTGATTGAACCTTGGAATGCAGACGATGAGACTGCTGCAGTTTTTCTTTCGAATTTGCATAGTGGAAGTGAGGAAGATGAGCTTGGTTGGCCAAGCCAGGTACTATGTTCGATTGTGCTTCCCAAGTTTTTGGCGGTTGAGAAATCTGCTTCTCGTGTGTTGATGTCTGCAACAATCGAGTTTTGCAAGATCCACCAAAGAGCAGCTGAGTATGCATTGGTGTTCCCTTTGATACTCAGGAAAGAAGGGATAAACAATTTCATTTGTGAGGTGATTTCAAGGGTGTTGAAAGAATGCTTGCACTTGGGTCAAATTTCTGGGTTTTGCCAGAAGTTACTTTGTGGAAGAATAAAAGAGCGGAGGTTTATGTTCCTTTCCTGCCATCAAGATCTCATATCAGATGAACTGACATGGAATGAATCTCTGTTTATCCTTTTCCAGAACATCTTGATCCATGACGTCCCTTTATCCCAAGATTCCGTTGATTGTCTTCTTTCTAAGGTTCAGGAGTTGGCGGAAAGGTATTCCAAATCGCTAAAATTTGGAAACTTCTTGCTACATTTTATTGCCAAATGTGCTCCGATGCTACAGGCTCATAAGTACCAGCTGGTCGAAGCTGTTAAGTGCACCAACAGTCTAGTTACCAAATCTATCTTATCGAAACTCAACGCCCTGTAGCTCAAAATAATTATAAGGTTGCAGCGGTTTAATACAAAAATCAGCTTGATTTGTATGCATGCTGGTCAACTAAAATTGACATAATAACTTGATAAGATTTTGTTATGAGTAGATTACATTGGAACACCAAATAAATAAATAAAAGGCAGAGGATAATCGGCAACATCTTAGACTAACATGTGTTCATACCAAATTTAGTTAAAAGAGCAGAAGAATTTAGTTAATAGAGAAGCTCGACAAGTCCCCAACCGGACACTTAACTTCAAGACAAAGGTGTCCCGGATCCCCATCTGTGGTTCTTCTTACCACGGCTCGGTGATCTTCGGTCAGACCACAGTCCCTGAAACTAATGTAGAAGATTGCATTCCCGGCCTTGAGCTTTTCCTTTGGCTCCATGGCTTCACGAGTTTGTACAACAACCTTCTTGATCTCCAGAGGCGTAGCAAACTTGAGCTTTGTCTGGGAGATAAAAGACAAGTTAGGCATAAAATTAACAACCAACATCAATTTTACACATATCACCAAAAGCCCAGGCATGTGAAACAGCAAAACAAAGAAAGGGCATACCAAGCTATTTTCCCACAGTGGAAAAAACGCGTATTCAGCATACAAATTAAGCCAATCATTTTCTTGAATGTCTGAGTCTTGAACCTATGAAACACAAAATCAAAGATTTGAGTGAGAAAAAGCAAAACAGCCTAGCTACCTACGCATTGATAGTGAACATAACAAATAATACTAGAAACTATTATGCTCTCACCTCGTAATACTGCTGTTGCTTATCACTAGATTGCACCAAAGCATCCTCCGGAAGCCACTTTAGATCACCTTTGTAGAAATCATCAATTGCTTCATAATCCCAATGACAATCCTCGTCTTCAGAACCTTGTAAACATGTAAGAGTAAACAAATTACTAATAACCAGTGATTACAAATGCACTCAATCGAACCAAAGTAACCATAAGCTTTGGGTTTGATTCCACACACAAACTAACCTTGAGTTTCGGGTTTTATTCTACAACATTCAGTCTCTATTCTAAAATCTTCGTTGTTGTAACACGAAGATCGCCTACGTTTGGAAAACAAAACGTGAATTGCTGGCTGGATCTATAACGTCTGAAGTTATATAGTAAGTGATTATTCCGGTGAGAATAGAATTATATTTCTCTACCCGCATCAACCGATAGGTTGAGCCCTGCAATTGAATAAAGATAACTAATGAGAAAAGGGAAGTGAATATACAAAAGATGTAACTAGTAGAGCCTAGTTAATGATATAATCAAGCAAATTAAAAAAATAGACCAGAACCATAAAACTAAGAATTCATCAAAACAAGCAAAAGCAAGGGAATTTCTGACTTGATGAGAAGATGTGGAATACACTAAGATGTTCAGACACGAAAAGCAGTTTTTTACCTTGTGAAAATTGTACCAATGAAGTCCCAGCTTAGCACAAATGCCAATCTCATCCTCTTGATTATCAAAATATTTATACGGAAACAGTGAACCATTTGGTGAATATACGTTACAGTCAAATCCCTGCACATAAAAAATACTACCAATCAGAAAATCAATCATTGCATAAAAGAGTATGTTTCGAATTGATTCAAATCGGAGATCCTTAAAGATAATTTACCAAGCAATCGATAAGCTGATGATGATAAAAACAAAAACAAAAAAAAAGGGAATCTTACACCGGATTCGCGAATTTGGCGATTGTACTCCTCTTCCAGAACGGGATCAACATCTTCGTCTGATTCATCATAAACATCAACGTAACCTCTTTCGGATCCTTTTTTTACAGCAACATACCTTCCTTCTTCCAAAACATAAAAGGTCGGGGTGGTTTCTTCGTCCGTCGGGGTGATTTTTTCGACCTTTCGCTTGCGCTGTGGAGGTTGTTCACTCGTCGTCGCCATGCCTTCGATCCCTGTCCTGAAAAAAGCGTGTAACCCTTAATATTGAGGACTTGAGGTCTAGAAATTAGAATATATAAATGGGCCGATCTGGGCCCATTTGATCCATGATAACATCATTATTATATCATTGGATTTTTATGCACAAAAGCATAACAATGGGGCATATAAAAACAACCAAAACTTCATGTGTCGCCCCTATCAGTCTAAAGAGGAACGTATTAACAAACACACTCAAGTTCAGTTCACTTTTCCTGGAACGAAAAAGGTGAGAAACGATATCATCAAACAATCCCCTGCTGTGTATATATATATGGTGAGACCAGAAATATGTATCGTACTAAGATCACCAGTAGACACGAGAATGAGATTTAGATCAGCCACGAAGAGCAACTGTAATTTTTTTTTCCAGGAAGACATTATTTTGGCTTAGCTCTCTCGGCTCATGTAAGTAGACACATCTTCAATGTATTGTAATGATACCAAAGTGAACAACCCAAATGAAATTTCCTTTCACTATTTTTTGTATGGGTTTTTGTTTTCAACGAGAAGTGAATTTAAGAAAGTTATGTGTCCACACTCCACATAATAATGACAACACTTAGTCAAAGCTATATATCAGACTATTACAGATCCGGTGGAAGAAATGGTGTTGAGCATTATACTAAGCCATTGCTAATCAATGGATGCCTAGGCTAAGTCTCTCAGTTATGAAATTCAGGAATCGAGCCATTGCCTAAACTTGCATATCCCACGGCGACTTCGTGTGAAAGAATCTCGGATTGACTGCAACATTGCAGATACTGTAGGAACACTGTACAGCTCTTGGTCCTGTTCCTGATTTAAAGCATCAAATACATTATGTTCAGATGTTTCTGCACTAGATCCACAGTGAAGAAGACAATGAAGAGACTTTTAATTGATTACACGTACCATCTTCGTGAGACGCTCTTCAAGACTTAAGGAAACTGTTTCGGTAGACATGAATATCTTACGATAGGCTGCTCTTAGGCTCTTCATCTACCAATGCCAAAAACAAGACATTATTTTTTGGTAACACTCCAAAGTGATATTCAGTTTCTTACTTCAAAAGACTCGACACTGGGACACAGTACAAACCTCTGACATAGTAAATCCATTTCGTCTAAGTCCCTCCAGATTCAAACCGCGAAGTTCGGCTCTTTCTCCAGTCACCATCATGTACTTTGGAACATCTTGTGAAACCTATATGTAACCGTACCAGTGAGTACCCGTAGGAAAGGTGGGCATTTGAGAGGTATTAGAGGAAAATATACCACAGAACCACCACCAATGAAAGCGAAAGAGCCAATATGACAGAACTGGTGGATGACCGTGGCTCCTGCTGTGTGTGTATAGTCCTAAATTCACAACATGAACCAAATGAAACCATGCTGCTGAATCCAGGTTTAGAGTATAGACACAAGGAAGATCTTACTTCTACAGTCACATGGCCCGCAAGAAGCGTATTGTTGGCAAATATGTTGCGGTCACCAACCTTGCAATCATGGGCAATATGACAAGAACCCATGACTAGATTGTTGTCACCAATGACCTGTTCGAGTAAGAATCATAGCTCAAAACATGATAAAACCTCTTGGAACTTCAATGATATTAGTCAATGGCCAGTTGCATACCGTTTTATCACTGGGCTTTGATGACCTGTGAATTGAGCAGAACTCCCTAATTTCATTGTTGTCACCAATGCAAAGAAAACATTCATCCCCATTCTAAAAGAAGAAAACAAGGCATGAAATTTTGATGGATATCAGTTTCTAGTCTCCAACTAGGATAAGATTAAGACGATAGCAATTGAAAGAGGCGATAAGATATAGTCTCTCGCACACCTTGTACTTCAGGTCTTGACATTTAACACCAACCACGGCATGGTGACCAATGATGTTATTGCATCCTACGACTGTATAACCAGGAAGCTCATCGCCAACAACAGCACCACTGGCTGACAAAAATTCAAGGCAGACACACAGCAAAGATCAATCGATATTAGATAAAGTAGAGAAGACAATATAGTAAGGAAAACAATCAAAAGATGAAAAGGTTTTTACGTCATGAGAACACAAGATTCCCCTAACTCTGTGTTTCCAAAGATATGGCTAGAAGGATAGAGTTTGCAGCCATTGCCTAGCTTCACTGAAGAGCCAATTGTACAGTATGGACCAACTGAAACTCCCTGTTAAAAAAGAGGAAACAACATTTGTCTAGTTAACCAATGTCAAGACAAGTCTCCAAGGAAACTCTAATAAGCTCAAATCTCAAACAAAGCATCACACTTTGACCAGGTTTCATCAAATCCTATTTGTTCCACTAATTAGAACATCCGGTTTCCAAAAGCTAAAAAAACATTACTTTGCGAGTGTTAAGCTGTTTCTGGTCTTCTAGATGATCAGATAAGAAGTTTCATCCCAAACCAAATCCATTTTTACCCAATTATGAAGGCAAGAACAAGCAATGTCACTAAACAAATCAAACCTTGCCAATCACAGCACTTGGGTGTACATCAGCACTCGGGTGTATAAAGACTTCAGAATCTCTCGAATCATCACGAGAATCTGCTCCAAGCCACACAATTAATTCACAGCTTAGAGTAGAGAAACATAAATTCTGCTAATCATGGCCACATAAAGTACAAGCGGGAAAAGAGAGAGAGAGAGAGGGAGATTTACAAGAGAGACTAGAGGAGAGTCTACGGATAGTGGAACTGAAGAGAGGAGATAGAAGCTTCTCGCGAGGTTTAAGGAGAGAAATCATGGCTGGCTACGTAGAGCAAAACCAAACCCCTTGAGTTTCATACATGGTGTTCGACGAAATGCCTCAATGAAAGATTAAACATGATGAAATTACGCACGTGCCCAAGGATTTTGCACGTGGCTGGGCTTTTTATTAGTTTTGGTAAAGCTAACTTATGTAGAATTGCTCTTATCAACTGTTACTCCGTATAATTTTCTGTTAAAGTGCTATGTTGATTTTGCTCCAACTTTTGCATAATTTTAAACAATTAATTTCGTTTTCGGATTTTCAGTTTATCTCAAATTTCTGATACGTTTAACCATTAGATATACGAAATATAAAATTCGAATAAGCTTAAATAAAATCCTTCATTTTCCTTGTAGGTTTGAGTTTAAAAGATGGTACCGATTAATATTCATCAATCAGATTTCGTTAAATATACCAAATGGAACAAAATTCTAAATTAATTTAAAAATATGTTCAACTGAATTTTTATATATTTTGGTTTAGTTCGGTTCGATAAATTACTATTCGATTCAGCAGTTTTATCCACTCCTAAATAAAATTATGAATATGATTGGCGAGATGAGATAATAGTTGACTGTTTTGGTCAACGTCGCTCACGTAATTGAGGAAATTAATGTGGTGTGGGAGACTTATATCATACTTTAGGAAAATCTTAAAATGATCCATGATAGGTGATTATCATTCTAAAACAAAACTATCATTCTTTAGACCATTATATTTACAACAACATTTGTGATTAATTGGAGGGTTTATAAAGCACAATAAAAAAGAGGGATCTTCTCCGGGACCTGTGCATATCTTCTTGCAGTCTTCATCAGTTGTACAAGGGCCTTTCCAGTGACATTTGGCTGAAAAAACTACTTAAACAAAAACTCTCAGTTAACTCATTTTATATAGCATTTGTTTTTATATGAAGAAATATAAGAAGAAATAAAATCTTACCAGTTGACGGAGAAAAAAGAAGACAGCTAACTATAAGAGCAGAAAAACAAATTGAAATTTTTGTGATGACATTATTTGTCTCTGTAGCTCTTTTTTGGTGAAAATATTTTTTGAGTTTTTTCTTCTTCTTAGTTATAGAGCTAATGGTCATCTCCCTATATATATATACATGCATACCTAAAATATCATAGTGCAAAAATATCTTAACATATTAATTGTAAATCTCGTATTAATTATAGTCATATTGACTGCAAAAATATTCAAATTTATATATTACCTAAAAAATCAGATTGCAAAAATGTCTTAGTATATCTCATGAAAATCTTGTGTTAATTATAGCCACATTCTCCTCTATATAAAGGGAGATATTCTTTCATAAAAACAATTTTCAAGATTTTGGGAATAACATTAATAAAAATCGTGTGTTAATTGATTTTGTTGAGATAATTTTATGAAATCATATAACACATTTTAACTGATATATGTGTTAAAATTCCAAAATTAACAAAATTCCAAACGGAACAAAATTTCAAAATTAATTTAAAATATGTTTTGGATTATTATATATTTCATTTGGTTCGGTAAATTATCTTTCGGTTCAGTTCGTTAAATACCATTTGGTTTGGTAGTTTTGTCCACTCCTAGATGAAATTATGACTATGACTGATGAGACGAGATAGTAGTTGACTGTTTTGGTCGACATCGCTCACATAATTGAGAAAATTAATCTGGTGTCGGAGATGGAAATTTTAAAATGATCCAAACATTGTTTTATTAATCTTAAATTTTATTATAGGTGATGCTACACATATATAGATGTATCATTCTAAAACAAAACTATCATTCTTTAGACCATATTTACAACAACATTTGTGATTAATTGGAGGGTTTATAAAGCACAATAAAAAAGAGGGATCTTCTCCAGGACCTGTGCATATCTTCTTGCAGTCTTCATCAGTTGTACAGGGGCCTTTCCAGTGACATTTGGCTGAAAAAACTACTTCAACAAAACTCTCAATTAACTCATTTTATATAGCATTCGTTTTTATATGAAGAAATCTAAGAAGAAATAAAATCTTACCAGTTGACTGAGAAAAAAGAAGACAGCTAACTAAGAGCAGAAAAATAAATTGAAATTTTTGTGATGACATTATTTGTCTCTGTACCTCTTTTTTGGTGAAAATATTTTTTGAGTTTTTTCTTCTTCTTAGTTTTAGAGCTAATGGTCATCTCCCTATATATATATATATATATATATATATATATGCATGCATACCTAAAATATCATAGTGCAAAAATATCTTAACATATTAATTGTAAATCTCGTATTAATTAGTCATATTGACTGCAAAAAATATTCAAATTTATATATTACCTAAAAAATCAGATTGCAAAAATGTCTTAGTATATCTCATGAAAATCTTGTGTTAATTATAGCCACATTCTCTTTTATATAAAGGGAGATTTCCTTTCATAAAAACAACTTTCAAGATTTTGACCAAAAAATCAAGATTTTGGGAATATCATTAATAAAAACCGTGTGTTAATTGATTTTGTTGAGATAATTTTATGAAATCATATAACACATTTTAAGTTTTAAACTGATATTGGGATAATAAAAATCGTGGGTTAATATATAAGGGATTACATGATTACATCAGTACATCTATTCCCATTTAATTTCTAAACTATATATATATATATATATACATAAAATCTAGACTGCAAAAATTTCTTAACATATCTGATGAATATCTTGCATTAATTATAGCCACATTAAAAATAAAATAAAAAATCACCAAAAGCAGACCTAAGAATCCCAAAAAATAAAAGCATTGTCATAGTTAATGTCATGTGTTACTTCGAACCTCAAACTAATTTACTTATATTTTACTGAGTTTTGTGTTATTCTATAGCTACTCTTTATACAATTTTTCTTTGCAAAAAAATAATTTCAAGATTTGGATCCAAAAAAAAAAAACTCAAAATAATTATTGTGTTAAACTGATTACGAACCACTATTATATTTTGATGTGCATGTTCTCAAGCTGAGCCACTTTGTTATCTTACTTATAACGTATCCGTATATGCATTAAAAGAAAAAGGGACTTGTGGCTCAATGTGATTAAAGTTAACCTCTTGTGGCTCAATGTGATTAAAGTTAACCTCAGGACTAACATTGCGGAAAAATATAAAGATAAAAAACTGGGATTTTGTAAATATATAGGGAAATGATGATGAAATTTTGACTACGATTGACGAGATGGTAATAGACCGTTTTGTCCGATGGAGCTCAATTTATTGAATACATATATTCCGATGTTGGAGAAGTTGAAACGTATAATAAAATTTTCCGGCGATGACAATGAGACCAAATAATGCCTACATCGATCAAGTGAAGAGGAACAAACACATGTTCTTTCATCACCTTTGCATCAATCAGACACTTTTGACTCTAAAGAGTAGGGTTATGAATCTTCTTTTGTTATTGTGCTGACAAGTTGCAGAAGAATTCCTTGTAGTTCCTCTGCACTGCTCCATTCCTTGACTTCTGCTTTGATCAGTATGGAATTGTCTGAAATCTTCTTCCATAGCGGATAATTCGTTCTTGGCATCACACAATCACACTCTCTCAGCTTCAATGTCGGGCAGAAGTCACCTCCTCCATCTCCTAGGTAGATAAACCTTCTTGAAATTTGATCATTGGGAGAAGAAGCACGTATATGATCCATTACTAGACCCTGAAGAACCATGACATTCATTCACTAGTCAAATCCCTAAAATACGAATCCAATCCAAGGGTAAATGTTATAGCTATCTATTTGTAAATCAAACTTATGTCAAGGTTAAGATTTCGAGGTTTTCAAGAGTACGGGCAAAGCTTAACAAAGTTCAAGTCTTTCCGTATTATATATCACTGGGACAACGTTAGAATTGAAGATTTCATCTTATGGACTCAAACTAATCCCAAATTCTAAAGGACAATTCAAGCTTCAGAACAAACACTTGCAAGTCAAACTAGGTAGACATGGAGGCTATAGAGTTTACGAAGATACATTACCTTGCAAAGATTTGAAGGGCAGAGATTACAGCTATGCGGAGGCAATGCATCACTATGGTACGGCAAGATCCGCAACTTTCCATTTTCATCAACAGAGGTTGGATTTGTGTAGATCTCAGAAAAGAAATCCAACAAATCATGCTTCTCTAATATCTTCTCAATAAAAAACTGATTTGCATCACTCACAATCTTTAAATCACATCTGCAATTGAAACAAACAACACTCAACCAAAGTAGCCCAAAAAAAGAAGCTGAGACCATCAAAGTAAACTAATCATTGTTCATACCCTAAAGATTTGGCTGATTTGATAGCTTCAATAATCTGAGAATCAATTGGCATTTTTCTCAAACAAGATTCAATGTCTTCTATTGATCTACCTTGTGAATGTAGCTCCATCATCATCCTATCCTTTCCAAAATCCAATTCAAAAACAAATTCAAGAAAAAATCTAATTTTTTTTTTATTGAATTGCTTAAATCATAAGAAGGGGATGAGATTTTGGATGCTTTGATAGATGAAATACCATAAGGCGATTCCATGGTAAAGTGAAGCGGAGCTGATGGAAGATCTCAGTGAGTCCCATTTCAGTGACAACCCAATTGTCACTATCTCCGTCGATCAAAGTCCGATCGAAGTCAAAAATTATCACGATCTTTGCCATTTCTGTGATTAAAAACAACGTCGGAGCTCTGCTTCTCGCCGTCGCTCGCTGCAAATCAGTGATTGTCCGACGCCATTAAATACATTCGAGCCATCCAATCATATTAACTAATGGGCCTTAGTGCCTTACGTTAGGCCCATTTTACTACCGAACTAACCTATGATGCATTGTCAAGCGATATAACATGATAGATCTCATAATCAGTTTTTGGATATTCATGCGTACACAAACTTGTACTTGTTCGAAAAATACAAATACATGTGTTTTATTACCTCAAGTCTCAAAAATTAGTATGCATTTGGGTTTGGGATTTGCTCGGTTATTACAGAAAAAATGGATTCAAGTTTAAACTTGAGAGAATTACCACACACACAACAAGAAAGACACTAATTACCTTACATGCTATTGGTCGAGCAAGTGGACCCAGCTTCGTGTCAGCACTTCAATAGCCAATGAGATTGCAGGAAACACGTTAACAAGCGTAACTCTGATTCCACTTCATGAACACGGCACAGAATCAAGAACCCATATTTCTCGGCAAAGAAAAATCTTAAAACCCATATCTTTATATATACAACAACCGGTGATACAATTTTGATTAAAGTCCCAAACTTTCCCAGATTTTAGAGAGAGAGAGATAAAGCTTCTGACTTCAATGGTTGTGATGAATCAAACTCTGATAGCTCTAACATTAGCTCTGCTAGCTTCGTCGGCGTTATTACCAGTTTCCGATGGCGCGAAGAAACCGTCATCGGCGCCGAGAACGGAGGATGTTCCGTATATAAAGTGTCAGGTTTGCGAGAAACTAGCCTTGCGGCTACACCAGCTAGTGAAGGAGAAGCAACAACAGATCTCTCCCAAAAAGGTTGATTTTTTAATGTAAAATCAGTGATCTTTTCTATATAGATTTGATGTGTTTCTGGTTACTGAAATTTTCTGGTGGGAAAAAAAAATGGTAGATCTCGGAGTATGAGATCATTGAGATTGCTGAAAATGTCTGCAATTTGAAGAAAGAGGAAGCTGATTGGATGCTCAAGATTGACATTGTTGAGAAAGGCGATAAGCTTGTGGTAATTGAACTCTCTCTCACTTATCTGATCCAAAATTATTCCATTGTAGCTTAGGGATTGAATTAAGTGGAAACTTGTACAGTTGTAGTTGAATCTCAATGCTGGTTATCTTTGGACTCTGTTAAGAATTTGATTTTTTTTGAATTGGTTTCATAGTTGGTTGAGCAATCAGAAGAAGGGATGTGCAATTCCGAGTGCAAGACGATCGAGGCTGCTTGTCAAAAGGTGAGTACATTGTGGTCTGTAAGCTATTGATACAATTGGATTTGGATTTCCTGGAGTATTAAGTGTCAGGGGATGTGATTTTTATCTGTATGTGTCTTTCCAGGTTATTGGTTACTCAGACACTGATGTTGCAGAGTATATTTACACGTCTAAGCCTGATCTTGTTTCACTGGTAAATCATCTATGCAAAGACTTGACTGATGCTTGTAGCAAGAAACCACCTCCTGTTCCCAAGGTACCTTTTATTGACATTGAAATGTGGATACTTCGTGATTTTGGGTCCGTGAGTGTTCTTATGTTGTTGCTGTGGAGATGACATTTTGATGAAAATTTAGAAACTTTGTGTGAAAAGTGTTTCTTTATCTTTGTCTAGGATCGGGTTCCTGGAGAACCATTTGTTGCAAAACCATCGAAAGATGCTGAAATGGACAAGATCTTGAGATCTATGCAGGTGATATTTGATGACTTCGATCAGTTTTGACCCTATACTGTGAAGTGGAACATTTATATCCATGGAATGATCTTAAGCTAACTCTGATTTACCGCTAATTTGTTCCGTCAGGGAATGCCAGGAGCACCTGGCATGAAGGTATACTCTAGAGAAGATATAGAGAAGGGGAATATCGGTAATGAAGATGAAGATGGCGACGATGATGGAGATGAGGACGAAGATGAAAAGTTTCCTATGAACTTGGTACATAAGTTTCTGTTTTCAAATCTTTGGGTTAAACTTTTATAAAGAAGAAGGAACCAAGATCTTACATTCTTTTCTCTGAAACACTTTTATGGGTTTGTTGGTTTTTAGGGAAAAGTTTTGAAAGAGAAAGAGAGTAAAACGGAAGAACTGAAAAAGACAATCACCAAGGAATTCAAGAAGAAAGGTGAGGTTCTGAAGAGACATGCACAGAAAGTGTCGAACCGGGTCCGTAGATGGTGGAAAGGACTTAGATCGTCTTCTTCAAAGAAACCTAAATCCGGAAAGTCTGAGCTATAGATACAGTTTAAAACTGGTTGTGTCTTAATGTACTTTCCTTCACGTTGGCGTTTTGTAGAATTCTTTTAGTCTCTATAATCTTTCGGAGAAAAAGTTGAAAGTGTTGAAACATCAGTTCTACAACACGAAGGCACATACAAGAGATGGTTTGGAGCAAAATCATTAATTTAACTTGAGAAGAAAAACAAAAACAAATGTCGCAATGTGAAGCAAATGGAAAGTGGTAAATCTGGAAAAAAGAAAAATACAAAAAAATAACTAAATCACAGTTTGAGAATTCTATCTTCTCAGTTTCAGGCTTTCAGCATTTGAAGTTCTGCTTCTTATGAGAGAATTTAACGCATTTTGAAGTGTTGGGTCCTTGAGATCTTGCAATGCTGGCCATTCAAAGAATAGCTTAGCTTTATGTCAATGTCTCGAGGATTCTTCTTGTTAGGAGAAACGGACATGGTTCCAGTGATCGTCTCACCCTCACATATGGTTAACACATCTTCTAGGTACAGAACTGTTTGTTTCCAGTGCGTAGCTCGGGATTTCGGTCCTGCATTACCCATGGTTGTTCAGCGTAAGTTTCAGACAATAATGAAACAATCTGTGTTTATGTTTAAACAAGTGATTCAAAAACATAAAAGAATATCCAGAACTAGCAGGAAATTGCAGAGATCTGAACCTGTTGAGAAACCCAGCAGCTTGTGGCACATGGTAAACGATACATCAAAGTAGGCTACAAGGGCGTGGATGTAGTCATTGCGTTGTGCAACAAGTTTAAAAGGAGCTGTGAAGGAAGCATCACCAGAAGACATCTTTGAGATATCCATAGTCTGATACAATCCCACAAAATAAAATGAAATAAGCATTAGCCACAGGTATAGAGATACTAATAATCATTTTCATGTGTATATATAGTATATCGTACCTTAAGAAGCCTACTATCGGTGACGATTTGGTTTTGGTCGACTGTGTCAACAAGCGGTTCCATCATAGCTTTTTTCTTGATGCATGACATGTCAAAACCATACACACTGTTCCAAACTGTAGTAGAACAGCAAAAAAAAAATTAAAAATGCAAATCTCAACATACATCAATACGAACGTTGGAAAAAAAAGAAAGAGAAAAGATGTCAAATCGATGACTCACATTCTATTTTGTCATCTTTGTACTCTGAATCCTCTATGGCTGTAAGATGCAGGGAGGCTTTGTCTGGTAGCACAACTCCACCATCAACCTATCCATAAAAACAAAGGGCCAAGAAGTTTTCATGGTTATTGCCAAGAAGTTTTGGTAAGTAAGAATCTCGTTTAACAAGGTGGAGCAGTAAACTTACAAGCCATTTATTACGAGCGTATAAGACACTGTCCAACATATTTTCAAACAACAAAAAGTAACCCATCCATTCAGATATAATCACATCCACTTTAGGACTGGGAAGCTCTATCTCCTCAATCTTTCCTTTCAAAACCGTAATAACTGCAACGATGAAACAAAAATCGTCAAGCGGTTACAGCACAAGTGTTACCCATTTTAAAAACAACTGAGCATGAAAGAAAATTACCATCAGAAAATCCATTTGCTTTGACAATCTCCTTTGCCATGT
Source organism: Boechera stricta (assembly GCA_018361395.1). Classification (NCBI taxonomy): domain Eukaryota; kingdom Viridiplantae; phylum Streptophyta; class Magnoliopsida; order Brassicales; family Brassicaceae; genus Boechera; species Boechera stricta. The sequence continues at coordinate 21,755,225 of CM031544.1, read as the reverse complement.
CAGCCATTTGAGAACATTCAACCTAATAAGGAACATCCTCAATCAAATCATTCAGATTGAAAGAGATTTTCACTTATGAAAACAAAAAAAGACTGATAGAAATGAAGACATACAGCGTATACATGAGCTGCTCCTGCCTTGGCACAGAACAGAGACAAGATTCCTGTTCCAGCTCCAACATCAAGAACAATTTTGTCCTTGATAAGAAACTTGTTTTGGTAAATAACATTCTGATAAGTCTTTGTTCTCACTACATCCTTTAACATTTCCTGTAAGATACCACAATCCTCGAATCAGTCATCAGATAGATGCAGCAGAAACACATTAAATTATATCGTTTCCAGAACCGATACTGTAACAAAAACAGCTGAGCTTTTCCTCGAATTGTAAGGTACTTACTTCATGAATTCCTGAAAAATAGATAAAAGTGGAACCAAAGTCAAATTTTTGGAGAGAGACGAACCAAATATAGGCAAAACAATCGAGAAAAAGACATTAAGAAAGTTCATAACTAAAGAGCCTACATTCTTCTCCAAGTCTAATACAAGAAAATCTGAACTTTAGAGAAGATTCACAGGAAGCGAAAACAAAGGGAATTTACCGAAGTGAGAGTAAGAATCAAAGTAGTAATCGGCGCTGGTGGTATCATCAGTGACTTCAGCGGCATCGGTGCTTTCTCCGGCGTCGTACATGGATTCATCTTGGGCGGCTTCCTCGCCGGCAACACCAGACCCTTCAGCAACTTCGTCTTCATCAGCATCTTCAAAGCGTATCTTTGTGTTCTGATTCGGTTCAAAGCTGATGAACTCGTTCTCGTTGTGGTTACTGTTCTTAGTCATCGTTCTTCTCGGTCTCACACAAGAATGGAATGGAAAAGGGAAGGGTTTTGGGGATAGAGACGAAGTGCAAGATTAGGGTTTTAGGACGACAAGCTTTTATTTGAAGTCTTTGGTTTTGATTTTTTTCTCTCTCTCCGGTTAACGAATTTTAAATTGAATTATAATCATTCTGAAGATATTTTCTGTACCGGTTAGCAAACATGTAAGCATGACATCAGTATGTAAAAATATCTAGTGCGTAGAAAAATCTATAAGTGTAAAACGATGTAAATACTCACCAAACCGGTTAGATTTTATCTGTCCACTTGATATTCAATCGGATTAATATCCAACCACACATATATAAGTGTGACATTCGTTTTAATTGGTGAGTGAAAATGACATGGCCCAACAAACTGAAACAAAAATAAAATAAAACAAGGTTCATTATTGAGTTTCTTATGGGACTGAGCTGAAATATTCTATAAAATAATCCACCTGTTCTCCAATAATCTACATATTCCTCATATTTGTTATGAATGCCCGAAAATACCCATCATCATAATTAATCAAATATTTAGGATTTGACAGTACAATTGGTATAAGCTGCATCAATTGTACCAGTTATACTGATTATCTGACAACTTACTAATCTACAATCTTACTAGTTGTACTCTAGTTATACCAGTATAATCCCAGTTATACCACCAAAATAAAATTCGAATCCTGGACGCACGGATCGTGTTTAAACCATCTGAACTACCGTGTTTTTGTTGGATATGCTTACATTTAAAACTATATAACCTTATTTCTTTCCCATTTTCGAGTTCATTAAGGGTAAAATCGTAATTTTATCATTATTTTTATTAGAGGAGCAAATTAGCTCTCTTTTTGGTTTGGAGAATATTTGAGAGTTTGATCCGTTTCTTATAGAGTTTTTAATTTCCGTAGGCTAAGAGTAGTTATGATCACTTGGTCGAATTGTTTTCTGTAGTAATCGGTGGCCAGGGCCCTCCAGCCATCACCCATTCGATCTCCCATGTTTCCCGCGGAACATTTGTCATGTTCTTGCAGCCACTCGCAGTAACGACCTACGCAGAAAGTCACGCAGATACAACAACAAAAGTGAGATTATTGTATATGACACTACTCTTGAGAGGGTTTCAACTCTAAAAGGTATTATAGTGAATTAGTCGTTACCAAATCGCTTTCAATTCTGACACCTCCGAAATTCCTGAATCTCTCTATTGTTTCACGGTTGAAGAACTTAGAGGTTGTTGTGTTTTCCATGGCTGGAATCAGCAAGGCCTTAATAAAATAGCATCCTGGTTCCACCGTTATGACCTGCATACATACCATTAGGCCAATGAATAAAGACGATAAACGAGAAGAACCAAAAGCATTTTACTCGAAAAAATCAGCCCTTACCATTCCTTCAAGAAGGTCTCTTGCAGTGCGTAATGACTTCAATCCAGGTTCCTTTGGTCTTTCCACTCCCTAAAACAGACAACTCAAAGCAACGGGTAAGAAACAAGGACTGCAGTTTTATGTATATGATGATACTATTGGGTGAAAAGTGATTCGATGTACCTTCAGGTAACCACCGGTATCGTGTGTGTCGATGCCCATGAAGTGACCTAGTCCATGAGGCATGAAAACAGCACCCAAGCGTTGTACCATCATGTCGTCCACATCCCTAGGAACAAAGATGAAACCGTAACAATGAAATTTAGCTTTAGAGAAGAGAAAAAAAAAGTAGCCAATAAACAAATGTCATAAAGAGAGAGTTACCCAGTGAGGATGGACCCCTTCTTCAATGACTCAAGGATGATTCTTTCGGCTAACCTGTGCATTGACTTGCTTCAGTTAGCAATGAAAGCTAAATAACCATATGGAGATGTAGTTCAAAATAAACATAAGGAGATGTCGTTCATAGGCAATCCCAATTACCACATCTGCATGCATACTTAAACAGAACTATATAGCATCGCAGTTAGTCTTACTTGTGCATATCCACCCAGTTAACTCCAGGCTTCATCGCAGAGATTACAGAATTATGAGCATCCAGAACACCCTGAAAGGAAGGCAGATCAGAGAAACCTAATTAGATATAAATCTTCTAGAGACTCACCAAAAGTCTAGATTGTGAGGAAAACTTGACAAAAATAAAGCACTTCCACGTTCCACCAATCTTAAGGCACTTACATTGTAGATTAGACTCTGGTCGCTTGTAAATTTACCATTAACCTGCACAATTTTTGATAAATATTAGGCAAAACTTGCTCTCAATTACTATATTCAACGCACTATGATGTTCATGTCAACAGGATTAAAAACAAGTAAATGCGGTGTGAATACAATTTAGTAACACTTTTTAAGGATTCCGAATAAGTAACAGAACATAAAATGGAAAACTAATAATAGGTTTGACGCTAGAAATAGGACTCACAGGGAATGAGCATGTTATGTCAGACCCATAAAAATGGTATTCAGCACCCATATCAAGCAATGCCAAATCTCCATCTTCAAAAGTCTGCAAAAAGTAAAAGAACATTTTCAAACAGGGAATACTGAGAGAATTTAAAAAAAAGTGAGGAATGTTTGCTCATTCACCCTATCATTTGGAGCTGCAGCATGCCCATAATGAAGAACAGCACTGCAAACAAACAATTTAGCTATTTTGTTAGTTTTTACGTACAAAGACATGAAAACCCAAGAATGATTATTTCTGCATTTTCAGCAATAACAAGATTTTCTCCACCAAAACTTACCTGTTTTCCCCTGTTGCACAAATGCATGTGTACGAGTGATGCCTACAGCCACCGTACATGTAGCTGTGATGCAGAAACATACTTTCCATCTGATATTCTTTCATGCCAGGTGTGACTCTCCTCATAACCTGATGTGGATAAACAACATGGTTAAAAGTTGGAAACGTGTAAGACAATTGCATGAAAGGAAGAGAAAACGTCTACAAGGAGTAGATAAAAAAGAGTCCAGGTCGGAAACCTAAAGTAGTGAAATGATATAAAAAAGACAAATTTTGAACAAGACAACAGAGAAGAACATCATTTCATTCACTGGTATCACTTATAAAGGAAAACAATAAATTCGAGAGAAAAATGTCATGAAATCGTATCAGACCTCTATATGAGCTTCAGAACTTATATCATTTGCAAACTGTAGTAGTTGAAGCTCCAAACTTGATTTAATAACTCGACATTCCGCCAAAATAGGATGTAAGGTAGTCAAATCAGTCTCAAACTTTTCTATCCCCTGAAATAAGCAACGGCAACAGTAAAAAAGTATAAATGAGATTCCAATCATCGGGGAAACACTATGAGCATCAGGATCCCAAAATTCATCATCACAAGACATGCCAGAAGCTATTCATATTCAGGATGAAGACAAGAAAACGGCAAGACCAAATCTCCAGAGCAAGTGAAGAAGAAAGGAAGAAATGTGAAACCTCAAAGGTGGCAGGTTTTGAGAAGTTACTGCTGTCGGTGTTAAGACCATGCAAGAGATACAACAGGGGCTTTCCAGATCCCTTAAATTGTTCATTAAAAACTTGAATAATCTCATCCACATAGAAAACCATGTCAACCATATATGTTTCCTGCAACAAAAAACCAGAAAATGCCATCACTTAGAGAAATTTATGTATTGAACAAATTAACAAGACTAGAAAAGAAATTCAAATAGTTACCTTAAAGTGTGACAATGGCTTTATCTCCCCTAACCAGACAGCATAATCATCAGGCAATCTTGGAATAAAAAGGATAGATTTCCCACTTCCAATGTCCTTCCAATATCGAAAGAAAATAAATTCATCAATTAAGCAACACATTTGGAATAAAAAAAGGTAAACAGGTCATACGATCGTAAGAAATGGAGAAATAGCTGCAAAACTCACAATAGCTCCATAGAAATCAGGCTCTTTGACTCCGAACAAGTAAGCAAAATAACTCTCCTGCCTACAAGTCAATTCAATTCAACTAATCAAGATCATCTTATCTTCCACTCAAAATATTAAATAGATTGAAAGAGAAGAAAACTAGTACGATTTCAATCACCCTCCGATAAATTTTTGAATCAATACCTGAATAGCTCGGTGTGATCAGTGCAGTATCGATTTTTTTCCTCGCCACCCTATCATTCCAAAAATCAAGATAACCACGAAATTATGAAGTAAGCTTAGCTCGGATAATCGATATGCGTTGGAAATTATGCATATACGAGTTAATCAAGAGTACCTGTAGAAAAACGAATCCATCGAGAGAACGATCGGAACTAGATAAGTGACGGCGTACTGAATCAACGAGCTTTTGCCGGTTACCGGCGTGGAGCTCCATAGGAATCGGCGGTGGAGACAGAGAAGACATAACGATTGGGCTTAGTTTTTTACTTTTTTTGTTTTTCCCGGTCAGGCTATTGTTTGTGCTAAGTATTACAAACGTTGTCGTTTCGAAACTTGAGGAAAACAAAATAATCAACGACGTCGTTCAAAAGTAGGGAGAAACGTCATCGTTTTAACACAAAGAAGAGAAGTGACATATTACGCAGTTGTTGAATCAGTGGCCCGAAATCTCGAATCGACTCGTCTCTCTCAGCTCACCGGCGCTGCATTATCAATTGCAGAAAGGTACGGCGAGGTTCTCGTCCCTGACCGATGTTTCTCTCACTTTTCTCGTTCAGATTCTCAATTGTGATTTATAAATTTTGTTTATTGGTTTCTTGGGTTTTGTTCCTGCTTCTCTTGTATATTGTATGCTTTGTGGTTGACTTTTAGATCTATATCTATGATCTCTTCTTGCTTCGATAACGATTGTTCGTTTTAGGAGTCACGGATTTGGAGTTTTGATATGCTTGGATGTTTTACACTGGAGCTCGTTCGATCTATCGTTCTGGAATTGAGGATTTGGGGTTTTAGGCTTTTAGGCTTTTAGGCTTTTAGCTTGATTTGTGTGAATTCACTGAAGCCTCTTGTTTTCTGTAATAGGAAAATTTACGGATTTTCAAATGTCAAAATTTTGATTAATTTGGATTTTATGAATCAAAGATGCCTGCTTGAGAATCTCTGCTGTATTTTGGAGCTGTTTCTCCTCTTGGGTTTTAGTTTCTGGCACTTAATTGGTAACACTGAAGTTAGCTTGATGTAACGTTCTCTTTTTGTATTTGAAGGATTTGGTGGTAAAGATGGCATCAAAGTTGATACAAGTTCAATCAAAGGCATGTGAGGCTTCAAAGTTTGTGGCTAAGCATGGAACTTCCTACTACAGACAGTTGCTGGAGAAGAACAAGCAGTATATCCAGGAACCTGCCACCGTGGAGAAGTGTCAAGAGTTGTCTAAGCAATTGCTGTACACCCGTCTTGCTAGGTCGATATCTCTCTTCCCCCTCTATCTCTCAACATTCCCTGTCATACTTATACAACCATTTCTAAGATTCTGGTTAGCAAGAGACTTTTGTCAATGATTCATCTTTTCTCATTTTTTCTTCTCTAAGGTGTAAAATGGCCAGTGAAATGCTGAAACTGGCATTCTATGAATCCTCTGATGTCTACTCTTATTTCTGTGGCCCCATAATCGAAATTGGAATCAAACTTTTACATGTGGTTTATGCTATCTTTGCGTTGAGCTGTTTGTCTTGCTTAATCCTTTGTCATAAGTTGCAGGATTGTGTTTTAAAGTAGTCAAGTTTAAGTTGGTTTGATTATTAAATCTCCTTGCAGTCTCATCTGTAACAATCGTTTCTGTCTACAAATCTCAAATATGCAATAACCCTACTGTTAATCTGTGTATGGTCCCATATTTTACGGGGTACAAAAGAGTGCTCAGTATATTACCTCGTGCTTGATGAGTTAGCGTCTGTTGTGTTTCTTAGTCTTGAAAATTTGATTCATAGGCGAGAACCCTTTCTATCACCACACTTCATCTTACCATGAATTGAAAAGTTTTAGACATTTGCATTTTGCAATCGTGATTTTGCCTTTGTGTGCGACTTGACTCAAGTATCTAACACTTTTCCACTCCTTATTTTATTACAGCATTCCCGGACGCTATGAAACTTTCTGGAAGGAAGTAGACTACGCAAAGAACTTATGGAAGAACAGATCTGATCTGAAGGTAGAAGATGCAGGAATCGCTGCATTGTTTGGTCTTGAATGCTTTGCTTGGTATTGCGCTGGTGAAATCGCCGGCAGAGGTTTCACCTTCACAGGCTATTACCCTTGAAGGAGAGAAATAATAACCTGAAGATTGTGTAATCACCTCCTCCGTTTTTAGTTTTCATGATTCTCTCCGAATCGATTTTATTTTTTTTTCCAGTTTTTCCCTGAAACGGAGGCTTTGGAGCTGAGAAAAATCCATTTTGCTATAACTCTTTGATAAGATTGCTCTCAATAAGAACAAAATTTCCCAGGAAATTTCTCCCACTTTAATGTTTTGGCCTTGTTTGATATCAATATCAACATAGAAAAGTTGAACCATATTTATTTGCAATCTATTTGTAACATTTTTCTTAAAAAGGTCATTAGTCGTTGCTAATACTCTGATTGATCAATCGTGTACGTTCGTTCCAAGGGATGACACATGATATTCTGTTTTTAAACGTCCGAATTTTCATTTTTCTTTGATAAAGAACGTCCATTAAATATAAAGATTTGATTGGTAATTATGATACTTATTGGTTTTTTCAAGTCTTTGGGGTACATAAGAGAGAAGAGGGACGAGAAAGCAGGAGACCAACAATGGGATCTTCCACTCCAAAGAGACCAATTATACTTTTTGGGGTCAGAATTTGAAAAAGCACAAGCCAAAACCAGACAACTTCAACTATAGAGCGAGAGATAGAAAGATGATTCGCGGTGGTGCTTTGACACGTGTCGGTTTAAGCTTAACCGCCTTCCTCCTCCTTGCCGTCGTTCGCAGCCAGGTTGATGAATATATATTTATATACTTACTGTTCTTCTGTTCATGCTTGTGCGTTATGGTTTTCAAGACGATGGTATTATCTTTGTTATTAGCTTTTTCTGATTGGTTAAATCGAAATGACAGGAGAAGTGCAGCAAAACCTGCATTGCACAGAACTGCAACCGTGAGATTGTCGTTTTTCTTATGCATTCCTTTGAATTTGGACAGCATTTCTTAAGTAAAACCAGCTTATCTGTCTCGGTGCATCTCCGTTTTAGGTCTCAGTGTTCGCTATGGGAAGTATTGTGGAATAGGTTACTTTGGATGTCCTGAAGAGCCACCTTGTGATGATCTTGATACTTGTTGTATGAACCATGACAATTGTGTTGGTATAAAAGGTAAACCAATCAAGAATATCTTTAGAGGGACATAGAAGTGAAATTATCATCTTTTAACTACATATCTATTAGATTTTGAATCTGAGAATGTGCTGCATCTGGTTCTTTGCAGGCATGACTTACGTTAATTGCCACAAGCAGTTCCAGCGTTGCGTAAACGAGCTAAAAAAATCAATCCAACAATCTAACAACCAAAAGGTTGGATTTTCCAAGCAATGCCCTTATTCGACAGTGATACCAACCGTGTACAAGGGAATGGATTACGGCATTTTCTTCAGTAAAATAGGTACTTGATTAAGCTCTGATTAATTCATATTGAACCTGTGATTTATGACATAATTAAACCGTTTGTCACTATGAGAATCACTTGTAAACTATAAGCTAGTGTTCAAACCATATGACTTATGTTCAATTGTTTGTGACATTTCTGATTATAACACTTACTATACTGTTAAAATCGCTTAATTCCAGTTAAAATCCGATAAGATGCGAATAATCTCGCGCAGGTAATATCATTAAACCTAAGGCGCCAGCAAGCGCCGCGCTTGTCGTGGAGGTAGATCTCGCTCGGAGTAAAGCGGACACAAAGGATGGCCTTGGAACAAATCAAGGCCTTCAAACATAACAAGGTTCCAAAGTCTCTGTTTCGATGAACCCTTCGCCTTCTTGATCATCAGCTTATAAGGTGACTCCACAACTCTTATCTCTCTCAACTTTGTAAATTTTTTAACTTTTTTTTTTTTGAAATGATAATTTTCAGGTCAAAACCAAATAGCAGCGAATGGATTGGTGTTCCATGTATCTACGTATTACTTTAGTTTTTATTTTACTCTAAATGTGAGATTCATGACAAAGTTATATAACTATATAGGAAATAAAATGTAGAAACAAAAATTGCAACTATGGTTTTCGTTATTTCATTATATTTATGATTAATACTTGTGTTATGATTATATGTTTCATTGTTTGATTCCAACCGTTTCATCGATAGTGATCTTCTAGTTTTTTGTTTCTTGTTTCAATATTTATGTTTTATATGTTCTATGCATTCTATATTAATCAATACCAAATAAGTCAAGTGCAAGATATTTGAATTAATTAGTGTTGTCAAAATCAGCATGATAATCGAACCATATTAATTTGCAATCTATGTGTAACATCTGATAAATAGCATTCAAAGAATCATGAGCCGTTGCGAATACTCTGATTGATTAATACAAATCATGAGCCGTTCTGTTCCAAGAGGTAACAAAAATGATTCTCTGTTTTTAAAGTCCATAATAATAATTCTTTTGTGGATTAAGGAACGTCCAAAAAAAATATGAAGACTTAATTGGGTAATCATGAAATTGCTTCACTTTTTTTAGTCTTTGTACATAAAATAGAGAGAGAGAGAGAGAGGAGGGACGAGAAAGCAGTAGCACCAACAATAGTTTAGGACAATTGGATCTTCCATTACAAAGAGACCCAAAAAAAGTTTGGGACAGAATTTGGAAGAACACAAGCCAAAACCCAAAAACTTTAACTGGAGAGATGATTGGCGGAGGTGCTTTGACACGTGTTGCTTTCGGATTAACCGCCTTCCTCCTCATCGCCGTCGTTCACTGCCAGGTTAATAATAAATATATATAAATACTTACTGTTCTTTGTTCATGTTTGTGCCTTCTTGTGGTAATTCCAATTCCAGACGATGATATTATCTTATTGTTAGCTTCTTTTTTTTCTGATGGGTTGAATCAAAATGGTAGGAGAAGTGCAGCAAAACGTGCATTGCACAGAACTGCAACAGTAAGATTTGTCTGCATTCCTTTGAATTTGAAGAACAACTAACTGAATGCATTATCTGCTTTAACCCCGGCCCATCTCTGTTTCAGGTCTAGGCGTTCGCTATGGGAAGTATTGTGGGATACGTTACTTTGGATGTCCTGGAGAGCCACCTTGTGATGATCTTGATGCTTGTTGTATGACACATGACAATTGTGTTGATCTTAAAGGTAAACCAATTAATAATAGAAAACCATTCTTGAGTGTAAAACAGGATTTTTTTTTTTTGAGTATTTGATAATTTCTATTTGTATAAAACTTTTCAATTATGGATTTTTCAGGCATGACTTACGTTAAATGTCACAAGCAGTTCAAACGTTGCGTAAACAAGCTAAGCAAGTCAATCAAAAAATCTAACGGTCAAAAGATTGGATTCTCCAAACAATGTCCTTATTCGATAGTGATACCAACCGTGTACAATGGAATGGATTACGGCATTCTCTTCAGTGGGATAGGTAATTATATTGAGTTCTGACTTATTCTTATTGATACTGTGATTATGACATTGATTTGTTTGCCACTACAACACTATGAGAATATAAGCTAGTCCTAGTGATGAAACCACATGACTCTCTCTCTTTCTGTTACATTGTGACATTTCTGATTAGAGAGTACTTAATGTGTTCTTATAATCTCTGCGCAGGTAATATACTTAAACCTCCGACGCTGGGAAGTGCGCCCGTCGTGGAGGTGGATCTCGCTCGGAGTAAAGTGGACACAAAGGATGGCCTTGGTACAAATCAAGGCCTTCAAACAAAAGAAGGCTCCAAAGTCTATGCTTCTTTAAATAGAAGCCCTTCTACATTCTGATCATCTTCTAAAGTGACTTATAGCTCTCTCTCTCTCTATATATCTCAACTTTGTTAAGTCTGTAATTTCGTTTTTATAGAAAAAGTCATAGAATCAACTGGCAATCAATGAATTGGTCTATGTAAATTATATAATAATTTGGATGTTAATCACATCACCAATAACTTCACTCAAGTCAAAACGTGACCTTGTCCCCCCTCTTTTACTATTTTAGAACATCAATCATTTTTATCTATAAATTAGATGTATTTTAATTATTAGAAACAGAACTTTAGAGAGGAACATTTGAGTTAGTGGTAACTCCATCTTATAAAATCCAGGTTGTCTTAATGAGCCAATGATGAAAGAAAAGTCTACAAAAACCTGGCTAGTAGCATAAAGGGTAGACTTTGTACTTTTGGTGTTTATGTTATCTTAATCGCACGTAGTCTGTTTTTGTCCTGACGATGGTAAGCTGAAGAACTTCTGAAAAAAAAAAAAAAAAACAAGAAGAAGATGAGGGCTAATCACTTTCTCCTTTTCGGCATTTTTTGTGCCCTAGCCATCGCCATTGTAGTTCACGGCCAAGGCCAATCAGGTTTCCTTTTCTCCTCTCTGTCTTCATTTGAAATTGAACGATGTTCAGTTGAAATCTTTTTTGTTGTAAATAACTCAAAATATAGGATCGAGTAAACCTGTCTTGGAATTTTAGTCAAACCCTCATACGATGTCTTGTTTTACAAGTAATCATACAATTCTCTCTTCTCTATGTTTTTAAATTTGAAATTGATCGATGTTCTTGAAGGTGCTTGAAAGTTGTGATCTACTTTTTTGTCAATATAGAGAAAAGAAGTTAGGCAGAAGTTGGCTTTAAACGTTCTTAAACGCAATAAACAGTTTAGCTTGTGTTGTAAGTAATCTCCCTTTCTGCTCCTCTGATCCAGGTTACATCAGCATCGATTGTGGCATACCTCCTAACGATACTCCCGAAGACACTATGACTAAAATCAATTACGTCTCCGATGATGCTTTCATAGCTACTGGCGTAAACTTCAATGTCTCTAAGGAATACGGCGCTGAGAAAAACCCGGTTTTGCCGTCAACTCTTGCTGAAGTAAGAGCTTTCCCTCAAGGAAATAGAAACTGTTACACCATAAAAAATTTTCAAGGAAGAGATCATCTTTATCTCATCAGAGCTTCCTTTATGTATGGAAACTACGATGGTAAAAAAGCTTTGCCTGAGTTTGATCTCTATGTCAACGTGAATTTCTGGTCGACAGTGAAATTCGAGAATGCTTCTGATCAAGTCACCAAAGAGATTTTAAGCTTTGCAGACTCAGAGACAATATATGTTTGCCTTGTGAACAAAGGTAAAGGAACTCCTTTTATTTCAGGCTTGGAGCTCCGGCCAGTGAACAGCTCAATCTACGGTACTGAATTTGGAAGAAATGTCTCTTTGGTTCTTTATCGAAGATGGGACGTTGGATATTTAAACGGAACAGGACGGTACCAAGACGATAGATTCGATCGTATTTGGTCTCCATACTCCTCAAATACATCTTGGAACTCGATTATAACATCTGCCTATATCGATGTTTTTCAGAACGGTTATTGGCCACCTGATGAAGTTATTAAGACTGCTGCTTCGCCTAAAAGCGATGATGATCCTTTGGAACTGTTATGGACATCAGACGATCCAAATGCTCGGTTCTACGCATATCTTTACTTTGCGGAACTCGAAACGCTAGAGAAGAATGAGAGTAGAAAGATCAATATTTTGTGGAACGGTTCCCCTGTTTCCGAAACTTCTTTCTTTCCTTCTTCAAAGTATTCAATGACGTTTTCTAATCCAAGAGCTTTCACTGGTAAAGATCACAGGATTTCTATTCAGAAGACCGCAGATTCAACGCTTCCACCAATTCTCAATGCTATTGAGATCTTCACCGCACAATCTCTAGATGAGTTTTACACCATAATCGAAGATGGTGTGTTTTCAACTCTACTTAGACTCTTTAAGATTTCTACTAAAACTCACAGTTTTCCATTTTCTCTTGGTAATGCAGTTAAAGCCATAGAAAGCATAAAATCAACGTATAAAGTGAATAAGGTTTGGAGTGGTGATCCTTGCTCCCCAAGACTATTCCCTTGGGAAGGTATTGGATGCAGTTACAGCGATAATAATAATCAAATCAAGTCCCTGAATCTTAGTTCAAGCGGATTACAAGGACCAATAGCCCCGGCATTAAGAAATCTCTCCCTTCTTGAGTCATTGTAAGTATACAAATACGATTGACACTTTCCACCACTTTATTCACATTAACTATAAGAGAGTTGTGTTTTGTTTTTCCCCAGGGATTTATCGAACAACGACCTACAACAAAACGTGCCTGAGTTTTTGGCTGATCTAAAACATTTGAAACTCTTGTAAGTGAGCACAAATATCATATATAGTCTTGGTCTATTTTTAATAATGAATATGCCTCTTGCCACATTGTACTTGTGTTTCAAGGTATTTGAAAGGAAATAATTTTACTGGGTTTATCCCAAACTCTCTTATGAAAAAAGTAAAGGCCGGTCTACTTGCGCTCAGGTAATTACATCTCTAGCATTTTACAAAATGTTATTAAACCACAAGCACTCTCTATGAATCTTGTGTTGGGAAACAAACCCCGGTATTTCCCGCGGACCAGACTAATCGGAAGTGAAAATAAATGCGGAATAAATCGACACCGAAAATTGATAACGGAGTTCGGCAAAATGCCTACGTCTCCGGAGCCGCTGCAAGACTCGTTTTTATTAAAGAGAGATTATTACAACGTGTTTATAACACCCGTGTTTATAACACCCGATCCCAAATAATTAAACCCCAAAAAATATTTTTTCTCTCACAAATATTTTTTTTCTTCTCTCTCTCACCTCCCTTCTTTCTCTTACGTTCTTTGTTTTCAATTTGGGATAGATGTTTAAGAGTGCATGCTTGGGTATTTATAGGAATAAGGGGGTTGGTGAAGCTTCACAAAATCAACAAAAGCGGCACCGAAGGATTTCACCACCTTTTTCATTTGTCAAAATTTGTTGGCACCTCCCTTTTTGACAAAGATTGCAGCTATTGTTGACTAACATCTTGTTGATTTCGTCTGTCTGTTTTCAGTGTGGATGACCAAAACCTTTGCAACGCACGTTCATGTCAAGACAAGAAGAAAAACAACGACGCCGTGCCAATAGCTGTAGGTACATCAGTAATCGTTCTCATTGTTGTCTTGGTTATCATATGGGTCGTACTAAGGCAAAGAAAAAAAGGTAAGGTTAGAATTTTTACTTCACGGTTAATAAATTTGAAGTCAGAGTTTTGCTGAGAAAAACAAATTTTTTAATTTCAGGTGCCTCTTCAGGACCACTCCTGCCTTCAGGGAAGAGAAGGTTCACATATAATGAGGTATCTAGCATTACAAACAACTTCAATAAAGTAATTGGTAAAGGAGGGTCTGGTATTGTGTACCTCGGTTCCCTTGAAGATGGGACTAAAATTGCTGTAAAGATGATCAACGATTCTTCAGTGGGAAAACATAAAGGAATATCATCATCATCATCATCATCATCATCCCGGGTTTCTAACCAATTCCAAGTCGAGGTAATCTAAAGAACACCAAAAACATGATCAGATATTTATAGAAAATGTTATTTTATGGTTGCTTAAGTGTAAAATGTTTGCAGGCAGAGCTTCTTTTGACAGTCCATCATCGGAACTTAGCTTCGTTTGTTGGATACTGCGATGATGATCGCAGTATGGCTCTCATCTACGAGTACATGGCCAACGGCAACTTGCAGGCTTATCTTTCAAGTAGTTATCATCTCTCTCTATTTCTCTGTTACCAATTGTTGCTTCCAATGAGCTCACGGGTGTTATGTTTATGGACATGCAGGTGAGAATGCAGAGGATCTTAGCTGGGAAAAGAGACTCCATATAGCCATAGACTCTGCACAAGGTTGGTCCCAGTTTTGACATGCTTGATTTCTCAGGGCGTAACTAAGAAATAAAACCTGGTTTTATTCCCCCTTGGCAGGTTTGGAGTATTTGCACGATGGGTGCAGGCCAGCAATAGTACACAGAGACGTTAAAACAGCAAACATTCTATTAAACGATAACTTGGAAGCCAAGATTGCTGATTTCGGCCTTTCTAAGGTCTTCCCTGAGGACGATATCAACCACATCGTGACTAGCGTCATGGGAACTCCCGGCTACGTTGATCCTGAGTAAGTTCCTTTACACACTCAATACAGATTACATGGTCTGGCTGGTTAGCATCACAAACCAACGGTTTAGTGAGACTAGGGTTGGCCAATTCAGTTCAAACCCTTTTTTCAGTTTAGCAAGGATAATAACCAATTTAATTATACCAAAATTAAGATTTGGGACTCATATGATATCTAATAAACTAAATAAATCAGACGTGTTGTGACAGATACTACAGAACATTTGTGCTGAATGAGAAGAGCGACGTGTATGGTTTTGGGGTCGTCCTTCTTGAACTCATCACTGGCCAACGAGCCATCATCAAAACCGAAGAAGGAGACAATATCAGCGTTGTTCACTTCATTTGGCCGTTCTTCGAGGCCAGAGAACTAGACGGCGTCGTGGATCCTCTGCTTCGCGGCGACTTCTCGGAGGACTCAGCCTGGAAGTTTGTGGAGGTCGCAATGTCTTGCGTCAGAGATAGAGGATCCAATAGACCAACAATGAACCAGATCGTGGCGGAGCTGAAACAGTGCTTAGCCGCCGAGCTGGATCGTGAACAGAGCCAGTGAAAGAGATAACGGAGAAGTAAGAGTAGCAAAATTGATTAGCAGAGGTTTGATCAATTTATGCTCTAATATACATTATTTGTGTTTTATGGTCAGATTCATATATGATTGACAATAATTTCTAAAAGGGTTCTTACTCATTATTATTGTTTAAATATTTGTGTTGGTAAATATCTGACTTATGATAGTAGACATGCTTTGTTTTGTGATGAAATGAGTCATGTTTCTCCTTGCTTGGGCGTGTACGTACATTCCAATAAGTGAACTTTTCGATACTTAGGCGATCTAGGCAAACTAACGTACTATAATTGAATAAAATAAGATCAAACTGGAGCCTTTGAATTGGGTGATAAATTATATATTTCCAATTAAATTGTATAGAGTTTTATCGGGTTATTTTTGTTGACAATAAATCAGTTGTACAGAGTATAATTTTTTTTTGTTTTATTTACTACAAAAGATGATGCGATGTTTCGAAAGTTTTTATGGTGTTTCAAATATCTTTTGTCGGTGTCGTAAAAGACAAATAAATCATGGATGGGAAACATGTGACCAACTAACTCTTAGATCTTTATATATAACAATTAATAAATCGGTGATCTATTGAGATTGGACTTACGAAAAAAATTCAAAGTTGAAAAATCTAATATTTGAATACCTTTACAAAATCGAAACTACATTCCAAATGATTTTTGTGCTGTCGACATGAAACATGTCATTTTAGTTTTTACTCGTTTTTTTGAGTTTGATTGTCATTTTGACGCGTAATCAAATCTTCAACACTATTTAATGGTTTCCCAAAAAGTCAATTTTTTTTTTTCCTTCTTCTAATTCATCTTCTTCTCCAAAATTGATACTTTTCTTCGGGTCATGTGAAGGTCCATTTCCTCAGATCACAAAAATTTCATCTGATCTTCTTCAACAAAAACCCTAAAAGCCTTGATTTTTCGTTTCAATTTTGTACTCGGAGACTCCCAGACCTGAAAGGCTTGATTTTTTTTTTCGTTTCTCTGATCAAGTTTTGCTCCATGAAGAAGGTGCTTCATCGAAGTTTCAAGCCTGCGAAATGGTAAATTCCGTTTGTCACATTTCTGACGAGTTTGTTCACATTACCGGAAGATTGATACAATAGGGTGATTGCAATTTTTCGTTTTTAATGTTTCCTGATTTTTTTTCTTGTTTTGTAATGAAGCAAAATTGCTTTACAAATGGCGGCTTCACGCCTGAAAATACTGAAGAACAAAAAGGATACACAGATTAATCTATTGAGGAGAGATTTGGCTCAATTGCTCGAGTCCGGGCAAACCCAGACGGCCAAAATTCGGGTAAGTAAGCAATCAAATTTTCATTTGTTTGTATGAAAATTTGTGATTTTGAGTTTGCATTCATAGTGTTATCAAACACATCAATGAATTTGTGTCTGACTCATGGATTGTGGAATGGTTATGCTTTCTTAGGTGGAGCATGTGGCGAGAGAAGAGAAGACAGTGGCTGCTTACGAACTCGTTGGTATATATTGTGAACTTCTTGTTGCTCGTTTAGGTGTGATTGAGTCACAAAAGTAAGTAAAAAAAAAATACTCAGGCAGAAGTTTCTTTGAAGAATCTTATACACACTTGTTTGTTTTTGTTTTATTGTGTTGATCATTGTTTGTGATCTTACTTCAGGACTTGCCCTAATGATCTTAAGGAAGCTGTCGCGAGTGTCTTATACGCTTCCCAAAGGTTAACAGATGTTGCAGAACTCTCAGATATTGTTAAGCATTTCTCTGCCAAGTACGGAAAAGATTTCGTTTCAGCTGCTATTGGGTTGCATCCTGATTCTGGTGTGAGTCGCCTGGTAAGTTGTTGCCTGTGTTCTCTTCTTTTACTCTTCTTTTAATCCGCTGTTTTGTAGAAGAGAGCTATGATTGCTTATGAGACTCTCTCTTTATGCTTAGTTGGTGGATAAATTGTCTGTTAAAGCTCCTGATGGTCCAATGAAGATCAAAATTTTGACGGAGATTGCTACGCAGCATAATGTAACTTGGGAAGCAGAATCTTTGGTTGAATCAGATCCAAAGGAAACTGTATTGTTGGTTAGTAATACATATACAGTTCAATATTGCCGACGTTAATTTTTTACCCGTCTCTTTCTCTAGTATCTGTTTCCTCAGTAGCATTTTCAATTTCTTTGAGCAGAGTGGAGCAAGTTCCTCTCACTCTGAGTCAACAACTGGAATAAAGTCGGAGTCTTCAAGAATCCAAAACAATCAACCTCCAGAATTTCAAGCTCCAGCTACTGTCAATGTGTCACAGAATTCACATGCGATTGATGGAAGATCTTCAAGCCGCACAACATCTACTGATTTCAACATTGGGAAGACAGCTGATCACTATCATCAAGCTTCAAAACCTTCTGGTTAGTTTTTCATAAAAAGCGTTTTCTGTTTGATGTTCCTTCTATTTTTCCGTGGTTCTTTGTTTGTGTTGAGCGTTAGATAAAAAAAATACTTTTTTAATACAGGAGATAGAACTGATGGCAGAGAACACAGACATCCAAATCCAGGTCATGGGGATTCATCTCCATGGGAAACAAAATTTGTTGATGCTACAAGTGCTGCACGTGCAGCTGCTGAATCTGCGGAAAGAGCGAGTTTTGCTGCACGTGCAGCTGCTGAGCTTTCAAGTAAAGAAAGGATGATGACAATTCATAATTCAACAGAGTCACGGAACTCATCCTCTTATGATAATTTAAGAAACAATCCCCCACATAGTCGTAGTAGCTCAAATGTGCAA
The DNA here is from genome assembly GCA_018361395.1 of Boechera stricta. Lineage (NCBI taxonomy): Eukaryota > Viridiplantae > Streptophyta > Magnoliopsida > Brassicales > Brassicaceae > Boechera > Boechera stricta. Next base: position 21,736,902 of record CM031544.1, on the reverse strand, counting down.
GGCGGAGTTTTTGGTAAGGAAGAAATGTTAAGAAGCAGTAACAGGCAAGAAGATCAATCTACTACTAGGGCAGAATCGTCAAAGAAGACTGTTGATGAGCTATCAGAAAATGCTTCATGGAGGAGAGGTCATTCTCGGGAGACCTCAATGGAGATGAGGCCGAGCGATTCTTTTGCTACTATAGGTAGAGAGAAGAAGATGCCAAGTGTGGATGATATAAACCTTAGCAATTCAGAAGATGTTCTGCTCAAGAAACAGTCAAGTCGTGCTTCATCGCATTCACAGTCAAGCAATTTATCTGATGACAATGATGGCACTGCCTCGGACCATATCGATTCACCGAGCATCTTGGAAAAAAACCGATTTCAGAGCACTGTTGAAGATACAGAGAGTAGCAATCACGGTCCTGATGTTGTTGTTGCTCCAGCTTTTGATGACTATAGCTCGTTTTTCGATAAACCTCAATTTGACACAGAAGATGCTTATCATGATGAACCAGAAGAAGGATTAGGATTTTCATTGCTTGGAAGTAGCAGCAAAACACCTGATCATATGCCAACAGAGACAAGTTCATGGAGCTTCGAAGGACACAAGGCTCTGGGACAACCCAGCTCAGCCTCAACCTCACAGGTTCTTGAGAAGGAGAAGCCAAGTTCTCCAATATTTGACGATGGTCCTACAAGTCCTCCGGCTTCTCTGTATGAGCCTGAGCCGTCTGCAAAGTTTGATGATTATGACCGAGATTCTGAAAGTGAAGAAGACAATCTGAAAAACAAAGGAAAAATTTCTGGACATGTAGAAGAAAAGCCGAAGCTGAAATCTCATAAGTCCCCAAAGTCTGAAGTTCCTGATGATCTAGGACGCTACTTTTTCCCCTCCGACACAGAAGACGAAGGAGATGATTCCAAGATACAGGAAAAATCCGACACAGAGTCTCCTACAGGTCTTAGGTTTGGACCTCTAGCCAGTGGACTTAAGAATGAAACGACTCTCCCATCTTATGGAATGAGTCCGCCAAGAGACAAGACATGGTCTAAATCTGTTAAAGAGCATGTCCCAACAGAAGTTGATCCGACGAGGTCTTCTTCTTTTCAGACAGATAGGAAAGAACTTTACACTGAGAAAACAAGCAACACGGACAAAAGACCAAGTTCTATACCTCCAGATTCATTTTCTAGTGATGATGAATCAGAGATGGAACATCAGGAGATAGTTTCTGTCAGATATCAAGATAAAAGAAATGAGTCAAGAACCCAGCCCACACATCTACATTCGCGTGTCAGCCATGAGGAATCGGAGAAAAAAATTCCGACTCGAGTTTCTACCAGAAGTCAAGAGAAGAGGATCCACAAGACCACCCCTGCCTCTGCTTCTGCCTCATATTTCCACTCAATATCCAGTGACGATGAAGATGAAAAAGAATTCGGTAGAGATGCTGCACGCACCCAAACCAAGCCTTCTATTTCCATCTCACGAAGAACAAAGGGCCAAGAGAGAATATCATCTCTGGTTACTGCGAAAATTGAGATAGTCTCTCATGATCAAGGTTCGCCTCCAAAGCCAAGTCGTGAGGCCAAGCCACTGGCTAAGCAACTGGTATCAGCCTCTTCTTCAAGCCCTTTTGCAAAAACTGACAAAGCTTCTCGAGATCAAGAATCTCCTGCAAAGCTAAGTCCTGAGGCCAAGCCACTGGCTAAGCAACAAGGAGCAGCTTCTTCTTTAAGCTCTCTCCCAAAAACCGACAAAGCTCGCGATCAAGAATCTCTTCCAAAGCTAGGTCTAAAGGCCAAGCCAGCGGCTAAGCAACAAGGATCAGCTACTTCTTCAATCTCTCTTCCAAAAACTGAAAAAGTCTCTCACTATCGAGAATCTCCTCCAAAGCCAACTCCAAAGGCTAAGTCACTGGCTAAGCAAGAAGGGTCAGCTTCTTCTTCAAGCTCTCGTCCCAAAAATGTGACATCACCTGACCCAGAAACTCCGGCAAAGGAGAAAGCTAGCCATGTTCATCCCAAACTCCCAGATTACGACGACATATTTGCCAAGCTCGGGGCTCTTCGTCGCTGAGTATCTGCTCATCCTTCCCGTCTGTTGATATATTTATATTCACTGTTATATTAGCTCTCATTCTTTTCTTTGATTGTTTGCTTGTAGATTGAACTTGATTTGCGTATCCTGAGGATAATTGTTTCCCCTGAGGTACTTCAATATGTTTTGTAGAACATGTTCGGCTTCCTTGTCATATACAACCAGATTATTTTGTATTTTTGGTGTCTTATAAAAATTGAGTATATGATTGACAAATCGAGAATAAAATCTTGATTGGTGGACGAACAGGGATAGTATATTACAATGATAATAAGAGAACTGTTAACCTTGTCTGTCTATTGATTATTCTGATAGCTTAAGTGGTGGAAGAACAAAATTCTCGTCTGAATATAAACTAAAGAAAATGCTGTCATAACCAGATCTTTGAATTTAACAAAAAATGTGTTCTCTCTAATTGCCAATTTGTCCCAAGACAATGCAAGATACCAAAACAAAAAGCCACAAGAATAAGATGTTCTAAGGATCGAACTTTCAAACTTATTTCGGATTCTTTGACACTAGAGCTTCTTGCCATGTACTAGATTAAGCTATTCAATAAAAGAAGCCAAGAACCTGACCACCCACATTCCGTTTAATTGCTTCTTCATGGTCCAATATCCCATCCGGAGTTGTGATTACAACATAACCCCACTACATGGAACAAATCAACAAGTTTAAGTCAATGCGAATGTAGATGCATATCTGGATAGAGAAAGAGAAAGAGACAAACCTGACGTGTTGGAAGTGTGCGTTCTGTGTATTTCTCAATCTCTTTTGCCCTGACGTCTTGTCTATAGGTAAGAGCTTTGCAGTCATTAACCCTCCCTTGCAGATCAACTGTTATTCTCCCAACTCTATGTGGATCATAGACTTGAAAGTTCTTGATATAACCTACATTAACATTTGGCAAGTAAGCACACTTAGAAAAAGCAAATTCCAACAAACACTCTGAAACATGTAAAGCTACTTACACTACCACCATACGGAATTGCTAACTAGAAATGTAACCCATAAACAATCCATCTATCAAAAGAATATCTTACCAACCTGAATATGAATTCCCAGAATAAGATAAGGTATATACGCAAGCAGATGAAAGCAACTCAGACCACTGATAGCATCATACATTTAGTTCAGCGCAGCAAATGAAGAGCATAGAAGAGTGGAATTCTTCATAGAAGCAAAAACATAAACTTGGAAGCACAAAACCTTAAATTTTCTATCAAGTTTCAATATGTTGTAGTTTACTAATTTGGAGCTTCTTAAAAATAAGCTAAATCACAGAACTAGATTCTTCACACCACAATGTCATCAGTGAACGGATGAAACGAAATACGCAAATCTTGTGTCGATGAATTGAGGAAATTTCGATGCAAAAATGGGAAATGGGTAAGAATCAAGAACGGATTAGGAAACAAAAGGGAGAAACTTTCACCTTTGTCCTTCATGATTCTCAAGAACGAAGACATAACGGTGGAGATTGGTTTAAGCTCCACCGAAGCTTTTCCTCGTCTCTCCGCATTCACAATCGTCCTCAACGCATCGTTCAAAATCCTCCTCCCCATTTCTCTCTCTCTCTCCGGTCGAAATATCCGACGCTACACAAATCGGAGAAATCTAGGAACAATGGCAAGAATAAGGATTTATTTTTAATTCATAAGGGTAATTTAGTCTTTTAAAGTTAACACGTGCGGCTTTAACCACACGTACGTACATACCTTGAAATTTCAATAGCTCTCATTCACTCCGTTTCAATTCCCAAATTGAAGACAAATGGACGAATTACCTCCAGAGCTCTTGGTGAATATTCTGAATCGACTCAACGATTCCGAATCCCTAGCTCGATGTCGAGTCGCATCCAAGACATTAAACTCGCTTTGGCGTGAAATTCGCACCGTCAATCTCATCTGCACCTTGTCCCGGTACTTAAAATCACGGTCCATCGCCGTCACACCGTTCAAGACGATCGTTAAGAGCCTGATCGAGGATTCTTGTAACATTCGCTCAATCTCAATCGGGGTCGATAAGGCGCTCAGCGGAATGTCGTTTGACGACTTGAATGAAGATGACTCCAAAGATTTGTATCTGACCGATGTAGAGTTCGTGGAGGAGTGGTTGCCTAGGGTTCGTGAAGACCTGGAGATGTTGTCAATTTCGGATTTCTGGATTCACTCTTGCTGGAGAAATTCGGATATTTTGGCGCTCATTTCTTCAAACTGTAAGTTTTGATTCTGCATCGTCATTTCCTCTAGTTTCGGATTCGTTTGCAATAAGTTTTGATAAGGAAACAATCTTAGATTCTTTGGAATCTAATGATTCTTAGGCAAAGATGATGATAACATATGAGGCGAATTGAGCATTCCTTGGTTTGTTTTAGGAATGAGTAAATGCACTTGTGATGAATGTTATCATTTTTGCTTCAGCTTTTCAGGAAAATTTCCATCTATCTGAAGTAGTTACAGGAAATCAATTTGGGATCGTTAATAGTAACTAGATTAAGTCTATTTCTATCTTGCAGGTAGTAAGTTAGTCAAACTAGAGGTGAAGAATGCTTGGCTTTCAGTTATTGGCCTGACCCAGATGCCTAATCTCAGACATTTGACACTCGAGTTCATCAGACTCGATGATGAGAATCTAGAGGTCGTCAATAATTGTTTCCCTTTTCTTCAAGTGCTAAATTTGATTGGTGTTGGAGGATTGAACGAACCGAGAATACATTTTCTGCACCTAAAGAGTTGTCATTGGACTGTATCCAATGCTCCACTTTCCTTGGCTATAGTGGCGCCAAACCTCCTTGAACTCAAGCTAAAATGCTACAAACCCAAATCTCTTCTCCTCGAAACACCCAAGTTGGTGAAATTCCATTTTTCTGTAGAGTACGCCGAAGGTGTTAGTTTCGGGGAGTTTCAAGATCTGAATTCTTTAGAGCTCATATCTCCTGATATATACAGGCTAATCAGAAATACTCATTTTGGTAACAAGATTAGAATGCTTGCAATGGATTCAGTCAAGTCTATAGAACAATCTGAAAGGCAAAAACTTGGACTGGGAACACTCCTCAAAGTATTCCCTGGCATCATTTCTCTTAGTTTGAGTCCCAGTACTTGGTCAGATATTGAAACCCATTTCCAAAGCGAAGGTCTAGTACATATGAAAGGAACCGATAGCTTGAAACTAATAACAGCACGTGTTCAGTCGTCAAATCATACCGATGTTCATCAAACAGTTTCTTTCATCAGGTCTATACTTAATAACTACAGAGGCTTGACAGACATGAGACTGATGATTCACCAGGACAAAGACCCTAGAGTAAGAACCAATCTGATCTCGGCGTGCACGATGAGTAACCCGAGAGTGAGATGGAAATGGGGAATATGGGCTGAAGGAGGTGAAGATATGTGGCTCTCTGATAGCGCCTAAGATCTAAGATTCACGTTTGAAACTTGAGTTCTTCTGTATATACTTGTGATGATGATGATGGTAACAAAGAATTTAATTTGATGTGTGGAAGTTTTCCATATGTTGTGCTAAAGCTTCTATATAGAGTTTGTATACAAATACAATGTAAGATCTATAGCTTCAACGTATAAAACAGGATTTGGATTGCTCCTCTGATGAGAAAATTCAATTTTCTTTGTTTTTCAAAATTTTGTTTGTTAATAATTTTTATTTATCCAGTTTAGTGTTTAGTTTAAGGCTTTAAGCCAAACGGATGCAAAGTTGTTTGGAAATACTACTAAAGAGCAAGGGTGAAGAAAAAAAGTCTAGTGGCACAAAAAAAATATATATTAAAAAGGGGCGTTCCGAGAATCGAACTCGGGACCTCTCGCACCCAAAGCGAGAATCATGCCACTAGACCAAACGCCCATTCGATGTAACGTCTCGTTTAACATTATTTGTATTATAGTTATATCCTCCCAGAACTAAACTAGGGTTTTGCAGAGAGTGTATATATTAACTCATCGTCATAACATAACTCCGGCACGAGTCTCGTTCTCTTCTCTATTCCGCCGTCATCTAAGTCTGCGAATATCAAGGTGAGCTTGAATCATCCCTTTGCTAACCATCTGGTCGTTTTATGCTCTTCATTCTGTCTAGCCCTTGATTGATCGTTTCATATATGTTTTGTTAATAAATACTTTATTTTTGAAAAATTAGTGAAGGAGCTCGAAATGGCAACAGTTCCAGGACAGCTGATCTGGGAGATCGTAAAGAGAAACAACTGTTTCTTGGTGAAGCAGTTCGGTAGAGGTAACGCTAAGGTTCAGTTCAGCAAAGAGAGCAACAACCTCGTCAACCAAAACTCTTACAAGCACTCTGGTATTGTAATACTGTTGTTCACCCTAGATTTATCTCAAGTTTTTTTCTTCATCTCTGAGATAGAATGTTGCTTAAATGAACACAAGTCAATACCCTTTTATTTCTATCGAAATATAATTGGGAAAATCAACATAGTCTTGAATTGGATGAGTTTGTTAAGTTGAAATTGAAATCTGTAAAATTTTGTAAAGTTTGTATCTTTTGGTTGAACATTTGCTGGTTACTTGCTGTTAGGTGATTGGATTTGTATTAGCATCTGTAAATGTAATTTAAATATGGAGTCTTTTTGATATGATTATAGGTTTGGCAAACAAAAAGACAGTGACCATTCAGGCAGCTGACAAGGACCAAGCTGTGGTACTCGGAACCACCAAGACCAAGAGACAAAACAAACCTAAGCTCTCTGTTAACAAGTCTGTCCTCAAGAAGGAGTTCCCGAGGGTGACCAAAGCTGTTGTCAACCAGGTATTACTCATTTTCTTAAGATGAATGTTTGTTTGTTTTTGTTGCAAATAGGTTAATTTCAAATATGGTTACTTTTTAATGTGATTTTGTGCTCATTAGCTTATACATGTTGGGGTATTTGGAAAATCTTACGGATAAGTTTTTTGTTCAATTGATTGGTACTTTAGGATTTGATAATAGTTTGGTTTTATGAGCTGTGATGAGAAAGCTAACACGTAAGAAGAGGTACTCCTTTGTGGGGTATTTCTTCAATGAAATACATTTGTTACGCTTGGCTTCTGAGCTAAAACTTCTTAGCTATTGTTTTCAATCTAGTGTTTTTGTCTGCCTTTTTTGTGACAAATATTATCTGTGATGAGAAAGCTAACATATAAGGAGAGCTTCTTTGTGAAGTTTTCTTCAATGAAATATATTTGTTACGCTTGGCTTCTGAGCTAATATAAAGCATAAACATATAAGAATTTGAGATTACTTTATTTTATTTTATTTTTGCAATTTTGATCAGTGATGAGAAAGCTAACACGTCAGAAGAAGACTCCTTTGTGGGGTATTTCTTCAATGAAATATATTTGTTACGCTTGGCTTCTGAGATAAATATTTCTTCTGTGCACTATTTCAGATTGTTTCTGTTTCTTTTTTTTTGATTTACTAATCGATTTATTGTCTACTCTATTCAGGTGGTGGACAACTACTACAGGCCTGATTTGAAGAAGGCAGCACTTGCTAGGCTCAGCGCTATCAGCAAAGGTCTTAGAGTCGCCAAGTCTGGTCCCAAGAGGAGAAACAGACAAGCTTGAAGACTTCACCACTGAATTAATATTTTACTTCTAAAAAGCTTGTTGTGAACCATTGAGAGTTTCAGACAGCAGCTTATAGGTTAAGATTTTTCCTGAACAGTTGAGAGTTTTGCTTAAACCACCATCCCTTGTCATCTTTTGTTTCCCTAAATGAAGTTCAAAAGTATTCTTAATATGATTATGTTTAAACGAATTCTTAACTACTATCATTGGCTCCTGACTGTTAATTACATGTAATGCAAGTCATGTAGTAATTGGCATCAACTGATCATAACAATGTGTTCCTAATTTGACTGGTATTTAAATATACTTCAAGCTATTGATCATGTAATCTAAGAAAAACATATGTTGAATCTTGTAGCTTCTACAGATGTCATCTAATGTTTATCTATAAATGTAAGATGTTAAATCTTGTGGACTCTGAAACCAGATTCCTCGGATGTCATATTCTCCTTCCAGCTCTCGAACTTAGATCCACCAAACACAACTTTCTTTACCCCGACATAACTGGACATAAATAAAAAAATCCAACGTTAGCCCTTCCGCACTTTTGAACCATATCCAGCTTAAAAGCATTTTTAGTAAATAGACAGAGAGAGAACTGAACTCACTCTGAGCTGATTTGTGTCAATGCGTTTATCAGAACATCGAGAATCAACGGCTCCGAGGTCCCAATATCGAGCCTGTCAAAACCATTACACACGTTAGAGAAGAAAATCTGCAAGAGCCACAAAAATTTGCCAATCTAAAGCCACAAGATTTAAAGAAAAACGTTTTAGGATAATAAGAGTTATCACCATATGCGAGCAACGTTGTCTTGGACCTCAAGATCCCCGATGTTATAAAATGTGGTGGGCTCGACATTAGCTCCAAGGATAGCATCATAGTTTGGCCTCTTATCCAGTGGTGCTTGTGATAGCTGCACCATATGGGCCAAAGAGAAAGCAGCTTAATGCTTATATTGTGATAAAACAAAAGGAAACTGAATATATCAAATGCTTGTACTTTCTCAAGCAGAGACATACTTGCATATTCATGGAGTTGTATCCACCAAGTCGTCCAAGGATATGCCAGGAACGGATTGTCTGCAAAATTACAGCCATCAAAACAAAGCAACGAGTGATTTACTGGGTTTTCCCTATATTCTCAGAATAGTAATGCTAAGATGTAGTTTGAGGGGCTTACATCAGAGATCAAGGCTATGTCTTTATCCAGAGGTGCATTGTAAAACTCCAACCACATGTATGAGTTGGAATACTCAAATCTTACAAAACAACAAAACCGAGAGAGTTAATAGGCATCAATAGAACATAAAAAATAACAATGAGAAGAACAAACCTAGACGAAACCAAAACAATGAAAATCAAAATCACTTTAGAAGAACAAGGCAGTGGTATCAACAACTAGTGATCTAGCAGATACATCAAATGTGCAAGCAAAATCAAGCAAGAGAATCACATATAAAAGAAAAATCTGAGGCCACTCACTTGTTAAACGACACCTGCATCGAAGTTGCTGAACCAGTCTTAGTGTGAAGAATTTTGTTCCTCTTCTTCCTCAATCTCTCTTCCATCTATAAAAGAGATCATTGATACTCACCCAATTCAAAATAGCAATCAAAATCGACCCAAGTTTCAGCTCAAGCTTCAATTTCACATCTAGCAACGTCTTACTTCTTCAATTCATCGGCTTCAACAAGCTTCTCATTTGAAATTGTTAAGATCCATAGATCAAAAATATAAACTTTTACCTTCTTTTGAGCTTTCTCTGGGTTATCTAAACAATCTCCGAGAATGTCCGCGAACTCTGGGTCTTTGTCGTAATTTATATCCTCTTTTTTCGCTCCGTAAACGCCTCTCTTCCTCGCCGAGAACTCATCCTCTCCCTCTTCATCTTCTTCTTTAAATTCTTCCACATCTTCTTCCATTTCTCGATCCAGACCACTTACTCGTAACTTTCGACTCTTCCTAGACCAATTCGCACGTATCTCCTGGATCTTCGGTGCCGGAATCGTGCCGGTGACCCGAAACGGCGCCAAATTGTATAAGCAAAGATTCGAGTGGTTGTTGTTCTTCGCCATAGAAGGCTGAAGAAGGTGAAGAGAGCATTGAAACCTTAGCATGCTTTTATCTTCTTCCTCTTCACTTCGCCTCTGAGTTCTGCAAGTAGCTTTGAAAGCTTAACACGGGTTTTGGAAGAGATGAAATGAAGGGTTTATCGTAGCTCACAATGAACCTCAGCGTAGACAAATATGAAGCTGACGTGGCAAAAAGAGGAATGAAGCCCATTGGGCCAAAAATCGGTCCCATACGAAAGCTTTGATAATTAGGGTTTAAATAGGGTTTTAATTTTTCTCCTTTTCTCTGTTCTTCAGTCTCATCTCCGTTCATTCACGCCGCGAAAGGTACTTCTGAGATTGATTCTCGTTTTGTTTTCATGCTGTTTATAATCCGAAATGATGATGGGAATTAATTGTGAGGTCTCATATAGAAATGGAATGTGTTGGAATGATTTAACTGTGGCTTTATAAATTTTGCAGGCTTAGCTGAAGTGAGAGAGAGGGAGAGAGGCTAATGGAGAAAGGTAAGGGGAGAAAGGAAGAGGTCGTTACCAGGGAGTACACTATCAATCTCCACAGGCGTCTCCATAGCTGGTAAAAGAAGAACATTCCCAATCTTAGGTTTTAGAATGCTAAGTTTTAGTTTTGTTTGTTTGTGTGTTTTTGGTGAAATCATGAGTTTGTATCGTATTTTTGGTTTTGTTTGGATGCATCTAAGCATTGAAATACAGTTAGTTAAGCATTGAACTACAGTTGTTTTAGATACCATACCTAAGTGGTAGCTTTGAACATGAATTTCTGGAACAGTTCGATATATTTTAGACTGTCTGAAGAATCATTGCATGATTGCTTACAGAACTATATGTCTGAATAATCTTAGTTGACAGGTTTGTAACAATTATGAATACATATCTCCTTGTTTCCATTGTTCATCATTCATCTCTGTCTCTTTGGTTAATTACTAAAAGCAATGAATTATAGGGTTACTTCTACCCTTTGTTCTGATTTACTGGCTTCTTCTGTTGGTACTTACAAATGCGGTGTCTTGGATTATATGAACAGCACTTTTAAGAAGAAGGCTCCCAATGCCATAAAGGAGATCAGGAAGTTTTCAGAGAAAGCCATGGGAACAAAAGATGTAAGAGTTGATGTGAAGCTCAACAAGCAGATATGGAGCAGAGGAATCCGAGGTCCCCCGAGGAGAATCAGAGTGCGTGTTGCCCGCAAGAGGAACGATGATGAAGATGCAAAAGAAGAGTTTTTCTCTCTCGTCACTATGGCTGAGATCCCAGCTGAAGGTTTGTCTGGTTTGGGAACCAAAGTCATCGAGGAAGACGAGTAAACTTATCTTACAATAGCTTCTTGTTTCATCCCTTTACAATTTTATATGAAAGACAGACACTTTATCATTCAAGTTATATAGTCACTTTCTATGGCTTGACGTTTTTTTACCTTTTATGGATTTAAAAGATTTAATCTATGAACATAAGTCCCTGATTAAAAAGCAAATTACTAAATTTACATGATGATAAGGATTTTTAAACCTAATTGAATTTATATTATATGATATACAAGACTACAAGTATACCTTGGTGCTGTCAGTAAAAAAAAAGAAAAAAAAAACATTATACATTTGCTTCTTATTTGGCTTTTTATGTTTTATTTCAATATATGAAATACTGAAACCAAATTCTGATTTACTGTACAGTTAGGTTTTGTATGGTTTTAGTTTGGGTCAACTTTTAAGTGAGACGATCTCAAGTGTTTGCGAATTTTATGGGTGGGTAAACTATAAAAGCGATGTAACAATTTACCAGTATTGTAAGTAGTATACCGTTTTTACTGTGACAAATCGGTAAAACGGTAAGTTAGAATTGGATAGAACTAAATGTATACTAAACTCTTACTATTTTGTTTTACGGGCTTCGAACCTAGGAATATTAGTTTTTATTGTACGGGCTTCTAAATCATAATAATTTAGGCCCATTGATAAATCACGAACGGGCCTTATCCTTACAATCGTCCTCATCAGTTAAATATCACTCACACAGAAAACCCTAATTGCTTAAAGAAACTTAAAGCGTCGTCGCACATTAGCCGGAGGTAGAGAGCTCCAATTCCGTCGTCAGAAGAATCCTCGTAATCAATTATGGGTAATACTTACTCTTGAACCTTTTGTATTCTATTTTCTAAATTTTTGTCCGATTTATCGTTGCTGTTATTGATGTTTTGTCTTTGATTTTGTTTATGGAATGATTAGGTAAGGTACACGGTTCCTTGGCTCGTGCCGGTAAGGTGAGAGGTCAGACACCGAAAGTGGCTAAACAGGACAAGAAGAAGAAGCCACGTGGTCGTGCACACAAAAGGATGCAACACAATCGCCGTTTCGTCACCGCCGGTAAAAAATATTCCGTTTCACTTCTTAGATCTCTAATCTAGGTTGTTAAGTTAGTTAGTTGAGCTTGTGTCTCTGTTTTTATCGTGATTGATTAATCCAATCGTTGTTAGTTCTTATGGTCTATTAACACTGTGTGTAATTGTTCAGTGTTCTTTATGGTTGTGGGAATTGAATGAGATTAGCTCTTGTAGGAGATGATATGCTTAGTTATAGTTACTTAGTTAGTGATTCTTAAATCTTTCCTTTTCGCCAGCATGTTAAGAGTATCATTCTTGGTATGACGATTTTTTAGATTTTTGCTAAATCTGTAATTGCTGAATCTTATTCTTATCGAGTATCAATCTGTAATGTGTATGTATACGTTTTATAGATTCTTTCTTCATGAGAGGTTTAAGAGTTTGATTTCCTCGTTCATTTCATCTTTTCAGTTGTTGGATTTGGCAAGAAGAGAGGACCCAACTCATCTGAGAAGTAGATGGTGATCATCACTGGATGAAGCTCGAAGTTTTGCCTTTTTCTTTTGTTTTGCTGTCTCGTTTAATGTGTTACATGTTTTTTTTTTTTGGTGGTGTTCTGCTGATGGATCATTAGTTAGTACGAGTTCTGCAATATCCTGTTTGTTAGAGATATTAGCAATTTGGTTTTATCTATAGACTATGTAATTTTCTCATTCATTTCTCAATCAAATCGACTTTTGAACATATTTTTTCAATCGATGTTCGTAAGTGTAATTTGCAACCTGATCGCATTCTATAATCACTGTTTATTCCCGAGCTAAGTATATATTCCTCAACTGATACTTTGGAGTTAGAAATGTACTGCAGAGTGCTTATATAAATACAAAAATTCGGTAATATTTGCTTTTTGATAAAATATGAATAGAAAGAGTTTAGTCGAGAGGTACAAGTTACCATCTGTAAGACTGTAACAAAGCAAAATATGAAAAGATTCACTACATTAAAAATCTGTACAATAAAAGTTATGGAATAAAAAAGGATTCAAGGCTAAAAAAAATTCTTTAGCATTTGATGTTACAATGAAAAGGTTAAAAATAAGAAACACTATAACACTGTACACAAAAGACCACATCACAGGTTTTTTTTACTTCCAGACCTTAATGGCTCCATCTCTGCTGCTTGATATCAACAGTCTCTGGTTCAGTTTCACAGATGCCAGAGACTGAACTGAGTCACGGTGACAACCCGCTGTGTCTGTAGCAGCAGCCGCAAATACCGCCTTTGCCGTCAGTTTGGTTGCCAGAGGCCGCCTCTTTGTCTCCTGCAAAGAAAACACAAACACAATTTCATCATAAAGATCATTAAAGGCTAATCTATAAAACTGCAAGATATCGTTCTGCGAAGATCAAAGATAAATTTGATCTACAGACCTGAACAAATTGCACGCCAGAGTTGGTTTTGAGTTCATAGAAATCATCATTTCCGACTCCTTTCAAATTCGGACCGCATATACAATAACTTCTCTCAGGGCTGTGTTGGTCCAAACCACAGAAAACAAGAATTGCGTCAGCTTTTGTTTATTATCCACAAGAGGTGTGGCAAAACGTTTGATTGTAAAAATCACAAGTTAATAAAGTTTTAGATTTAAGACCTGGAGTAATCCCAAGACACGAGGAAACCAAGTAAGATATGAGTAAATTAGTAAAAGTGTATAAAAAAAATATTTGGTATTTTGAAAATGACCGTAGATTAACTTAAAAACTAATCTTTTTAAAACTATATATAAATTATTATTATAATACTAATTAAAAAAAAAACAGGTTAATCTCGTAAGTAACTAAACTTTTTCATTAATAATGAAAGTTCAAACATATACATCACATTATCACTGAATATTGTATTTTAATAATAAACTGAATCAAGAAAATTCATAACTTGTAAAAATTGGTATTGAAAATGAGATGTAATGTAGCAACAACTTCTCTCTTAGAGAAAAAGTTTGATATTTAGTATTTACCCACAGAATATGAGAAGGAGATCTTTAGATCAAAAGGTTTAACTCAATAGATTTCCAGATATTTCAAATTCTAACATACATGTCCAATGTAATTGCAAAATTTGTTAGTATCTAACTTGGTTTATAAGTTTATTAATTAGATGGTATAGTTATTTTCTTTTTTTTACTAATGGTCGTCTCGTCAATAAGCTAGGTTCTTGAGCTAATTAATGGATGATATCTTCTACAAATTGCTGCAAATAAAGTTTTTCATGTAAAGAATAAGTATTCCATCTTTGGTTGCGGTATGTAAGTAATTTATGTGAAACTAAAAAGGTGTCAAATTAGCTCATTTGAGTATTGTATTGAACTGAACAAAATTGTTGTCTCGTTTTAGTTGGCACAAAAACGAATGTAAACAACGAGAGAGAGATTTTTGATAAATAACTTGTTACGTGGCATGATAGTCTATCAAACTCCTCTTAAAACATGGTCACGGTGTTGAATTATTTCTGCTTGTTCAAAGCAGAATAACTTGTTATTGAAAAACTTAATAAAAACAGAGAGACGAGAGAAGGAAAGCAGTGGAACTTCTCTCATATTTTATTAAGACAACACACTTACATATATATAGTATTTTACGTAATCGTAAAGTAACCGTTCGTAACTTGTGAAAACGAACCAACGCAACTTAACTAAACGACACAACTTGTTAAACTAAACACACACATCTCTTAACACACATACACACTTATTAAGTACTGTATAATATAATTTTAAACTCAATTATATTTTAACACTCCCCCTTAATTGAGTTTCGGTAACTTGCTCCTTAGTTCTTAAACCTTGTGATGACAACACCAAATCTGTCACATCGAACTCCATCTTCRTGTCGATGACTTTCTTCTTCTCCGGTTTGTTCATAAGTAGCCACCTTTCGTTCTCTTCTATCATCGTAATTTCTTCACTCATGACATCTCTCCATGCCTTCTCCAATTAGCTTATGCTTCCTCTTAGGTAAGCATTTTCTTCTTTGCTTGGTGTCTTCCTTGATCACCAGCTTGTGTGCGTGATTCTTCACGTCTTCTTCGGTTGACTCTCCAACCGGTTTATGCTTCCTTTCTCTCTTAGGTAAGCAGCCTCTTTTTCTTCGATACTCTGAACCATCACTTCGGTTAACCTTAGTCTTTTTGGTTCTCTTGACCATCACCTAAGGCTTTCTCTAACCTCGGTCTTTTTGGTTCCTTGAACCTTCATGCTGATTAGCCATATTCTGTTTCTTCCAACAGTCGACTTCCGTGTGGTTGTTTCTCTTACAAACACCACACCACTCTTTGCATTTTTGTTGATTTGCCTTGCTCTGTTTCTTCCAACAGGCGGCTCCTGTGTGATTGTCTTTCTCACAAACATCACACACCACTTTTTGCCTTAGTTGTCAYGCCAATTACTCTTCATGTTTCATGGTCGTACAACAACTTTTCTTCTCGTGATAAAACATGAAACTCTTCTTCGGTCATGCTTTCATTACGAGACGATGAAGTCAAATCTTGAGTTTGCTCCATCACAGCCACTATGCTGTCAAATCGTGCTTTACTTGTCTCTGTTTTTGTGCTTGACTTTGTGCTTCAAATTGGCCTTTGAATCAATAAAGTTCTGATACCATGTTGAATTATTTCTACTTGTTCAAAGCAGAATAACTTGTTATTGAAGAACTTAATAAAAGTAGAGAGACGAGAGAAGGAAAGCAATGAAACTTCTCTCATATTTTATTAAGACAACACACTTACATATTTATAGTATCTTACGTAACCGTAAAGTAACTGTTTGTAACTTGCGAAAACGAACCAACGCAACTTAACTAAACGACACAACTTGTTAAACTAAACACCCACATCTCTTAACACACATACACACTTATTAAGTACTGTATAATAAAATTCTAAACTCAATTATATTTTAACACGCGGTTGTTCTCATCTTGTAATATTTTGTTCAAAGCAACTGAAACACTTATATTCTACACTTGGCCCAAAAATAAGCAAACTAATGACTTGGAAATGCACTATAAGTCTAGTAGCACCAAATTAGAGGAATCAACTATAGTAGGAACATATTCTTCTCCATCATATTAGACGGAAAATATCATATCTTTAAGTAAATGCTATTTGTTATATTAACAATGTTCTAAAAAGCGGTCCCATTTCAAAATATTTTTCTAATTTTTAACTAAATAGATTTAAAATGTATAAGTTGTCTCTTCATATATATATAGTTATAAACGTTCAGACATGTGAGATCGCGTCTTGTAGAGTTCGAGAGAAGAGAGGAGAGAGAGAAAATCTCTTGGAGACAAGAGAGAGATTAGTGTAATTCCATTTCGAGATACGGGCAAGGAAGTTCTCTACGACAGTGGCTGAGGGATCTTCTTCTTCTTCGTCTCTTTCTGCGTTTCTTTAACTTCGTTGCGGATCACGGTCGGCAGAAATTGGAGTGGAGTCAAGCGGTGGGGGGAAAGTTATAAGATTAGGGTTTAGAAGGATGAATTAGTGTACTTAAACAACAAGCTTTCGCTGTTCTTAATTGCAAAAACCAACTTTTTGAATCAACAATTAAAAATAACCCCAAATAAAAGGGAATATCATAAAATATACATCAAAGTGTGTTGAAGCTGAGTGTTTCTGATTCAACTTCATTCAAGATGATTTAATAGCTCAAAAGAGAAGAAGAAGCTTGGCAATAATGTTGAACCAGTCTGATTTCCGGTTTGGAATTAATAGCTGGTTTGAATTAAAAGAAGGAGGAGACTGAATTTGGTTTATTAAACCAGGAGGGATTTCCGGTTTACTTTAGAATATATATCTGCTTCTTTCTTACCCTGTTTTCATTCGGTTTCTCCAAGTCTTTAATCTGCATTCTCTAATTCGAGTAATTGAATCAATTCTCGTGAAGATTAGGGTGTTCTTGAAATCAGGTTTAGTGAATCGGATTCGTAACAAGTGGTCTCAGAGCGCAGGCTCTTCGATTGACGGAAGATGAAGAAAGAAAGATCATCGCGATGCAAGTTTGGGTTGAAGAGTTTGCACGTGAAAACGATTCCATGGCGGATTCAATTGGAGGCGAGTTTGTTATGATGAAAAAAGAATCGGTTGTTCCTTATTGAAGATATCGATGGCTGAGTACAACCACATCGATTGTATAAATGGAAGAAAAGGATTGGCGTTCTGTGATTCAAGGGATGTGTTAAGTTAAATCGTCAAAGTCGAAGTTAAATCGGAAAAGGAGGAAGAAGGTTCATCGGTAAAGATTGGATCAGGTGAAGTCGTGGCACGCACAAGAAGAAGGTGGTTGTTCTCGGTTAAAGACGCTGAAGTACAAGGAAGTAAAAAGAATCTGTAGGTTGTTTCCTACGATGGCTCGGGATCTTTTACATCAATATGATTTCTGGTCCAAGAGATTCACAGGTAATGATGTTCAAATCAAGAGAAGGATGGATCCCGAGGCTAATGCAAGAACTCTCATCCAAAGAGTGTGCTCTTGCATTGTGATTTTATACCCAACTTGAGATTGGTTTGAGGTGGAGTTAACCTCCGATAATATTAGATAGATTCTGGTTTAGATGAAGCATGAGTTTAGGTGAAATTGTGATTTTCTGAAGGGTTACTCCTGTTTAATCAAGGTCTGCATTGTTAAGGGAATATAAATCTTTGAAGAGCACAAATGGTTGCATACTGATTTTATCATGGATTGGCCAAAGTTTTACTGGTTTCAGGTTGTTTGTTTTGGTCTAATATGTGTGCAAAAGGTCTGATGCAGCTGGTGTTCAAGTGTTTTCTGAAGGTTAAGCAATGTGTAATACACAAGAATCTCATGACTAAGGGACGCCTTAAGCGTCGGTTAAGGTGTCAAGGTTCATATTTGAAGAGAGTTGCAGATGGGTGAAGAAAACAGGTTCAGAACTCTGTTGAAATCAAGACAGATTATGGGCATTGAGGTTTGAGACAATTTGGTTTAAAGGAGCGGTCTAAGAGGAAAGCTTTTAGATTCTTGTGAATCTAAGAAGCTGAGAACTTAATGATTAAAGATCATCATGGAGCTTGGAGCAGTCAAGTAAATCCAAAAGGAAAATGGATTAGATTGCAGGTTTTGTTGTTGTTCGGTTTTTTTGAGACACATTAATGCTGGAACATATGGTGTTGTGTTGGAACAACAAACACGTATTCTCTCAGAAATGAACAAGCCAAAGGTTCATTAAAAGAGAGCAAGAAGGTCATCAAGTCAAGAAGAAATCAGCTAGAGCAAAGCTAAGAAGTGTCTTTGACAAATTAGAACAGTTTGCAAAATCAAGATGGCTCTTGTAGTGACAGTAGCATGAAGTGTGTTAGCTCAGTAAGTAAAGCAGAAGGAGAAATTGAAGTTGGAAGGGTCTTGTTTCAGGTGGAGCGTCTCTACAAGTGTTGTAGTGCACATCATTGGATGTTTTTTTTTTTTTCAGGTGAAGCATTGATCACTTCAAAGATTTTCTCAGAGTATCTTCAAATTGTTTACTGGAACAGAGATTCTTTGTGGTAATATCATCAAATGACTTTGATGAGGTATTGTGAGTGACAAATGCAAGCTCATGCTAATGTTTAAGCGGTGCACTCAAAGTGTATTGTTTCTGCAAATGACTGGTGGTAATGAAGATTTTAGTACAACTAATATAGAGACAAATCAGTGATTTAGAAACCAAAAGGGAGAATTAGGTTTCTGGCTCTTGTGATTCTAAGGATATGAGTCAAAGAGAGGTGAACTGGGTTGTTACAGTGAAGTTTATACATAAAGGTTCTTGAAAGGTCTTCTGAAACTTGAAGGAATGTGATGTAGCTGCATTTATAAAAGTTATGTCATAAGGTCTGGCATATGGATCTAACAACAGATCAGCAGTACAGTCTATACGCACAAGACTGTACCCGTTCCTCAAACCTGTTATCATTTGTTTGTATGGCTGCTAATCACATGCTGACCCGTCGAGACTATAACGTCATACTTAGTCCTATTTATGAAGACCAAATCTGAACCAATCAGTAAAATCATAGGAGCGAGTTATATAGACTGCAATGGCATCACAAATCTCTATACTGTAAATGACCTATATACATTTAATTGATCTATAAGTTACCAGACAATAATACAAGAACTTTTTTTGTTATATATGAATCATATGATACATATGGTATCTACTGTCTGTTTTTTTTTTTATTTTACTGTTAATAATATTTTTTTCACTATAAAACGAGATACGGTGTTAACTATGATTTTCGTAGAAATTGTGAAAGGGGGAAAATGTCATTTAGTTGATTTCTAGATCATCATTTGCTTACCCAAAAAAAATAAATAATAATAACTCGTTATCTCAGTTTCATGATGTTTTTTTTTTTTACAATCTTTTCTCAAAACAATACATACGGTATTTAATATATTAATAAAATATTTTGTTTAGTGTTGATATATATAAGAAAATTAAAAAGTATTTATTTAGCAAAAAAGAAAAAAAATTCAATAGTTACTCTACAACCAATAATTACTTGAACTACACTCTGCTTTATCTAATCAAATCAAAATCTCAATATGCTATGGTACAGTATATATGAAATATTCGGACTCTAATCGAGACCTAAGGGTATAGAGAAGTATTTGAACTCAATCCTTTGTTTTTTGGTTCAAGCTTCCAAGCATTGCCCAATCCAACCAATACACCTGAAAAGCAAGTAAAAATTTGGTTTGCTTATTTACAACAAATTTGAACTTTCCAGAGATAAAGTAGATGCCTTGAAAAGTGAAATACAGATTTAAATTGAAAACAAAACAACTTGGAATTGTATAGAATATAACTTTAAACACTTAGATAACCAAAGCTTTTAAGATTTAGAGTCACGGGTTTTGGTTGCAAAAGGGCATCTTATGGCTATTAATAACAACTGAACGAATCATCTTTAAGGCGTGAATACGAAATTCGATGTTGGAACAACAAGAAACTAAATTTGCATGTTTTGGTCTTGCAAGAACCAACATTTCTTGATAGTAAAAATACATTTATTTGAATATCTAGACTTAGATTGATCAGCCGCCTATATAGCCGGCTGCTTAAGGATCGATGAAATATGGATGAGCTGTTTTTCAATAGAGTATACGGAACTCATGATAGCTATGCATTTTTTTTTTCTGTAAAGGATAGCTATGCATTTTTAAACGTCTGATTTTTGAATCCTTGATTTAATAAAAACTTTCAATTATATATATTTTTTAAAGTTATAAATTAAAGAGAAAATTCTAGAACTATATATAGTGCAACATCAGTGTATGTACTTATGAATGTATACCACACAATGCTTAATTAAATATAGCTAAGACGCTCTAAGCCGTTGAAAATGGAATTTACTCTGGTTTGCACAAACTTATCAAATCCAAAGTAAGATATGCTGTATTCTCTTTAGAAAAAGACCATTGAAGAACAAGAGAGAGATAGTTAATTAGTTTACTTAAACAACAAGCTTTCGCTGTTCTTAACTGCAAAAACTAACTTTTTGAATCAACTATTAAAAATAACCCCATATAAAAGGGAATATCATAAAATATACACCAAAATCATTGTAATGGATCAATCTTGGTACATTTATTTCTTGGTATTGACTTTAATTTATTTTAGTTGAATATATCTTCTGTTACGAATTCAAAAATGCAATGACAAACTTTTTTTTAAGTTTTGAGTAAATGAGCAATTAGCTTGTTTAAAAAATTTGTATATGTTGAGTTCGAGGATTGTCTTTTTTAAAAAAAAAATATAAATCTTTTTGTAATGTATAAGATTGTGAACAAAATTAATATCCAAACAACGGAATCATATGCCCCAGTGTGAGTAGCAAAAAAAAAATCTTTAATAAATAAATTATCTATTCGATTGGAGAACAGTAGAATGCAGTATATAACTTAGGGTATCTTATCCATATGTTTAGAACTAGAAAAAGAAGAAGAAAAAATAAACATTGTACATGAAAATGTTAAGCACTCATCATCCATCTAAAGACCATTGAAGAACAAGAGAGAGAGAGAGAGAGAGAGAGTTAATTTGTGTAATCTTTAGTTGAACTTGTCTAAGCATCTATTCGTCCTATCAAACTACGTACATCCTCAAACAAAATGCAACCTGAAACAAGATAGTTTTATCAAATACCACATTTGATGGGCCATTGTTAATATTAAAATTACCATTGTGCAAACAAACTTTCAAAAAAAAGATCTTTCACACTTTATAATAAAAAAACTTTCAAAAAACATATCAAAGTGTGATAAAAGTTTTCAATCAAAATTAAAAGAAGGGGATCAAGAGATGTCCACCATCGGTTTTAAAAGAAAGTTCGTACAAAAGGATCTATTGAAACTGTTTGTCTGTTTACGTACTCTTTGCACTGGAACCCATTTAGCTTTTTTAATATTATTTTCCTTATATATTCAGCTGGAATCCGAACTCTGTGAAAGCACACAACTTACACCTCTCTCTAACTCTAAATCTCTCTCTGCGTCACTTAAAGTCGGTGCTCCCTATTTAACTGTTCTTGAGAGAGTTCGACGTTACATTTCTGGGTTTAAGTGAGTAGAAGAAACACTTGAGTGAAGTTGAAAGCTTTGGAGATTTTGTCTCGGAAACACAGAGTGAAGTGGATAAAAGAGTGAAGCTAATCTTCTGGATTTGCGTCTCCATTCTTGCCTTTTTGGGTATGTCTTTACACTCAAATCCTCTTTTGGGTATCTTCCATTTTTATCTTTTGGGTCTGCATTTACCTCTGATTATCTCTTCTGTGTTTCATTAATTTGACCTCTTGATGTTAAAGTTCGGTGCTTTTCTTTGTGTTCTGGGTTAGTCTCTGTTTCACTGTAGTTCTTGTCTGTAAATCTTGAATCTGTTAGCTTTGAACAACTTTAGGTGTTTGTGTTTGGAATCTCGACCTTTGAGAATCAAAAGCAGCCATTTTTGAGACCTGTTTTGGGGATTTGTAAGATATCTCAATGTCTTTATATAATTTGTTGCAGATTGTGGTATGGCAAGCAAGAGTGAGACGTTACATTTCTGGGTTTAAGTGAGTAGAAGAAACTTTTGAGTGAAGTTGAAAGTTTATAGAATCGAGACGTTTCTATAAACCAGCTTTTATATTTTCAGCTGGAATCCGAACTCTGTCTGATATAGAAAGCACACAACGTACACCTCCAGTGACCACTCTCTCTATCTCTAAATCTCTCATTGTGTCACTTAACTAATTTCACGCTGTACTCCAATCGCCGTGAGATTGCTATCTGGGTCAAGCAGCTGTAAGTCTCTTTCTATCTACCTTCTTCTTGATAATATATGGGACGGGGCTGCCTTTTTTAAGTATGAAACTGAAATATTTTCTATTTTTTATTACCGCAGTTTAGGCTTACATACTGTTGTTGAGAATCGACGCAGAGGGAGCATCAATGAGTGTGATTGTCGAGCAACGAAGACAACAAGGCTTCCATATGTCGCTGATCATAGACTGCTGCACACCGCACGTGGAATCTGTCCCAGATTTCCTTACAAATCTCATACTTTCAGATATTTACAACCTCCCCGGTGAATCCGTGCCAATGAATCCGGAAATATTTTGCGCAATGACATCGGGGGACATAGATTTTCTGGAGAAGATGAGAAATTATGGAACACCAATGGCATGTTTCAAAAACGAAGGAGATTCCATTCTTCACCTTGCTGCTGCTTTGGGTCATCTTGAACTAGTGGAGCGCATAATCTCTGAATGCCCATGTCTTCTTTTCGAGCCAAATTGGAAGGATCAAATTCCAATCCATGTTGCTGCTCGTGCTGGCCGTTTAGCTGTTGTTGAGACTCTTATTGGGACTATAACATATCTTTCAGCTAGACTGTTGCCTGAAGAAGAGAGGGAGAGATTTAATATATATGTTCTAAAGGACATAGATGGAGATACACCTCTGCACGCAGCATTGAAGGGACATTATATGGAGACCGCTCTCTGCCTCCTGAATGCTAACAGCCATGGGTCATTTCTTGCGAATAATGCTGGAATATCTCCCTTATATATGGCTGTAGAAGCTGGATACTTGGCCCTGGTCAAAGCGATGTTGAACGGTCTTGGTAATAACGTCCAAGGCCAAGTTTCTAACTTATCCTCACAGTTAGAAGGAAGAAAGACTCTTGTACACGCAGCTCTAAAGGCACAAGATAGAGGTTTGGTTTCCCATTTTTAGCTCTGTTCATGTTTCTGCTCAAGAAGCTATATATTGAAGTTCCCACTTGTTTAATGCAGATATCCTTGATGCTATTCTTAATGAAGATCCAACTCTTAGAGACGAGCGAGATGAAGAAGGAATGACTTGTCTTTCATTTGGAGCATACATAGGGTTTTACAAAGGAGTATGCAACCTGTTAGATCGATCAACGTCAGACATCTTTGAATGCAACGATGATGGGTCCTTTCCAATCCATAAGGCAGTAGAGAAAGGTTATCTGGATGTTGTAAAAGAGATAATACAATGTTGTCCAAATGCGAAAGAGTTGCATAACAGACAAGGTCAGAACATTCTTCACATTGCAGCCAAGAGTGGGAAGGCTGGGTTTTGGCTTCAAAACTATATCAAGAGACTTGATAGAAAGAAGAATCATATGATTGAAAAGCAAGATGCGGATGGGAATACACCTCTGCATCTAGCCACCATGAATTGGCGCCCTCGAACTGTTAGCAACCTTGCTAGTTTTACTTCCAAAAAAATCCTGGAAGTACAGAATAACGATGGGCTGACAATTATGGATATTGCGGAAATCAATCTGCAAACTAGATATGTCTTCCGTGAGGTATATCAAATCTCTCTATGTACTACAACTTTTTATTAAATATCAAAGCTTATAGAGCTTATCGCCTTTTTGTTGCACTTTCTTGGGATAAACAGAGAATGACGCTGATGGTCTTACTGCGTGCGTTCTCACCAAAAGGTTTTAAAATGATACCCACTAGTGGAATGACTCTAAGAAGCAGATCAGAGCAACATCTAAGTGGTGGTGATAAATACAAAGACAGTGTCAATGTTCTTCTAGTTGTGGCAACTCTTGTAGCTACGGTAGCGTTTACTCTTGGCTTCACAGTACAAGGTGGCTTTAGCAGCTCTCCTCCGAACTTGGGCATGGCCATTTTGGCCGGTCATCACAACTTCCGCTGTTATATGGCATTAAACACCCTGGCAATGCAATTATCAGTTGCAGTAATAATTGCTCTTGTCTGGGCACGGTTAGGAGATCCAGTTTTCATTGAGAAAGTCTTTCGTTTTGCGTTGCCATCCCTGTTCGTTGCTCTAGTCTTCTTGTCGGTAGCATTTCTTTTGGGCGTGGCTGCGATAACGGGGTCCCACAATTACTCTGTCTTCACCATTATAACTGCCATTTTCTTTTATTCTATGGTTTTGCTACTTAGTCCGTACGTGATCCCACAGTTTCCTGGGGTTCCGTTTCTTCAATGCGTAACTGATCCTTATCTCGAGCTGCTTTTGTTGCTTGTTGATGAAGACGATGACCGGTAACACTTGTGTCGCAAAGGTGTCCATGGAATCTTCAGGTACAGTTCAGGCTGAAACGTGAAATGTTAAGGGTCTGGTTTGATCATAGTATATTTATGGTTTTGTCCAAAAGATTCTTACTTGAAACGTGATAAACTTGATACTTCAAGCTCTTCCCGTTTGGCTTAGGCAAGCCGGGCAGCAGCAGCATCCACTCGGGAACCAGGGTCAGCAGGGTCAAACAGGCCAGCAAGGGAGCGCCACTCTTTCCCAAACACAAGGAGCATTTCAGCAACCGCGGACCCGAAACCAAAGCCAGCAAGCAGCCATCAAAGTGTTACTAAAACTAGCACTTCAGGCGTCCGTCTACTCAATATGGTGTGAACGCAACAACCGTATCTTTGCGGGAGAATTCTCTTCGGTAGCAGCCCTAAGGAGAACCATTGATAGGAACATTCGTGATTGTCTCTTATCTTATCCGTCCGAGGATCCTTCCTCTCCCTCTCTACTCTAAATCTATTTTGGATGTGTAGCTTTTCCATTTCAAGTTTTCTAATTTCTTTTGTAATCCTTTAAAAAGGATAAACTCTTGTTTCCGCAACGATGATGGTATAGATTTAACATTTAAAAAAAAAAAATTTGATATTCCCTGATAATCCCATGCTTGATCTGCAAATGATTCTACTCTGTAACGAAGCTTCTATAAAACGTGCGTCGTTAATATAAGAAGCTTTGATTTAAACTGGGCCATTGGTAAACGTTATAGGCCCAATATTACACCTTGTCAAGTGCGACTTTCACTTGTGTGATCCTCCTCCTACGTCGTTCAAATTAAATCGGCGATGACAAGATAATTTTTGGAGACTTTAATAATTTTTGGATAGTAGCTTGGAGAGATGTTGAAATGGGAGAAGATAGGGTTCTGCTTCTGCAAACTTTTACTATAGTTGACATTACAAGTTCAAGAAACCCATAAGTCGTTGGATATATTTTTATTAGTACCCACTGAATGCTTTCTTCTCTTGGATCATGCCTTGCTTTCTTTGTAGTAAACAAATAAGGTATAGTTGAGAAACCCTTACAAATTATAAGCTTTTATATGTTGAATTATTGATAAACAATTATACAGGCAACAACGGTGCCGTTTTTTCTGATGCGAAAGGAAAAAACTAGGAAGATTAAAAGATTCACTGCATTGTAAAAAGAGACAATTGCATAAACAACTCATAAGATATCTAATATTACTAGACCAACCTCTTAGAGTTTAAAGATTTAAAGAATTGGTTAAAAAACATAAAAACCAGTCCCTTGATTTTTTAATTACAGAATTGCCATTAATAATTTTTTTTTAAAAAACAGAAATCGTCGGCGCCGCGATGGAGAAATCGCCTAGCGCGTCGCTGACGCTGCCGTCGAGGAAGACGACGCCGGATCTGTCGCCGACGACGCTTCCAATGCTGGAGGACGACCTGGAAAGAGCATTGATCGGAAAGATTGAGGAGAAAGATGAAGTCGAACCTTAGTCTTCGTCTTCGTGATAGTAGTTGCTATATCGAGACAGTAGACTTTAGAATATACAGATATGGTAGACTTAGTAGGTATCGATACGGTAGACTTCATAAAATATAATAGTAGATATCATAACGGTAGACTTAGTAGGTATCGATACGGTAGAGTTATGTAACTTTTGGAGGAAAAACGATTAAAAACTATTCACTAGAGTTTTTTTATTGATATGGTAGAGTTTATAAAGAAACGGTAGAGTTTAACAACGACTCGGTAGACTTACTTACGGTTACTATTATAGTTACAGATATTTGGGGGAGAATTAATAGTAGTTCTTCGTCTTCATTTGGGGGGAAATCCAAAAATCTATTCTTCTGAAATTCTCTGCTGGCGATTCTCGATTCGTGTGAATCTTCGTTTCTTCGGCATCTACTATGGCGCGTTCACCCGCATCTTCTCCGTCTTCGCCGGTGTCTTCTAGTCTTCTCGGGCGTCTTCTCGTTCTCGTCGTCTCATTTGTCTTCTCCGGCGTCTTCTCTTCTTTTTGGGCGGTTTCTCGTCGTCTCATTCGTCTTCTCTGGCATTTGGTCACCTTCGCCGGCGTCTTTTCTTCTTTGCCGGCGTCTTCTTGTCGTCTCATTCGTCTTCTCCTGTGTCTTATTCGTCTTCTCAGGTGTCTTAATTTTCGGTGGTATCTCGTCTTATCGTCTTTGTCGGCGTCTTCTCGTCTTCTCCGGCGTCTTCTCCGGAATTAGGGTGTACAAAAAATCACGTAAGCTCTTTTATCGTATCTTCATCTCTGACTTTTGATAGCAATCGAAAAGAGGAAAATGATTCTTCTAGTATCGTTTTTGGATTAATACATTTTTTTGGATTACTACAGAGAATTACTACAGAGAGAGACAACATTTTTGGTAGTAATCGAAGAAAAAGGAGGAAAATGATTCTTCTAGTTGATATGGTAGACTTTACTGTATGTTATGTTGTCTCGGTAGACTTAATAATTATGATATTGTAGACTTTACTTGACTTGACTTTATATTATGTTATGGTAGACTGTACAGTATGTTACCTAATAATTCTAATATGGTAGACTTTACTTTATGTAATGGTAGATTTTACTTTACTGTATGTTGTCTCGGTAGACTTAATAATTCTGATATTGTAGACTTTACTTTATGGTAGACTTTAGTTTACTGAATGTTGTGTCGGTAGACTTAATAATAATGATATTGTAGACTTTACTTGAATTTACTTTATGTTATGTTATGGTAGACTTGACAGTATGTTGGTAGACTTTAGTTTATGTTATGGTAGACTTTACTTTATGTTATGTTAGTCTTTTGTGCCTTTGTTTTCTTACAGGCATGGCAATAGATAGGTCTGAAACCACCACAGAAGAGTACCCTCCTCGACTTTATGCACCAGGCAAATCACCATTACCAAAGAGAAGTATTTCGCACCACAATCATTTATCAGACTTGTCAGAGCTTCACGATGCAATTGGTGATAATGTTTTCAACGACATAATGAACAACTCACAAGTCGAAGTCATGCTGAAGCTGGCGATGGGGAGGTATAATTGGTGTGCCAAGGTTGTCCAGTATTTTGTAACCCACCAATTAGATGTTGATAAGCCATACGAATTTTGGTCATTAGTTGATGGTCGCCTGGTCAGATTCTCCCTATATGAGTTCGAGGCGATTACGGGCCTAAAGTGTGATCCCACTGAAGATTCTTTTGAAGGGGATCACAAGGAGCTGTGGGGGAAACTGAATGTTGCACCTGAACTGGGACCCTCGTGGGAGGAGATTACTGTTGTTCAAGAAAAATGCAGAAGATGGTGGGACTATTGTATGTGCTGATAGTAGGCGTTTATGGTCTGCATCGCAGTAGCAAACTACTTTTGAAATACACAAAACGTGTCCTAGATGATAAAGCCTTCGAGAAAGTTCCATGGGGTCGGATGTCATATAAGACACTTACACACTCCATTAAAACTTTGAAATTGGATGCAAAATCAATGTCAATTCATGGATGTGTGCATGCAATGCAAATATGGGCATACATGGTTGTTCCAGTACTTGGGGAACGCATTGGGAGAATAGATGATTTGGTTCTTGCTGGAGTTCCTCTCTTACGGTGGAGAGGGGGACGCACACGTTCCAAAATTGAGGACATTATAAGAGAGTCACAACAAGGTATGGTAGACTATATTGCATATTAGGGTAGATTATATTGCATATAAGGGTAGACTTAATTGTATGTTATTGTAGACTTACTATAGTATTATAAGGTAGACCATATTGCATATTATGGTAGACTTTAAATGTATGTTATGGTAGAATTAACTGTATGTGATGATAGACTTACTATAATACTACATGGTAGACTTAATTGTATGTTATGGTAGACTTGTAGACTATATTGCATATTATGTTGTGCTGAATTTACATATCTAGTACTAAATTGCATATTATGGTAGACTTTAATGTATGTTATGGTAGACTTTAATGTATGTTATGGTAGACTTTAACTGTATGTTATGGTAGACTTGACTCTATGTTTATTTTTTGGTGTAGGTATGAGTTGTGCACTTACTGGTGGAAAAGAGGTTGGAGAAAATTTATCCAGACTTCTCAGAAGAAGAGGAAATGGGTGATCCGAATCTATATAATATGCTTTGTGATATCTTAGCAGGAAGATTAGATGAAACCAGATGGGGAGTAGAGGATATTTCCTCAAACCAAACAAAAAGGAAGACAATAGAGAATGAAGTTGACCGGGGGAAGAGGAAATTGAAAAAACCGGCTGCCACAGTCCTAGAGACTCAGCCAGAGGAAAGGAGTGGGAATGAAAAATCCATTCTAGTCGAGATCAGGAAGATATATGTACGCTTGTCAAGAATGGATGAAGAGAGGCATACTGATGGCCTTCAAATTAAGAAACTAGAGAGGATGTAGCCAAACTTACAGAAGATTATGGTACCAAGCAAGCATCTACCAAAGAAGCATCTACCAAAGATGTATCTACCAATGATGCATCTAGTGGGATGGTAGAGAAGAAGGTGAAGTTAGTAAACCCGGAGAGAAGGCTGCCAGTGATGCGGTACGTATGTCTCTGTTCTAGAAAAAGTAAATTCTTTAAGTTAATTGAGTGTGAAGAAAGTATCACACTGATACTACACATTGTAATTTTACTCATTTGAGTTTGAGTTACATCATAATAGCGTCGTATAAGGCTACTACGGTAGAGTTGTTGGGTACTTAAGAGAATTTTCTCAATTTTAATGCTTGACTGAATGGTACACTTTTTATCATCCTCGTAAACTCTTTTTATTCCTTATAGTAGACTTTGAAGTATTCTTGATGGTAGACTTTATGGTGAATTTTTTGTTTTGTTTTTCCCCTTTTTCTATTCATGGAAAACTTTGCTAATAAAACCTTACAAATTTAACCACCATATATACAGTCACAGTCGTGGATGGATATGTTTGGTACTGCACCAGAGAAGCTGAATAAATCTACAGAGAAGGGAGAGCACCGTGAGAAGAAATCGTCAGAGAAGAGAGACTACCAGCCTCATAATAAATCTACAGAGAAGGAAGAGCAGAACCAGCCTCCAGTATCAGTGACACCTATTGCGTTTGTAGACATCAGCAATCAGGTGACACCCCCTCGGAAAAAACAGGCAAAACAACAGCCAAATTTTGTTCCATATTTGAAAGACACGAGTGAGGACTCGATGAACCAAAATTTGGATAGTGTACTTACGAAGTATGAGAGGGCATGGAGACTCAAGCGTGGTTTGAAAAATGAGGAACTGGTATTAAAGGAAAAGACAAGAAAAAGAATTCCTCCGCCCAATCGGGTCTCTCCTTTCTTCGGATGCTCTGTAGTGAAGTGCATGCACAAAAAAGCGTATGACCCCTCTGAACCGGTTAATCTTCTTCGGCTGTATAACATCCAGAGCTGCATTGAGGAAGATCTGTAAGTGTTTATTTTGTGGTAGACATCATTTATATGTCATGGTAGACTTTATTGCTAGGTGAAGGTAAATTTGTGTTACTATGTGGTAGACTTCTCGTATTATATGGTAGATTTACCGGTTATATGATATGGTAGACTTTATTAGATTTTGTGACCTTATGGTACATTTAGACCTGTAATTTTTTACTTTATGGTAGTATATGTGATTGTAGACTTTATTGATATGTGATGGTAGACTTAATGGTAGAATTATGTCAGATGATGGTAGACTTATGTGGTACTTTATGGTAGATTAAGGTTATTTTATATGGTAGAGTTTTTATAACGTAGTGGTAGACTTTACTATATGTTATGGTAGACTTACTAAAAATCAATGTGATGCAGCACCAAACCTTTAGATGAATACGATCATGATGTGGAGTTATACTTACGGCTAATTACACCCAAACAACAATGGAAGGAAGAGAGGTTCGGCTGGCTGGCTACTGAGGTAAATGTACCTAACAATTTTAAATGTGTTGTTTACCTATTATATTGAACTACCCTCTACCTTATTGTTCCTACTACAACATATGGCAATAGGGATGGATTTCTTTAAAGAAAGAGATATGCAAAACCCTAGTCCTTACCGTCCCAGAATTGATTTCATCGACCCATGGTTTACAACTATGTGGTGTAGAGACTTTGTCAGAGATTTTCTACCAAATGAGAAGACGTGGATATTCCGTGAAGGATATCTAAATTTATACAATGGTGGCACCGTGGCCAAGAAAAAATGGGTAGAGGATGTCGACACCTTGTACATCTGCCACGATATCAATGACCGTCACTGGATTGCTCTAGAGGGGGACTTGCCAAAGAGGAAGATAAGCATATATGATTCTATCGTGACTGCTTATGAGGATTCCGAAGTGTTCTTGCAGTGTCGTCCATATGCTCGTATGATTCCACTTCTTATGAAGCAGCTAGCACCCACGAACCTGAAGAAGAAAATGTCGGTGGCTGCCTTCTCTATGTACCGGAGGAAACAAATTCCTCAGAACGTTCAAAGTGGTGACTGTGGGGTATATACGTTGAAGTATATTGAGTGTCTAGCTCTTGGTCGGGGTTTTGATGGCCTCTCTGACGCTACAATTACATATATACGCAAAAAAATTTGCAGCTGATTTATTTGCCGAGAAACCAACCTACGATCCTACGTTCAGTGATTCTAATCCTAGGGTTATAGAGGGTAGTAAGGATGCAATGATATCAGGTTCGCAGCATGTAGGTTGAAAGGTAGATCTGTGGTAGATTTTGGTTATGTTGAATTGTGTGTTGGGGTATATATTTTGTTATGTCATGGTAGAGTTTGACGGATGTTATGGTAGACTTTGAAGTATGTTATGGTAGACTTACCGAAAAGGTTAATGTTTTGTGGATGATTAAGGTCATTTTGATTTGTTTGTGGATGATTATGGTACTTCTTATTTATTGGTAATATTGGTAACCCCTAACCCCTAAACCATACATCAGTAACCATAAACCCTATACCCTAAAAACACAACGATACATTAAAAACAACAAGGATACACAAGAAATACAAAATTATTGAACAACACATGTTCTTGACTTCATATTGAACATCCTATGTTCTAATATTGTGACCTGCTTGATTGCATTTTGAACACAATAATTATTTTCTCGCACGTTTTTTAGTCGTAACTATCTCAATTGCAGCTTTAATCCTTGACTTCTTTGGTCGACCTGTCCTTTGGCGATCATCAACACCAGGTGGCTTGCAAACTTTCGTAGCCACTTCATCCGGGATAGGAAGTGCAACATCTCGTGGCATTACACTCATCTTGTATGCATAAGCCAAGTTGTTATTGTGATAGTACGAGTAGCGAAAGGAGATGCGTGAAATCTTACATGTCTCCGCAGCTGCTATGGCATGTACACAAGGAATTTTATCCAAATTAAACCTACGGTAAATACATGTTTTCTCGGTCAAGTTAACAATGTGCAAGGATATTCCGTTTGACACTTCTGAGTGATGCGCATCTATCTCTTGTACACCATATTGCTTTGCATACTCGACTCTAACCGTAATCACAATAAGCAAAATCTATCATTACATTAAGCAAAAATCTACTATCACATTTAAAACAAAAATCTACCATACCAAAAATCTACCATCACATAAAACAAAATCTACCATCACATTAAGCAACAATCTACCTGTCAACCATCAGAATAATAACAATAACAATATTGCAACATAAAAATCTACAACAATGAGGTGAAGTTAGTCTACCATCACATTAGCGAAAGTGTATAATAAATTAAACAAGTCTACCATCACAGTAATAAATAGTCTACCATCTAAGTAGGTAAAGTCTACCATCTCGTAAAATGAAGTGTACTACTACTAATCTGGAGGAGTTTTTCAACTGCTTCTGTAAGAACTGTTCTACCTCGAGTTGTTTTTTGTTCTCTTTGTGAACCATCTTGTTAACATCAACCTTATTTCTTCGAGAAGTGGGAAATTGGTTCACCTCTTGCTGGAGATAGCACTTTATTGATCGATTCTGCTATGTTGGAGGTTGTAAAATTGTATCTATTCCCGGGAAAGTGCACACGGCTCCACAAACGTACATCCACGCGAACCAAATAATCATGAAGGGCAGGATGTACACTTTGAATCTACGCTAACAAGGCATTGAACTCTCAAACTGTATATGCAGTAGTGGCATTCTTCACATGTCGAAAACATGCTTTTCCTTTGAATTTCAGCAAGATGTTCTTATGCAAATGATATGTGCATATACTGCGAGATGACTGTGGGTATACCTTCTCTATCACTTTTGATATTGACCTATGCCTATTAGAAATAATGGCAAGGCTTTCGTTATCGGGAATAATACGTTGTAGTTGTGTAAAGAACCACTCCTAGGACTCATCATTCTCAGTATCAACGACAACAAAGGCTAATGGAAATATATTGAAATTTTCATCTTGGTTGGTAGTGACAAGTAGAGTACCTTTATATTTTGCATTCAAAAACGTACCATCAACGACAACAACTTTCCTCATATAGATAAACCTTGGCTCTAAATGCAATGAAAAGAAACTTAAATCTGTCGTCTTGGTCAACATCAAACTTAATAACTGTCCCAGGATTAGCTCGCCTTATCATGTATAAGTAACTTGGAAGTTCTGCATATCCATATTCTGAACTTCCCATGACTAATTCCCGCGCAAACTTTAATGTACGATGTGTCTTCCAGTACCTAACCCTTAGTCCGTATCGTTTTGTCAGAGCATCAGCGACAAGTTTGGGGACCACCTTCGGTCCAACAGAACCTACAAAATCTGCGTATAGGCGTCCAAGTATCTCATAAGTAGCTTCTCGAGAACGGCCAGAATGCTCAGTGACAAAACATATGTGATTCGGATTGTAAACCTTAATATGGAATTGAGGACTATCTCCAATGGTCGTAGCCCTAACCTTCCATGTACATCCTTTTACTCAACACCTTACCGTGTATAAATTTGGAGTTGTATAGTCGACATCGAAGTCAAATTTCTGTATAACTTACAAAATCTTCAATTTCAACTCCAATTCCTCTTTTGTGGCGTAAATTTGCCCTAATTCTAACTCTACTGAAGAGAATTCCAATTCGCGACACTCAGTGCCCTTTTCTAATTTCCTTTTCTTGGGTGGGAGAATACATTTCTCATCCTCGTCATCTAAATTTTGTTTACCATATCGTAGTCATCATCAGAGCTTGCCCCATCCGGGTCATCACAGTAATCCAATCTGTAGTCATCGTCTTCTTCCACTTTTTCTTGGTTGACTTGTTTCCCTTTCATTTTCGTAAAATTTTCTTCTTTGATTTCTTGACTTGCTCTTATTTTCTCTGTAATATCTACACAGAGGCGCATTGTGCATGTCTTTGCTTGCGTCAAAAAATCTTCCAATTGACGACAACTACCAACTAAAACTGGCGGTGTATCTTCTGGTAAATTTGGGAAACTCCTCTTCGACAACATATAGCTCAATTTGAGCTCATAATTCTGATGATCTAAACCAAATTCATCATAAACCACACCAACCAGATTGACATAGGTAGTATCGTGATCAACGCCTACTAGCTTATAACCTCTAGTGTTGTCAACGCCGAAAATCCAACGATTTTTCTCCATTCTCCAACTACCACAGACTAATATAATATGTTTCATGAAGAAGATACTGAACAAAATTCGGAAGAAAGAAAGAAAAGAGTAAAAACAAAATTTGGGAGAGCTTAGTTCTAACAGTTCTCTATCGGAGAAAGGAAAGGGGGTCAACGAGACTACGTCGGCCACCCAAAGACACAATGCTGATACCCTAGTTTTGTTAGGTCAAAACGGTCAATTCGTAATGTTATCGGAATAAACTCTACCGTAATTGTTAACAAAATCTGCCAGAGTTTAAAAAGATACGGAAGAGTTTAAAAGCAACGGTAATGCCGCGGTAGACTATGCAATAGGATGCCTCTTTCAATAAAAGGATCTCTTCATCTTCTATGGGATTAGGGTTTTATGTGAGATTGCAGAACTTCTCCGACATACGACTCTCTCGATTTTACGATAAGGTACAATTCTTCGACTTTTTCGTCTTCTTCGTCTCATTCGTCTGGTTCGTCGTCTTCGTCTTCATCTTCGTCGTCTTCTTTGTTGTCTTTGTCTTCTTCGTCTTCTTCGTCTTTGCCTTCTTCGCCTTCTTCTCTTTCTTCGCCTACTTTGTCGCCTTATTTTTGGGTACTTTGGTGCATTTGTTCAACATGTTTGGTATACTTAATTGTATTTATATAGTAGACCTAATGTATGTCATGGTAGACTAATTTCAGCGTACGTTATGGTATACTTTCCTGTATGTTATAGTAGACTTAACTGTATGTTATGGTAGACTAATTTCAGCGTACGTTATGGTAGACTTTCCTGTATGTTATAGTAGACTTTACTGTATGTTATGTAGATTTTAAGCGAGAATGAGCAGTGACAGCAGTGACAGTGGGACTGACAACCTCATTCCCGAGGTTATGGATCGATGGGCTAGGGCTAGGGCGCGAAGTGAAGGTGAGTATGGAATACCCAAGCACTGTTTTTGTGGGGAAAAAGCAGTAATCACAACCTCATTCACCCAAACGAATCTGGGTAGAAGATTCTATACTTGCGACAGGGTCAATGTAAGCAAAACATAAACTCAGTTTTTTGTTGTTCTTTGTTAGAATTTTAGCTAATGTTTAGTTTTTTGTGTTTAGGAGGTTGATGGTTGCCATATATGGAAATGGTGGGATGAGGCGATGATGGAGGAGTTCCAAGACATGAAGGAAAAACTTTTGGACCTAAATGATCGGATGAGATATTTCACTCTTGGAGACAATGACGAGGTAGTTGAATCGAGAGTGATGTGGCGCAATGTCGGAATTCATCGACTCGAGATATGTTTTCTCAAAGAATTAGTCCAGGAGCTTGATGCTAAATACAACTAGCTTAAGATGATTGTTGACACAAAACGTTCAGGAAATGACAAGGAGATGAAGCTTATGTTCGGTCTTGGTATTGATGTGATTGTTGTGGCCGTCCTTGTCTATTTGTTTGTAAAGAAATAAAGTCTTACTAATTGTTGTTGTTTGTAACATTATGCTATGTATTTCTACTTAAACCAACCAACCAACCAATGGTATTTCTATGATATGTTATGTATGGAACTTTAATTACTTTTTGAATCAAAAAGTTCTAAGTACGAAGTCTTACTAAAGATACTAAGTACACACACTAAAGAAAGAACTTTCTAGTAGCAAACACACAAAAACAATTGCCAAGGACAGACTTAAGCTTCGTGAACCTCTTTGACATGCTAAAAAATGTGTCGTTTGGTGAGGAAACCCTTCTGATCTACTCCGTGATTCTCTTTTCATTTTCTTCCTAACTCTAAAAGGCAATTTCATTTCCTATCAACAAGTCTTAGACCTTTTTTCACTCTATGTATCTACCAAATCTCTGAAACTAGGGAGGTAGATCTTGGTCTTGTAAGGACAGAAAATCTTGGATTGAAAGCTGTTAAAGGTACACAGTCTACCACCATGGAAGGTAAAAAGTCTACCACAATGTGAGGTGTAAAATCTACCATAATTCAAAATTAAATCTATCCCATCGGGAATATAAAGTCTACCAAATTTCCGCAAGTGTACCAACTTAAGTCTTCCACTATATAACCAAAGTCTACCAGAAAACAATAACTCTACTGTGTGAGGTAAAAGTCTACCGTAACCCAACTAACCTGGAACTCTACCATCAATCAAGAGATAAATCTACCACGGGTTACAAAATCTACCATCAATAAGACTTAAGTCTACCAAAATACAAAGTCTACCAAAAAAAGTCAACAAGTCTAACACTGGTTTAAAAATCTACCGTCGAAGAACACGTACGTCTACCGTTGCATAGAAAATAATATCTACCGTAAAGTGAAAACGTAAGTCTACCATTTCTTCTAGTTAAAGTCTACCGTAACATTGGTAGACTTCACCCAGCAAGTCTACCATTACTGAGAAAACCAAAGTCTACCGTAACATTTCAACTTAAATCTACCGTTTCTTTTAATAGAAGTCTACCGTAAAACCTGGTAGACTTATCCAGATAAGTCTACCACTGCACATAAAACAAGTCTACCGTCATAGTTCTGGTTGACTTTACTGTCTGGGCTATAAAATTTATCGTCATAGCTCTGATAGACTTTAGTTCTGGTGCGCTTACGTGGCAGAAATTCATTAATGACATTATCGTTATTACGGTTTTTTTGTCAACAAAAGAATTAAGGGTAAAAAAACAATTTAAAACAAAATTAGGTCGTTTAAGTAATATATAAATATTAAAGTCGATTTAATAATAAAATTTAAAAATATAGATTGTTTGAGCGATTCACCCTTGTAAAAATCTGTACATTAAAAGTTTATGGAATAAAAGAAAAGGATACAAGGCTAAAAAATTTCTTTTAGCATTTGATGTTACAATGAAAAGGTAAAAAAATAAGAAACACTATAACACTACACAAAAGACCACATCACAGGTTTTTTTTACTTCCAGACCTTAATGGCTCCATCTCTGCTGCTTGATATCAACAGTCTCTGGTTCAGTTTCACAGATGCCAGAGACTGAACTGAGTCACGGTGACAACCCGCTGTGTCTGTCGCAGCAGCCGCAAGTACCGCCTTTGCCGTCAGTTTGGTTGCCAGAGGCCGCCTCTTTGTCTCCTGCAAAGAAATCACAAACACAATTTCATCATAAAGATCATTAAAGGCTAATTTTTTAAATTGCAAGATATCGTTCTGCGAAGATCAAAGATATATTTGATCAACAGACCTGAACAAATTGCACGCCGGAGTTGGTTTTGAGTTCATAGAAATCATCATTTCCGATTCCTTTCAAATTCGGACCGCATATACAATAACTTCTCTCAGGGCTGTGTTGGTCCAAACCACAGAAAACAAGAATTGCGTCAGTTTTTGTTTATTATCCACAAGAGATGTGACAAAACGTTTGATTGTAAAAATCACAAGTTAATAAAGTTTTAGATTTAAGACCTGGAGTAATCCCAACGCCGAATCTTCAAGTCAGTACCACCTGTTAACAAGTCGCCGCCAGGTAAAGGAAGCAAAGTGCGGATACCAGGAAGACGAGGAGGAGGCTCGTTCAACTCTTCGATTCTGTACTTGGAACTCATGTTTTGGCGAAGATTCGGCTTGGAATTTACCTTATTGCTTGGTAACTTCCATTGAAACTCGGAAACATCCATCTCGTTTTCATAGTTGGCTACTCTCAATACCTACAGAATCCCGACAGAATCAGCTCAATTGCAAGTCCAAATCAGTATCCAGCTCAAAGATATGGGCTACTCTATCAAAACAGAGTTTCTTTCATGGACTAATTCAAAACTGCGCCTCCAATCACTATTAAACTATCTACATCCGTATTCAAACTTGCGAACCCAACAGAAAACCGTAGGCCATAACTCGAGAAAGTCAATAGCCAAAGTCAACGTGTAATATAACTGTATAACAACATTACCTGGCGACAGCTACCTCCCTCTGCATTCCAGAGTGAAACTTCGTTGCAACCGGCAGCAACATAAATAAAAGGTCTCATAGTGGTGGACACTGAGACGCTTGGAGGAAGAAAGCAGAGGCACATCTTCTCTATGGGGCATATAATAGGGTATTGCCATGAATTTACGGGAACACGAAATCTCAAATCCCAAAGAGTAAGCACTCCCCTTGACGACCCAGAGACAAACCAATTCCCGCAAGGGCTTGTAACCAAAGAAGACACATATCCTTCTTCAGGGTTTGCTTTCAGTGTCCATGCATCTAAATCTGATCTTGTATCCCAAAGGTGGATTCCGCAGTTTTGAGTACTATACATTACCATCGGACCAGAAAGGCTATCAGCAGTATAATTCAAGAGAGAAACTAGAGCGCCTTCTTTAACATCTTTCTTTTTAATATCAACAATTCCTGAATACTTTTCCACTACGTTCCCCAAGCCTCTGGAGATATGGTCAATTGAAAACATATGTATCACACCATCAGAGGCTCCAACTACAACTTGTGTTGAATTCCGAAGCATTGTTGTGCACATCCCTCTGCTTCCCTCGAGATGATATGTTAGCCTTGACCTAAAAGAGATGTCCTTTTCCAGTTTTCTAGAGTCCCACACCTTCACTGTGGAATCATCTGATGCACTAACAAAAAAGCTATGATCGCTTGAAGTGGCAATGTCGTTGACCGCAGAGCGATGCTCCTGTAGATGAGCAACTAATACTCCACGAGGCTTCCACCCTGAATCCGAAACCGATGTCCTTGACAGAGATGGTTCTCCAACAAGATCCGCTGGAGAAGAAGCATCTTCTGAAGTTACAGAAGCACTTTTTGAGGAGCTTGATACACCGAGATCTTGAAATTTACTGATAGCTGAGGAGATTTGATCATTTTCTCTGCTTTCTGGCTCATGTACCACTCTGTAAAATTGTTTAGGATTGGTACCGACATGGAATGACCCAGAAATCAGCTTAGGCACTGGGACCGAACTAGCCAAGTTAAAGGACTTACTCATGGAATCCATCCATGGCACTGACAATGAACCCATTCCCAGAGAGTTCATCTGCAATGAAGACTCAGAAGCCACAGGAGGATTTGTAGCTGCTCGTTTGTCCATGCTAAACGAATAGAGAGGTATGTTCTCTGGTTCAATATAGCTGTTCAAACCAGATACATGTGGTGCCATAAACCCAGAGAACTGTAACTTCTCTGGATACAAGGGATCACGTAACTCAACAGTGTTGGAAACATTGGGTCTTGGTTTTCTCGGGATTCTCAATTTAGCATCCTTTTCTGCATACTTTCCTTGAACTTCTTGTTGCTTCGATGCACTCCTAATCTGTTTTTGTCCTTCCACATTTTGCTTTTGTTCGGCCACGCATTCTGTCGAATTCAACTCCCCAGTATCTTTGTCAAACAAATCAACAGTTTCCCAATCTTTGGATTGAGGTGAAGAACTGTACCATATCTTTCGCTGTCTCGCCACGATTTCTGGTTTCCTAGCTTTTTCTAAGATACTGTAAACCACCTCCCTTGTGACTGGGGGCTTCAAACATGAAAGTAGACCTTCCTCAGAAGCAATTGATGCAGGCAGTCTACTGAGAAAGGGGCGTATTACTGGGGCAATAAAAGCATAAGAGTCGACTGCACCTAAGCATTCACTACTTGCGGCAATGAAAGTGACAACTGCCCTCCTTACCCATTGAGATGGATAGCGCAGCAACGGATAAACACACTCTATCATTTGGAGGAGAGCTCTCTTCCGCAAGAAACTACTCTTGCATAATGTGGATAAGCACTCCAATGCATTGACAATGACAGCCTCTGTCTGATCACTCAAAGCTTGATCGATATAAGGCAATAGATACTCCTCCACACTTCTCTGACCGACAAAAAAGCATACATAAACAATCTTCTCAAAGAATACAGATCTTAGCTGTTCATCTCTGTCATTTAGAAAGGCAGGGAGGATCGGTAGTAGAAAGTTATTACTCTGCCTCTGACCAAAGAAAAAGCAGAGTTCCCCTATGTCCTGAAGGAGTGCTCTTCTAACATTTGGAGTTTGTTTTGAACCCATAACAAGCTCTTGAACAACTTCAGCTATAGTTTTTCTAAGCTGTGCAAGCTGCGCATTGCCATTTGCCTTTTGCAAATGACTGGGGGTCTCACTAGGAGGTGTAGCGGAGATCTGCTGGGAATTCAATTCATTAAGAACCCCTACGTCGCTCAACTGGAAAGAATATATCAGGAATCCATAAGCAGTAAGAGCAAGTTTTGCAATATTGCTGGCATAGCATATCCTCACACTCTCTTCTGTATCTTCAGGAAGCATGGAGAGCATCGGAAATATATACTCTGGGAAAATCTTTGCATCACTAGGAGGAAAATCTCGGACAAGCGGCAGAATGTCACACAAAGTTTCCATAGCAGCACACCGCACGATTGCTGTTGGATCAGAAAGCAAGGCAACGACATATGGAAGTACACGCTGTAAGCGATCATCATCATCAATATACAAAGAGCAAGACCTCAATAGAAGTATAGCTTCCCTCCTCAAATGAGGCAACTTGATATTGCGGATACAAGAACAGAGCATAGATGCAATCAGAACCATTCCCTCACATTTCATGTTACCCTCTACAGGTAGAAAAGGCGTACCATAAGTGTCAGAACGGCTATCATGGAGAGACATTAGTGTACCCAAATTGTCCATTGTTATCTTTTTCAAGAAAGGATGGCGATTTTTCTTGACTGCATCAGAAATAGAGTAAAGGATCTCATCCTTAGAGTTAACAGTATTCCTGCTCAAGTCCTTTGATGTGTTCAATTTGTGATTTGCAAAAGTTTCCTGTACCTTGCTTGCGTTCACTGAATTTGAAGGTACAGGAGGATCAACGCCAATCTCATCACCTGGCTTATTTTCCATCATCTTCTTAAGTATTTCTTGAAATATCCCCTGGCAAGTTGCTACCTAAACATAATGAAGCAAAAAGATATAAATCAAGTTGATGCGGAATGTAGAAAGAGTATACACAAAATTGTGGTGGTTACCCTCATATCTGAAGGAAGTGGATTCCAACAACAATATAAAGTGTGCAGAAATGGTGAGAAGTAGTTCGGGAAAACAACTCCCACATAATTTTGCAGGTAGTCTTCAGCAGATAGGCGTGCTTCAGGTTCTAACTGAATCATATGAAGAATCATCTTGCGAATTCCCGGATCAGGAATCTGAGTCCAATAAAAAGAGAAAGACCAACAATGATGAGTGAAAAAAAAGTTTAAAACAATCACCCAAAAATCCAACTCAGAAGTCAGACCCACAGAAGTCACAAGTCCCATGTACCACTCAGATGGAAGGTGAAAAGAATGTTATTTGAACATCAAGAGAATTGATGTGAAAAGTTTGTAAGAAAGAAAGATATGGGGATGGGAAGAAATTGATACCTATAAAGAGAAAATGAAATAGAGAGATGCGATAGAAAATACCTTTTCAAGATGTTGGCTAGGATCATGTTGCCCTCTACGATAAGCGAGAAGCTGAGCCAGTTCAAATAGTGGCTGACCCTCAAGAAAAAGTTCTGCTATCACACACCTGAAGCATAATATGAAAGTATTACATTATGTTATT
Source organism: Boechera stricta (assembly GCA_018361395.1). Classification (NCBI taxonomy): domain Eukaryota; kingdom Viridiplantae; phylum Streptophyta; class Magnoliopsida; order Brassicales; family Brassicaceae; genus Boechera; species Boechera stricta. Next base: position 21,695,001 of record CM031544.1, on the reverse strand, counting down.
AACTCTAATACTTAAGGAGTTGAGTTAAGAAAATGTTTTTCCATTTTGAAAAAGTATATGTGCTTGAACCATTAGGAGCATTGAAAAGATAGAGTGATACAAAAACAGATGGTATATGAGCTCACCCCACAGCAAATATATCCATGGACGGCTTTATTGGAGCATCTTGTGCTACTTGTGTCTCACCTCCATGCTCATAGAATCTCTGTAATTAAACAATAATCTGTTCAAACATGGAAAAACAAGAAAAAAACAGAAACATGACCAACAAGAAAGGGTGCTTTTTTGTTGATGGTTCCTTGCCACCACTTCTTAGTAGTGATATGGAAAGAATTTAATCGTGGCGTACCACAAAGGATAATATCCTCCGCAGAGGTGCAATAGAACAAATTTACAGATCTACGTCGATCATATTAAATGAATAAATTTTGATAATGGTTCTAAAGTACCTCTGGAGCCAGATAACAAAGTCTTTGTCCCCTTGTGTCAAAGAAGAAGGAGAAGTCTGATGGATCATCATAAGGAATGTATGTGGGTTTGAAGGATGCAAAATCAGCAAGGTAAAGCCAGTTCCAGGAAGTGAGCAATACGTTCTCGCACTTGATATCACCTAAAAAATTCCATATTCACACACATCAATTCAATGAACCATCATGAGGATCATATGCTCTCGAACTATTAAAGCTTACCATGACATATATCCTTCTCATGACATTGCTTCACAGCAAGAAGCAACTGCAGAACAAACAAAATTCAGAAAACAGTATACCTCAAAAAAAACCTTTACGCCTAAAATAGAACGGTGCAAGACCAAGACAACGACCTGAAACGCCAACCATTTCTTCTCTACAAGGCTGAGGAAAGGCCGAGTACTCAACCGATCATGCAGATTACTGTAAAAGTATTGCCTCACTAGATATGCTGCTTTATCAGTCTCTTGCCAAAACTGCAAACAATTAAGGAAAACAATAATCAACCACCAACTAAGTCCATTTAAGATAATAGACATAAACAGAACCAGAGTTTCAACGACATTAATCTAGCAGCAGTACGGAGAGAAGCTGCAAAATCATTCCTTTTTCGTCGCAGCCAGATAAAATCCAAACGAGGAATCACTAAAACACAAGCCAAAGATAGAGCAATCGAATCGAAACCTGGAAAGGCCAGACGTGAGGATGTTCTAGAGACAAAAATACATCCTTGATCTTAACGAGACGGCGCTCGTACTCCCTAAGATCGATCGAGTCGCCACGCTTGAAGTAAACCTTAACAACCACCAATCCTTCATCGTGCTTACATTGGATCGACTTTAAGAATCTTCCTCGACCTAGAACCTCTTTTAAGACCAGATTGTACGAAGACGGCAAGTCGTGGAGATAGTACTCCGTCGCCGAGACTTGTGTCGTACGAGCGATCTTGTTCCCCATCGAAGACTTATTAAATTCTATCCTCCTTCGATTGGGGTAAACACTCAGCTGAATTCGAACACAGAATCTGATTATTCCGGCGATAAACAGAATTATCTCCGGCGACGGAGGAAGGAGAGAATAATTTTGCGTTTTATGGACTTCCAAACAGAATTATTAAAGTTTGGATGAGTTTTGCCCCAATTGACACGTTTCCAATTTTTTCTTTAATTAGTTTAGTTTAACATTACATTACAAATATTATATTCTTAAATATGTATACGAAAAATTAAATTTTGAAATTGGTCAAATTTCACCCTTTTTATTTATTTCAAAAATGGGAGCTTTTTTCAGTTATTAGTTTTTTTTCAAATGAAAGCTTTTTATTTTATTAGATAAAATGAAAATCTTATTTAATAATTGTATAAAACATATTATTTAATTACTATATAGAAATCTTATTTAATTACTAAAAAAAAAGAAATGTACTTTTTGTTTCTATTTCAAAAATGGGAACTTTACTAGAAAATTTTGAGTTATTACCAAATGAAATCTTATTAACCAATTAAAAAGTGTATATGTGTACACTATAACCAAATTAAGTAAATTTAACTAACATGAAACTTTAATTGTCCAAAGTTTCAATAGACATTTTCCAAATACTCTTGAATGGTAAAAATCTCAAACTTTCTACTTTCAAGATTTTGATCACAAATACAAATAAAATAGGATCTCTCACGCACTAGTGATATATATCGAGTATAACATGATCGCTTCCGTTTAGATGATCAAAAGAATCACATTTTATTAGAAAGAACACATTAAACGTAAAAGCTTACGAATTTAGTCATTTTTGTCTCACTTGCGTTATACCATTTTGTCGAACTAGTAACAAAGTGTATCATAGACGAATGTGCATCTGCAAATTTCCACTATCCACAAAAAGGTGTGAAATAAAATTAACAAAATGATTAGCTAAATCTGATTTGGTTGATATGTTCCACAAATAATCAATTGCCGACGTTATGATTGTTTGAGATGAGAAATCCATGCTTCTTGGATTAGTATTTTCGACAATCCAATAATCAATTGATCAATACAGTGACCACTAAAAAAACAATAATAATAATGAGGAAAATGAATGAAATGAACACGTGACGGTGATTTCACAAACTTATGCACGGCTAATCAAACCAAAATAGCTAGGCAAAGCAAAAAAAAATTGTATGACTTGGGGAATATATGCACAACATTAAACCACTTAATCTTCCCACAAATCTCATCTCCAAGTCTTTTAAGCGCAACCATCGCGCACCAAATTTTCTTGTTAGGACAGCGACCTGATATATTGAAAAATATAGGTTAAAGTTATGAAAATCTCTTCACTTCAAAGTGAAAACAAAATGTTACTCAAAATTGCTTGTCTTAAAGCACAACGGCATTATCAAAGCAAAAAGAACGACTACGCCATGAATTGACAATACTGACCATACCATCTCCAAGAGACTAAGAGTCATCAAACCGAAAGACTTACACAATGCTCGAATCTTGCATGTCAATCTAGTTTTAAATCTCACCAAGGCATATGAGAAAATTATAGGTTAAAGTTATGAAAATCTAGATCTTCACTTCAAACTTCAAAGTGAAAACAAAATGTTACTCAAATACTTCTGCTTACATTATTTAGATGAAGACCTTCAAAGAACAACATAGATCAGACTAGCCTCAAAAGAACTTATGAGTTTTATAATCTTACATTATACTGTTGCCAAAATTAAACCAACAAAATGCTTACAGATGGTCACAATCTATCTATTATTCTAAACCGATGCAAATCGAAACAGCTTTTTAATTAAGATGTTAGACGGAATCGCCAACACAAAACAAAGCACAAGTTTTAAAAGCAAAAAGATGACTCTACAACGCAAGAAGTTATATGACTTAGGGACCGTAAGCACAACATTAACCCACTCAATCTTCCCCCAAATCGCACCTCCATAGCCTCTTTTGAGCGCAACCATCGCACACCAAATATTCTTGTTCCGACTACGACCAGGCCGCTCAAACCTATCCCAAAGAATAGCGAGTTTTCCACCATAGTTAACTAATTCGACCATACAATTACGAAAATCATTACTAGCACTACGGTACCTTTTCAATGCTTCATCTCTCCACTTTCTAGCCTCTAAATCATACCACTTGTATCTAGAGCAAGAGTAACAATACATCACATTATCTATCACGCACCAAGAAATCGACCATAGTAAACTCAACTGCTCCTCCGCAACACTCCACTTACCTTCCTTCACATCATAAATCCAATCCTTAGCCTCAGCCTCAGTCTTTACGTAAATATTTCCTTCCAACACATCAATCTTTCGAACATTATCTCCCAATCTTACCTTAATGTCAGGATTCGCCGGTAAGGTCTTCCAAGTGTGAGTCTTTATGTCGTACATCTCGAACCAATTTATGTCCCCACAACAAGGGTCACATCCTCCCATTACATAAATCTTGTCATCAAGGACACATACGGACGCGTATTTCCTCTTCATCTTCATCATGTTAGGGACATGTCGTATACCCAAATAGTTGAAGACGGACCAAAGTTATCGGCCATGTGTTCACCGTAGATCTTCGAACCGATCGTTACGGTTGAATTTAAATATGGAAGAAAATTAGAAGAAGGAACGAAGCGATTTTCACTTCTCGTACCATCGGTTAGGTTTCGATTAGGTAGGACTCTGAGACGGAACCAGCGTGGAGTTGGCTCGTCGAATGGTACGGTGGAAAACCGTAGAAAGATATAGAGGCACCAGATCTCGGTGGCTCCGAGTTGAGATCGCGCGGCGTAGAGTTCTTGAGAAGAGATGAGAGAACGAAATGTTTTGGAGACGAGGGAGAGTGAAGGGTAATACGATTTAGAGATACGTGCCAAGCAGTTAACAATGATTTCGTTTGGAAGTGAAGAAAATGACGACTGACATGGTACAAGATGTAGCGGCGGAAGCTTCGTCTTTTTCTGCGGCGGCTCAACTTCTTCCTCTGGGATCATCGTCGGCGGTGGAGACAAAAATCATGAAATGGGTTAAAATATATAGAAATGGTTAGGTCAAATTCAGCAAGCCAACGGCCTCATTTATAGAAATATATTAATTCAGTCAGAAGAAAATGTAAAGGAAAACTTTAACACGTTTCCATTGGGAAAAAAAGATATTTTACCATAATAAATTTTATTTCTGAATATATGTAGATAGCAAATAAGGAATTTCTATTAAAAAAACAAAAATTTTAAAAAGATATTTAGTAGAACCTTCATCTTATTAATGAGAAATATATATATATATAGCTCTGATACAAGGAAAGATAAAACCCTAATTCCTAATCTGTAACAGCCCACAAGATGCTTTTATAACACTCCCTGGATAAATCCGATACTCAACCGATCTCTATAATCGCTGGGAATGCTGCTCATTAAAACCTTACCAAAAACCCATGGGAAAAACCATGGTGAAAAAAAAGACAACACGCATTACTCCCCCGATTTAGATCACCGTAGATCCTGCCATCGCATCCCAATGATAAATGAGCTCCTGAGGTCAGTTTCAAGAATGACGTGAATAGTGCGGAATTCTCACTGACTGACCTCGCGAACTTTGACCCGACCATCCTTCGTAATTCATGAAATAAGAATTTCAGTAATAGCTTCGTCCGATCCTGATATAACCGCCTGAAGCCGAAAGAATGCAAGCGTTGTCTTCAAACATAACCGTTGGCTCCTTATCTTCGCTCATACCACACCTGACGGTTTGAGTCATGGACCGCAACTGCATTAATACTTCTACTAGCTTCGTGAATGGCCAAGATTTCCGCATGGTTATGGAGCGATTGTCTGCTTCATGATCTCCATGAGATACTGTTCCTCCATGCGTGAAAACATAACCAGACTGGCATGCATGGATCCGATAGATATCCTCAGATCAAGAAACCAACTAAATTTCATCCTTTAGTTAAAAACAATCCTAAGTCCCTTCCTCAGTACCTAGATGTGTTTAATACCGCTCCAGGCCTTTTATGACATGAGCTAGCCGTAGAGACTCACAAGAAAATGTCGCTGGTTCAGTGACTAAAGTACATTAATGCTCCTAGAGGTATGGCATTTCAGAAGAACTTCTTCATCGTCCTTCTTTGGACCGAATGGATCACCTGCCTAATCCGAGGCTCCTCACAACCATCTGGTCAATGGGTGGGCCTCGGTCCATATTGAATCTCAGTACCTTTTCAATGATGCGACATTATGCATTCCATCTTTGATGTACTCAAGTTTCAAACATTTAGTTTTCGTCTTTCATTTCAAATTCTTTTAAAGATTCTACCGTTTGGGCGATTTCAGATGTTCCGAGGATGTTTAAATCATCCATACATCGCTATGATCACAAATCCTTTGTTTTCATTTCGATAAAGATGCATGACCGACTGATCGCTTTTGTTTCTCTGAGATATTCACTTAACCGGTTATACCACATACGCCGCTTGTTTTAGTCCATATAAGGATTGTTCAGCCTAATGCAGTCGATCTCGAGATGCATGCTTATCTTTTCAGTCCGGTAATCTCATGATTTCATGTCAGTGGTCCATAGAGATAAAGCTACAACATCCATTAACCGCAAATCTAAATTTTTTCTTTTACTTATGAGGAATCGAAAAGTAGATCCACCACGAGAATAAGTCTCTTCATAATCGATCTCGGTCTCTGTGAGAATCCTTGTGCTACAAGCCGTCTCAGATCTAACGATTTCACCGAAGTTCGCTTTTACGCACAAAGACCCATTTCAGGCCCATCGTTTAGATCGAATGGTGTCCATGATCGACCAAACACATTCCTTTTCTTTGATGCTTAACTCCACGCTATGGCTTCTTTCCATTTTAGCCCGATCTTAGAGTGCACTCAATTATGACGTGGATTCTGATCCTCAGCGCGCAAGAACCTCAAGCTCAGATAAAAGACGATCTATGTCGACATCTTTTCTGCTCCATGAGTTCCGCATAGCTATAATTGATAGAGATTTCATTATTATGATCCTTCGAACCTTGAGATTTGGCCCCAAACCTTCAGACGTTCACTGAGTGAATCTCGCCATGCTATGTCATATTTCGAATCCCTCAACCGCACCTCTTTGCTTCCGATTCTTATCTTGAACCTAATGGTCCGCCACGCTTATTACGTGATGCAGCACTCAGCAACTGAGTCCTGTCCTGGACATCTATTCGCATCGTGCATTACAAGTTGTGCAGATTTGTTACTCGTTTCTGTCAAGAAAGGAATCGGCAACATTAGCTTTTGTAAGTGATAATCTTTTGGACCTTCAATCACATTCTAGAGTCCGAGGATCTCATTGTAAGGATGTTTGATTCCATGAAATTTCCTTTACTCCAAGTTCTCCACCAAGACAGATATACCGATTCATCAAGCAATCCGCATATTGGCCTTAAATGGCTCCCGTGGTCGGCTCAAGATATTTGATAATGGTGGGAGAATCAAAACCAACATATATTCCCATCTTCCTCTCGAGGTCCCATTTAGCTTCTATGGCAAGAAGTACATGATCAACACCCAAATGTCTTAATATGAGATGCCCCATCACGACTGCTAAGAATTGGGATGGTGAATATCTATGCTCACTAGATGGCCGAATGCGAAGTTCAGCAGCATATAAGACGCATGTCCCAAGAGACTCCAGAATGACCAAGAATGGCCAAATCCATTGAATTCGTTAATGAATGATTCAGCCAATATTCTGTATGGACATGTGCCACGGATGTTCAACCCTTACCCCATGGCCATACAATACTATTAAACGCTGTAATTCTAAAGATTATCAAGCACGCATACCTTAAGTGGAAATCGAAAATGGGCTCGCAATCTGACGATTGGGCCAATAACCTAGCAAATGCTTGGTTTCGAGAAGACAATGACAAACATGCGACCATGGTCGATGCATCAAGAACCATGAAATACCGAAATGTCCCACAGCGGATCGACACATACTGTCTCCTCGATTCGCTTAAAATTCAAGGTCTCTTTGACACTTTGTCACGGGCCGAGTGATCAACTTCCTCATGAACAAGTGCACGTGAGGTGCCGAGGAAAAATCGATTTTCTTTGGTGTGCCCTTTAGAATTTGAATCAATTTACGCATCATATTCGCACGGACGACCAAGCCTGCCGTGTCAAATAGTGTGATCTTTGAATCGTGCTTTAATAGAATATTAGCTCAATCATACCGACCTTCATAGAAAGAAGCCGAGATAGCATGGGTATACTCAGGACTGCTTATCTGTATCTTAGTAATCAAGTAGGATTCTTTGCTCCCTTCACCCTGTTTCTGTGGAAATCATTTAGTCTTATATCTTTGAAGCTCAATAGATTTCTCAACAAGCAGTATAGGCATTTCTAGATGTGTGCCGCTTGATAACAACAACATGGCTGCCGCTGGCCTTCTATTATGCTCGATTCGCTATCGTGCTAATGTTCATGTTTTTATTATGAGATTTACGAAGTATCTCTTATCTTTAAGATGGTATGGATCCACCTGCCCACCACAATGATGTTTGAGCTCGTTTATAACTTTAATGTAGCAAGACGATTTAAATAAGTAATTAAATAAACTATCAGATAAAATACGCATAAAAAATAAAAACACAAATCAAAATCAAACAAACCAAATAAATATTGTCAATATAAAGCAAATATCTAAACGTGTAAATCAATCAAGAAGGTCCGAGGTCCGTAATCCATGCGACGCTCTTCTTCAAGTCACCTTCATAATCTTCTAACTCATTCTCAGATGAGTTTTCCCTGCTTCTCGATGAGATCACAAAGGAACTTGAGCGACAGCTTCGACCAATGATTTGACATCCCGCAGGGTGCTGGACGGTAGCTCGAATCGGTTTGGAGATTCCACGACCTTTACCGCGATCGAATCGAGGTAGTGCCGCCATGTTCGAATTTCCACGCCCATCGCCACGCCTCCCACGCCCATCGCCACGCCCACGCCACGATCGTAAGACCCACGGACGAAGCTGATTCTCTCGCTCCTTCAATTGACGGGCCTCGGTAGTGGGCTGATCCGGGACTCAACACTGCCTCATCAACAACTCATTATTTTTCTCTCGCTAGAGTAAGCGAGATCAAATCTCATATGTCGCGATTTCATCGCAGATTGGTTCTAAGACAATATTCTCAGATGAAATGTTGACAATGTCTTTTCCAGCAGCTCATCGTCGACACTTCATCGCCACATAGTTTCATGATCAAACGATCGTAAATAACTCTGAGTCAGAAGGCCAACGGATTTGAAATCTGAACCGTAGTTCTTCCACTCGAACTCTCTGGGGCAAGACCGTCATGGTCATACCTCTTTTTCAGCCACCCAAAGGTCAGAATTCTCAATCGTGAGATATTGATTTTTGTCTCGCCGTGACGGATATGAAATATCGCCCTGAACCGATCTGAGAGACGCTTACCATCGATGATTCACCAGCTTCGATGAGGAAAATTTTATCAGGGCCCACTCGAGATAGTTATCTCCTTGACATCGAGTGCTCGATTCAACCTTCAATGTCGACATCCGAAAAACATGCAATTGATTTCATTGTGATCATTCATTTTAAAAATAAATTTAATCTGATTCTCTGATGGAAAAAACAAATTTCCTTAAATGAAAATCGCTATTTATGGAAACTTTCAATTTTAAACTTTCTATTTCGAAAAATTATATTTTATAAGGTTTCCTGCCTGAATAATTCGAAATTTCCCAATTTAATTGATTTGGATTGATAATTTCTTCTTTTTATTTGAGTTTTCCTTTTATCGATTATGATTAAACTTTTCCTATTTGTAATGTGATTTGTGTGATTTTCCTATTTACAAGATTCTTACTTTTCTGTGTTTCTGGTTCAGCGATTTTGTTTTGATTTCCTGCAATTTTAAGATGTAACCAATCATGAAACAATCAATTTAAAACAACCTGCACCTCAAACAATCGGATTATACTTTGTGGATTTCTGATTCGATCCGATTTAGTTTTGTGTTTTAAAGTTTGGCCATGGCTAAGTTTTGACTCATGACTTTGCAATAATAACTTTTCAAGAACTTAAATGAGTCAAGAATCGATCACACAAGCAATAACAATCGCTAATCAATCAAGATTCGCTTTAATGGTTACACTTTCTACCAATTCGATGGTCGTTCTGCTTTTTGTTTCGATTTACCTTTCACCTTGGATCAGACGATTTAACCTGGGATAAAGACCCTTGAAAAGCCGATGAACAGGATGATGAACAAATGACGATAAACAAGACGCGGATTTAACGAACGCCTATGAACAAGAACTGCTGTTTTGTGAGTGGAGAACTCCGATAACGCGTAGAATCTTCATCTTATTAACGAGAAGGAATATATATATACGAGCCTCGTGATAAAGTGAAAGATAAAACTCTAATGACCTAATTTAAGCATAGCACAAGATGTTTTATAACAATTTCTAAATATTTACTAAAGGGTGGAAATTGAATTAAAAACTTTTGGTCTGTACTGGGAAATTGAAGCTTTTGGTCTGTTTGAAAAAGAAAATTTTTTTTGGGTTAAATTAGCCCAATTCCAGCAACCTCTATTTTTTAAAAATTTAATTTGATTATTAACAAAAAAAATTAATGTCTGTATTAAAAACTAACAATGACTAGTGGAAATTGAATCAAAGGTAAAACTACATATCATAATCCTTTGATTTTTATGGAAACAATGCTTTTCATGGAGTTTGGCCGGTCGATTGTTGCCATCAATGTTCGAGGGGAAGAAGGAACTTTACTCATTTCCGATCGGCAAAATGAAAGCTTAATTAATACAAGACCATCATTACATTTGGAAGAGCCTTTGGCAGAAGTACGTAGAACCATGCTATCTGCAACATCAACATCACGGAGGAAATCATATATACATAGAGATTAAAGATTGGGTTGTGCAATGCATCAAATGAGTGAAAAAATAAAGAGCTGCCGACGAAAGTAATGTCGGTTTTCATGCAACCCGCATCTGCTTTAGTTCGAACACGAAAAAAAGAAAATAACAGATTTGATAATCCGTTAAGAGTCAGATATTCCAAAAAAAAACATCAACAAAATTTGTTTATTATCGTCATATTATTGATAATTTTATTCAATGACTTTGTATTATATTTGTTGTATGATATCTTACTTCAAATTAATAAATTAGAAGATGTTAAGTAAAAAAAAACCTTAGGATCGGAACCGTCAACTCAAGAGATCTTTAAGCTTAGGTGATTTATGGTACCATAGTAAAATGAAAGCTTGTCTTAAAGAACAAGAACTCTCTATCTTGTTCTTGTTCTAAAGACCACTAAAGAACAAGATCGAGAGTTAATTTGTGTAATCTTTAGTTGAGCTTGTCTAAGCATCTATTCGTCCTATCAAACTACGTACATCCTCAAACAAAATGCAAAGTGAAACAAGATAATTTTATCAAATACCATATTCGATGGACCAGTGTTAATTTTAAAATACCATTGTGCAAGCAAACTTTCAAAAAGGACCTTTCACACTTTATACTATAAAAACTTTCAAAAAACATATCAAAGTGTGATAAAAGTTTTCGATCAAAATTAGAAGAAGGGGATCAAGAGATGCCCAATTGCCCACCATCGTCTTTAAAAGAAAGTTCATACAAAAAAGGTCACTGTAGTTAATGGCTTAATGCCCAAAAAAAAATGAGAAGAACACCAATTGGCCTGAATGGCCCACTCAAAATCTAGAAAATAACTTGGCAGACATCATCCTTCATAAATTTTTGAATATTTTCATTGTCATGATGATCTTTTAGATCAATCCATTAAATATATTTTTATAAAAATTTGGCTCAAATTTTTATAATTGTTCCAACTTGTAATCAATACAAGCAATAGATCATCTTGAGTAGCCTTAATGCTCCATTTGTTCTCATCAACCACTTACCACACCGCATAAAATCTGATAAATGCCAGACCCAAAATATCAAAGAACATATTGCATATACATTTTTTTCAAATGTTTCTTTTGCCTTTTTATCTTGAAATGGTAAATAAATCGTGTGAATTGCAAATTATTTTTGGTAAATACAGAAAATGCATTGAGTGGAGATTGGACCGTTATATAGAAACAAAGAAAAATGCAGAGCACTGTGGTGTGTCTGTACGTACTCTTTGCACTGGAACCCATTTAGCTTTTTTTAATATTCTTTTTCGTTTTTATTTTTATTTTTATTTCATCACAAAATCAAAAAGAGTTTTTTTATGGGAACAACAGTCAAAGAGAAAGTGAGAGAAAACATGCTTGCTTGCTTAATTCACGGAATCGAGATGTTTCTATAAACCCAATTTTATATTTTCAGCTGGAATCCGAACTCTGTCTGATATAGAAAGCACACAACGTACACCTCCAGTGACCCCTCTCTAAATCTCTCCTTGCATCGGTTAATGTCGGTGCTCCCTATTTTTAACTCTTCTTCAGAGAGTTAGACGTTACATTTCTGGGTTTAAGTGAGTAGAAGAAACACCTGAGTGAAGTTGAAAGCTTTGGAGTTTTTGTCTCAGAAACACAGAGTGAAATGGATAAAAGAGTGAAGCTAATCTTCTGGATTTGTGTCTCCATTTTTGCCTTTTTGGGTATGTCTTTACACTCAAATCCTCTTTTGGGTATCTTCCATTTTTATCTTTTGGGTCTGCATTTACCTCTGATTATCTCTTCTGTGTTTCATTATTACTTAAATGTGTCCTCTTGATGTGAAAGTTCGGTGCTTTTCTTTGTGTTCTGGGAATCTCTATTTCACTGTAGTTCTTTCTTGTCTGTAAATCTCGAATCTGTTAGCTTTGAACAATTTTAGGTGTTTGGAATCTCGACCTTTGAGAATCAAAAGCAGCCATTTTTGAGACTTCTTTTGGGGATTTGTAAGATATCTCATTGTCTTAATATAATTTGTTGCAGATTGTGGTATGGCAAGCAAGATTGGGATATGCTATGGAAGAAATGCTGATAATCTTCCAAGTCCTAACAGAGTATCTGAGCTAATCCAACATCTCAACATCAAATTTGTTCGGATCTATGACGCCAACATTGATGTTCTCAAAGCTTTTGCAAACACTGGAATCGAGCTTATGATTGGTGTCCCTAACGCTGATCTACTTGCATTTGCTCAGTTTCAATCCAATGTGGATACTTGGCTTAGCAACAATATCCTCCCTTATTATCCAGCTACCAAAATCACTTCGATTTCAGTCGGTCTTGAAGTAACTGAAGCACCAGACAATGCCACTGGTCTAGTCTTACCTGCCATGCGAAACATTCACACCGCTCTTAAGAAGTCTGGTTTGGACAAAAAGATCAAGATCTCGAGCTCACATTCCCTTGCTATATTGTCTCGCTCGTTTCCTCCTTCTTCCGCTTCTTTCAGCAAGAAGCACTCAGCTTTCTTGAAACCAGTGCTTGAGTTCTTGGTTGAGAACGAGTCTCCCTTTATGATCGACTTGTATCCGTATTATGCTTACAGAGATTCAACTGAAAAGATTCCGTTGGAGTACGCTCTATTCGAGTCATCTTCGCAGGTTGTTGATCCTGCCACTGGTTTGCTTTACTCCAACATGTTTGATGCTCAGCTTGACGCTATCTATTTCGCCTTGACGGCTATGAACTTTAAGACCATTAAGGTTATGGTCACTGAGTCGGGGTGGCCGAGTAAAGGCTCGCCTAAAGAGACGGCTGCAACTCCTGAGAACGCTCTGGCTTACAATACCAACCTCATCCGCCATGTCATTGGCGATCCAGGTAATATTATTATGATCCAAAGTTATGATTTTTAGATACATAGATAGATGGAAACATGTCATAAACTGATTTATTTTCATGGGTTAGGTACTCCTGCAAAACCTGGGGAAGAGATAGATGTGTACTTATTCTCGTTGTTTAATGAGAACCGGAAGCCCGGGATAGAATCCGAGAGAAACTGGGGAATATTCTACGCGAACGGAACAAATGTTTACGCGTTAGACTTCACCGGGGAAAACACTACCCCTGTTTCTCCAACAAATTCAACCACAGGTACGAGTCCAAGTCCAAGTTCAAGTCCAATTAACAACGGTAACTCGACAGTAATCATTGGAGGAGGAGGAGGAGGAGGAGGAACCAAGAAATGGTGTATTGCTTCTTCACAAGCTTCAGTGACGGAACTGCAGACGGCATTGGACTGGGCTTGCGGTCCTGGGAGTGTTGATTGTTCCGCTCTTCAACCAGACCAACCTTGCTTTGAACCAGACACCGTTCTCTCACACGCATCATATGCGTTCAATACTTATTACCAGCAGAGCGGAGCAAGCAGCATAGATTGCAGCTTTAATGGAGCCAGCGTTGAAGTCGACAAGGACCCAAGTAAGTATTTACATACACAATTACTCACTTTCAAAACACATTTATAGAGTAAATGTGAAGCCATAGCAGTCTCATTTGAGCTCTCAAAATTGCAGGTTATGGTAACTGTTTGTACATGATTGCTCCAGCGGCTACCGACGGGTGAGTTCTCTCTCAGTTTACTCAATCTTGCGACTATGGAACCAAATAAAACGAATCTTATCTGCTGATGTTGTTGTTACTTTTGTAGATTTAACAGAACAATGGCGGGTAATATCACAGGAAATATAACTGCCATTGATTCTCCCTTGGCTTCACCTTCGTCAACCAATGAAGCATTCAGACAAATGGTGATTTCCGTTGCAATCTCTGTTTTGTTGCCGTGTTTTGTAGTTTGTTTGAGTATTTGGTGACAAGTGTACATGAATGCACTGTTGCCTTCTCTTGTCTGAAGTTTTGAGTAGTGAGTGAACTAAACTAGAATTTAGCCGAACTGTTGAATTGGTAATTTCTTCCACCGCTTAACCCAAATGTCGAGCTTGGTGATGTATTTGTATGGTTCAAAATGCAATTTAATTCGAATCACAAGCTAAAAGAACCTGAACCGTCAAAAACAAATGATCAAGACCACTTCAGAAACTCAAATTTTATACCAAACCGTAATTATTTCATTACTCAAATCGAAAACCAGAGATACATTATGAAATACAGTACAAGAGACAAAACATCAAAGCCATCATAGGAGGGAATCAAAAGTTCAAAACCATAACAAACATGATTGTTTCTTTGTTCTTCTAAGAGTATAACTTTGTTTGATGCACAACAACAATCAAATCACAATACATGGCAGAAGAGTGCTTCTGTAGTGAAGAAGGACCTTAAAATTGATATGAAGCAATTTGTGTGAACTTAGAGACCAGACTCGATAAGGTAATCGCCGAGCCTCTCCACGACCAAGTTGCATTGGCCTCCAGTCATCGGTTCATCATAGATGCCAAAGACTAGGGCTTGAGTAGTCTTCTTGATAGTGACTCCACCAGGTCCCTGCAAGAAGTAAGCATGAACTTAACTTGCTGATCACAAAATAAAAAGACTGATCCTTTGATTCTTTTCTCTCAATCAATAACATGAAAAGGGTCTTCTCGAGTTCGTTTTCTATTGAAAAATGTTACCTTTTTCCCTCGGATGACCGCTCCTGCCTCACCTTGGACAACCATGTACTTTTCACCACCAAGAAATAGCCCGGTTGGGGCAAGATGTCCGGCTTCTTCAAAGTCTTTGTTGATTCCTTCTATCTCTGCAGGCTTCAACTAAAACATGAACAAGAACAAAAAAAACAAAGGCTATTAACTTCACAACCTATTGAGCAATGATAGTACCAATACACCATAGCCTTTACATGGTTATACAATACTAATCAAAGGGAAATCATCCAACAATTGCTATGCAATGACCCTAAGAACTCACATTCAAGTGAAATCCCAAATTTAGATAAGATTTGTGTATCCACATGAGCCAGCAAAACACCTATAAACGCGATTTGACTAATGGAACCATGAAAAATCTAAGAATCAAAAACTCGATTAATGGGGAAAACAAAAATTGATTCAGATAATCAGATTTCAGAGAGAACAAGTCAGGGCTAGCAAATCAAAACCAGATCCAAGTTTACTCAGATCGGATCACAAGAAAAAAAATCCTAAATCAGATGATCGAATCAGATCGGTGACCTGAATTGAAGAAACAAAGATGGGAAGAAGAAAGACAAACCTGAGGGAAATTAGAGCTCTGAGCCCAGACACTGCCGTCTAGGCCCAAGATGGCGGCGTGTGTGAGGTGGTTACCTTCGACATCGCACATGAGATGGTCATCGATGTATGATTGCCACGACATCTTTCTTTCTTCTCCGGCGAGATGAGATTGTTTCTTCTTCTATTGCGTGCTTTGGTTCGTAGACTCTGAAACCTTTGAGCTTTAAATTACTAACACGATTTAAGCATCCAATATAAAATCTCTGAGTCCAAAAAAAAACATACACTAATTTAAATTTTATTTAGAAAAAATCCATTAAAATACATATTTTATTTGCTGGGAGAAAAAAAATATATATATATATATACATACTTTACTGAAATTCATATAGACAAATAAATAAGAACAAATCATCAAAAATAACGATTCTTTGTAAATTATATATTTCCATATCAATTTTTTTCTATTGTAATTTGTAACTTCGTTGATTGGAAATACATGTATTCAAAATATTTGTATACAGTATGTTGCGTGTGAATATAACTAATTTGTATACAATAGTATAAACGTGTCAGAATTTATCAAGGACTATAGTATATTGTTGACATAAAAAGTTAATCTGAGTTTTACATAAATAAACAATAGTAGGGATTATAAATCCCAAAATCAAAATATAGAGATCCAAGTATGGCCATTATTGTTTAACAGGGTCGATATGCTCTTCCATTGTGTGCTAGGCGTTTGGATATTCGGGTTAGGTTCAGGTCTGATAATTCGGATATCGGGTATTTCGGGTATTGGAAAAAATATACCGATCGGATAACTGAAATTTTCGGATCGGGTTAGAGTAAAATATTTCGGGTTCGGGTCGGGTATCGGATAGTTAACAATGACCCAAAATTTTTTCGGGTAATTTTTTGGTTCGGATAGTTGGATCCGAAATACCCTAAATATCCAAAATACACAAAAATTACCCGAAATTTAATGTTACTACCCGAAACTGCTGGAACATAAAATTGTATTACAAATCGTCTTCTGCATAAACTAGCATATAAAAGAGAGCAACATCTAATATAAATCCAAAAGAAATTTTAGGAAAATGTCAAACCATCATCAAAGTTTGTAAACCATCGTTAAATAGAAACAAGTAAAGACATAACAGTTGGTGATTGGCAAGACATGGACTCCAAAGGGCAAATATCAAAAAGAAGATTAACATAAAGATATGATATAGGTCTACAAGTCATTATCTACAACAAAGAAACCAGAAAAAATTGAGTTAATCCACAAATAGAGAACTCAAAACAATAAAAAAGAAACCTACCATATCCAATTATACAATAAGTTATGACTAATGTGTACCTGAACCCCAAAGCCTTCTTCATTCATATTCACCAAACTCTGAAAAAAAAAAAAATATAATGTTAGACAACCAAAGATGACATTGAACAAGTTAAAATTCAGCCAAAGAACCTACCTTTTTCAAGCGTATCTTGTAACTCAACATCAGCTAGCATCTCTGCATTTGTGGCAAATATTTTTTCACTTAACTTAATCTCACTCTTCATCCATTGCTCAGTGCACATCAAGACTTCAATCATATAATGATTTAAATTACTCCTATATGGATCAATGACTCTTCCACTAGTGCTAAAAGCACTTTCAGATGCAACCGACGACACTTGCATTGCAAATATATCTTTTGCTATTTCTGATAATATAGGATACTTACCACTGTTAACCTTCCACCAAGACAAGACATCAAACTCAGTTCCAAGCATTGTTTTAGGATTTTCAACTGTTTCCTTCAAATAAATGTCCAACTCATTACTTAACTCTTCAACAATGATCTCATCAACCATCTCATTATAAGAACATTCCATTTTTTCATATTCTAATACTACACCATCATCCACCAAATCTTGTTTTTCGATGTCATCCCCTACAACATGACCTGATGATGAGGTATGATTTGACTGAGATGAGGAGAAAGTAACTTCTTTCTTATATCGTCTACTATACTCTTCAAACAGAGAATATAATATAGTATACACTGAGTGATACATTTCCTTAGCTTCTGCACTGTCTTTCCCATATAGTTTCTCAAAACACATCTTACCAAACTGCAACTTCTTAGTTGGATCAAAAACAGTAGCAATAATCAACAACCTATTAATGTTCTTCATTCTATCCCAGTACTTACCAAATTTGGCTCTCATGTCATCAGCCTTTTTTGCTAACTTTCTATCTAAACTATTGCTCACTGGAATTATAAACTTTTCTATTATAACCACTTCACCATAACACTTATAAGAGGCAACCGAACTTGAAGATGACACAACCAAAGTGGCATTATAGAAAATGATAAGAAACCTTACTAACCTCTCCACTGATTCCCAATCTTCTCTACTAGGTGGAATAGACCTTCTCCTTACATTCTCCACTTCATTAAAGAAATCATTGTATAGCTTGTCTTCGGCTTCCATTCTATCAAATGTCATCTTGAACTTAATCGTTCTTTGCAACATCAAATAAGTTGAATTCCACCTAGTTTTGATATCCAGAGGCAAACATCCCCTTGTCATCTTTCCTGTATCAACTTTCAGCTCAAACGTCTTTAATCTTGTAGATGAAGAGTTTACATATGCTACAACATTACGAACTGATTCCACACTAGCCCCTAATTCAACCAAACCTTCCTTGACAATCAAATTCATAATGTGAGCAGCGCACCTCATATGCATAAAGTCTCCATCTAAAACTAACGTCTCATTAGTTACTAACCTAAAATCCCTCTGAAATCTCCCAAGTGCAGCTGTGTTGGCAGTTGCATTGTCAACCGTAATGGTGAATATTTTCTCTATGCCCCATTCAGCCAAACATTCAAGTAGAACACTACTTATTGTCTGCCCTTTGTGATCCATTACGTGCTTAAATCCAATTATAAGCTTACGTAGTTGCCAACTGTTATCAATAAAGTGAAGTGTGATTACCATGTAACTTGCGCATGTAGCCTGCGCAACCCAAATATCAGTTGTCAGTGACACTCTATGCTTATTACCTTTTATCCAACTCTTCAGAGCTTGTTTCCTCTTGACATACATTTGCACAATGTCTCTGCAAGCAGTTCTTCTTGAATGTGACTTGAATAGGTTGACTCTATTACAGAAATGTCTCCAAGCCATGCTCTCTATAAAGGCTAGTGGCAATTCCCCTAACACTAACATCTCGTTAGTAGCCTCTTTGAAAACAGTCTCAGAAACTTTTGCATCCTTCAAACTTCCATCGTTTGAGATGACTTTACCTACAAATAAATAAAAACAAAACTAAGTGTTTTTGAGATGACTTCCATCCGAAAAAAGTGTTTAAACAAATCATATAGAAGCTGACAAAAGTAAAAATATAGAGCCTGGACTAGTAACAAGAAACAAGATGATGAATTACCTTCTGGTGACTAACTGTCTTCCCACACCTTGAATTGCTTGCAGCTTAGTTGCAGATGCTTTTGCAGGTTTGAAGTCTTTTTTGATGTTTCACAACTAAATATCCGGTTACAATGGTTGCATCTACATTTGTCCTTGTTTTCTTTTGTTTTTGTAAAGTGATCCCATACAAGAGATCTTGTCTTATTTACCTTAGGTGGTTGTGCCTTAGAAGTAGCTCCACTTGCTCCAGGAACAACCTTCATTTTTCCTCTACGTTTTTCTTCTTGGGTTCCTTGTGTTTCAGTTTCAGTCTTTTTTTCATTTGGAAATGCTGTAGAATCCATCTAAACAAAAAAAAACAATACCAAATGTGCATCAATTAGAGAATTAGACAATCAAGTCCAAATGTGCATCAGCTTGTGAAAAATGATGATAAGAAGAATACAAGCTATCACCAAATCTAAAGCATACAGAGAACAACAAGCCTAAGAAAAAGATGCTAGTGCAGCACATATAAACGAGTCAAAGACGTTGCGTTGAGATTTTTGTTCAAACCTTTCTAACACACCTCTATAACCATAGTAAGTCACTAAGTCCAAACACAAAAACATAATCATTAAAAAGCATTTTCAAATTAAAAAATATAGACACTACGCCACAATTTCTTTATTAGCCATTAGACAAACTATACCATGAGAAACATTTAAAATGGATTAACTATATGATACCAATTGCCTGGAACTGAGATAAACGAACCTTGTATAAAGCAAGACTCGGAGATAAAACTAATCTTCAAAGTCTATTTTTTTCTCTATATATGAATCTGAAATTGAGTGATTACGATGAGATGGTGAAGTAGCTTTTAAATCTGCACTTATGCTTGGTCTTTGATGATGAAATCAAGCTGAACAAAAAGTAAAATCGAAGAATACAAGCTTTTGTGATCACAAAAATACCTTGAATATGTTACTGTGTTATAGTCGAATACAAAAGTAAATCATGGAACTTATAAAGAGAAGATGATGACAATTGACGAACCTGAGACCGAGTTTTCAACGTCTCCAACTGAGGAGACGAAGAAGATGAGACTAGGGACTCCAGTTTTCTTTGCTAAATCTGATTAGGGATTTGGGTCTGATTAGGGATTAGATTGAGGAGATAATCTGAGGATGAGAGAAGGATAGAATGTGAACGAGAATCGAGGAAACGATCTTTGAGGAAGAAGGGTTAAGGTGAAGGTGAATCGAGGAAGAACAAGAAGGTAAAAAGAGTTTAGGGTAAAAGTGAAGCGGCTGGAGTATCGTTCTGACTTCTTAGGGAGTAGGGTTAATTTTAACTTAGTCCTTGATTCGGGTAGCATTCGGGTATGTTTCGGTTCTCGGATAATATCCGAACCGAACCGATACCCGAACCATAGAAAATTTTAGATCCGATCGGGTATTAAGCTAGAACCGAAATCAATCGGTTCGGATATTTTGTTTCGGATCCGGTTCGGATATTCGGATATCGGATATTTTGTCCAACCTTATAATGTGTACCATACACACATTTAAAAAAAAAAAAAAATACTCGGTCCACCCTTTGCAATTAATGTTCTCCTTTCCTGATGTCATTGTCACTAACTGTTTCTTAATTATTACTCAAAAAAAAACCTTTATTTATATTTTCCGGGGGGAAAAAAACCGTTTGTGTTATTGAAGAAAACAGAGAAACAATCACTTAATTTATTTTCTTAAGAGATATTTGTGCATTATATTGATTCAAAATGAATAATGAGAGGTGATAAAATTTTCATTATATCTTAATAATATAGTAAAAGAAAAAAAAATGAGATTCGATTTCTCGATGAGCTGTTAGAACATAAATAAAGACAGATGGGATGCGAATGATTTTCCGACAAATTTGAATTATTAGTATTACTTTCCTATTAAAGATTCAAGAGTTAAAGTTGATTGATGAATGAATTCTGCCTGTTATACAATACCACTTTCCTTTTTTTCAAGTTTTTTTTAATTATGATGTCTTAAGTGCATGTGTAAATGTTGAAAGTGTCTTTTAATATTGTGAGATTAATGATTCTACACTCCATACAATTTTCTATAGATTATGAGTGATTTTTTTTTTTCAGAATTCTAGCTCAGCTTGAATCCGTCTATTAAAATCTTGGGTACAATGAATTTGATTATTTATACACTAGATAGATTGTCAATACGTAATTTTCTAAGTATTTTTAATGTTATGGTTGAGATGAATTGTAAGGATTTAAGAGATGAGTTCACAACCCGGAACTTTGGCCTCTGTCTCTACAGTTTTACTTCGGAGATCTACGGGATGGTTAGCAAAGGAAGCAACTATAACTTTCATTTTGTTCATCGAAAAGGTAATGTTTGTGCCGATGCAATGACAAAGCATGTCTCAAGTTGTTCCATTTATTTTGCTACTAATGTTTCTTTGCCATATTGGATCAAATCTTTTGTAGACTTTGATAAACATTGTAATGACATTTCTACTTTGGATCGAATGAATGAGTTTGGTGTTAAAAAAAAAAAGATTGCCAATACGTGAATATTAATGTAGTAGACAAAATTTGCAATTGTCAAAAAACAACCAAAACAGGCATATAAGTAAGAAACCAAGGAAAAGATAGAAAAGGCCATTTTTAGGCTTCAGCTTTCTTAACATTTTGCTATGGGTAGAAGAAACCAGGAAGGTTCATTAGCCCAAACTTATATATTAAGTAGTAAAAAGATGCAAATCACCCAAAGAAAAGAAAAATAAATAAATAAATAAGAGCAACAATGGCCGTATATAAAAGTGTAGAAGGTGGAACAATGTAAAAGCAATGAAAGATTCTAGAGACCCTGTTCGAGGAGGTAATCACCCAACCTCTCGACGACCATGTTGCATTGTCCTGGTGTCACTGGCTCTTCGTAGATCCCAAACACACACGACTGTCCTGTTTTCTTTATCGTTATGCCTCCGGCTCCCTATCCAATCAAAACCAACAAATAGTCAGAACAGTCTTAAATGTGGAGTTTTGATGAAATCCGATGCATTAATGCTCGTATGATCCCACCCCTAGAGACATTGTTTTTTTTTAATCATACATATATGTATCTAACAATATGTCACATCTGATCGTGAAGTTAATGAATGGGTTATACCTTCTTGCCACGGATTACAGCATTGGGCTCGCCTTGGATCACCATGTACTTTGCTCCTGCTAGGAATAACCCTGTGGGGGCCAAGTGGCCCGGTTCATCGAAATCTTTCATTATATCACTGAACTCTTGTCCCTTGAACTATCAAAGATCAAAGTAGAGATACCATGAGACAACATTCATTATTTGTTAGAAAAATGTATATTATTAGTAAGCTACGGAAAGTTATGAAACTGGAATATACATAATGATAACGAAAACATGTAAGATTTGGTTTCAAATAAGAAATGGATCCCTCCCATTGGTTCATTGTTTTATATCAAAACTTGATCAGATCCACAACTTGAAGAATATCCTCAAATCTATAAATCGGCAAAACAAGATAAAAAAGAAACACACCAATACACCAGAATTCTAGATATCCGAATTAAAATTTACAAACATTGATCGAATCAAATCAAAACATGATACACACAATGACATTGAAAATGGAATACCTGAGGGAAGTTGGCGCTCTGGGCCCAAACGCTACCATCATGACCAACGATAGCGGCAGCGGTAAGGTGGTGTCCCTGACCATCCCCCACATCGCACATCAAATGCTCATCAACGTAAGTTTGCCACGACATCTTCTCCTTCTTCTTCTTTGTTTCTGATCTCTGCGTTATTATGTGCAGCGTGGAGACTTCGTCCCTCACATAAATAGGAGGGGAGGTAAGAAGAATGGTTTTAAACCGTTGGATCACATAGACGAATTCTCAGCCCTACATATATCTCAAGGATCAATTTCAATTAGTGCAGCTCACGTCTCGCCTTAGTTATAGCTTCATCATTATTTCCCTAATTGCCACGTCTACTTGCTTCCTTTTCTTATTTTCCCCTATTTATAACGATCACCAACGGAATTTTCAGGGAAGTAATGATTATTAATCGTAATCAATTACAATTTTTTTTAGTCAACCAATTAAAATATTCAAACTTGTTACGACCAAACTCTTGTCACAAATTTCATTCATTATATGATTGCCAGTCAAAAAAAAAAAAAAAAGAAGAAAGAAAACGATGTCGTTTATTGTCAAAGTGTTGTGTGCAGACCACCTTTCTTCAGGAGATTGATTATGCGTAAAAACGGCACCCAAGCATATTTGAATACAACATTCTGTTTGTGACTTTGTGTACTAAAACCTCCGAAGATTCTTCCTACAAAGTCATATATTCAAAAACTGTACTGCTCGAAAACACAAAGCTACCTGGTACTTGTTAGTGGCATTGTTTGAAAATAATTTTGGGATACTGAAAACAATGAAACGGGTGAAGAAGATTTCTATTTCAGTCGGTGAGACGATATGATCGACCTCTGAATGCTGTGTTCGAGCTCTCGGGTGGGGCACGTGCACTTGAATAAGCTCCTCCTCCAGCTCCGGTTCCTGCTGCTCCTACACCACCTGCTTGTCGAACACTTGCTACTGGAGCTCCAATTCGCCATCTTGCTACAATTTTATTACTGTTGAGAATGTCAAGGGATAACAGCATGGAAACTACTGAGAAGCAAGAGAAGAAATCATTTGGATATAATCGAGAATTTGAATCAAGGATACACCCATTTTGGGGTTTTCAGGTAGTTTTTTCCAGTGGCAAGAGGGTGGAGGACTGTTAGGAAGTAGTATAGATGTCCGGCTATGATGCCAAGAAGATCTGGCATGATCGGAGAGCCGAATATAACATCTAGTGCTAACATTGCCCATGGGAGGTAGAAAGCCTGTCAGAGTAATTACAACTTTCACCATTAACAATATATACTAAAGAAAGAGTGGGATTTATTTATGCATGAGCTGACAAAACAAACACTTTTAATACCTTGAGAGTGACAAGACCGTATAGGCTGATGTTGGCATTTGGAAATTCTCGGCTCCAGAGATATAGAAGCATGAACACAAGCGAAACTCCAAGGAACGGTGTCCAGAAAAATGGTATGACTGATAAAACCTGAAATTCGAGCAAGGTTACTGTTTTAACACACAGATTCACAAGTATATGAATAACATCTCCCAAAAGCTTGACTCACTTTAAACAAAATTCAACCTCAAATTAAATTCTTTGAGAACTTTTGATCATCTCAGTTTTGGGATATCTTAGAGTTATGTACCTGCTATTATCTACTTTGTGGCATACCATATACTACACTAGGGTTCTCAAAGAACAAATAACAATGATCGGTGGGAGAAGAAATATAGGGAGAGCATTACTTACCAACAGAGTCAAGGATCCAAAGATCATCATCCACAAAAAGTCTGCTGTCCGCCTTTCAAATGGCCCTTTCTCAAGTTGAACTCCATATCTTGCTCTGCACAATCATTCCAGAGAGTATGTTACAATAAAAAGCGAAATTTAGCTTTCTGCATATATATATATATGGGAAAAATAATACTCACATCATCAAAAGACGTATTCCGAAATTGATAGAGAAACCACCGAGGAAAAAGAGATTTGTTATCAGCCTCCAGATCTGCAAACAGCAAACAGATCAAATTGCACAATGAGTTAGGAAGTTAGGATGACAAAGTTTTGTGAGAAAGGAAAATCATTTAAAAAAAAAAAAAAAATCTCTTTTACCTGGAACCGCTTAATTACAAGTTCAGGAAACAAAGCAATGTGAACAGGAGAAACTAAGCCCAGCTGCGTTGCAATTGTAGTGAAAAGGCACAACGTACCATAAGCCTTGGTTATTGGTGGAAGTGAGTTATAGTATCTGCAATCAATAATACCAAATAACAGGCGATATAAGAAACAATTTGACAGATATTGTGAACTTAAAGCGTACATATTCCATCAATCTATAAACTTTTAATTTGTGATCAGGGCATGTCATCAAGATCAGCTTTCTTTCTTTTTTTTTTTCTTTTTTGTCATCCAAGATCAGCTAAGCATACAGCTCTGTCACAAGAGAAAGACTCAATTTTTCTTACTATTTCATCAACAGCTAGGGGATCCTTTCAGAAGTAAAATTTGGTTACCATTATCGGTATTTATAAGCACAAGATCACACATACACAGCAAACAAAAACAGTGGTCTTAGCTTTAAGACACCATAAGATTCCATATTCAAGAACTACCCTTCTACAGTTCTACTAATCCATGGCATAGACTATGCAACTTGATAACTATATACTAAAAGAGTGTTCACCCAATTCAATTGACTCGCTAGGTGTTGCAAAATACGCTCGAATTGAGAAGAAACAACAGTTGAATGCTTCAAAACCCTATAAGAATCAAGAAATTTCTTAACCTAAGGACCCAAAACTCGGGGGATGAACACCACTAATCAATTAAAACTTTCAAGATCAAAACCGAGAGAAACGGAGAACTCACTCGCCAGGAGAAGACATAATCGTCGGGTTTCAAAGATCCGAGGTTTAGATTAAGATTCGAGATCCGATATAGATTCAGAAGCAGTGAAGAAGTTTATTAACTCAAGCAAATAAGAACGTCGAGAGAGCACCGCAAAAACGAAGCTAGAACGTTCCGGAGGTCCTTCTAACTACTCATGTGAAAAAATAATCACTTGTTAGGCAGTTGCGTAACTCATCCAATGATATCTAGCCACGTCGTTTTTAGTGACGCAGTTGATGATGTGGCGCGATTTGATTGGCTTTGTGAGCTTATACATATTCACGTTTTTAGTTAAGTTTTGTGATGTTTTGTATTTTGTAATCGTGTTTTGGTCTTGTTCAGAACCGACCATTAGCATTTGTTACGAATTATTTAATGCGTAGTTCTAATTAGATAATGTTTTTAACTAATTATATTCGTATATGATATTTTCCTCTCATAGTATAGAATTTGACATCCTCGAATTTTTCAATCAGATCACCAATGTCGATTAATAGTTTCTTGGACAGATATTAAATTTTCGAGGAGACCTGTGATCGAGAAGTAAATATACGAAAATTGATTGGCTTCGACACGAATGTAAAGGTTTAACTATGACATTCAAAACTTATGGATACCACTAGAAAAATCAGCTTCTCATACATGGCAACAGGTCCGGCTTACGGGGCAAACAAAAAACTGGTGGTACAAAGGTGTCTAGTTTTCTGGTTCTACTCCGAAATACTCGTTTTTTTTTTTGTGGTTCACAGTACATAATAGATTGACCACATAGGATCGTATGATTTCTTGGAACAACGGATTGAATCCATCGTATATCTTTTGTCGAAATCCGATGGAGAATCGTGACCACTTGTTTTTCTCTTGCAGTGTTTCCTCGCGGGTCTGGGAGGTGTTAACTCGCAAGCTTTTTCATCACCGCTACACTAATAGTTTTAGTGTGATACTCTTCACTTCTTTCAGCTTTGATATTCAAAGATCCAACCTGTTTCATCCTGAGATTTGTGTTCCAAGCTACAATCCACTCTATTTGGCACAAAAGGAATAGACGAAGACATGGTGAGGTTCCAAACCCGCCTAACCAACTGATCAAGTTTCTAGATCGCATAGTTCGCAACAAGATATCTTCAATCCAGTTACTCGACTCGTGCAAGCTTGAAGATGGTCTCCGAATCTGGTTTGATTCGAGAAACTAAAAACCATAGTGGGAGCTAATCTTACTTTGTTCTAAATTATGTTTGATCTTTCAAAATATTCGAATCAAAGATGCGTATAATGTAACACAGGTTTTTTTAGTTGAATAAATCTTATATTTATTATAAAAAAATCAGCTTCTGAAATTTATTCTATTGTCAAATGCTCTTTGTGTTTTTTTTTTTTGATGTGCGTCTATGATCCCAGTTATTGAATTGGGCTGAAGAGGCTTTCCTCAGACCCATTAATCGATAGCCCCGAACTTGTTTTAAGCAATTAGATATTTTGACTTGTTTAAAAATACTTTTTTCTATGTGTTATTCCTTTCTACAAGTTTCCCATTCCACCAATAATTTTCGGTTTCATTTACCAAAAAAATAATAATGTAAGAATAAGAACCCTAACAAATTAACAAGAAACCAGAAAAAGACAATACAGAGGGAATCTAATCTCAAGGAAGATCAAAATTGGAGAAACATAAGCATTATGTCGTGAGCATGATCTTTGTGAGTATGGTCGGAACCAAAGATCCTAGAGTAATTATTAATTTCAATAATAATAATGATAATGTGTTCAAATTTTAAGGTAATTAAACAGAGAATCAATATTATTAACCTGGATTAGGTAGAGAGGGTCCATGTGCATGTGACGGGTCCCAACCAGATAATCTTGACCCGATTCGATCTCACTCCTTGTCTCCTGACTCATACTTGCGTCATTCCAGACGTTAATGTATTATTTACTTTGAATCCGTGGAACTACAAGGTAATAATCATGTATTTTTCTTATAACAAAAAATTTGTATTTTCTCATTAACTATAAACAGTATTTTGGTATGTTATTGTTTACAAATCTTTTAATGTAAATTGGTATATTTTAGTATCGGAATTTTCAATATTAAAAAAAACCAACACTGAATTACTGATGAATTTCAGAAATGATTTGCTGTTTTTCTCTGAAAATTTTAACCAAACAGTTGTGGGCAAATTTCTTCTTTTGCTATTAAAAAATATATATCGTGATTTTTTATGTTGAGATAATGAGATTTTTTTTAAGTGTTATTTAAAGCTAATAAGCATCTCAAGATTTCAAAATGATATATCTTAAACACGGTAAGAAAGTGTTTGACATACAGTCAATATTTTATTGTTATACTGATATAGTTGTTATGTCATCATCCAACTTCAAACCGATATAATACATATTGTGAAAATACAAATGTTAAAATAAGATAATGAGACAATATCTGAATTATGATTAAGTTGATATGCATTTGTTTGGCACCACATTGCGTAGATATGCGGGTATCCCACTTTGTTTCTTTTGGACTGATATGCAGAAAAAAATCAATTTGATCAAAGAGTAGTGTAAGTGCTTAGTTGGTTAAAATATGGTTCATAAAAAATGTGACATTATAGATCATGTGAGTTGTTAGATACTTATACGTTATAAGATTAAATTTCATGATCTTATATAACTTATTAAATATTAGTCCGTTGTAATGTTCCCTAGTTAGAGCTTTTATTGGTCGTGGAGGCTACTGAAGTGGGTTTCATGCATAGTCACGGAAAACAGGTTTTGGACGGCTAATACCGCCTCTAAATTTTTTTTGACAGCACCGCCTAAATTAGAAACGGTATGAAACGTTTTTTTATGAATGATTTTAAACACACGTAATCACAACACTTCAAACGCGTGCGCGTCCGACTGGTGCAAAAGAACCAATCAAAGTCTCTACACAGCTATATTTTGCCATAACTAGCTATACTTTTTTTACATCATCAATGGAAAAGGAAGAAGATTACAAAGGGTCCCTAGATTGAATGTGTGTGGAAAAAAAGAAAGAAAGGATATTGGTCCTTTTGAATTGTTTGACCTACTGATGGAGACAATACAATGGAACTTGCCAATGGCGAGAGAGGAACATGCAATTTCATTACATTGTGATAAGATTAATCCCGGAAAAGGGGGGAGGAAAGAAAACGACATTTTTGCAACCAAAAGAAAAAAGTGATAGAAAGATGCATTTATAAAAGCGAACAAAATATTATTTTTTTTGAACAAAATATAAAATTATTTATGACAAGGAAAATAACGAGCGAGCTTGTTAAATGGAAAAATGCAAATCTATGATGGTGGACCTATCCATGTTTCAGTAATTTGCATGTTTATTGTCGGGAAAGTTGTTTTCTTCTTTTTTTTCATTGGTTTGTTATAAAGATAACAAATTTAATTAGTGTTTTATGTCGATTCCCCCCAACCTGAATATGCGTGTGTATTAACACTCTCTATATAATTAAAACAATGCACATATCTAGCTAAAACTCACAATTTATAATTATGAGTTTTAGTATTTAAAATTGAAAAGAGTGATAAGGTTAAGTTCAATACATCATTATCAGAGAGTAAAAGATCTTATAATAGAGTTTATAACAAGCTCTCGGTATAATGTATCTAGTTGTAAATATGTCTACGTACATATTAGAATACTTACGAATACACATGTATATAATAGACATTGTAACAACCTTTCTTAACTAATGAGAATCAGATTAAATTGCTCTCTTCTCTAATATGGTATCAGAGCGAATTCAAGCTTTCGTTCTTCTCTGTTTCGTTTGATTTGCTCAATTTTTCTTCAATTTCATCTTTGATTCGTCGGATTCTTCGATTAATTTTCTTATCCGATCAATCTGATTCATTTCTTCGGCTCAACTTTTCAAATCTGTTAAAAAAATGCCCAAGAAAGCAACAAGATGTCGTCAGACGAACTTGATTTCATCTCCTGGTCCCGGAGA
This sequence comes from Boechera stricta, assembly GCA_018361395.1. Taxonomy (NCBI): domain Eukaryota; kingdom Viridiplantae; phylum Streptophyta; class Magnoliopsida; order Brassicales; family Brassicaceae; genus Boechera; species Boechera stricta. The sequence continues at coordinate 21,665,425 of CM031544.1, read as the reverse complement.
AACTTCTTTGGAGCAACGACGTTCATCTTATGGTCCCGAAGATAATGAGCGGTCTCCGATTGCTCCGATTCCGATTCACCGTGTTTCTGGTCCTGAAGCACGCAACAAATCTTACTACATCCTGAACTCTGATTAAGTTATTAGCATTCATAGTCCTTATCACCTTCATTCTATAGTTCATCCTAGTATCTCGATTGTTTCTGAAATCTTGAATGGAGACAATTACAATACTTGGATAATTGCGATAACTATGAGTCTTGAAGCTAAGAATAAGCTTAGGTTTGTTGATGGAACAATAGAAAACTCTAGTTCAAAAGTGTTAGCATGAAGTTTCCGTATGTATATTTTAATGTTATGTCAACAATATGTTTTTCGTTATTTAAATAATTCTGGATGCAATGACCGAACATGGTTTTTCAAATATGTGGATCGAAGAAATTCGACCAGACTCCGACTCTGAATGATAACGTACGGAACAACTATGAGAGAAGTGCGGTATAGTTCAAATAGTGACTAAAACATATAAATATATATATATATATATATATGCATATGCATATATCTTTGTTACTATTGGTCTATTGGAACTGCCTCCACCATCAGGGACGATCACCATTCAGAATCTCCATACCAAAATTGATTCTGAATAAAAGGGACCTAGTGCCTAGTAGCTTGCCCTAGCGCATAGCATATAAACTGATTGTTCGAGGTTTTGTTTTCATTTGTGAGGAGAGTATTATTACTTGCATAAATGCACTTAATCTTTTATTGGCAGCCATAAATGCATTGAATATTCATCAGGAAAAAAGGAAAAACTAGCAACTTGGGCAAATGTCTTCGTAATATTAATGTATTGCCAAATACGAAATAGAAGAGAAACTTGATACGTCATTTCACAGACATTTAAAAATAGAGAGACATATCTATTTCAATATCTTTGCACGTGATCGAGATGTTTTAAGTGTTTTTGGCTAATATATATCCAAGTTAGAGCAGAAGATATCCAAAACAAATATTTTCTTTTGGACGGCAATGAATGATTTTCGATGAAGCAAATACTACGTTCCTATAAATCAATTAGGGTACTAATTAACTTTTGCAATGATCCATTCAATAAATAGTCTCTTTTTTTTTTTTAAATAACTAAAAGGCTTCTAAGCTTAGGAACATCAAGAGAAGCAAGTGCATTTCATCATCTACAAAATGGGATACAACATGTACACTATATAAGATGGTACATAAATCATAATTATTCTGACCAAACCACGGAATAGATGTAAAGTTTTATACGAAATTCGAATGACCAAAATTTTACTTGAACATGTATATTATATATATATCTGTTTAAGAAATTGCATAAAATGTAAACTTTTACTATATAAATGTTAAATTGCTTGTCGTCAATTAATGTGTATAGGATTTCATAGCATATTACATGCATGTGGCCGTAATACCGAAAGAACAAAATCACGAATTTTTAATAACCAAATCTCCTTTTTAATGGGAGGATACATTATCGAACTCAGTTAAAATTACATTGGTCAAATACAAATTATCGTATACCACGAAATTTCTGACATTAATCAACAAAACTGTTAACTGTTGAACTACCATTAGTTGATTGATAAATAACTACCTAGACTAATCATAAACTCTAGAAACGTCAAATGAATTTCGCAATGTCAAAATAGTGTTCATGCTTAATAAGAATTCATTTCGACCATGACCAACGTATGCTAGGCATAGAATTATTATAGTTAACACAAATAACGAGTTTTTTCTTTTAGGGTTAATAAAAAATGAATTTTTGTATCTGCTAATCAATTCATTGCAACTCATTAAAAGAAGCTTCCTATACAAAAGATCCTTCAACAAAAAAGAAAGTGAAAAAGATTTCTATTATAAAATAAAAGTCAACTATGTGTATACATATAAAATAAAAGTCAACTATGTACTATACATGATTTCACTTTAACAAAAAATTAATATACATGATTTCAATTTTCAAGTATACATATGTACGTGAACTTACTGTTTTAGCATTGATTTTAGTTAAACTTTTCTTTTGGTTTTCTACTGAGCTAATGTACAGCAATCAATTATATGGTATGAATGAGTCTTGCATGCTATATATAATGGGAATTATAGGGGAATAAATACTTCATCGTATTAACAGTTATACAAATTTGATCCAAATAAAACAATTATACGGGTTTATATTCTAATAGTGACACAATACAACAACAACAGCACGAACACAAATCAATATGTTATAAGTCTTGGTTAATTTTTTTCTTTTTGATAAACACGGTAGTAAATTGGTTATTTATATTGGTATTTAACAATCTAAACACTGTAGTAAATTAACAATAATTAGTTAGATAAATGGACGCATGTATCATAGCAACTTTCCAGATATTTTCCTTAAAACTTTAATAGTTAATTTATACATATTTTCAGTTATAATATTAATTTTTTTATTTTAATGATAACAGTTTGATACGGCTCAAGACAAACTGACAAAAGGATATAAATTATTATCTGGATAACTTTACAGATGCATATATTTTAAAAATAGTCACTGTGATAACTGATAAAGTGATATTTCACATGGTTGTACCATCACTAGTTTTAAAAATTAATGTGATGATCGAACGACGGTTTAATTATAGCGTGACGAAATTCTACTTATTAGTTGAATCATGAACAAAAAAAATACACTAGTACAATGAGATGCAAATGCGTATAAACTCGTAAACGATGATGAGTGTACACTCGATTCATATGTGTCTTCATGTGCACTTTCCTTATTTATAATCTACATGTTCTTTCAATCTAAATTTTTTCTTTTGCTTAGAGAGTAAGCCAACACATTTAACGGTTGGTCTCTCTAATTTAATCTTCAAGCGGGGCGTGGGATCCTTTTTTTTTTACAAAGAGTTTTGTTCCAAATACTATAGTTTGATATCTTGTTTGAAATGGTTGTTTTCAAATCAAGCATCTAGAAATGAATGTCACATTGTTTTTTTATTGTCACATTGTTAGAAATGTCAAATGTTCTCAATGTGGTAAACTTAAGAAATATGTTAACAGTGGAAGATTTTGTTTCCCGTAACCTTATTTTATATTAGGGATGATAAGAAAGCAGTTTATAGTAGGTCTGGGCATTTGGTATTCGGTTTTGTTCTGAGTATAATCCATTCGGTTCCGGATATTTCGGATAGAGGGATTTATGACCCATCTCGGATATTTTTAAATTTTGGTTCGGTTCGGTTCGGTTCTGAGTATTTTTGGTTCGATTCCGAATATCCGAAATATTGAAAAATTTAAAAATTGCTAAATTTAAATAAAATTTGATTAAATTTTGACAAATATAACTAAAAACTTTCAGATATTTTGGTTATTTTGGTCTATAAATAACTAATACGTTCGAGTTTATAATTGTAATTTTGGGTAATTGGATTATATCAAGTCTAAATATAATTAATATTTTGGGTATATAATTATATTTTAGATATTTTGGGTATCCATTTGGTTATCGGTTCGGTTCCAGTTCTTCAGGTATAGATGTTTAGGACCCGTTCGGGTATTTTGTCGGTTCCGAATTCGATTCGGTTCTCATATTTCTAGATCGGTTTGGTTTGATTTTTCGGTTCCAGATATTTTACACTTTATACAAAGTCAAACAACCAACTTTGGAAGTTGGAACACAACAACTAAACGTTTCAAACAGAGCAATTTGGTCTTATTCAAATCGTTTGAAACGTATCTGGAATGAACAGTTATCAACGTAAAAGTTTAGACAAAATTCCACGTCTAATCACTTTTGCATAAGGAAAATTAAAAACTAGTGTAGAGCATAGATCATGATTTTTTTTCTTTAGATACGAGGAGTAAGTAACTCTATATAAAAATCAGTAACGAGTTAACTGATTCTGATAAATAATTAACTTTGTGACAAAAAAAGAAAGAGTAACATAATTATAAATATGAGTCAAATGCCACCAACTTCCCAGTCTCAAAAGCGCCGTCAACAAACAGAAGGATCTAGAGCGCCGAACAAATCTGACGGAAGACGACAAAAAAAAAAACAGCCAGCGAAATGCCACGTAGCTACTCCTTCTCTCCCGCAGACGATCCTGACGGCGTTACGGTGACGGACTAATTTATAATTAGTGGGCCAATAGTTAGCCCAAATTACCGTAACGCCACTCAACGATAAACTCAATACAGCTGGATATTGGGCCCACCTGAACCCCTCCATGCAAACTTATCGCTTGCTCTGTTTCGTTTCTTCCTTCAATTTTTTCTTCAAAATATTTCTATCAATTTCTTTTTCCAAATAAATCAAATGAAGGGTGAAAATAAAAATCAAATCAGAAAAAAAATTGTGTGTTTGTTGTTAATAATTCAATCTTTTTTTTTTGCCAGCATATTCCAATTAATATAAGTGTGCAAAGAGAAGGTGAAGAATTTTTACGGTTACATTACATTAATATTATCTTTCTTAATTAATACTATCATTTATTTAACTAAAAATAAGAATTATAGTACCGTCACGTAATTATTTTTTATTTAAACATATATAAATTCCTAAGTAATATCTATGACTGTCTTAATATCAATGGTTAACTAACATTTTAAGAAAGGTTTTTCTTGCTAAATTCTAAAAGCAAAGTCTGAGAAATTATATACATATATATATATATATATATGTATTTGGTTTTAACCATGGAAGAGATTCATGTATCATGATACATTTGTGCTTCAACAAGAAAAAAAATAAAACAAAACCTTTAAAAAATAACCAAATAATTATAAAAAATGATGAATTGTTTTATTGTGCCGCCGATTTTCCCGCGATTAATAAAATAAAATTATAAATACCACCAATCGAAAAGAAAAAAAACAATAAGTGTGTTAGAGAACACGACTGGGCCCCACTAACTCTCATGTTGCTACAAAAACGAGAACCATCAAGAAGACGACGAACAACGACCTCTGCTCATGAAACTGATTCATGATTCTTCAAATTCTCTCTAATTTAAATCTCTAAGTTTCACTAAAATTTCAAAGTCTGAAGAAGAAACACTCCAAGGATTTTGTGATGGATCCATGTCCATTTGTACGGCTTACAATAGATTCGCTAGCGTTGAGACTACCGGAGACAGCGACGAACAAGCAAATCGGCGGCGAAGTACATCCTTCTTCAACGCCGTGTTATTGTAAGCTCCGGATCAAACATTTCCCTTCACAAAAAGCGCTTCTCCCTCTCTCTTCCTTCTCCGACGCTTCATCTCCGCCGGAATCATCCACTTCAGCTCCGGGATTTCACCTCGACGCCGACGCAATCCGACGAGTTTCCGGTAAGAAGATCTTACTCCGAGTCTCTGTTTACGCCGGTCGTACGGGACACACTTGCGGCGTCGCTTCGGGGAAGCTTTTAGGTAAAGTCGAAGTAGCGGTGGATCTCGCGGCGGCGTTGACTAGAACCGTCGCGTTTCATAGCGGTTGGAAGAAACTTGGTGGAGATGGAGATAAACCGTCGGCTCGGTTACATTTATTGGTTCGTGCTGAACCGGATCCTCGGTTTGTATTTCAATTCGGTGGTGAACCGGAATGTAGCCCTGTGGTTTACCAGATTCAAGATAATCTCAAACAGCCTGTCTTCAGCTGCAAATTCAGCTCCGATCGTAACGGAAGATCTCGGTAAAAAATCTCAAAATCAGTTCATGAATTTAGCATATGAACACATTATATATAGTGTAAATTGGTTTGTACACTGATCTAATTTGATTACAATTTCGCAATTAGTGTTGAGTGTGTAATTGTTCTGTTTTGGTTTAGGTCTCTACCGTCAGGATTCACATACAGTAGCAGAGGATGGATTACAAGAACATTATCAGGTGACCAGTGGGAGAAGAAACAAGCGAGAGAACGTAAAGGTTGGATGATAACGATTCATGATCTCTCGGGATCACCTGTAGCAGCAGCTTCAATGATCACTCCTTTCGTGGCATCTCCAGGGTCTGACCGTGTTTCTAGATCAAACCCTGGTGCGTGGCTCATTCTTAGGCCTCACGGGACTTGTGTCAGTAGTTGGAAACCGTGGGGACGTCTTGAAGCTTGGCGTGAGAGAGGAGCTATTGATGGACTGGGTTACAAGTTCGAGCTCGTGAGGGATAATAGTACTAGCACCGGCATTCCTATTGCAGAAGGTAAAATATATTAGAAGTTTAAGATATATTTGTCACAATATAGTATACTATAATGTGGGTCAAATCCAAATTACCCGGACTCATAACCGACAAAATGATTTATTATGCTAATACGAATAAAACATAATAACTGATTCCTGACGCGAGATAAGATGTTTATAATATTTTTTAGAAAATTAATAAATTAATAAACATTTCTAAATATTTAATAGTATATTATTGTATAAATAGTTGAAATTTAAAATTAAAATTTTTACATATGTTACTAATTAATATTTAGTTAAAACAATATATTTTTAAAATAGAATTTTAAAAACCAAATTTAGGAAACAATAAAATTAGTTATAATTTTATGGAATATTTATTTAATTGATTTAATCAAATTTAGCTATAATTTATGGATATTTACTTATTCAATTTTACATAAATAAATAAAATTAATTTAGGTAACATTATAATCTTTAAAATAAAGACATTGATTCGCATATTATGTAATTAGTTTAGTAATTAATGTCTTATAAAATATATTTCCTGAGAATCACTCTGGCGACGACACGTAAGCATGACACTGATGTAATATTTCATGTAAATATAAGATTATTTTGTTAAAATGATTCTAATTCAAGCTAACTAAAAATACCAAAACTATCCTCAAGATGTAGGAAATATCCGAATTATCTTACTCTTCCAATAAAATTCCAGTTACCAAAACAAAAAAAACGAAATTATTTCAGTTTTACATATGTATACATATTTAAATATGTACATTTCTATTTAGCATGGGTAATTTAAAATACTAGATTATACCCAAATTAACATATAACTTAGGAAATATCCGAAGACATGAAATTATATTATCCGAATTTCCGAAAACTATTTTTAAAAATGGTAAAAAAATCGATGTAAGTTTGGATTTAATTTGAGTATTGTTTTCAAATGCTAGAATTAGTGGTACCTCTTTCGAAGCCTGAGATACCCAACTCGAAATATATTTCAATAAACTTATATAGTTCGGAAACTAGTTAAATATCCACAATACCCTTCTAAGTATAACCGACATTTACATTATTTGCTAAGACAAATAAACAGTCCTTAGGCATCACTATAAGGGATCTTTATGGATCTAATTAATAATTGAAAAATGGATACAGGGACAATGAGCACAAAACAAGGAGGAAAGTTCAGCATTGACAGGAGAGTCTCAGGCCAGGGGGAGTCGCCGGCAATATCATCGCCGGTGAAAGGGTTTGTGATGGGTTCGAGCGTCGAAGGAGAAGGGAAAGTGAGCAAGCCGGTGGTCCACGTAGGAGCACAGCACGTGACTTGCATGGCCGACGCAGCTCTCTTCGTCGCTCTCTCCGCCGCCGTTGATCTTAGCGTCGACGCGTGTCAGCTCTTCTCTCGTAAGCTCCGTAAAGAGCTCTGTCACGACGACCAAAGCTCCCTTACGTGAATATATATTATCTCAGTGAAGACACGTACGTACATTTTGACTTAACAAAGGCCGATCCGTGAACCATGATTTCGGTTTTATTTTTTTTAAGGATCAATCAATTTGATGTGAAAATTCGACAAAGCTGTACAGACAACAATGATCTTTGTGTTGTTTGTAACTTTGTATCATATTTATTTTTTTCAATTTTTTCTTCGGTTTCTCTCCATATGTGTGTTGATTACTTTCATTATTTCATATCTTCATTATTTTCATTCTTTTAATACATGGGGTCAAATATTCTCATTTTCTTTGCTTGTGAAAAGTTACGGATCTTATTTGGAGTTATATATATATATATATATATATAGATTATGATCATCGTTCGTATTGTTTATATGGTTTGGGTCAGCCCATCCCTTTAATTTTATACAGATATTACATTTATGGTCAGCCCAACTCATGAATTGTTCTGTTAATCTTCTACACGTAAACCCACCACTTTTATGAGTTTTGTGAATACACACTTTTTATGTGTTTATGTATTCATGCATTATATATTTGTTGTTAGCTTTCTACACGTAAACAATAAAACACACAATTTTTATGTATGTATGCATATATAATAACTCAAATTAAAACATTCAAAGATATAGACGTTAATTTTAATTTACACAAATTAGTGATGAAGTCTGCTACTTTGTTAATGGTTTCATGTGTTTTCTTGTCTTTCTTTACAACCAATCTTTATGGTAATATATAGTATTAGTTTTCTTTTGTTTTGATTTGTTACTCATAAATCTAATATCACTAATTGTTACTAGTTGTAATTTGTAAACAATAGTGTAACAAAACAAACTTTTCTTCGAATCATATTTTCTCCATGATAAATGAGGTATATTAACCTAGTGGAATAGTATATGTAGATTTTATATTTTTTAGCTAGATTTATAAACTAAAAATAAATTATGCATACTATATATGATATTGAAGACTTCGAGTCTAAACCAAATTACTTTCAATGGGAACAAAGTACCAGTACGAAAATATTTATTTTTCTCAAAATATATTTTTTAACCTATGGAAATAAGGATGGATCAAATATTTTAGTTTTAACCTTTATCCAAACCGATGATACATTTTATAGTCATCTAATATATAACAGCTATGGTTTCATATTTGTAGCTTTTTCAATGGTACAAAATGGTGTGGAACAAAAGCGATGTCGCAAGACCATTGACCCAAGCAATTTTTGTGAGATCAGCGATTGTCGTTTACACTGCTCTGCGCAGTTAAACGGAGTTGGAAAATGTTTTGACGATCCCAAGACTCCTGGAAAGTCTAATTGTGGTTGTACTTACAACAGTTAGAATATAAATTTTAAATTATTATGCTGTTATTATCTAAATCATAATTTCCTTAATCGACGAGTAACTTATTAGTTTTTCTCCATATATCCCTTTCTTATGAAGAACATTTTACTTTAATAAAATGCAGAAAGATATGAATATAGGGGATAATTAGAGGAGGGTATTGAATTCTCATTAATATAAAGCATAGTTTGTAAAATACTTATATAATAATCCTAAAAATTAGCCACTTAGTATAATCCTCTATACCCATAAATCTCTAGCACCTTCACTACATTCTCAGTGACGCAGACACCGCCATAGCGGATAGAGTGAAAGCCCTGGAGAACAACCATATATACAATTATAAGATAGTATACTAAATGTGCAAGCTGTAACAACAAAACAAGTAATACTAAATGTGCAAGTAACAACAAAACAAGTAAATGTACCTTGAGGACAAGAGTTTCTAGCTTTGGAGCGTTATCTATCATAATTGTAAAGCATTTTCCAACGTGGTTGTCGTTTCGTGGTGTTTAATGTAAACGTGATTTAGGAAAAATTCCTCAAGCAATGGGCAACCTTCAAGCATCAAGGCGATTAAATCTTTCGATCTTTGTAAGACGTAAACTGTATCAAGGGAGAGACTCTTAGCAATGGAAGGAACACTTTTGGAGGATCAATTCCAACACAAAGCAGTTTGTGAATACATCTGAGGGAAGATCAGGACGTGGTGGCTGACCAAACCAAGTGGTCTTTAATTATGCGAAGATCGAGCTCCGAGACGCCTCGTTCCAAGGAATTAGATATCCATCTATGGGTCTGATCCAGGAGGTGAAGATCCTCTCGATATTTTAGTGAGAACTTGTTTATGGGTTTGTTACAAGACAGTGTTTTGTCAACAAAAGCTCTGAAGCTTTGCTCAGTCTTGTTTCGTCTTCTTTTACTTTGTTTGGGATTCAAGAAATATGATTGGTCATCAGTGAGAACAGAGTTCTCCATCTTTTGGACAGAATTGTGGTTGAAGCAGCTCGTTTTGTGGGAAGATAGGACAAGATCTGAGCAAGTATCTCGTCTGGAAGAGAGCTGATTGCATCTCCGGACCAAGATTCCACTTTTTTCATCGCCATGAATCACTAGTAGCGATGAACTCAGAAGAATAAGACGGACCTTTTCTTGGGACCAAAACAGGAGGAGGAACCCTAACTCCCTCTGCCGCAGGATAAGACGTACATTAATGAATGATGATTAGGGCTTTCCTGATTTTTTAATAGCAAATTGCCAAAATTTATCTAAATAACCATTTTTTAGAACATTTTTGAAAAACAGACACTTTTGAATAAAAGGGTCATTTTTCCACCATATTCATTTCCGATTATTTAAGGCATTTATTTATATTTTGCTATTACTGTTAATGAATTTTTCAATAGTCAAAAGCCTATTTTTTCGGTTGACCAATACTCAAAATTAGTTAATGATTTTTTCAATAGTCAAAAGTCAAAACTCAAAAGCTTATTTTCCTTTAAAGACAAAAGAACACGGTGCCTGGCTACCGGTATATATATCATATACACATAAACATTACTACACAGTAAAAAAATCAAACAAAGAAAATAGCTGTAACACCTAGCTCTATTTTACAAACACTGGTAACTTTTGTTTTGTAATATTGATCATGGCCAAGTTATCACGTTCGTATTTACTTATACTCATGCTTGTGTTCTCAGGTAATTTCATACTTTTCCATTTCCAAAGATCTAAAAAAATGTTATCATATATATATATATATATAGTTTATGATCATAACACGATGTGTAATTTTTGTAGCATTTTTAATGGTTGAAAGAGCTGAGGGAAAGCGATGTCATTTGACGATTGACAAAGCAACTCCATGTGATCTTGTTGATTGCCGTTTAAGCTGCTATAATGGGTATAATGGAGTTGGAAAATGTTTTGACGATCCTAAAGTTCGTGGACCTTCTAACTGTGGTTGTCTCTATAATTGTTAGAGCTACTATTTTAAAAAAGCTGTGCCTGTCATATACTATAACTATTCGATTTCCATAATCGATATGAATAAAAATTAGATCTCCATCATTCCTTATGATTGAATGATTTAATTTTCTGAAAATTGCGGAGATTTCAGTCACTTCATTGTTATTTTATTTTTTCACGATAATCGGTTCGAGAAAAAAAAAGTAAACTATCTTTTAAATTTATTTTTATATTTACCTTATAGGTTATATCTACTTTTTTCTTGTTCACAAAAATCTGACAAAGAAAAACAAACTACAGTGTGAGGGGTGTCTTCAATCAAATATTTGAAATGATTGCGTTAACATCGTATCAAAATCATGAATTCACACTGCTCCACCGAATCGAAATTGATTAGGACCGAAAGTGGTTCAATCGATCTGACCTGAAATCAGATCGACCCAGATTCGATTCGGCCAATTTCACCCTAAATAATCATAACGGACATTTTTCGAAATTAATGGCTAGATGGGCCATTATCTCGAGAGAGATGTGAAAAATATCACACATCAGAAAAATGAAAGAGACTTTGAACAATATATAAGCGATATAAGCCAATCCATTCATTGTCAATTGGTTTTGAGTTGGAAACTTATTAACCTTAATATTATGTTATTTAATTATGAATTTTAAAAAATCTTCTAAAATCCAGTGTTATTAAAGTAGTGATTTTAAAAAGTACATTACAATCCGTTGTTATTTAAACATTTGAGCATTTGTTTTTATGACTTTTAAGGAATTTTTGAAAAATTTTTTAGTTAAAAATACAAAACTCTAAATATCTTGCTTTTAAGTGGGATTGGAAAGATTTTACAACAAATCATAACAACTTCCCTAAATTCACCCAAAATTATCAAAATCATATAAAAACTCATTAGACCCAAAATTATTTAAAATATAGGGTTGAATACACCCTCTATGTCTTTTCACATTTATGTACTAAAGTTTTTTTTGTCATGTGTTTGGCTGATGAAATTTTCATATATTTTGGACATTTTTTAGCGACTTTGTTAAACAAAACATGGATTAAAATGACTAAAATAGATGATCTACAAAGATACTCTTAGTTTAATTATTTATTAAAATCAATCTATCTAACTTTTTCAATGAGATTAGTTTTGATGTCGTAGATTATAGTTCTATATAATCCAAGATATGTGTTAGCTGTAATTATAGGATTTGGATCACAAGTATTTTAAATCAAAAATATCAATTATGTTTACGCATTAATTTTTTAGTATGTAAGTTAAAAAATGATAAAAATTTAGAATATATTAATAATGTGTAGAAAAGGAGAAATTAAAGATTTGGAGCAAACATAGTCTTCACTATAAGACAGTAAAAGTTTGAACATCCGCCATCAAGACTTTTTGAGTATATTTTCGTTGCTATGATAGGCCGAAATATTTTTTTTGTTTGGGTTTAAATTCTGCCTTTCATTTCAGCTCTTTCAACTTGTTACTCTGTAACCCACCCAGTGTGCCTTTTAACTTAATTTTATAAATTAAGTGGTTGACCAAATTTTTTTTTTTTTTTGGGTTTAAATTTCGAAAGAATTTGGTTTGAGATTCATCTTTTTACATTATAATAAGCTAGTTTCTTTATTATATTGGAAAATGAGTTGATTAGAGAGTGGATTTGGATTGGAGTGATTATAGGCAGATTTATGAATAAACGCATCTAATAATTAGAGTAATTAAAGTTAGAAATGGTCTTACGACATCAATCAGTACTATTATTACGGACACTGATTTATTTTCTATAATTAGTTTAATGTTTTCTTCAATAGTGAACAAGATATATATTCTGTTGACCAACAAATGAAAACCCTACAAAAATCAAAACTCATACTCCTATTGTATATTGTCTCATTAATGTTTAGAGATCTTTCTTTAGATGATACTTAACAAAGAAAAAAGAACACCCCGTGCCTAGCAACCAGTATATATATAGTAAGTACTATACACATAAACATTATTACACAGTCATTAAAAATTAATCAAAACAAAGGGCTTTTTGGGTATCACCTCTAATTTTACAAAACATCGGTGACTTTGTTTTGTTGTAATATTGATTATGGCCAAGTTATCAACTTATTATGTACTCATGCTTGTTTTCTTAGGTAAATTCATATATCCCGTTTCTAAGCATCTAAAGTATATATATCTGTATATGATAATTTCATGTTTGTTATCATTACACGATGTTTTGCTTTTGTAGCATTTTTAATGGTTGAAAGAGCTGAGGGAAGGCGATGTCATTTGACGATTGACAAATCAACTCCATGTGATCTTGTCGATTGCCGTTTAAGCTGCTATTCTGGGTACAATGGAGTTGGCAAATGTTTTGACGATCCTAAAGTTAGAGGACGTTACAATTGTGGTTGTCTCTATAATTGTTAGAGGGAAAAATGGGGTGATAGTGATACTAAAATTAAATTTACCACTTTCGTAATCGATATGAATAAATTTGACAGATCTCCATCCTTCCGTATGATTGAATGCTTTTTAGTTTTGGAAAATTTCCGAGATTTCTGTCACTTTAGTTATTTTATTCATTTTTTTGGGCCAACATAAAGATTTTATTCATACTTGTGTTTAAAACAGAGGTTCTTCTACCCCATTCAGGGGATTACATTCCATCAATCTTTTTTTGCTAATCTATCGGCTTCACTATTTCAAGATCTGGGTACGAACACAAATTCTATTTCTTCAATTTCTTTTGCCCATTGTTCGATGTCGCTTAGTACGCCATAGATTTCCCGTAGTCTTTCCTTGAGGTTGATTGCTCTAATCAGAGTTGCTGAGTCCGAACAAGCTCGAATGGCTGATGGCTATAGGAGATGCAGTCCTCTGATGTTATGTTTCTATTTCTGGAACTTTCTTTGGTTCCTGGCGGTCCAAATTGCCCAGCAAATCCATGAGAATAGCGGTCCCATCCGTGCTCCTGATGCCAGCTCTCTCTTTAACAAACACAAAAACACGCATATATATCATTCTAATTGCTCGGGTTGATAAAATAATGAAGGCCATACTATACGTAGTATGTACTTATGATTTCGTCTTATAATTCGTTTGTTCCATATATTGGGAAACCCTTTTCTCGTTGGTTAAGTTTTAAAATCTTGGAATAACATCGGGTAACGTTGGCAATCAAATAAAAATATTTAAAAGATCTTTATTCATATGATCATATCCTCCAAATACATGAAGTCAATGAAATTAAGGTACCATAACATTAAAGATTGTCGGTCTAGTTTAGCAATCGAAGGAGCAAATGCATATATACTTCTGTGTTGGAAATATATCCAGGGGGGGACAAAACCAACCCCCCTTGTACTTTTGAGCACAAAGTGGTTGGCATTCTTGGACAGTGCATGGCTTGCTAAGCTTCTCGCTCACACCACATCTCGCTACTCCCTCTGCACTTGGCAAAGCCAAAAAAACTAAAAACAAATAATTTGTTAAAAAGATTACAAATGAATTGAAGTTTATTATATATATAAAAGAACGAGCTTATATTATTTGAAAATGATTATTTCAAAGGTATCTAAACCTAGAATGCTAAAAATATTTGATGGTACAGTATTTAGATCACTAGATGCCAAGTGATATCGTTGCATAACTAAGTCACATTCAAATTTTATTTTGTGTGAATCTAAAATATTATGTGTATTTCAATAGCTTTTTCTGAAGAGATTGAAGAATGACCAGACTCTTCTTCAGTGATCCAGATGCATCGATTTCACGAATTAATATTTGAGTTTTATCACATGTTCAATGATATACAAGGCGCGAGTTTGTACCTGAGAGAACAAACATGGAGATGAACAGATACGAACACAATACTTTGGCCATGACTTAGCAGAAAAATAAGAGGATAGTATTAATCTAATAATTGTTTGTTTGGAAGAACTTTTTGATATTGAAAGTGGGATAGAGAAAGGACGTTTTTATAAACTATAAGTGACAAGAGAGACATGATAAAAAAAACTCTTTCTAGGAAACAAAAGTCTTCTAAAATCCAATGTTATTATTATTTTTTCCAACAAAATCCAGTGTTATTAAAGTAGTGATTTTGAAAAGTACTTTAAAATCCATCCCTTATATATTATTTGGGAAATACATTTATAAAATAAACCTTACAAAATGTTAATATAAATTAATTTATTGATTTTAAATAAGGAAGGTTAGTTAGATTCGATTTTCCAAAAAAAATCGCAATCAACATCAAATCTCTTATTTTTGGAAAATTGAATCAACATTTAATTTAATTTAATTTAATTAGTGTGTTTAATTAAATCAACAAAATCTATTTTAACTTCTTTTCAAAACATTTAAAATAAATAAATTAATTAATAGGAAAATTATAATTTAGAAAGAAATAAATATATTAACTATTATTAACTAGATTATAATTTCAAAAATAAGAAAAATAAAAAATTATTTTTAATTTACATACTAAAAATCATTTCAACAAAAATATATTATCATATTTTACTAAAAGAATAAAATTGATATACATATATTACACTAAAATTTTTACTAAAATAACTTTATAATTTAATAATTATTTAAGTAAAGTTATTTAATGTTTATATATTTGATTGTTTTAAAAACATTATCCTCTTAATAATATTACGGAAATACTTTTTAGAATCTAACCTTAAAGTTTTTTAAAATTATATAATAATATTATTGGAATAAATCATTTAAAGAACAAAATTAATTGTTCCATTAAGAGTATTATTGTAATTTCCAATGGATAAAAACAACAAAATATCTTAATAAATTTTTTTTTATCAAATTTTAAATTTTTACTTAACATCAACTAAAATATACATAATTTTGATATAACTAATCTAAAATATTAAACTTAATTGAATACATATTTTTGTTGATAAATTATATATAAATATATATTTAACGTTTATCTTATTAATTTATAATCTATAAATTAAAAAAAAATAATATTGAATCTTAAAAGAAACATCAATACGTGCTGTAGCACGAGACATATCCTAGTTGTTATTGAAAACATTTGAGCATTTGATTTTTATGACTTTAAGGAATTTTTGAAAAATTATTTAGTATAAAAAAGTATAAATCTCTTCCTTTTAAGTGGTTTGGAAAGATTTTACAACAAATTATAACAACTTCTCTAAATTCACCAAAAATTACTTAAAATTTAGGGTTGAATACATCTCCTATGTCTTTTCACGTTTATGTACTAAGAATGTTATTGGATTTCTACTTTAGATTGGAGATACTATTTTGCAATCTTATAAAATCTTTTAAAGTAGTTAAAGATTGCAAAATAGTATCTCCAAAGTATCTCAAATTTTTATAGATTATTGCCCAAAATATAGAGTCATCAAGGTATCGTTTTCCAAAATATATCCAAAGTATCTCAAACTTTTATGGAAATACTCCAAAATTGTTTTTTTCATCTTCTATAAATTTTCTTTTATGGATCTTCAACGCTTCAATTTTGGAGTGAGGTGAAAAACAAGATCCATATATTTGTCATGGATGATAGGTCAAACCCGCAAACTGAGTTGATATACAGGAAAGTAAAAGATGTGATAAGAGACATCAAACAAGAAGGATATGTTCTTGAGACAGATTTAAGCGTGCGTTGTACTACCAATAATCGTAGGAAAATTCTTTGAGAATCTCTTATTAGGTACAATACTTTGATGATTAAATTTTGTGAAGCAAAATACGTAGAATTAATAAACAAATAACACAATAATTTAATTCAATGACAAAATGAGTTACTTTCATGTTATTTGAAATTTTTATTGACTTTATAAAAATCATGGATCCAATACTCTAGATTTATAAAGATTTTATATTACTTTTTACAAATACATAAACTAATAACACCAAACTTTAATAAAGTCTTGAAAAATCTTAATTGAATAACAATAGAATCTTTATAACATTTAAATCTTTAAAACTCCATCTAAATACACAAACCAATAACATCCCCTAAAGTTTTTTTGGTCATGTGTTTGGTTGATGAAACTTCATATATTTTGAACATTTTTGGCGACTTTGTTAATCAAAACATGGATTAAAATAGACGATCTACTGTAATTATGGGTTTGGATCACATCTATTTTAAATCAAAAATATCAATTATGTTTACGCAATAATTTTTTAGTATGTAAGTAAAAAAATAGTAAAGATTTAGAATATAATAATAATGTGTAGAAAAGAAGAAATTAAAGATTAGGAGCAAACATAGTCTTCACTATAAGACAGTATAAGTTTGAACATTCGCTATCAAAACTTTTTGAGTACATTTTCGTTGCCATGATAGGTTTCCGAATTGCCCAGCAAATCCATGGGAATAGCGGTCCCGTCCCTGCTCCTGATGGAGCTAAGGCCTATCCATTTTACTCTCTTTCGAAATGTATGTTCAAAAGTTTCTTCAGTGTGGATAGCCATAACCTGGATGTTTGCAAAAGGAGCATTCTTCCAAATTTCCTTTGCATAATTCACATTCGAATATGACATGGTTTGTTGATTCTACTTTTCCGCATCGGTCACAATTAGACTATTGCCCTAAATGAAATAGATTTAAATAGAAGACTTTCAAATTGTTATTTAAAGTACAAATTAAACAAATCCTTTACAAAAGAAAATTTTGATGTTTCGCTCAAACCCGAAAATATACCCAAAACTACGAACAAGTTTAACTTGCTAACTCTACTTAAAAATTTATGGCTATCAAACGACGTGAATGAATATTGTAGGTTGCTTGAGTCTGCAACCTACAATATTCATGTACAAATACATCCTTCGAACTATTGTGATTGAGAAACAGATTTATTAGAGCCCAGAAATGTTTTGCAATTATCTATTTATGGGTTTGCTGGCCTTTTAGGAAGAAATAACTTTTTGGGCTCTATGAGATATTTAGACTTGTTTTAACCACATTAGTGGATTTTATTTTTCTTTGGAATGTATCTGGAGACATTGTGTCCCTCTTGAATGAATGAATGAGAAGTCTTTGTTGAAAAAAAAACTATTGTGATTGAGAAACAGATTTATCTGACATCAACATATAGTTTAAAAATGTATCAATTAGATCATCATGATTGATATTTCAAATTAATATTCCTAGAATTGGTCATTTAACTGCATATTACTTAATCTTATATAAGCCAGCTCTCTCTTTAACAAACACAAAAAACACGCATATATATCATTCTAATTGCTCGGACTGAATAAAATAATGATGGCCATACTATACGAAGTATGTACATATGATTTCGTCTTATAATTCTATTGTGCCATATATTGGACAATCCTTTTCTCGTCGGTTAAGTTTTAAAATCTTGGAATTTAATCGGTTAAAGAATGAACTGGTTCAATCACATCAAACCCGGTTTTCATTGGCAATCAAATAATAACATTTAAAAGATCTTTATTCATATGATCAAATCTTCCAAATACATGGAGTCAATGAAATTAAGGTACCATAACATTAAAGATTGTCGGTCTAGTTTAGCAATTATAAGCGCAAGTGCAAATATTGCTGTTATTTCCAGGACAAATGCCATTCCCGTTGTACTTTTGAAGACAAAGTGGTTGGCATTCTTGGAAACTACATGGCTTGCTAAGCTTCACGCTCACAACACATCTTTTTACATTCGCTCCCTCTGCACTTGGCAAAGCCAAAAAAACTAAAAACAAATAATTTGTTAAAAAGATTACATTTGCCAAAAAAACTAAAAACAAATAATTTATTAAAAAGATTACAAATGAATTGAAGTATATTATATATATATAAAAGAACGAGCTTATATTATTTGAAAATGATTGTGTCAAAGGTATCTAAACCTAGAATTCTATAAATATTTGATGGTAGATTATTTAGATCATTAGATGCCAAGTGACATCGTTGCATAACTAATCATCTCTATATCTAATCCCTCAAGTCACATTCAATTTTTGTTTTTGTGTGAATCTAAAATATTATGTATTTCAATAGCTTTTTCTGAAGAGACTGAAGAATGACCAGACTCTTCTTCAGTGATCCAGATGCATCGATTTCACGAATTAATATTTGAGTTTTATCACAAGTTCAATGATATACAAGGCGTACGAGTTTGTACCTGAGAGAATAAACATGGAGATAAACAGATACGAACACAATACTTTGGCCATGACTTGCAGAAAAATAAGAGGATAGTATTAATCTGATAATTGTTTGTTTGGAGGAACTTTTTGATATTGAAAGTGGGATAGAGAAAGGACGTTTTTATAGACTATAAGTGACAAGAGAAACATGATAAACACTCTTTCTAGGAAACAAATTTAAAATAAATATGAAGACTTTCACCAAAGAAATAAATACATTTGGAGAAAATCAAAATAATTAATTTAAATAATCGATATTGTAAACATTCTTTAATTTTAACGGAAAAATTATTTAACCATCATATATTATTTGTTTGTATGCTTGCTTAGAATTTTATTTTTATGTGAATATGAAGAAGAAACAAACATCCATTCACTTTTCTTATCAGCAAAAACTACACTCCCCTTTCACTATTTTCTTATTCTTGTTTTCTCCCATTTTGCTTTGAGGGCTTCTATTGGTTCATGCATTTTGACTGATTTATAAATAGGACTAACTGATTTTAAAATTAATCATGTGGATTTTGAAATCCAAAAGTAAATCACTAAACGGGCAACATAGGATTTTTACTAACTAATTTATGATCATAAAACCAATAAGACATGATTTGATAAGGATTTTAAAATCAATAATTAAATAACACATGATTTTGTTTGGATTTTCAAATTCATTAAAAACCATGAACTAATAACTTCTCTTAAAATAAGTACGTAAGACCCATGCCATTTTATTGAATTTTCTATTTTTTAAAAAGTTATTCAGAAATAAACAACTATTATAACAATGTACTAATTACGATGAACTCTGGACTTGAACGAGACAAAAATAACATGAATCAACTTTCTAAAAAGCTTAAGAATGCCACGATCACACAGAAAGAGTCACTATTTTCTGATTTCTTTTACCATTTTTGCAAAAATCCATTCACTTCTCTTTCAGTATTTCTTACTTTTAGTTATGCTTTGAGATTTTAATGTTAATAAAGAAATAATTCCAAGCCTTTTAAAAAAAAATCGTAAAGATTTATTTTATTTTATTGTTTAACAAATAATATACTAATTACGAATTTACGATGAACTTTGGACTTGAACAAGACAAGAACCATTTAAATCAACTTTCTACCAAGCCTAAAAATGACGGATCGGAGTTACAAAAAAGGAGTTACTATTTACATATTTTGTTTTTAATTTTGTATTGGTAAAAAATTCTTCTAAGAATTAGACAAATTATAAAACTTTTAAATTAGTCAATTCAACCCCTAATATATTGGGTATTACAAAAGTGTTGTTTACTTAAATACAATAACTTTGAAAGACAGAAGTTATACAAAAACAAAAAAGAAGGGAGTTATGATAAACGAGGTACTTACGGTTATATTTAGAGCTGATTCGGCAAATATAGTGGTAAGTCTCTTCTTGCCCATCAAGTTTCAGAATCTTGAAATTTTCCATCGGCGAAGAATGAACTGGTTTAATCACATGAAACCCCATTTACACTCACAATCAAACAGTTGTGATATTTAATCCCCTCAATTGTATATGCAAGTGCGAAACATTGCTATGTCCGGTACAAAAGTCACTCACTCACTCCACTTGAACTTATGAAGATAAAGTGAGTGGTGTAACACTCCTAAAAAGTCTGATGAAATTAACGAGATATTACTAAATGAAATAGATTTAAACACTAAACAGAGGACTTCAAATTGTTATTTAAAGTACAAATTAAATAAGTCCTCTAGAAAAGAAAATTTTGATGTTTCACTCAAACCCGAATATATACCCAAAACTACGAACAAATTTAACTTGCTAACTCTACTTAAAATTTTATGGCTATCAAACGACGTGAATTGAATGAGTATTTTCTGGTGAGCAAAACTAAACCCCCAAACTCATATATGTATATATATAAGCACGGCTTGAGTCTGCAACCTACAATACTCATGTACAAATACATCCTTAAAACTATTGTGATTGAGAAACAGATTTATTTGACAGCATGGTCATTTAACTGCATTATTATTTAATCTTACGCTCACTCATATATGCCAGCTCTCTTTCTCTCATACAAACACAAAAAAACACGCATATATATCATTCTAATTGCTCGGCTTGATATAATAATGAAGGCCATACTATACGATATGATTTCGTCTTATAATTCTACTGTGCCATATATTGGGCAACCCTTTTCTCGTCGGTTAAGTTTTAAAATCTTGGAATGTCATCGTTTTAAGGCTGAACTGGTTCAATCACATCAAACCCGGTTTTCATTGGCAATTAAATTAATTAAATATTTAAAAGATCTTAATTCATATGATCAAATCCTCCAAATACATGTATTCAAGGTAATTAAGGTACCATAACATTAAAGATCTTTCGGTCCAAATTAACAATTGTAAACGCAAGTGCAAATTTTGCAGTTGTTATTTCCAGGACAAACGCCATTCCCGTTGTATTTTTGATAACAAAGTGGTATGCATTCTTTAAAAGTGCATGGCTTGCTAAGCTTCACGTTCACAATACATCTCTTTATATTCGCTCCCTCTGCACTTGGCAAAGCCAACAAAGCTAAAACGACAAATAAAATTTATTAAAAAAAGATTACAAATGAATTTAAGTTTAGTTAACAAACGACGAGCATATATTATTTGAAAATGATTAGTTCAGAGGTATCTAAACCTAGAATTCTAAAAATATGTGATGGTACAATATTTAGATGCTAAGTGATCATCACATAACTAACATCCATCTATCTAATCCGTAAAGTCACACTTTATCACTTTATTTATTTTCGTAAATCTAAATAATTATGTGTTTCATTTTTCTAAAGAGAGACAAATGACCCGACTCTGCTTAAATGATCTAGAAGAACGATTTCAATTAATATTTGAGTTTTATAACATGTTCAATGATATACAAGGCATATGAATCTGTACCTGAGAGAACAAAGATGGAGATGAGCAGATACGAACACAATAGCTTGGCCATGACTTGTGGAAATTTAGAGGATAGTGTTAATACTAATAATTATTTGTTTGGAGAAAGTTTTTGATATTGAATGTGGGATAGAGAAAGAACGTTTTATAGATTATAAGTGACAAGAGAAACTTAGATAAAAACTCTTTTAGGAAGCATATTCAAAAACAATGTGAAGACTTTGACCAAAAAGTAAATATATAAGTAAATGTGAAGAGAATCAAAATAATAATTTGAATAAGCGATATAGTGTTGACTAAAAGAAAAAGAAAAAAGAATAAGCGATATAGAAAATTCTTACATTTTTTAAAAAAATATATAACCATAATTTCTTATTAGTTTGTATGCGTAGATTCACTTAATGTAAATATGAAAAAGAACCAAAAAATCCATTCAACTCTTTTATGGCAACAAATACATTGATTTTCCTTTTATTATTCTCTACTTTTATTTATGCTTTGACATTTTTATGTTATTAAAATAAATAACATTGTGGAAACCATTACCCAGTGATCAAGATTTTAAAGGTTTTTATATTAGGTTTGGGATTTGATTCTTAGAAAATGCTGTTTTTTTACAGATTAATATTACAAAACTTATCGGAGGTCCAAAATACCATAAGCAGACCGTTTTTCATGGTTGTCTGTGTTGCGAGAAGAGCATCCATCGTGAAGATGTCGTATATGCAAAATCGTCTGTTGTGAAACCAAGTTTTGTGGGGAGAGCTGCGCAGTAGAATCAGTATCAGTATGGAAGTTTATTATAATTGCGTATGCTGAAAATAGTTGAATATCATTATAATAGGATTATATCAAATATCTCTAATGATAGATTCAAAAAAAAAAATAGTAGTTCAAAGCAAATATGGTTGCTGATGTTAGTATTAAAAAATAAAAAAATATAACACCATGCGATTCTATTGAATTTTTCTATTTTTCAACTAGTTATCTTTTAAATAAAAACAAATATTATTATGAATACTAATTACACTAACTTCTTTGTCTTCATAATCTGAAGAGGAATGACTTTTGTACCGGGAATAGCAACCAATTTCTTATTACCACTTTTATTCTATTCGGACATATTTGCTATTTGCATATAGAACAAGAATCCTTGATGTTATGGTGCGTTAGCTACGTCTGATCCCATCATGTACTTGGAGAATATGGTCATATGAAATGTTAAAGTTTTTATTTAAAATACAAACACAGTGTCTATATAAAAGAAAATTTTGATTTTTTGCTCAAATCGAATTCCAGAACCATGCATGAACAAGGTTTAACTTTCCAATTCTACTTAAAACATGTGAATGGTCTCAGGAATGATACATTAGCTATAGCCTATATATATGTATACGTTAATATAAGACGATCTCAATTCGACTAAGAGATCTAATCGATCGAATCATGTATAAATCAATGTGTAAAAACTAATATGACTTTTAAAAAAACAGTCCGATACTCACAACCAAATATACGAATTATTCACAATTAACAAAAGAATAGGAAGAACATTCAATTATCAACCAAAGGTAAGATATTGTACTCACGGTTTGATTGATCGATTATTGGACTACGAAGATGCAAAAAATTGAGAGTCTCAGACGAGGCCATACTTCTTGATAACTTAGGGATAAGAAAATTAATGGAGCAGCTGAGCTGAAGAAAAAGACGAAACATTGGAGTAGGGACACTCTCTTCTTGGTAATTTATATGCACGTGTTTTTATAACCAATTTTCAGTGGTCCGAATTAATAACCACTTTTAAAAATACCCATAGAACCCAAATTAACCTATTATGATAAAAAGATATAATTAAATAATTTCCTAAACCTAACGACATACTAACAAAATCAGGGGATAGTGTTAATCTATAGATATGGTGATGAATAGATAGAAACACAGTAGTTTTGCTATAACGTGCTAAGAAAATCAGAAAATACAATGTTAATCTAATAATTATTGTTTGAACTTTGAATACACTTTTTAAGTATGATTTATGGGATGGAGTAAAAACGTTTCTATGTATTAATACACAAAAAAATAAGCACAGGAAAAAAAAAAAACACTCTTTCTAAGAATTAAGTTAATTGCTGTAATTTGAATACTGTAAGAAGGTGCATATAGTAATTACAAATCAGTGTAGTCAACCCTACACTTTTCAACATTCATTCACTTTCCTTTTATATTTATCTCTGCTTAGATGTTTTAATGTGAATAATAATAATAAAAAATCATGTCTACCTTTAGATAAAAGAACATAAATTAACAGTAAAACAGTCACTTTTTTAATAACAATAAAGCAAAGAAAGTAGCTTTTCATTTGTCATCTCTAATTTACAAAACATTAGTAGCTTTCTTTTGTTGTGATATATTGATCATGGCCAAGATATCGTTTTCTTATTTCCTCATACTCATGCTTGTGTTCTCAGGTAAATTCATGTTTTCCCCTTCCAAACATCAAAACTTATTTTTCATTTTTAAAATTACATAATATATCTTAGTGAGCGCACATATATCACCTCATAACATAATATTATACTTTTTTAATATATTCAGTGGTTCAGAAAGCTAAGGGAGATCAATGTACTATAATCATTGATCCAAAAACTCCATGTGACCTTGTTGATTGTCGTCTAAGCTGCTATACGGGGTACAATGGAGTTGGAAAATGTATTACAACCAAACTCGGTAGAGATCCTAAATGTTTTTGTACTTATAATTGTTAAAGAGACAAATTCTAAATAATAATGTTTTAAAATTATGAAAATTATTTCCTTGAATCTATATGAATAAAATTCTGGAAGTTCTTTCAGGCCTTCTAGAATATTTTTCTTGGAAAAAATCAGAAGATTTCAGTCACCTTATTGTTAATTTTTTTAAAAATTACGGCCAGATCTAGATTTAGAATAAAAATAACTAATGATGATGATGATTTAAAAATTAATAAAATAGACTTAGTGATGACTTATATGTTATGTATAATTACTCAAAGATATATTTTGCCAATATCTTGGAAATTTTCTCAAAGAGAATGCTAATAAAAATATATTTAGTATTAAATTTATGTTTTCTAATTGTATAATTACTAAATCCGTTTTCTTTTTATGATTATGTGTTTTCGTGTTGCTGCGCTTCTTAAAATTGATTGGTAAGGATTGATGTTTTTTGAATGTTTAATTTGATGATTGATTGATGGATGCATTTAGTTCTATAGTTTTTTGAAATAATAATAAAGTGAAGAAAAAAGTTGTGGGGTTATAGATTTTAATCATTATTAAGTTCATTCTATATTATTTTTCATCGGTTTAATAACAAATTGGTTTATTAAGTTTTGAAAACGTTGTATTTACCTGTTCTATTATGATATCTAATCTGTTTTTTTTTTTTTGCCAAATCCCAAAATAATTTTGTCGGAATCGTTCTTTCTCTCCAATCATAAATAAGTTTGCTTTTCTTTATTGTAAAAGAAAATAGATAAAGATAAAAAGAAGAAGAGGAAAAATAGTAAGACTTAAAGTGAATTTTTTTATTATTTTTTTTCGTTTTTTAATCATTGGGTCGACAAGATCCGAACCATACTCTAATAATCCCTATTACGTGGGGTAATACGACTTGTTTGAATCGAATTTTGATGGAGAAAATTACATAGGTGGACCGCAAACTATTTGATTAAAGGTTCTTCATCCGAAATCTTATTATCTCTTAGTTAAAGCGTAATAAACCTCACGGCCATAAACATCACATCCAATTAAAAGTCTATAATACTCATTTCGCCAATATAACAAAATTTCCATCAACTAACTCTATTATTTTTTGAAAACGTTTTATATACAGTATCTAATCCAGCCTGTAATTTTTTGTCATCTTCGAAAGTTCATTAATGCATCGACGTTGATGTTTTGCATAAAAATCACGTTGGAGTCAGTACAACAACGTAATAATAATAATCAACTTTCTATTTTTTAATTATACTTTTTTCATTCAAAAACAAAAAAAAACAACGTAATAATCACTTTAAATTTGGGCCAATCTTGTTCTTCCATCTGCACAAGACAATAATTGAGAAAGCCTCAGCAATGACGTTTTCTCGTAGCAGCTCGATTTCGTTCTTCATCCTCGCATTATTCGCCGTCTTAATTAATCCGGCGATCTCTTCACGCGCATCATCCTTCATCAAGCTCCCGAGCTCCGTCGAATCTCGCTCTTCGGTCGCTTCCTACTGCGAGGGCTGGAGATTGGCTACCGAGACCGACAATGCCGGAAAGTGGAAGGTGGTTCCGCATCAATGCGTTAACTACATTGAAAACTACATCAACGGAGGCCAGTTCGACCAAGATTACGATGTAGTCGCTAGTTACGCCATCGCCTACGCTAAAACGATTAATCTCGCCGGCAACGGCAAGGACGCTTGGGTCTTCGACATCGATGAGACGCTTCTCTCGAATCTTGAGTACTACAAGGCTCATGGTTACGGGTAATACTCATGCTCTCTTTATTATTAGCCCTTGGGTTTTGTTTTATCTTTTTTTTGTTTTTTGTTTTTTTTGGTCGGCCGGGTTTTGTTTTATCTATAACGTGTTTTATATCAACGGTTTAATGATGATTGTTTGACTAACTTCGTTGACCTTTAGACCGGGAGGTTTTGTGGATTCAGATCTGGTTCTCGGTTTAATATATTTTGTGCTATTTTTATTTTCTTTTTTTTGTATTATTTTTACTATTTATCGTACGCATCAGTGCAAGTAATTTTGTTTATTGTGCATTTAGGTCCGAACCGTACGACAATAGTCTATTCAATGAGTGGGTGGTAACAGGAAAAGCCCCAGGTTTTGATGCGAGCTTGAGGCTCTACAAAGCTCTCAAGAAACTTGGCTTCACCATTATTCTGCTTACCGGCCGAGATGAAAGTCAAAGGAGTATTACCGAGAAAAATCTCCGCGACGTCGGTTATTACGGTTGGAACCGTCTCCTCTTGAGGTAAAGCTATAATGTTTCTCTTGTTTTTGGTCTAAATCATTAAGAGGACTTATCTGGTTCAGTAAACTTGAGATCCTAACCCATTATCATATACCAAACTGATATTTATCTATAGAGGCATATCGATTGCAGCTGTGATTGTTGATTACCCAAAATTAAAAGAAATAAAAACGAAAGAAGAAGAAAAAAAAAAAAAAAGATAATGGGTTGCGTGTGATTATTATAAGAGCTATGAATAATATTAGAAAGACTAAAGTTTCTTTCTATAAAATATCTGACTTTAAAAAATTAAGTGATTTTAAAACCTCAACCGCTCTAAAAATTATCTCACCAGTTAACTAATCTAGCCATCTAGAGAATAAACTTATGAACGGTACATGAGGAAAAATACTAAGGTTTTTTTTTCTTTGGTTAATCTCTAATTGATGCAGGGGTCATGAAGATCAAGGGAAAGCAGCAGCACAGTACAAATCAGAGCAGAGATCAAAAGTGGTTAAAGAAGGCTATACAATCCATGGAAATACAGGCGATCAATGGAGTGACTTGCAAGGTTTTGCCGTGGCCGCTCGATCTTTCAAAGTCCCAAATCCAATGTACTACATTCCTTGATCATCGACTATTGATATGTTGGACGGAGGTTTAGTATTTATGTATGATAAGAACTTATGAATGTATTCCGTAATTCACCGAAATAATGTACCATGTTCTTTTATTTATTAAGTACGATTTATGCTTCAAATGCTCTTTATTTTTCTATTGAGTAAGAAAAGGGGACCGAATAAATAGCGAATAAAGAAACCATTATATAGAAAGCATTAATCTCAAATTAGTCAACCACATAGCCAAAAGCCCAAAGCCGCTTTACGAGGAGATTGCAAGTGGTGGGCAAAAAATCCGATCACGAAATCCGAACTCGAACCCGAACTGAAAAATCCGATACCGATTTGAATCCGTTATTGAAAAAATATTCGAATGTATCTAGAGATCTAAACCCGAAAATTCAAAAACCCGAAAAATCCGAACAAAAATTATATTAAAAATATAATATAACCGAACTCTACCTGAATATATAAAATATCCGAATGAGGTCTAGAAACTTAAATTCGAAAACCCAAAAAATTTGAACCAAACCCGAACGTCCAAGCCTTTTGCAACTTAAAACCAGATCTTTAATAAATAACTTAATTTCCAATTTAAAATTAATACATCCATTTTTCGCTTTCATGCGACTTGACTCTTCTCAAAGT
Source organism: Boechera stricta (assembly GCA_018361395.1). NCBI lineage: Eukaryota > Viridiplantae > Streptophyta > Magnoliopsida > Brassicales > Brassicaceae > Boechera > Boechera stricta. Next base: position 21,637,037 of record CM031544.1, on the reverse strand, counting down.
TAGCTTTATGTTAGGAAATATCATATATCTAGAAAAAAAATCTCATTATGTTATTCTCCAGGTTTCTAACCTTAATTATATATTTCGTGATTTTATCAAATAAAAGATTCATATTTTCTTTCCTCAAAAATCAGTATACTATTTTCTAAATCCTAAAGCAATACAAAATTCACAGCAGATAATAGACGTTTTCATGGTGAGAGTCAATTGGTACAATGGTGACTACCTTTGAAAAAAACTCATCACATTAAATTAGAGGTTCAGGGTTGAAACTTTGCTTCCTACAGTGTCAAAGGATTATTAAAGTCACTAGGGTAGTTGACCAAAAAAAACCAACGGTGTGATAGGCCAGTGGTAAAGCGCATGAGTGTATCTTGTTACGCCCCGGATTCGATTCTCCGTTGGGAGGGGTCTCTCTCCAAAAGAGAATAATTTAACCTGATCTGGGCCTGCCCTGGGAGATGTACGGGTCCGAACCTCCTAGTATTCCAAAAATAAAATAAAAAAATAGGCGTTTTCATGAAAAGATAATAATAATAATAAACTGTAGAGATGCAAAACGAGGACGTTTATACTATATAGTTGAAAACACAGCCAAGGCAAACCGCATCTGATTAGCGCGTTATGAAAAACTGACCTATAGTTGTATGTTTCATTAAACTATGGTTAATTGGTTATTACATTTTTTGGTAACGTTTTGATTTACCTCAATTATCACCATATCTATTCCAGCCTGTGTAAACATTGTAGTTCTCAATAAAAATCACGTGGGTGTAATACGACAACATTTCATCTATCTTATATTCACCCCAATATTCTTCTTCCATCTTCACAAGACAATAGTCAGAAAACAAAGCCTCTCAAATAATGTTTTCTCGTAGCAGCTCGATTATGTTCTTCATCGTCTCTTTATTTGCCGTCTTACTTAATCCGGCGAACTCTTCTCGCGCCTCGTCCTTCACCAAGCATCCGCATTCTTCCACCGCTTCCTACTGCGAGAGCTGGAGATTGGCCTCCGAGACCAACAATGCCGGAAGCTGGAAGGTGGTTCCGTCCAGATGCGTGAACTCCGTAAAAAAATATATCAATGGAGGCCAGTTCGACAATGATTACAATATAGTTGCTAAGTACGCATTCGCCTATGCTAAAAGGGTCAAGCTTGGCGGACATGCTAAGGACGCGTAGGTCTTCGACATCGATGAGACGCTTCTCTCGAATCTTGACTACTACAAGGCTCATGGTTACGGGTAATGCCCATAATCTCTCTATTATTAGCCCTTGGATTTTGTTTTATTTATAATATGTTCTTTTTTTTTTTTAATCAACGCTCATAAAGTCATAATGATTGTTTGACTAACTTCGTTGACCATCAAACCGGGAGATTTGTAGATGCAGATCTAGTTCTCGGTTTAAGATTTTTTGTCTATTTTCATTTTTATGCATTAAATTTTGCTAGTGTATACTTGTGAGTATATATGGTGGATTCAGGTCTGAACCATACGACAATACTAAATTCAATGAGTGGGTGGTTCAAGGAAAAGCCCCAGGTTTTGATGCGAGCTTGAGGCTGTACAAAGCTCTCAAGAAACTTGGTTTCACTATCATTTTGCTAACCGGCAGAGATGAAAGTCAAAGGAGTATTACCGAGAAAAATCTCCGGGACGCCGGTTATTTCGGTTGGAACCGACTACTCTTGAGGTAAATGCGTAAAGCTATATACCAAAATATTATAATCTTGTTACAAGTAAAATTAGGAACACTAAAGTTTTTTATATACAATATTTGAAAGTAAAAAAACCAACATCTCCGAAAACTAATTTACCAATCTACTAAACCAATTTAGCCATCTATATAGTAAACGTATGAACCGGTTCGTGTGGAAAACAAAAAAAAACTAAAGTTCTTTTGGGTCAATGTTATTGATGTAGGGGTAAACAAGATCAAGGGAAAGCAGCAACACAGTACAAATCAGAGATCAAAAGTGGTTAAGGAAGGCTACAAAATTCATGGAAATACCGGCGATCAATGGAGTGATTTGCAAGGTTTTGCCGTGGCAGCTCGTTCCTTCAAAGTCCCAAATCCAATGTACTACATTGCTTGATCATCGAATGTTGTATTAAATTTCAGGATTTATGTATGAATAAGAGTTTATGAAAGTATTTCGTGACTTACCAAATGTAACCAGTGCCAATTCTTCTTAATATACGACTGTTTTATTTTTACTATGATTTAGGCTTCGAATGGTGATCAATCTGGATGCTGCGGAACGGTTCCAATAGTAACAATTTTTTATATATATACATATGTATCAGTATATTTTTTTACCATTAGAACCATATTACACTTCTACCGCAGTTGTCCCGCGTGTTACAATTCGGAACCTTATCTACAATGTGTAGGTAATTGATTAAATAGCGGATAAAGAAACCAAATAGTTTCGATCAAAATTTGTCGACGTAAATCCAAATAATGATTTGATAGAGTACACTCAAATTCACTTGATTGGATCCACATTTTTTTATAGTATTATATTTCTAGATGCATAGGTGTATTCCCATCGGCATCTCCCTCTTCAATCAAATGATGTTTCTTTTTATCAAGTCTCTTGATATAGTTTCGAAGCAAAAACCCAGCCACTTTTGGCTGCAATATGAAGAATGTTCTGACCTGATTTGTTAAGCAGCTCTTTCGAATCTCGACAACGTTTTAAATCTCTTTTACAACATCCACATAACCTTTCTCTACTGCCTTATGGATTGGAAATGAACCATCATTGTTGCATTCAAAGATGCCTGACGTTGATCGGTCTAACAGGTTGCATACTCTATTATAAAACCCTATGGATGCTCCAAATGAAAGACAAGTTCTTCCTTCTTCATCTCGCTCATCCCCAAAAGTTGGATCTTCATTAAGAATAGCATCAAAGATATCTACTTTAAACAAGTGGAAACTTCAATATATAGGAAACATGAATAGAGGTAAAAATGGGTAACCAAACCTCTATCTTGTGCCTATAGAGGTACGTGTACAAGAGATTTTCTTCCTTCTAACTTTGAGGCTAAGTTAGAAACTTGGCCTTGGACGTTATTACCAAGACCGTTCAACATCGCTTTCACTAGGTCTAAATCTCCAGTTTTTACAGCCATGTACAAAGAAGATATTCCATCGTTATTCTCAAGAAATGACTCGTGGTTGTTAGCATTCAAGATGCAAAGAGCGGTCTCCATATATCGTTCATTCAATGCTGCGTGCAGAAGTGTATCTCCATTTGTGTCCTTCAAAACATATATATTAAATCTCTCCATCTCTTCTTCAGACAATATTCTAGCTGAAATATATGTTATTGATGCAACAAGAGTCATAACAACAGCTAAACGACCAACACAAGCAACAACATGAATTGGAATCTGATCCTTCCAGTTTGGCTCCAATAGAAGGCATTGGCATTGAGAGATTATGCTCTCCACTAGTTGAAGATGACCCAAAGCAGCAGCAAGGTGAAGAATGGAATCTCTTTTTTCGTTCTTGAAACATGTCATTGATGTTCCATAATTTCTTATCTTTGTTCCCCGCTCAAAAGATTTCCGGTAGTAAAAAATACCAATAAAATATTGAAGACATGGGCAATGAGAGCGGGGAACATAAATTTTTTGGAGAAGATGAGAAATTATGAAACGCCAATTGCATGTTTTAAGAACGAAAAAGGAGATTTCATTCTTCACCTTGCTGCTGCTTTGGGTAATCTTGAACTAGTGGAGAGCATAATCTCCCAATGCCCATGTCTTCTATTGGAGCCAAACTGGAACCATCAAATTCCAATTAATGCTGCTGGTCGTTTAGCTGTTGTTAAGACTCTTGTTGCATCAATAACATATTTTTTAGCTAGAATATTGTCTGAAGAAGAGAGGGAGAGATTTAATGTATATGTTCTAAAGGACACAGATGGAGATACAGCTCTGCACGCAGCATTGAAGAGACGTTATAAGGAGACCGCTCTCTGCCTCGTGAATGCTAACAACCACGAGTTATTGAGAATAATGATGGAATATCTCCGTTTTACATGGCTGTAGAAGCTGGAGATTTAGCTCTAGTGAAAGCGATGCTGAACGGTCTTAGTGATAACATCCAAGGCCAAGTTTCTAACTTAGCCTCAAAGTTAGAAGGAAGAAAATCTCTTGTACACGTACCTCTAGAGGCACAGGATAGAGGTTTGGTTACCCATTTTTAGCTCTATTCATGTTTCTGCTCAAGAAGCTATATACTGGAGTTCCCACTTGTTTAAAGTAGATATCCTTGATGTTATTCTTAATGAAAATCCAACTCTTGGGGACGAGCGAGATGAAGAAGGAAGAACTTGACTTTCATTTGGAGCATCCATAGGATTTTATAAAAGAGTGCAACCTATTAGATCGATCAATGTCAGACATCTTTGAATGCAACAATGATGACTCATTTTCAATCCATAAGGCAGCAGAGAAAGGTTATGTGGATGTTGTAAAAGAGATTATAAAACGTTGTCCAGATTCGAAAGTACTGTTTAACAAACAAGGTCAAAACATTCTTCACATTGCAGCCAAAAGTGGGAAGGCTGGGTTTTTGCTTCGTAACTATATCAACAGACTTGATAGAAAGAAGCATCATCTGATTGAAGAGTAAGATGCGGATGGGAATACACCTCTACATCTAGAAATATAATACTATAAAAAATGTTGATCCAATCAAGTTGATTTGAGTGTACTCTATCAAATCATTATTTGGATTTACGTTGACAAATTTTGATCGAAACTATTTGATTTCTTTATCCGCTATTTAATCAATTACCTACACATTGAAAATAAGGTTCTGAATGGTAACATGCAGGACAACTGCGGGGGGAAATATAATAAGGTTCTAATGGTAAAAAAAATACAGATACATATGTATATAAAAAAAAATTGTTACTATTGGAACCGTTCCGCATTCAGCAGTGTCCAGAACGATCACCATTCGAAGCTTAAATCATAGTAAAAATAAAATGTCTTATATTAAGAAGTAAGAACTAGCGCCGCTTACATTGAGTAAATTACGATGCGTCTCTAGGTGCTAAGCTATGCTCTGTGTCCTACGATGTGTCTGTAGGCTTCAGTAATTTCCTGCATAGATGGAAAGAAATTTAAAGTGAGTGTCACAAATAGAGAGAAGTTTACAACAAAAGATGGCAAGATTATGAGCTTTAGCAGATGACCGACCATATGATACTATATATAGAAAATGTAAAGCCAAATAATTGCAATTCTTCTCTCTTTTTGAATACTGAAAACGTAAAAGGAAACATATGAGAAGCTCGAAGTGCTCACTTTCTCACTTTTCACAGCTGATACAATGACTAGTCAAGAAGTCATCATAAGAAGTTAGATGTTGATAAGAAGGGGTAAAAGAGGCATCACCAACTCAATTCAAGTAACGTCTAATCATTTTCTGAAACTTTATGCCACAGATTTATCCACCAAATTAGAAACACTTCTGCTATAAACAAAATCGAAATGAGTTAAAGTAGTCGATTTCCAATACGAAAACTTTCCTTTGAGAAAACAAAACTCTAAAACTAGGAAACATATCTACAGTTTACACAAACACCGGCCATGAATCAATTAGCTCATTTTCAGAATCCTTTTCGAGTCCAAATTTCATATCACAAGCTCCATATAAGCTCAAAATCAGATTCAATACTGAAACTCGCTTGGAAACTAAAATCAACCTATGAATCGTTTACCAATTTACCTCACCATTCAAAAACCAAAACGAATTCACAACGAACCCCAAAATCAGCTCAGCACGAGAGTTTAATTGGTAAACGAATTGGTAAGCGATTCAAACATTAAACGAACAAATCAAACATTAGCCAAACCCAAATCACAATACTATAAGTAAAATCAAGAGCATACATCAGTAAGACGTAAAACTAACAAGAAAAGCTCTTGGACATTTCCGAATCTTGCATTTGCAGAGATACCCAGAAGCAAGAACATCTAAATAAAGCGAGAGAGATAGTAAAAGAACTTACCAGAGAGTGAGAGAAAAGGCTATCCGTTTATCGATATCTCTCGAAGTAATGATTCAAGTTGAAATCGGAGAAGAAGAGAAGAGAGAAGGGAGAGAAGGGAAAATTTTCAATTATTGAAATTTTATAAGAGAAATAGAGACAAATGTTTTTGTTTAATTTCTTAAAAGGAGCGTATCAGAAAAAGAAAAAAAAAGAAAAGAAAAATTGAGGGTAGTTTTGTAATTTACGTGCCAGCCTGGAAGATGTCTTCTTCTTCTAACCCTCTCTGCAGGGGACACTAAAGGCTAAGGAAAAGACTCATGGCTACAAGTTGGACAGGTCGTCTCACATCTTTGCTTTAAACGTGTTCAATGATTTCGACATGCTGATAATGTGAGGGAGGAGAGTGGGCCTCCTCTGGCCAGGCATGAATTGATTCAGAGCCGTGCCTTACTGTATAAAAAAAAACTTAGGTCACTAAAATTTTTTTAAAAAATATGCCACATTTTTCAATATAGATTATTGTGTATTTGATAACATTTATATATTTCTAATTGTTATTATTTTTATTTTTCCAAGGAAATTATGTAAATTTAACACTTTTTTTAGTATATAGTAAAATAAGGTCATATTTAATAATAAAAATAATTAGATTAAAGAAAAAAACAACAAAAAATTAAATTTAAAAAAAAAATAAAAGTAAATTTTCTTTTCAGAAGAGGAAATTAGAACGTCAAAGTGAATAAAAAAAAAGGAGATGGCCATTGACTAGTAACAAGGAGAAAGACAAAGAAGAAACCAATTTCTCCTCCTGTTCGTGGTATTGAGAATCAAGTATTTATAAAACTTTAATTTTCTTAGGATGTTTCATCGGTATAAGCTCTTTTTCTTTTGTCCCCATTAAAATTTTGATGCCAATCGTTTTTTTTTTTGGAAGGGTAACATAGATTTACTTTGTAGAAATGAATGATTGATGATTTACGAGATTAGAGTTGGTGAATGAAGAAACAAATTTTTGCTTTAGCAACTATTTATGGTTTTTAAACAATGTGTTTATTGTTTTAGCATAAAAAAAAGAATGATTGATGATTTATGCGAGATGAATGATCGAAAGAATTGTATTTTTGAATAATCTGTTTGTTTTTTTTTTTTGTGATCTTAAATAAATCTACTTGCGTTGCTCAGTTGAATCTGTTGATAAAAATGCCACATATTTTTTTTCGTCATTTTTCGTCGATAAAAATGACCCCCTGTTTGACCATATACGTCCGCCCTTGGTCCGTGGGGTACACATAGGAATCATCGTATTACTGAATTGCCTTGTACCTTAAAAACTTGTCTTGTAATAACTTCCACTGCGCTTGTGCAATCACTTCTTTAGACATAGGATAAAAAAAAAACAAATAATTTCGATCAAAATTTGTAATCGTAAATCCAAATAATGATTTGATATAATACATTCAAATCCACTTGATTGGATGAACATTTTATGTAAGATTATATTTCTTAACATTTCTTTTAGTATGGACGAAAATAATAAAATTCTTATGGCTAAAAACTAAAATTAGCACCAGGTTTCGATAATTAGAGTATTAGATTAATAACTCTACTAACTATAATTAATTGACTAATTAAAGTTTTTGGTTATAGTAAGAGTGGCAAATACCAAATAGATAGCCAAATAATTGGGAGTAGTCACTTTCTCTCTCTAAATCTCTCCAATGTCGTCTCTTCGCAGCCTTTCGATTTGGTTCTTCCTCGTCTTCTTAATTAATCCCTCCATCTCTGTTCGTACCTCCTTCATCAAGCTCCCCGGAAGCGACGGATCTCGCTACTGCGATAGCTGGAGATTAGCCGCCGAGACCAACAACGCCGGAACTTGGGATGTGATTCCGTCCATTTGCGTAGATTCCGTCGCCGAGTATCTCAACGGTGACCAGTTCAAATCCGATTACAGTATCATCGTCGATTATGCTCTCGCCTTCGCGAAAACGATTGAAATCTCCGGCGACGGCAAGGACGTGTGGATCTTCGATATTGACGAGACGCTCCTCACGAATATCGACTACTACAAGGCTCATGGTTACGGGTATGTTCTCTTTATTATTAGCCGTTCGATTTTGTTTTTATCTATAATGTGTTAAAATCAACGATCCTGATGATTGTTGACTTTACATCGTTGACCGTATACTTAACCGACCAGGACGCCAAATTGATCTGGATTTGTGAATTATAGATCCGGTTCTATTGTAATTGCAGCGTTTTTGGCTAGGGTACCGATCGGTTAGATTGTTTTTGTGGTGGATTTAGGTCTGAACCATACGACTCGAATAGCTTTAGTGAGTGGGTGGAACAAGGAACAGCTCCAGCTTTTGATGCGAGCTTGAGACTATACAAAGCACTCAAGAAACTTGGTTTCACTATTATTCTGTTAACCGGACGGGACGAGGATCAAAGGAGTTCCACCGAGACAAATCTCCGCAACGCCGGTTATTCCGGTTGGGAACGGCTCCTTTTGAGGTAAAGCTATACCGAAAGTACTTGTCAGAATTCGGTAAATCTCAAATTCCAAAACATAACCATACCAAACCGGTATATACCTAATCTCAACATATATATGATTGCAGAGGTCCAAAAGATCAAGGGAAATCAGCTACAAATTACAAATCAGAGCAGCGATCGAAACTGATTGAGGAAGGTTTCAAAATCCACGGCAATACCGGTGATCAATGGAGCGATCTTCTAGGCTTTGCCGTGGCTGACCGTTCTTTCAAAGTCCCAAATCCCATGTACTACATTCCTTGATCACCCATTTCTGATTCTCATGTATTGAGTAACAACTTAATTATGTGTGAATAAATCATCTGATTGAATTCAATACAAATGTATATTCCGGTGAAATCCTTATGGTTAAACTTGATACTACACTCAAATCCACTAAGCCAATTATTGCTTTAATTACATTTAACGCCATGTCGTCGTATAGTCTCTTGGTTATGTTTCAAATCTTTTGAACAACGTGAATAACAATCTATCTCTGGTTTTAAAAGGAGTACTAATTTATATCCAAAACATGTCCCTGGTTATCAGTTACAATGCAAATATTCTCATCAATAATGTTAATTTATTTATAAGACATTTTATTGCGTAATGTTAATTTATTTATTTATTTTAATTTTATTGGTTATATTTATTTTGTACTTTTCATTAAAACCGGAGAAAAGCTTAGAAGAAGCTCATCCTCTACAACCTTGATCATCTCTTTTTGAGGAAGACTGACCATAACCACTCGGCTCAGTGGTCCCTTACCGGACGGTGAGGGAAGCACTATGACCTGTCCACCTCCAGCTACAGGCCCTTTAACATAGCAAGATACGTGGCTCAGAACCAAATCCTCCTCGAACATCATCGGACGCAGATAAGACGTGTTCTCTAAATTAGTACACACGAGATCGGAACCATTAGATATCGCACCGGTATATCTTCTACTCAGCCATTCGATCAAGTCCATGACCGTGTCGTAGTCTAGTCTCTTGGTTATGTTCTGAATCTCTTGAACAGCGTGAAATAACAATCTATCTTTGGTTTTAACCGGTTTAGGATAGGAAACCTTGTGATAAACCATGCAATTACCAAAATAACATTGGTCTAAACGCAATAATTTTCTAACGTCTAAGCACAGGGACATGTCCATGAGCTCGTTTCTCTTCCCTTTGGCTCGACTCACACATACCCAGAAGAGTCCAGCTAAAATCTCAAATGTCGAAATCCCTGGCTCATTCTCTCCGGCTCTGACCAGCGGATCTGGGAATAGAAAAGTAACGTTGACCATATGGTCCTCGGTCACGTTTGACGGGGAAGCCGTTAGAGAGCATGATTTGATGTACTGGATAAGCAGTTGGTTGTTAGAGATCAGTGTATTGTTAGCAAACCGGCGAGGCGGCAACGGGTGAAAGAGTGGTGGAGCCATCATGGATCGAGACAGAGTTAAATCTGCCCAAGCTCGAATAAACATCATTGCACAAACTGAATCGGCTAAGAGATGACTACAACTTAACCCAATAGCTAACCCACCACTTTCAAACTCAGTCACCTATAGATAAAAAGAAACAAAAAAATAAGACAAAACCATACGGTACTAAACCAAACCAGAATAAACCGGATTATATATACCTGAACATAAAAGGTAGACCAATAATAATGAAGATGATACATGTCTTCCCAATGAACAAGCTTGAGTTCTTCCTCTCTGTTAACACTCTTAAGCCATTCCTCAACTGACCCGGTTGCTCTCGCCTCCACCATCCTCACGCCAGCGTCGTTGCTCTTCACCTTCCACCGCCCTCGTACATCCTCCTTCTCTTCCGTACCATCAATTTCCTTAACCAATCTCCCGGTTATAATCGGATAACAATTGAGGGTGTATGCTAATGACTCCCTTAATTTTTTTGTGATTTCTCCGGGGTCTCTAGTCTTGGAAGACCGAAAATAGTATACTAGACGAATGTGGTTCGGTTCCATGACGTGGTCCAATACTGAAAACTGGTATAATCGCCCTGGTTCAATCGATCTAGTGCTCACCACGGTTCTTTTACATATGAATCTCACGCGGTCCTCCTCCATTATTGTCTTCTCTTTGGCAAACATTTTTTGTTTTGTTTTACTCTTTGGTTAGAATCCAGTTTTGATGTGCTTGTACATTTCTGTATACCAAATATATATATATGTGTGCGTTTGTTGGTGTGTATTTACATATATTTTCATGTTTCAACACATTCTTTTCCCATGAACTAAACAACCCTCTCCTTATGGAATGTAAAATTTTCATGGTCCCGTAAAACATGTTTCTGTTATTGTCGGATACCTGAATACCCCTAAAACAATCTTCTAATATATGTGTGCACATAAATTTTTGCCGTGGCTGATCGTTCTTTCTTTCATTTCTGATTCCTTGATCACCCATTTCTGATTTATGTATTGAGTAACAACTTCTGCTTTAATTACATTTAATGGCATCTTATTCTTATGTCAGATTTTAAAAAATTCTTCTGGTTACATGAAAAACATTAGCACGATTTCGATTACACAGAAGTTGACTTAACAGTTAATTTGGTTACTAATTAACTAATTAAGTCACAAAAAAAAGGATACATCTTTAAGCATAAAAAACTTTTAACTTTAAGCACATTCATGGAGGAGATGAAGTGTAATGATCGTTACCCTCTTTCAATCCAACACTTATCGCAGCACAGGCCAAAGGCTGCGCCGGAGTCCTAAAACAGCTCATGGCTCCGCCGGAATAACCCGAACAATCAGGCTGAGGCCGCTGCGAATTCCACCCGGGAATACAATTACCGACGAAATCAAACCCGGAACTAATCCTGGAAAAACATTCAGAGCTAAACCCAGAGAAGAAATTGAAAGAAACAGTGAGATTTATCAAACTCCTCAACGAACAAACCAAATCAGGAACCTCGCCGGAGAATTTATTGTGGGCAAGATTCAAAATTTCAATCGCCGACAAGCAAGAGATGGTCTCTGGAACATGACCCATCAATGAATTGAAGCTAACGTCAAAGACTTCAATCTCAGAGAACATACCAATAGATTCCGGTATACAACCGGTTAACTGGTTATTCAAGAGCAAAACTTCCTTCACTCTCGATCCCGTGAGGCCAAAACTCGTCGGAATTTCGCCGGAGAATCTGTTATTTGCGAGATTAATCACCGAAGCCGGAGAATTTCCGAGGTTTCTTGGGATTTCTCCGGCGAATTGGTTGTTATTGAGGAGAATTGCGTCTAACCGTTTGTTGAAAAGCTCTTCAGGGATGAAACCGGAGAAATCGTTAAACCGGAGATCGAGGTAAACCAGGTTTGGGATGTAGAGCGTGACTAAAGGGAAAGGACCTGAGAGTCTGTTGTTGCTTATATCAAGTTCTTGAAGTGAAACTAAGGATTTGAAAGAATCTGGGATTTGGTCTGAGAATCTGTTACTGTTGAGATGGAGAATATTGAGGTCTGAGAGTAAAGCTAGGTCTTTGACAAGTGTGCCTTTGAGATTTGCATGGTTAAGATCTATGGAGGTTATAGTTTGACCAGAACAGAACACACCTTTGTAAGAACAAACATCTGATCCAACCCATGTTTTAAGAACACCTGATGGATCCTCTGTAATTGCTGATTTCCAAGCTTGAAGAGCATTGTAAGCTACACTGTTTGGAGCTGATCCTGGAACTGCATTACGGTTACCGCCGTTGTTGTATCTGCCGCCAATCCAAACACCACCGTCGCCGATGCTGACTCCAACACCGCCTCCTACTTCAAAAGACGCATCTCTCTGAATCAAATTACCCAAAAACAGGAAGAAACAGAGAAGCTTAAAGTTGCTGCCTTTCTTCTTCTTAGACATTTTTTTTTCTTCAAAGTAGCTTTTTCTATTAAGTTGACACTTAAGGAAAGAGAATGAACAGTGATGGTTTCAGTGGATTAATTAGGATTGTGTGTGTGTGTGTGTGAGAGAGAGAGAGAGAGAGAGATTATGAAAATTAGAGTGGATGTAGTTGAACAAGCATTGATGATATGAGAGGGGGGACAAGATTATCAAACAGAGTTCTGATTTGTTCCTTGTGTAGTTATGTCACATTTGCCTTGGTTTTGTTAAGTTTACTGTTTGTGTTCAACTTATGATTGCATGAATCATATCACGGGTTCATCTTCTATTGCATTTTTTTATTTCAATGCATTAAAATATGCATTTTAGTGTAAATATCGGATCACATGTTTTGAATCACAAGAAAACTCTCACATCTGTCATTTGAATGGATGCACTAGTTTGATTCTGTTCGGGGTAACTAATAATGGTTTAAATTCTACCTACTATACAAGTTCTAATTGATTGCGAATCTCTTAGACAGAAGTAATCAAGAATGTAACAATAAATGAAAAAAAAAGTGATGCCAAAAAAAAAATTAAAGAAAATGAACAGAATCTAGATGAGGCTATAAATAAGAAAAGGCATAGCTTGTGACTGTGAATATGGTGTTGTTGACTTGTGTGGGTCTGTGGGAGAGAGAGAGATGTGGGAGTGTGAGTAACTGCATCACATGGAGTGGCACAAATGCATTTGTGTCTTCATTTAAACAATTCCATCTAATATGTAGCTGCATTTAATCCAAATGTTTTTCAATACAATTATTGAGAAGAAAGCTTATACTCCCACAATAAATTATTTTACTTGATCAAGCTAAACAACAAAATTTGTAGATTTCCAAGCATTCACTATAAAACAAAGATACAACAAACACTATGGTATTTACAACGAAATAAATTTCTTTGTATTTTGATGTTACCACTGTCTTATAAATGCCATTGCTCTATTACTATTTTTATAAGTAATAGATTTGACTATTTACATCACGATTTTTTTTTTTTATGTTTTCAGTGCTGAACATATAAAGAACTTCATAGTTAAACATTTTTTAGGTGGAACAGTTTAAAGATGACTGATCAATGAAAAAGTGGTTTTCAGTACTATATGGATGAACACAAAATACGAAAGATAGCTTGTGGTGGTTTATAAAATAAATCGATAAGTCTTTCCGTTTTCTGAAATAAGGTATTGACCATCTAAAGAGCATGAGATCTGTATACCGCAAATGGACGTGCATGAGGGCTTACGAACATTAGTAATCGGAGCGTTATAGTCTTATAGACAAATATATCCGTAGTGTGTGTGGTAGGTAGGTTTGGTTGAATTACAGCTAATATTATATCCAATGTTTACAAACTGAGCGAGTGAGTGAGATTTCATGTGAATGGTAGCAATAAAGTAAAGCCGACAAAGTTCCGCATGCAAATTTGGATTGCACCTACTCCTCATTGGAGATTTTTTCCTAGAACAAAGGAAAGAAATTACTTCAAACCTGCAGAAAAGGAAAATATATGGCTGGACGTTTCATATTTTAAGTCGGTTTAGTTTTTGTTAGGAGAAAACTTGTTAGAATGAAATTTAATTCAATCGGATTTTGGGGTATTTCTTGAATTAGATTTTTTTTTTATTAGTTCAATTTTTATTTTATTTTAGCCTTTAGGTTAGAACATACCCAGTAACAAAATCAACTGTTGTTGACTTGTTGTATTAGGTAAATATTTAAATTTTAACAAAATGAATTTCGCGTATACGATTGGTTCAATTACATGAAATAATTTTTTTCTAGTTCGATTCGATTTTCATTAGGATACTTAATTCAGTTTTGGTTTCAATTTTAAAGACCCTAGACATACTGGGAGAATGATTATCACGAAGCATACGCTATTGGAAGCATGCTAAACTCAAATGAAGTTAAGCCTGTTATGGGCCCATTAAGCCCAATTCCTAAGAAGCCTACTTGATATTTCCGTAAATGTGTTTTTACTCTATGAAGAAAAATAAAATCGAAGAAAATGGCAGTAAATTTTTTTATCCATCTAAACAAGATGGATAAACATACGTTTTTTTTTTGATAAGGTAAATTTTAATTTTTTTTTTACATTAGAGTAAATTTTTTATAATAAACATACGATGAAAACATTTTTCCTCTAATTAGTTATACATTATAATGTATGGGATGAATGATTCAATTTTTCAACATAAAATTTATCAAAGAAATTTATATTTACTATCATATGAGCTTGCTATCTATTATCTTAAAGTATTTTCACTCCATGAAGAAAAGTGAAATTTAAGAAAATGACAATAACTTTGTTTATTCAACTAAAAAACGAATATAAATATGTTTTGATTTTTGTATTCTTCTGATGTAAACAAAATGAGATGTATGAATCAGTTTTTAATGTTTTATATAAAAATCTAAATTATCAAATAGTTTTATACATTATATCATATGAGCTACAATATATTGCTTTATAGCTCCACCTTATCATGTAACGTGTTATTTTTGTTTTTTAACATGTTACATGATATCGTAACGTGTTGATTATTATATATCTAAAAGCATTATTTAAAATATTCTTAATAGTACCATGAAAAATAATAAGGTAAATTTCATACCCATATCTTTTACTAATGCCGTTTTGACATTTGTTAATACAATTTTAAAATCATCATTTACTTAAATAAATTTATTCTTTTTATCATTTTCCAAATTAACTCTCTGTCTAGTAATCATGGAGTCCACATAAAAACAAACAAGCATAAGAAAAAGGATGATGAATTGATTCTTGGAGTCTATATAAAGACGGACCATGCAATTTGCGTACTTAAATAAATAGTTAATTTATGAATATAAAAGTACAAAAATATCATACAAAAAATTGAATATTGGTACGTTAAAAACGATTTCGAGGAATAATATGAGTTCAAAATATAAAATGGGAAATCGAATCCATTTGTCGAAAGGGGAAACTAAAAATATTTAAAAGAAGTAAGAAATAAAGGTAAATATTGTCTGTTTATTCCTTTATTCCAGTTTCGAAATCGAACCATGGGAAAAAAGGGTCAAGTCTCATATCATCTCTCCCCATATTGATTTTGCTTTTTCCTCGCCCAATGTCCCATGAACACAAATGAACCTGGAGAATTAACTACTAAACCTAATCTCTTGGATCAATATATCAATATTGATAATTTGTTATCTTAATCTCGTGGTCGTCAAAATTCTACATTAATTTATTTCTAGTATAAAAGGGAAATTAACAGCTAAACCAACATGATAATTAAAAAATAAAAATGGATCGCATAACATTTTTCAGTAGATAATTCTGTCAACTAATAAGGTCAGTCTAAATTTGTAGAAAACCTTTTTAACGGAAATGAATTAATTAAGATATTTGAACTTGTGAACACGTAGAAAAACCACCATATATATATATATATATATATATCCAACGAGGAATTAGGCCGTTATAGGGGTCATTTGATAATATGCTAGAAGACGAGCGGAATATGGAATATTTATAGAGAACAAAGCATCAAAGGTTGGAATGTAAATACACACATACCGACATACGTAATATATATGTATATATGATTATATAGACAAGTTATATAGAGAGAATTAAAGACTAAAGAGACTAAACATAAACATACACAAGTGCTTTTGTAAGATGAAATTACTTCTTATATTCTTTAGGTATAGATTCCATTATTCCACAATTCAAACCCTCCTCCCTCTTCAAACCAGCCAAAACTCACACAATCAAACATTTTTTTAGAACTTAGTTTTCATCAACATATATTTATTAACATTATCATTCCACGGAATTTACTATAACTTCTTTTATTAACATTATTAAACCTTATTTAAAACCATCCTATCAAAGTAGACTATGTATATAGCCACTAATCTACTGTTCAAATTAAATCTGAAGCTGTATGATACTGAACTATATAGATCTGCCGCTAGACCATTAAGATCATGACAGTTCGAAAAAAAATCGCATGACACATGTATGGTAGTATTGAGTAAAAGGTCGGACATAATACTATTAAACATATAACTTGAAACTAAGTTTAGATGATTCCATGCACAATCCAACCGACCTTTCGTAAATATATAAATGTATAGTATCAGATTTCAAGTGACACTTGGGTTTCAGTGCAACGGATTGCCAAAAGGAGAACGAACTATTCATAAATATAGGGAAAGTAGTAACAACCAAATGATACTAGTATTATTTACCAACATATATATTAAACAAAAAAAAACCAATAAATTATACACTTCATCCTAATTAACAAAACAAAGAAAGACATACAAAGACATTTAAATAACAAAAGAAATGAGTTTACAAATAAGCATACTTATATCTAATTTTATATGGTACTGTTGATGATTTTCATGCAATTTACCTTGCTTCTTTTCTTCTAGTACTCTCTTTGGAATATAACAGCTTTTCCTCTCATACTTTTTTTTCCCCTTTCGTTCTTTTCTCTTTATATCAAAATCCTCTTGAATATATAACAAAAAAGACGCTTGATTTTTGGTGCTGCCTAAAAAACCCTCCACCATTTCAAAATCATGCATATATAACTTGATTGGTCGAAGATCGATTTATGGTACCATCATGATAGGTATGATGGTAGAATCTTTTTGTGATGTTGGTCGACATGATGATCAGATTGGAAAATGGCACAATTACCCATGATGATCTTGGTTGTCAGAAGAGTCAGGGGCTGGCCAAAACGTGGAGTACTTCAACCATTCTGCTTCTTGTTCATTCCCCATTGATGATGACCCCTGCACCAATCCAAATCGCTTCTCAATATATATACATACTTACACACACATATACAAGTGTCTGAGCATACCTAAGTCAATCACATTCGGTTTGGTTATAAACTAACTAAACTAACTTAACCAACCCAAACCGGACTGAATTCATATATATTCTATATACTAACTTTGATATTCGTTCCTGATCCGAAATAACACGAACCGGGATTAGACCTGGGAAAAAAAAAAAGCGAATCTACGTACACACCATAATCCTGTTAGCATTCCACAAATGGGGGGGGTATATTATGGTTGCTATATGTATAGTTATATTTTTTATATATTTATAAAACAAAATAGTAAGAACATTCCATCAAATTTTTAGACAGACTAAAAAAACGGAATTCAGATGTGCTGTCCCCCACGAAACACAATGAAATCTACTAATGTCTCTTACCGAACTTGTCTCGCGAGGTACTACGCGCATGAAAAAAGACTTTATACTTATTTACATATATACGTACATTATATTACATATAAGCATAAGTTTATATCCACCATCATTGCCTTTTTTAATTAGTTTTAAAATGATTTAGAAAGAGAAAAAGAAAAGAATCTGATAAGTTTTGTATTGTTCTTTAAAAGGGTAATTTATAGGTATAAAGCAAACTATAACAAAAGCAAACACATCTCTCTTTCTTTATGTTTTCTGGTTTTGTTTACTTAACTGTGTTTTAACTCTTTCCAATTAAGTAAAGAATAAACGCAGAAGGAATATTTGTAGTCTTAAGTATCCTTCCCATGCAAAACTGATTAAAAAATCTTTATTTATTTAAAAAGGAAAAGTTTTTTATTAAAAATATTCTTCAGTTTTATTCAAATATAACGTACATTGTCATCTTCGACTAATTACTGTGTCCTTACAAACATATCATTTTCTTAAAACATATATTTTATATATATCATCGATTTTAGTCTGTCTCACTTGTGTATGATGACTGCCATACGATAGTTCTGAATCTACTACGTGGTACCAAGCAACATCTTATTCAATGCATGACTTTTTATATAGGTGATAATGATTATATGTCTCATATATATATATATATATATATTTTCTTAAAACTCATGATGGTAAAAAAAGAGGTTTTCCCCATGAAATTAAGAGTCAGAAAAGGGATTAATAACTTACATCTTTTACATCATGATGAGTGGTAGAAGAAGTGCAGCCCATTATGAATTCTTCCAATCCAGAAGCTGACCTTCCTCCCATCTTCCCATCATTATGTTCTTCTTCTCCTTCTTGGCGTTGTTGCTGTTGTGTCTTGTTCAGTCAATAAAGACAAAAGTAATTTCAGAAAAAAAATATATTATTTAATTCTTTAAGAAAATTATCTTTAAACATTACTCATCTTGTCTCTCCATTACCAAAGACCACATTGGTTTCCTACTTGTTCTTAGTTTGGCTGACACTAAAAAGTGACTTAGCTTTTGTTTGCTTTGGATAATGGGTAGTTAGTTAGACACATCTTAATAGACTAAATCAGCATAATTATTTATTAGGCATTGTAACTTTAGTTGTTGTTTTTTTTTGACCAATAACTTACATATACTTTATTTGTCATAATCAATTTTGGTATAACCCAATTTGCATGCTTATGTAGTCCCATCATTGTTAAGTCACATGCATGCAAATATCTTCAAAACCTAACATGTGCAAGAACCACAATTTTTACTACTTAATTAAATACCGACATATATATGTGCCCATGCCGACCAAAACAAAATGTGCTTATGTGTAGAAGAACATAATAAAAACCTCCACATAATTAAGTAACACTAACTATAATTAATTACCTTACAAAATCATAACCCTGATTTAAATTAGATTTTTTTTTTTGAACCTTATATAAGTTTGATAGGTGCATGTCTCCAACCTCAATCAATAGTAACATAACGTAATTTTCTTTTGATTGTTATATATAAATCATAATGATATTTCAGCTACCTTGGTCATGTCATGAAACTGGTACCTTCTCCCAAATATTAATTACTAAAACGGGAGGGGTGATAAATACTATTAATAATAAACATTTATAAGGTTTTTTTTTTGGTAGAAGAAAAATGTTAAAAAGAGAAGATTAGCTATATTACCTGGTAATTTTCATTGGGGAGCAGGATTCGATGAACATGATAAGGATTATCGTCAAGGATATTAATGGAGGCATGGTGAAGCGAAGTAGATGATGGAGAAATAATGGTTGATATTGGATGTGTAGGCTGGCTTATGTTGAATGCATGGTGCCGTTGTTGTTGTTGATGATGATGATGGTGATGATCATGAGCCATATGATGTGATGTTGATGATGATGCCTGATGACGATTATGGCGATGACGATGTTGTTCTGCCATAACACCCTGATCACATGTAGCTTGCCCGGTCTGAGGAGTTTCCCTCCTCGCCACCTGAAAAGTTATAAATTTTAATTGCTAGTTAAAAACAATTCATATATATTATACATATAGTTACTTCTTTTTTCATAAAAAATAATTACTTTAATTATTCCATAATTGTTTTTTGGACCGTTGCGGTTTAGACATTGTTTTCTGAGTTTATCACGTAGGGTGAAACTTTGGGTCATATTGTTAGTTAAAAATTGATTATCACCAACCGTTCATTATTATCACGTCGGGTAAATTGATTATTTAATTTCTTTCGTAACTACATAATATTTCAACCCAGAAAAATGTATATATATATATATATATATTATACAAACAAAATCAGCATTTTTAACTTGCAAAGCAGGCAAATAAAAACCCTAAGCATCAGTTTTTTGTTAGTACACACTTTTGTTTTCTTAACTTCATGCGAGAGTGACATATGTAAATAAATAGTAAAAAAAAAAACTTGAATTCAAAATCAAACAAATCACATTGGATTTAAAAATAAAAAGTCTTTATATATAGGAAAAAAGATTATAAGTTGCATTAGAAGATTTAGCAATTTGAATTTTAGTAATATATATTAATATATAAGACATATTAGGTTCATTTGATTATTTTTGTTTGTAATACACTTTAGATTCAATTTATATTGTATGCAAAATGTATATCACATTTTTAGTACCAGTCGAGTATGCATATAAAATTCCCTTAAATTAGTTATTTCACTGAACGAAAATCAAAATGAAAAAAACAAAAACAAATATATGGGTGCATACCTCATCAAAGCTCTTCATAAACGGAACAAAGCTGAGTTGATCCATTGCATAACTCGGAAGCCCAGCTGCAACCGCCGCAGCCGCTACGGCCATAACGCCACCACCAATGCTGCCTACTTCATCTGATCGATTCGGAGGATTAACATTAATAATCTCTCTAGAAGAAGAACAACTCCCACCACTAGTAGTCCCACTATCTCTCCTCATATGATACTCTCCGCCGCTACTCGCTTCACCACCTCCGCCGCCTATAGCGTTCAAGCTCGATGTAGAAGACGACCAGTTGCATTGCCTAGGCTGAGTCTGATAAAAGATCTTAGACACAACTAGCTCTCCTTCTTTCTCTTCCTCATGTGTCCCCAAATGATATTGATGCATGACCCAATTGGTTTTTTCCGGTTTTCGATTCTTGCCAAAATTGGTATACAAAACCAAAATCTTCTTACAACCTTTTTGCTTACCGTTTACCATAACCGGTCTTGTCTTACCGGTCTTATGCCACCTCGTCTCACCCGAGCTACTACTTCCTTGCAGATTATTGTCACATTCCGTTTGAATCTTTCTTCGCTTTCTTGTTCCCGTCGTGTACGCCTTTGATGGTCTATGAAAGAAGTGTCTGCTTAAACCATCTCTAGTCACTCCTATCAAAATTGAAAAAAAATAATAATTTCTTTATTGTTAATTTTTATCTTTCTTGTGTGACCCAAATTAAAAAGATTCAAAACTTTGGTATGACCCAAATGAAAAATAAAATAAAATCAAACATTGGTTTGACCCTCCGTTGGTGACTATATCAAGCAATCATATATTATAATGAAAGATGTGCATGTGTGATTTATAAATAAGGAATGCATGAAGAATGTATATAGATGTATAGGTTATAAAAAAGGGTATGTATATAGTGTATGTGTGACCAAAATATAAAAAAAATTCAAACTTTGGTGTGACCCAATGCTCTATATAGGTATTATAGCCATATCCAACAATCATATATTATAATGAAGATATATCAACAATGTGATATATGGCGGCATGAAGGTGTGTATATATAGGTGTATGTACCGGGTAGTTTTTCGGGATGAGTGTAGCAAATGCCGTCTTCACCTTCAATGGTTGGGATGAATTCGTCAATGAGAGGGTGAGATTTAAAGTCTTTAGCTAAGACTTTCGCTTCTAAATGCTCTATCAATTCTTGATCCGTTGGGTCAAATTTCACTCCTGCTGGTAAACCAACCCAATCCTGCTGAAAAGAAGGAAAAAAAAAAATACAATAATATAAAGATAAAGAACAAGAGAATATAAGTATATACTACTATACATATAAAGACTCGTATATAGACGCTTTAAATTTTGGATTTTGAATTTCTGTAAGCGATAGAATAAAACAGAGAGCATCATTCTTGATGTTCTTCATTGATTCTTTTCCTCTTTTTTATTTTATTTTCTTAAAAAAAACATTTGCAAGTGACCTAAACTGAGAAAAAGAAGGTGGAAAGAATTTATTTTTAAGTTAATGAAAAAAGAAAAGAAGAAAAAAGGAATATTACTTACTGGTTTGCCTTCGAGCTTGTGGCCGCAGCTAGGACACTTCTTGGATCCACAAAGTTGATGTTCTTCGATCTTTGCGTCAATTATATCCGAACCAGTCACCGAACCAGCAGGATTACTCTTGTTCATCTCGATCTCTAATTTCTTTGATCTATTTTCTCTTATGCGTATGTGTGTAGATGTAAAGATAATAACAAAACTCTTCCGATCATATCCAGGGGTTGAAGTATATGTATAGAGAGAGAAACAAGAGAGAGAGAAGATTTGAATAAGCCACTGATTTTGAGGAGACAAGACAAAAGAGGGTTTTTCTTGAAAACCTAACCGACACAAGAAGAAGACAAAGTAAGAATTTATGGGGGAAAACCCCCAAATTATGCTAAAAGGAACAAACTTGGTCGAGCGGAATAAGATCTTAGACAGTACTGCAAATCAGGAATTAAAGAGAGAGAGAACAAAGAGGAGATAGAGAGAGAAAGAGAGAGTTAATAAACGACGAAGAAGGAGGGGAAGAGAAAGTGTGAGAGTTTGGGATGTGAAAGATTATAAATTATTGAAAACATTCGAGAGATTTTTTGTTGAGGGAATTAATAAATTAAAGTATAGTATAACATATTTTATATGTATGTGTATAAATATGTGTCTATCTCAAACTTTAACTGAAGAAGTAAGCGAGAGAAAAAGGAAAAGGGTGGCTCTGAAATCCATTCACTGACCCACCTTTTATTTTGCCTTTGCTGGTTTAAGAAGCCGCTATGAGTCTCTGAAGCGGTTTGTGTACATTTATCTACAAATTCTACACTTGTGTATCTTCAAAAATATATTTTATCTATTTATATATAGATATGGACATGTATACGTTTCAAAATTTTACGTTTGTACATTCTAGCTATGCTCTCTTTTTTACTGCTCATTCTAGCTATCCTTAAAACGTCGAAAATTCATTACAAATTTAATTTATATGTTATATACTGGTATAGATTTCCTACAAAAATATCAAAAGTTAACCATCTATCTTTATGGTCAGTTTCATGCTGGCAAAAGAAATACATTGGAATTTCATTACCATTAACTTTAACAAATATGTATTCTTTTATATAAAAAAAATATGTATTCTTTTGGATGATGAATTTCAAATACATACTAAAGGTATTATATGTGTATAAATATGTACATACTATAAAGTATAAGTAAATTAACTTAGAAACCTAAAAAAATTGAACATGGATTATGTGACGTCGGAAAAAAAACTACATCGATTTTGTATTGAGAAAAAGTCCGATCTTAATTCTTTATGGTCTATATATATATATATATATATATTCTTCACACTACTTTTAATAAGGTTTAAAATTTTGAATTTGTAGAAGGTTAATAAGAACAGAAGAGAATAAACAACAACAAAAAGTAAAAAAGAAGAAGAGAGGAAAAAAAAAAAAAAGACGAGAAGAGGAAGAGAGATCACATGGGCATCGAGCTGGAAGAAGTGAGTATTATTCTTTTGTTATTCAATTTTTTTTTTTCTCGTTTTTATTATTTTATTTTAATTTCTGCAAAAAAAAAGGAATTAAGAGGTTGCTTGATAAGTAAGGCAATTTGAGCAGTGTACCCA
Source organism: Boechera stricta (assembly GCA_018361395.1). Classification (NCBI taxonomy): domain Eukaryota; kingdom Viridiplantae; phylum Streptophyta; class Magnoliopsida; order Brassicales; family Brassicaceae; genus Boechera; species Boechera stricta. The sequence goes on along the minus strand of CM031544.1, from coordinate 21,613,418 downwards.
TCATATGGACCACACCATCTCGTATTTTTTAGTTTTGAAAAAAAAATCATATGTCTCGTATTGAATAGAAAAGCGAATATTTTTAATTATGAATTTGTTTTTATATTATTATATGGTCTCCTTGGAGATCTGTTTACATCAGCATGAATTATGAAATCATAGCAACTATACTTTTTACATATGTCTCAAATCAGACAATAGTTTCCTTTTCCCGTAAAAATGTTTAATGAACTAATCCTGAAAATATTACGCCCATACATTAAATTTGTATATGCTAAAACATATTTATCGTACGCATTCTCTATCATACGATTCATAATAATCTTGAGTATCTTGACTGTAATGATTATAAACTTCTACCGTATAATCATATTAATGTGGTTTTCATCAACTTTTTTGAAAAAGAAAAAATAGGTGGTCAAAACTAACATAAGAAAAAAAACGAATAGTTGTATTGCACAATTAAACTTCTAGAATAAATGTAAGAAAAATATATGTGTTTATATAAATCTTAATCTCAATCGTAAGAAAAATATTTTTGTTTTATTTAATTTTCTATTCGAAACAAAAATTGATTTGTTTTTATATAAACGAAACAAAAATTATGACTAAACTTAACACTTTTTGCTTTCTTGATTTCCGGTCACGCTGCATTTTAAAATTTTGATTAGAGTCGGTTTAATCTACAAGTGTCAGGTGTAATAAGCTTATACGCTCTTATGATGTATGAATTAAGATTAATGTAGCCCCCACAAACTATGGGTCCATCCTTCAATTTGAGATCTTTCGATTGGATTGGAATGTTAGATCTTGGAACTCTCTTTAACCATCTTATATTATTAATTATGGTTCTAAAATCTCAAAATAAACTGCCAAAAATATACTATTTCATGTAACGTAAAATGAAAATTTAACTATTCATTGTAATTTTTTGATTTGAAAAATCAGTAAATATTTATTGATGCTATTATATTTTCTAATCAAATTTAAGAGCAACTTAGACGTAAGTCACGTAACATTCAAAAGTAAATCTTGATATTCTTGACCTGGGGTGAAAATATACTTTTCAATGTATATTATGTTTTATTGGTTGATCGAATGTGTAAGAAATGTATGTTAATGTTCTTTAATGTCACAAAAAGTTCCTACCTGTTTTTTTTGTTTTTCCTTTTGAATAAGTGGGATCAAAATGAAAGACGTTAAAATAAGGGATATAAGTGGTTTTATTTGGATTGATAACATAAACACGGCAAAAAGAACCTAACTAGATTAATAAATTAAATTCATTTCGATTTCGCAAGGATTGTAACTTTATCATTAAGATTTTTTTTTTTTAAATCCAAGAATTTGATGTTAGAATATGCTATACAAAAGACAATCTCAATCCCAACGGTAGAAAACCACCAAACCAAAAAGAGGCAAACAAATTCCTATATACATATATATATATATAATTGAGTTTATATCAGTATATATATATATAGTACACATCATAATTATATTATTTATTATTTAAAAGAAAATTCAAAAAATTAAGAGAGTCAAAGAATGAAATCATGGAGGGGCCAAAGACATGTCTTGAATAAAACATATAAATGCTTATGATTGCCTCTTTGTCTGGGTATGATCATATCTTTTGCTATAATTTTTTTTTTATGTTTTATATAACTCTATTTTTTTGTTTAGAAATCTTTAGAATATATAGAATGTGATCTTCGTTTTATCTCATTTCCTATCACAAAGTTCCAGATCATCTTCAATATTGACATTTTTGGACGCTAAATGAAGAGATAAGACATACAAATAATAGCCGAACAAAAAAAAAAAGACATACAAATAATATAATATTAGGTTATTTATCTTAGCTGACTGTAAAAGGTTACAAATGCATAATAGATATTAACCAATTTGAAACCACCAACATATAAACCTTTGCATGATGAAAGATATTCGTTCAAATAAATTTGTATTCTAAGTGTTAGTAAGTCTCTTTCAGTACATGGAAGATCTTAGAACATTGGGAAATTATGGTTGTTCGATTAGTTCAGAAAATAAATGGGCTTATGAGCTTACACATTTATGGCCAATTTAAATCAGATGTGAAGTTTTGTCTTATGTGGGCCGGACTTACTAGTTCTTTTCCTTAACCCTTATAGTCTTGATCTTTTGTTTTCTTCTCTGTCAACAGTCACTCAACATTGTCTTACATAATATGAAAATAATGTATTAAGGATTAGGGAAATCAGGCCCAATAAATGTATTCGAAATTAATTTGTCTCTCAGTTTTTCCCATCTACCAAATTCTTACACAAAAGTCTTGCTCAAAAAATAACAATTTTTTTTTTAAAATAAGGATACATAAAACTAAATTTTAAAACTGCACACTCTATAAAACGAAATGAACTTAACAAAATATGTTTGTTACAATTTAGGTCAAATGAGAAACATGCCGGGGTAGGCTAGCATAGTACATGCCGTATCTTAAAATTTTCTATAAGAAGAAACCTAACCCAACAGCCAAAACACTGACTCCAAAACACTCCAATAAAAATCAAAATCAGTTTCTTTATTAATAATTACACACACCCCAAATCTTTCTACCAAGTTTAAATATAACCCTTCAATGATTGAATTGGTCAATTTCACTCCAAAGTAATAAAAGTAAAATACCTTCTCTCTTCTTAAAAGATCTTGTCTTGAATCTTCTCTTCTTTAAAGCAAAAACTACAAACATATAGCCACTTGTTCACTATCTTCTTCATCCAAACATTCACCACAACCCCGTGATGGCCTGATCTGCTTCCTCCTCCACAGTTCTTGTTTCAATTTCTTCAAAGGTTAATGCTTTTTATTTTTCTAAAATTTGCATTTTTTTGTGAAAAAAAAAAAATTTGAAGTCAAACACTGTGTTTCATTTTTGGGTTTCTTATTAAAAAAATGGCTAATAACATTTTCTCCGATCTTTCATTGTATGGATTCGTTTAGATTCCGATCATCTTCAGGTGGGAGTACGGCGTCTGAAACCGATCATCATCAATTGGGATTGTTAATCCCGAGAATCAGTAGGAAATATCGTTCATTGAGCTTCGATTCGGGTCTCCGTTTGATTGTTTCGCTTTCTGATAATCAGAGAATTGAGTCTCCGACAAGGTTGGTTATGTCATCTTCTGTCCCAAACTCGGACCGGAAGATCGTTACTGGTCCCGCCGGTTATATTCTTGAAGACGTTCCACATTTCTCCGATGACTTCCCAAATTCTCCTGTACGTTTCTGGCTTTTAATTTCAATCGATAAATGTGTGTTCTGATAATGCGAGCGGGAAAAATTCTGAAACTTTACATGATTATGCATTTTAAAGTTACCTTTTTTATAAAATATTCTTAACGTTTCTTTGTTAGCCCAAGTTGTAGTGGTTTCTTCTCTGATTTAATCGATTATTTGTGTCATGTCATGTGATACTTCAGACATATCCTAATCCGTTACAAGACAACGCTGCTTACTCAGTTGTTAAGTAAGTTACCGTCTGTTAGCTTACCTCTGGGAACTTAACTTTCTTTACTTGTGATTGAATCATCAGCTTATTCCATTTCGGAATGTGTAAAGCTTCTTAATTGATTCAAATCCAATGTGTTTTCAGGCAGTATTTCGTGGATGACGATGACACGGTTCCTCAAAAGGTATGTTACAACACTCTCTCCTGTAGCCATTAGCATTTGTTTATTTGTTTCTAGTTGATGAAGATTCGTGTTTTCGCCCTTTTGTAGATAGTAGTTCATCCAGACAGTCCTAGGGGGACACATTTCCGCCGTGCAGGACCACGTCAAAGGGTATATATCCGTGTTCTGTCTTTTTGTATCCAAAGAGTCTATGCAAGGTGACCGTTGATGGAATGTTTTGTTTACGCAGGTTTACTTTGAGTCGGATGATGTTCTTGCTTGCATTGTTACGTGTGGCGGTCTGTGTCCAGGGCTTAATACTGTGATCAGAGAGATAGTTTGTGGATTATCTTACATGTATGGTGTCAAGAGAATCCTTGGAATTGATGTAAGTCCCATTGGTTTAGTTATTCTTTCAGCATTGCTCTCAATTTTTTTAACTCAATATCTTAATCTTGAGATTAATTGTGGTGTCAGGGAGGTTACAGAGGATTTTACGCGAGAAATACAATTCCTCTGGACTTGAAAACAGTGAATGATATCCATAGAAGCGGAGGAACCATCCTTGGGACTTCAAGAGGCGGTCACAACACCACCAAGATAGTAGATAGTATTCAAGATCGTGGGATCAACCAGGTTCTTGATTTACTTACTTCAACAATGAACCGGCAGGAGTACATTGAAATGATGCGAAATGCTTGTTTGTTTTGGAATTTGACCAGGTTTATATAATCGGTGGAGATGGGACACAGAAAGGAGCAGCTGCTATATTCAAGGTAAGCAAAACTTCTTCTGATCATTACACTGGGTTGATATATATATCTAATGACTGTCTCTGCAGGAAATTAGGAGACGCGGGCTTAAAGTTGCGGTTGCCGGAATCCCCAAAACAATTGACAATGATATTCCTGTAAATCTTTTTTCCCCAATGGTTTGAAACTTCGAATATTGTATCGTAGTTTATTATGGTTGTATAATATAATGACTGTTTCCTCCCCTTAAAACAGATTATCGATAGATCATTCGGGTTTGACACAGCTGTAGAAGAGGCTCAACGTGCCATCAACGCAGCCCATGTCGAAGCTACAAGCTTTGAGAACGGTATTGGTCTTGTGAAGTTAATGGGACGGTACAGCGGTAAGCAGTTTCCCAAGACTAGCTAGTTTTCACCCAAGTTAAGTTGACCAGCGAAGAGATGTTTACAGATTTTCAAGGTTTTGTGCAGGATTCATTGCAATGTATGCAACTCTAGCCAGCCGAGATGTGGACTGTTGCCTGATCCCGGAATCTCCATTTTTTCTTGAAGGCCCAGGCGGGCTTTTTGAATTTATTGATAAACGGCTAAAGGAGAGTGGTCACATGGTGATTGTAATTGCAGAAGGCGCCGGACAAGATCTGTTGTCTGAAAGCGTAGAAGAGTCCACAACTCTCAAAGATGCCTCTGGAAACAAACTTCTACAAGACATTGGCCTATGGATCTCCCAACGGATCAAGGTTAACAAATTGATTTTCTCGTAAAACAGAGGATTTTCTTGAGGAAAGACCGAGAAATTGATTTGCTTTCCTATATCTCTTCTTATGCAGGATCATTTTGCCAAGAAGATGACTCTTACCCTCAAATACATAGGTATATATATATGTCTTATGAGTTTTTCTTTTGCTTGTGTCTGCAGAAAAATGATAGATAAAGATATGTTTTTCTTTCAGATCCAACCTACATGATACGGGCTGTTCCGAGCAATGCATCAGACAATGTATGCTGCACACTATTAGCTCAAAGCGCGGTTCATGGAGTGATGGCTGGTTACAATGGCTTCACCGTTGGCCTTGTCAATGGCAGACATACTTACATTCCCTTCTATGTGAGTCGAGAATCAAAAGTTTCCATTTTATATCTCATTCTAGGATCAAATACCCATCTTGGATCAACCTGAGCATCTCTTAAATTTATCGATGTGGGATTGCTAATAACAGTTTGGATATTGTGCAGAGGATCACTGAGAGACAGAACAAGGTGGTAATCACTGACAGAATGTGGGCGAGGCTTTTGTCTTCTACAAACCAGCCAAGTTTCATGAAGCACGACAAGATCGAGTCAAACCAGTTGGTTGGTGAAGCAGGCACCATGAAATGGTGAACAACACTGTCTGCAAAAACATTGATTTGTGTTTGACTTGAGAAGATCTTTGTTTGGGAAGTAAGGTTTCTTTATTTAATAGAAGCTTTTCAAGTTGTTTTATAATATTCTTCAAGCAAAGAGAAGAGTGATATAACTCCTTATGAGAATAATAATGTAATAACTCTTGGTTTGATTCTTCACCCAAAATTGTAATTTACTATCTGTATCAATCTATCAATACTCTTATGATCAAGATAGTAGTGAAACTATTTCTTCTCATGTCATCTGAACGACAACTTTGATTCTGTATATATCCCACCAAATCTTTTTTGAAGTTCATACATCTTTAATCAACTTTACATGATAGAATGGGACTTGAATGAGGAAATCTTCATTAGTAAACTTAATGACTAATTAATAATTAAATCAAACTGCAGCTGGCTTCCCATCTTTTCGAGGATCACTAACTGCAGTGAGTAGGCCCTTGAATGGTTTCGATTTCTTTCCAATTTCAATAATAATCTCTTCTTCTTCTTCTTTCTTGAAACTTTGAACAATAAGTTGGACAATAGCTCCACTTGATAGTGCCTTGAGTTCATGTCCCCTCTCTGCTAAAAACATATTGGTATCTTCTGCAACCCCTATGTAATCGCCATTGATCGCCGTGAAGTTCTCATATTGAACAACATTCGGTATCAACTGCAACAACAACAACCAAAAAGCAATGAGTATTTCATTTTGAATGTTAGTAACAATCAAATGGTTTTGAAATATGCATACCCTATGGTAAACTCTTGCACTCTCTACCGCTTGTAAAGGTTTCATATTCAACACAAAGCAATTAAGGAACACTTGAAGCACCGCCGGAATTATATTCATTCCGCCAGATCCTCCAAGCGCTGCCACCAACTCACCATCCTGCGATAAAAAAAAAAATCGCGGATTTTCATAGTATGCGACTATGCGTGTATGAGTTATATAACACGAAAAATAGATAAATATTGATGGTAAACCTTGGTGACTACGAGAGGTGTCATGGAAGATAATGGTCTTTTGTTTGGTTCAATGAAATTTGTAGGCGCCGGAGGAAGCTTGTCGGGAGTGATTTCCGCGGGTACCGAGAAATCATCCATCTCGTTGTTAAGTACAATTCCGGTGGCAGGTGATAAAACCCCAGCACCAAAAGGGTAATTCACGGTTGTGGTCATCGACACGGTGTTTCGATCTGCATCCACAATGCAGAAATGACTCGTCCCCTGGTCCCTGAGTTGGCTCCACCGGTTCAAATAGTACTCAGGTGGGAATGTCGTGTTGTCGAAAATCCTCTTTCGGATTTCTTCCGCATGAGTCTTCGAGAGCATTTGGTTCATAGCGTTTGTTATGTTAACGAACTCAGGGTCTCCGAGATCCATCCGAGCTGCAAACATATGTTTCATTGCTTCTATCAAACGGTGCAGCCCGAGATCTCTTCCCGAAGCAGTGTAAAGGTTTGAGTAACTATCCAGGATATTCATAACCATCGAAAAACCGACTGTACCACCCGAAGGAGGCGGCATTCCGTGAACCGTATAACCCATAATATCCACAGACATTGCATCGGTAACTCGGACTTTGTAACTTCTTAGATCATCCATCGTTATGATCCCTCCAGCCTTTTTCACATCGTTAACAAGCTTCTCGCCTACTGTCCCGTTGTAGAACGCTCTCGGTCCTTGCTCGGAAATAGTCTCAAGACTCTGAGCTAGTTCCGGGTTATAGCAAGTCTCACCGGGTTTCAAAACCTGTCCGTTTCGTGAGAAGACACTCTGCAAACCCGGATCTTTAATTATCATCGAAGCCTGGCTCACTATAGCCCGTCCGAGATACGGACGCACCACAAAACCGCCTCGGGCCAACTCAATTGCCGGCTCGAAAAGCGTTTTCCACGGTAGACGGCCATACCGTTTCCAAGCCTCGTAAAGTCCAGCTATCTCTCCCGGAACTCCCATCGACAAAGCGCCAACGGATTTCGCACTGGCATCGTTCTTATACATATCCTGAGTCAATTCACAAGCTAACACATTATCTACTGATAACTAAACCTAGAAGGATTTGTGAAAAAAAAAACTTTCTACCTTAGAAGCAGCTAACGGAGCAGTTTCTCTCATGTCAAAAGCCTCAGCTTTGGAATCTTTCTGCGAGCTAACGATCAAGAAAGATCCACCACCAATTCCACTCGACATTGGATTAACAACACCCACACATAAAGTAGTAGCCACGGCTGCGTCCACCGCGTGGCCACCTCTTCTAAGAACAGAGGCACCAATCTCAGAGCAACGACCATCGTCAGCCGCCACAATGCCATTCTCCGATTCAACCACGTCACTAACGGTTCCATGACTAACACTATGATCATCAATTGCTTGTCTTGACAACAAAATTGTAATGTCGTCACTAAAGCTATAACCTATGAAGTTTCAGAACACATAACAATCAGAGTTTTGACCAGAAAAGTCAACTCACTAGTCTAGCAAAAAAAGATCTTGTCATCATCATCAGATCATAGTACAATTGTTCCTCCGATTATTAGAGTATTTAAGGACAGAAACAAACCTGAAATTCCGACAAGAATCAGAACCAGTAATAAAACAGCAATCTTTAGAATTCTACTCTGTTTCTTCTTCTCCTTCTTCTCTCCGACTGTTTCATGGTCGATGCCCAGAAGAGGATCGGCGATGACTGAGATGACTGCGTCACCCATCTTCGATCTCTATCTCTTTTTCTCTTTCGATCTCGGAGAGAAAAAGAGATTATTCTTTTTGGTTTTGGGTTATAGAAAAAAAGAGAGTGGGATCCCAAGTTGGTCTTTGTTTCTAAGTTTGTGATTGGGAAGCGTTGACCAAAAAAAAACAAGTTTGTGATTGGGAAGTCTGATTAATCTATAATCTAAATAAACATTTGGGTTTACACGCGACAACAACTAAAGTCTGTTAGTGTGTATACTCGTTACATTATTATCCAGATTCATATCCCTAATATTCATATGAAAAACAAAAACGCAAAAGAATAGGCAAATTTATTTAATTATTGTGTTCCCAAAATAGCAAAAAGATAATTAAAATATATACAATAGATAAAGAAAAATGAGAACAAAAAATGTCCTTTGTATAGTTATTGTTTATGAATGATCTTCTCCAATTTTGTAGTATATATTAAATTATTAACCGCTCACACTAGATTTTCGGAATTATTTAGATTTTAGAAAATGACTGATTTTTGTTTTTAATATAATGATAAGTCTGTAAGTCATCTTCTTCTAACTACATCACAGTTTCTTCTCTTGTCCACCAATTTTTTGATAAATCGATTTTGAATATGCATATATTTCGATATATTAATTCACTTATTTGCTTAGCCAATTGTATAATATTGCGTACAAGAAAATTTGTTAAGACTTTTAAAAGAAGAATTGCGGAAAAGACTTTTTCTTCAGTGTCTGCTCCAACGAACCATACAACTATACAAGGTAAGTCAAATAAAAATTTCAAAGAATCCCTAAGAAAAGTATATACATCAAATATCACTTTGATTCTAAGATTAGTCCACGAATGCGATCTTCATTGTACACGTTCGATTCATCGTATACCTTGGTTGGTTTCAACTGCAGAAGATCAAAAGATCTCTTTGATAAAAAAATTTGTTGAAAATTGTGTGTTTGCTTTTGATGCATTTACCTTGTGGACTCTGCACAGCCTTTAGAGGAATCATATTCAAGACAAAAGTGATCGAAGAACTCTTGAATCACAGCCGGGATTATATAAATCTCAGCGCTCTCTCCAATAGATCTCTAACTAGCTCATTGTTCCTACCAGGTAAAAAAAAACGAATTAGAAAAAGAAATAACAAACAGAAGATATATAGTTACCTAAATTAAATCCCCTGATTTTGTTTAGACTTTAATGAATATATATTATTATGTTAAATTAAGTTTGTTTATGTTTGTTATGAAGCTTATGAAATGTTGTGTATGCACATTCACTCACTCGTCTTCTGAATACCTATGTTGTGGAATCTCTTTCTTGGCATTTTTTCCAAACTGATGCGCGTTTAGATTCATGTATACATCATATCTAAGTCCAAATTTAAAGCTTCAGGGTTGTGACGAGATAGTGAGTTTGCTTACGTAACAGGACCGGTTCAAACATTTTATTGGCTAAAAATAGATCTCTAACATATCAAAAACAACAAAATTTATGTTTTTTCGACAAAAATATTGTTTTTATCAAAAACAAAAACATAAGCAAAACATAAGTAAAACACAAGCAAAATATTATGTTTTTAGATCTCTACATTTAGACTCTTTTATTTATGTGTCCGGAACGGTTGCACTACTCGCCCTTGTAATTAAGCTGGCCCTGTAACTAGCTAGCTAGGCCGTCGCTGCAGCAGCCTGGACAACTTTACCAACATCTAACCAAAACATCGTAGAAACTTATCATCGATTTGGTCTATTCTCAGTTCCCAGCATCGGAAAAAGCTAACGACTATGTGAAAGAAAATAAATTCCAAGTCTGGTATTCTTAGAACAGACTCCGATTACGGACATGATCGCGATGATACCCGAAGATTGTGAGAAAAGTCACCGTTGTAGCAGCAGAACCGGGAATAAACCGGATGAAACCGACAAAAGCAAACAATCATCACCCAATCCCAAGACAAAAGCAAACAACGATCGGTAACAAAAAAAAGTAAGAAATAATTGCAATCGATTCAGGTAATTTACACATACGAAGACGAAATCATCAGCTCAACGGTGAAACAACAAGGATTGGAGAAGGGATAATAATAAACATTACCACAGCATTCCGGCGATGAGAAATGAGACGGACCGGAGGAGAAAGCAAAGAGATGTATGAATTTGTAAGATCCAGAAAACGCAAGTTTAGGCTGGTAGGTGCAATGAAACAACTTTCTAATCCGGATTACTCTTTTTTTCATTCAAAAAAGTTTAAAGCGTTTTTTTTATTTTTTAAATAGTAAGTTTGTAGACCTAATAAAATTTAAATCTCTATTTTGCAAAATCGCGGCCACATCAACTTTATATAGTACAATTTAATTATATATGAAGACAATATTCGAACTTTAACAACTTTATATATTTGTGCTTGTGCATTATATATAGTGATTAACAATTTTTTTTAAAATTCAGAAAATCACAAAAACATATCAGATTCTTTTTCAGTCAATCCGCCAATTAATTTTGTAAACGTTAATGGGATTCCAACTCAAAACCAATTGACAATGAGTGGATTGGTCCATATTTCTTATATACTACTCAAGGTCCTTCCATCTTTCCGATGTGGAATCTTTCTTCACACTCTCCCTCGAGATAATGGTCCATCTAGCCATTAATCTCAACAAATCCCAATCTAGGATTATTTTGGGTGAAATCGGCCGAATTATTTCTAGGTCGGTCCAATTTCAGTTCAGATCGATTGAGTTACTTTCGGGCCCAATCAATTTCAGTTTTTAGTGGGACAGCGTGAATTCAGGGCTCTGATACTATGTAAACGTTAATGAGCTTCCAACTCAAAACCAATTGGCAATGAGTGGATTGGTCCATATCCCTTATATACTACTCAAGGTCTTTCCATTTTTCCGATGTGAAATCTTTCTTCACAAATTTTATTAATCAACAAAAAAATATCTTCAAATAATACACAACCTTCGAGCATTAGTATCTCACCAATGTAATATTAATATATCTTGTTTAGTGTTTTTTTATTTTTTAACAAACATCTAGTTTAGTTTAAGTTGATAATTTCACTACCAATATAATATTAATATTTTTAATGTTATTTAATTTACATTTTTTAATTAATATTCTAAACTACGAGATAATTGATTTATCACAAAAAATGTGAACCATTTATAAAATGATAAATGCTTATGTTTTGATGAGAGGGAGAAATTTTTCATGGGTATCTCATTTAAGAACCGATTCTAAGACAATTTTATTTAAAAAAATATTATATTTTTTGTTTTTTATTTATTTTTAGTGGGAGTCTAAACTAAAAACCCCAATGTAAATGGTTTTTGGACCGAAAACTTAAGAATTTACTAAGTGGGTTTTAATTGGGCCTAAGGCGTAAAATTTCCACGACGTCATGTCCATTAGATCCCCAATCACGTCAATATTATTTTGTTTTTTATATGTAGTTGGATGTACGAGGACATCTCCCAACCATAACATCATTTTGGTGTTGAAATAACACTGCAGCACAATTTTTTCCTAAGGACAATACCAAATATCACATTAAAAATATAATTCTCTATTATAAATTATTAAATTAAAAATTCTCTTTACTGTATAATAGTTTTTATTCATTAATTAATATAATATTACAATTGATAAATCAAAAATAATAAAAATAATGAAAATAAATTACATCGTACTGATATATTCCAACCACAAATGTTCAATTAATACATTTCGAAATTCAATATGAGCTTCTCGATCTTTAATTTGTTTATGTCGAGCTAAAAATTCTTGAAATCGAGCATCATCATTACCCGTCATCTTCACTTCTGCCTTGGAACTTCAGTTTGTTCTTCAGTTGTTTCATTAACATCACATTCATCTTCTATGATCATATTATGCATTATGATACAAGTTGTCATTATATCATGTAATACTTTCTTATTCCATAAGCATGATGGTCCCGCCATAATTGCAAACTTTGGCTGCAATACTCTGAATATACGTCCACATCTTTTCTACGAGCTTTTTGTTTCATTGCAAATAATTTCTTTTTGAAACCACGTGGATGGTGAATTTTTTGAACAAGAGTGGACCATTTTTTTTATACACCATCTGCTAGATAATAATCTATATTATAATTTTTTTTCATTAATAACATAACTAGCGGATGAAGCAAAATCTTTATCTAGATTAGCAAAAAGATGAGACGCCTCTAACAGATTAATATCATTGATCATGGTAGACCGAAATATGGATGCCAAATCCAAAGATGATGAACTTAATGAATTTGTTAATGGTTGAATAATATAAAAGCATATAGTAATGAGAATTCCAAATCTCTAACCAGTCCTTTACTCTTTAGGTTCTTGTTTGGTTCCCCCTCTGCTATGCCAATTATTTGTTCTATGTCCATTCATTACGTTTTCCCGATCAGATATTTGATTAGTTTCATTATTAGAATGTGATACATTTTCTATTTTTCTGTTCTTTTTCCATGATGGTACACATCTCCAAAACCCACTAATTCACTTTGTCAAATCATATTTTTAACGACAAAACTTTTAAAAGGGCTTCACCGTCCAATTTATGTCGAAACATTAGAAGGTTTTCAAAATATTCGTTTTCGACAAGTTGTGATCAAAAGACGAAAAGAAGTAAAGACTAATAGAGGAAAAAGGATGATTTGAAAACTTTTCTTGCAAAATATCATTCATAAGTACCAGCAAAAACAATTCTATCGATGAATTTGTTTCCCACACATCAAATTCGATCACCCAAATGCTAGAATATTTACCTCCTCATTCATTAATAAAGAGTGACGTGATAATGGATTTATGATAGTATATATATAGGTTTGTCTGTGGAGCGTGTCTGCATAGCTTGTTGCGGAGTATGTACGGTCGAAAAATTAGAGTATGCAAAAAAAAGGATTTTGCGGGACCGGTGCGGTTTTGTTACGGATTTGCGGATAAAACTCCGTGAGTTTGCGGATATTAGTATAAACGACCAAACCGGATAATTTCTAAACCGGTTTGCGAATTATGCGGATTATGCAGATTTTTCCAAATTCTTTCATATTTTGCGGATTAAATTATGCAAAGTATTTTTAGAATTTTCTGGGTTGCAGGTTATTGCGGGATTTCATTTTCTGTAGGTTGCAGGTTACCCGCGGGCCCGCGGACTTATGTGGGACGATCGCGGATATAAAATTTTATGTCCATGCCTTATACGAGGTGGGTGCGGACAATTCAAATTTGGGCAGTGTCCACTGCAGGACAGATTTTGTAGAGCAGATTCGTCCGCTTGACGGGTTTATATATATGGATACCATTGTATATAAGGGTATTTCCAATTCAGACTCGGAATCACTTGAAGTGAAATAGAAGGGACATGATTTGGCTCCATTTTATCGAGTGCTTTATTCTTTTTAGAGTTAATTATTTGAATAGGAAAATTGAAATGTGGTATTATTAATTAAATATAGAAATTATGGTTGTAAATAAAATAAAATAAAAATCTTGAAATACTTCAATACTCTTGCCGAAAAGTAAATAGTTAACAAATTTTGTTTATATATTTGTAAAACATCTAAAGTCAGGTCCGATTCACAGCATAAGCAGGATAAGCCCACGTTTAGGATCCTCAATTTTTTAGTTTTAAAGGACCTCCAATTTTATATTAGGTCTTAGCCTAAAGTTATAAATATAATAGTTTTAAAAGGGCCTCCAATTTTATATATTAGTTCTTACCCCAAAGTTACAAATATAACAGTTTTTGAATTAAAAAAAAATTATTTCTATTTTTCTCCACAAATTAAAACACTAAACCTAAAAAAAAAACAAAAATATAACTAAATTAATAGAAGTTCTTTACGGGAAGACAAAGAGTCGATCAAAGCTTTCTTCTCATCAGAGGAAGATCTTACCGCTGCTTGCCGTCTCCTCTCTCATTTTTCAAAATTGACAAGGTCCAGCTTATTGCTTCTCTTGTCTGTTATATCTTGAGGTTAATTGTTCTATTTCTATATTGACTTTTCTCTTGATATTAATTGTTCAAGTCACACCAAACACGTCTGATTGGAAATTTGGGATTAGGATTCATAGTTTGTGAATTTGTGATTCATTGCTTAATATATAATAATATTTACTTGACCCAAAAAGTAGATTTGTATAATATATTCAAACTTGATTAACCTTTGCTCATGTGTGAGTGTGATTCACAAAGCTAAATTCGTCCATTAGCCTGCCATCGTTCATGTGTATTGTAACGTTTGCATGCGGAATTTTATTTAATGTTTTAGAATTTCAATTTGTTAACGTTTGCAATTTTTTGTCTCGTGTTATTTGTTAATCTTTGGATAATGACTCTTGGTAAAAAATCACATAAACCTGGGAATCTAAAATGAAAAGAGAAGAAGATAAGAGAAGTTTCTACAAAATCTCAAGAAAAATTCTCTTCTGATGTTTTTTAAAAAACCTGAAAATCCTACCACCAGTGATTGTAAAGTATATTCTGATACTGAAAGAAATAAAGAAGGCGTTGATGATATTGCTGAGAAATGAACATAAAAGTAAAAATGTAGAACAGTTGCTGTTAGATATTTTGGATCCTGGGAATTGGAAAAACATTGGTATGAGAATGAAAGATTTATTAGTTGAAAAAGTGACGATTTATTTTCTGAATTAAAAGTACTTCGAGAAGTATTGCCATCAGATTTGAGAAAACCTATTTGATGTGTTGGACTTTTTAAGAAAAATAGAAGGTTGTTATCCAAATACATCAATTGCTTACAGGATAATGTTGACCATTCTAGTGTCAGTTGCATCGGCCGAACGAAGTTTTTCTAAACTAAAGCTTATCAATAATTATATGCGGTCTACTATATCGCAAGAACGATTGAACGGATTAGCTTTATTATCAATAGAGAGAGCTATGGTTGAAGAAATAGACTATGTGAGTCTGATGAACGATTTTGCAGGAAAGAATCCGAAGAGGAGTATATTTACTAAGAAGGTTTTTGTTTTACGATTTCTTTTTTTTTACGTTTTAAAGGGTCCCAATATTTTTTTCTCTTCGGACCACTATTTTACTTTGATCGGTCCTGTCTAAAGCATATTTATGTTGAAACTAATTTGATTTTATATCATTTAAACAAAAAATTTAACGATGCAAAAAAATCAAAACAAATCAAATAATTTGTGTTTAGTCCATCCGTCAATAACATATCATAGAGCTGTCAATTAGGGCCTAAGCCCGCGGGCTGTAGCCCAGTCCGCTATGTAATAAAGCGGTTTAGGGCTTTAGATTTGGTGTCCGCGGTCTGGCGGGCTGGGCCCGCTTCGATCTGTAAGTTTTAGAGGGTTGGCTCGTGCGGTCTTGCGGGCTAAACCGCGGGCTGAAATAAAATACCTAAATTTTTTGTCGTGGTCCTAGGTATAAATACTTTAACATTCAACCTTAATTTCTATTTTCTCAGCCCTTCCTTAATATCTTTACGTCTTTTACGTCTCTTACCTCTCTTATTGACAACAATTAACAACAATTACGTCTCTTACGTCTCTCACGTCTGCAAGTTATCATCTTCCTCTACCAATAATTAACAAAGGTATGTCTTACGTCTCTTACTCTCTTATGTGTGTTAGTAATTTTTGTCTCGATTTCATGAAAATGTTAGTAATCATGGTAATTTAATAATTATTATACTATCTTCTCTTCTTAGGATCATGGACTTCGATTCTGAATATATAAGTGATCCAAACAATGGTTATGATGAYGAGTTGGATGATCTTGGTGATGAGGTAGATGATCTTGGTGATGATGAATTACTGCCTCCTCTAAAGAATCAAAACGGCAAACCAAAGAAGAAACGTACTAGACGTTTGACTTCTGATTGTTGGAAACATCTTACAATTATTGGAGAAAAAGGACCTGATGGTAAAGAAGACGTGAGATGCAATCATTGTGGACATATCTATCACTTGAATTTGCACAAAAATGKAACTTCTACTCTAAGACGTCATGTTTTTKAAGTTTGCAAGAAGAGACCAAGAAACCATGATGTGGGTGCTATGATGATTGATCATGATTTAAAGCTTAAATCTCGGAAACTTGACCAGAATATTTTTCGTGAGAAGATTGCTATGGCTATTATCGAGCATGGTCTTCCATACTCGTTTGTCGAGTATAAGAGGATTAGAGATGCCTTTAGTTATGCAAATGCTGATATTAAACATTGGAGTCGGAACACTGCATCATCCGATTGTTACAAGCTGTTTGAGAAGGAAAAAAAGGCATCTTAAGATGGAGTTGGCTGCCATACCTAGTAGAATATGTTTGACAATTGATCTTTGGCGGGCTATCACTATAGAGGGATATATTTGTTTGACAGGTCATTACATTGATAGTGATTGGAAGTTGAAAAGTAAGATATTGTCGTTTTGTGCTTTTTCACCTCCTCATTCTGGAATTGCCATAACGATGAAGCTAGTCGATTGTTAAAGGAGTGGGGAATAGAAAAAAAAAAATTTCTCTTACAGTAGACAATGCTTCTGCTAATGGAAATATGCAGACCATATTAAAGAGAAATCTACAAAAAGATTTGTTGTGCACTGGAGACTTTTTTCATGTGAGATGTTCAGCGCACATACTAAATCTGATCGTGCAAGATGGATTAGCTGTGGTTGGTGATGCTCTGCAAAAAATTAGAGAAAGTGTCAAATATGTGAAGGCATCTGAGAGTCGGATTCAACTTTACGACAATTACATGGAAACAGTTGGCCTTCATATTAGAGCTGGTTTAACTTTGGATGTGGTGACCCGATGGAATTCTACTTTTCATATGCTTGCTAGAGCTATCAAACATAAAGATGCTTTACATAATCTTCACGAGATCGATGCTTCATATAGATCTTTCCCATCTGATCTTGAATGGAAGAGAGGAGAGTTGCTATGTGAATTCTTGAAGCCATTCGATGAAATCACCAACATGTTTTCTGGTACAACGTATCCCACATCAAATTTATATTTCATGCAGATTTGGAATATTGAATGTTGGTTACGACGTCATGCACATTCTGAAGATATGGTTATAAGAAACATGGTCCAAGCTATGCAAATCAAGTTCGACAAGTACTGGAAAGAATATAGTGACATTCTTGCGATTGGTGCAGTTCTGGATCCACGGATGAAGTTTACAGTTCTGGAATTTTGTTTTACTACTCTCGATCCATCAACGTGTAAGCAAAATTTGGATCAAGTGCGCAAGAAAATGAAAAAGCTCTCCGAGGCATACGAGAGCAACTCAAAGACATCAACAACCCCAAGTTCTTCACAAACTATTCCTGAAACTTCTCTTGAAAATGCACCAACTGGATATAACGTAAGTGCTTTATTTTATGATTTTGTATATTATTATTTTTTATAACAGTTTATCTTTGTGGATGTAACAGGACTTTTATGCATTCGTAAACAAAAAAATTGGTGATAACGGAAAATCTCCTTTGGATATGTATTTGGATGAACCACGATTAGATATGCGAGCGTTTGAAAGTATGTATATCCTGAGTTATTGGAAAGATAACTCTAGTCGTTTTAAGGAATTGTCTTTCATGGCTTGTGATGTTCTTAGTATTCCTATCACCACTGTGGCTTCGAATCGCGTAGATAGTAGTGTGTTTTAAACAAATATAGAAGTTGTCTTCTACCTTCGAATGTAGAAGCCTTGATTTGTGGACGTAATTAGTTCAGCGGTTTTGAAGGTAGCAAGTCTTCACGCCAATATATGTTTCACAATTAATTTAATAGAATCATTGTGAAGTTATTGAATAAATGTTTCTTTGTATTCTACTTATGCAGATTTGGATATTGATGTGAAGATGTTCCACATGTATTGAAAACTAAACTAATTATTACGATTGAGAAGGTATATATTTTTTACTAACATTTATATGAAAACATTGACAAGTGTCATAAAGATGAATTAAGTCTTAAATTAGTAATTCATATATGTTTTATGTTACTTTTCTTTGCAAAGAATATTAACAGGAAAAGTCTTGGTTCTTCTTCAAATCAAGATTTTTAAGCTTCAATTTCTACACGTTTCTAAAATTTTATTTTTAATTTTTAGTTAAATTTTAATCAATTATTATTTTGAATTATAGTTTTATCTTTGAAATGAACCGAGAGAACATCCTTACTTAAAGACTTTGCATATTATATTATCGGATAGCAACTCAATTATAGATTTCAGATTTAATTATTAAATTTTATTGGTACATATATAGTTTGTATTTGCTACTTTGCTTGTTTATATGATCCTTCATTATTTATGAGGTATAAATTATGTATGAAATGATCGCGGACTGATCCGTAATATTCGCAGATATTAAATGGTTTGGGTTAGAGTTTTTATTTTTGTATCCGCGGCACTAAACAGATTGGCCGGTTAAACCTGCTGAATGAACAAATCTGCTGTGCTCCGGACTAAATGGACGCGAACTAGCCTTAATTGACAGCTCTAAACATATGGTATTAGTAGTAAACCGACTGAACCTAATTAATTAAGTTTGGTTTTTATTTCTGTAATCAACCACTGCACCACGACAAAACTCACAAATTGTTGGGGTCACGTCGATGTGGCCACGTGGTAAGATACTAACGAGTGTTCAAATTCTCCGGTGTGTGATGTCACTGAGAAAGGACACGTTTGGTGGTCAAAAGCCAAAATGACTCAGCCACGTATACATTTCCGTACAATTTCTTGAACATCTATTATTCTTTCATATTTTCTCGTAAATATTTTTTTGTCGGGACGTGGAATGTAAATTGGTACTGTTTTTACCGTCAAAATACACGTGCTGCAAGGATAAGACACGTGTTGGCAAGGTGAACGGTGTCACGTGACCTTGAGGCAGATCATGTGATATTTATTTTGAGATTTTCATCCCTATGAGGTATTAGAGAATCTGACAGATTTAAGTGTTTTTTTTCCTTCTTTATAACCAGATAAAGTAATTTTGTTAATTGAAGACTTTAGTAAGAAAATATTCGGATTCGGTTGGCACTATATGATATGAACTTTTTTTCTACGCGTGTAAAAACTATTTTAGTTATATCTTAGAATGTTTATTTGCAATTTTTCTGTTAGTGTAACTTTTCCATGCAATATTCTAATACTAATTTTAATTGTTGGATACTAAACAATGATGTATTGTACATATAAAAAGAACTATTCGTTTTGCTATTCTATTTTTCTTACATTACGTGGTTACAATATAACTTTAACAAATATATATATATATAATAAGTTAATTATGATTTAAGAAATTACTTGGTTCAATTTTCACATAAATCCATGTTCCACGTTAAAAAGAGGGGTAACTATTGCTTTATAAAAGACAAAATTCTAAGATATATGGGTTGTAATTTTGTGGATAAGACCAGGAAATGGTGACTATAAATCAGAGTTGAGTAATTAAGGGGGAATAAAGGGGATCACGTAGTAGTCATGATCGTGGGGTTGATATGTATATTATAAATGTTTGGTGGAATCATATGAGAAAGTATTCAATTTGAAGCGTAATGAACGGTCGAGATGGATGGGGCATGCATGCATGATCCCTCATGCTTCCTTAAGAGGTGGCATTGTTAGCAGTGTGATATCGACGCGTGTATGTTATACACTCTTTACGTACATCACATGCACAAGCTCCTTTACATTATAAAAACATTCCGAGAAGACAAATAATTGGCGTCCTATTTGGACGTTTTAAATTGTTACTATTTATTTTCAATCGCTTTAATCGTATGAAGCAAATTATCTGATTTGGATCGGAAGCAGTAAGACACTATGCTCAAGTAAAGCTATAATTTGTTAATAATCTATTGGAAATGCAAAAACTGCTCCAAATATAAATAGTTTACTAGTCATTGTTGACTTTCGAATGATATTACGCTCCAAAAACAGGTTCGAACTTTTTCTAGAAAACCTTCAATTTCGACCAACAATGTATAGATTCAGGCATAAAACTTCTTAATTAACAAGAAAAACTGAGAAACAATACGAAACCATGCGAAATGGAAAAAATATCGGAAATTTTGGACGGAAATAATAAGACTGACAAAGGTTATATAAGGATCATATTTCTTTTTGGGAATTTTAATGAAGTTCCTTTTGTTAAAATTGGTTATTTAGTTCATTTAAACTAGTTATAGGTTCGACCCTTCCTGTTCACTATATATATATATAATAGACTATTAAAAGGGACAATGAAAGTACAACCATGTGGCTGATATATACAGAAAGCTATTATACTAATGGAAGACAAAGATGTTTGAGAACAAAAAAAAAAAAACACAAAGAAGAAGAAAGTGGAAGTACTAAATAACTATTTAAATTTCAATATTTTACTTAGCTAGCCTAATTTAAATTTTCCAAAATATCGTCCATTTCCTCGAGTCGAACTAAATAACTATTGCGCACCTACTTTCTTAGATGCTTGTGGTTCGGCTAATTAGTTTGTAGTTACAACTCTGAAAAGCTTTTAATTGATCAGAGCATTGCAGCGGTTAAACTGGACACAAATTTCTTACTACATTTAATGCACAAAAAGAACCTATTTGCCAATTTGTAATATTTATCTATAAAAGTAACATAACAATGCGCCTTGTATTATTATATTCTCTCCATATCATAAAAATTGATGTTTTAGGGAAAAAAAATATTTCAAATTTCAGTACAAAATGAAATCATATTTTTATGATTATTTAAATTATGCAAAATGTTTTTCTACTAGTTGAATTATTTTTAAATAAATAATAAATGATGTTTTAATTTTGAAAAAAAAACAGAAATTAATAATTGCTTAATCTGTGTGTCACAACTTTAAACATCATAAAATGATACAAAGAAGTATATGTATAAAATTAGCATAACAATACGTCTTAGCCGTAAGGGTTTTTACTTAAAATCACCATTTTAATTAAATCATTTTTAATCTATACAATTCTGCACAAAAATAAAGTTCAAGTTTCGAAATTGCAATATGATATATTGTACGAAATGCATTTACGAGTTGAATGATAAGTATATTTCAGTGGTTTATATAACAAAACAATATTTAAAATATTAGGTTTTGATTTCCTGTAATACTAAACTATTGTTACTATATGTACAAGGAAAAAAATATTTTGATTACTAATACCAGAAATAGAGATATCAATTTGTCTATATCTATTCTGTGGACAAATATCCCATTAAACTACTACTAGACAGAAAAGGTAAGGCTGCCAAACGTAAATGTCGAATAAATAATATCTAAGCGAGTAGAAATCAAAAGCGAAATGTTCTATATAAGTTTTTGAAGTCCGCATTTCGATTGGATTGCATTTGCAAGTTGAGAGGAACAAATGTTTAAAGAAGCATTAATGAGTGAATATGTACATATATGTTTCCTATTATGTATATATAAATCACTTTCAATCAAATTTGTGTACCTTTTTTTCTCCTTATAAATTATACAATTCAGACTCGTAAGAGCTACGACAATAAAGGATATTTTGGACCGTACGTAGACGATGGTTTAATAGGTTCAGTGACTATGAAAACGAAGGCATCGTGTCTTGTGTGTAAATCGCACTACCTTCCAAATAAAGAAAGATAATAATTGCTCTTTGAATCGGATGAGCTACACGTTTTTAGATATTTGCAACCTGTCTTCTTCGTTAGATCTAGGAAATATTGATTTATATAAATCTGTGTCAAACAAACTGACCTCATAACCATTTTTATATAATGACTAAGGTTGCAAAACGTATATCTCTCCAAGACGAAGTCTAGATCATATATTATTTAATTTTTTGTTGGGAGAACCCCGACTTCTCGAAACCATCTTTTATACTAATATAAAAATAATATAAAGAAAATAAAATTTATGCATACTAAACTTACAATCAATTTTTTTTTTCTTTTGTTGAAAGGTTCGACTTACAAACAATTTATTGGAAAACATATAATCTACTATTCTCTAACTGTTAAAAAAACAATTTAATTAAACTTTGTATCATTTTATTTTTTCTACATGTTAATGTCACCAATCTCATTGACCATATCAAATGTTTGATTGAAACCTAAGTTTGATAAATAATTGTCAAACTTATTAAAAAAAAAAAGAGAAGAAAAAAAAAAGGAGAAAATATATATTTATATGAAAGAAAAGAATAGCCAAAAAGAAAGAAAAAAAGGATAAATGGGAGTTCGACTTGTTTGGGGGAGATGGAATTTGCTTCCGAATGTAGCAAAGAAAACATACATGTTTTGCCCCTTTAATGTCTTTAAACGTTATTCCAAATCTGTTCCAACATGTCTTCTTCATCCTACACATTTCTTATCCTATCTCTCTTTTTGTTAAACCCTTAATCCAAAATTGGTACTCGAATTTACGAGAATTATGTAAGATATTTTTATTTCCTGATAATACTAAGAATATATATATATATATATATATATTTTTTTTTTAATTTTATTATCTCTAGAGTTGTTGCTAGATAAGTGATACAATAAAATCATTACGACTACTTTTTTTGAGATAAAAAATAAAAAAAGTAACCTATTAAATTAGATCACGTATTGGTGTCAAAAAAAAAAAATTAGATCACGTATTCGGATTGTTTTTAGGATAATATGCAACGGATAAATAATACAATTAATTAATGAACTAAAATGTGGATTATCTATTTTGTCGTCTTTTCAGCGTATCTAAACTTCGACCGACTTCAGCGTATCTAATAATCCTAACCTTACGCTCACAGTTCGGTTACTTTAAACTTTCTCAAAGTCATTTGACAAAACGTCCACATCACGAAAACGTCCACGTACGTCAATCCCGTGGATAAGTCACAAGCCGCTGTTTCACACGCTTATCTCACAGTCCCGTTACGCGAACCTTGTAGTTAATTAAGATTTTTAACTGCGGTAGAAAAAAGTAGCTCCTAGTCCTATGCCTAATAGCGTTAACCATGGTTAAAAAATGATATAACCTAACCATGGTTAAATATTTCAACTACATAAGAAAGCTTTGCCGGTGAATTAGCAAACAACAACAAAAAAAAAGAAAGAGGTCATTTTAACGAATGTCATTTATTAGCCGAGAGTTTAAAGAAGATGATGATCGGAGAAACTCGCCGGACTTATCCTACTGTTGAAATACCTCCATCTCCATGGCCAGCTTCTGAAGATTTTACATCGGCGGAGTTGTTCTCTCCGGCGATGGATAGTCCAGATTGTAGCATGCTTGAAGCTTTGGCGGCGTTACAGCGTTATTTGCCGTCTAACGAACTGGATCCGGATTCTGACCCGGATCTGTTGGGTCCGGATTCACCAATCGATGCTTATTCATGTGACCATTTCCGTATGTACGATTTCAAAGTCCGGAGGTGTGCTCGTGGCCGGAGTCATGATTGGACGGAGTGTCCGTACGCTCATCCCGGAGAAAAAGCTCGCCGGAGAGATCCGAGGAAGTACCATTACTCCGGCACGGCTTGTCCTGATTTTCGTAAAGGTGGTTGCAAGAAAGGTGACTCTTGTGAGTTTGCTCATGGTGTTTTCGAGTGTTGGCTTCATCCAGCTCGTTACCGTACTCAGCCCTGTAAAGACGGTGGAAACTGTCGCCGGAGAGTTTGTTTCTTTGCTCATTCGCCGGATCAGCTTAGGTGTTTACCTAATCGGAGTCCCGATCGGGTTGATTCGTTTGATGTTTCGTCTCCGATTCGTGCAAGAGCGTTTCAGCTATCGGTTTCGACTGTTTCTGGTTCGCCGCCGATGAGTCCAAGAGCTGACTCGGAGTCTTCTCCGATGACTCAGTCACTCAGTCGCTCACTCGGGTCTTGTTCTATAAACGACGTCGTTCCTTCGTTTAGGAACTTACAGTTTAATAAGGTGAAATCATTTCCTCACAACAGTCCTATATTCGGCTTCGGGTCGCCCCGTGGATCGATATTGGGTCCTGGGTTTCAGTCTCTGCCCACAACACCGACCCGACCCGGGAATCTGGATATTTGGGACTATGGGTTAGAGGAAGAGCCCGTAATGGAGCGGGTCGTCGAGTCGGGTCGTGAGCTACGAGAAAAGATGCGCGAGAAACTACACAAGGAGAATTGCATGGATCGGGTTGACCCTGTTCCGGATCAGAGTTCGGGCGATGCTCCTGATGTCGGGTGGGTATCTGACCTGCTGATGTAGAAGAGGATAAAACCCGACCCGTACCCGGAATATCGAAGTCTCATTGAAGAAGTCAGTATCGTTTTTTTTTGGGATATCTTCCGAGGAAAAGTGGAAGAGATCTTAGTGTGTTAATATTATTTTATCTACTAATTTTCGTATTATCTGATAATAATAGTAACTAAATATGGATTTTTGAGGCCAGATTTTTCTGAGAAAATCGTTGTATAGATGTGCTTAGGGTTTTAATTATGGAACATTAATATATATTATGATTATTATTATTATTATCATTATCGTGTTTTATATAATGTTAAATGTAAACCGCTTGGTACTAATCAATGAATGAATGCAAATTATTACTTATCTTACTTATTGTGTTTCCCTAGTTTTTCTTGATCCAATATAAATAATTTTCTGTGTGTATGTTTTGTTATCATTGGGAAGTTTTGATGATTTGTTTAACGTCGAAATATCGTTTTAAACGTTTGATTTAGTGTTAAATGCTTTGAATGGGTCAAATCCTAATGAGTTAAAGTAATGACTACCCAAAGTTAGAAATAAATTTTAACCAATAAAAGACTTGTTCAATGATGTCAATAGGGTTTGGGCGTATCATTCGATTATGACATTGTCCAATACAGTTTGGCAGTAGCATGGATAAGAAAATGACATTGACCAACGAAATAATCTCCAATCGCGAAGAAAAGTCCAGAGACTAACTTAACCCGGCACCAATGTTGTTGTGATAACCGGAGGTACAAACCGATCTTGACAAAATCAAAGAAGGTTTGAGGAAAAAATTGAGTTTGATATATAGAAGTACGAGGCTGTCATTCTTTATGTCATGCCATAACTTATAAAAAAATTTTGTTGAATAGTAAATTAGTAACCGTGTCATGTTTAGGTAAACCAGTGTAAATCAATTTAAAATTTTTACTCCCTCTGTCTTACAAAAAGTATTATTTTAACATTTCTCTCACAAATTTTTAAAAATATACAAATTTCAATTCTACCATTTATTAATACACTAAATAATACTTTCTCTCTCTACATAATAAACTTAAATAATAGGGATATAATTAAGATTTAGTTGAAAAAATTTCAATTCTATCCTTTATTAATACTCTAAATAATACTCTTTTCTAATTAATAAGCTTAAATAATAGGGATATAATTGAGATTTAGTTAAAAATCTGCATAGAAAATACAATTAGATATTCTTTATGAAACAAAAATAAAATTTTAAAACGACACACTTTGTAAAACAGAAGGAGTATTATTGTTTTTCAACATAAAAAAATATATCTTTAACTATGTTTCTTGAAAAAATTTGGTATTTGACATTTGAATAGTAGTTTTTATTATTAGGAGTTTTCGGGAGAGTTAAGGCAAAATCCAAAATGAAAATTTCCCATATATACTTACTTCCTATTTTAATAGGATAATGAGTAGTAGTATTTACAATGAAAATACTTACTTTCCTATTTTACTAATGACAAAAAACGACATGTGGGTCCGATGTTAGGTATCACAATAACCATTTTTGAAGAAACATAAATGTATAGTTAAATGCAATATGAATGTACATACAGATAGTGTTATATGGGGAAACGGCCAAATCTGTAATTAGCGAATTAATAGATTTATGTTGGGTGATTAGCCCACAAACTCGAGCGTAAGGTCAAAAAGAAGAAACCTAATTATAAAGGAATTTATGTTAGACAAAATTACTTCCCATTACTATTTAAATCAATTATTTTTGCCTAAACCTATGTACAGGTGTAATCTTAGGCTTTGACTAGTTTTGGTTTTGGTTACAATAGAGTAAATTTTCCTCTAAATTGAAAGAGAAATTAACTCTGGATTCATTTCACCAACC
Source organism: Boechera stricta (assembly GCA_018361395.1). Classification (NCBI taxonomy): domain Eukaryota; kingdom Viridiplantae; phylum Streptophyta; class Magnoliopsida; order Brassicales; family Brassicaceae; genus Boechera; species Boechera stricta. Next base: position 21,586,805 of record CM031544.1, on the reverse strand, counting down.
AGACAAATGAGAGGATTATTTTTTTTGTTGAAAAAGTAAAAAAAAAAGAGTAAAAAATCGTATAAGTACACATGGGATATCTTATTATATACAAATCACTTTGCAATGAAAGCATGTACTCGAAACTCTGTTTTCTCCTTTATAAGCATTTTTCTGCTCGATTGGTTAAATGAAAACAAAAACATATACAAACTGTTTTTCTTATAATTGAATGTTTTAGCGGTAACAAATTTTCTTAAAAGAAAACAAAAACAAATGAATCTTTAAACCAAAAGAAATCAAATTAAATCATATATGATCTTGAATATAAACACAAAATAAAATGAGCATAAATGATGAATCAAACCTTGATTTATTTTCTCACTACCTTGCCATTGGGCCAAACGTGGAGTAATCTCCATAAGTAAGCGAAACGGATCCGGACATGCTATCATATTCATTGCTGCTATACTTTCGAATCGGCGACTTCGTTTGCTTCTCTTTCACTACTTCCTTCTTGTGATGGCTCTGTGGCTCACGAGCCAGCTCAGCGTCTAAGCACTGTTTCAGATCAGACACGATTTGGTTAGTTGTTGGTCTGTTGGTTCCTCTGTCTCTGACGCAAGACATTGCCACCTCAACAAATTTCCAAGCCGAGTTTGAGGAGAAGTCGCCGTGAAGCCGTGGGTCAACGACGCCGTCTATGTCTCCTGTTTCCAGGAAAGGCTCGACAAAGTGGACAACGTTCATTTTATCTCCGTCGTCAGTTTTCATGATTGATCTCCGGCCGGTTATGAGTTCAAGGAGGACAATCCCGAAGCTGTACACGTCGCTCTTCTCGTTTAGCTTAAACGTGTTGTAGTACCTGTTATGTGAAGCCAAACGTTAAGGCCACGGCTGAGACCAGCCAGGGTAGGGATCTGCAAATGGTAAGATCAAATCGGTGATGTGAGGAAACATACTCAGGATCAACGTAGCCGGGGGTGCCCATGACCGCAGTCACGACGTGGCTGAGATCGTCCTCAGGGAAGACCTTAGAAAGACCGAAATCAGCAATCTTGGCTTCCAAGTTATCGTTTAATAGAATGTTTGCTGTTTTAACGTCTCTGTGTACTATTGGTGGCCTGCATCCATGATGCAGATACTCCAACCCTGCCGATGAAAATAAATTAAGAAACAGGTTTCAGACCTGAACCAGACGAAATCCGGGTTTGAAATCCAAGTAAAAGCAAGGATGTCAAAAATGGGACCAACCTTGTGCCGAGTCTATGGCTATATGGAGTCTCTTTTCCCAGCTAAGATCCTCTGCATTCTCACCTGCATGTCCGTAAACATAACACCCGTTAGATGGAGAAAAAGAGAGAAAGATAGCAATAAAGAAATAGAGAGATGGAGAATACTTGATAGATAATCCTGCAAGTTGCCATTGGCCATGTACTCGTAGATGAGAGCCATACTGCGACCATCATCGCAGTATCCAACAAACGAAGCTAAGTTCCGGTGATGGACTGTTAAAAGAAGCTCCGCCTGCAAACAGTTTACATTTCAGCAACCATAGAAAGAAAATCTAAGATTATCATGTTTTTGGTGTACTTTTGATTACCTCGACTTGGAATTCTTTGGAGACCTGGGATGATGATGAAGAAGATCCTTTAGTTTTGCCAAATGAAGAATCGTTGATCATCTTTACAGCAATTTCAGTCCCATCTTCAAGGGAACCGAGGTACACAATACCAAACCCTCCTTTCCCGATCACTTTATTGAAGTTGTTTGTAATGCTAGAGACTTCACTATATGTGAACCTTCTCTTTCCCGAAGGCAGAAGTGGTCCTGAATAGGCTCCTAAATACACTAGGAAATTAAACACTCGTTTTCTTTCAGCAGCATTAATTCTGACTTTTATTACGCGCAAATCTAAGTAAAAAACCAATCGTCTTACTTATTTTTCTTTCCCTTCGCATGATGCATATGATAGCCAATGCGGCAATGAGAATGATCACTAATGTGGTTACAACTATTGGCACGACGATTCTGTTCCCGTCCCGACATGAACGTGAGTGACAAATGTTTTGTTCATCCACACTGGAAACAGAGAGGAAATCAATAAGCTTCAGAAAATGGTAGAGGTGCAGATTATCTTAACAAGATGAATATGGTTCCGCAGTTTTGACAAGAAAATGTACCTGAGTGCAAGTCCATTAGCCGTTGTTCTTTTCCTAAGCGATCTTGGGATAAACCCCGTCAAGTTATTTCCTTTCAAATTCCTGCAACACAAATTAATGTCAGAGATAAAAGCATTATTGATGTGTCTGTCGATATAGACTCAAACGAAGTCTCTCTGTGCTCAACTCACAGGAACTTCAAATATTTTAGATCAGCCAAAAACTCCGGCACATTTCCTCTTAGGTTGTTGTTTGATAAGTCCCTGGGAAAACATTGCACACATCTCTTAATAACTATTGTGAATAGAGTGGTGGCAATTGTGTATGCCTTAAATTTGTATACTTACAATGACTCAAGAAGGGAGAGATTTCTAAATGAGAAGGCTATTGATCCTTGTAACCCGCTTGAACTAAGATTCCTTCTCGCGGCAAAAAAAAAAAAAACAAACAAAGCTCATCAGAAAAATGATCCTTGAGGGATATTACAGAAACAAGCTCATCAGCAAAACCTTTCTTGAGGGAAAATAAGAAAATGAGTTTTTTTTCTTCTTGTGGAAACGAATAACTTACAGGGACTTGATTTGATAATTGGAAGTGTTGTAACTGCATCCAATACCTTCCCAAGGGAATAGTCTTGGGGAGCAAGGATCACCACTCCAAATCTTATTCACTTTATACGTTGACTTTATGCTTTCTATGGCTTTAACTGCATTAACAAGAGAAAATGGAAAACGGTGAGTTTCAGTGAAAATCAAAGTCCAGAAATCTTACAGAATATAGGTAGCCGACTAGCAAAGTAGAGATAAACACACCGTCGTCAATTGTGGTGGAAAATTCATCCAGAGATTGTGCTATAAATATCTCAATAGCATTAAGTATTGGTGGAAGCGTTGAATCTGCGGTCTTCTGAACAGAAATCCAGTGATCTTTACCAGTGAAAGCTCGTGAATTAGACACTGTCATCGAATACTCAGAAGAGGGATTGAAAGCTCCTGAAACAGGCGACCCATTCCAGAATATCTTGATCTTTCTGCTCTCATTCCTCTTGAGATTTTCGAGTTCTGCAAAATAAAGGTAGGCATAGAACCGAGTATTTGGATCGCCGGATGTCCAGGACAATTCCAATGGTTCATCGTCACTTTTAGGTGAAGCAGCTGTCTTAATGACTTCATCTGGTGGCCTATAACCGCTCTGGAAAATATCGATGTACCCAGTTGTGTTGGTTGAATTCCAAGAGACAGGAGTGTACGAAGACCAAAGACGATCATATACATCCTTTTGGTACCGTCCTGTTCCATTCAAATATCCTGTGTCCCATCTTTGATAGAGTACCAATGAGACATTCCTTCCAAACTCAGTACCATAGATTGAGCTGTTCATTGGCCGGAGCTCCAAGGCTGAAATAAAAGGAGTTCCTTTACCTTTGTTCACAAGGCAAACATTTATTGTCTCTGACTCTGCAAAGCTGAGGATCTCCTTGATGACGTTCTCAGAAGCATTTCTGAATTTCACAGAGGTCCAGAAATTCACGTTTACGTAGAGATCAAACTCAGGCAAAGCTTTTTTACCATCGTAGTTTCCATACATAAACGAAGCTCTGATGAGATAAAGATTCCCTTTTCCATCGGAGGGGGTTAAGGAGTAACAGTTCCGGTTTCCTTGAGGAAAAGATCTGACATCAGCAAGTGGGAATGGCAAAACCGGGTTTTTCGGATAGCCGTATTCTTCAGAGACGTTCACGTTTACTCCAGCGTTTATAAAAGGTGCATCCCAGGTGTAACTGATACCAGTATCAGTATCTACATAGTTTATATTAGGGGGCGACCCACAATCTATGCTGATGAAACCTGGATCAGAAGAAGAAGGTAAAGAATGTTGATAATTCTTTAACGTTTGAGAAAGTTCTTATCAAAATTCCAAGACAGGTTTAAAATCTACAAAACTTCTCAAATTTTAGAACCTAAGGCATTCAAATCTTATAAACAGACATGGACTCCATTTATCATGTCAAACCAATAATCAAAATGTGTTCTGGAAAACATGCAACCCCATGATCTAAAGAAACTTCATTTTGTAATATCGAAAAAAAATATCAAAACTTCAAAAATCTTGGTCTGATGATTGCTCATTTTCAAATCAAAACAGACGCAAACAGAGGAGAATAAGCGAGAATGAGACTTACGAACCTGCTTGGCCTTGGCCATGAACTACAATGGCAGTGGCAATGACGCCAAAAAGGATGAGAAAAACGGAGTGAGCTCCCATGTTCTTCTTTTGTAAAGCTCAGGTCATCATCGTCAAAACAGACAACCTGCGATTAAGATAACACAGAAACACAAAATACCCGAAAGTACAAAGTCTACGCATACTTCCTTTTCTGGGAGCACCAAAATTGGCCTGGAGGTGTATAATATAAGTGCTGCTCACGACTGAAAAAAAGCGGCTAAGAAAGAATATAAAATTGTAATACAGCTATTAAGAAGTAGCCTGTGGGTCAACAACAACTAACGCATGATATATATGACTCCAATAAAATATTGTAAGAAACGGCACAGGACAGGCGACTGATACATAGAAAATCAGAGGCATTAAAAATCTTATCTGACCACAAAACTGTGGTGAAAGAGTTTGTAATCCGAGTTTTGACTTAGATTATCTGGTCACAAACAATGACAGACCGTTGCAACCTTTAGGACTACTGATAAAGAACCAGAAATTTTTAAAGGATAGTGATTAAGAAGATTTTGATTTTAGCTAGAGTGTCTTTAACTGTTATGCTGGAAAGTATTAAAACTAAGCTTCATCTTCTACTAGCTGCCTTGCAGTTTCAGCTTCATGGGATGAGCTCAAAGGGAATGAAGATAGCTCTATGTAATCAAAGTCGTCAGTGATTCCCGCCTGAAAATTACCGATCTTATTAAGAAAATGTGAAATCTGAAAATGATAACATTTGAGGCGAAAAGATCTTGAAGATACCTCCGTATATAGATGTTCCAGCTGTTCCTTGGCCTGGGGGAAGTTGTTTGAACACCATTGTCGCAATGTGAAGATGTTATCTGAGTAAGATTGAAAGATTACAATTTAGGATGTGGTAAATTATGAACCTTTTAAACTTAAAAACGCATATCTAAGTTTTAGAAATGAAAAGACCTGTCCATCTGTTAGCCGATTGGTGAGCAACTTCAATTGCATTCCCTGTCAAAATAAGAAGAATATTTAGGTTGTTTTTTGCTAGTAAAGCACAAGACTGGTTCTTGTTTCTGCTCCACGAGGACCGGGAAAACCTTAGGAAATTTAACAGCAAACAAAAGTAACGTAGTATGCAGAACTTACTCATTGCCTCCAAAGTAGCTGGATCGTTGTCAGCAAATTGTACCATCTCGTTCTGCATAAGAAGAAGAAACTGTAAGCAACTTGCTAAGAATGTGAGCACCTTTATGCAAACAGATAGCCAATGTAATCTGACCTTCAGCTCTTTGTGTTTCCTTTCAATATCTTTAAGTTGCGTCAAGGCCTCTGTTCGTTCCTCCTGCAGCAAGAACAGCAGTTCTGGTGAAAAGAGTATGCAAGGTTATTCAATCATTTATTCTGCAATACCAAAATTACTTACGGATTCTTCCCTTCCCTTCTTTAGGGCTTCACACTGATCAGCAAGTTCTGCTAGCCTTTTATTACTACCCTGAAGATCAGATTCAAGCTTCTGGCGAATACTCCTTAGCTGTTCATTCAGAATGAGATCAGAATCAATAAACTTCGCTATACTCAAATTAATAAGAAGCATTATGATGTTATTATATCAGGATGAGAACGGTGGCTCACTTGGTTGCCAGCACAGCTGGGAAGGCTCCAAAAGTAGATCTTCATGTGCATAATTATGAACACTGTCAAACGACATATAACAGCAACAAGGACTATATGGCAACAAATGAAATAAGCTGTGAAAGGATCCAACATAGGAACACTAGCTACTCACAGATATTCCAATCTTGTCCTTGGCGACAAGATCATCATCCACTAAACTCTGGATAACATCTTTCACCGACTGACTAATTACACCTCGCTTTGGCCCCATCTTCTCGAGTTCCTTTAGCTGATATGTTTACAAAAGTAGAGACCCATAAGTGCTGGTATCTCAAATGCATTAGTTCAATAACAAGATATCAGATCACTTTAGGAAGATGACTTCTGGAAGGTAAAACTAGTACTAAAAAAGTGCTCACTAGGAAGAAGTCTTGAGACTCATAGAATATCTGAAGCATCTTCTCCCGCTTCTCCTCTAGCGAAAGCCCTCGTTTCTTTGACTGAATATCATCAATAATCGAACGCAGCGATTCAGTTGAAACGTAAAATTAGTTTAAGAAAATTTTCAAAAACTCCAGAGTTTGAAAGACGAAATCGAACAAAATGATGGACAACGAAGTGCTTCTAGGTTGAAATTTCAAAATCCAAACAGTCAAATTCAGCAACTACACTGATTTTCAGCTGAGAGTGCGAAAATTGAGTGCTAATGCAAATCCGAAACACCTATCAATTCGCGTCGTGCAATCCAAGTGTTTGCGGAAATTCCTCAAACAAATCTGTAATGAGCTACCGAAGAAAGAAACAGAGCTACCGATCGAAACTAGGAAAAGTTTATATAAAGTTTCGCGAAGAAAAATAGAAAACACATCGAGGTTGCAAAACATTCAAACAAATGGTCGAATCTAACATCAAAATTATCTTGTAAGCCGAAGAAACACAAGCTAAGATCATCAGTGCACGATAACTATGGATCATAAAATTGCGGAGGATCACTCGATCTTCCCAGAACGATTCACGAATCACAGAGGTTCATTTGCGAAACATAATCAATCACAAGTAGAGTAGAACAATTGTCCAGCGTATATTACCATCGTGATCTCTTGTTCCTGATGATGTAATCCAAAGGATTTGAAGCTTTTCTACACCTCTCTCTCTTCTCTCCTCACTCTCAGAAATTTCGAAACGAAAATTGTTGAAGAAGACTTGAAAACTTAAGCGGGGTATTATCCCTCGCTTTCTGTTTCATTTTTTTTATTCCACTAATTTGAATTAAATTTACAAACGACACGGAGTTCAATTTCAAGAAGCAGAAACGGCATGGCCTTTAAAAGAAACGAAGTCAACGTATGGTTGACTGTTCATACACCGCTACATTCTTTGAAGGCGAAAGTGAAGAAGAGAGGACTCAAGAGGAGTAAAGTAGATATTATTAACCAAAGGTAAAGTGTCATAAAAGGAAAAATGTCATAAAAGATACAAAATTACCCAAGATAAATTATGTGAAGAACACTCAAATGCAGATAACATTAACGACGGGGATTATAAAAGTTTCGCTCCGATTAAATCTGACTCAGATCCTTATATACATTCATCTCATAGAGATGAATAACCTGCAGTTAAACCAAGCCAATTGCATAAGTAATTGATTACAAATCCATAGTCTCTGAGCAAATTGATTGTTTGCGTTTGCATAGATGAAGAGAAGAGAAGTAAAGTGACCTTAGAGGGCCATCTCAGCCTGTAATGCAGCAAGTTCTTCTTCCTCAGCGGTCCGCTTCTGGGGAACAGGACGGGCGGGTTGACGCCCTGCAGGAACGGGAACTGAAGGCATTGGAGCGGTTGTTGTCGGCTGAAGAAGTTGTTCTTCAAGCTCAGCACCTTCGAGTTCTTCAAGCTCTGCTTCAAGCTCATCCTACCAAAGAAAAGTTGTTCTTAGACAAAGATCATTAGCTGTAAAAAATATGATCATGTGGGGTACAAGAAAGTTACCTCGTCGAAGTCGGCTGCCGCCCCGATTGGAGTCGCCAATGCTTCTTGGATCTGTTTCATGTTCTCGGTCTGCTCATTGATCTCGTCCATGGTCTTATCCACGTCATCAATATTTCTGCAAAATAGCGTGTTTCCAAGTTAGGTAGGCACTAGAAACGTTAAAGCATTCAAGCAATGCTAACTAAAAGGCAAAAATAGAAAACCATAAGAGAGATGATGCAGTTTGAAAACCAAGCTCGTGTTAAAGATTCCCAAAACCGATAACAATGAAATGGTACAGTAAAGGGTAATATGGTTTAAATGTGATGAACACTTACGTTGCTTTCTGCATTGCTTTCATTGCAGAAGCTCCACTCCTCAATGCATCTACAGTTTCGGTTGTTGCTTTTGCGCCTTCTAACATAATCATCTGTATGGAAAGAGATATATGATCCCGATAAATTCATCTATTACTGCTGAAATCAACAATCTTAGACGAACAGCAAAAACAAAACAAAAAACCTTACTTGATCATGTATACGAAGTTGGAAATTCCCAAGCTGTTCGACTTGTTGCTCATATAACCTCTTCCTTTTCAAACACTGTATAGCCGCTGCACAAGACCGACACAGTTAAGTACTCAAGTAATAACAACCACACAAGTAATTAGACACATGAATCATAATAAATTCGGTTGTACCGCGTTTGTTCTTTGACCGGGTGTATTCTTTAGCCTTCTCAACCTCTGCACCAGCCTTCTTCAAGAGTACTTTCTCCTTTTTCTCTAGCATCTCAAGCGTCTGCGAGGAACAAACATTACGATAAGCAACAACCATGGGAAAGTATAGAAACTGAAGGTACATAAACAAAACTTGAAATCCTTAATTCAATTTACAGTCAACTAAATGGTTTTACAAACGAAAAACGGATTTCTAATCTTAACCAAATAGATCAAAACTAAGAGTAAACAAACAGTACAGAGATCAGTTTGAAAGATCGATTTTTTTATCTTTCAAATCGAACGTTGATTGACACAGAGAAGTGTTGAAAATCGGATCATACCTCGTTTAGCTTGTCTAAAGTTTGGAGAGCATTAGACTCCTGCTTGGGTTTCCCGAATAGCCGATTCATCATAGTTGCTCAAAATCACCCGCGATTAGGAAACCCACTTCGATCTCTTCTACCCCAACCGATACGATCACAGGTCACTAAAAAATTCCGCGAAAAAAAATTAACCCTAATATTGAAAACCGATCAATCGATTAAACTACGAGGAAGATTCAGATTTTGACAAGAATCGGATCCAAATACCTGGTGAAATCTGGATTGGCGATGGGGAAGATCAATTTTATAGGATAAGGAAAAATACTGGAAATTATAAAGGAGGGACCTTTTTTTGGTTTTGTTCTTCCGCGTTTGTGTTCACAGACAGAGAAGGATTAAGATCGAAGGAAGCAAGTTACCCTTTTTCCACATTGTTGGCACGTGTTTACTTTTAAGTGGTTGTTTACAATCATTCTCGTGCATGCGTAGTAGGCGATAATAGTGGATAGGTAGTTTAACCGAACTTCAATCTAAACTAAAACCAAACCAAAATAATTGTTAACTAACCGATCTGTACCGTTTTCTCATTACCGAAATAAAATCACTTTATATTTTTCATTTAGGTTAATTTTATTTTTCTTAGTAACATAAAATATATGAATTAATTTTATCCATAGGCAAACTAGGCAACACAAATTTTTGGAATTAGACTCATTCAACTGAACTTTGTTCGAACTAGGTAAAAATAACTGAATCGAATATCTCAAAACATAAATTTATTTCTTTTTCTAAACCAAAGCTAATTAAATCCGCAGCAAAAATCTTACATAGGGAGCATATACAGGGATAAAAAACGTAGCAACCTGTATACACTTGACTTGTGCAATGTCAATGACGATAATACAATGCAAATCCCAAACAAGAAACAACAACGTTTTGAATTTTGTCAGTCAAGCTTACAAAACTCTAAGAATATCAAACAATATAAGATTAATTAACGAGAGACTAAAGGGTAATAATTATGGGAATAAGAATCACCAAATCACCATTGAATCCTACGCCTTTCGATATTCCCAACTACGGCTTCTCGGACACCCGAACACGACGGTCTCTGCATCCGAACACCGCCACCGCCGCCAATACTCCTCCTCCAACCGCCGCCGACAGCATTACTCTCCGGCCTCTGTCTCGGTGCACTATGCGACCTCAGTTTCGCTCTAAACGACGTTGTATCCGCCATGTAGCCCGAGTTAAAATCTCCCGACAAGAAACAGAACCGGTGAGCATCCGCCTCTCCTCCGCCTCCAGAACAGCATACGCTTATAGAAGGAGACCCACCGGCGAAACGTGGTGTGCTCTGTGCCGTCGGGAACTTGCTGCTACACTCGTCCCATTCGGGTTTGGGCATTGATAGACGCGGTGGGACTCGACCCGAGAGTGGTGAAGAGAGCGTGCGTCGAAACGGGTTGTCTAAGAAATCTGACCCGGATAAAACGGGTCCTCGGATCCTATAAGTTCCGGGTCGGGTCCCTGTATCTATCTCCACTATCTTAGCTGTCTCTTCGCCGTTGTTTCGATTTTCCAAAGATCCGGAGAATCTTTCCTGTAAAAAGTAACATCAAAGACTTTTTACATCCTAGTTAAAAAGTTTAAATCTTTTTTACAGATTGGTTCAAAAGTTTTTTTAATCTGCTTACAGACTTGGTTAAGAAGATTTCAACTTTTTACATAAAGTTTAAACAGTTTCAAATCTTCTTTTCAAATCCCTTACAAAGTTTAAAAAACATTTTTACAAAATTAGTTAACAAGTTTTTATCTACTTAGAAATTAGTTAAGAAGTTTACATCGTTTAAACCCCTTAATAATTAAAAAGTATTAATCTTAACATTAAAACTCCGTACGGTCAAACCGGGTAAGTAAGTGTTACCGTGGACTTTCTCGCCGGAGCAGCATTTCCGATACGGCGGAGAGCTCTCTGAAACTTAACAGTGGCTTGAGCGCTAATAAGTGCTTCCATACTCCGGAGAGTCGCCGCCGCTTGTTTCCGTACCAAATAACCTCTCACCAAAGCTTGTATCTTCACCACTCCTCTCAACGCTCTCAACGCTTTTCTTGCCTTTACATTTACAAAACATAACGGCTCAATTACGTAATAATTAAAGTATTAAAAGGATTAGAAAAATTGAAAATTGTTAGTACCAAGTAGCCTCTAAAGGCACATTGGATCTGCATAGCAGCACGATTTTCACGGCTTTTTCCAACTCCTAGAGGACCACTCTTTCCTTGACCTTGGAGCCTTACAACCGCAGCAGCCGCTTTAGCCGCTGCAACCGCTGCGTCAGCGGCAGCAGCTGTGGCCGCAGCAACCGCTATTGCATGCGTTCTACGCTCTTTCTCCTCTTCGCCAGCCGCGTAGAACGACCTTAGCCACGCAGCTTCTTTCTCGGAGATGTTAGGTGGTATGGTCTCGTAGCTGTCGCATAAAGAGCGGTCAAGGCGGTTGGAAATGGCTCCGGTGTCGGAACCGGAACAGGAGGACGGTTTTATTCCGAACAAACCCTTGAACCATCTCGAAGCTCGACCCATTTTTGTCTGTCTCTTTACTCTGTGGTCAATTTTATGAGATTCTTTTTCCTAATGGTTTTAGTTTGGTTTCACTTGTAAATACAATTTTTTATTTAGTCTATTTTTTTAGTGACCAACCCAAAAAAGGTCTATTTCCTTTTTTAATTTACAAATTTGTAAGCAAATTAAAATGAAAGATACGACGAAGTATGCGTACGATTGGCCGTGATAGGGTCCATTAGTGTTTTATACTTTAACGTATTGAGATAAAGGATTCATAATTTAGGTTCCCTTTTTGTTTTTTAATGTATTATGAAATTTAGGGCTTACAATAAAAAATTCGTTCATAGTTTGTGTAATGCGTGGTATTTATATGCGGTCTAAGAAAATTTATCATTGCGTGTTAATTTGACCATTTTCTGTTTATATATCTATAAACTTATGGAATTTAACATTGCATTGAAAATGTCTGGATTCGTAATTCTAAAAAAAATGGAAAAACATATATTTTTTGAAATAACGAGACTCTCAAGACAGCTATCATATCATAGATAGGTGCTTTTCCATTTTCTGCAAACTTTTTATCTTGAAAAAGGGTTTAATCTGCAGAAGTTGTTTGCGTAATCATATTTGACATTCCCATGCAATTATCCCTTTATTTTAAACTAGATCAAGAAAACTATTTTGTTTTTTGAAAAAATAAAAAGAAAATGGATAAGAGATGATGAACTGAATCTCCATAGTAAATAATCATTTTGTATATTACAGTTTTCTACCAATGAAATATATCGAATCGGAGATTGTATCATTTAGGTCTAGGTGAATGAATCATGAAAGATAAAATAACTTATGTAGTCAATATATGAATCTAACTGTGGATCTAAATCTAACATATAAAGTTGGACACTGTATGTTTAGCTTCGAAATTTTCTGGTAATATATTTTCTTATAAATTATGATATGTGTTGTCTATTGTTTCTACATATTATGCTATATGTATATGCCTTGGAAATCCAACTTAATTAACTTTTTTTATAAAGTCATGATAAAAGAGGAAATTGGCAGTAAAAACAGTGAAAAGGAGAACGTAACGCTCTTGGCCGCCTTATAAGCAAATAATGGTATAAATTATGTTCTACTTAGTTTAATATAATTCCTAAGTGTTTCTGCATCAAAACGGTCCGCACTCACCCAATGACAAAATAACCAGGCGTAAATCACCCGAAAAAATTAAATCAGTATAATTACACATAAACGAATCTATTTGATCTGTTTACACCCGAAAACAAAACTATTTGGTCCGTTACCACCCAACGCGTTTAGTGCGTTTTAATCCGATAAAATCTCGTTTAAAAACCGGTTAATTAAAACTAAATCCGGTTTTAAACTTCATCTTACCCAATTACAAACCTAAACCAAAGACAAAACCAAACTAAAACAAAAACAAAACAAAACCCTAATAGGATGAAGAATCAGATGACGACAACGACGAAAGACCGTTCTTCGACCTTGAGTTCGCTTTTCCAGCTGAAGAAGAAGAAGAAGAAACCGAAGAAGACGGAGGAAGAAGAGGTGGAGAGGGAGATTTTCGATTGTACGGACGGTGGTTGTGAATTCAAATTCACTCTCTCGTCTTCTTCCGGTGGAGAAGAGGTCGAACCACTGTCTTCTTCGGAGCACCAGACATGTTCCGTTAAAGCTCCGACGGCGCAGTTATCGGCATCGATTTTAAAATCCGCCACTAAGCTTCGCGTATTCATGCTCGGAATGAAAAAATCGAAGCTAATTCAAGCGAAATCAGAAGCTAATTTTGGATCTGAGGATCTCGATAAGCAAAATCCTCCTCCGCCGTCGTCGCACTCGCCGTAATCAAAACAAAATAGTACGGTGACTGTGAATTTAAAAGTTGAAGAAGTTCCGATAATTTCTCTATTCACAAGAGAAAACAGCTCCAAAAACTCATCATCGTCATCTTCATCGTCTTCTTCCTCATTGAAGAAGCAAAACGGCAACGAATCTGTCGTTCATATGAGAAACTCTTCGTGATGATACAAAAATACTTAAAAATCCACGGTGGAGAAGACGAATAAACATCATCATTAACATTCCAGTAGGTCTTAAAGTAGTAAGGAAACACTTAGGAAAAAGCAGTTCGTCATCTTCAACGGCGACTACACCATCGTCTACGGCGGTGACTGTTACGACTCCGTCTGATTCAAGAAGACGAGACGACTCGCTTCTTCAACAACAAGATATTATTCAAAGCGTCATTTTACACTCCAAAAGATTTTTCAATTCTTCTAGAGGTAAATAAAATCAACTAATTAAAACTCCATTAACAATATCTCTAAAACATTTCTTAATTTCAATAATTAATTTATTAGTTTTTGTTTAAAAACCCGGTTTGTAATTGAACCGGATTTGGATTTAAGTAACCGGGTTTTTAAACGCGATTTCATCGGATTAAAACGCACTAAACGCGCTAGGTGGTAACGGACCAAATAGTTTCGTTTTTGGATGTAAACAGATCAAATAATTTCGTTTATGTGCAATTAGACCGATCTAGTTTTTTCGGGTGGTTTGCGCTTGGTTATTTTGCCACTGGGTGGTTGTGGATCGTTTTCCTGTAGATATAGTAATCTTATTGTATGCAATTAAATAATCTTTAGAAAATAATTAACTAGATTATCTTTCCATTGTAAACGTTACGCGATTTGATAATGTTATTATCTGTTACAAAACATACTTAGCATAGACCAAAACTCCGAACTATGTCATATTGCATCCATATGCTACAAAACATTATTTATTTGGAGCCTAATATAGTCCAAATCATTGCATATTTCATCTGAAAATATGATCCTCTTTTGGGGAATAAAATACTGAAATAAAAGAGAGAGAAAAATCTGTTTTAGATAAAACAGATCCTGCAGGCAGTGATTCCAACCCATTGGAGGAGCTCTAAGATGTCAATTTTTAGTTCACAGCCTTTGTCATTTTCTCTACCCAAACTGTGAAAATTTGTAAAGTCGAAAACGAAATTTCTTGAGAATTGATACCAACCCATAATTTTTATTTCAAGATTATAACAAAAGGAATATTTGTCTTATCAATTTTATCATCATCTTCTTATTATACGCATATTTACTTCTATTTATGACTCAATGGAAAACGGTGATTTAATATTCAACGTCTAGTTTAAAGATATGTGAAAGTGAAACTTATGCAAAAAAGTCTGAAACCAAGTGATAGAGAGCAGTCTAATGTTATTTCATGTTGCTCGATCCAAAAGTTAAATTTCATCGAACATGTATTTAACATACTAGTTGTGGCTTTTAGACCTCGTCCGAATTTGAAACTTTTAATTTACGGGGGCAAAAAAATGCTTGATATATAGTTTAAAAAAACGATAAAAGGTTAATAATTTATACAAAAAAATAATCTACGATCAATGGCTCGCTTTATTAGAAAGTGGAATACTCGGTGGGGTAAACATAATAATTTCCACCAACAATTATAAAGTGGTTAACTAGATATATATACACAAAAAGGTTTTTAAAGTTTGAACCAGAGAAGATTAAAAAAAAAAAAAAGAGATGAAGAAGAGAATCTAGAGTGAGGTCACGTATCTCTTATCTAATTATGGAAGCAAAAAGTCTTCGCCTCTTCGGTCATTTGAATTTGACAATCTCTTTACCTTGCGGTCCTTCTTCTTCAATTCGACGTACACTTGTTCGTATCGTTTTTTTCCCCTTTGTATTTCAAGATTATCAATTATTGAGTACAGAAAATCAATTATTGGGTACCTTGATTTTGCACGTGAACCTTATATAGGCTTTAGGGATTATCAAGGTGGTGTGCTTTTGGTAATTTATTACTGGATCGATTCAAATTCTTTTTTGCTGGTTTTGGATATCATAAAATAAAACAAATTGTAAGATTATTGCCGTGGGCTTGGGTCCAAGACTATGCCCGATAGAACTATCCAACTTAATTAATAACATATTTTTAAGTTGGATACTTCTATTTCTGATTTATTTTTCACTAATAGATTTTTAATAACTGTTATTATTAATAATAATTTAAATTTTTTAGAACCTGCCTATCTTATTAACGAGAAGTGAATATATATATACGAGCCTCTATACGAAAGATAAAACCCACGCCTAATGCTAATAGCCCACAAGATGTTTTATAACACTCCTCGACGAATAACCGGCTCGATACTCAACCGAGATCTCTATAACGCTAATGCGCTTCATTAAACCTTAAAAACCCAATAAAAAGAAAGACAACACGCATTACTCCCCGATTGAAAGATCACCTGATCCTAAGCTACGCATCCCAACTGATAAATGAGCTTCCTGAGCGTGCAATGATTCGTGAATGTCGGCCGATTCTCACTGACTGACTCGCCGAACTCTCGACCATCCTTCTCAGAATTCAAGTAATTGGGCGTAATATGCTTCGTCCGATCCCCTTTCGATATAACTGCCCTCGAAAGCAAGCAAGCCCTTTCAAACATAACCGCTGCTCTTATCTTCGCTCATACCACACCTGACGGATGCCGAAGCCATGACGAACTGCAACACTCTCTACTAATTCAAGCCAAGATTTCCGCATGTTACGAGGGCATGATTGTCGCTTCATGATCTCCATGAGATACTGCTCCTCCATGCTGAAAACATAACCGCCTACCTGCACATGGATCCGATAGATATCCTCAGATCAAGAAACCAACAAATTTCATCCTCAGTAAAATGAAACAATCCTAAGTCCCTCCTCAGAGTACCTAGATGATACCGCCCAGGCCTTTTATGACATGAAAAGCGAGCAGAGACTTATTTCAAGAAAAAGACGTTCGTCATGACACTAAGACATTAATGCTCCTATGGCATCGAGGTATGGCATTTCAGACCGATAACTTTTCATCGCCCTTCGACCGAATGATCATCGTCCAATCTCGAGGCTCCTCACAACCATCGGCCGGTCAAGCGGTCTGGTCCATATCAATCTCTCAGATCTTTTCAACGCCGATTGACGCACAATGATTCCATCTGATTCTCAAGTCAGAAATTTCAAATGTAATTTAGTTTTGTGTCTTTCATTTCAAATTTCGCTTAAGATTCTATCAAGCGCGATTTCACCAGATGTTCCGAGGATGTTTAAATCATCCACGATATCGCTATGATCACAAATCTTTGTTCGATTTCGATAAAGACGCATGGACCGATCGGATCGCTTTTAGTTTCTCTCGAGAGATATTCACTTAACCTGCTATACCACATACGTCCGCTTGCTTTCATCCATAAGGATTGCTCACCTAATGCAGTCGATCTCGAGATGCATGCTTATCTTCAAACTCGATGCCATCCGGTAATCTCATATAGATTTCATTCAGTGGTCCATGAGATAGCTACAACATCCATTAACCGCAAATCTAAATTTTCTTTTACTGCACTTACGAGGAATCGAAAAGTAGCAGATCCACCACAGAGAATGCCTCTTCAATCGATTCGGTCTCGTGGAGAATCTCGTGCTACAAGCCGTGCTCAGATCTAACGACTTCACCGAAGTTCGCTTTTTACGCACAAGCACTCCATGGCCCATCGTTTAAGATGTAAAGGTGTTCTATGATCGACCAAACACATTCCTTTTCTTTGCATCGCTTAACTCCACGTTTATGGCTTCTTTCCATTTTACCCGATCTACGAAAGTGCACTCAATTATGACGTGGTTCTGATCCTCTCATGCTGCAAGAACCTCAAGCTTATTTCAGATGCAAAGATCGATCTACGACATCTTTCTGCTCCATCGAGTTCCACATGCTATAATCGATGTGAGATTTCATTATTATCGATCCCTTCTAACCTTGAGATTTGGCGCCCCAAACCTCAGACTGCTCACTAGAGGAATCTCATGGCATGCTCGTTATTTCGTGAATCCCTGCTTCAACCTCTGCACTTCGTTTCCGGGATTCTTATCTTTGAACCAATGGTCCGCCACGCTTATTACGTGATGCATCAGAAGAACTGAGTCTGTCCTTTTGACATCTATTCGCATCGTGCATTACAAGTCGGTATGATTTCGTTACTCGTCTGCCAAGAAAATCGCAACGACATTACCTGAAGTGATAATCTTTGACCTCCGAATCACATTCTGAGTCCGAGGATCTCGCCATAAGTGATGTTCGATTCCATGAAATTTCCTTTACTACCAGCCTCTCCACCTAAGACAGATATACCGATTCATCAAATAATCCGCATATCTGGCCTTAAATGTCCCGTGGTCGGCTCAAAATATTTGATAATGGGAGAATCAAAACCAACATATATTCCCATCCTCCTCCGAGGTCCCATTTTAGTTCCTCAGGCTAACAGTACATGATCGAACACCCAAATGTCTTAATATGGGAGATGCCTACGACCGAAGAATTGAGATGGTGAATATCTATGCTCACTAGATGGCCGAATGCGTGATAGTTCAAGAAGATGTAAGACCGCATGTCCTCAAGTGACGAAAGACCTCACGAGAATTGGCCGAAAGAATCCATCAATTCGCTTAATGAACGATTCACCTAATCCATTCTGTGTATGGACATGCCACGATGTTCAACCCTTACCCCATGGGCATATACTCATTAAACGCGTGTGAATTACCAAAGATTATCACACGATACCTTAAGGAAATCTGAAATGGGCTCGCAACCGATGATTTGGGCCAATAACCTAGCAAATGCTTGGTTTCGAGAAGACATAGACAAACATGCGACCGGTCGATGCATCAACCATGAAATACCGAAATGTCCACAGCGTGGATCGACCACACATGCCTCTGATTCGCTCCAAAATTCAAGGTCTTTACACTTGACCGTGAAGGCCGAGTGATCAACTTCCTGGAACAAGCTGCGCACGTGAGGTGCCGAGGAAAAATCGGTTTTTGGGTGCCCTTAACTTTCAATCAATTTACGCATCATATTGCACTCGCATCTTCTGCCGCGCAAATAGGATTCGAATGCTTTTATAGAACATTAGCTCAATCATACTGACCTTAAGCAAGAAAGCCAGAGATAAGCAGGTATAGCCTCATGACTAGTAGATCTTAGTAATCAAGTAGGGATTCTTTGTTCCTTCACCTCTCGGCGTGAAACCATTTACCTTATATCTTCGCTCAATAGATTTCTCAACTTGTGAAGATAAGGCATCTAGATTTCTGTATGTGCGCCCTTCGATAACAACACATGGGCTCGGCCGTGGCCTTCTATTAGCTCGAGGTACCCGCTTATCGCTAATGTTCATGGTTTTATGAGATTTATGAAATATCTCGCCTTTTATTATGGTATCGATCCATGCCCACCACAATGATGCGTTTGAGCTGTTTCATAACTTTAATGCATAGAGTACGATTTAAATAAGTAATTAAATAAAACTATCGATAAAATAACGTGTGCATAAAAATAAAAAACACAAATCAAAATCAAACAAAGCCCAAATAAATATTGTCAATATAAAGTAAATATCTAAACGAAATCAATCGAAGGTCCGAGGTCCGTAATCCATGATCGCCTCATTTCAAGTCACCTTCATAATCTCGTTAACCTGACATTTTCAGTGGATGAGTTTTCCGCTGCTTCCGATGAGATCACAAAGGAACTGGGAGCGTTTGACCAATGATTTCGACATCCCGCACGCGGCAAGTGACGGATGGTCGAAGTCAGAATGCCTGGAGATTCCACGACCTTTACCGCGATCGAATCGAGGGTGCCTATGTTCTCACGCCCATCGCCACGCTTCCCACGCCCATGCCACGCCCACGCCACACGTGATCTGGCCACGCCGACGAGCTGATTCTCTCGCTCCTTCGATTTTATGGGCTCCTGTGATGGCTGATCCGGGGCCTGAGCATGCTCCTCATCAACAACTCATTATTTTTCTCTCGTGAGAGAAGAGATCAAATTCATATGTCGCGTATTTCATCGCTACGGTGATTGCTGCCGAAGACACTATTCTCGAGTATGAAATGTCGACAATGTCTTTTCCAGACATTGTCGACACTTCATCGCCACATAGCTTCATGATCAAACGATCCGAAATAACTCGAGTCAGAGGCCAACGGATTTGAAATTCGGAACCGCAGTTCTTCCACTCGAACTCTGATCGGGGCACAGATCGCTTTCTCATGGTCATACCTCTTTTTCAGCCACCCAAAGGTCGTGATTCTCAATCGTGAGATATCGATTGGGCTCTCGGCCAGTGACGGCGATATGAAATATCGCCTCTGAAATCGAGATGCAAGTTACCATCGATTTACGATTCACCAGCCTGAAGGAAAATTTAATAGGTTGGCCCACCTGAGATATTATCCCCGAGACATCGAAAGTGCCTCGACTCAACTCAATGTTCGACATCCAAAACATGCAATTGATTTCATTAAGCCGATCATTCATTTTTTAAAAATACTGTTAATCTAGATTCTCAGATGATGAAAAATAAAATTTCCTTAAATGAAAAATCGCTATTTACGAAACTTTCTATTTTTAAACTTTCTATTTCTTTAAAAATTTCTATTTTATGCTTTCCCTCGCTCATGTAATTAAATTTAAATTTAATTAGATTTGGATTTGATAATTTCTTCTTTTATTTAGTTTTCCTTTTACCGACATGATTAAACTTTTCCTATTTTGTGATTTGTGGTTTTTGATTTTCCTATTTACAATAGATTCTTACTTTTCTAGTTTCTAGGTTCACGCGATTTAGTTTTGATTTCGGCAATTTTAGATGTAACCAATCATAAACAATCAATTTAAAACAACCTGATAACCTCAAACAATCTGGATTATACTTTAGGATTTCTGATTCGATCCGATTTAGTTTTGTTTTTAAAATTTCGCCATGGCTAAGTGTTTTCGACTCATGACTTTGGTTTAAGCAATAATAACTTTTCTAAAGAACTTAAACGAAAGTAATGATCACACAAGAATAACAATCGCTAATCAATCAAGATTCGCTTTAATGGTTACACTTTCTAAATCAATTCGATGGTGGTTCTTTTTGTGTTTCTGATTTACCTTTCACCAACAGTTGACTAGAACCGAGCTAAAGACCTCTTGAACAAGAACGCCGATGAACAGAACGCCAATGAAAGTGACGGCAGTAACGCCATAACAAGTAACGATGAACAAGAACGCCAATGAACATGACGATGAACAAGATGCATAACAAGAACGATGAACAGAATCGCGCAGCTTATGTTGTTTTGGAAAGAACTCGCCGATAACGTTGTGAAACCTGGTCTATCTTATTAATGCAGATATGAATATATATATAGCTCTGATACAAGTGAAAGATAAACTACAATCTAATACACGAAATTCACAAGACGTTTTATAACAAATTTAAATTTATATTATTTTTAATAATATATTCTACAACTTCTACAACAAAAGGGAAAATTAGCTAAAAGGCTAAATTTATCATATATTCATGTGATCTAGACTTTTTCTTAATTAGGTTTTATTAATTATTAAAATAACTTTATAAATTTATTTTAAATCTAAAAAAAAATATTAAGATACTTATCTCATCGCTCCATTAAATCTTCGCCCAATCCTTCAAAGATTATCTATCGTTTCTCCTTCAATCGCTTCTTAACAAAAAATCTCGCTATTCTCGTGTAAGTTTTTAATTCTTCTTTATTATAATCTCAACGATAACAAGTCGAAATTTTACTTGATCAAAAAGATTTAAGGCTCAGAAGCTTAAATTTGTAGCTTTTACCTCCACCGATCAAATGCTGGCTCGAACCATTCATAAACTATCAAGGTAAACCGACACGTCTTAAATTAATTGCTGAAGCCTGTTTTACTCCTAAACTTTTGCATAATTTGTTAAAACGCTCGAGATTATTTAACATAATAAAGAAAGATGACTATGAATTTACCAAACCCTAAGACTAAGTAGCTCATCTTATGTATTCTACCTAGTATCACGCCTTCTACCTACTTTGATTTGTAGACTTATTCTAGATTACAAAATAGTGTAAGACGCGATTCTAGATTACAAAGTAGTAAGACGATTCAGACATTATCAAAGTAGAAGACGACATGATTACTTAAAATATGAAGACGATTCTGACACCACCGTAGTAAGACGATTCTAGATTACTTAAAGTAGTGATTGCTTACTATCAAGAAGAAGAAAGAACGGTTCGAGGTCACAACCTTAATCAACGCCGGACCGAAGTGTCACCACCGTGAAAATCACTACGCTGCAGCAAAGCTCAATTCAAATAAACTCGAGAAAAATTTCAAATCGACACAAAGATGGTGATCGATACATCGATCGATCATTCTGCTTCATCGCTTAAAATGCTGATCAACAAACAAGAGTGAAGTCTGATCGATCGATCCAATTTAAAAAGTCAAATTTCATCCTTGCTGCTACCATTGCATTTAGCTTACTTCGTTTTCTTTTTCTTGCTTTTTTTCTATCTTCAGAATAAGCTTTACTCTTTCAATTAATATTACATTTCAAAAAAAAAAAATCAACGCGAGGTGACGTGCATCACAAGTTGTTCAATTATATAAAACAGACACGACAAAAAGTGGAGTCCTAATTTATGAGTGATAAAACAGAGTCTATGTGTTTTCTATATCGGGAATGAAGTTTCATAAATATCAGAACAATACATGAACCAATGGACAAAGAAAACATAAACAGAAAAAATATGGGATTAGTTAAGCTAACTCGATAATCAAACATCGAAATCAAACCTTTAGGTTCATACTCTAACATTCGTCAATAACATAGGTCAGGCAGCTTTCCATGATCAAGGCAATCTTCATCTTCACATCCTTAATGTCAGTATCGCTGATCGAAGAACTCGTATTTCATGCAAGGACACTCACGATTTGAATAGCGCATACGGTCCGCAATCACATTCCGATCTATTAAGTCCACTTCACCGATACATTTATGACGTAAAAACGGTTTCATGTTTGTCTTTCCCAATAAACCTCGCGTAACTGCTTCACATGATTGAGGCAATTCAGCTTTAAATTTAACATGCAACCATCAAAGAGAAGTTTGTAGATATACTATTCGATCCGTAATCAAGCATCGCCCCAAATTATCATTTTGTAATCACTCACTCTTTTCCCATTATGTAGGTGTTTTTGTTTATCGCTCTTTTATACGAATTAAGTCATCGTCCAAGTCTCCTTTTTATCATCATAAAATTGTTAATTTCTTTATTTTAGCGTATTTAAAATCCATTAATGAAAAAAATTAAAGCTCCATCAATGTTTTTTATCATCGTTCGAGCAGTGCAGAGCAAATACATTACAAAATGCAAATCAAAGCTTTTACGAGAACATGTACATCTCGTTAACTCATAGCAGTGGACAAACAAAGTTTCGAATAAACACGCATTCTAAAATGTAACAGAACATATATAAGTATCGTTAGATTAAGGCTTATCGCTATGAAATCGAACAATCATGATTCAAGATATACACAAAGATAAGAGTAGAAAGAGAGTCACTAACCTCAGAACACAAACGACGAAGAATTGAGCCAAATTAGAATTTTGGGATTTAGTTCGATTAAGAGAGAAAAAAACAAGAGAAAGAAAAAAGAAAAAGAGAGATGGATGGCAATAAAGTGTCAGATGCGAAATGTAGACGACGACGCGTGAAACAAAGAAGAAAAGAGGAAACTTTTAGAGATTTAGTAATTTTAGGGATTTGGTAAAACTTCTACCTGTTCTAGAGAGTTTACCCAAAATAAAATAAAATAAAACAAAAATCTAAATCAAACTAAAAAAATAAATAACTAATAAAATTCTTTAATTATAATTATGAGGGTATAGTTGGTTTTTAATTAATATAAAGGTTAAATTACCAAACTAACTACAAAAAAATTTAGATCCACAAACATAGAGTATATTTGTCCCTTTTAGCTAATTCTCCCCAACAAAAAAAGGTTACCAGTCAATTGTTTTAATAAGATTTATAAATCATATTTCTACAACAATTCACCACATATATCTACAGTTTTTTGCCACGTAATTTTTACTGCAAGTTACATCAAATTATAATCTGCTGCAACTCAATTTCAATAACACATGTTACTAACAGGAGCTTATATGTCTTGACCTCGTTTAAAAGTTGATTATAGATCAATTATATGATTAATTAATTATTATTTTCCTAAGCAAAGAGTCCCCAGGCCTATGGGCTTTTCAGTTCATCAGACTAGGCCCAGTGTCAACTTACATGACTAGTAAAGTTAAATTCGTCTTGGCTAAGTAAGTCCTTGAAATGGGCCGATTCCTTCTTGAGATTTAGATGGCGAATATTATATCTATGGATGGATGTATCATTCGGTTTGTATTAGGATATGTTTAATCCCTTTAAAACCCATAGAAGAAGTGGAACAATGGTCTTGGGTTTATACTCATATATCCTTTGGACATCAGACCAGAAAAGGCTAAAACCTCTAACTAGATAGAAACTCTTAATCTTCGAAGAAAGAGAGCGAGAGAGTCGTCACATGACCAAAGATGCGACCAGCATAGACTATAGTTAACCATTCCCTTGAATCGGTTTGGTTTCTGGTTCAAGTGAAACTAAAATCAGAAATAGAGCTATCAACTTAATTAATAACAAATAAGTGATCGGTTTCCTATCCCAATTAGTGAAACTCAACGGTTTTATCCCAGAGGAGATGTACATCTAACGGTTTGGTGTATGAACTTGATAATTCATACGTGTATTAATCTTCACACCTTTCTTCAAATTAAATTTTACGTGAGTTTGTATTTTTGATGTGAGATCCCTAATCCGTTTTAAATTGGTAACATATCCTATTTGGGCTACCTTAGTTGGGTTGGGACCTGGGTGCAATAACCAGGATGTGATACCATGTTATAAGGTTCATAGATTTTAATTTAAAACTAGTTAGCCATTAGTGTAGTCTTATATGTATTACTCTATCTAGGCTCCATCCCACTTTTGATTTGGTTCACTTACGGTGGAAAAGAACCAAAATTAAAGATCTAGATGCAATCAAACTCTATGAACATAATAAAACGAACAACATTGGCAAATAAGCATTCCTATGTACCATACTTGATAATTTGCTTGTTTTACCCTTAAAGGTTAAATCGCGCTGGTCAAATAATTAAGGAGAGTCAAATTATTGGGTCTACATATTTCAAAATCAAGACATGTGAATTGAGGAAAGAAAGAACAAAAGGTCTGGTAAAAAAGCCCTAAAAAGAGCAAGAAAAGGGAAACATGTGGAGAAAAGAGTGTCCTACAGGCAAGTCATGTGTTCATGAATCGTACTTATGACATCTTCTTAATATACATAGATATTATATATATATATATTAATATCATATATACATGCAACTTGCAATATATATGTAAGTATCTATAAAAAAATTATTAAGTTAATTAAAAATTTTAAATTCAGAACAAGAACCATGTTGGGTCGGCCCTCATATTTTTATCACTGCAGAATTTAAGATGCAAGTTACAGATTTTGATAAATGAATTGTCGCACTAAACGTAGTACTGAATTCGAATTTATGATATGATGAACATTTAACTATCTTCAAGTTAACTAAATATTGAATTTGATAGATATTAAACTTTTACTTTCATGGTATGGACCATATATGTATATATGATGCATGCATGGAAATTATATGCAAGTCAATCTACATCACTGCTATGTCATATATGAACATGTTTGAATCTTGATTGAACTAGTCTCAAGATTTTGTCTAGGATAACCTTTGCCTGAAAGTACGATCATCAGTTGCAACTTAAATCTCTTAAAATTTTGAAATGTTAGATAAAAATTTTGTGGAGAATATTTTCTTAAAATGGGTTTATGACACCTCTTTTTTATTTATTTTTGGGAATTATAGGACAAAGATGGGTATGAGATTGTGAAAGTGTTGGTTATAAGGTGGACAGATAAATTAGGGCATTCGCCAAAACATGCCTGTGTAGGCTCCCATGTATGTGCATGTGTTTTGGTCTCTCATGGCATGGTGGTTTAGTTTATGTCCTTTCATTTTTATTGATTATTTAATTTTGTAGTATGTATTTTTGTTTGTGGTCTTGTTACACATGTTTGTCCACTATTGGCTATAAATTGGGATGGATTGTTACCATAAATGGAACCCATGTGACATGAAAAGATAGCTTTTGCTTATGGTCATGCACATATAGATACACTCGGATATATATATTCTATAGGTTTGACTAGCTAGATATTTATCAATAATTATATATAGAGGTTGAGCTGATCGACTAAGAAAGATAAGCTATTAAAATAACTTTGACTTAATAGATACATTTTTTTTGGTCGAAAGACTTATATTAGTAGGCTCTGGCATGGGTATTCGTTACCTGCCTATTATTTGTTATCCGTTCCGTACCAATTCCGTTTTTGCAAGTATCCGTTTGAAACAAGATGGGTAACAAATCGAGTATTGGAGATACTTACAAATACGGATCAAGTATCAAACCATGTTAAAATTTTCAATACCCACCTCGTTTTTACTTGATATTTGGTCTGTTATACTTGTACTCATTATCCGTTACCCGCTTAACTCTATGAGTCATTGGACCAATTTTGATGTTTGGCCCATTTTATAATATGTGGACAATGGACCTCAAAAGCACATCCCACGCAAACCGAGCCTCAAAGCTAATTTTGGGAAGACAAGTAATGGGTAATAAGATGGATACTTGTTTAAGCAGATACAAATATCAAGCCGAAAAGTTTATTACTCGCACGGGGCAGGTCAAATACCAAACCGACTCAAAAAGCCGGATATCCGCCCCGTACCAAAGCCTAACTTATACATACATTAATATACATAAAATCTCATTTGTTAATATATATATATATATATAGCTTCCCACCATCTATAATATATAATCCAAAACAGCATCCACCAAGATTCTTAGATGGATTTGTCCCCAATCAAATTAATAAATAGTTTTCATATTAGTTTTGTTGAAACAAAAAAAAGTTTTCATATTAGTTTACATTATCATTAGTGCACTGAGGTTTTTGCAGGATTCAATTAAGAATGTGGACTAGTACAATTGCATTATAAGCACTCAAATGTCAAATATATACATGATTAAAAAGAGTTGACACAAAATCAATGATATGGTTAACTAATGTTTCGCCAGAATATTAGATTCTTCAAATTAGAGAACACTCGCAAGAATGTTAATTTGTTTAATCTGTGTTATTATGTCTTTCTAGAAATTTAGACTCTAATTTTCTAGAAATTTAAACTAATGATGTCGTTTTCAATAGATTTCCTTTGGTCTAAATCAAACTATAGTTAAGTATTATGTAGAAACGTTTTCTCACATTATTAAAACTTAGAAAACATATCTAAGAATTATATAAAAATTGTATAATCTAAAAAAAAACTATTAGAATATTTTAATTAGGATCCTTTAATTTTTGCTTCATAATTGATATAATAAGTAAATATTTCCAAATAACGTGAAAGCATGATTGAATTAAAAATGTGAATGTGATCTCATAACATATCATCTAATACTATTAATGATAAGTTGATATTAGCAACACATGCATAGACCAAGCAGCATTTGATACTTTGAATTGTTAGTTTCTGAAAGTTTAAATGTACTGTCTTAGGTTTTAGCTAGTTGATTAGTTAATTATCATGTTGAAGTCCATTGCAATCCTTACTTCTTTAATCAGTGCATTGTAGTTGGCCGCAAAATCTATAAAACAGGCTGTGGAGAAAGATTGCCGAAACTTACTATTTGGTAGCTTATAAATGCATGAAGTAAGTTTGAGTTAAAATATATATATATATATATATATATATAGATGAACTAATAAATCCATTGCAATATCCTTACTTCTCAGTTAAAGAAACATAGAAGTCAATTTAATAAATACTGAGTGAGAAGAAGAGAAGGGTAAGTAAAGAAAGGGAGGCCCCCCTCGTGTGGAATGTGAGCAGTACACTCCAATTATATAACTCGTGCTCTGTTTTAATCTGTGGGACATCTGCCACTGTTCTGCTTCTTCTTCACTTTCTCTCTCTCTCAACTACTTTTGTCTTCTCTCTCTCCCTCACTCCCTCCCTCCCCCACACAAATGTTATCTATTTTTGGGGCAGTGAAATTAACTTCTTTTTTTTTGGCTCCAACCTTTTTCTTCTTTCTTGATCTATATATTTTTCACCATTTATTACACATTTTCATATCTTAGATTCTTTTTTCATCAAAATGGAATCTTTTCATTCTAGGTAATTCATAGAATAAGAAAACCTGAGAAAATAGGTCTATAGTTTCTATATATAACACCTAGCTAGCTATAATAAGGTTTGAATAAAAATTCAACGCTTGAATGTTTTATTTTTGGTAAACAACGCTTGTTAATATTATACTATTTATCCCCCAAATGATGAAGGTTCATAAAAATTTCGGAGATATATGCTTCGGTCACAAGACTGTATATGGAGATGTGGCTAAATAAAAGACTACAATGAGAGAGTTTTATTTGTATCCTATCAGATTGATAGTAAAATTTGTATTTTTTTTATAAAAAAAATCAACCCTTTAGTTTTCAAAATGTAATTTATTAGACTGTTACGATACATCCATGTGTGTCTGTGATCTATGGTCTTCGGGATTAAAGATTAATTCTCAGTTGGTTGGTATGAAATTATTAAATAGTTACTGTAAATTTTGTTTGCACTTTGTTGAAATTGAATGAGAAATTAAAAAGATTCTTCCACTGTTTTCGAAATTTGTCCTCTTTTCCCCAATTTTTTTTCTTTTTTTTTGTAATTATGTTTCAGAGGATAAGTTCAGTACACTTCAATAATTGGTACCCAATTTGTCACATAGGATTTTAGTAGTACGAAGTTATTCTGAGAGGAGGCAGTACCATCATGGTTATTTAATATTAGTGTAAATATCAAATTATATTTATAACTCAATGAAATAATATAAAAACGTTTGTGCATTACCAATGTAAACTATGGTACTCAGAATTATATATATATATATATATATATATATATCTAATATAAGAACATTATTATGTACTGTAGGTATTATGGATCGCAGCTGTGCATTCTATTTTTATCTTAACTTATAAATGTGGTACTAACTATGCCAAAAAATGGGGATGTGGTACTAATTAATTAATTATTGCACTGAAAAAACTTACGAACTATAGCATTAAATCATTGTATTAAATCTCTCCTGGCACCACTAATAAATATATATCTAAAGAAAAGAAGGAGAAAATACAATATATAATGATTGAAAAATAATAACACATAAAATTAATAATAAATACTCTCTTTCATTAAAATTATACTTCGTTATACCTATTTATTTAATATAATGACTTCGCTTAAATTTTCAGTGTGAAATCACAAACAAAATACATTATAATAATTTTTTAATTTATGGTTTGTTTATAATAACTTTCATTATTTTTACAGTAAAATTTTTTATAAAATGTCCCTTCCCAGATTTCTCCATGGTCATGAAATTGCAATAAGTAAATTGGAAAAAAAAATCCTATAGTGTTATTTAGAAAAGAAAAAACTAAGTTTGAATTAAAAAAAATAGGAACCATAACCATCGAAATGCAGAATTATATGGATAAAATAATTTTAGGATAGAATAAAATAAAAATGTAGGAAAGAAAGATATGATGAGACGATAATGGTCCTTGGGACTTGACATATCTCTCTCTCTCATCTCTGAACAAAACAGCACTCTAGCCTATAGGGAATCCAAAACATTCATTCAGACCTGTCTGAATGTTTGAGACACAAGTTTTTGTTTCCCACAGGGTTGCCACTTTTTTTCAAATTACCATATTACTCCCTTTCCTATTTTATCACCCCCTAGTACATTTTTTCTTATTTATTAAGACTTTTTCCTTGAAACAAGTCTATATATTCGACAGTGAAATCTTCTCTCCATATTATCTGAACTTACAAAATATATTAAGAAAACAAATTATTTTGAATTAATTCTCTGTCGCTCCAGCTATATGGTCCCAACATCTTTTGTCTCAGATTGGGTGTAATTAAATGTTTAGTTGTAAGGAAAAACTACATTTTTATAAATTTCATGTGATTATTTTTGCATTCATTTGAATTTATTCAAGTATTTGGCATATGTAAAAGAAAAAAAAACTCATAGATTACTCCATATAAACGGCCAATCATAAGGGCATCTAAAAAAATAAGGAGAGAAAAAAAAATTGTTAAGTACAAAAAAAAAGAAGAAAATACTTTTACAAAAAAAGAGAGAGAAGAAAATGTTAAATTTCTCAAGAAAGGCAAAACTTTCTCCTTCTATGAAAAGAGGTGGGAATAAATTTATAATTATAATTATAATTATAAACTTTTAAATTAATTAATAAAGCACCGTGATGCGAATCAACGGCTCAGCCTCATCGCACTCACCGTCGTCCCCTTTAGTATTCGCCACCGTCTTTAAAATATCATTCTCTACAGTCTCGGCGCACGTTAGCGTCTGCGCCTTCTTAGCCTCCGATTCCCAATCCGTGGTCCCCACAACGTACATCATAAGACCTGCGCAGCTAATCTGCGCCGCAAGTAGTCCTAACCAAAGCCCATTAAACCCAATTCCGGCCCAAAAACCAAGACCCACAGCCACCGGCATGCCCACCAGATAAAACGCTCCGAGGTTCACGTTCGCCGCCGTTGATGGCCGTGCTGTTCCTCTCACGACGCCGCATCCCACCGTCTGAGGACAGTTTCCGATCTCGCATAAACCCAATATCGGTAACGCCGCCGCTGTTAGCCGGAGAATCTCTTCGTCTCCGGTAAATATCCTCCCCCAAGCATTTCTAACGGAGTAAGCAAACGCCGCAGCAGTAATCCCCGTAACCGCCGCAAAAGCAATAGCCACCGTGGCCAATAGCTTCGCCGTCTTAGGACGGTTCGCTCCCAGCTCGTTACCTACCCTAGTGGACACAGCGAAGCTCAGAGAAGACGGGAAAACGTAAAGAAACGATGTCGTCTGGATCAAAACGCCCATAGCAGCCACAGTCGATCTTGGATTCACGAGCAAACCACACAAAACGATCATGATCTCGTACCACCACCACTCCAAACACACGGAGACGCAACTCGGACCCGCGAGACGAAGCAACGGAGCCCACCCACGGAAACAATCACGGGTCGGGTCAGTCCATGTAGGCGCGTGGAGATCACTCGCCCAGACGTAGCAAACGAGGAAAGCTACAACGAAGAGGTTTGTGACGGAGGAAGCGACGGCTACGCCGGTTAGACCAAGACGGAGGTAAGAGACTAAGAAAAGATTAGCCGGGAGGTGAAAAACAGCGCCGGAGAGAGAAGCTAGGGTTACGGGGTGAATGATGCCTTGAGCACGAAGGTAGATTCTGATTGGATGAAGAAGAGTGTTGGTGAGGAGATCAGGGAGGGAGAAGATGAGATATGTCTGAGCTAATTTTGCGATGTCAGGATCTTGGTGAAGGTAAACCGAGATTTTGCTGACGTTTAACCAGAGAACCGAGATCGGTACGCAACAAACCAAGAGGAAAACCACGGTTCGATGAAGGGTTAGGGAAAGGAGTTTGAAGCGGTGAGCACCGAAGGCTTGAGAACAGAGTGGTTCCATACCAAGTGCTAAACCGGATAAAACAGAGTAACCGGTTATGTTAGCAAAGGCAATGGCGAGTGAACCGGCGGCTAATTCGAGGTCACCTAGTCGACCCAAGAAAAACATTGATACGGCTGAGCGAAGGTAGAGGACTAGAGCCGTCACGGCGATCGGAAAAGCTAGTGTGAAGAGAGACTTCGCCTCTGTTACAGCTTCTGCCATAAGAGGAGATCCTCTGTTCTCGCAATGCCGGATATTTCTCTTTGTGGGTTCAAAGCTATTGATCGAGAAGAGATCGAGGAAGATTCCGGTTCGAGATTCTTGGTTCTCTGAACCGGTGGTGGTTGTTGTTGATGGGTTACACATGACGGTGATGATGATGATGATGATGATGATGATGATGATGATGATGAAGAAGAAGAAAGTTTTGATCTTTAATGGGGAAAGAGAAAGAGTTCTCTCGTGAAGAGCTCTCTGATGCGTCTGAGAGGTTTTAAGAAATGAGAAAATTGAAAGGAAAGAGAGATATGAATTTTTTGGTGCTTCTTCTCTCATCTCAGAGCTCTCTCATACCATCTTAATAAAGGGGTTGGCAGTCTTTTTTTCTTCATTTAAAAAAAAAAACAAATTTCATGAAAAAGAATTACTTTTTAATTTTTTTTGTATATTTTAATATACTTTTAGGAAAATTTTCGGAGTTACTTTTATGGATAATACATTAATAGTAAATTGACAATGTATCCATTTTTTTTTTTGATACATGACTGATTTGTGACATAAGATGCAAAAAATAAACCAAAATCAATTACTTACCCAATGTAATTACTGGTGGACCTTACATGAAGATGTTGTATCCGATACGTATTACCAATCTATAAGTATATCAAATCCTAAATTTTAGAAAAACTACTACTTCAATAAAAAATAAACTAGAAATTATTCCGTGCTACAACACGGATTAATAAATCTAAACAAATCTAATTTTTTTTGCAAATCAATATCCGATTGTGTAAATAAAATTAAATCAGATTTTAACAAATCCGATTTTTTAGAATATTAACAAATCTTTTTTGGAATATTAACAAATCCTATAAAAATATCTGATTATTAACAAATCCGATTTTTTTGGAATAGTAATTTTTTTTTTTGGAATATTAACAAATCCAATTTTTTTTGTAATCACAATAATCGATTATAAACAAATCTGATTAACAAATCCGATTTTTTTGAAGTAGTCAAAAATCTTTTTGGAATATTAACAAATCGGATTTTTTTGTTAACCATAAATTAAATGATTTCATTACATGATCACATAATAACTAATGACTAAAATATCTTTAATGAGAGATTAAAATTTGTTTTTGAAGTTAATGTAATATTTATTTATAAATATTTCAATAATATATAGGAGATTTTATAAATGTGGTTGAGAATTTTTTTTTTTTGTTGTTGTCAATTACACAAACATTATTATGTCTAGACTCTAGAGCATCCAATGATTTGTACTACTTTTTAAACCCAAAAAAAAGAATGATTTGTACTAATATTGTAAAGAATGATTTGTACTAATATTGTTGTTGTATTATAATCTGAATTCAAATTTGTTAGTATACGTATATGGGTTATTAACTACAAAAAGAAAAAAGAGAGAAGATATAACATATTTTGGTCAAATGTACTACGACTATATGGCATGTACATGTATGTATACTGATCCAAGCTAGTTTTCTATAGTTCTATATAGGTGTTTAAGGTCTTTTGAATATTCGACAAACTTATATAGGATAAACAAACAAACAAAAATCTAAGTATGGTAGACAATATCGATGGCTATATTGACTATACATTTTTTATTTAAAGGCAGTTTACTGTAACGTCTAAATATTTAAGATAAGTAGATTTCTATTAAGATATATATAGTACAAGTTCATTACACGTGAAATCTCGAATCTTTTTCAAACGACCATTTGGCACGAAAATTTTGTTTGCATTTATATTTACCAATACACTCTTTTATTTTCGAATTTCTTTTTAAATGTGTTTTCTTTTATGCTTCACAATAAATGTTCTTTAAAAAAATCGTTTCAAAATATATTGCTCTATAACTTTATCTCCGTTAAATACACTATATATCAAATAAATATATAAATCAATTAATATTTAATAAAATATATTAAAAGTAAGACTTTATTAGACATATATATTTTCGTTTAAAAAATAAATATAATACATATATATTTATACGAAATTAAAATCCAAATGTACCACATGAACCAAACCAAACTTAGCGTCGCTTCCATTAGTTTACTTACTGAACCAAAACTTTACGAAAAATCAAATTAGATATCATATGATTCATCTCAAAACTTAATTGCAAACCGGTA
The DNA here is from genome assembly GCA_018361395.1 of Boechera stricta. Taxonomy (NCBI): domain Eukaryota; kingdom Viridiplantae; phylum Streptophyta; class Magnoliopsida; order Brassicales; family Brassicaceae; genus Boechera; species Boechera stricta. The sequence goes on along the minus strand of CM031544.1, from coordinate 21,553,209 downwards.
ATTTAGTGAGCTATAATTAATATTTATAATTAAAGACCCAACACTAATATTAATGTTTCGTTTGACTCTCTTTAACCAAAGCTTGAAAATCATGGTTGACAATTAATTTAACCGTTATTTCATGTTTGTCTCCATCCGGTGAACAAATTAGATTTAAACAGCAACTTAAGTCCTGGATTTATATACTTCGTAGTTGTTTGTAAATTAAGAAACATGTGTATTCACAATGGAGTCCAAACTCCAGCTATTAATGGCTTTTCTTTGACTAAATAACTTTCCAACCAATATATTAAATGAAAATATATAACTTCCTTAACGAATTATAAATACATCTATAGATTTGTAGTAATGTTGACCATTGCAAAATGTTATTCTTTATAAATGCAGTTGGGGGTTGCTATTACATAAATTAATATGATAATTTATGAAGAGTAAACAGTAATAAAAAATATGAAAAAGGTTTTACAAATATTGTGGTATGTGTCATGTCAATTTCTGTGTATATTAATTAAATTTTGAATTTACATAGTTTTGATGTAAGTTATTTGTTAACCAGATGTCAATTTCTATGCACATATTAAATCGTGTGGTCTGCATTCGTCTTTCAGATCAATATACCAAGGTTAAAAAAAAACTACTTTTACATATTTTATTGGGATTCAACTTATTATTTTGATAGTAAGACTATAATTCATTATTTATTTTTGAGTTAACTTGTTAGAGAAAATGAAGAATAGAAACTTAGGAAATCTTATATCAAAACCCATTCTTATGCCCTTTTTGATAAGAAATTAGCATTAAATTAATTAGTGCCATTTCATTTTAAAATTATAATAACAAGAATTCGATAAAAATGAAATGACAGTATGTTATAAGAGATAAGCTTTGCAAAAATTTATGTAATGATAGAATATTATTGGTTTGTGATCTATACAATCATTTTGTGCGTTATGAAAGTTTTCCGTCCATAAGACTTGATGCAAAGAGATAAAATAAGTAAGGCTCCTGTGAGCGTTCACGACATAGAGGGGGCCTCGCCCTAGTAAGCCTCTGATTTTTTAAAATATTCTCCATTCTCACCTTCATATTGAAACGTTCCAATAATTGTTTCAAAAACAATTCATTTCTGTTCACATATAGTATTCCCTCTTATATATATTGTGTTCCAATATAATTTTGTCCTCCGATAAATGTAAACTCGTTTTTACACAGATTAATATGTCACTTGTATTACAATGAGATTAATATATGATGCATTAACTAATTAACCCATATAAGTAGTCAAATTGCGGTAATGCAATAGAAAAAATGTCTTTAAAAGATTCACATTGCAGCTAAATTTATCAATGCAATAGTACTAGAACGGGTGTAACAAATCTAGGGTTAAATCCGGTTGAAAACTTACATATTTATGAAAAATCTCAATAAATATAAAATACATTAATGAATGAGAAGTTTGGTTTCAACGATGGGCCTATACGTAATCCATCATTATTGGTCATGCATTATGGTATATACTTTTTGGTAGGGGACAATTTATATGAAAGAAGATAACATACCACCAATTTTTTCATCAAGAATTAATGTTGAAAGTCTGACCTATAGTACAAATGGTAGAGTATATTGTTTCCCCATTTTCATATTCATTATGATGCAAACAATCATCAAAATCAATTAATATTGCAGCAACAACAACAATAACAATAGCAAAAAATCTAAATTAATTGATTTGACATAAATATATATATATATATATATGAAATTAGATATAATCGTGCAGGATGTGTATATATATTATATATATATATATAATGTAGATATAATCAATGAAAAGTGGCGATAGAGATATATTATCTTCAAAATATTTTGCATGGATATGAAAACGGTGACGTCGCGAGAGGATGGTCACAGAACAAACGCCAAAATAGACTTTCGATCGGAAAGGGTTAAATTCACAGCTGGAATTTGGAAAATTTTCTTTTACTCTCTTTAAACGAAATATATATACCAAAAAAATTATAATGAGAGCGAAATACAGAATTTGACACGTAAAAGATATAAAAATTACTTATTTGAAGGGAGGTCCCAAATAAGAACAGTGGCTGAGAAAATACAGAAGTGAAACTATTTTGGCTTCCCTTTAAAAAACAGAAGGCTAAAAGGGGACATGTGCCCTCTCTCTCATGCAATTTTATTTTACATTTATCCTTTCAAAATCTGTCTAGATTTTTCTTTCCTAATGATTTGTGTATATATCCATTTTTCTTTGCTATGAGTCATGAGATAAGATTAGCTGGCTTCTGAGACTATAGCGCTTAAATCTATATGGACCGGCTCCTCATAAATCAAACATTCATATCTTGAACAGCAGTGTTTTCGGATTTCCGTCTACTGTTTATATATTTTTTTTCATTTTGATTTGTCGTTTTTATCTTCTTTTCTACTAATATATGTTCATAAACGATTATTTCTATTGCTTTTTTTTTCCATAGACCAAAACTAAACAAACCATATATAAATAATCAAATAATGTTTCTCGGGAGATTCGAACTTATGAATAAAGACTCGAACTTATGAGTGAGCTATCAGTGATGGTCCATTCATATAAAAAAAAAATTGGAATTTTTTTTCTTATATTCCATAAAAGATAAAAATGTTTTGTTAATTTTTGTTATATCTATGACTAGACCATTACTGATATATAGTTCGCTTGCTTAGCACGATATATATATATTTTGGTGGAAGATTGTCTTTATTCATAAGTTCGAGTCTCCAATTTTTTTAAAATATATATTTACGTTTTTAAAATAGATATATATATATATATATATATATATATATATATACGTTTTAACATATACTAACGTACTGCTATTCCGGACCAAAAGAGTATATGGGTTAAGGTCCTATATTTTCCTTGTCAATATGGATATAAGTGTAGACGCATCCAAAACCGTAATATCAATCAAAATTTTATTTATTGTTTTCATTTTTAGGCTAAGTGACTTACTGATGATTCTCAAAGAAACTAGTAAATATCAAAACACTGCAACTAACACAAAAATTAAAAGAAAAGATATCGATCTTATACATTTTCTATAGAAATAATGAATGTATTACTGTTCCCTAGTATCATTTGCACAACTGGTGGAAATCATTAATTGATGAAAACTGTCCGTTTGCATCTCTTGTCTGAAACTACTGAAATAATACAGAGAAACATCTAGAGATATTTTGTTTTTTCTACGACTGTCACATTTGTTAATTAATCACAAAAGAAAAATAAGAAGATTATTTATGTCACCACAAAATAAATTCTGTTAGATTTTATATTCTATTTGTATGAGCTTTTAGGTGGTCATATATTATTAGAAAAATATATGCATGCAGTAACTTAGAGTTTTTTACCATACCACGTATATATATATATATATATATATAACGTAAAATATATCGCTATTAATAAGAAGAGAGGGAAAAATATTTTAAAACTGGTGGGTTTAGCGATAAATAGAGCTTTTTGCATAAATTAGGCTCAATTCTGACAACTGACGATTCTGAACTGACAAGTGACTAATTGTGTCAGCTCTCTCTCTGTCGGGACCACACACTCTCAACTCAGACTTACATTTTCTCTCTGTGTGTTTCTATTACGGAGAGCGTCCTCTCTCCGTTTTAGTCCCTGTACGGGTTTCGATTCTCTTTAGGTCCCACTTTGGATACATCACATGTTCTTCACTCTCCTCATAGCCGTACGATCTTGTATTTTTGTACGAGATCCTACGGTTATGATCCTATTTATACGAACCACCACAATCTCTTTTTCTCTTGCGGGTCCTCCACGGAGCATTGTTCATAAATGTCGATGTATTTGGGTTTAAGTATCTTTCAATTCATGTGTTTACATCATTACGCTTCCTTTTCCTTCTTCTTCTTCTTATGATGTCATTTGTAATTAAATATGTTGTTACTTTTACACCTGATTTTTTTTCGAGTGCCATTTGGGTATTTTCATTTGACTTTTAAAGCTAAGTTTCTCCACTATGGCTACTTGGTTAATAGGTCTATATATTATTTTTTTTTTCCTTATGTGTGCTATATTATCGGTGCGTATTTTATGTGGTAACTGATGATTCTAATATTTAATCATTGGTTTAAAATATTACGAAAAATGAGGGACGTATATATAAGACATGTTTCGATAAATTTTCAACGGCACTATGCCATACATATATTAGGTTGAAATGGATACATTGTATCAATTGGTTTGAAAGAGACATGACAATGGGAGGAGTTTCATTAGTCTAAGATACAGAATATACAGGTAAACATTATATTCTGTAACTCTGTTGAGAGATTACAAAGATGGCGATCACATGATCTACGCAATCAATGATAATATTATTATTTGAGTAACTTGCTTTGTTGTTTTGACGTCACAATAAACATCATATTAACGATGTGAGTCTATAAAATTTAGATCTTTAGAGTTTAATTAGTGTTAATCTGCGATGATCTATCTTTGTGGATACCATGTTTTTTTTTTCTCTTGGTTTACGAAAAGGATGAAAATGTTTCAATTGTTCGGATTTTCATCATGTTTGAGAGAAAGTATCTTCCCAAATCCCGATCCCCATAATTTTAATTTCGATTGTAATTTTGACGTTTTTAATATGTTGTTGACTTTCTTAAATTTTTAATTAAAACTTTTAATTATTAAAAAATTGAAAATTATACTAATTTTTTTTCTTTCTTATTAATGTCGTAAAAAAAATAGTCGAAATTCCCTCTTCCACGTCGAAAAATAGTCAGAAAGTTCTGACGATTTTTCGACTAAAACTAGAGTCAGAATATCGGAGGAAAGTTCCGACGACTTTATGACTAATCATGGTTTCCGACCAGCGTACTCTGACGATTTCATGTTAGTCGAAAATTCGTCAAAAAATGTTGTTTCCGACTAAGTTCCAATGAATACAGTTGTCGGAAATGACAATGTTTTTTTTTGTGGAAAGATTAAAAAAATAAATCTTTTAAAAAAATGGGTGTTTGTGTGATATTTTGGAATTGAGTTGTTGCGGATAAAATATAACCTATAAAATAATATAACGTTGACTATATATTGAAGGCATAAAAAATTTACAGTCTTTCAAGATGTATGTCTGCCAATCAGTCAATACAATGTTTTACCCTACGATTAACAAGAATACTATCATTACCATCTGTCAAAATCGCCTTGCCTAATACCATATGGTTTGTTTGTTGCTGATTGATATATGTGAGATTCACCATTGTTTACCTTTTTAATCATATTACGGGCACTATATATATTATCAGCTCTTTTAAATACTTTTCAGGCAATGGTGATTTATAAAGAGCTTTACTTCTTTTAAATACTTTTCAGGCAATGGTGATTTATAAAGAGCTTTACTTGATGACAAATAAATAGTACTAGGCAATGCAATAGATAAAAAAAATAATGTCTTCAGTGGTTGGGTTTTTCATTGATAGTAGAAAGGGAAAGGTACTAGTTGTAGAGACAAGTTGAAAACTCTATTCACAACTACGGTCGAAGAGTTTTTAAGACACAAGTGGGAAATTAATCAAGTATTTTATTTTTATGTACATATTATTTTATAATAAATCCTAACTTTGATTTACGGTCATTGCATAATATTTAAGTGACAAATAAACATGCCATTAAATCTCTAAATGACTAAATCTTTTATATTCATCTACATTATCTTTATTGTCAATACTCATAATATATATATATATATATATATATATATATTATCATAGATTTAAATCTTAAGTTTGCCTTTATAAGTTTCTCATATTGTTTCATTTGAGACATATTGAGTTTTTGAATATAATAATTTTTAAAAAATACAAAAAAAACTTTGACCAAAAAAACAAAAAAAAAAATTAGTATTTGGTATTCAGCTACAATGATTTTATTCTTATAAATTAAGTTTACATTTTTAATATAAATTCAGAGTAATAAATGTTAGTATTTAACTATGATGACTATACATATTTGCATAAATGTATTTGATACTAGGATATATACCGTGCTATAGCATGGACAAATTGCAATTATAGATTAATATCCAAAAATTATAAAATCAGGATATTAGAAAATTGTAATTCTTCCAAAACTTTACGAAAATTATAATATCAATTTTTATACTATCGAATTTTTGTAATATGCGCATAAACATTTTGTAATCAGAAATATAAAACCAATCTTTCATATTCGACGATATTGAAAATTTTATGTTGGGAAAATTATATATAAAATCATAATATTTTCTTTGATTTAACCGAAGAAAGAAGTCACGTTTTGGAAGTTTGCGACATTTTAAGATATTAATTAAGATTTTTTGGAAAATATTAATACAGGATATTCTAAGATTGATTTTATAGAATAAATTTTTCTATTGAAAGATAGTATATCTATTAGCGATATTGGATATTGCGATATATTGTTCCCAACAGAAAATTTCTGGATATTTTTTATTTAAATTTTAACTATATCTTGTTCTTTTTTAATTACCAAATTTTACAATTTAAATAGATTAAAAAATTAAATTACATGTAACAATGTTATATTAAATTGTACACCATGTGAAACTAAGTCAGATATGAATTAATATTTTTAAATCTACTAAAAATCTATTAATAGATTCAATATTATAAAGAGAAACTAACATTAACATTGCAATATAACATTGTAGATCGAATTAATAGATTTAATATAGATACTATTAATTGGAGAGTACAAATTAGAAAATAACCTTAAATATGATAATATTTATTTGGAAAACATAATTAAATCGGTTTAAATTATTCCTTAAAATCTTTCAAAAAAATTCGCAATCTACATCAAATCTTTTATTTTTGGAAAATTAAATCAATATTTAATTTAATTTAATTAGTGTGTTTCATTAAATCAACAAAATCTTCACAAAATTTATTTTTAACTTATTTTCAAAAAATAATAATAATTAATTAAAACAAAAATTATAATTTAGAAAAAATAAATATGTTAACTATTATTAACTAAATTATAATTTCAAAATAAGATTAATAAAAAACAATCTTTAATTTACATAATAAAAGTTATGTCATCAAAAGTATATTATCATATTTTACAAAATAAAATAAAATTGATATACATATATTAAACCAATGTTTTTTACTTAAATAACATTATAATTTAATAAATTATTTAAATAAATTGATTCAATGTTTACATATTTAATTATTTAAAAAAATTAAGATCATTTGCTAATTTCTTATTAAGATTATAATTGTAAATTTTGTTAGCACCTAAAAGCATAATTAAATTGGTTTAAATTCTTCCTTCAAATTTTCCAAAAAAACAGCAATCTACATAAAATCTCTTATTTTTAGAAAACTAAATCAACATTTAATTTAATTTAATTAGTGTGTTTAATTAGATAAACAAAATCTTCACAAAATCTATTTTTAACTACTTTTCAAAAAAATTAAATTAATTAATTAATTAAAAAAGAAAATTATAACCTAGAAAAAGACTCAAATGAGAGATTAAAATTTGTTTATGTTATAAATATTTACACTTCTCTCAAATAATATATAGAAAATATATGTTTTAAATATTTAGATAAGTTTGAAACCTGTGTATGAATAAAAGAAATGTATGAATGTATATAGACAAAAAATCAACACGTTAAAAAAAAAATTCAAACTATTATTTTTAAAATCAACATTACAAAAAGATAATTCAAAAATGAAAAAGATAAGAGTACGAAGAAAACATATAAAAAAACAAAACAAAAAACAGTAGAATCTCTGTTCAATAAAATTACAAAACTAATTTGACCTCAAAAAATAATTATGCAGTGGTGACTACTTCACTGGCGTAAAACCCTCGCTTTGCCTCACCACCACGTATGTATATTTGTGGATATACACACATAGATACGATATTTTGATCCCTTTACAGGTTAAATTTTGCAACAAGCAGCTTTGTATAACAATAATGTATGATTTGTGAATACATATATATAGATCGAATTAAATGATAAAGTAAGTATGTAGTGGATCCTTTTCGATCTCCACAACTTATGCATGTGCCCATTATTCCATTTTTAGATACTTATAGTCTTTCGTAGATAACTTAAAATATAACACATTTCAAAACCATATACCTATCTTCTTCCCCACTTTACAAAACATGTTGCAGATGGAACATCACTGTTCACAAGATTTTAAATATGGCTTTAAAGGAATATATAAATTAAGCTTTATCATATATATATATATATATATTAGCATATATTTTATTTATATACAAATCCGGGTTTTTTTTATGTATATAATATGTGTATAACGGATGGGCTTCGATTGGAATGATACGCTTAATTAAGTTCATATGTGTTTTCATTGTGCTTTTGGATCCTTTATATATAACCCATGCTAACTCAAAATCTGCAACTACCATGTGAATACCAAAGTCTTATAAAATGCATAAAGTTATATATTGAATTGTACTTTGGGCAACAAGATGCAATCAATGGATTATGTAAATTCTTTTTTTTGTCAAGTAAATGGTTTTTTCTAATATCAATTATTATTTTAAATTTAGCACCGAATATTCGGATCGCTGAAGCGTCCAACTAATTTCATAAGTGAGTAAATTTCTTAAACGATTTTCAACAGGTCCACTATAGATAAATGACCCAAGCCGAAACCCTAATATCAATCTTAGACTTTAAAAGAAAATGAAACAAGATCTCTATGTTAATTAATAGGATAAAATATCTATAATTGCGTTGGTAATACTATATTATCATCATTGTGGTTGTTTTCTCTATATATATTATGAAACTAACTAAATGTCACGAAATTATATGTTCACTATACAGAAACTTTCCGTTTTCGATACAAATTATATAGTTTACGAGCTGTATATATATCTTGATAAATCCAACGAATACCTGCACGAGAGGGTAATATATGAATTGATTATAGCTAGTGTTGAGCAATGATTAGCAAATGAATTTAATTAGTAGTTCGGTCGGTGATGCACATAAATTACTAAAAAGATATTGGAAAATGACTCGGCGTAACACCATTTTTGGTTCTCAACCATTCGAGCAAAACTTTTCCAAATCTGGAAAAGAAAGATAGATTTGGAAAAGGTTGAAACAATTTTATATTAAAATAATAAATTAATATATAATATATGGTTTAACGAAGGAATAATCATAGGAGAACGTAAAATATTCGAAGTTAACGAATTAATTATGATTTAATAGTATATTTTTCAGTTGAAACTTGACAGATCAGTTAATGAACTGCACTTTTTAAAAGTACCAGCGTTTAACAACATGTGTTTGGTTGGTCGCAAAAGTTGCTTTTTCGATAAATACAATTACACAGATATACGCATAGACGTGTGAATTTAAATCAAGAATACGTGCATATACGATCCATTTATACATAAAGTAGCCTCATATAAAAGATGATAATTTATTAATTAGCTGTATAAACACGACTACATATTAATTAGATATGATCGCTGATTCATATGAACAATTAAAAGCGATAAACAAATGTGTAGTTATTGTCTATTAAGTTAACCTATACGAAAGCTCAAAATCGTCGTGTATATAGTATAAGTGGTTTCATCCAATGAATGAAGCAATTGATTTTGGAAAATACTCAAAAATAATGACTTTTTGTTAAGTACTGCTAGTTTTTTTTGTTAAGTGGGTTTCTATTAAAATTTGAAATAAAGGCTGGTTTACAAAAAGCTCGTCTTGTTAGGTGTTATCTCATCGTCAAAAATTTAAATTATCGACGTCACACAAATTTATTCATATTGGTTTGTAGTGTTAGTTACGTTTTTTTTTTAATTATAGAAACTTATATTTATTGGATGCGTACACATCTTGACTTATAAATTTGATTTAGTATGTATTTTTTTTCTATCAACAGTTATGTTAGGAATCTATATGGAAAATGAAATAAGAAACATGAACAAATTGTTGTTCAAAAAAAAAAAACGTGAACAAATCTAATTATTGCCAAATAGTATGGAGCTAGAAAAAATATAAAACGTGACCTAAACTAAACAAAAATCAATCCGGTCACGAAATTGACTCGATCAGTTCGACCAATCCAAATGTTCTATAACGTGATTCTATCGAGATTAATGGTTGGGAAGAAATGTAATCACAGTAAATCGTGTTAATAGTTCATATCGATATTGAAATGAGACCTAAAATAATATATTAGAGATATTAACCAATTTACTCATTATATAATTGACGTTAATTAGAAATTTATAATATTTTACACAGTAAATTCGAATTTTGATGAATCACATCATATAAAACACAATCACACATTAACACAACAAATTAGTCTGTATTTTTATTTTAAAAAGTAAAGTATATTCATGGATCATGATCACAACAGTAAAACACAATAACATGAAAAAGTGATAGACAAAATTGGAAAGAAAGAGAAACAAATCGAGTCATAAAGCACGTGATGCATGGGGGTTACGTAAAAGTAAAAAGCGAAAGAAGAATACATCAAGAACTGCTAATACACGTAAGTAGCCAGCTACTTCCTATTGTACACACAGCTCATCGTCCACACGAATCCAACCCAATCCAAGCCATCAAAAACATCATTTTGTTTTATACTAATTCGCAATTATATAAGGAATAGGAACTAATTTTTTTTTATGAAGTTTGTATTTTCTACGCGTTTTTAACTAATTAACAAAACCTTATTACTCGGGGTTGTGTATTTTACGCACTTTGGAAGCATTTATATTGGTTATCAAAATCTTAATTCAAAACGATAATTGGATTTAATAAGTCTTTATAGCACAATAGTTTAATTTTGACCGTACCTCTAGTAACGTTCTGAATTTTCTAAAGTAGTTTTATTCGAGTTTTATAAATATTGTAGCCACAAAAGAAAACTAAGTTTATTTTCCGATCTAGATTTGATCATCAAGTTGAATCATATATGCACACATGCGGAGACTGACACAATGTATATAACTATATATGGAAAACATATATATACACTTTTCTTTTTTGCCACCATATATAGACTTTTTGATTAGGAAAAAGTACATATCATATGATTCCATAAATAGAAGCATTTTAAGAGGAAGAGTGAGATAAATTAAAACAGAAAATAAAAATGAAACCCACACGCTCGGCATCTCACACGTGTGTCCCACGCTCCTCTGTTCCTTACAGTCACTAAAGTCTAATCAGGCTTTAGTTCTTAAATACTAATTAATTAATGGTGCATGAGGACCGCACATGGGCCTAATACGATATTAGCTGTGCTGTTTAATTAAGCTACTTACCGTTGACTATGTGACACGTGAGGCTAATATTCCCACGTGTCCTAATTTTGACGGCTCTAGAAAGTATCGGTTTTGGGAGATTGTATAAATTCGAATTAGCATTAATCTACCGTAACATTTGAATATACAAGAATAATTAACCACTATGGTTTGTGTTTTGTATAGTTTTAGAATTTATATTAAAAAAAAAAACATTTTTGAAACATGTTTACTATAAAAAAAATTATATATAGTTTTTTTAACACTATTAAACTTGTGAACCCAACATTTGAAATAGACAATCAACAAGATGTGAAAACATGGCCAGAAGGTGCGTCTTTTCGTCATTTCTTATCTTTTCAACGATGAATCAGCATTGAGTTTAAAGCCATAAAGTTTGACTCGTTAAGGCAATCATATGAATAAACAACCCATTTATCAATGTGGTGCGATGAATCAGTAACAAAATGTCTGGTCCTACCGGGCAATGGATTTCGTCTCATTTTTGCAATATTTTTTAAACAAATTAAAGCTTAATTTTCCTCTCATTTTTGCAATATTTTTTAAACAAATTAAAGCAAACATGTAAACTCAGGGGGGAAAAAAATATCCGGGATTCGAGATCTGATCGGCGGATATCCGGATCAGGATTCGAAAATTCGGATATCCGGCGAATCCGGATCCGGATAGTAAAATCTCAAAACGGATCCGAATCTGGATATCCTAATTTTAGGGTCCGGATATTCGGATTCGTTTATTTATATTATTTTTTTAAAATTATAATAATAAAATTAGAATATATTAAAATATATATATAAATTAAATAAATTAAAAATTATTATAATATAAAATTATTGTTTAAAAAATAATATATATAAATATATTTTTTTATTTTTTTTTAAGATCCGGATTCGGATCTGGATATCCGCGAATATCTTGATATTTGGACGGATACCCAGACTCCGGATATCCGGGCATAACGGATCCGCATAGTAAAATGTCGGATCCGGATATCCTAAATCCGGATATCCTAAAAACCCCCGGATATCCGGATCCGTCCACCCCTAATGTAAACTAGCTTCATTTTTGCTTTTAGTTTATGATATATTGTATGTAGAAATTATATAATGCAATGCTCTCTCAATGATCAGCCAAGAAATGCTATCTACGCATATAATTCGCATCAAAAGATCAAATATGAAGGAAAATAATAGATTTAATAATCCATTAGCGATGAGGTTTAACTGCAGAAAGCATTGTCAAATACCCTTTTTTTGCTATATGGCGCATATATATGTTTATGTAATAATTTGTTATTCAAAAGTTCTGTATACTGATTTTGTAATCTTGATTTGATATCAATGAATTTAGAAGAAAAAAATGATCAGCATGCATCATGCAGTCTTATTTGACGCGAATTCGAATATACTTTGGAACGTTAGTCAGATGTACGTTATTGAAACCCATTAACAAAAAAATAAAAGATTTTTTTTTGTCTCTTATCCGAGTAATACACAATTTTTTTTTTAAAAAGTCTTGCATTAATCACAGGTTCGTTGTACCCGTCTTTCATGTTAAACTTGCGGTTCGTATTAGTCATATACGTCTACGATATTTGTTTGGTAAATTTTTTTTGTCATGCTACGTGTATCATTTTATGCCTTTATAATCAATCACGTATCATGTACTGTAGTCTAATAGTTTGTGAACTAAAATGTCGTCTAGTTGGCTAGTTTATAGACGAGTTACAAGCAACGGAAAAATGAAGTCCGTAAAGTCAAAATATATGTTGTTTTTTTTTTTTGGTTTTTTTAATAAATTTATTGCATTATTATTATTTATTTTTAGTCAGAAGCTTTAGTCAAAATATATGTTGTTTTCTTCTTACGCACAGTACAGACAATTAAAAACGCTTTTTTATATATTTTTTGAGGGGAAGAAAAAAACGTTTTGTATACGCTTGTAATTAGGTGCCTTTGTAGTGCAACGAAAGCCTCTTCGGTATTCTCCGGTCATATTTTGTGTGCATAATATGTAATATATATAATCGTTGTGATGACAACTAAACAGTGTCATAATCGATTAAAGTAGACCGTCATTTGAAATTCTAAAGATCGTAAAATTCGTCCACGATAGAAATAATGCTATGTAGATTGGCAAACCATATATATATAGTAGTCGTACTATAATGTTGTCTTTAATAATATTAAAGATAATAATGTTCAACGATTAAAAAAAAAAAACTTATGTAATTAACTAACTCAGACATTGATACGAAGATTCGATTATTGTTAATGATGAAAATAAGATTTGGATAAGATTTGGAGGGGTCGATATAATTTAGTTTCCTTTAATTTTTGTTCAAAATTAATGCTCGAATTTTAAATATATATAATTGATTATGAACCACTGTATTAGTGTTTGAAATCACCTTAAATCGATGAGATAAAAAAAAAATATATTTATATTTTCATGTCGAACGATTATGCAGTTCAACATACGTCTGCAATTTCAGTCGTTCCACTATTTAGTCCATTCCAGTTTCAAATTGGTGCCGGTTCCATCCGGCATTTTACAGTTTTAAAAATTTCTAGTTTAGAAACATTAGAACAACATTGAAACATAGTAATTTCATTTAGTTTTCTAAGGTCTTAGTATTTGTTCGGTTTTAGTTTCTAACAATACAGTTTTCAGTAAATAAATATGGTCATATCTGTCTCTTATATGTTCTTTTTTTTTTTGGGTCAACAATCTGTCTCTTATATGTTATGTTAGGTCAAGTCCCATATTATTTCTAATTTATCATTTCAAGATGGTAGTTCTTTAACCCATTAATCTCTACAGAATCCCACTATATAAATTATCAATTTTGGATCAAACTTCATTAACCTCCAACTCGAAACCAAGTGATATTAAATATATTAATGCATACTCCTTTTTTTTTATAATAAACATACTCCAAGTTCTCTATGTTATTATTAAGTTTCATCTTCCCTCTGATGCAGAATTTTTAACACTAACAAAACTTATCATCAATGATTTTTCAAATTTACTTATCATCAATGATTTTTCAAATTTCCAAAATTTGGGTTGAAAACGCATAAAACTTGAGTATTGTACATTTAAATTCGTCTTTTTGCTTTTATTAAATTCACTTTGATTTTTTGGATTGGTGTCCCAACGGAAAAACATAGTACTATACATTACAGTATGGTTTAGTTATCTGTCAATTTTTTACTGTCGGGAAATGCATTTTTAAGATGTCGTAAAATATCGAACATGAGGTAATAATCAAAGACACGCCGTTACTATTACTATTTCGTTTTCCCACCTAGCTAGATTTCGGTCAAAAGCAAACGTGTGGGGGTAATAAATACCTTTTCTCTCATGTAATGATACATGCTTTTTAATTGTATATATAAATATAGTACTAATTTATGATATTAGTGATCTTACTTAATCAAAGGTCAATCAAATCAAACAACATTGGTCAACTGGATTGGGACCACTGGTGAGTTGAAATTAATTCTCAGCTATCTTTCTTAAGATCTGACAAAATACTAGTAATAATAATAACAATTAATATTCATAAGTTGACTTGTAAAAGAAAATAAGAATGTTATCTGATGTACGAAGGAATTAGTGCAAAAATATTATAAGAGCACAATTCAGAGATTAATTAATTAGATTTTCTAAAATGAGATAATGGAGAATCCAATGATGCTGAAATTGTTAGTTCCCACACGGACATATTTCAATACAGTATGATGGTTTATTACTTTACTGTCAACAAGCAAAAAAAAAAAAAACTCTAAAAAAGTTAGTTAATAATAACATTTTCAACATGTATCTAATGTAGTAAACCTATTAACATAATGAAGAAGCGGAATGCTCTGCGTTATTGTGGGCGATGCAATCAACTTGAACGATAGGATACAAATCAGTGGAATTTGAAGGCGACAACAACTTCAACATCAACCGTATCATCAATGGTAACATAATAAATCTATGAGGCTATTCATAATTAGCTCAGCATGTTCTCCTCGGTGAAGTTCACTTTTATTAGACATCGTGAATCAAATTCTCGTGCGGATATGTTAGCTACAAAAGCAATTACATGTAATTACCAATAGTCTCTGTTTCATAGCTTCCCAAGATTTTTAACTGTTCTTGTAAATCAGAATAGCGACAGTGCAAATCAATAAAGAATTTTGAAGGGAAAAATATTATAGTGTAAACCTATTACCAATTCTGACGGCCTTTTCATAGCAAATTTCGTTGTAAATTTGCTCTATTAATAATGGGCCTGGCATAAATTTAATTTGAGAAGTTTCATTAGTTTCTATCCGAGTGAATGGACCAACTTTGGAAACTTTAAGTCGGGCTTAAGTGTTACAATAGGGTAACATTTGGACCGGCCCAAAAAGTCGTGGGACCCAGTAGGCGAAGAACATAAGTATATAACTGAGACCAAATTATTCGTTTTTTTTTTTGAATCAGGATAGTAACACATTTTTTAGACCATATATTAGGATCATCCATATTTTTTTGGTTATTTTAATGAGATTTCTTGGTTATTTTTTTTTCTTTTGGTATATAAGTATTGCAAGATAATAATAAAAAGTGTCGTTACTTAATTACGAACGGTTAGATTTAGATATCACATTTAAAAGAAAAAAGAATGTTATTTATCTTGTGGTTTTGAGAATTGATTGGTGGTACCAGAAACTTAGGTGGAGAAAAAGATAAAAACCAAAATTAGACAAAAGGATAATGTCGTAATTCCAACAAAATCTATTATTACCATTTATATAGTTTTTTTTTTTTTTCTTGTTTTGTTTTGTTTTTCCATACTTTACGGACAAGAACGAGAGAGCCCGCTTACGTGGTTTCTACACTGTTTTTGACGAACCACCAAGCTCGAGTAGATCGGTATTAGATCCATCTTAGGTTTCGGAATTTTGATTATTTCTTCTTTCTGGGTTTTTCGATTTTTTAGCCATTTTGTAATCGTTACTTTTTTGCGATCGGAATCGTTAAGATTCCGACTTTTAGATTCGTTTGTTTGATTCCAAATCAGAAAAATGGGTAAAGTAGCTGTTGGAGCGACGGTTGTGTGCACGGCGGCGGTTTGTGCGGTGGCTGTTTTGGTTGTTCGACGACGGATGCAGAGCTCAGGGAAGTGGGGACGTGTTTTGGCGATCCTTAAGGCGTTTGAGGAAGATTGTGCGACTCCGATCTCGAAGCTGAGACAAGTGGCTGATGCTATGACCGTTGAGATGCACGCTGGTCTTGCATCGGACGGTGGTAGCAAACTGAAGATGCTTATCAGCTACGTTGATAATCTTCCTTCTGGGTAAAGTTTTCTAATTGGATCGAAATTTTCAATCTTTTCGATCACTGCAATGCTACAAAATGAGTTTCTTCTATAAAGTTTCTTGATTTGAGATTCAATTGCATTGTCTCGTAATGATTTCTGTTGTCTGTTTTCGATCGTTTGTTGTCAAAATTGATCAGTTAGATAGAATAGTTGATCTACAGTTTCAGTATCAGAGACCTTTTTGGAATCTGAGATCATGTTCCACTGAATCATTATCTCATCTTCTTATAAGTTTTGTTGTATCACTTATACGAAGCTTGATTTTTTTGATTTGTTTTCGTGGATTGAAGAGTTTAATTTTAGCTCTATTTTGTTTGTTTTTCTCTCTTTAACGTTGCATTCATACATTAAGGCAAAAAACGCCAGTGATGTGGATAGGATTGTCTTATCAAGATTCTGAAAAAGGTCAACCTAAGTATTAATGAGATTGATTGTGTCACATTCCTAGAAGGCATTTTGTTCAACTTTTGTCGAACATTTGTTGCAATTTCCTTTTAGCCTTAATCTTGTTAGCCGATTCATCTAGTTTCATGTTGTAGGTCAAGAGAATTTTTCTAACCTTTTCCTTTGATATAACAGAGATGAAAAGGGTCTCTTTTATGCATTGGATCTAGGCGGAACAAACTTCCGGGTTATGCGTGTGCTTCTTGGCGGGAAACAAGACCGTGTTGTTAAACAAGAGTTCGAAGAAGTTTCGATACCTCCCCATTTGATGACTGGTGGTTCAGATGTCAGTTTCTGGTTTAAGTCTGTTGTAAAAAATTGTCATGTTATTCTTGGATGATCGATCTATAACAAGATTTTGTGTTCTTATGATGCATTCAGGAGTTATTCAATTTTATCGCTGAGGCTCTTGCAAAGTTTGTCGCCACAGAATCCGAAGACTTTCATCTTCCAGAAGGTAGACAGAGGGAATTAGGTTTCACTTTCTCGTTTCCTGTTCGGCAGACATCTTTATCCTCTGGTTCTCTCATAAAATGGACAAAAGGCTTTTCCATCGAAGAAGCAGTTAAGCTCGATTCCCTTCAACTATTTTTCTTATTATGATCAGTTTCGCCTTTACCCTGATCTTGGTTGGATCGTTGCATAGGTTGGACAAGATGTTGTTGGAGCACTTAATAAGGCCATGGAAAGAGTTGGTCTCGACATGCGAATCGCAGCACTTGTTAGTTATCTATTGCCTTATGCTCCCTAGTAAATCGCTTTGGCGTATGTTTGTTGATTTGTTTTGCTCCCTAGTCAATTGCTTTGTCGTATGTTTGTTGATTTGTTTTACTGCTTTACAGGTTAATGATACTGTTGGAACACTAGCCGGTGGTAGATACTACAACCCGGATGTTGCCGCCGCTGTTATTTTAGGTACTGGGACAAACGCAGCCTATGTTGAGCGTGCAACGGCGATCCCCAAATGGCATGGTCTGCTTCCAAAATCAGGGGAAATGGTTATAAATATGGAGTGGGGAAACTTCAGGTCCTCACATCTCCCATTAACAGAGTTTGATCACTCGCTGGATTTTGAGAGTCTGAATCCAGGCGAACAGGTACGAGTTTTTAAACTCCGGTTTGTTGTTACAAATTGCAATACCTACGAGCTGTCACGAGAAATGAGATTCTATGTGGATTTTTCATTTTGCAGATTCTTGAGAAAATCATTTCCGGTATGTACTTGGGAGAGATTTTGCGAAGAGTTCTTCTAAAGATGGCTGAAGAAGCTTCTTTCTTTGGCGATACCGTCCCATCTAAGCTGAGAATACCATTCATCATTAGGTATGCAGTTTATATCCGTAAAAGTTTGATCCTTTGCGGTATGGGTCTGTCTAAAGTTTCAGCTTTTGCGGTATGGGTCTGTCTAAAGTTTTAGCTTTTGCGGAATGAATTTGTCTAAAGTTCAATCATTTGCAGGACCCCTCACATGTCGGCTATGCACAATGACACTTCTCCAGACTTGAAGATTGTTGGGAGCAAGATTAAGGATATACTGGAGGTTCCTACAACTTCTCTGAAAATGAGAAAAGTTGTGATAAGTCTCTGCGACATTATAGCTACTCGAGGCGCCCGTCTCTCTGCTGCTGGAATCTACGGTATTCTGAAAAAACTGGGAAGAGATACGAACAAAGACAAAGACGAGATGATGCAGAAATCAGTTATAGCCATGGACGGTGGATTGTTTGAGCATTACACTCAGTTTAGTGAGTGTATGGAGAGCTCACTAAAAGAGTTGCTTGGAGATGAAGCTTCAGGAAGCATTGAGGTCATTCACTCCAATGATGGATCAGGCATTGGAGCTGCACTTCTTGCAGCTTCTCACTCTCTGTACCTTGAAGACTCTTAAAACATTCCCAAAGAGCGCCATTTTTCGGTAATTTAACAAAGCTTTTCGCAATCAGAAAAAAAAAGCCTAAGCGAAGGTCTGAGGTGTCATAAAAAGCATTCTATGTTTTTCCTCTTCCCCAAGACTCTCTTGTAGCAAATAAGTTTCCTTGGGAGAAATATTGGTTTCCATGTTCTTGAAAAATAAAAGACCAGTTCTTCAGATTCTGGGATTTTATAACCAGATATGTTGTAAAAACTATAAAAAAATATTTCATTTTTCCACATCATTAAGCACATAACACACTACTCTGTATGAATCTTCAACCTGGATTTCCAAATTCCAATGAAATTTTATATGTGTACACAAAAGTTTATTTCTTTTCTCCAGATCAACATAAGATCATGTTCTAGTAACATAAGGGTACAGAAAAGTTCAAATCTTTTTTTCCAGATTAACATAAAATCTCCAACAGACAGATATCAGAAACTGCAACAGAATCTAAATCAAGAGACAATTGGTTGAACAGAGATATTGTTGAGACGCTCAAGAGCCAAAATAAGAGCTTGAGTTCCCAGATCACCTTCACCATGTGCCTTCAGAGACAAGTAAAACTGTTGAGCAAGAGCTAATCCAGGCAAAGCCAATCCCATCCTCTGACACTCATTCAAACAAATCCCTAAATCTTTCACAAAATGATTCACATAAAACCCTGGATCAAAATCCCTCTTCAGAATCCTATCTCCATACAAATCTATAGACTTAGAACCAGCAGCTCCAGTAGAAATGGCTTCAAGAAACTTCTTAACATCAAGTCCAGCTTTATGAGCATAAATCAACCCTTCCACAAGCCCTAACATAGTCGAAGCAATTGTAATCTGATTAGCCAATTTCGCAAATTGACCTTTCCCACTTGTTCCCATGAAGTTGACTTTACCCATTACCGAAAACAACGGATCTAAACATTTCACGGTGGTTTCATCACCTCCGGCGAATATAGATAGCTTCCCATTCTTAGCTCCTAAATCTCCACCTGAGACAGGAGCGTCTATCGAGAAGCAATTCTTAAAGGAAGCAGCTTTATCTATCTCCTCAGCTAAAGAAGGCTCTGAAGTAGTCATATCGACAAGGACGCCTCCTTGACGGAGACCAGATAAAGCACCGGACTTTGGATCGAGGAGGACGTGACGGACATCGGAAGGGTATCCAACGATAGTAAAAACGACGTCGGATTGAGCAGCGACTGAGTTTGGTGAGTCTGCGAGTTTAGCACCCATGTCGAGGAGAGTTTGAGCTTTAGAGATGGTTCGATTGAAGACTGTGACGGTGTATCCGGCTTTGATCAAGTGTCCGCACATTGATCGGCCCATGACGCCGGTTCCGATCCATCCGATTTTGGTGTTTGATGGGGTGATTGGATCGGAGGAGATTGATGAGGAAGTCATTGAGCGGCGGAGGAAGAAGGAGGAGACGACGGAAGGAGAAAGAGATCGACGGAGGAGTGGTGGCAGTGGCATTGTTTCTGTGGTGGTCAATGAATTTTAGTAGTTATCCAAGGTTGTGGTATAGACCGTAATTTTGTGTCTTTTCTGAGGAATTTTTCGTCAAGTTTTTTGGAATCTTTCTCCCATTTTTGTCATTTTTATTTAACGACGTCGTTTTGTAATGCACTTAAAATTGATTGCTTCGGTTAAGCTTGGTTTATTAGGCAAAAAATGCGTGCAAACGGTGAAGACAAGCAATGACAAGACATTTAACAAGGCAAGCAGGAGCAAATAATAAACGTTTTAACCTTTTATGTTTTGTTAAAATTAAGAAAGGTATATTTATGTTCAACAGAACTTTTAAAGAAAAAGAAAGATATGGATTGGGTTTGGGATTTGATCCAGTATTTGGTTTTGGAATGGGGTATATGGATCATCGTAGTTGTTCTCTTTGTCACTATCGTCTTGAGATATTTGTGGGTTCTCGGAAATTGTCCTAAAACACAATCTCAACGTTGTAAGAATATTTCTCTATTATCTTTGTCACGATCTATGCTTTCAGCAACTTTCCTATATTTTTATATGATATCCAATGCTTATTGTTGTAATATTTATATGTATCGTCATCCAAATTAAAGCAGTAGAACAATCCCAAGAATCAACTCATTCAGAAGTGGCTGTTGGTGATTCGGTGGAGGAGCTTACAAGAAGAATTATAGAAATAGGCGAGCCTCCGGGAAAAGAGCGATTTGCGGTGAAGACTCGTGTGGTTGCGAAGGTAAATCCCGTTGTTGTGAAGGTGAAACCAAAAAAGTTTTGGTGTTTGTGTTAACATCGAGCATGACAATGGAATAATAAAATAGTCGAATGATTAAATAGCCGAAACGCTTTCCCTAAATAGAATTTTTGCAGAAAAATCATAAAATGCTAAGACTAACAACTGGTTTTAGTGAATTAGTGACATTTTCTAATTATTTTAACCCACCAATTGTATATAGAAGAATCATCTTTTTAAAAATGTAAAAACATTATAAAAAAAATGTTTAAAATTACGATATAGTGGAATATTTGAAAACATGAAAAAATGATATCACTAACAATTTGGAGAAGCAATCATGCTTTGAAGAGAGTGTCGTATTTCTATACTCACACCTATTACGGATTTAACGAAAGAATGCATATATGTTACGGGGATAAACTATTCATATATGTTCCGATCAACTATCTATTTTGAGTACTTAGATAATCAAAGCTTGGATTGTCTGTAAGTTCTAGAAAAAGTGTCACTAACAAAATTATATATTTGATTATGGAAAGGTGCTAATTGTTTTATTTTATTTTTATTTATCAGTATGACGACTGAACAAAACATAACATATCGAAAATATTGTCGACGTGCTTACTTTTTATGTAAAGTCCAAAGATATTGGGACGGCAACATTTGATACTGATTGTGATTAATCAAGACGCCTTGCACTAACTCTTTTTTTTTTTCAAGAGGATGCCGTTTAAAGTGGATGGTTAGGAATACATATTAACCTCATAGACATAGTCCATATTTATGAATCGCCAAAATAATTTAGGCTACATTCCAAATAACAACGTCTTGGATGTATGAGTAAAGACGTTGTGTGTGTTTAAATTCTTGAGAAAGACGTTGTTGACGCCTGCAATTTTGCATATATATATATGACCGAAATTAAATTGCACGAAACGTTATGGTTGGTCGGTGAACAACTTGAGAGCGACATTGTATCTTATTATTATTTTATCTACTTTTTGTTTCTCTTAATTTGTAAAATCTTGAGTGTTTGCGTCCGCTAGCATATCAAATTTAACAATTAATTTTATTTATATTTTGTGATATATTCCGAAGTTGTGATGTTATCTACGGGTTTGATAAATTCACCTATATAGATTCTTCTCATTAAGATAGGAAAATATATACATAGCCAAATTAAATTACATCAACATGTATTCAAGTATTCAACATTCAAATGGAAATATATCTAAGAAAACTTGTAAATCACCGACACCGTCCCAACCCCAATATTTATGGCTTATGTTTTCTTTTGCAATTCAACCCCCACAAAGTGAACAGATTGCGTTGGTCTCTAAACGCTCGGATCATCTAACCCATCCGTCGTGGTACGGCGACTCTAACGTGTTAGCCATCTTCTTTTGCAACTTCAGGTTCTTATAAAATTTCTTTATAAACTCTTCCGCTGCTTTATCCACCACATGATCGTGATCTCCGCCGTCTTCCAAGGGGAACGGCGAATCCGTCACCCTAAGCTGTCTTACCGCCGGAGACATCATCAACGGTGACTCTCTGAGCGCTGCCGCCGCCACCGTCTTCGTATCATTCTCTCCTAGTAACTCAAAAACCTTCTTAACCGCTGCCTCCACCTCATCGTCTTTGTTGTCATAACCGCCGTGAACGTGGCGTTTGCGTTTACACATAAAGGCAAAAGGGTCGTAGTCACGGACGCGTGTGGAGGAGTTAACGTCAGCACCGCCGGTGGAGCTAGATCGACGGCGGAGGTTAGTGATGATAGCTTTGTTGCCTCTCTTAAGCATTAGGTTTAAGTCAAGCATGAGCTTGCTTTTGACTGTACCGGTTTTTAAAACGCAGAAGACGATGCGGACGATTTTCCAAAGCCTTTTGGCTGCGACTTGAGCGTTTTGTTCCATTTCCATATATAAGCCTCTTTTCGGTACAGAAGCTTCCATTTTTACTATTTTTTTTTGGAGAGAATATTTTTTTTCTTGTTCTTCTTCTTTTGCTTGTCTCACTCTTGTAAGATTGGATTGTCATTGGAGGGAGGGTGTAGAGGGTATTTAAAGGATAAGGAAAATAATATATATATGAAAAAGGAGATATATTGCATGATTTAATTAATATTAAAAGAAAAAAAAGAGAACCAACCTAAAACCACAGCTTTAGGGAAAAAATATATTTCTCTTATTAAGAGGTTGGACTAGTCGCCAAAAAAAAAAAAAAGCAGAAAAAAATATTTAATTGCCTTTTTTTCTTTCATTTTTATATTAGAACTAAGCTATCCACAAATCATAACACATTACACATTCATATCTAACCGTTAGATAGTGGAAAAGAAATTTAGAGCAAAAGGAGCTTTAACTCTAGAGTAAGCAACCGAATTGTAGCTATGGTGGTTAGGATGTTTCAAAAGTGACTGATATAGAATATGGCTGACTTTCTATTCCCCTTCCAAACGTAGGATCAAACAATTACATACCCCTAAACTCTTGACTTCTTCGTTATCATATTTTATCTACCGTAAAACTTACCACACCTTATACACTTTTTAATTTCTTTCTAATTCTCCCTACCACGAAATTTTGAATCAAAAACGCGGTTCTTATATTCTTTAACCGGATTTTCGTTGTAAACCAGTTTTTTTACCCGATTGCACTTTTAATTTAACATGACTCCAACTCTTCTTAACTCAATTGCTTCTTCCATCTTCTTATTCCTCTCAAAATCATGTTTATCGATATCATGAGAAACAAAGAGACAGATATGTCCTCCACCTTAGCCTGATTCTCGTCCGCCTCAGCTCGATTATCGTCCTCTTCAACTCCTTCGTTTCTTACCCATTTCATGAGCAATTCCTTCGATTCCCAAAAATTTCAGAGAGATTAGGGTGAACGGGAGACACAATTTCAAAGAGATTTGGGAATTAGGTTTAGATTTGTGAAATGAACTGCAATTTCTAGAATCAAGTCTTAAAATACTAATTCGGGTTAGCGTTTTGCAAAATAACTTTTACGACCAAACTAAACGTGGTTTAGTTTAATTAAACCGTATTCGGGTTAGATAGGTGGAATTAAAAAAAAAATTAAAAAGTGTATGAAGTGTGGTAAATTTTACGGTATGATAATGAATAAGTCAAGAGTTTGGGGGTATCTGCTTGTTCGGTCCTATGTTTGGGGAGGAATAGAAAGTCAGCCCTATAGTATAAGGATAATAACCATACAGTATGAATTACGTAAACCAAATATCATTCGTGAGCTTGTCATGAGTACCGAATTTGGCAGGCTGATCTACGGAGATTGCGAGCCAGTTAGTGAGTTTTGCTTGTAACAATATAATATAATTTTACTGTTCTTGTTCAGAATAAAGAAAATATCGTTTTCTTAAGATTTTTGTAGTTAAGTTTTATTACCTCTAAAATAGACTATTGTTAACAAATAATATTTAATTATTAGAAAACACATGTATATATAGTTCAAGAACTAGAAACATTACGCGTTCATACGATTTATATTTTGGAAACTGCGATTCTAGACAAGTCGATTTGTCGAAATGGAAACTGCCCTACTTTGGTACCACTAAGTAGTAAACCAACGTATTTGCACTTTCTTATATACAAGATGTATTTGCATGTAATGTTTGAACTTAGGATTGTATATGTAAGATTTATCTCTGTGTTTGTGTGTGTTGTGTTGGTTTATTGTGTACATATTAACATATATATATATATCAAACTATATAGTAAGGTAATGTAATAAATTTATATTTAAATAAAAAAAGCAAAAAAATATCACCTGGAGTTAACCAAATAAAAAAAGTTTATGTTTTTCTTCATATTTACGTTTATCATTTTAAAATTAAATATATATTAGAAAAGAAAAACTAAAATATAACCTGATTTCACTAAAATATCACACAGTTTAAAGATATTGCGTTTATAACATCACGTCCAAATCAAATCAAATACAACGTTAACTATGATTAGATGGTCCCTAAGTGTATATGTTCTCCAAAGCTTTCTATAAATTAATAGGATATATTAGTTGAGTCATGTCTTAAAAGTTGATAGCAAATTTAGACCGTGCCGTAGCCACTAAGGCGATCCAACAAATTAAAGGAAATGTCATCTTCGTACGTGGCGATTAACATTTACTTTGTTGTCTTTAATTTTTTTTTATACGTGTTACTTCACAAATGGACCCCCTCACAATAATATTTATACCTTCAAATTGAATATATACTAATAACCACAAGTTCTAACCAAAAGGCATTTTCGTATATTTAAAAGTTTCTGATCATTTTACTAACGTTTTTTAGTTTATTTTTCTTTAATAAATCAACTAAGCTCTATATATTACTAACGTTTGTAGGTCCTTTTTTTTTCTTTCTATGAAGGTTTGGATCAGTTTTACGAATTAATCTAATTTCTACTGCCAGAATTCAAACTCATCAACTATTGCATCTTTTCTAAAATAGTTTCACAATTTTAACCGAATACCTTATATTTATCAATCTATATCTATTTTTATTCTACATTATATTTAAGACAAAATTCCCAAAAGAGTGTTTAGAAGAAGAGATGTGTTAATAACAGCAACTGCACATGGTAGAAAACAATCCCTTCCAAAAAAACAGTGGAACAAACATAATAAAAATGTATCCACATTTAATCGATACAGTTGAAACCAAAATAACAGATCTTTTAAATTCCTTGTTCGGAGAGAACAACACCTAAACATTACAGTACATGTAAAATTGTATAAGGCCGTAAGAGTTTTGTACCGCTTTTCATTTATCTCGTTTTAGTTTATTACCTTACGGTTACCGATTAGTCATAATAAAAATGGTACACCCCTTACCATAACAGTAAAGAATTACCGATCACACCTATTATAATTTGTTTATAAAAACTATCGATATAATGCATAGTCTCATGATATGCTATATTCCATTTGTAAAAAGTCACCATAAAATGTCATTTCCATTTATATTTTCAATATGAAACACGTAGGTAATCGACCAGCGTTTTGCTTTTTATCTTGTAATGAAAATGTTTTTAGACCCATGAATTTTGGTTTAGGTAGTAGTAGTACTACAACTACCCTAGTAGCCAGTAGCCACAAAACTGAATCGAAAACGACAGCTCCCGTGTACGTCAGGAGGGAGGAAGATTACCTGGAAGCGACATGCAGTTTTTAACTAGAAAACTAACTATTGGCGAAAACGACACACCATTTCCATTTCCTTCGCAAAACCGTATATACATACATCATATATATCTTCTAATCCCATCAACAAGGCTCATAAATTTATAATTTATTAATTTTCCTATAATCCCTGTTTTGAAAACTAGTCTTTGTTTTTCAAAAAAAATTAATTCATTGTTTTAATTTGTACGTTTAAAGCTTTATTCTGTTATTAATTATTACTATTTTTTAATAGTTTTATTTTCGGGGTTTTCATAAAAGGAGCTTTCGAAATGGGCCATGAACATTAGAGCTTAGACGTGAAGAAATCTAAGCCAATTATAGCCACCTGTACGTATCCATTAACTAAGAAATTAATATAGAAATTAGCTATTTATGTATATAACCGAAAATATTGTACTATTTAGTTTCTTTTCCGCTAACATTATAGTATTTAATTAAACGTTGTGTTCCTTACTTTTGTCTTCTTTTAGTATTGGTCGGCTTTTATTATGTGGAAAGATTCGGTGAAGTAATGATTTTTATTTTGTCATTTTCGACATAATAATGTTATCTATTTGATCAATATAATTATTTGTTGTTGGATTGGGTGTTATGGATAATTCCCTTAATCCACTATATTATGTTCTTCAATAATATGATCCACTGCAAAAGAGAAAGTATATTAATCGTATATGTTATTTTTTTCTTTTTCGGTATGCATGTTTTGGTTTATAGTTCGATTTGTTTTTGTTTTCAACTTCTGACCCATTAAAATAACAAAAAGAAAATGAATAACGTTGAATAGAATAAACAATTTTTAAGAAATAAAAAAAATGTAGAGAAAAAATAAAATATACTATTGTGTTAAATGGTAACAATATTTTTCAAAAATCTATTAAATAATTAATAAAGAAAATTTCAATGGAAAATTTTTAAATTAATTTTATGTTTAATTAATTTTACATTAGATTTTAAACTAAAATTGATGAACTAAATTTAATTTCATGTTAAATATTAATTATTAATATTAGTCTAAAATAAAATTATAAGAGCAATTTAAAAAATATATATTTTTCAATATAAACATCTCTTAAATTTATTTTACTATCCATAAAATTTTCAAATAAAGTCTTAATATTAATTTAACATGAAATTCTTATCAAAAATATTATTTTTAATAAATATATGTAAAGATATGAAGATTATTATATATTAAAATACAAATATTATTAATAAAAATTATTTCTATTCATTTTAAAGTAAAAAACGAATTTCAATATTTGTTCCTCATTAATTTTGGAGATCAACATTTTTATTTTATTGTTTTTCATTTGACGACGAATGATGTGAAAAAATAATTACTTCTAAATAATAACAAAAAATAAAAAAATAAAAAAGAATAGCACATTCTTCCTCGTTCTTTTTCTAAATACGGTTACCAATTGAAGTTTTTGTTGATTTTTTTGGTTCGACATAAACTAGATTCAAATGTAACTCAAAATCAACTTGGATTTCTTCGTATCTTAGAAGTTTCTTGTTATACTGCAAATAATTCAATATATAATAATATTGCAAAGAATTCATGCAACATTCACATTTCAGTTATTCGTCAAGTTGTGTTTGTAGATTTTATTTCAAATACAAAGATTTTATTTAATCTCTACCAAACCGATGTATTTGTAGATTTTATTTCACATTAACAACCACAAAACTGAACCGGTGTTATTCGAATCGTATCCGTATAAAAGGTGTGTGTTATATCAAAAGGCAACGCATCAAATAAGCGCTATGATTGGACAAAAAATATTTGGTTGGGCTTAACGCTGTGTCGACTCTGTTATATTGGGCCGTTATATTGGGCGTTTTACTTTGCAATTAATTGTGGTGGTGAATTAATGTTAACTTGGTTATTCAAAGTCAAAAGTTCAAAACACCTTTTTAGTTAATTGTAGTCTAATTAACTTGGTTATCTACCTATGTGTTTTGAACTAAAACACCTTTTTAGTTAATTGTAGAGATAACATCGGTAATTGCATTCCATGCCAGTTTGACCATTATTTTGTGTCGTTACAATCTGATAAACTTTGTGTATAAATACATGTACAACACTTGTTTAACTCTTAACAATGCACTAAACAAAACTTTAATTTCTAATCGTTTGCAATCTAAAAATCAAACCATGGATGCCAAGGACACCAAAGCTGATGTAGCCAAGAATTCCGGTGCGAGCGACGGAAGCAGTGGTTCCAGTGCCGTTTCCGATTTTGGTAAAACAATGGCTGCGCCTCGCTCTGGTGACGATGTAATTACTTTGGATGATCTTCTAAATCCTATGAAGATGCTTGATGAGTACGCTGGAGAGTATTTTTCGAATTTTGATCCGAAGAGGTTTGAGAAGTTTAAATATCTTCCTATAAAGAGAGGAAGTAAGTCGTCTAAGTGAAGAATAAAAAAAGTGAAGTGAAAACTCTTAGTTTCTTCCTGTTTAGTGATCTTCCTATAGTTTAGGCAATGGAGCGAATTACTTTAATTATCACTAATAATAAAAAGAGTCATGATTTTATGAACTTTTTGCAATCTTTATTCGAGTGTTTTTTCTTCTATTTAGGTTTTTTTTCTAAAGATGTAAATCTATTAATAAAATAAGAATATTACATTTTATAATGTTTCGAAGGATTTGCTCAGACTAAAAAAAATAAAAATCCAAAAGAAATATAAAGTTGGATTATGAATTCAATCTTGGGAAATTACTCCCACCGGAACCACTGTTGGAGTAGTCCGGAGAAAGCTCGTCTTCTTCTCCTTGTGAGGATTGTGTCTCTTATGCAACGATTAATCTGTTTGAAGATTGTCAAAACCGGAAGTGAAGTCTTGTTGTGCAGTCTAGAATTCCTTTCTCTCCAAAGGAAGTAAACTGTTGTTTGTGATACCATTCTCTTGAGAGTAAGAGAGACCTGAGGTGATGTTGATAGGAGCCAAACTATAAGCGCATCCCAATTATGGAAAATGCACTCAGGTCCTCCTAACCTTCTCATGACTAAGTGCCATATCTGTTCAAAAACTTCACAATGTAACAGAATATTATTCCTCATTTCTGCTTCCTGACTACACAAGCAGCATAACGGCGAGTCTACCACACCTCATTTGTACAGGTTCTCCATCACTGGTAGTCTATCCAGCATTGCAAGCCAAAACATGAATGAGATTTTAGGCACATTACCTTTAAACCATACGGCAGGATACCAGTAATGAGTTGGTGACGCTTCCTGTAATGTAGTCCAAGTGTAGGCTGTAGAGAAGTCCCTCTTAACCCTGGCTTCCAACGACCATGACTAGATATCATCGCCCCTGTTTTCAGCCGGCGGAGAGCTGCTTAGAACAAGATCCTAGATTTTCTTGATTTCCTGGTTTTTTACATTCATGTGAGGTCTAGACCAAGCTTCTAGGCTTGCAGCATCAGCAACTGAGGCAGTAATGGGTATCCCTGTACGTTGAGCAATCGACATCCCTCCAATCTCTATCAGAACAGCATCCTGAATCCATTTATCATACCAAAAGCTCGTGTGTCCACCATTCTCCACCCTACTTCTCAAGAGATTTCTGACTAAGGGTCTCAGATTGAGAATTGCTTTCCAAATCCAAGAATCATTCTGCTTTGCCTTCACATTCCATAGCCATTGATTCTTCAAATAATGATTTATCACCCAATCTACCCATAATGAATCTTTGGTAGCATGTATTCTCCATATTAGCTTCCGGAGGAGTGTTTTATTCCAGGTTTGAATATTTCTCAATCCCAGTCCACCCTTCTCCTTAGCTGAGCAGACCTTTGACCAAACAACCTTATTAGCGCACATCTCCTCAATTTGTCCTGACCAAAGAAATCTCTTACACATCTGCTCTACCTTCTTAATACAACCCTTTGGTAGACAGAAAGCTGAACTCCAGAAATTAATTGTGCTATAAATCACATATTTTAATAACTGGAGCCTCCCTGCAAAGCTTAAGAACTTCATCTGCCAGTTAGAGAAACACTTATGTATTGCATCAATCAAAGGCATATACTCAGCTAATCTCATTTTCTTGTTCATCAAAGGAAGTCCAAGATACCTGAATGGGAACTGTCCTTGCTTGAATCCGAGGGTGTGAATCTCTGATTGTTCTTTCCTTGAGATCCCAGTAACATACAATGCCGATTTGTGTACATTCATTTGAAGCCCTGAAATATTCTGGAATTCTTCCAGCGCTCCAATAATATCCTTCAACGATTGGTTAGATCCATAAAAAATAATAATGATATCATCAGCAAAAGCCAAGTGAGTCACCAACGGATTTAAAGTTTGCGGATGTGTTCTAATTTCTCTTGATTCAAACTTCCTCCTGATTAGTGTTCCAAACACTTCCATTGCGATGACAAACAGAGCTGAAGACAACGAATCACCATGTCGTAATCCTTTCTCACCCTTGAAGTGCTCACACAATTCTCCATTAACTTTAACAGAGTAGGAAGCCGTAGTGAGACATTCCTTTATCCAATTGACATATATATCAGGAAGATTCATTACCTTTAGCATTGTGTGAATGAAGTTCCAGTGAATCGAGTCAAAAGCCTTTTTAAGGTCAATCTGAATAGCCCTTTTCTTGGCACTTTTCTTCTTGCTAAACCCCTGAACCAATTCAGTAGCCAAAAGGACATTCTCCACCAGAAGTCTACCCTTAACGAAAGTTGATTGGTTATTTGTAATCATTTGGGGAAGCAGACGCTGTAATCTTTTAGCAAGCAGTCTGGAAATTAACTTATATAGCACATTACAAAGTGATATAGGTCTGAAATCTCCAATGTGATCCGCTGCCTACCTCTTCGGAATCAGAGTTATAACAGTGGCATTTATCTATTTTAGGAGTCTCCCTGACTTGAAGAATTCCTAAATAGCTGCTATTGCTTCCTTCCCCACTATGCTCCAAGAATCCTTATAGAATTCAGCAGGATATCCATCTAGCCCTGGAGATTTGGAGTTTGGTAGACTGAAAAACTCTTTCATAATCTCTTCATTAGAGAAAGGTTTTACCAAGTCCAATCTATCAGCCTCTGAACATCTAAACCTAGTTAAACGTTTCGTTACCAACCTTTTTTCCTCAGAGAAACCCATTTTCTGATTTCCTAGAAACTCTTTGAAGAACCCGACACATTCCTGCTTAATCCCTTCAGAATCTTCTACTCGTTGACCTGCTTCATCAATAAGATAATGAATGTGATTTAAATCTCTTCTTCCTGCAATTACCTTATGGAAGAAAGCCGAGTTCATGTCTCCATGCTTGAGCTATTTAATTCTAGCTTTTTGAGATAAAAACCTCTCCTCAACATCTGCCAATTCAAACCACTGAGCATATAGCTTCTTCTCTCCTTCTACCCGTTGTGGAGATGCATTATACAGCAGCTCATCTTGACAAATTTTCATCTTTTGCTCAGCCACCAAGACTCTTTTCTCGATATCAGAGTAGTGCTCCCTGTTAAAATTTTTGAAGATAACCTTCATTCTTTTTAACTTACTCACAAATTTAAACATATCCGTCCCTAGCTCCAACATGTTCTCCCATGCCTCTTTAACTGATTCCTAAAATTTTGGATGCAATGGCAGAAAATCAGAGTATTGGAATGGCCTTGTTATCCTTTCCCTTAGACTACCAAAGTCAATACATGCAGGGGTATGATCAGAGAAGAAGGACGCTGTAAAAATTCCACAAAAATTTGGCAAAACCTTTCTCTATTGCTGATTGACCAAAATCCTGTCAATTTTTTTAACAATTGGTTTATCCACCTGTTTGTTCCACCACGTGTAGTCATTACCTCTAAAGGGTAAATTTATTAGCTCATAGGAATTTTTGCAGTTTCTGAAGCTTTCCATCCCTTTGGTGACCTTTCTAGCAAGTGGTAAAGAATCCTCAAGATCTAGAGCCTGATTAAAGTCTCCCACAAACATCTAAGGCAAGTTACCCACTGTTCCATCCATAGAAAGTTTTCCACTCTGCTCCCAAAGGTTCTCTCGTTCCTCTGACGAATTTGAAGTAGCCAAATTGACATCTCTCGTTTCTCTCGTTCCTCTCGTTCCATAAGATTGACATCCTTCCTCCAAAGCAACCAAAATTTTCCAAGATCAGAGAATTCATAATTTCCAGCAAAATTCCATTGACCAAAACGAGCCTTAAGCATCTTCACATGCTTATGCTCCCCTACTCTTGTTTCCACTATACAACCAAAAGTTATCTTGTTATTGAACACGCAAACATTCCAACAAAAAGTATCTATCGACATAACTTATTTATAAATGGTCCTTTGCCCTGATAGTTACTGTTATACCTCTTGCTTCCTCTCTTACCCTTAGGAGAACCTTTGATATAATGAGTCTCATCTGTGAATTCAACATCATCCAGATCCTCTGAGCTGTCACTCTCATTCGAGCTTGTACTCGCATCTGACGTGCATTCCGGTGATGTAACTTTCTGATTTTTCTTCTTAGAATAAAATTTCTCCTTCACATGCTCCTTAAGTTTTGCTACCCATTCTTGCTCCTTATATTTCTTTTTCTTTCTGATAGGCTCCATTTTTTC
Source organism: Boechera stricta (assembly GCA_018361395.1). Taxonomy (NCBI): domain Eukaryota; kingdom Viridiplantae; phylum Streptophyta; class Magnoliopsida; order Brassicales; family Brassicaceae; genus Boechera; species Boechera stricta. The sequence goes on along the minus strand of CM031544.1, from coordinate 21,520,093 downwards.
TACTATTGAAATAGATCCCACAGATTTATTTCTCTCGTTCCTCTTCTATTCATAATCTGATGTCAACTTCTTCCTACTCACGTCCACCACATCCTTGGTAGCTGCTGACTTAGACTAGACTTCCACCTGTTTTTTCTTCCTCGGACAGTTCTTTCCCAAGTGGGCCGTAGACTTACAATCACTGCAAGTGATAGGAGCTGTTGGACATTTTTTGATAGGATGACCAACCGTTTTATAATACTCACAAGTTGGAGAAAGCCAAGGGCAAGACACAGTTACTCTCTGAATCGCTCTAGCTTGAAATTGAGCATTTACTGCTTATGGGATTGGTTTTTAAAGATTTCCCACTGTGAACACCTTTCCTACCTCCAAATTTGTCATATTTGCTTTATCAGGATGAAGGAATTGAGGTTCCCCTAATAGACCTACTATATGTTCAAATCCTTCAGGAGAGAAAAACTGTGGAGACACTCCTCTGAATTCCAGCCAGACTAGTGCGTGAGTTAATATTGGCAGATGCGGAGTCATACCTGGTTCCCACTTAGCAACAAACATAGACTAACCCTCAATATGCCACATTCCCTATGCTAAAACCCTTGATCGAGTTGCAACATTTAGAATTCTGATCAGAAAAGATTGTTCCGACAATTTGGAAACTGTAATGTCACGAACTCTATTGCTCCAAATTCCGTTTGCTATAGCATGAAGCGCACCTGGGGATGGCTCTTTTCCATGGAATTAAGCCAATATATAGTTTGTCCAACGCGATTGATTTCTTACAATTACCTCATCGGGAATCATAACTCATAGCTCTCCAGATGGTAGAACAAAGCCTTCGCCCTTCTTCCTCAGCTTCTGCTTAACTGAGACTAGTTCGCACTAGGTCGGATTCGCTGATTCTATCATAGGAACCTGTGCCTCCTTAACTGTTGCCTCCGATACCACTATAGCCTGCGAATCTAGGACCTTCACCGGCCCTGATGCTGCTTGCTTCTGACTGGAATTAGCCTCCGCTTGTGTCTCCTCAGCCATGGAAGGCTGATTCGAGTTCATCGGAGCCGTTGCAGAAATTTCAGAAATTCCCTCGTTGATTTTGAGGGTAACATAGTCTTTGATAACTCCTTGCTTTCCTTGTGAAGGATTTGCAGGAATTGTCACCGGAGGGGGTTGAATCAACGCCCTAGAGGAAGGTTCGGAGGAGGCAGAGTCCGACGACTCCGAGTTCACTTGAAGATTCGTGTCTGAGATTGGGTTTTTAGGTGTCGTCCGAGAGGGAGAGACCTTACGCTTGGGTTCCTTTTTCTTAGCCATTGAGGTTCACCGACGCCGGAGGCCAGGGACAGTCGTCGGTGGAGGAGGAGGCGGTGGATCTAGGTCTACAAAACAATCGTCATTTGAATCTTTTCGGTAAGCTTTTTTCTGGCTATAGGGTTTTTTTGTGAATTTTTTGTTTTTCCTATTTAGGTTTTTATTGTTATCGTTTACTTAAATTAATTAATAACTACATATCAAAAAGATCAAACGAAGAAAACCCAAAGTAGATATTCTACTAACAATTTTCATGCTAACAATTTCTACAGTAGATAAAATATAAAATAAAAATAGCAAAATTACGATACAAACCACATCGAAGTAATTAAAATAGGTACTTAACCACAAATTACAATTAACCGGTAAAAACAAAAACAAAGAGTTTCCTAAAGCAAGAACATATATAATGCTTGATCACTTGGTCAAACATCTGAGAACATATTAAATGATGAAACGCTAAACACATATAACATATCCATCAAACGCCAAACGCAAATCTTCTAGCAAAGTTTTAAACGAAGTACTTTGTATAGCATCATGAGCAATCAGCCTTGGAAACTCAATTTGTTGTTTTCTCAGTAGACTGACTGCTCGTGATGTTATATCAAAGTTCCTAATGTTGGAATTCCACGTGGCATAATTTCATTGGCTCAATGAAATCCGGCGGAGCCAAGTGCTGGAGCCCAATAGTCGGCACCGTTGTCGCTGCCTACTTGGAGTGTGCATGAGATTGGAACAAGACATAAACCTCGACTTCTCAGATCTTTCTTAGGTTCTTCATTTGCATTTTGATTGTCCGTAGACGAAGACGAAGCTCCTCTTCTCTTCATGCACTGATCATTCACGAGCTAAAAACATATCATAAAATAAAATAAAAAGTCATTTAAGATTTATTGCATTGATTATAACAAAGTAAACACATATTCTATGTAATACCACCTTTGTTTCATTTTTCTACAAAACAAATCGTCTATAGCCTTATTACATGTTTTTATAGTTTTACTAATTTTTCTTTGTTAAATATAGCATATTATATATATATATATATAGGAAAATACAGTGACATAATGTTAATTAATAGAGAGATAACATTTCAATGAATTTTCCCTAGAGAAAAGCTTATATAAAAGACCGCCAAAGGAATTTGAAATGCACTTATATGAAGAAATCAAATAAGGAGAAAAAGTTGATATTTAAATAAACTTAGTGACTTTGTTGGTTTTAACGAACTTTGTTGGTTATAATAATGTAAGGGAGGGTGAAAAAAAAGCTGGCTACTGCATCTTTTAATATTAATTCAACTTTACTTTAAAGAAAACAGTAGGAAAAGGAAAAAAAAAGGGATAAATTTTGGAAACTAAAGCTGTCCACATTTTAGATTTGGATTCAATTGATCCAATAAAGTATAGTGACTATAATTATATATATAAAATATAATGACCCAAAAAAAATGGACGTACCTGACCAGGGTCCTCAGGAAATATGCAACTCCTATCTCCTTGCAACTAATCATAAAAGCCATAGTTAAGACTTAAGATAGAATTTAGTATATATATATGAGTATTAAGACTATGTTGTTTAAACTGTGTATATCAGTGTATATATATGTGAAATTTGGTGCTTACATGTTGTTGGTGCCTCATATTCCCCGAGGCAGTCGTACCAAAGTATGGATGACTCAGAGCCTGCAACAGTTGCAAAAACAACATAAATACTTTATATATAATCACATTAATCAAATATTACTTAACATGGAGAGAACAAAACTTTATACTATCTTTATACTATCTTTATTCTCTCTTTTATAATATATGTCTCTTTTCATCATCATTATAATTTTCCTCGATCAATGAATATACTGATGTTCATACACTGTAACTAAAATATGTTAATCTAGGGATATCATTCTGAGATGGGTTTCCACTAATCAGGAAATTTATAGTCGGAGACCCGTTTACCAAAAATATAGAGAATCCAAATGAGTACTGTACTGATAAGAAAATTATTTGTACTTTCATCTAATTATCCCTTCCATCTCAAAACCATTTGCTTTATATACTCTTAACACATTTTAATTTCGTAGAAGTTAATCTTTTTTTGCATTATTATTCTTTTACTGAAAGGAAAATAAGAATATTTAGAGTTTGGAAAAGACGAGTCATACCTCAATTTGACTCTGAAGGAATCTAATGTATCCAATAGCTTCCGACAGGACAGAGGCTGTGTCAGTCTGCAAAAGATGGGTAAAAAGGTAAGAAGAATGATTTAGATTAACAAAAATGAAACTAAAAGTATCTCCAATATTGATGTTAAAAAGTTGATTTGATAAGGGAATATTAGACGGCATTAATAAATGTGATTTGTTAATTAAATCGATCTTTACCTTTCCAAATGGAGATACTAGCTGATGAAGCGCTGCGATTCGGCCTCCTAATTTCTCCTTTCTCACCTTTAATTATCACCATAGATTAATTAATAGCAAAAACTAAAATCTTTCTATATAGATGTGCATGTGTGGTTATATTTTTTTTTTACTAATTACCATGCATAGGGGAAAACGTGCTCACTTAGTAAGTAGAAGTGATTAATAATATTGTACTTTCACTAGTATTCATAATTAACATTATATCATTAACATTATACGAATCTCTCCATTTCTACTTTTCAAAAAGTTATATGAAAACAAACCTTGAAGTCTCTCAGAATGTCAATATTCTATAGATATAATATATAGTATCTAAGGAGTATGTTGAGATTGATTTAAGTTTGATTTTTATGAAAGAAAGAGATAAAAGGAATAATGAAGGAGGAAGAAGACAAAACAAGAAAGAACAACAGAGTTATAAAAAACAAAAAACTACACAGCTTATTCTGTGCCCATTCTGTTTTGTTTGCTTCTTCTGTTCTCCTTTGTGTTTGTGTTTTTGTTTTGTTATTATGATGTCAGGGAGAGAATTTATATACAGAAAACGTTATATAAGTTAACTAAAGTTTCGTTGATATAATCAATTAGTTACCTTGAGGGTTGATTGTGGCGAAGGAGAAGGTTGGAGCCTTGGCTTCTTATTAGTAGACCCACCAATCTCTAAGCTGTTACACTTCATCACATATATAGATAACAAACAAAACAAAGATCAGCTAGTCATTAATCAAAAAAATTCATAGCAAAACTTATTCTGGTTGCGTGTTGAATATAGATCCAAATCTTAAAATAAGACTTGGTTTGTCCTGTTCATTTTAAATGACGTTTTAGATTTCACTTTTTCATAGTAGATGATGTGCTTACTAATTTTTTTGTAAATTAGATCTTATTTCCGAATTTTCTCTCATTAGATAGCATTATATTAAAAATTGTTTCTTTTTCTGTATTTTATGAAAATATATGAGATATGTGGAAGAAGTGTTACCTCAGAGGATCGATCTGGAGGAGTGTGTCTCCCTTCGGACAAGTGAAGACCATTGTGATTGCTAGAGAAATCCAACATATTATTATTGTTGTTGTTGTTGTTATCGTCGTTGCTATTGAGGCTTGTTGTGGTTGTTGTAATACAAGATTTGTTAGGAGGTGAGTTCGGAGAAGATATGACATAGCCATTGTTGTTGTTAATGTTACTCTCTTGTTTGATGTCAGCCACCATGGAAGCTTGTTGCTGGCTTAACACTTGTTCTTCCCAATTCTCCAGTCTCATCTTTCCTTGAAAACTATGGTGTTGTTGTTCATCGTGATGATTATGATGGTTCATCATCTCCGATCTCTCTTCCTCTCCCATCATCAATCCACCCCTAAGTTCACAAAGAAAATATCCATAAATATTATATTGTTTATTTGATACTTAAAATACAAACACACACATATATATACGTATATATGTCATAACAAAGAAGTAATCAAGATTAGGTGGTAACACACGAGAAAACAAAGCCATGAAGTGAACTAGGAGAACTTAAGTAAACACAAGATCATATACGATGTATATCATGTGTGTAGAGAATAATTCATTTTGGAATATTTATAGAGGGAGAGAGAGAGAGGGGGGATAGTTACAAAAGCAGCTGGCTAAGGCTCCAAGACTCAGGAGGGAGATCATTGCTTTCAAGCCAAGAAGAGAGATTAGGGTTATTAGGCAAAGACGGTGAAGAAGAAGAGGAAGACGAAGTCGCCGGAGATGGCAAGAAGTGCGGCAAGAGAGTTGGCATCATCCGTGGTCGGAGATAATTGTTGTTAGGAGTCATATGTGGCGGCAACGGCGCCTGTTGATGACCTATCAACGGTGGTGGTGGCCTCATGCCGCCGCTTACGTTCCACCAATTAGGGTTTCCGGCCGCCATCAGCTGTTGAACCGGCGAACTCTCCAACACACCTCTATTCATCACCTTTTCCCTCTACTCTTTCTCTCTCTTTAGATCTCTTTATGTCTTTACTAATCAGAGGCTTTGGAGAAACTTTGAGAAGTGTTTGATTCTTTAACTTAAGTAGTTTTAGTTTTCTTGGAGAAGAGAAAGAGAAAGAAAACTCAAAACTAACTTAAGTTTTGATCTCATTTGTTAACATGTGATTTTAATTTTTTTGGAATTTTTTTTTTTGTTTTTTAATTTTGTCTTTTTCCTCTCTCTTTTTTTCGTTCCTTTAATTTCCTTTTCTTTATATTTATTTTATTTGATATCATATATTTACTTTTTTCCCCATGCTTTAGCTTTATCTTAAAGTGGGGCAGAGAAAGGTGGTAGCTACTTTTATTATTTAAATTAATACATGGGTTGAGAAAAACAAGCAGAAAATTATTTTTAAATCAAGGAAAAATAATTATTCGAATATCTTATATACGGTGCATAAATTTTTCGAATATATATATATATATATATATAAAATTAAATAAAGTTTTGGGTATATCACAACTCACAAGTGTCTTGCATCTATGATCTATGCATCCGCCTTTTTTATCGAATGTAAATTTAATTATCCTTTCATCCATGTTTTCATGTTTGAAATTTCTTGATTCTTTCTTTCAATTAGTAAGATTGCTTCTTTGATCTAACGATTTATGTTAAGTAATTAGTTCTAAACTGTCAATGATTATATTCTGGGCCAATACTAGGGTTTTAGTTTGTATAGGTACTCGCCGAGCTAACAATTTTTTTTTTGTTTTGCTTATTTAATAACTCCTTGTGTAAAGTAAAAGTGATACGTAAAACTTTCGCAAATTTTCAATAAAAGAGCCACCGCATTGTTGTATACTTGTATTATATGTCATATCAACTTTTAAAATCACGTTGCTATTTGATTTTTTGTTTTATTTTTTATAAATGACACAAATAATTTAGCATTTTCAGAACTGAACTTTAAAAAACACTGAGGAAATATAAATTATTAATCACTCCATTAACAATTAAAATAAAATAAAATCATCATTATTATTTTTAGAATAGAATCATTATTTTATATTTTTGTATAAATTTTTAACGTGGTAAAACCTGGCATAGTCGGGATTGTGAAATTAGTTCATCTGTTTGCACTTTTTTTTTTGGTCAACTGTTTGCACTTGTATTAATCAATTACTATGTCTACATATAATAAATCTCAAATATACTGGTTTCGTCGATTGCCGACGAGTATTAAATCGTGTGCATAGAGTCGTATAACGAACTACTATTTATCTTTCATAATAATAATCCATATCCAATTTAAGAAGGTAAGAAAATTGAAGACAATAAAGAATCTTCTATTTTTTTTCAACGAAAGATTCTATTTTTGCTGACGTAAAAAGTACTGAATTGTGTTGCGTAGGGTTTTCTGTAATTGTAATTTGTAACAGTGGAAATACATCTAACGAACTCAGTATTTAACTAATAAAATACGTAAAAACGAGTCATAAAGTCGGTATGCGTCTTTTTAACATCGGATTATCAAATTGCTCTCAACATTTTTCTTTAAAATTAATCCCAAAAAAAGACATTTTTCCTTAAAATGTTACTATTTTTTCGTTACAAGGTAACGTAAAAACATGCATGTATATCATTTCATCGTGGAATAAACTCACTATGGATTTCGTATATCAGTATATGTAATATTAATCTATTGTGTTTTGAAAAGTATTCTCAAAAGAATTCTAAGATTATAATTCACCTCATGTATATTTTTTTTATTTTTTTATATAAATCAATGTACTAAACATTGTTTACATTATATAGCATTTTTGGGATTGTCTGTCTACTTCAAAAAGAATTATATTCTTAAACATTTTTCTCTATAGATACTAGATAGTGTAATGAAATCTGTGCACATATAGTTGCGATTGTATTTGTGTGTATAAACAATTATTCGTTCTTTATTTCACCTTGTTAGAGTGGGGCAAACAAAAGCTGGCACATTTAAGTGTGGCTATATATATGCACCACCAGTTTAATTGAAGGAATTTTTTGTTTTTTTAAGAATTATTGAATGTTATAAAAAGTTGTTTTTTTTTTGCCACTCACACAGCCACACACAGGATGACGAGGGCATTGTGTCATATGACGCATACAAGTAGAACTTAGCGTTTTAACTTCTAAGCATTATCGAGTTATAAAAATACAAATCTACTCGTGAAGAATGTGATTCAAATCTTATACTTGGTTTAATCTGATTGACTTGACTAAACCGGGATTAAGGTTTTATATTGTTTGATTTTGTGATCAAACCGGATTTTGAAGAAAATGATGAGAAGGTTAATCGAAAACTTTGGTTCGGTGAGAAGGTTCGATTTCATTGATTCAAGTGGAAAACTTATTCTCAATCGGAGGGTTTAAGAGCTCTATAGAACGACTTCATCTTCTTCCTCTGTTTTCTTATCCGATTTTAACAAACTTTGTAACGATCTTTGTAACAGATTTTGAGCTCTGATCTTGAGCTTGAAGAAGCTTCTTCTTAGTGGATTGTTGGATAGATCCAGCCCCAGACGTAGGTCAATCACACCGATTGATCGAACTGGGTAACAAATCGTATTGTGTCTTTCTTGTCCTTCTTTGCTTTGCGATTTTTTTTTCCGTGTTTGATTCTTTCAAGTTCAAATGAGAGATCGATTGTGATTTTTGAGTGTTCTTGAGCGTATTTGAATCGTAACAAAGTGGTATCAGAGTGAGGTTCGTAAATCATGATAGGTAGCACAAAGACAGAGATACAGATCTTCAATGGATGCACCAATTTCTCGCTATGGAAGATTCGAATGATGGCTCATCTCGGTGTTTTTGGACTCAAGGACATGATTACAGACTTCGAGTTAACTAAGGAAGTACCGATGACGAAAGCAGAAGGCAAACAAATAACTGATGGAGAAGGTCTTAAAGATCTTGCAACTAAGATGGTTCCGGATCAAGTCAAGATTGATAAGTCTGAACACGCAAAGAATTTGATCATATTGCATGTAGGTGATGCAGTTTTGAGGATTAATCATTGCACTACAGCCGCTGAGATGTGGGCTACTTTGAACAAGCTCTACAGGAAAACTTCTTTACCAAATCGGATCTACATGCAACTGAAATTTTATTCATTTAAGATGGTTGAAAATAAGACCATTGATGAGAACATTGACGATTTCTTGAGGATTGTTTCAGAATTAGGTAGTCTTAGTTACAGAGGAGGTTCAGGCAATCTTAGTCTTGAACTCTTTACCACCGAGTTATGCGCAACTAAAGCATACACTCAAGTATGGTAACAAGACTCTTTCAGTCCAAGATGTGGTTTCATCAACTAAGTCTCTTGAAAGAGAACTTGCAGAACAAAGAGAAGTAGATAAAAGTTCATCTACAGTCTTGTACACAACTGAGAGAGGTAGACCTACTCAAAAGAAAGAAGGTCAGGGTCAACATCAGGAAAGAAACAGAAGCAGATCAAAGTCTAAAACTAGACTTACTTGTTGGTTTTGCAAGAAGGAAGGACGTGTCAAGAAAGACTGCTTTGCTAGGAAAATAGAAATCTGAGAATGAGGGACAGGGTGAAACTGGTGTGATTACAGAGAGTTTGGTGTTTTCAGAAGCACTAATTGTTAACAACAAGATGGTGAAAGATCTTTAGGTTTTAGATTCTGGATGCACTTCACATATGACATCTAGAAGGGATTGGTTATTTACCTTTGAAGAAAATGACAGTACCAAGATCTTGCTTGGTGACAATCACTCAGTTGATGCTCAAGGACAAGGCTCCATCAGAATCAACACATACGGCGGCTCCTTAAAGGTACTAAACAATGTTAAATTTGTTCTTAACCTTAGACGAAATCTTATTTCTACAGGTACATTGGACAAGCTCAGATTCAATCATGAAGGTAGAGCAGGTAAAATCAAGTATTTCAAGAATGGGGTCACATTATTATCAGGAAGTCTCGTAAATAGTCTATACATACTTGATGGTGAGACAGTAGTTTCAGAGGTCTGCAATGCAGAGAATAAGAATAAGAAAACTGAGTTGTGGCATATCAGAATGGGTCATTTAAGCATCAATGGCTTAAAAGTGTTAGCTAGAAAAGGTCTGTTGGATAAGAATGAGGTCAGTGAGCTAGAGTTTTGTGAGCATTGCATTATGGGAAAATCTAAGAAATTGAGCTTCAATGTCAGTAAGTTTGAGGCTGTAGATTCTCTGAGTTATGTTCATGCAGATCTATGGGGTTCATCAAATACAACCCCATCTCTATCTGGTAAATAATATTTTTTGTCAATCATTGATGACAAAATAAGAAAGGTCTGGCTGTATTTCATGAAGACAAAAGATGAGACATTTGTAAAGTTTTATGAATGGAAAGAGTTGGTAGAAAACCAGGTCAGCAAGAAGGTAAAATGCTGAGAACAAACAATGGCTTAGAATTTTGCAACTTGAAGTTTGGCAGTTACTACAAAGTTCAAGGAATTGAAAGCCATAAGACATGTGCTTACACACCACAACAGAATGACATTGCAGAAAGAATGAACAGGACTATCATGGAGAAAGTTAGATGTATGCTAAATGAGTCAGGTCTAGAAGAAGTTATATTCTGAGCAATGTGATGCGTGAAGAATTGTGGTTGAATCATAAGTCAGGGTATAAGCATATGAGAAAATTTGGTTATGTAGCATATGTTCATCATGATCAGGGAAAATTTAAGCCCAAAGCTTTGAAAGGAATTTTTCTAGGCTACTCTACTGGTACAAAAGGGTACAAGGTGTGGTTACTTGAAGAATTGAAATGTGTCATAAATAGAAATGTTGTATTTTAAGAAGAGATAGTTTATAAGGATCTGCAGGCTAAGACAACTACTGAAGAAACAGAAATTGCAGACACATCAGGTGCAAAATCGTCAATAATCACAGAAATTGACAAGGAATAGATCAGAGAAATAAAAGGTTTTGAGCAAGGTAGAGCTAGCTCAAGTTCAGTGGTAAAAATTGACAGTGATTCAAGTGATGAGACAGAAGAAATCTCACCTAAATCTGCAAGAACAGGTCTGTGAGAATATCAATTAGCCAGAGTCAGAGAAAGAAGACACATTAAGGCTCCAATCAGAATGCAAGACTACTCTAATCTTGTATTTGCTTTAATGGCATGCGAGGCTCTGAATGCTGAAGAAAAACCTCAATGCTATCATGATGCATTAAAAGACAAGGATTGGCTTAAATGGAACAGTGCAATGAGTGAAGAAATGGACTCATTGATCAAAAACAAGACATGGATCCTAGTTGATAAACCTGAAGAGAAAAAGACTATTTGCTACAGATGGTTATTCAAAATTAAGTCAGGAATTCCGGGATTAGAACCTCAACGCTACAAAGCCAGGCTAGTTGCAAGAGGCTTCACACAAAAGGAAAGAGTAGATTACCAAGAGATTTTTGCTCCGGTAGTGAAACATACCTCCATAAGAATTTTGGTGTCTGCAGTGGTTTCAAGATCTAGAACTGCATCAAATGGACATTAAGACTGCTTTTTTCATGGAGATTTAGAAGAAGAGCTATACATGGATCAACCTGAGGGTTTTATCTCAAAGAAAGATACAAACAATGTATGTCTTCTCAAGAAATCTTTATATGGCTTAAAACATGCCCCTAGATAGTGGAACAAATGGTTTGATAGATTTATGTCTGAAGAAATGTATGTAAGAAGAGAGCATGATCAGTGTGTGTATGTTAAGATGATTGATGGTGAGAGTTGCATATATCTACTTCTATACGTGGATGATATGTTGATAGCTGCTAAGAGTATGTCTAAGATAAACAAGGTTAAAGTTAGACTCAGTGAAGAATTTGAGATAAAAGACATGGGGACAACTAGCAAGATTTTGGGAATATAAATAATAAGGAACAGAACAGAAGGTACTCTCAGTTTGTCTCAGTCAGGTTACTTGAAAAAGGTCCTAGAAAGATTTAACATGAGTAATGCAAAGTCTGCATTTACTCCAATTGGCTCTCACTTCAAGCTATCTTCAGTAAAGGTTGATGATGAGTGCATAGATACAGAGAGAATTCCTTATCCAATGCTGTTGGAAGTGTAATGTACTCAATGATAGGTACAAGAGTGGATTTAGTTTATGGTGTTGGATTAGTAAGCATGTTTATGAGTAAACCAGGAGATATTCATTGGGAAGCAATGAAATGGTTGCTGAGATATATCAAAGGGTCTCAAGATCTGAAACTGGTCTACACTAAGGAAAAAGATTTTGGCATCGTGGGATACTGAGACTCAGATTTTGCTGCAGATTTAGATCGGAGAAGATCGACTAGTGGCTATGTGTTCTCACAGTTGGAGGCAACACAGTAAGTTGGAAATTGCGTATTCAGAATGTGGTGGCCTTATCTACAACTAAAGCAGAGTATATAACGCTTACTAAAGCTGTTAAAGAAGCTATATGGATCAAAGACTTATTAGAAGACCTTGGTATGAAGCAGGAGAAGGCTCAAGTCTGGTGTGACTCACAATCTGCTATTTGCTTATCAAAGAACAATGTATATCACAAGAGGACTAAGTATATTGCTGTAAAAAGGTCTTTTCTAAAGGATATCACAGACTGTGGGGAGGTTGAAGTGTTGAAAATTCACACTTCTAGGAATCCTGCTGACATTTTAACAAAATGTCTTCCTGTTGCTAAGTTTGTTCAACTTTGGGGCTTCTAAAGCTGATCAAATCCGAGTAATGGCTTAAGACATTGCACTGATGAAGAGTTTGAATCAAGGTGGAGATTATGAAGAATGTGATTCAAATCTTATAATTGGTTTAATCTGATTGTCGAGTTGATTAAACCGGGATTAAGGTTTTGTATTGTTTGATTTTGTGATCAAACCGAATTTTGAAGAAAAGGATGAGAAGGTTAATCAAAGACTCTGGTTCGGTGAGAATGTTCGATTTCATTGATTCAAGTGGAAGACTTATTCTCAATCGGAGGGTTTAAGAGCTCTATATAACGACTTCATCTTCTTCCTCTGTTTTCTTATCCAATTTTAACAAATTTTGTAACGATCTCTATAACAGGTTTTGAGCTCTGATCTTGAGCTTGAAGAAGCTTCTTCTTAGTGGATTGCTAGATAGATCCAGCCCTAGACATAGGTCAATCATATCGATTGATCGAACTGAGTAACAAATCATCTTGTGTCTTTCTTGTCTTTCTCTGCTTTGCGATTTCCTCTTTTCGTGTTTGATTCTTTCAAGTTCAAACGAAAAATCGATTATGAGTTTTAATGTTCTTTGAACTTATTCGAATAGTAACACTACTAATGATCCTAATTGATTTTTATTTATTTTATATTTTTATTTATTTTGCCAACAAGGAAGAAGACCAATATCTCGAAGGAATCAATGTCCTAGGGTTTGGAGATCCCTAATATTATGTTTCCCAGTGATTTCAATTTCCAAGAAATCCTTTTATCTACTTGTAAAACATACAAGTCAGAAAAAAACAATACAATATACTTACTTATATACGTCTCGTCTTCTGATACGTATTTTTATATAATATGTGTAGTTTACACCTCCACCAACATAAATTGAAGCGTATAAAAAAAGAACTCATAGCGTTTATTTTTGCCTACTCTATATGAATAATCTAGCAGATAAAATCCACATTTCCAATTTGATACAGATATATAGGATCATGTACCATGGTCCATGGCTATTGGACACTTTTTCAGTCTAACTTTTCTAGTATTTAATTTATTTACTAATATATGAAATTACCCTAACAGGAGATTAAATAAAGGACAATATAAGTACATAACTTGGATAAAATCGCCGTATAGCTAATTTTAATCTTAGAATTCACATGGAAGTAATGTGTACATTTGCATCCTAACATAAACTATAGTTATACTCGTAAATTTTTAATACTAAAATCTAAAGTACGATTAGGATAAACAAGAATGAACTATAGAAAAATCTTTCATGTAATGGTTGATCATCTTCTATACCAAATCTATGTTTTGATTTCCAGATACTTTTACCGTATATGGATGCAATCATTTTGAAAGTTACACCATATCATAGGTTGATTCATCCGTCGTGATTACGTACATCACATATGCTATGAATAGTTTGTGGCATTCTTCGACGTCTCATGTGTGTCTGATCGTTAAATGGTGGGATCAACCGGTATGATCTTCTCTGCATGAGTTATTTTTCGCGCGTATATTGTAGACCGATTGGTCTGATCTTTGTTGGTAAAGTAGTTCCATTTGTTGTGAATTGTTACTCCAAATGTGATCTAAAACACTTTACTATAAAAATGATTTGAAATGGAGAAAATACTTGATGACCGACTAAATGACACCCTAATACACCTAAACTCAATAATAAACAAGAAATAAAATGAAAATCAAACTCTAAAAATGATTAATAAACCAACACATCACTTAGGTTATTTTTGGTTTGGTTTCGGTTCAGTTTTTTTGGTTTTATGGTTTATCGGTTTTATAAAAACTGAAACGATATATAGAAACTGTATGTAATTTGGTTTGATTTTTTTTTGGTTTTAGGGTTTATCGATTTTATAAAAAATAAAACATATAAAATTTGGTTCAATTCGGTATCGGTTATTTTTGGTTTTTCCATGATTTTTCACAAAAAAAAAAACATTAGATTTTTATCTTGAACGGTATTATCTTTGATTAAGATTCTATAAAACCGTGAGTATGTTCAACATATTTTATTAATTAAATGTCAAACATAATATGTTTATGAACTATATCATCTTTCAAAAAGTTTTTTTCTCTGATTGATATAAAATTTCTAAAATAATATTATTAGATTGAAGAAATTTATTCATGTTACTTATATAACCAAGGAAAAAAATATTGCAAAAATTATTATACGCTAGCAAAACTGGTGATATTATAATAAAACATTTGAAATTTAAAAACAATCGAATGGTTTTACGGTTTTAAACCGAACCAAACCAAAACCGCAATATTTTTAATAGATGTAATCAAACGGACTTTTGGAAAAAACCAATATTAAACCAAATCACCTAATTACAGTTCGGTTTCGCTCGGTTTTTTCGGATAATTTTTTTTATCCACCCCTAACATCATTCATCGGCGAAGGAATACATATTAACCTTTGAAACAATTTTTTTTTTTGGAGAAAAATAGTCTACAAAATTCACTGACTTAATAATAATTTAAGGTTTTAACATTTGAAGAATTTAATGCGAACCTTATTAATTGGTCCACAGTCAAATTGGTCCTTCCGATTCAAATAGGGTTGAGTTTTCTTTCTAACACGCTTCCAAAATCTTTGTCGGAGAGGATGTGTCGTTTCTTCCCATATATATTCTCTTCCTTATTTAATGTTTCTTAGTTCTTCTTCTTTCATTATTTAATGCTTACAAACAAACACCTAGCACCAAATTCCTCTTTCTTGTCTTCCTCCATCACCCCTATTTTATTCTATTTTCAAAATTATTTAGATACTTTTTATTTATTTGAACTTTAATTATTTATTAATCAAGACTTGTAACATAGTTGTGTTAATACTATAATGTATTACTATCTATGTCCAAATTCGTATATTATATATTCTTGATAAAAGAAAAACTCAAATGATTAATTTATTAATATATAGTCATTTATTTAAGAAAACTAAAATTGGAGGTAAATAACAGAATCTAATACGGTTAAATTTGATAGTAACATGGGCTGATTAGGTATCGAACCAAATTTATTGTGATTATAACTCTTAGCTATGGTTGTGTATAGTACTTATGTACCACAAAAGTAAATATATGAAAAAGTAACTAAAAACAAAACTATATATATATTTATAAATTCATTTACTTACGTAAGAGATTTTTGAGACGTTTTGTGGGATATGTACCCGTATGTGTTTGTAGTTATGTATATAATTGAACAATCACAATCCAAAAGAGTTTTCAAAATTAGCTTCCTTTTCCTTTTCGATACTTTTGGAGTAGAAGATAAAATCTAGAGATTGCTATCAAAAAAGATAAAATCTAGAGATGTCACAAAATGTACGTAAAAAGAAAATGTAACTCTTATCGAATATATATTTTTAAGATTTTAATAATATATATGTATTATTACGTATCGACCACCTCTTTATGGATCTCCACGTTTACCCTCAGTCGTTGAATTCACTTTCGTTTAACGATCAGTTTGTTATTTAAAAACTTTAAAGAGTTGTCAAATGAATCTGCATATCATCACCTATACATGTCGTGTTTGTCTTCATAAACACGTTAATAAAAATCACTTTCCATTGGATCCCTATGTTTAACTTGTTCTAATCACTCACATTTAACTGTTAGTCCGTGAGATTTTTGAAAGAAGCTATCGAAAACTAAATGCATTTGAATGATATAGATAATAAACTTATATTTTTAAAATCCTTTCTTCTATGCACCATCACATTTTCTAAAATCAGGATACCATATATATATATATATATATATATATATATATATATATACATCTACTTAAACTTTGTGTTTATTTATTTCAATAAAATGTAGTTTCGACTTTAATTGTGAATAAAGGTCGGAAAACAAACTTTTCTTAGCAGAAACAATAATTTAAAGGAAAAGATAAACATTTTTAAAAGGAACGAAGCCGACACAATTGTCGAATTGGCACGACTTGTAAAATTAATTATCCCCATTAAAATATAAGCTGCCGTAATCGTTCGTGAATTTGTTTACCGATATGTAAACTTCTACTTGAAATACATTATGACGTCTACTATATAATCAAAACGGACCGTATTGAAACTGTGCAAGTGCCGTTTTTTACTCCATTCTCAAATTTATAACACTTTGTTTATTTCTCATCAAAGGCTGTTCGATCATTTGGATTCTTATGCGCATACACTATTTCTCTTTATCATTTATCCCACACAACGTTAAATTTTAGTCTTAGTCCCAAAAAAAAAAAAAAACTCTAGTCAAATATTTATTCGTGATTTGTATTTTAACTGAAATAATCAAGTGATGTTAAAAAACTGAAATTAATTAAAAATCAAATGTGTTTATAAAGCAATTATATACGTTCTGTCGTAATATCATGCGCAAACTCTTTCAATTATAATTAAATTCACAGCAACAAAAATGAATGTAAACTCTTATTAAATATGAATCGATATAGATCATATGTATTTTCCTTTTCTCGTTTGTTTTAGAGTAATTTTGTAATCTAAATCATAATTATATCAATATGCTTTATTTGAAAAAGACAAATTGAAATAGCTCTGGTTCAATCACACTTGAGGATGGATTACATCATTGGTTTGGAACAAGATAACGCTCTGTTTCTACTACTCTAATGTAACTCTCAATTGCTCTATTTCTACAACTCTAATGTAACTCTCAATTGCTCTATTTCTACAACTCTAATGTAACTCTCAATTTTCTCTCTTAGTTTGGGTTTACACCCAAGGATGCATCTAATGTAAAACATGTTTTTATTTTTTGAATAAATTTTACATTCGTTCAAAAAAAGAAACAACAATAATCGTTAATTGCTATTCCCTCTTTTTAGTTTAAACTAGGTGTTGGTCCGCACTACGTGCAGGTTGTTTGCATATTTTGAATTAGCGTTATAAGTATCTAAATATATAGACTTCAACATTTAGATTATTACTTTAAAATATTTTAAATAGATATTAGTTAAATGAATAGTTGATAATAAAGACTGAAATCAAGAAAATATAAAGACAATGCGAACTCCTAATATATTTTTAAATATATATAGATAAATAAAATAATTAAAATGTAATTAAGTTTATATTTTAACTCAACTGTATTAGTTGTAAGTTTTTATTATAAAATAATTAGTGATGTGTTTAATTGTGAAAAAGTTGTAGAGTGGATGTTAAAATCTAATAGGATAAAACCGAAACTAAGGGGCGATAATTATTGAAGCATACATTATTTTCTTCGCAAACATTGTTTTATTTCTTCTGTAGGAAGGTGAAGAGAGCTTTGATTATAAGTAAAACCTAATAATGAGATATGAATGCTTGTTTTGTAGGAATATGAGCATGCTTGTTATATATATATATATATAGCAATATAGAAAGTCAATTATTGGTGTAATTATTTTCTATTATTTAATTTATTTTAATTTTATGCTTTCATATTAAATCTTTTGGTGGAGGTTGCAAATGAAACGTTAGAATTGTTTTGATGAAGATTTGTATTTAAGTCCAACAACTAATGGTTTATGGTAATGATGATGATGGTGAGTAAATGACCTATTCATGATAGTGTATTTTTTTGGTACGGTTTTAAATTTATATGAATGAATAATAGGAATTTGTTGTTGTTAAGTTTTTCTTTTGGAATGTTTAACTAATGGTTTATTTAAAAGAAGTTGGCAATGGAGGAGAAGATGGTCAACGTTCTCAGAAAAAGTAAGTCTATAACTGTTTTTACTAAAATAACTTTTATTTAGTTAATCAATATAGACATATTTAGAGTTCACATAATTCATGATGAAACTTAACCATTTTTTTTGTTTTTACTTACCAAAAATTAAATTTTATCTACTTATACAAAAACCCTTAAATATGTGAAAAAGTAAAACACAATTCTTTTGTTTCACTTTCAGGTCCAAATCAAAAAAAATTCTTGAAAATGGTTTTCTTCAAGATACAGAATTCCAAAAATCAGTACTATTTAATTATGTAATAGAGAAAAATATGGTCGATATCATTTTATTTGTCATTCTTTATGAAACTAAAAAATATGTTATATATATATATATATATAAGTAAGTCATTTTTTGGTATGCAAAAATCTATATTTAATTTTACAATTTCAATATAATAAAACATCTAAAAAGTCTTATATATATATATGTCTTGGTAGAATTTTAGTTTCATTTTTTTCTCTAAAAGAGATTATTGAAATTTTTTTCTCACATTTTTTCAAAGATAATTTATTAATTTATTTGAACCAATAATTATTAAAGCATACATGATTTTCTTAGCAAACATTGTTTTATTTCTCCCGTTGGAAGGTGAAGAGACCATTGATTATAAGTAAAGCCTAATAATGAGATAAGAATATATATATGATTAATTATTTTATTAATTTGATTTCTGATGAATTTTATTATTTTGATTTGTGATTATTTAATTTATTAATTTCTGACATTTTTTCAAAGATAATTTATTAATTTATTTGAACCTAAAATTATTAAAGCATACATTATTTTCTTGGCAAACTTTGTTTTATTTTTTCGGTAGGAAGGTGAAAAGAGCTTTGATTATAAGTAAAGCTTAATAATGAAATATGAATATATATGATTAATTATTTGATTTCTAATGAATTTATTATTTTGATTTATGGTTATTTAATTTATGAATTTTAATTAGTTGCTGATGTGTCATTTTTAGAAGCTCTCATTTTTGTTGATGTCGATGCTCTTTTGAACCTTTCTTTTTATTAGTATAGACGTCATTTAAAGTTTAAAATTTATTTCATAATATGTGTCTTTTTAGGTTTTCGATTTTTGTGAAAAATTTTAGTTTTATTTTTTATTGTTGTAATGTAATGATTTTTTTTATAAAATATATTAATAAGGAGTAAAACAGAAAATTTAATTATTTTTTAAATTTTGTGAAAAACTTAAATAATATTGAAACAGAAGAAATACCAATTTTTACTTGGTTAATAAATGTAAGTTTTATTATTAAAAGTCCATGGTAATTAGCATCTATGTCCGAATACAGTATATGTATGACTTATCTATATATCTAACTGACAAAGAATTTATTGCTAGACCATATCTCAGTGGCAATATGATTATTAAATAAAATCATCAATCACTCTCAATAATTATTAATTAACATATAAATTACAGAATAAGTGTGATTAAACTACAGATCCCAAAACCCCTAAAATCATGCCTTTTGTGTTTTTTATTTGTTGTTTTGTCTTCTTATATATATGATATATTTAATTAAATATTTAAATGTTTTTTTTTTTTGGTCACGGAAATATTTAAATGTTTTCTTTTGCAGTTTTTTCTCCACTCATTGAACTCTAATTACTTTCCTCGGCTATAAAGCAAGACAACTGCTTTTGTGGATGGTAACACGGCTAAACAAATAATCCTTTAAACTTTATATAATTTGATTTTTGTTATAAATGAAATAATTTTAAAACTGGAAAACACTGAAAATATTGAAAAAAAACTTAGAACAATATGTTTTGTATAATGAATGTATTTTGTATGTATAAATGTGTTTTTATAAATGAATCAATCCCATATTTATAGGGATGAAGAGTGTAAATTAGTCAAGATAAGAGTAGTAAATTTTTGACTTTATCTACTATCATAATAATAAATAATTACTCCCTTAATTCAACATTTTAGAAATGTTGAATATTATAACACTCTCCCTTAATTATTTATTATGTTCTGCCTCGTTAAAAACTTTTTCATGGAAAAAACCAATAGCATGAAAACCATGGAAAAGGAAAAAAGAGTGCAGTAACATATTCTCTTCCTCGAAAAGAGTTATCTTTATACGTCTCGTTGATGACGCATTCCAATGTTATGAACATGTTTCTTGAACATCGAGGTGGGTAGTGACTTTGTAAAAGATGCGTGCGTTTGATGCATTCTTCTTATGTCCTTATTCTTCTCAAGCTCTTGAGTGTATGCGAAAAACTTCGGAGGGATCTGTTTGGTTCTATCACTTTTGATATATCATTCTTTCGTCTGAGCGACACATGCAACATTGTCTTCATATAGAATTGTTGGCTCCGTGTTAACGTGGATTCATTGCGATTGAATATGTTGTCACGATCGATCTCCCATACATTCTCTACTGCTTTATGGAGTAATGATCTCGATGATTTGAAGAAATAGATCTGCGTCGTTTTGCGAGCGCAGATATTACGGTGCCTCCGATCATAAATATGTATCATGTCTGTGATCGGGCTTTGTGAGGATCCGATAAATATCATGCATCTGCAAAACCAATCATTTGACCATTTGAATTGTTAGGATAAAATAACCCTAAATCAATCGACCCTTGAAGATATCGAAAGACATGTTTAATCTCATTCCAATGTCTTCGAGTAGGGGATGAACTATATCTTCTAAAGATTAATGGAATGATATATCCAATACGATAAGGCGATACATAAGGGCTTCAATCACACTTAGATATGACATTTCTGGGCCAAATATCTCTTCATTTTCCTCAGATGGTTGGAATGGATCATTATCAACATTCAACGTTCTCACGACCATAGGGATGCTGAGAGGAGTAGCCTTATCCATATTAAATCTTTTTAACACTCTTTTGGTATATGTGGATTGATGCATAAATATACCTTTTTGAGATCTCTCAATTTGGAGACCAAGACAATACTTTGTCTGCCCGAGATCTTTCATCTCAAATTCCCCTCTTAAATAATCTGATGCTTTTTGCATCTCTTTTTGAGTTCCGATTATATTCAGATCATCAACATATACCGCGATTATCACAAATACGGATATTGTTTTCTTGATAAAAACACATGGACAAATAGGATCATTCACATATCCTTCTTTTATCAAGTGATCAATGCGGCGATTATACCACATTCGCCCAGATTACTTTAACCCATATAATGATCTTTGCAATTTTATTGCACACAACTCTTTGAGTTTGGAACTCAATGCGACATGCATTTTAAACGCATCGGGTATTCTCATATAGATATCTGTATCTAAAGAGCCATATAAATATGTCGTAACGACATTCATCAGACGTATTTCTAGATTCTCACTAGCTGTTAGACTCATCAGGAATCTAAACATGATGTCATCCATCACGGGAGAATATGTTTCCTCATAATCAATCTAAGGTCTTTAGGAGAAACCTTATGCAACAAGGCGAGCTTTATATCTCATAATTTCATTTTCGAACGAATACCCATTTGTATCCAACCGGTCTTACACCTCTGGTGTGAATACAATGGGTCCGAATACATTTCGCTTATTAAGCGAATCAAACTCGACTTTTATTGCTTCTTTCCATTTTAGCCAGTCATGTCTCTTTTGACACTCATATACAGACTTTGGCTTTGGATCCTCGTTTTCTTCATTTATTTCTTTTGATACGAGGTATGAGAAAACATCATCAATATCAACTATCTCATTTCTCATTTCTATTCCATATCTTTCCACTATGGATATCGTTGATAAATATCTCATGATTTTCATCAGGCTCATGATGCTCTGCATCATCCTTATTCTCATGATTCTCATTTTCCAAAGTATTTTCAACCATTTTAGGAGAATTATGCCTTTCAGCTTTCTTTCTTTTTCTAGGATTCTTATCCTTAGAACCAACGGATATACCACACTTCAAGCGGGTTCTAGATTCCCGTGTATCATCTGCTAGTCCACCTTCTTGTGGAATCTCGATTCTAACAGGAACATTTGCAGCTAGTATATGAGATTTTGTTACCGTTTTGGTATCTGCAAATGCATCAGGTAGCTGATTTACAATACTTCGCAAATGCATAATGCGTCGAACTTCTAGTTCTGACTACTTATAGGAGGATCAGGTGCGTGGTTGAGTAACCACTCCTTCCCTCTGATTTTCTTCCCTATAACCGAGAATACTTTTTCGTCAAAATGATAATCGGCAAACCTTGCCGTAAAAACATCACCAGTCTGTGGTTCTATGTATCTTATAATTGATGGAAAATCACATCCAATATAAATTCCCAACCTCTTCTGAGGTCTCATTTTTGTACGTTGTGGGGGTGCTATCGGCACATACACTGCATAACCAAAAATTCAGTATATAAAATATTTGTTTACCACCAATCTATAATGAAAAATATTTTGATCACTCGGCTTATCGAATCGATTATGCGACAATATGCCATGCCCATACATATGTTGGGAGTTTTGATCTCATGATCAACGTGCTGATTAATTGCGAGCAATTAATGATTCGCCACCCATTTTGAGTATGCATGAGCATGAGATGTTGCCTCGATTTTCGATACCATACAATAATCATTAAATAATCGAGAAGTGAATTCACCAGCATTGTCTATTTTAACTCTTTTAATAGGATAATCAGCAAATTGTGCCCTCAGTTTGATTATCTGAGTTAGAAATCTCGCAAATGTCATATTTCGAGATGATAATAAACAACATGTGACCATCCTAGAAATCTATCAACACCATAAAATAATGGAATGGTCCATGGTGGATGAACGGTCACATACATCACCTTGAAAACGTTCGAGGAATTTTGGTGATTCTTTATCACTTTGGTTGGTGATGGTCTTATCAATTTTCAGAGAACATCTTCGTCACTTTATTTCCGATTAATCCTTGATTTTCGTTCATGACCATGTGAAGCTTGATGATTCTCCGCGTCATAGTGGTGCGGATGACGAGTCTTTCATGTCATAATATGAAATCATCTTGATTTCTTTTAACCACAATTTGATTATTGCATATATGGTGCGTCAGGAAACTTGTAATTTTTCCAAGATAACATTTTTTCCATTTTTTCAGAAGTTATATACATAACCTTCTTTTTATTCTCAGTATCTGACTGAGTATCATACCCTTGAAGGTAGATATCTTTAAAACTAAATAAATTCCTTTTTGAATTTGGAGCATATAAGGCGTTATCGATAGAAAATTTTGTTTTTGCAACGAAAATCGGCACTCAGTTCCTGTCAGTCGGCGGGGCGATATTGTATTGACAATAATTTTTGTCCTCTTTATATTTGAGAAATATATCTCATTCTTCAGAATAGTGTGCGTTGTTCCACTATCTCGTATACATATTTCTTTTTCTTTTTCTTTTTCTTTTTCTTTGGATTTTGATCTACTTGCAATATCCATTTCTATAATCAACATCAATAATCGTTAGCGAATTTCATAAATAAAGCATATAATGATTTTATAATGGTTTTGTTTGAAAAACATTTTATTCGGAAAAATAATTGAAAATACATAATAATTTTACATGACACAACACAAGCCTTATTCTTTTGTTTAATTACAAGCATTTTCATGCATAACTAGAGACTTATTCTTTTTGTCTCATTATAATCATTTTTAGTAATTGGTCTCGTCGAAATCGTTCTCAAAGTCGGAAGAATCGAGGTACGTTGTTCCCTCGGAGTGTTGCGTTAGGTTCACTTTCTTCCCTTTGCCTTCGTGGACTCTTGATATAGTCTACACAGATGTGGAGGGGTACGACAATCATTGGCAAAATGTTCTTTCGTTCCACATCTGAAACATATATCTTTACGTTTCTGTTTTTGAGATCGTTCATTTCGTACCCATTTGAACGATCTCCTCCCTTGAGGATTATAATTTCTTCCTCTTCCATGATTATTTACGGCACGACCGATTGGTGACTTGTTCTTTCAGGATTTTGACTTTCCATAGCATTCACTTCAGGAAATGCTCTCGTTCCCGTGGGTCGGGAATTGTGGTTTTTAATGAGAAGTTCATTATTATTCTCAACCAGAATTATTGCCATAATTAATTCGAAGAACTTCTTGTATCCTCGACTTCTGTACATTTCAGGGAGGACACTATGTTCCTTATGAAATATCATGTATGTTTTCTCGAGCATTTCTGACTCGGAAAATCGCTCACCACAATATTTTAATTGAGATACAATCCGCAATATAGCCGAATGTATTGCTCAAAAATCCAAACCTCGGGTTTTTTATTCTCAAGGTGAGTAATCTCTTTTTGGTTATCAAACTTGCGTAAAGCGGACCACGCTCGATGGGTCTTTTATGTGCACATAATCATGCGTCGCATTCTTATCTAGATGTTTTAGGAGAATATAATTGACTTTCTTTGCAGAGTTTTATTTCCTTCTTTATTGTATCGACAATTTTTCGATTAGATGGCGTTCGCGTCGGTGGTCCATGCTATGTAATTTGCTCCAGTGACTTTGAAAGTTGGGAATTTAAGCTTCTCAATGTTTACCATTTATCTAAAAACAAAACCAAATATAATTATTTATTAGAACGATTTTTAAATCGATTACATATTAATAAACAAAGCGATTACAAGGAAAAATATCACATAAAAATTAAACCAAAACTAAAGACAAATTCTCCGGGGGTAAATTCTCCAACGAATATGCCATAAATATAAACAATAATTAAAATTAAACAAAGCATTAGAAATATGCGAATCATTTTACAAATGAGATCTAAGCAAATTTTTTATAGGAATGAGATGAGATGCGAATAAATGAGTGAATGAGAGAGTGTATTTATAGATTGAAAAACACTGTTCCGGACCGTTGGAAAAGCGATATGACCGTTGGTGATTTTGAAAAATCAATAAAAATTTCTTTAACATGCGATCAATTAATT
Source organism: Boechera stricta (assembly GCA_018361395.1). Classification (NCBI taxonomy): domain Eukaryota; kingdom Viridiplantae; phylum Streptophyta; class Magnoliopsida; order Brassicales; family Brassicaceae; genus Boechera; species Boechera stricta. The sequence continues at coordinate 21,494,963 of CM031544.1, read as the reverse complement.
TACCAGATTCAGATAAGCGGTTTATTAGTAACATAATAATATTAACAATAATATTATGATGGCATGATTAAATTAATATGCAGATTATACGGTGGCTCAGCCATCCAGTAATACCGAAACATAAAAATAAATTATTTGGCGGCTTGGCCGTCCCGATAATATTGAATAAAGTGTAAGATAAATAATATAAGGCGGTATGGCCATCCTTCGGAATAAATAGAGTGCTTGCTAGCGACATTTTTCGATATTATTTTTAGAGCGCGGTTGCTTTATATTTATTTTATTGAGCAAAGCTGCTACTTGAACAGACATACCATTTGATTTGATGAAATCGGATGAAAAATAATTTTCCGGCGGTGAACAGTGGTTTCCGGCTGTGAACAGTGACTTAGCGGAAATCGTTCAACTTCGATCGGAGCGATCGCGCTGATAACGTGTTATAAATGAAATGATTTTAGAACTGGAAAACACTGATATTATTGAGAGAAACTTAGAACAATATGTTTTGTATAATGAATGTATTTTGTATGTACGAGTGTGTTTTTACAAATGAATCAATCCCATATTTATAGAGATGAAGAGTGTAAATTAGTCAAGATAAGATTAGTAAATTTTTGACTTTATCTACTACCATAATAATAAATAATTACTCCCTTAATTCAACATCCTAAAAATGTTTAATATTATAACAATTTTTGCTTTGATTTGATATGAAAAGATTAGATATCTGCAATAATTCAAAGTAAAAATGGTTAAAAATAACTCCAGTTTAAAACGAATCAAATCACAAATTCCAATTTTAAAAATTTGGTTATCTATTTGGGTCTCTATGTTACGCATTGCATTATATATTTACGTAAATTTTTATAAAAAGATACATAAAGTATATTTAATAATTTCTATTACTATGGAAATATCAAATTTAATTCTAAAATTTAAAGTAAAATGTCTTATAAACCTTTTTTCTTCGAATAAATAAACAATTTTTTATTTATTATAAAATTTATTATAAAACCTTTTTTCTTTGAATATCTAAAATTTTGCGCAGCAAAACCAATCACCAAATCAAGTATCTGGTAGTTAATACCAAACTGTGGATATGCTTTACAAAATAAATTGCATGAAATACAAAAAAAAAAAAGAAGAAAAAAATGAATATTTGATCTTTACAACCTCTTCCAAATGCGTTGAAAAATCAGACCAATCTATCGATGTAGATGTTTTTTCACTATATATTTCTCAATAGTTTGTTGCAAAGACCACTGTTGTCTAGTTTTCGGTTATCCAAACTATGACTCATATAAGTGCTTATACTTATGAGAATAGTGGAGACGACTTCTTCATACATTCATAGTCTTCACTATAGAACCTCCACATCATCCTAAAAAAAATACGAGTCTAAATCTTAAAACATATTAACTTTTTTACATGAACTATCTATTTAACATTGATAACCAAACCAGTATAACCCAGATTCATAGAAAAGATTATGGACTCATGATGATCCAAATGTGATTTCTTAATTTGAGCTGATTTCTATATTAGAGCTTCCCATGATGTATATCTTAATCATTGATTTAAAAAAAAAAAAAAAAATTCGTTTAGCGATCGCCTTCTTATTACCTAAACGCAAAATAGAAGTTTAACAAATTTTGGTCACGTGATGAAACACGTGACTAGAAAAACCCGTGGATCGAAATGGTATCTGGAACAGGCCACGTTTAAAAAGCCCACATTAATTTTTACTACAAGACAAAACTGTATGAAATTCTGATTTGGGTCGGTGGCCCACATGGCCTGCATGTGCAAAAGCCTATTTCTCTCTCTCAGTCTAAAAACAGTCATGTAAATATAGAAACTTTAATTAATTAGAGTGGAAATTAATACTAATAATTTTAATTTTATAATATGTGCTGACGCTTTTGACCAGGACTTGTCTATAGATTTGTTATCACCGAAATTCAAATCTACATGAAAATAAATTAGTAATCAAACATTAGATATGTCATAAAATCAAAGATCACTGCATGGTTTTCTTAGCTTTTGATAAGTGTTCGTTCATCCACACAATCAATTTGATGTAATGTTTTCAAATAATTCAGAAAATGTGCTCACTATAAGTCTATACATCAGGTAAGGTTCAAAGTTCTGCATATCAAGTTCTTCTTGAGAAAAGGAGACATGCAAGAGAAATATTTTTAGAAATTAGTTTACATCAAATATTTATTCACACATAGAACGGGACAATTCCCTTACTAATATTTAATATTCATTTGAAAATAATATTAAAATTCTTAAAAATTATGCCATTAGTCTTAATAACTAATAAAAAAATTAGATGAGAAACTACAAAAGGGAGAAGACAAAGCGAGTCAGAGTCAACCTTAAAATTCATGTACGTAATAACCTATTGTTAGGAATCAATGCTCTTCTTGAATATTATTACATCGAATCAACTTGTCCACTAGCTTTCCTACTTCACGAAACAAACTTGATTTTTTTTTAAAAAAAGAAAAAAAAAAAAAGCAATCGAACTTGATTTATATATAAGTTGAAATTTTAATTCCTTTCCTATTTCATATTAAAAAAGAGTAATTTCCACTTTCGTTTGATTATTGAAAATAAAATATGTCATGTGTTCTGCCCTATAGACTTTTAATTGCCATAGCCGCATGCATGACTTATCGACATACGATACGATGATGGATTAAGTCGGATCAAGTCATTCTAGATTGACTTTTTATATAATATGGATCTATGTTTTTCTATCTATGGATTTTTGTTTATACAAAATCAAACACAGAAAATTGCATCGTTTATATATTTATTTATGTTGATAACATTTTGATAACAATCAAGAATATGATTGATATGAAAATCTAAAAAGAATTATATGACTACTGAGTTCAAATGTGACTTTCAACCTGTAAAAGAATCTGAGGAATACATAAGGATAGAAACACATGTGTTTGTACAATTGTACAATTCACGGTTTGTTAACATTGTCTCAGAAAAAACTATTTGAAGATATTTGGAGTAGATGAAGTTAAATCAGTCCAAACACCTTTGAAGCACATTTCAAGTTCGTAACCACACCTGAAGATGTACAGTTTGGTAGCATTATGTATTCCAAAAGTAGTTATTCCAAAATTAGTTCAAGACATGACTTGACTCATTTTCTTGCAGTTGTAAGCATATTTAACTATGAGTTGTGCTTCTTTTGATCGTTTGAAGGAGGTCAAGTGGATGCTAAGGTACAGAAGATAAATTGCATAATCGGGATGTGCTATACAAGGAGTTCTAATACAAGGTTAAAGGTTTGACAGTTTCATATTATGCTTCAATCATTGACAAAATAATTACGTATAATTTTGTAATTGATACGTATATCCATTATCCAAATAAGAATAAGTTGGATTACTCATTCCACTAAAAATTAGTTGTTTCAATTTGAATAAAGATGCAAAGATTTATGTAGAAAGATTCATCATCATGAGAAAGCAAGTCAAATTAAGCTTCTGTTTAGAGTCTAATTACTCTTAGATTTAATGCGACCAACTTTTGGTGGAGCTGACTAAAAGTTTGCTTTGTATTGCTTTCAAATGCAATCTGCTTTAGGATAATGAAAATGAAATATAAGTTTTAAGTTAGCTTTCAAGTTGGTGTAACGTATAAGCTTCAACTTCACATTATTAGTGTTGCAATATATTATATTATATATAATTTTATCATTACGCCTTAAGAAATTATTCATTTTAATCTTTTATGAAAAAGGCAAATTTTAGGTGTTTTGAAACTTACAGTAAGTTGAGTCATGTTCGATGTTTCCGAAGAGCTATATTAATAAGATTCATTTACATGTATTCAAATATAAGAGATAAGGATACATTTAGTTTATACATTAAGGTTTATTTTTATTTATTCTGTTAAAAGGGGGACGACGATTTATGTTCGGAGCTATATATATTTGTTTTTTGTGGAGTCCTTTAGACTTGTTCAAGAATCAGAAATTCAGAATCACTATATATATATCGTTAGCTTGTATCTTTCATATGAGTTTTACGTACTGCAATGAATGCATTCCTGAATTGATGATAACCTTTTACCATCAATTTTCTTATATTAAAATTTAACGAGTTAGGTTAGTATTTTTTTCTAACACAGCGGTAAGAATTTTGATTGTTATCAATTACAAAAGTAGTAACGGCTAGCTGTATTAAAAATGTTATATAATTTTTTTGTACTAATACTTTTACTTCTTTTAATTATTTAGATACTGTTAAAGTTTTTTCTGTTAAAATTTATTTTACTATTTTTTTTTTGTCAACTAGCGTAGTAGTTTTAATAATCTCTTAATACCATTGGGAGCAGGGTTCGAACCCCGAACCTGCAATTTAATGTGATGAGTTTTCAGAAGTGGCCACCACTGTACCATTTGACTCCGACATTTATTTTATTGTTTTATGTTGTTTATCGGACAAATTACAAAAAAGAGCAGTTAAAAACATCCCAAAAATCATATCATTTTTAACTCCGGTTTACTTTTTAAAAAACTTAGAAAAAATTACGGTGACCTTTTTTCTCAATTATTCATTTATAATTACAAAGGGCTTTCAATAAATTATACTACGTTTATAATATACTAATTACAAAATAAATAGGTGAAATATTTGGAAGGCCGGTGTGTGGGGCCCATGATATATGGGCTTACTATTAACTTAAAACAAAAACTCTTTTCACACGTTGGGCTTTTTGCACGTGAAAGTGACCCTATCATGTTTTTTAAGACAGCATTGGGCCCACATGTTCAACCACTTGTTACGCGCGCGCGCCCACATCTGAGAATTTACCCCTTCAGTATTATAGAATACCTTAATTGAATATAACGAACGTTTCAGAAAACAAAACATTTTAAAATAATTTTAATATGTAAGATTCGAAAAATTAATTAAAGAAACACTCTGATTCTACTTTTATGCCATGACACTATAGATTCTTTGTTTAAAAAAAACTAAGGTATGATTTAGGAAAAAAAAACTATTTTCATAATTTTTGGTTGATAAATTCAACAAAGTTAAACGGGTGCAGTTTTGATTTAAATATATTTTCTCAAAACATTGCAGTTTCTTGTTTAGCAAACGTCGTTTTTACTTGGGAAAAATTATTATAATTCCTAATATTCTGGTATGACGTCACTCTATCGTAAGTACCGAGTGTCAAATAAAGTCACGAAGTCACCCATTGTTCCTTCTTTCTTATCCAATTTGCATCACATCCATATATTTACAATTTCACTTTTATCTTTCATTTAAACATTAGTCGATTGTACATATAAATGACCGACATATAGTCATTTAGTGCTATTGTTTTGAGATTTATAATAATTGTTAAGCTCTTTGAAAAATTAGATAAGTAAAATATCATAAAACAGGAAAAATTCTTGATTTTCTTCACCTAACGACTAACGTAAGTTTGTCTGTTTGTGTATTTAAAATAGTTATGGAGAAGACATGCGTTTGACCTATTTCGTCTTGGTGGTTAAGACAAATTGTCTTATATAGGACCCATATATAGTTAAGGCCTCTTCTGTCAACCAAAATATCATACAAGGACTATTCTAATTAATCCATTTATATAATTACACATACATGTTAATTATAAACCACAACAAATTCAATAAATACAAATTATTCACTTATTCTTAAGTTTTTCCCTTTACAAGTAAACACTATTTCTAAAATTATTGTGTTGAAGCTTTTGGTCTGTTTCGATTCCTCTTACTCTATCTTTCACTCCTGTACATGGAGACTTAAACAATAATATACAAAGCACCAAGATTTTAGGAAAATATAGAATTGTCAAAAAAAAAAAAAAATCTTGAGTCCGGGAATAAAAAGGATTATGAACCGATGGAAAAATAGAGTAATGGGATCGAAATATAGATTTGAACATTGGTTAATGAGTTCAAATAGTAGTCACGCAGCCATTTGATTTGTTCCGTTGTCCAACTAACGTTCAGAGGATTATGAAATTTGTATGAATCTTATCCTTTCATGTACCTCGGCCCTGAAAATAAAATTATGTGAATGGTCAAGCAGCTTTTTCTTTTGAAGACCTTCCCGCTTTACACTTTGTCTTCCCGTATTCAAACCTACTCTACAATAAGATTGACATTTGCATCACTTTATCTTTCGTAGCTATTGTTTGATTTTTCTTCCTTATTCGATGAGCTTTATGCTTGATTGACTGATTGTCTCTTTACATATTGTAGATAGCCTTACGCAAACGGCAATGTCTCTATGATTAGTCGATTTATATTTGAGAATTTACCGACATTTCTTTAGTATGAACTATGAATCATATAGTGTATGTTGTCACATCAAAAAATATTGGTAGATTTTTATAAAGATAGTTTCGAATTATTAAAGATGGTAAAAGCATAAAAAGAATGACCAGTTTTCGAAGTGTTATTAGAGGAAATAAAAAAATAAAGAAGGTTTTGCCAATTTCTCCGTTATTTAGGAGTTAAATCATTGAGAGGAGTAATAACAACTTGTGTTGATAAAAAAAAAATATTAATTGTCGACTTGATCAACTAATTTATTAGTTTTTAAATGACACGAGTACACGTCAAGGACCCTTAACCAGTGTTGCCGTCGAACAAAAAAACAAGTGTTCACATTTTTCTTAAAATAGAGTAACTATTTATCCTATTAATTTAGATGTCTGAATGATTGTTACCGTCTTGATTACTTTATATTATTATTGTAGAAAGTAACATTTGTGGTTATCCCTTCTTTATATCAAAAGATAGATTTATGTACTGACAACAGTATTGCTATAGTTGACAGTTTCTTTTTGAGTTAGAGAATATGAAACCTTTGTATAGAATTCAGTGTATATATTGGTATGTACTAAAATACAGAAAACTTGTACGTCTTTGGACTTTGTTTCCTTACAAATTTTGATAAAAACATTAAAAGATCACTGTTAGAATTTGATTATTTTCTCGAAAGACAATTTTCTTCCGTTATTTTAAATATATATATATTTTTCTAAATACATACGTACGTAGTTACGTACTTTACAAATATGAATTATATCATTTTGGTGTGAGAAGAAACACGTTAACATATATGATTTGTGGAGTTTATTTTTGCAAGCCCTACTAAAGTTTTAGAATGTCAATTTCGATTGATTTCATTTACTGGGCCAAGAAGCTCATAGCTTTTTGGGCCTTACATATATAATACAAGAATAGTGCATGAGCCTCGAGCAAAGTGTAATGTTAAGTTTTGACATATTAAGGAGAAATAAAAACATAAGTAATTTCTGTCGACGGATCCATCTCAATCCTTGTATTATAATACCCCACTTAAGGAAATCGTTTCACGAGACATAATATCGGTATTGGGTAAAAACTCACAAAAATTGACAAATTCGCTATTAACCGATTGATTTTGAAAGATGGTTTTACAAGAGATGCATCATGACAACGACAAAATGAAGCACTTCAAATCCTGTTCAAGCTGGCACTTCAAGCGACCGGTTTATTCTTTATAGACAGAGCGAAATAAGAGAATCTTCACCGGGGTCACCACAACTGAATCCGCTGTGCGACGCCAAATCGGTCGATCAATCAAAGACCGTCTTCTTTCCTATCTCTCAGATTGCCCTTTTGCTCCTTCTCTGTTAGAATTCTATTTTGGTTGCTTTTCATTTCCGTTTCAAGTCTTTTAACCCGTTGTAAATTCTATCACTTGGTGTAGAACTCTTATTTTTTTGATGATGATATAAATTTAATATTTAACAAAAAAAAAAAAGATGTATCATGCAAAGTACACACCATTCTTCATTGCATTTTTCAATAATAGTAATCTAGAGACACTTGAGGTCGAAATACAAACTCATTTTCTTTGTTCCTCTTAATAATTATATGTTTTTTTTTAACAACCGAAAGTAATTATATAAGTTTCTGCCTTTTTTTTAATCTAGTAACAATAAGTACAAACTTATCACTAACTGTCCAACAAACTCTTATCCATCGGTTCAACGTTCTTTCAATATCAAAATGATTATGTATTTAATATTAAACAATTTTGACTCAAAGTTGTTTGTGTAAACAAGAAATTAGTATGCATGAAGTCGTTAAATAGAATAATGTGAATAATCATCATGTGGAAAGATCGTTAAATAGAATAAATCTTGATAGTGGAGCGCAATATGCATATATTTATATATAAGGAGCACATATGTAAATCTATATCATTGAGGCTTATGACTTAGAAACGTCGACTCTGATTGACAGTCAATCTCCCAATATCAAGCACTTTCTATAATGTATTGTAGCCCATATGTACCTTAAAGAAAGTCAAATGACCTCATGATTACAATGTTTGAAATCACTGAAGAAAAAACAGTTCACAGTCGGATCAATTGTAGACTGCGAAGTCAGTCCGTAATATGAATCGCTTTTGCATCTGGGATCAAGACAATTTTCTTACAGTTGAAATATTTTTCCTAAACTTAATAGTGTTTTATCTAAATTTGAATGCGAAGAAACCGAAAACAACAATTTGTTAACGAACCAAATTAACCGAGTTTGTGATAAGCACAATTTATCTTATGTAACCATATAACTAATTCAATAAAATATATCGTTTTTGGTAAACAAAGAGATAGAAATGAAGCAATCTATGTTTCCTAATTGTTTTCTACGTGTGTGTTTTCCATGTAAGGGTTCATCGTTGATGTTCGAAGGGATAATATTCTTATCGTCCCGTAGTAAACGACTACAGCTTCGTCACTAATATTCGCCTCCTCAAAAATAAAGTTTTACTTCATACTTTATATATAGACTACATATACTGACAATTAGCTTATATGATCATATGATTAAAGGTTAACATGAGGGCATGTTTAAAGACTATACTTAGCAATCAACGATCAAATATGCATATATATTCTACATATATATGTAAACAGAGCCGAACTATCTCTATAAAAAATAATCTGAACCGGCACTTACCATTATGCGGTTTAATTTTACGACAGATAAAAATTTATCGATCTAATCATTTATAGTCGTTGGACTGATTCGGTCTGGTAGATTATGAATTATAATGGAGCATGAGGTTCTTGTATAGACGTTAAATCAAGGAGGGTAAGTGGCTGCTTTGTCTAAAGATTCACACTGTCTCTTTGTTCTTTATTTTATTTCGATTGCGACACAAACCGATCTTTCACTAACGCTGTAAGTACGGTCGTCCACTGATTTAACATTTTTAGGTTTAGTGTAATTCCATTCGACCCTCAACTAATACATAGTTTTCAACTAGTCATAATTTTCATGTCTGATAAAAAAGTAGAAAAATCTAAAATCTAAATATATGACAATTAAAAGACTATCTGAACAACGTTTTTACGGGTAATTTTAAAAATTTATCGTATGAATTTAGTGAAACTATATAACAAGTGAAGCCACTTATAAAGTTGGACAATAATTTTGGTGATCTCATAATATTTTATAATATGAATTTAATAAATGAAAAAAAAATGTTTTAATTGATTTGTCACTCACACAAATTAAATTAAATAACCGGATTGGTTAACCCATTCAAGGTACTGATTTTACAAAGAAATCAACAACTTCCTAATAATAGTGGTACGAATTAAACAATCTGCACTTGGATCTAAATAAAGTGGATAGACAAAATTTACGAAATACCTTCCGAAGAAGTAAAAAAACTATGGATTATATCTTTACAATCTATATGTAGACTATTCTATATATCTTCATCAGTAAATTGCAAGTGAATAAAGTTTTATTCCAAAATAAAGCATCTATTAAAAATAGTACTTTTGTCGAGAAAAGAAAATCTTATTATTTCAGTATATTAAAAACCCCTTAAACTAGAATTATGCATTAGTCTCTTATACTCTAATCTACATTTAAATTGATTAAACAGAACGTGAGAAAACAAGTCACTTCAAATAGAGTCTGTTTTTGACTCGTGTAATCTCCATATTCCGCCATGGCTAACTGAGTGTTTGGTACATACAAAACTCTTGTTGTTATACCGTATACGTGGCGCCAAATAAACAAACGTTTTCAAAACCAACATTTTTCCAATAAGTTACTTATGATGTCTCTTGTTAATATAAGTTAAACAATGTCCTAATAATAATAATAATAATAACAATAATTATCGCCAGTTCGCCACATGTGATGCAACATCTATAGAGATAATATATAGACAAGTAAATCCTCTGGACTTAAGTCCAACTAATCTTTAGAATCTAAAGCTTTCATATGATTTTTATAGTGATAAACATTAATACGAAAGACTCTTATTCTTAGTTATCTTTGTAGCTTTGTAGGTATCAAATGGCACACGATTAGATGGTGATTTAAGGTGCAATATAAGATGAGATGTCCGGAAAACGACAAAAACCTTGCCCAAAAAAAGAGAGAGACAAAGGAAAAGTTAAAGAAAGGCACCTTATGATTAAGACACTCGAACTTACACTAAAACACAAATCTAAAAGCTTTTGATAAGATCCACAGATGATCCACCTTAGAGACTTTAACCAAATTACTATGCATGGTGTAATACTGCAACTTACACGTCTTATTTTGTATGTCTTCTTGTTACAGATGACTTAATCAGATAGTATTCATTGGTAGATATAAAAATATCTCATATATTTCTTCTCATGTAGATTATCTTCAAAACATCTGATTTGTTGGTTTTAGTTAATATGGGTTAAAATCTGGAACATGTTATTCTTTTTGGGTAAAAAATTTAATGTGTAGATTGAGTCATCCACTTTCAAAAATATATATTTGGAGATAGAGAGGCATATATATTAGCAAAGTTAAATCTGATTTGATCATTTAAACTTTTTTTTAGTTTAAGAGTTTGATCCAACTCTCCAAAGTTTTATAATAGGTCGTCAAATTGTAATTTAGCATATATGCTTGATTGTGGAAAAACATTGTCTGATAAATATGAAAAGTGGAGTGTGGAGACCACAATTCTTTTTGGGAACACTGCTCAATATTGCTACTGCGGCTAAGTGGCAAAGACCTACCCCTACTGTTTCTTTTCCCTTTTCATGCTTCTGGTGGGCCCAACAATGAGAGCCCATGGGCCCAAAACTTTTCGAGATTCTCTTCTCTGTTCTCATCTCCAAGTCTAATCATCCTCCATTGCAATTATTGGCGACTTAATAATTTCTATTCGTAAGCAATAATAATATTAGTCGTTTAAACATTAATTAGGGAAGTTTTTCGTTTTCTGCTGGCTGGGAAGTTTAAACTCCAAACCGTTTGATTTATTATAGATTATGAAATGGATTCAATGGTTCGCCGTTATTAGAACAATCATAAGTATTGTTTCTCTTTTTGTCATATCATATGTATTGTTTTAAACTTTTTTTTGGTGAAATGTTATTACAGTAAAAAAATACCTACTAGTATCAGTCCACTTTATTTCAACTAAGAACAAATCATCGTATGAGTAATTGAGTAAGATTGTTTCACGAGCTAACTCAACTTATGAATCAATATTTATTAAATAATTTAAATTTATCTCATATCAAACCGTCTATTGAATTAATATAATCTTAAACGATTAAAAGAATCTGGACTTACAAGCTAACACAACTCAATATCATTAATTATAAGGTCACTCACGTAACTCACTAAAGTAATTCATCTAAAACATATAAATGTAATTCAAACTAAACTGAATCAATGACTCCTTTCAACATCTCATTCATGTCAATATCAAGAAGGAACTGAATACAAAAGCGTATTTTAGATGCTATTAAATCATGTGCATGATAGCATAACATGCACAGATGCACTTTCATGAGATAGCAAGTTTGTTTTTTTTATCTTTTTACAAAAGTAAAATCTTAGATAAAACCGTAAGAAAGAGAGAGAGAGAGAAGGGCAGAATAGGAAAGATTTCCGGACGGTTTCTGTGACCTGTCGGGGAATAGATGTCTGTCTACACAAACCGTAACGTGTGTGTATACAAAATTCATACATGTATAAACAATTTACCCCAAAGAAAACCATTTTCTAATCTAAACAGCGATGATTTTTGTTTAAACCTCCCCCAAATAGGAAAGAACTTACTTCTAATTACAGATTATAAAAATATAAAATTACGTATACTTTTGTCCACTTTTGGAAAACAAAAAGAAGATAAAAGTAAAAAATAAAAATAAAGCTATCAATCTCATCACCTTTTTTTTTCTTTTTTTTTAATAATCATTTCTCTCCCAAATAAACCTTACAATTGATCTCAAATTCAGAATTTTTGGTTTCCCATTTCTCTCAGAAAGTGTTTTTTGTAATCACTAAATGCTTCAAAAGTTTTTCCACATACTTATTTGAAAAATGTCTGAATCTGCAGCAGCAGAGCATGATTACATAGGTTTGTCAGAGTTTCCAACCATGGAAGCAACAACAATGTCTGACAAATCCAAAACCAGAGACAATAACAACGTCTACGAAGACGGTCTGAATTTCAAGGCCACCGAGTTAAGACTCGGTTTACCCGGTTCTGAGTCACCGGAGCGAGACGACACAAGATTCTTGTCTCTCAAGAGTAGCTGTCCCGTGTCAGGTGCCAAAAGGGTGTTCTCTGACGCCATTAACGAGTCTAACAAATGGGTCTTCTCTCCTACTGCTACTGGTGATGTCGGGTCGGGTTCTGGGCCCGGTAGCTCTGCCGTGAAAGATGGAAAGTCGACAACTTTCTCTAAACCGGCCGTTCCGGTTAAGGAGAAGAAGAGCTCTGCAACAGCTCCAGCTTCAAAGTAAGTTTTTTTTTCGCTATGTTTTTGATTTTTCTCAGATATTAAAAACATAAAAAGCTTCTATGATTTCTGTAAAGAGAGAATCTTGATGTTTTTTTTTTTTTGACTGAGCAGAGCACAAGTGGTGGGTTGGCCACCGATTAGATCATTCAGGAAGAATTCTATGGCTTCTTCTCAATCTCAGAAACCAGGTAATAACTCAGAGACAGAAGAGGCAGAGGCAGAGGCTAAGTCTGGACCAGAACAACCTTGCTTGTATATCAAAGTGAGTATGGAAGGTGCTCCTTACTTGAGGAAAATCGATCTCAAGACTTACAAGAGCTACCTCGAGCTCTCTTCTGCTCTTGAGAAGATGTTTAGCTGCTTCACCATTGGTAACGTTTTCTAGTCTCCTTCATTGAGATAATATTAATACCTGTGACTGAGTTAGTGTAACTGTTTTCTTTTGGGTGTTTTTGGTTTTTTCAGGTCAGTTTGGGTCTCATGGAGGGTGTGGCAGAGATGGGTTAAACGAGACTCGCTTGACTTATCTCTTGCGTGGTTCTGAGTATGTTGTTACCTATGAAGATAAAGACAGTGACTGGATGCTGGTCGGTGATGTCCCTTGGGAGTAAGTCTTTGATTGCTAATTTTGAGAAACCTCTGAGATCAATCTCAACAGCTTGATTGTTGTATATTAACATCTAGTATTATATCATATCTAATGATCTTAGCACAGTTCTAGCTTAACAGAAGAATATAGATCAGTGAAGCTCTCTTACTGTCTTTTTTCTCTGCAGAATGTTTATATGCTCCTGCAAGAAGCTGAGAATCATGAAGAGCTCTGAGGCTATCGGCTTAGGTTAGTGTTTCTTCTCTAAACCCTAGTTTTATGCAGATCAATCTGTTCCACACCCATGTGCTCGGTTTTAATATGTATTAGAAGGTTGTCCATTTTGAACTAAGACCGCCTTCTAAACTTCCATGATTCTTAAGATTCTATAAACATTCTGCAGCGAAAGAAACATATTAATGGAGAAGACTAGAAAAAAATGCCATTTGGTACTTTCCGAGCTCTTAAACACTAGGAACTTACTACTGCATGAAATGAAGAAACCGTACACAATGTTTCTTACACAAATCTTATTTTCTCTTTTATGCAGCTCCAAGGGTGATGGAGAAGTGCATAAGTCGGAACTAGGAAATGCCCTTTTATGTGATAATATGTTTGAAAAAAATATGTTTTTGAGAAATGTAGTAGCCATTTTGTTTTGAATTGTTTTGAAGTATTCTTGTGTTTTGTGTGCTAGGAGTGATCTTTCTTAAAATAGCCTCTACTAAGCTCTAATAAGGCATCTTCCTCTTCTGTCTCTAATCAATCTAATGGATCATATGGGTTTGTATATGTGTGTTTGCCAAGGAAGACTTCATAATTCGTATGTATAAAAGGTTGGTAGTGTGTAAACCGGGTGACGTTTTCAATGTTGTATCTACCCGGTTTGGTATTTTGTTAACCAATGGGGAACCAAATGAGTGTATGAGTATCTCAATGATGCAAAGTGCAAAGTGCAAACCTTACTAATGAATATATTTACTAGTTCACAGAGTTTTGATGAAGTTACATAGATCTTCTGATAAAGCTATTGCGTTCAAACAAAATGATCGGATAATATTATTACTAAACATATAAAACGGGTTTAAAAGACGCACACCACTTACTAGCGTTTCCACATTTTCATATATTTATCTATACTACAGAACCTAATCCTCAGATTCCTTCTCTTTACGACTTCTATGTACAAAACAAAAGTGAAGACACCGGAAAGGCTTACCGGGGGATTGCAGAGTAAGTCCGATTTGCTTCATTATGTCTCAATTCTTCTGAAAACTCCAGCTTCTCTTGCTGAGGTTGCTCAATATCCAGCCAAAGTCGAGTAAATTTTGCCCGTATTGTATCTTCACAAGGTAGCTTCTGTAGGGTATTAGTATGCTCTTGAGACCTGAGAGAATTCGAGATAGATGGTTTCAAGTTCTATCCTCACATGTAGACAGCAACTATCAGACATCACAACTAATACCAGAATAATAATGGCAGATATGAAATAATCCCACATTTACTAGTGTTCACATCACTTATCTACATATAGAGCCATTAGATAGAGTCCTGGACCACATTGATATAATAGCATACTGACCAAATGAGACTACAGCCAATCAACTTATGACTTAGATCCAAGGCATGTCACAGAGAGAAACATTACCTGTTATGCACATTGTTTTGTAAAAGTGAGCAACTTGAGCATCTCCCCTTGTAACTACGCGCTTGTTTGATTCCAGACACTCAAGAAACGCTATGTCAGCTTTTAGCAACTCTGCCTGGTCATGAGTATCATAACCAATATCATGGCAATAACAGCAATGATCTAACCAGTCAATAGGTCTTTGATCCCAGACCATCGAACCCCCATCTTTCCCACTAGACCAGTTGGGTCCACAATAATGTCCGTATCTCGGGAAAAGCTGTGAGAGAAACGCCCTCGTTCCTGTGTGCCACGGAACCTTCGAAACATAAGGTCTAAACCGATAAACAGTATTCATACCATTCGATCTTGAGGACCTTCGAGAAAGGGCATGCCTTTTTAACCCTCTATTTATAGTAGTGGGTTTCTGCTTTCCATCACCGGCATTTGCAGCCCAAGGAAGAACTGAACTAAAGGACCAGGTCCATATTTTTATATCAAATAATCCTTTCCCTTGCTTTGGATGTTCCAGGAGAGACATTGTCGCTTTCCCTTGCTCTGGCTGTTCCACAACAGACGACGTTGTCGATGTCGAGGCAATCATAGCTACATCCTTATTCGAGCTGATGCTGCCAAACCAAGAAATACTCGGCAACCCAAAATTCATCTTTAAACAAAAAAAAAGCATTACAATATCTTCAGCAACCAAGTATCAACTGTTCACAAGATCTGTCTATATTAATATATTGTTCAAGTAATTAAAAAAACAAGATTTTGTTTATGCAAATCCCTAAAGACCGACCTTTCTAGAGCCAGAAAGAGAGAAAATTATGCAGATCACTATGTCATATCATATTTTCTGTGCTAAATGCTAGTCAATTGGTTGAGAAATCGGGCTCCGGAGATGCAATAAAAAACCAATATTTTTGCTTTTCTTGAAATTCTCAAGTTTCATGGAGTTATGCAGAAAGCCATGCAAAGTGATCCAGACACAAAGACATGTTTTAATATTTCAAAATTGGTATAGCTTAATTTAGATAGGAATAAACATTGGTATCTGTAAGACGAGAGTGTTTGAGACTACAAATTTCTTAATTTCAAGATCATGCAAAGAGAGCAGTATTAGACCAAGTCGATCTCAATACGCAGAAAATTCAAACCCAATTTCATGGCTGATGAACATAAAATTATGATTCAACCCATAAACATCCACCAAAGAAAAACAGAATTCAAACGATTCGAATAAAGTTTCAAAATTGCGAAAGATCACTTCTAAAAACTATAAAACCTAGAATTGACTAGTAAAGAACATTAAATCGGATCTCGAAAAGGAAAATAACACTAAAAGGATAATTCGAAAGAGCATGCATTGAGATTGGAATGTTCACGAACCTGTGCAACGGAGAGACGCTGCGAGAAGATGCAATTAAAGCAAATGACAACCTCGGAAACGATTACTTTAATCTATCCATAAGTTTTATTGGGCTCAAAATTAAAGTGGGCCGACCGACCTGTTGTTATGTTAGCCCAGATAAAAACTAGATTATTAGAAATTCTGTAGCGCCTAACCAATGCATATGAGATTAATAATAAAAATTAGCCGGAGATTGTTTTCTGTATTGTTGTTATCTTTATTTTGTTTTTAGACACTTATTATCTGGTTAGGAAATTGGGGTCAAAATACCTAACTAACTTTCAAGTTTAATATATCATCTTATATATATTTTCCAGTTTTTAGCATTTTTTATTAAGTCTACCGATTTGGGTAAAATCAAAGCATCTCGGTGATTTTAGCAGTCACAACAAACATGGAGACGGTTAAACGATCGATTCAGAACAAATATTTCCTATATATTATTTGGGAAGTACGTTTATAAATAAACATTAAAACATGTAAATATTTATATCACATTGCCATTATATCAAAAAATAAATTTTAATCTCTCATTAAGGATATTTTAGTCATTAGTTATGTGTGGTCATTTAATTAAAATCAAAGATTATTTAAGAAAATTAAATCAAATATATGGAGATTTACTTAAATATCTTTAAATATCAATATTTCCTTAAATATCATATTACTTATTTACCTAAACAATCTTCTATAATTATTATCAAGATTTTAGGGAAAAAAATTACTTCTAATAAATAACAAATTTCAAAATAACATGTAGTGCATAAATTTCAAAATCGCTGACAAAAAAAAAAATTAATCAAAATCTTTCTACAAAAAATAAATATTATAATCGATAATGTCAATAAACATGTAAATATTATCAAAGATTTTATTTTGCAAAACTTAAAAACTACATTACATGTTTATTTATTTTTTTTATAAAAAAAAACCTAAAACACATGATTTTAAATTCTAATCACTAATAAGAAAAACTAGATTACGGTTTTGTTCATTTATTGATTTATAGATCATGAATATAAACCTTATATGTCATCAATATTCTTTATACTCTATATTACGTTTACTTAATCTTAACAAAAAAATATATTCTCTTATTATAATAAAATCTTAAAGAAAACTTATCTTAGCGCGTATAAGATTTCAAAATAAATATAAATATAAATTTATAATTCTGAATTTTAAAAAATACATTATTCTGTGCCGTAACACGGAAATAATTCTAGTTAATATTCAAGATGTGATACAATAGAGATCTTTAGTTTGGTTTATGGTTCAATTTTTTTCCAGATTTAAAAATATAATAATCAAATGGAAAACCATACATGGTTTTACTTAGTTTCACTTATTCAGATTTTCTTCAGGATACATATGAAATGTAATTTGATCTTAAAAAAAAAAAATTTAATTTTCATATATAAACCATTATTTTTATTTCTTTAAATTTAATCTATAGTGTCACCAAATGCAAATTTATATTGCAAAATCTCATATTTTCATGAACAAAAAAAATTACAAGTTTTGATTAAAAACTAATCAAAAGTGAATACTGAAGATTTTGTCTACAAAACAAAAAGGAAGACTTTTGCTTTAAACTCATGACACAAAACAGAGCTCCCTTATTTGAAAACTTTAAGTTGTCTCATCAGTTATCTTCTCCAAGAGTAAATTTCACAAACCTTCTGACTTTGATGTTTTCGCCAAGAGTAGCCACCGTTTGCTTCACCAGATCCTTAACCAGAACACTGTCGTCTTTAATGAAAGGCTGCTCGAGCAATGCCAATTCTCCAAGCCTCTTTGAGATCCTCCCTTCAACAATCTTCTCCCTTATGTTCTCTGGTTTCGACAAAAGATCCTCTCTTTGCATCTCAATCTCTTTTTCTTTCTGCTTTGTCTCCTCTGGAATGTCCTCTATCGAAACATATTGCACCTGCGCATTGACATTTCAGGTCAGAGACCACCCGGTTTAAAGCCTTTGTTTTAGATGAGGACATTTTCTTACCTGTGGATTAGCCACTGCTTGCATTGCAAGATCATCAACCAATTCCTTGAATTTTTCGCTTCTTCCGACAAAATCAGTCTCACAGTTCACTTCTATCAGAACTCCAATCCGAGAATCGTGGATGTATGAGCCGATTCTCCCTTCTGCTGCAAGCCGGCTTGATTTTTTATCCGCTGATGAGAGACCCTTCTTTCTGAGGAATTCTTGTGCTTTCTCAAGATCTCCTCCTGTCTCCGCCAATGCCTTCTTGCAGTCCATCATTCCGGCTCCTGTCTCTTCACGCAGTTGCTTCACAAGAGCAGCTGAAACCACTGTAGCTGCTGGACTGCAGTGCCATAGTGCAAAAAGTTTTAATCTTCTTATAGCCAAAAACTTTTAAGAACTTACGTCAAGAATAGCAAAAGATTAAACACATCTCACCTTGCTTCCTTGACCTCTTCAGCTTTTGGCTGTTCTTTCTCTTCTTTAGCTTTCGGTTTAGCTGCAGTTTGGGCAGCAACCTCAGCAGCAAAGTCCTGGCTTTTCTTCTCAAGGCCTTCTCCGAGAGTGTACCTCACGAATCTCTTCACCTTGATGTTTTCTCCAATTGTTGCAATCCTCTGCTTTACAAGATCCTTCACTATCACCTTATCGTCTTTAATGTATGGTTGCTCAAGCAATGCAAGTGCATCTAGCCTCTTCTTTATCCGACCTTCAACTATCTTCTCTCTTATCTGCTCTGGTTTCGACAAAAGATCTTCCTTTTGCATCTCTATCTCTTTTTCCTTCTTCACAATATCTTCGGAAACATCTTCGGTTACAAGGTACTCTACTTGAGGGCAGGCAGCCACCTAACATGTCAGGTCGAGTAATGTTCTCAAGTTATAGCAAAATGAAGAAAATATTTTAGCTAGAATCTTGGAGTTACCTGCATTGCCAGATCATCAACAAGTTCCTTGAAAATGTCGCCGCGTGAGACAAAATCAGTCTCACAATTAACCTCCAAGAGGACACCGATTCTGCTGTCGTGGATATAAGCACCGATTCTTCCCTCGGCTGTGGCTCTGCTAGCTTTCTTGTCTGCGCTTGCTAGTCCCTTCTTCCGGAGGTACTCCTGAGCTTTGACCATATCGCCCTCACTCTCTGATAGAGCATTTTTGCAGTCCATCATTCCTGCCCCTGTTTCTTCTCTGAGCTGCTTCACTAGAGCTGGTGAAATGACTGTTGCATTTTGTGTTAGGAGATGGAAACTCACATAAACCATTTGGTCATGATTCAGGAAGTAAAACGGGTAAAAGATGGACAGAAAAAAGACCTTTGATGCTTTCATCTGCAGTAGCAGTATTGCCACTTTCCTCAGAAGAAGCTTCTGGGACTACAGAGACATGAGTCTCCGCTTCAGCAACAGGTGCTTCGGCCACCACTTCCTCTTTCTCAACCTCTTCACTTTCTACAGTTTCTGAAGATGAAACTTCATCAGTCGCAAAATTCGGAGGAATAGAGTTCTCAACAATTTCCTCTTCACCTGGTCACCATTAGAAGAAAAGGGTCAATGCTATAACACATTAAAACAATTAACTGATTCAATATGATAGAAGGCAATTCAACCTACTTTTGGTTTCTGGAATTGGAGGAACCACCTCCTCAGCTTCAGCTGCTGCAGCAAGTGTTTCCGTTTGCTCTTCTTTTTCTGGCAAATCATCTTCAGCTTTGGTCGCTATAACTTCTTCTTCTACCTTTGGAGTTTCTGATGAGGAAACCTCTTCACTTGTTACTTCAGGTGAGACAGATGAAGATTCCTCGACTTCACCTGAGGTGACAGAGGCTTCAGCTTCAGGCTCTACTGGTTTCTCAGCAGGTTGCTTCTCTGCCTCTTCCTCCCTCTTGTCAAGAAACGCAGCAATCTCTTCGTTCTTACGGAATGCAAGCATAAACGGATTCGTGGCTGTATGCACAACCCCTTGAGTGGTTGTTTCATCAAACTTACCATCATCTTCCTCTTTCATCGTTAGAGTAACACGTCCCCTTGCTATGCGTAACACACGAACCTTAACCTCTTGTCCAGCTTGCAACGAAGAGCCACCCATCATCATGCTTCCAATTCCATCATCTGCTTCCTCAGCCGTTGGTAAAAACCCTTCTTCACCTTCTCCTATAGTTATAAACGCTCCTGACCTCATTAAATTCTTCACCACTCCATCCAACATCTGCCCTTTCACAAACTTTGAGTTAAAGCCATCTCCCTTCCTCTGTCCTCCTTTTGAAGCATCCTTTTTCCCTCCTGATCTCGGCTTATCACTACCACCGGACTGGCGTTTGGGAGGATCGTCATTCGAACGCATACTAAGAGAAATACGTTTTGCCTTAATGTCAGCTTCCACTAGCCTTACTTTCACCTCTTGCCCAATAGTGACAACACTCGAAACATCCTTAACAAAATTGTCACTCAACTGAGACACATGGACTAATCCATCGGTGAAAGCACCAAAATCAACGAAAGCACCAAAGGGCTGAATCGCTCGTACTTTCCCAGTGAAAGTAGCCCCAGGAACCAGCTCCTCGTTCTTAACTGCCGGCATTTCGCTCTTCCTCCCGGGTCTTGCTGTTCCCCTTGACTGAGATGTTGTAGCAGGAGCATCTGACTTCTCACTTGCCACGGTTTCTTTCTCGTCCGCAACAACAGGAGTAGAATCTTGTTCCTCTACTGCCGCCACAACATCAGTCCCCGTGGCTCTACGATGAGGATGCAACACAAACTGCCTTCCATGAGTAGGAAACAATCTAAGTGAAGTCGAAAGAGGCAAGACTAGTCTCTGCGTTGATGATAGAATCTGTTTTCCAGCTTTACGCGAAAAGCTACATTTGATGGAACAATCATTCTTCTTTACAGTAAAAGCCGCTCCAGGAATGAGCCAGGCATTGCTAATAGAAGAAGGCGTAATCGTAGCCATGGCTAAAAACTGTCACCTACACACAAAAGCCATTACACACTGTCAAAATTGCAAGCTGTCCTCAGACAATAACACAGAATTGAAACATAAAAGGTAAAGACCACTCTTTTCTCAATTCGAATTGAAGCAGTTTAACTAGAAAAACTCAAAATTCCCATCTCCATAGCTGAAGGAAAAGAAAGCTAGTAAATTTCGGACCATCTTATCGCCAAAAGATACGAAGAGCTAATAAGAAACCCAAATGAGCAAAACTAAGAAAAGGAGCTACCTTTAAGCTCGCCTTGCTCTGAGAAAACTCTCCCAGAAAAAGTAAAGCGATAAATTTTCGTGTTTGACAAATAAGCGAAACGAGGAGAGTGGTGAGAGGCTTCAAATCCTTATCTCATATTGTCTCCTATGTTATTTTTATTTCGTTTTCCCTCTCTTGTTGGTGGATAGAGATAAGAGTCTTCGAAGATTACATAATACTTACATACCAGATCATTGTCTTTTTCTCTCTCTCCTCGCCATCAAACTCGAGCTGAGTCGATTTGTCCAATATGGGCTTACGGGCTTCATACTAAGGCCCATCAAGAGGCTATATCTATGACGGATTCAAAAGCTTGAGGGGTTTGAGTAAAACTGCCCTAGACATAAAAATCTGAGCTAGACATTCATCGTTTTCATGCTGGTTCATTTCTTGAAAAATCAATAAGAGCCGTTGAAGAAGTATATTCAACATTTTATCACCAAGACTTTAGTTTTTTTTTACCCTCCAAAGTTGTTGCTATGTGAAGAGTCGTACAGATGAGCCTATTTAATTAGTTCTTTTTCAGGTCAAAAAGATATGGTAAGATCATTCATAAGAAAAAAGGAAATTTTTTTGCAAAACGATGAATATTATAACAGATTCTAACGAGAGAAAAAAGAATTTTAGGTTTTATTGAATTGAATCTTTTTAATGTATGTGTGTTATACATGAAAGATATCGATTATATATTTTCCTAAACCGACATTTTCTTAAACCGACATAATAGATTTTAAAGGATAAATCATATCTGATTTGTGTAAACCGTAAACCCGGTTTACTGCCTATTACCTCTCCTCAAACTGGTGCATGAATGTCACGAATGCCCATGTTGGTAAGAAAATATTGAGGTTCTTTGTAGCCAAGGGCTTTGGTTAGCCGATCGACCAGCTGTTTATTCGTTGAGACATGAGCAGGAGAGATAGTACCATCAAGAACCGCATCCCGTATAAAATGGCAATCCGTTTCAATATGTTTTGTTCGTTCATGATGAACGAGATTAAGACCGAGCTGTAAAGCAGATTTACTGTCCGTATATACCTTCATAGGTTGAGGATGAGACATGCACAAGTCAGCAAGTAGTTGTTTAAGCCATTTCAGTTCTTTTGTCAGCAGCTGAAGCGCCCGATACTCAGCCTCGGTGGAGGATAAACTCACCGTCTTTTGCTTCTTTGTTTTCCAAGAAACTAGTGCCTGTCCAAAAGAAACAATGAATCCTGTAACAGAACGTCTTCTCAAGGGACAACTTGCCTAATCCGAGTCACACCAGCCATAGATTTGAAAATCAGAGTTACACGGAAGAAGAATGCCCTGTCCCGGTGATGATTTCAGGTAACGCACCACTCTAATTGCTGCGTCCCAATGATCCTTGCGGGGCTGCTGCATAAATTGTGCAAGAAGATGCACTGGAAACGACAGTTCAGGCTTTGTTACGGATAAGTAAATCAGTCTGCCAACCAGTCTTCGATATGTACTCGGATCATCAAGTAACGGGGAATCTGATTTGGCCAATTGTTGATTCTGTTCCATAGGGAATCGAACTGGTTTTGCTGCCAACAAACCTGTTTTAAAAATAATATCTAATGCATACTTACGTTGGGACAAGTATATCCCTTCTTTATTCCTAGAGACCTCAATACCCAAGAAATACTTCAATTTACCTAGGTCTTTCATATGAAAACATGTGTCAAAATAATGTTTAAACACTGTGATTGAACCGTTATCACTTCCTGTAGTTATAAGATCATCAACATATATTAACACAAACATCTGAACATTTACCTTGTTGAGGCAAAACAGAGAATAATCCGATATTGATTGAATAAATCCATAGTTTCTAAGAGATGTAGAAAGTTTTTCAAACCAACAACGAGGAGCTTGCTTTAAGCCATATAAAGATTTTCGTAATCTACATACCTTGTTGTCGCACATACTTGTGAAACCATGAGGAAGTTTCATATAAACTTCTTCTGTCAACTCCCCATGAAGAAAAGCATTATGTACGTTCATTTGCGAAACTGGCCAATGTTTAGCCGAATCAACTCTTAGAAGTAAACGGATTGTGCCCATCTTTGCAACAGGGGCAAATGTTTCATCGTAGTCACTCCCTTCAATTTGTTTGTTACCGAGAACCACCAAACGAGCCTTATATCTTTCCAATGTACTATCAGATTTGAGTTTAATTTTGTAAACCCATTTATTTCCCAAGGCTTTCTTTCCCAGTGGGAGATCAACTATGGACTAAGTTCCATTCAGATCATGCGCTGTTAGTTCTGCTTTCATTGCCTCACACCATACGATATCCTTTACAGCTTGTTTATAAAACCGAGATTCGACATTGGTGGATACAACCACCATATAAGCAGAATATGATGGAGAAAAACGATGACAACTTACATAATCATGGAGGGGATAAATCGCATAAAAACTGATGGGAGAGTTATCTTGCGTTGTTATCGTATTTGTAATGTACCCTTTGAGGCAAACCGAAGGCAGCTTGGACCGATAGTCTTTCCCCATGGCATTGTTCTCATTTAGTAAAATGTTTGTCGGGTTATCATGATCAGGAACAAACTCAGCTGGTGAAATGTTCGTCGGGACTGCAGGCGTGACAGAGGATTCTGATATGCAAGTAGGATGTTGGTCTGTTGTTTGTTCTGGTAAAGGATTTATAATTGAAGTAGTATGTTGTTCAGATGTGCTCGGCACAGTCAGAATAGGAGCTGAAGTCACATCTTCTACAATCGAGTGAGCTGGTGGTATAACAGTTACCTCGGGTGTCTCCATAGAGATTGAAGTTGAAGAGTGCTGAAAAGGAAAGACTGTTTCGTTAAAAACAACATCTCTGGAAATAAAGAAAACATCGTTATCAAGATCATATAATTTCTAGCCTTTTTGTCCTCTAGGATACCCAAAAACACACCGCCGTGAACGAGATTCAAATTTATCGCCTTTATGATTCTGATTATGTGCGTAACACAATGAACCAAACACATTAAGATGATTGTATTCAGGTTTGGTCTTGTATAATTGTTCAAATGGTGTTTTGCCGTGAAAAACAATAGAAGGTGTCCGATTTATTACATGAGCGGCTGTCAAAACACATTCACCCCAATTCACCCCAAAACTGAAGAGGTAAATTAAATGAAAACGTAAAGCACGCCGAACATTAAGAATATGTCTATGTTTTCTCTCAACACGACCATTTTGTTGAGGTGTTCCGACGCAAGATGTTTCATGAGTGATACCAGATTGGAGAAAATAATCTTTCATACAGAAAAATTCAGTTCCATTATTCGTACAGATGATCTTAATTTTAGTTTGGAATTGACGGCTAACATAGGCTAAAAAATTCTGAATGTGGACTTTTGTTTCACATTTTTCTCTCATTAAAAAAATCCAAATAGCCCTAGAACAGTCATTAACAATAGTCAAAAAATATCTAGCCTCGCAATGTGTTACCGTCCTATATGGTCCCCAAACATCACAATGTATCAATTCAAAACAAGACAATCTTGTATTCATACTCACGGGAAACGGTGACTTTGCTTTGATATGAAACATACTTCACATGTATTACTGTACTTATTACAACCAACAATTCCTATTTCTGAAATGAGACTAACTACTTTGGGAGAAGGATGTCCTAATCTCTTATGCCACAAATCAAATGATTCATTGACCATTACTGTGCAAACTGAATCGACATTCTGAAAGTAGAAAGAGCCACCAAATCTTTTACCAATTCCAATCACGGTCCTCGTATTGCGGTCCTGAATTATAAGAAAGCTATCAGCCATTTGAACCACACAACAATTCTCATCCATCAACTGTCCTACAGAAATCAGATTAGACTGCAATTCGGGAACAAAGAAAACAGACTACAAGGTAAGATTGACTCCAAATCGTATTGTGCCTTCTTTACATGTTATCTTATGTTTTCCATCAGCCAATATTACTACTACAGGATCTATATTCCGTATATCTTATAGTAGAGTGAATTCACCAGTCATATGGTGTGTGGCTCCAGAGTCTAAGATCCAAGATACGTTAGAAGACATACCTGACAAAGATGCAGAAGATGAGCTGCTGCGATTTGGAGGTGCGCGAGCTGCATTTAAAATTGTAAGTACTCCTTTCCACTATGCCTTTGTTAAGCCACTGACTGCATCTCTATCTTTATCTGTTATGACCCTATTTGCTTGTTGTTTAATGCCAGAGTTTGTATTAACAGCATTGTTGTTGACTGAACATGATCCAATATTTCCGCGATTTCCACAAAAATTTTCTCGACTGGTGCGACCTCTACCACGAGTTCCTCGTCCTTTATCCTCCCACCAGTCAGGATATCCAACTACTTCAAAGCATTTCTCAGAGAAATGGCCTCCCCTGCCACAATGTTTACACGGAAACTTTGGTTTTGTTTGAACAGCAAGTGCAATTGTTTCAGAAACTTCTTCACAGATTTTGTTTGAGACAACATTTCTTCTTCTTGAGACACTATATTGTAGGCTTCTTCTAAGCCTGGCAACGGGTCCTTTGAGCACAAAGTGGAACGAACCGTATGATAAACTCTCTCATCAAGTCCAAAAATAAACTGTTGCACCATATCATCTTCTATATCCTTCTCTTGTTTCTGGCCAAGATTGCATATGCATAAACCACAATCACACACACGGATAGGCCTATAATTGTTGATATTTTCCCAAATCTTAGTCAAACGACCATAGTATTCCTCCACTGTAGAACCATTCTGTTTACAGCTAGCTAGCTCAGACTTTATTTTTTGATTATTTGGTCCATTCGTGACAGAGAATCTTTTGCGGAGATGTTCCCACAGATCATGCGCATTATCTCGATGTGAAATATTCGATTTCAGAGAAGGATCAATCGATATTTTAATCCAAGATACCAGCAATGCATTAACAGATCTTCAATCATCATAATCCGGAGAATCTTTAAGTGGTTTCGATATTGTTCCATCAATAAAACCAAATTTCTTTCTAGACAACAAAACTGTTTCCATCGAGCAAGACCATTCATTCATCGTAATTATGAGATTTCAGTAAAGGATGAGCAATTACAGCACCTGGATTGTCAGCGGAAGTGAGATCGTACGGCGAGATAGTTCGTCGCATCTCTGTCTTCAATCGTTCCATATTTGATTTCAATTTCGTTTCTGGATTTGTCGATCTTGTTTCAGGATCCTTTCCCGTTTCTGTTCCTAACCTTTCTTCATCACCTTCCATGGCAGATCTTGAAGATTTAGAGAAATCGCTGAAGTTCCCGCTCTGATACCATAACAGATTCTAACGAGAGAAAAAGGAATTTTAGGTTTTATTGAATTGAATCTTTTCAATGTATGTGTGTTATGCAGATGAAAGATATCGATTATATATCTTCCTAAACCGACATCTTCTTAAACCGACATAATAGATTCTAAAAGATAAATTATATCTGATTTGTGTAAACCGTAAACCCGGTTTAGTGCCTATTATATTATATTTGTACTAGTGCTTCTTCTGCTGCTGCAATTCTTCTCCGATAAAGCGGTTTCTCAGAGCGAAGAAGGAGAGTTTGGCTTCAATGGTTACTCGTCCGACAGCTCTGGAATTGCCATTATTAACTCCAATGGCTTGATGGAGCTCACAAACTCGACTGAGTTAACATATGGTCACGTTTTCTACAACTCTCCAATTCGATTCAAGAACTCAACAAACGGTAACGTTTCGTCTTTCTCCACTACATTTGTTTTCGCTATAGTCTCGCATGTTAATACACTTGATGGCCATGGACTGGCTTTTGTCATCTCTCCCACCAAAGGCTTGCCTTATAGTTCATCCTCACAACATCTAGGGCTCTTTAATCTTACAAACAATGGAGATCCCTCGAATCGTATCGTAGCAGTTGAGTTTGATACATTCCAAAATCAAGAATTTGGTGACATAGATAATAACCATGTTGGTATCGACTTCAATGGTTTGAGATCAGAGAAAGCTTCCACAGCAGGTTATTACGAAGACGATGACAGTACTTTCAAAAAAATCCCTCTTATAAATCGAAAACCGATACAAGCCTGGATTGAATATGATTCCTCAAGGAAACAGCTTAATGTCACAATTCATCCTATTCATCTCCCTAAGCCAAAGATTCCATTGCTTTCTCTAACCAAAGATTTATCGCCATATCTTCTCGACTCTATGTATGTTGGCTTCACATCATCCACAGGCGTCTTCGTTCATCTTCACTATCTTCTTGGTTGGACCTTCAAGCTCAATGGGACAGCTTCAAACATAGATATTTCTCGTCTTCCAAAACTTCCTAGAAACTCTCGGAGTAGTGTGAAAAAGATCTTGGCTATCAGTTTGAGTTTAACCTGCCTTGCCGTCCTCGTCTTCTTGACCATAAGTTACATGCTTTTCTTGAAAAGGAAGAAGTTGATTGAAGTTCTTGAAGACTGGGAGGTTCAGTTTGCTCCACATAGGTTTGCTTACAAAGATCTTTACATTGCCACAAAGGGTTTCAAGAACAGCGAGCTTCTTGGTAAAGGAGGGTTTGGAAAAGTCTACAAAGGTACATTATTGACGTCTTAACATAGACATCGCGGTTAAGAAAGTTTCTCATGATTCAAGACAAGGAATGAGAGAGTTTGTGGCTGAGATCGCAACCATTGGGCGTCTCAGACATCCTAACTTAGTTCGGCTTCTTGGCTACTGTAGATGCAAAGGAGAACTCTATTTGGTCTATGACTGTATGCCAAAAGGCAGTCTTGATAAGTTTCTTTACCATCAACCAGAACAGAGTCTTGATTGGTCACAAAGATTCAAGATCATCAAAGATGTAGCTTCTGGTCTCTGCTATTTACACCACCAGTGGGTTCAAGTCATCATTCACAGGGACATTAAGCCAGCAAACATCCTTCTTGATGATTCTATGGCGGAAAGCTCGGAGATTTTGGTCTCGCGAAGTTCTTTGATCACGGGATTGATCCTCAAACATCTAACGTGGCTGGTACGTTTGGATACATCTCACCGGAGCTCTCAAAAACAGGGAAGGCAAGCACAAGCTCTGATGTCTTCGCGTTTGGAGTATTTATGTTAGAGATTCCTTGCTGGCGACGACCCGTTTTGCGACGAGCATCTTCGCCTAGCGAGATGGTTCTTACTGATTGGGTGCTAGATTGTTGGGAAGATGACATATTGCAAGTGGTTGATGAGAGAATTAAGTATGATGGTAAGTACGTTGAGGAGCAAGTAACAATGGTTCTGAAACTCGGTTTGCTCTGTTCGCATCCGGTTGCAGCAGTTAGACCAAGCATGTCGAGTGTCATTCAGTTCTTGGAGGGTGTGGCTCAGATACCTAACAACTTCCTTGACATTGTGAAAGCTCGAGAAAATGTTGGAGCCATTAAAGGCTTCAGTGAAGCAGGTGAGTCCCTTGCAGAGCCTAGTACGGTGGCTACGTTGACGTTTACAGAATCATTTGTCTCGCATGGGCGCTAAAAGATTACCCACTTGGTAACATTGAATTATCTTCTTTCTTCACGTCCTATAACTTTATATGTATAATAATGTAAGTTTCGATTTCTGAAAAGAAACTGTTTGCAGAACTACTGTGTAATTATTTAGCCGATGTATGATAAATTTACAAAATTATTGAAACGAAAATATAATTCTACGTTTTAGGAAAGAAAGAATTTTGAAGAGTTTTGATAATAGGCAAAGATTTCAAGCTTTATTATTGACTTTACTGAGGAAGATAACTTTTTTCCTTTTCTGGTACTTATTGTCACGTTCAGTAACATTCGGTTTAAATAATGAGTTTTGGTTTAGATGAAAGTAGGCATCCTAATTGGAAATGAGGAATTGTTATATTGAGAGAGATCAGAAAGCATCATCAATTTATAAGACCAGAAAGATCCTAGGCAGAAGCAAATGTATAAAACAAAGTGTAGAGGAGGAAGTCATGATGAAGATATGATTATGATTTTACATGTAGAGGCCTTCAGGGACGCCTTCTTTCTTCTTGAACATAACCTTCTCCTTTGCTTTCTTGAAATCTGGATGCGTCACCTGAATCGACCCAAATCAAAACCCAAACATTAGAGTCAGTGACTAGTGATTCCGCAAGTGGTGTGTGTATGGTTTGAACTCTGTTAGCTTAGTTTCTTATTTCGTTACGCAAGTACCTTCATACGACGCTCCCTGAGCGCAAGTAGACCAGCCTCAGTGCATATAGCCTTTATATCAGCTCCTGAGAACTCGTCTTTTGTCATCACAAACTCTTCCAGGTTTACATCTTCCGAGAGAGTCATCTTGGATGTGTGTATCTATTTTTTTTTAAAAAATAACCCAACAAATTCGAATAAAACAAACTTCTGAACCACCCATTGATTTGTTTTACCAGCAGAATTAGTTACCTGGAAGATACGTCTTCTTGTTTTGATATCTGGAAGAGGGAACTCAATTTTCCTATCAATCCTTCCAGGTCGAAGCAGTGCCGGGTCAAGACTCTCGATTCTGTTTGTTGCAAGGATGACCTTAACATCTCCTCGTGAATCAAATCCATCAAGCTGGTTCAGAAGTTCCAACATAGTTCTTTGGATCTCACGTTCACCTCCTGAGTGAGCGTCATACCTGTTTTATCTCAAACATGGTTTAGTCAGATACCATTCTGAAGTCTACTGATATCAATTCGTTATGGATCATGTTTGTGTGATAGTTTGACTTACCGCTTGGTACCAACAGCATCAATCTCATCTATGAAGACGATTGATGGTGAAAGGTCATCGGCAACTCTGAAAAGCTCCCTCACAAGCTTAGGACCATCTCCCAAATACTTCTGAATCAGCTCACTACCAACAACTCTCAAGAAAGTAGCTGATGTAGAATTAGCCACCGCCTAAAAGAAAACGAAGACACAAGAGCTCACTCCACAGTGTTCGAAAGTAGAGTAAGAGCACGCATGAAACATAAAATTAGCCACCAAAATGCAGCAGTCTCATGCTAGTGACAGAGAGAAACGAGAAAGAAAGACATTAATCAAATTATTTAAAAGATACTCATTTACGAGAAAAATCTTCTGGCTATGATCTAATGTCTGAAATCCACGTGATCAGCACAACAAAGGTCTGGCCTTTAAAAACATATCTGCTTAAAGTACAGCCTCAAAAGGTCTTCTCAGCTAGATAACGAAATAAGAAACTAAGCTATACAGGAAGACCTCTATTACTCTATATTCGACTGAACAACGAGTCAGTTCATGTACTTGAGACTTAAAATAAGAATCTAAGCCATACTTCTAACATATACTAATACTCATAAGATTATAAGTAGAAAGACAAACCTTAGCAAGCAAAGTCTTCCCAGTGCCTGGCTCACCATACAAAATCACACCCTTGGGCGGCTTAATACCAATATCTTCATACAACTCAGGATGAGTCAGAGGAAGCTCAACTGCTTCCTTAATCTCCTGAATCTGAGCTTCTAAACCTCCAATATCAGCATATGACTCCAAAGGAGCCTTCTCAACTTTCATCACAGACACCATTGGATCCACTTCATCTTGTAGAATCCCAACAACAGAGAGAACCTAGCACAAAACCAATGTAAACATCTCAGTACTAAGACTACTTTCTCATGGAAGTAATGGTTTAATTGAGAGGCAACA
This sequence comes from Boechera stricta, assembly GCA_018361395.1. NCBI lineage: Eukaryota > Viridiplantae > Streptophyta > Magnoliopsida > Brassicales > Brassicaceae > Boechera > Boechera stricta. The sequence goes on along the minus strand of CM031544.1, from coordinate 21,463,609 downwards.
TAATTGAGAGAAAGCCAAAAACCGCAACAACACAATATCGTAATCACAACCAAATAAGATCTTAAACACTACTAATTCAAAAACCTTATTATGCATCAAAATTGAGCATCCAGGTTCAAGCTGATCTTTATCAACGAACGACAAAATCCCAACATAGTACTCAGGTCCAACAGAAGAAGACACAATTGCGTGATTCTCATCAATCAACTCTTCCAAATTCCCAACACTCATAGGCGTCCCACGAAGATCATCAACCTTAGATCTATCTTCCTCAGCTTTCTCTTCCTGAGGTTTCAACCTCTCTTGATTCGCCACAAACTCCTCCTCCATCAACAAATAATCCTTGATCCGCTCCAATTTCAGTAACCGGAGCTTACACTTAGTAGACGGAGTCACCGTCGGAAGTCTCGCCGCCGCCTCAGGCCCTTTCTGCTTCCGTTGCTTCCGCCCAACACGAGCCGGTGGTGCCGCTGGCTCAAACTTCTTCTCTTTCTTATCTCCACCATCAGGTTTCCGATCTCCTTGCCGATTCAATCCTCCGGATGGTCCTTGACCCATGATTTTCTTCTCTCTCGATTTCTGAGTTTGTTGAGGTTTCTTTGTTTCTTTCTTGTACTGAGATTTTTGGCTTTGGGAGGAAGAAAAGTTTTATCTTTTTATTTTAATTATTGGGCCAAAATATAACTATTAGGCCCAAATAGAAGTTGGGCTCGTAATTGAAACCAATTTATTATTATTGTTCTTTCGTACATGGTACAATGATACCAAGGTTATAACATCATGATTTTTTAGTATTTTATTAGATCTATGAATCAAATTCGGATTCACTTGCAGGTGCACTAACTGGAGTGATTTCTCTTTGTTTGTTTGGAGCATCCCATCTATACATGAAATATTCTCCTGGAATTTTTCTGTTGCGAACATAGATTCCTTCTTCTTTTGCGGTCCATCTACACACATTAGGTTCTGTTCCAGTACATGTACCATCTATAAAATATTTGTTTAGAAGAAACACATCAACAACAACATGATGTTTGTAATTTGGTCCCTGAAACACAAAAAATAAAAATTATGTTAGTTAAGTATATACTAGGGTGAGTAATTGAATTAAACTGAATCAAAATAAGAAACCAAAATTTTCAATCAGCTGAGCATGTTATGTAACATGAAATGCAATAAATCAATCCAAAATTAGATGTTGTTTAAAAATCTAGTCAACTTGTTACTCCATAAAAAAGTGTAATATTTATTATATACGACAATATTTTTGTGGATTGAACCAAAAAATCACAAAAAGGTTTTACTCCGTCAAATTCTTCAATAAAAAACGCACAAATGCTCATCCCTAATTCTTTACCAGAAAATATGTAGAGAAATGTATAAAAACTTAAAATGTATTTTTTACCTGCCATAAATTGAAAACCGTGAGTTCTGCTCTTGCAATGAACCTTCAGTTTCTTGTGAAACTCAAGCTGATTTACAATTTCGACATTTAATTTTTTGAAGAGAGGAGGCAACAATAGAGAGTTTATAGAATCAAAGGAAAGGATGATAAGACAAAAACTTAGCAAATATTTTCCCATTTTTAAAAATCTTTCTCAAATGTAATAAACTTGTTGTTATGAATATGAAAATATAAATGTGTAACAATGTCTTTTAAATATATATATATATATACACATATACATACACATACAAAATACGAACGAATATATTTGTCCATATATTTAATGTTTTGACTGATATTTAAGAATACCTTTTAAGACTAAGAAATAAAATATATGTTTTAGTGTGATTGTTGGATCTGTGTTTTAACCAATTTGACCAAAATCAAAGTGTCCATATGGTGTTGACCGTCCAGTGTAATATTTGACTGATTTAAATAGTAAAATAAGAATATGTGTGCTCTGTTTGTGATGACAAATGAGTTGGGTTGACCAACGACCCATAAAATTATGATATAGTTAGTACTAATTACTATGATACTAATGTCAAAGATTGACCCATGACCCATAATGTAACATAACTAAAAATACATAAAATCTTCGTTAATATCATGATCAGTCTACGTACATGGTTTGATTTTCTTTATTATGGGTTATACTCGAATAAACATTAAAGGATCTCTCTCGACTCCAACAATGAATTGAATCATATAGTGAAATCCCATTTATAGATCAATCTAAAACCCCTATGATGAGGTGGGTTATAAAGCAGCAAACCATTGTCTTGAACAGGCCATAAACAATTGAAATCAAGACAAGATCGAAGGAAATCTCTGTTGTTCGTCCAAAAAAAGGCTCGAACCGTGTTGTGTTTTTAACTTTTACCCCAAGTGAAGTGTCACCATATTTCCTTTGAGTATTGAGTCGTCTAGAACACATAGTCCTGTCCCTTGTTCACTAGCCTCGTCTTCATCATTTGGTTTTGTGAAGAACATTGTATCTGTTCATTTAAACCAGTTTGGTTAACATAACCGGACCAGATTGACGCTCTCAATTAGGGGTGTTCAGATTTCGATTCAGGTTTGGTTTTGGTTTTTGATATTTATGGGCATGTCAATTTAATTTGGGTTTTAGTTCCAGTTTAACACCAATCGATGTCATGGGAAAACTATAAAGTTATTAATAGAGCGTAAATTAAACTAATTTAGAGGCAATAAATCATATTTCAGTTTACGAGTAAACCAAACCAGTGTCTGGATTTATTAAACCGACCTTATTTGATCGTTTGTGCGTACCTGAAGAACTTCGTCATTTAGTACGTTGTTCTTAATATGGATCCAGTACTTGATCCTGGATCCAAGTTGAGCGCATGCTAACGGATTCCTCTGTACCAACACGAGTAAACCGAATATTATGCATAAGATTGTGTAATTCTTCAAGCCTATCATTGTTTTAGCAGTATTTTATATATAATTTAGGGTGATAAAAAATAGCATTCTCAGTCAAATTGTAGTGTTAATACATTTGTAGATACACGATATAAAATTCTTAGAATGACTAACCGTTGAGAAAGAAACGCATGAAGTTCAGGATTCGTGAAGCTAATTTTATCTAGTTACCTATAATAAATAATGTTCACACTTCATACGTGAATGTATATATATGCATTTAACCTTATCGAATATTTCCAAATCTTTTTATAAATTGCTGACCAAAAAAAAAAAAAATCTCATCGAAAAAGGTTCAAAACTAATAATGTGACATAATCGGTTGGAATAGTTTTGGATAGTTACACTGTTAACCGCTTGGAAATACGATTTCTTGTCATATTAGCTTAATCCATTGAAGTAAAAATGCTCATTTTTTTTTTGTCAACAAAATGCTCATATTTTATTTTGTTTAATTTTTAGATTTGTTAATCGAGAATAAATGAAACCAAACTAGCTTAATCCATTGAATGGAAGAAAAATTCACCTATCATATTTTATTTAAGAAAATAAATACTAAAAGAAACTCGGTTTGGTTTCGACGTCATAACAAATGTGTATTCTACTACATTGTCATCATGTTGGGTTTTAAGAAGAAAATATAAATAGGTTCTCATCAAGTCTGAATTTTGGATGATAATGTTACTACAGTTACTATAGTTTTACTATTTATAAGTTGTGTTTTCTTTCAAGTCAAAGAGTTTTTTTACTTACAATCTTTGTTGCTTTTTAATTTCTAAAGGCATGATATATTTTTAGAAATTGTTATTTATTAATATGTAAGAAACAAAATAGTTTAAAAAAAAAACTAAATTAATAAGACAACATTCGAATGGTTAAATTATAATATAATTGCCTTTGCAACTAACTTGTTAGCAATACTTATTAGTTGTGTATATTTCAATTATGGAAATAAATTAAATAAAAACGTGTTATAATTTTTTCATTATTTTGTATCTATTTATAAGAAAATCCTGTTAAACTAAAGTGTAGCAAGTTAGCAAAAAAATCATTCATATTATGCAACAACTAGATATGTCTCGTGCTACCACATCATTAATGTTTCTTTTAAGATTCGATATTACAAATTTTTATTTATAAATTATAAATTAATAAGATAAGTGCTATATATATATAATTTATCAACAAAAATATGTATTCAATTTAAGTTTAATATTTTAGATTAGTTATATCTAAATTAAGTATATTTTATTTGATATAAAATAAAATTTTAATATTTGATAAATATTTTTTATTAAGATATTATGTTGTTTTTACTCATTAGAAATGATAATAATACTCTTAATGAATAAATTAATTTTGTTCTTTAAATGATTTATTCCAATGATATTATTATAAAATTTTGAAAAACTTTAAGGTTAGATTTTAAAAATTATTTTTGTTATAATATTAAGAGGATATTTTTTTAAACAATTAGATATAAAAACATTAAATAATTTATTTAATTATAATCTTATTTAGGTAAAACTTTTAGTTTAATATATGTATATCAATTTTATTTTTTAGTAAAATATGATAATATACTTTAGATGAAATTATTTTTAGTATGTAAATTAAAAATAGCTTTTTATTTATGTTATTTTTGAATTTATAATTTAGTTAATAATAGTTAACATATTTACTTCTTTTTAGATTACAATTTTTGTTTTAATTTATTTATTTATTTTAATTTTTTTGAAAAGAAGTTGAAAAAAGATTTTGTGAGATTTTGTTTTTAAATATATATATATTTTTAATTAAAATTAATTAATAAGATAAGTACTATATATATATATATAGATAATTTATCAACAAAAATATGTATTTAATTAAGTTTAATATTTTAAATTAGTTATATCAAATTTAAGTATACTTTATTTGATATTAGATAAAACTTTAAAATTTGATAAATATTTTTTATTAAGAAATTCTGTTATTTTTACCCATTATAAATGATAATAATACTCTTAATGAATCATTTAATTTTGTTCTTTAAATGAATTATTTTCAATGATATTATTATATAATTTTGAAAAGCTTTAAGGTTAGATTCTAAAAATTGTTTCTGTAATATTATTAAGAGGATACTTTTTTAAAACAATTAGATATATAAACATTAAATAATTTATTTAATTATAATGTTATTTAAGTAAAACTTTTAGTTTAATATATGTATATCAATTTTTTTTTAGGAAAATATGATAATATACTTTATATGAAATGATTTTTAGTATGTAAATTAGAAATAGTTTTTTATATATCTTATTTTTGAAATTATAATTTAGTTAATAATAGTTAACATATTTACCTTTTTTTTAGATTACAATTTTCGTTTTAATTTATTTATCTATTTTAATGTTTTTGAAAAGAATTTGAAAAATAGATTTTGTGAATATTTTTTTTTTAAATATATATATATATATGTATGTTTAATTAAAATGATAATTGTTAAGACAATTATATCCTTAATGATTTTTTTTATTTGTTCTTAAGACCAATGGCATTGTATGTAACTTTTAACAAATTAAATATTATTTTAAAAAGTCTATAAAAGTTTTTAAGACCAATGGCAATAGTCTATAAAAGTTTTTAAAAGTTTGAGATACTTTAGAGATACTCTTTTGTAATCTTTGAAAATATTATGCAATATTTTGGAGATACTCTTTTGCAATCTTTTAAAGTAATTACTTTTTATAATTTTTAAAATCATCAAAAATCTATCTAAATTAGAGATCCAATAACACCCCTAATAGAAAAAGATTGAATCTAAATCCTATAATCAGCACTAATTAAATCCACCTATCTCATATCATAATTAAAATTACTTTCATATGTTTATAATAAAGCCATAACCTAATGTAGTAACATATCCTAAATTATAGAGATTATAAGTAAAAGAGAATCCAAATTTTATTTACAAAAAAAAATATATAACACATCATATTTCTTTATAAATATATTTGTTAGTGAAAGATTTTGAGTACTATTCAATTTCATCAGCAAATATTACAAAAAATAAACAAAAGAAAACAAAAAAAATGGCTTCATCAGGCAAATGCATCTTCCTTGTGTTCTTATGCCTCGCTGTTCTTCTCACCCCAGGTATACCAAAAGCATTTTTATTTGTTTTCTGTTTAATTATATGTCAATTTATACGTGTAGTTGAACATATTATATGATTTTTATTCCTCTCTACAAGACATTGTTATTTATTGAAGTATATCCAGAAAAGCAAGATTCATGTGTTAACACTTAACAGTAACTAGTAAACCGAATATTTTTTTTTCTATTAGATATTGTATCATATCGCCATACATATAGTTTTAACATATTGTATACACTTTTATTGTTACAATACCTTGTGATATTGGGTTGTAACTGGCGGAAAGAGATTCATGTCCTGTGTCTCTCTTCTTTTTTTTTGCCTTTATGTTTAGTGACTCTCTCTTTTTTTTTTAAAAAAATACTACACTAATTTTCGAAAAACAATAGGTGAAGTATGCGCAAAGTCTATGCTCAAAGTTAATGATGCTCACAAATGGTACCTTGTGCAAGGTCCATGCTCAAAGTTTCCGGACTGCAATCAGCACTGCAAAGAATTAAAATTTCCATTAGGTGGAGAATGCCGCAGAATTGGTGTTAATATGTTGTGTACTTGTACTTATACATAATCTCATATATAATCTATTTAAGATATTGCATAAGTGTTACAATATTTTTAGTAAAAAGTTTTGCAAAACTAAATTTAATAATAATATTATTTTATCAATGTCAATTCCTTAACAAAAAAAAAATTTGTTTCATGCTAATGCATTCTGATTTGTAGTTCATGCAAATGCAGAACTTAAATGAACATATTTTTTTATAAAAAAAATTGAACAGATTGATGAAGATGAAGTTTATGTGAAAGTGTCTTTAGGCAAGTGGTTAAAGTCCATCTCTGCAACATTCTCCACCAGAGTTCGACTCCATGTAATTGCATATTTACATTTGTTGACAAAAAAAAAAAGATTGATGAAGTTTATAGTCGTTCTCGTGTTCGATCGATCGTAAGCACAAACTTTTAATCAAATATAACCCAAGAAATAACAAATAACGGTTATCTAGTCTCGATAATTAACACAAATCACATATTTATTAGAAGAGTCATAAAATCTACAAAAAGTTTCAAATATAATAATTTTATATTTATTTCCCATTTGTTCTGTAATATCAGAATAATAACAATAAAAACACTTTGATTTAAGTTGATGTTAAAAAAAAAATTTGAATGGTTTGAAAGCAAAGGGAAATCTTATCAATGCAAAAGTGTAAAGTGAAATCTGTAAATAACAAAAGATTTGGAGGACCAAATTGGATTTATTCTCGATAAATTACAGGAAGATAAGTATAGTTTGCTTATGTAAATTTCTTTTGGTTTATAATCCATTAACTTGCTCTCATATTTCTATGGTCTGTTATAATTCATTTCGAAAGCAAATGTCAATTTTGAAATTTCAAAAATAATGATATAAATATATGTTTTTTGAATTTTTATGAGGAATTGATTAGTTAAATCTATATTTTTCACGTAAAATTATAGATTTTTTTTCTTTTTTTATAACAACAAGAAAGAAGAATTTCTATAGTTATTAAAGATATATAAACTATAGTAATTCAAATTATAATGTGAGTTTCAAATTCAGATAAAAACTAACCAAGAATGCTTACTAATCTCATCCCAACGTCTTGAGCTGATGATCATTCACAAACTCTGCAACGTAAATTCTGAACGATAGAGATAGAGCATGGGATCCCGCTAGAGCATACCAACTCATTAAATATTTTAATAAGGTTTTTACTGATCATTTGTTTAGTCAATGATTTTATCTCATAAAATTAATCTAGTAATTAACTGACTTGTATATAATTAACTAAAAGAAAAATCTATCATTGATGAAAAATACACAAAATAAGAGAGAAATTAATGACGAAATTTTTGTATTACTTCAGTTTTTTGGTTTTCTTCCAAAACCAACAAGATACATATAATAAGAAAATTACCAAAAATGCAATAATATGTCTTCACCATCCAACTTCCCATTTATCCGTCAATACATCTTCACCGCTCGCAGAATTCCAAAGATAAAGACCATCAGTCTTTGCGGTCCAAACGCAATTCTTCCAACCGCATCTATGGAACAAAATAACATCATCCCAAAACACGTTTACGTTCATATGACCATCATTTTTGCTCATATAGCACCAAAACAAAGTTGAGTGAAGCATATTTTCTCCGAAGTTCCAAAAAAATCTATCTCTAAACCTCAGAATAATTTCACCTAGATCATCTTCCTTAGATTTACAATGAATGACAAGAGTTTCACTAGTGGTCAAACCGTTAACCACCGTGACTTGCCACTCGGAAATCTTCGGGACTATTATGTCTCTCGTCGTGGCGCTGCCGGCTAAGATATGATCCTGACATATTAGGGCTAGAGAAATATAGATTGCCAAGAGAAATTGTTTGATGTGATTCATACTTTTATATCTGATAAAAAACCTTTAGGACGAATTGATTTTGTTATAGTTTCTTTTTATAATGGAAGAGTGAAACGGTAGTTGACGTTTAATTAAATTCTGATGGTATTGCATTGCGTTAATGAAGAGTCATGCTGTAAATCATTTATGTGATAGCAGGTTAATTAGAATTGAAGCTGAAAGGTTTGTCACATATAATGATCAAACTAAATGATTATGACATAATTTAGATTGTGGTTTAGCTATAATATTTGAATTTATTATTTATGATGAGCACAAATAGTGACTTAATTTTTAAAAATATGAAGTTGAAGATTGTGATTATTACCGGGTATAATTTGAAATCTATAATCGAAAAAAGTTAAATGTATAAAAATAATAAATATGTTAAAGTACTGCTGTTGGGATTTCAGCATGGTCGATCAGGTATTTATTTCTAATAAAATAGTATTTCATGAACCTACTTTTATTATATTCATGGTACACTTTTGGTTAACTATATAAAATTACTATTCAGCCTTTTACGTTATATACATTATTGGAATTAATAGCAATTATATTGGAGTTGTTGAATACAATAACAAAATACCAAAATTTAATACTCTTTATTTGCAATAATCTTTTCCAAAATATATTATATTCACTTTTGTCTCTTCATAAACTACTTACCTAAGGAAAACTACATTGTCCATTTAAATCATAAAATAGAAAAAAAAAATCTAAAAATAATAAGTAAGTCCATAACAAATAGTCAGATAATAGTATGACTCTCAGTTAATAACATATCCTACCGAGTATAGCATATAAATAAACATTAATCCATATATGCTGAGAAATAATAGGAAACTACTCTATATTTATATAGTGAAAGATTTGAACTATTCGATTTCATAAACAAAAACACAAAGCAAATCAAAACAGAACCAAAATGCTTCATCAAGCAAATGCTTGTTCTTTGTGTTCTTGTGCTTGGCTGCTCTCTTGACTCCATGTATGGAAAATTAGATTGTAATTTTTAAATTTTATATTTGACATTATATTATTTCTCTGTTCATATTTATAGTTGAACCAATCATATACGGTTTTTTGTCACAAAGACATTGGGATATTGTATTGTAACAAACCAAAAGAGATCTATGTTTTAATGTGATTCTCTATATTTTTTTAAATATAATTCACTAATTTGTTTCCAAAATATAAACTCAGATCTTGCGGAAGCTGAAGATAAGAGTAAGCTAATTCCCATAGGTCCTTGTTAGAAGATTCCGGATTGCAATCAAACATGCATTGAATCACAATTTCTAGGCGGAAAATGCATCAAATGGTATCCGGACTCCATAAAAGAAACATGTGCTTGTTTTGTATAACCTTCTATCTCACATGTTTAAGATTTATGTTTATGGGTGTTAGAATATATTAAACAAAAATGTTGCAAAATATGTTTTCTATAAAATATTAGTTTATGATAATTTTATGGATGCAAAATTTTTAATGAAAAATAACTTAACTTGATCCGGAAAGCAAATGCATTCTGATTTATAGTTTTAATTGCAGTGCAGACCATTATATGAACATGGTTTGAAACAAACAAATTGAATTGATTAAGGTTAATTTACAATGGATATCATGTTTGTAATCACAAACTTTCAATTAACAAAGTAACCATCGAGTTCAAAAGATTTTCTAGTTCCTATCATTAAGATGAGTCGTAGATCTTATGAATAATGCACTACCCTCGAGATCAATCTGAAACCCTTAGGAGGTAGGTTATAAAGAAACAAATCGTTGTCTTGTACGACCCATAAGAAATTGAAATCGAGACAGGGTCGAAGGAAATTTGCTGTTTATTCCAAAAAATGGATCGGACCGTGTTGTGTCGTGTTGTCTGTCTTTGCCCCAAATTAAAAGAAATGACACATATTTCCTTCGTGTTTTCGTGTACATGAGTCGTCTGGAACACGTAGTCTCTTTTCTTGTGTTCACTAACCTCATCCTCATTTTTGATTTTGTGAGGAACTTTTTGTATATCTAGGTTTCAAACATACTAGTTTAATTAACATAACCGGACCGGTTTGATAACTCCCAATCTAACTAACGTTATGACTCGTGAAAAAAGGCAGTTTTTTTTTCTTGAAAAGCAATATACTAAAATCATACTACTTTTTGAAGAGAACTATTTTGATATCTCTAGGCGTGTCAATATATTTTGGGTTTAAAATCCAGTTTACACCCACGTTTTCGTGAATGTATATGGATATAATATAAATCTTGAAATGTTTCATGATAAATATTTAAAAGTATGTTAAAATCATATAAAATCGTAATTTTTTCTCTATGATTTTGATTAGTTAGATTTGTATACCGTATATGAGGAATAATTTGAAAGAAATATCCAAGAGTTAATTTTCACCTGACCCAGGGTCTGTAATGTCCAAGAGAGAGAGAAAGGGGAGTAAAGGCACAAAACCTACCTCACGAACAGTATTTTGAATTGCAATGTTCTGTAATAAATATAAAGTTTGACTGTTTGTTTTTTGGTCAGGTTCCCTTTTAAATTGGAACTCACTTATTACGACTTTAATATTTTCACCTACCCACGCCAGCACCTTTTAAGTTCTTAATAATTAAGTTATACGAAATTTTATTAAAATTACTTAACCGGAAATTTTGAAGTTAAAAATGCTATGTAAGTGAGTTAACACTTAACATTCTTGATAAATATATTGTTTTTGTTTGCTTTGTTACTTCCTCGTTACATAGTTACATCTACTAATTGTCATGTAAAACGAAAAAATCAACTCATTAAATAAGTTTTAGTTTACTCATTTGTTTATTAAACTTATTTCCTTTGTATTTAGTCGAACTTCAAATAACTCGAACCTCCAGGTACGTTCCAAACACATATATATAGAGAGCTACTATAAAGTCTATAAATAGAGCTATAACAATAATGAAAAAGTAATCATAGATGTTGACATGAACTCACTTAGTGAAACACTCAAAAAAAAAAGTAAAGTAGAATTTGAAAATGGACCAAGCCATGACACGACAAGACACGAGACTGATACAAAGACACCATAGTAACTTAAGACGCACGTTAAACAGCTAATGATAATCCCAAAGTCCAACCCTAAAAAGATATGATAAATTATTCTGATGACATCATCTTAAGCTAGACCAAGCTCAAGGACCGTACAAAACCTTAAAACCAAAGTAACAATTCAAGGAAAATGAAGTCCTCCGGTACTTCCTCCACCGGCTCCGGCACCAATTCCACTTCCACCGCCTAAGCCACCGCCTAAGCCACCCCCTAATCCATTGCCTGGTCCACCGCCCAAACCACCCCCTAAGCCCCCACCAGCACCGCCAAATCCTCCAAAACCAAGATTACCTCCAGGACCAGCCACACCTCCGCCAACACCACCGAACGGAAGACCATTGTCTCCAACGCCAGAATATCCACCACCATAACCGAGGTAGTTCTTCTGGTCAGAGAGGCCTCCTGGGGCGTTTCTTGCGTTACAAGCTAAAGCCGAGGCTAGGGCAAAAACCAAGAAGATAGTGAAAAACCATTTCGCCATAGTCAAGAACGGTAATTTAGATTAAAACAAGAAATAGAAAGTAGATAAGATTTAAGTTAATTATGTTTGTTGCTTTGCCGAAAATCTGGGACATATGTTGGGTCCTTTTAAAGGCCGAGAGACCACATACAATAAACATAGACCGGTGTAAATAGTTAATGCCAATTGTAAATGCTATAACCAAACGCTCTGATATCAACTTTAAGTTTATATTTACTTCAGAAAATAACTGGTTGCGACGCGGTAACTAACGTTCCGTCCCGGCTGTTCAAGTGGTTGAGCTGGTAAAACGATGTTATTAAAATGTTAGACCATATATTAGAATGGCAATATATATTGTGGAAAGTACATGATGAAAAAATGTATTTAAATAGTTCTTACTTTTTGTAAAAATATATATATGTAACCAAATTTGTTCGTGCATAATATAATTTTGATGATTGACAAAAACTACATCGTTCTTTTTGTAATTAAAAAAAAGTCTCATGTCTTACAAAGTGATTTTAATTTTCTGAAAAATGTTAATTTTGTACACTTCCATTGGAGAAACATGAAAGTTTACTTAATCGTTATGGTCGTAGTAAGTGTATTTCGTTCGTTGAGAGCTAACTATACTACACATTTACCTATTGGTGGTTGTGACTAAATTTCTATCACTCATTGAAATAATAGCAAAGGCTACATAAATAACCGTGCCTACTTTAACAGAAGTCGTCTTAGACCATCTACAATAATGGAGACCCATGAACGTGTGTCTTAACAATTTTTTAAGATTAAATTTAACATAAATTTAAGTAAAGAGATTCTACATAATTTGACACTAAAATTGACGCTCTATTGCACATACTCATTAAAAGGTGTCTTAAGATTAAAAAAGTAATTAATTATTGTAAATGTTTTTTTTGTATAAAATTTTAATATAATAAATGTTGGGTTAAACTTATGAAATATAAAAAATAAAACTATATAAGTTATACACAACATAAATATATTACATTAAAAAAACTTTTAAACATATATTACAATATGAAAATAACAAATACAAACATAAATATGGATAAAATAAAGAAAAAACAAAAAACGTAGAATGATAAAAACATATAAAAGTATTATCAAGAACGTAATAAAGTCGGGTCTAATTTGCAGCGTTGCGAAAATGTTGTCACATATGTTCAACCAAATCACGTTTTAATTGGTTATGTATTGATGTATCACGCATTTCATTTCGAACGGCCATCATATTGGCGAGACTGGAAGACATATTTGGCGAATACGAAAAATCCATATGTGAAGTCCTGCTTCCTTCTCCTTGATAGAATTCTGATACATTGGTTAGACTGTATCCATCTCGTTCGTCTTCCACAATCATATTGTGCAATATGATACATGCTCTCATTATCTTTCCTATTTTTATCTTATTCCAATAGCGGGATTTTTGACAATTGCAATCGACTTGAAGACCCCAACACTCGACATCTTCGCCAGCTTCTTGAAATTGAGCAAATAATTTGGCTTTCGAGCATTAGTGAGATTGATTGGATGAAAGTTGTCCGTTTCGGATGTATACCATCGTGAGATAGTAAGCCATTGTATTGTCGTCGTTAATGAAGTAAGTCGTGGTGGGCTCGACCTTCTAATATGTCATCAAAACCGGTGGCGGTCAAGAACATTTATATCGTTTAAAGTACAGGTCAGAAAAATGCGTGCGAATCCAGAGATCTTGTGAAGCCACAAAAAATGATTGTAGGTTTTCTGTGCGAATCTTGCCCTTTCAAGTGTGGCACTCCACTCAATCTGATGAATGCTTCACCATCAGAAATCGCGTGCCTCTCTCTTGATTGAGTCGTTGGAGATCCTCGGTGTAGGCCCGTAGTAGGTATCTTGAAAGAAGTAAATAATTCCGTCCATGAAAATTTTCCGAAGCATTTTAGTGCGGTGCTTTCACCGAGGTATTCATCCACGACAGTCACAGAACCATAGCCATCATACAATGGTTGTGGTACACTTTTGTAGTCTGAACGACCAATCTTCCCGTAGCATCTTGTTTTTGTTGAAAGTATGGCATTTGAGATAGTGATTGACAATTCAAAAAGGCTTGTTCAACGGACGACATACTTTGAGAGTAAGTTGGATTTTCATCGAAATAATCATTCCATAGCGAGTGTGGCCTCCTAATCGTCTTTCGATAAAAGCTCGTTTAGGCCTAGTTCTGCCGATGATAGCCATAATTATCATGGTTTGTTGAAATAGATCAATTGTTGATTAAAAGCTTGATCGAATGGATCATTAACAACTCTAATTCATCATATTATTCATCAAAATTTGAAGATGACATGTTGATAAACTTGGGAAAGAAATTCTGAAGCAGTAGTGATAGAAATTTGAGAAGGAATAAAAGAAAAATCAATCGGTTATTTTTTTTTGGTAGCAAAACAATCGTTATTATAGAAGAGGAAGAAAAGATGGAATGGAGGTGTGATATCGGTTCATAATATATACAATGCGTAAAGAATGAAAACAAATTAAGCACCACAAAAAAAAAACGTGTTTGTTGTCTTACGCTTGCTTGACGATCATTAGCATTGTTGTCACTTCCACTTGATCGATTACTTTGCTCTTGAGTCCCATTGCCCGTTTGTAGTTTTACTGCTTGTAAATGCAATGAAACCTACACAAAGACCTTAAAAAAATCAATCTAGTTAAATGAATCAATCTGCGTGCAACATGAAATGAATCAATGTAAAACCTTAAAATAGAACCAATCTAGTTAAACCAAACACTTCTTCACTTATTAAAAATAGAACCGTCTATTTTATTAAGTTACTTCAACCACGGAACCAAATGGAAGATTGACATGTTGTAAAAGCAAACAAACTGTACATTAAGCAAGAGATGAATTTTGAATCATTTTAAAAAAGCAAACAAAACGTTTATTAAGAATGTATCGAAAACAATCGAACATCTACGGCCGTTAAACTTTTTTGAGGCGAGTTCAATCAATAGATTTTGGCTATTAGATTTCTTCAGAAAACTTATTTATCATTCTTATCTCAGAGTATGTCTTTCTCCTTGCGCCTTATCTCTAGAAGCTATGTCTTTCTCCTGATCTCCCACATCTTCTCCAACAGGAGTAGCTTCACTTCTCGAGCTAGGACGTTCTTTTTCCTTGGCTGGCTGCCTTAACACCAAGAGGCGAGGACAGGCTTTTTCCTCAACACGAGATGATGTATTTGAACTTGATGAGTATGCGCCACCCGCAGATAGCTTAGTTCTTTTGGAGCTTTCATCTCTAAAAGAACATAACCATTTCTGTTCATGTCTAAGCGTCCTCCAAGCATGCTCTAGGAGGAAAGGTTTCTTCTTATCGTTGAAGTACAACTGGATAGCCATTTGGAACACATCATCTTCGACGCCCTACCTCTCCTAGCCAAAGCTGTAGATCCACAAACTTGTTGCATTCACATGATCTTTTTCCACCTCTCGCATTAATCGAGTTATCCCTCTCGCTGGGAAGCCCGCTACATCTTCACTAGCTGCATAATAAGAGACAACTTTTTTCCAAAATGCACCACCTTTTTGTTCATTCCCCACGATAGGATCTTTGCTGGTGTTTAACCAAGCACTGATCAGAACCATATCTTCAGTGGAAGTCCATCTGGTTCTACTTTCTCTGATTTTGCGTTGGTTTTCATCATCATAAATTGGGTACTGGACTGAGGAATTGGGATGAGCTCATCTGACGAAAGGAAAAAGAAATATGATGGTTAATATTCTCTGTATGCAAGAGGTTCATAAAGTTCTGAAAGTTTGATGAAAACTATAAGGATCGTTAGGATCCATAACCTAAACAGAAAAGATGGAGAAAATAGCAAATTTAGGGTGTTTGGGTTGTTACTGGAAGAACCGAATGAAAGATATATATTCATTTAAATTTTAGAGTTTCCAAAGAGATACTTGAGATTCGACAAGACTGGTCATGTAATTTTATGCAGAACCAAGAAAGTATGCAGAACTTCATGTAAATGACTAACTTTACGCAGAACCAAGACTAACTTTATGCAGAACCAAGACTAACTTTATGCAGAACCAAGACTAACCTTTACTACCAATCCAGTTTTTATCAAAGTTTTCATAATGTCTATCACTGACCTCAAATGCACCCTACCTTGCCCAACTCATCTTTTTTGTAATCTGGCAAGTTGTCAGACAAATCAAATGCACCTACCTCCCAAATCATCAGACCGGCCATGCAGCAAGAAGAGATTACAACATTTCCAACAATCTACTTAATCTTCTAAATGGATTGGAACGTAAGTAAATAAAAGTGAAAGAAGAAAACAAATTGACTCTCAACTACTTCATGTCTCAGGTCATCTATGAGTCATATCTTAAGTAGTAGTAAGCATCCAAATTTGAAGCAATCAGCTTCTCCTGCTTCGCTGAGGCGACCAATGGTATGAAGAACAAACTTTGGCCGAAATATAAGAAACCAAAGGACATCTGAAATAAAGACCTCAAGAAGCTTCATTAACAAAGTATGTAATTCAAGAAGACACTTAGAAAAATAGAAAAAGCAGCACACTTAATAAGAGAGATAGAAGAAAGATAACCTCCTTGTACTTTTCTCGAATTAGAAAAAGCATCACAATGAAGCAAGAAATCTCGATGATCATGTAAATGCTTAAGAGAGTCGATGATCAGATCAAATTTCTTTCATCGCATCACTTTGAACCAAGATTACAAATTCAATCATCAGTATATACAAAGCATTGTAAAATTGGCAAATTACACAACTTATTATGTAACATATTATGAACACAATCACTAGCTACTTCACTCTTGCTCTTAACTAGCACATAATCACTAGCACACATACAGGCCAATAGCTAGCTACTTCACTCTTAAAACGTACTCTCATCATCCATTGTTCATTCTGAAACAGATGCTTGCAAGAGTGCCAAGTTATCTCCATCATTGTTTCATTAAAACTCTTGATTGCTTCTTCCCTATTATGCACACAATCACTAGCTACTTCACTCTTACTCTTAACTACCACACTATCACTAGCACACATACAGAACAATAGCTTGCTACTTCACTCTTATCTAATCTAAAATTGGGAAATTCAAAATCATTTTAACCACACAATCACATTTACATGAAATCAAAATACAGCAAATTACAGATCATATTAACCACACAATTTTTGACAATCACAATTACATGAGGCAATACATACCTTAACAAAAGAAGGAAGACGAGTATGAGCCTCATATCCAGGAACCAAAGCCAAATCAAGGAAATCAGAGATGACAGAACCGGTGAGCTTCCGTCGTAGTTCCACGGTCAGACGAACAGCCAGAGCTATACGCCGGACTCCCTTGGTAGACGATCCAGTATTGATCACATCTGCAATCTTCTTCAAATCTGGGCAAATAAAGCTTTCCAATTAAAACAATTTCGAAACACATAAAACAAACTAAGTAACAATTGGAAATTATGCCAAACTGAAGCATAGAGATGCTGATTTACGCTGTAGCGTGGAGGTAGGAGGTGATGCGACGGATTGAGTTGAGCTTCTACAATGTTTCATCTCCAAATTGATCAAAATTGATTCGTCGGATGCCAAATCGATACATTCGATGCGAACAGAGAGAGATTCGAAGAGAGATTCATCGGATTCGAAGATAAATAGATCAATTGATCATAATTAGATTAGATTGGAAGAGAGACAGAGATTTCGATTTCTTTGGATTCGAAATCGGATTTGAAGAGAGTGAGAGATTTCGATTTCTCTCTTCCCATGCGAAAGGAGAGGAAATGAGGAATTTTTTTTTGCAAAAAATGAATAAAAAAATAAAATTATTCAGATCAAAAAATATTTAAAACCAATAGACTGCAGACACGTGGCATGTCTTTATCTAACAAATATGTCTCGCCGAAGACAGTGTCTCTCTCCTGTTCACTCACTTTTGATAACTTTTATTCTTTTAAAATTGAGAGACACATCCAGTATTCTCCAACTTTTATTCTTTTATTCTTTTACTATAACAATGTTGAGAGAAAACATTATTTTATCTTAATTTTGTTTCAATATTTCATTCTACTTTAAATAATTTATATCTTTGAAGAAGATCTCAAGAGACTTTTGTTGGAATCAAAAAGAAAATTCTATAAGCTTTTACAATTTAAAGTAGGTCCTTATTTGTTTCCCAAAGTGGCAAAGTTACAATTTAAAATAGGTCTTTATTTGTTTTTCAAAAACAGACATTAGACCAACACTTCTAAATTTACATTATATGTTTGTATCATATTTTCTTTGTCAACATGTCTATATACTATGTATATAATATATTAATACACAACAGATAAACCAATACATTATACTACATTTATCACATAATAAGATACTACACCGACAATTCGAGAGTCTCTAATAGCATGTTGATACCTTGCTAGTTGATACAGTATTGAAACAGTATTGTTTCAGTTAATACACTTTCTTTTTAATCTGTAAAACTGTTTGACGTATACATAAGATTAATTTTGTAAACCTAATCTCGTTTATAATGGTTGACAAAAAAAATATCGTTCACAATGGTGTTTGGTCATGTCACGATGGTGTACAAAACTAATCTGTTTTTCTTTACATGTCACGATGAAAGAAGATTTTATTTTTTTTCTGACAACTTCTACAGATGATCATTAAGTTTAATATATTGCTGCATGCAAATTGCAATTATTTCAATATCTTGGATCACAAGCAAGTAATACGAAAAAAAAGACACTATATATTGATAGCACAAGGTTCTCACAAGTAATTAATAACAAATAGCATAACCAAAAAGTAACATATATAGAAAACAAACAAAGACTTAAACATAAACATCGATAAAAGAACTCAAAACCAAAAAAATTTATATGAACCTTTCAACCGATCTTTGGTTTATAGAGAGAAAAAAAAACAAACGTTTAACATCAATGGTGAGGGATTACGCCACCGCAATCGCTTCCACCACCAACTCCACCCAAACCACCAACACCGCCTAGACCACCTGCACCGCCGAGTCCACCTATACCACCTGCACCGCCGAGTCCACCTATACCACCACCAAGACCAGGGTCACCACCAATTCCACCTACTCCACCACCAAGACCTGAACCACCACCAAGACCTGAACCACCACCGAGACCGCCTAGTCCACCTACACCACCGCCTAAACCACCAATTCCACCACCTACAGGCAAAACTCCAGCGGCACCACCGACTCCACCGGCGACACCACCAAGACCAGTTCCGATACCACCGACTCCACCAACTCCAGCAGCTCCACCGACGCCAGCGAACGCCACAAAGTTCTTTTGGTCGTCAAGACCAGCTCCGACATTCTTGGTTGGAGCCGGTCTTGTTGCGGTCACGGCTTGAGCCACCATGAGAGCAACAAGGACCACAACTAAACACCTAATTGCCATCTCTTCCTTACTCTTTTTTGCAACTTAGCTCTATTATTGTTTTTGTTTCGTGGAGAGAGTAGTGAAGAGTGTTAAGTACTTGGGGAGGTTTATATAGGAAAGGGAAGGGGTTAAAATTAGGGTTATAGAGTGACAGATGGATAAGTTGTAAATGAATGTTGGACCATCTCATCTCTTATATGTTCGATGCAAATCACTCCACGTGTACAGTTACATTCTACTTCCCTTATGTATACAGTGAAATAAAATTCATTTTTTTTTGTTTTATTGTAAATCACCTAAATAAACTCAATATTTTTTTTTATATAGTTGATGGCTATATATATGAAATTAGTTAGAAGTAAACTTTGACATGATATATTTATGTTGTAATTTTTTGACATCTTCTATATGTCCATAAATCTATTCGGCAAATTTATGGCATATGGATTAATTCATCGGATACTCCAATCCGACGTTGGATTCTTGGTAAGGTTTCAAAATGGACCGGAGATTATGAGATCAATTCAACAGATGAAAGTGGTCGAAACGTTTTTCATGCAATTTTGATCGTATTTGTTTCCTAAAAAATTAGAAAATCTAGAGTTAAGAGATGTTAAATTAACTTTCTTGTCTCACTATTTTTGGTAAAGTAAAAATGGCGCTCATAGGAATTTACCCATCAAAGGGTTTCTCGCTCGACTCACATTTTGGTTTTCTACATTGATATACAAACGTATTTATGCGTCATTTTATTATTACGCACGCAGATTAAAACCTCAAATTGAAAATGCTTAAAAAGTATTATAGGAACGAATGATTCATAAACCAAAACTCTAAACTTTTTTTATTTACTTTAACCAAAAAAAAACCTTTTGACTCAAATTATAGGAATAAACCGAAAATGTAAGTATTATAGTAGCTTATTAATGTACATATATGTATACAATACAAGTGCAATAAATGAGAGCATGCAGAGCATGTGGCTGCGCCCAAAGGCCGAAGTTAGTAGAGCATGTAAATGCATTAAATTGACAGGTTGGAAGACAAAAAGATTAATATGGAGATTAAAAAAACTTTGAAATTAATATTTCTCGAAAAATGATGCTGCATAACATTAATACAAAATTTGAAGCCTCATAGGCTATATATTATAAGTTAGTATAACCTTGTGGGAAGAAGCAATGTACGAATAGTTAATTGGTGATTAGTTGCGCTTCTTAAGAAAATGATTATTTGCTAAGGAAAAAGATGAGGAAAACAGATCCGATGTGTTTTGGGTAGGAGGCAAGACTCGTGATATTTTCATTTGAGTTCTACAATAGTCGAGTAGATGTATTAAGTAAAAAAACTGATACATGTTTTTTTTTGTTCTTTAGTATATATGAGATAAAACAATTACAGTTTTGTTTATAGTTTATATGTAGTGTCGGCTTTGAAATATTCATAGTTTTTTTTTTGATTAAAAAATATTCATAGTTTTTACTTCTAAGGAAAATAAGAATCAAGACCATATATTTTTCTCACAAATCGTGAATTCATATTAAACGTAGAATGTTATAGTAACTTTAAATGTTACTTATTCCAATATTATATATAAAAGTAGAGTTTTTAAAAAAAAAATTATAAATGAAAATAAGATAAAATTAATATGAAATTAGTATTGTGAAATGGTTTTTTGAAGTTTGTTTTTCATTGCAGTTCAAACCATTTAATGAAAGAAGTCATAAACATAACTTTTGGTTTGTAATAGGATTCGAAGCGATTGTCTTATTTTTAACTCATTGGGCAATACTCAATGGGCACCCGGACTTGGGTATACAATTGAAAGAGTTGAGATATCTAAGTTATTCATAACTGATACTGAACTACACACCCTAAAACCTGGAATATTAATTGTCACTGAAAATTAAATGATCACGAGATTTCGATCAGTAGCAATATTATTCTATCCAAGGCATTATATAATGCATCTCTGCGATATTAAGAATGACAGCTGAAGCCAGTGAGATAGTTGTTCGTTGGGCCTTTCTTGTACTTCAGTTATTTCACCTCGTTTAATGCTATTTTGTCCTCATATCAAAACATATTCATATACTATATAGACTATAGTCTCTCTATTCTATTGGGATTAATACTAGCAAATTATCGTTTGAAGCTTCAATTTAAAATTACTTTACATATATACTGTGGTACAACTAAGAGGATATCATAATTGGTAGTTGATAGTTTAGTTCTTTTTTTTTTTTTATTTGGTCCGGTTCTTTTTTGATCTGTTTGGAGCAAATGTTCTCAGATTAAAACCGAATCTGATCTATAGTAAATTTGGTATCAGTTCAAAATATTTAAAACCATTTTTAGTCATTTGTGTAAATCATTAGGCCAAAATCGTTGAACACAAAACCAAAGATAGTTGATCCTATACTAATTACAGAATATACAAAATTAAATTTTCAAACCAACAAATGTTAGTGGATCTTTTCATATATTTTTGTCACGGTACAATATAGCGCCCTTCGGGGAAAACCACAAAAGCTTATATATAATTTTGAATATCGTTCGGGTTTAGATTTGTTGGAATTATGGTACATTAAATGTTTTATAAGATCAAAATCGTCCGAATTTATAGTAGTATTATGTTAAGTTTTATTCTTCTTAGTTGAGAATATTTTCCTTTAATTCCTTGTCAATGTTTACTGTTGTCTTTTTTTTTCCCTGTTACAAAATCATTTTTTTTAAAGAAAAATGCGAATCATTGAATGCCAATCTGGTTATTCATTTATTGATTTTTAAATACTAGCTAAAATTTTGTGTTATTCCTTTAATGATTTATTGTTAGATTTCAAAATTCACATTAGATTTTAAATAAAAATAGAAAGAACTAAATCCATGGGTAAACCATATTATTTCAAAATCCATATGTCTGATTTCAAAATCAATAAGAATTTTTAAATCCATATGGATTTAAAAATCAATGAATCAATAAATATTACTTAGGATTCCATATTTAAACTGAAATGATTTTTAATAACTGTGGTAAAAAAAAAAAAGCTTTTAACAACTAGTAGTACTAAAAGCAATATAAGTTGAGTATACCGTTTTAATTATTGGTTTAGTAATTAAACAACTAACTATACCAAAAATGATATTCTCAAAAATATATATTATGTTATCTTTTACCGTTATTTTTTTTATGTTTTCTAAATATTTGTTATCTTTTACCGTTATTTTTTAATGTTTTCTAAATATTTGCTATCTCTTTTTTTTTTTTTTATGTTTTCTAAATATTTGTTATATTTTATGTTTTTTAAATATTTTGTTACCGCTGTTGCTTATCACATTTTTTTCTGGTTAAAAATATTACCGATTTGTATATCAATCGGATTCATATAGTCAGTCCAATATTAATTAGGTGAACAGGCCCCCCAACAAATATCAATAGGGCCTTTATTGACTTGAAGATTTGGTTCCTTATGAAGAAAAGGACGAAACAACAAGTTAGGAAAGAGATATCGATCACGTTAATATTGTAAACTCCTGTTTTATCAAAGGGCCCAACTTATCCAAACCAGATTTTTATCCAATATTGTCACTCACCGAACGCAAAAGTTTTCACTTTTCAATCTCATCGAAGAGAAACTAAGCGATGGCGAAGAAGATGGGAGTGACGATGGAAGTTGGAAACGATGGTGTTGCTGTGATCACCATTTCTAATCCTCCTGTTAACTCTTTGGCCAGTCCAAGTACAAAGCTTAATTCTTTCAGCTTCTCTGTGATTAGATCATGAACTATTTTTTCCGGAATTGCTTTGTTTTAAGCTGATTTTATCTCGTTGCTGCGAATTCTCAGTTATTTCTGGGTTGAAGGAGAAGTTTCGAGACGCGAATCAGAGGAATGATGTTAAGGCGATCGTGTTGACCGGTATTAAAAAAACATAAATTGAGCTACTTTTGTTTAGATTTTTCTTGTTTTGAAGGATTGTTGTCGATCTTGTAGCTAGAGATTGTGAATTGTAAACTAATATGTTAAGGGGGTTTGAAATTTCAATACTTTTCTTATCCTAGTTTGTTGTTGCTTAAGGAGCTTGAATGCTTGAATCATTTCAGGAAACAGTGGAAGATTTTCTGGTGGTTTCGACATCAATGTCTTCCAGCAAATTCATAAGACTGGTAAAGTTTCTTCTGTTGTAAGTATATATGGTGAAGCATATTGGTTCCTGGGTTTTTGACAATCTCGTTTCTTGGCAGGGGATTTATCGCTTATGCCTGAAGTATCCGTTGATCTTGTGTGCAACCTTATGGAAGGTATTTTGCTTAAGCTTAGTTCCAAATTTATCTTTTCTGTCAAGGTTGATAAGTTTCTCAACAAGATAGCCTTCAATTATTCTTACTCTCTACAATATGATGTTGATGCTGTTTTCTGGTTATCAAAGACTCGAGGAAGCCGCTTGTTGCTGCAGTTGAAGGGTTAGCTCTTGGTGGTGGTTTAGAACTGGCAATGGTGGGATTTTTGAGTTTTTTTCCCCCTGTACTTTTTAAAGTGTCTTTTGATATTCTTATCTTATTGTGGTTATTTTTCTGTCACTCAAAATTCTTAGGGGTGTCATGCCCGAGTTGCTGTTCCGAAAGCTCAACTAGGCTTACCAGAACTGACACTTGGAGTTATTCCAGGTTTTGGAGGTACAGATTTGTTTGTTCTGCTGGGTCTTCGTTTAAAAGAACAAGATCATTTGTTGACTGGTTATTGCTTATCAATGGATACTTTCATTAGTGCTTGGTAAATAATTAAAGCTAATTGTGTCTATGAAGGAACCCAACGTCTTCCAAGGTTAGTAGGCCTTGCAAAAGGAACTGATATGATACTGGTAGGGATGGCGTTTTTCGCATTTACCAACAGTTTCGTTACCAAGTTGTGAAAATCTGACTCGGCTGATTATTTTGTTCAACTATATTCTGGTATTTTGGTAGCTTTCGAAGTCGATATCATCAGAGGAGGGTCAGAAACTGGGTCTCATTGATGCTTTGGTGCCACCTGGAGAATTGTTGAGTACGTCCAGAAAGTGGGCTCTAGACATTGCAGATGGACGTAAACCCTTTTTGCGCTCACTGCACAGGACCGACAAAATTGGTTCTTTATCTGAAGCTCGTGCTATATTGAAGAATTCAAGACAGCTAGCCAAGAAGATAGCCCCAAATATGCCTCAGCACCATGCTTGCATTGAGGTGATTGAAGAAGGAATCGTCCATGGAGGATATAGTGGGGTTCTTAAGGTATCTTTAGGATTCGACATTTACTGTATTTCTCAATTTTACTGAATTTCTTCAATAGCTTTGACATATATCTTACTACTCGTTGGTGCTCATTCGACTTTTTAATTCGGGTATAATGACTGCTTTTTTTTCACAAAAATCTATCCATTCCTTACATTGATTACTTAGGGTAATTTTCTAGTTGGCTATGTACCTAAACTCTTTGATTCGCAGGAAGCAGAAGTTTTCAAGCAACTAGTACTGTCAGACACCGCAAAGGGTCTTGTTCATGTTTTCTTCGCACAACGTGCAACATCAAAAGTGAGACTGGCATACGTTGTGTTTGTGTCTCCTAGTTCTTCTAGTTTCCACATTCAATGTTCATCCTGAGCATCTCTTAAAACACTTTTCAGGTGCCTAATGTAACTGACGTTGGATTGAAACCGAGGCCGATAAAAAAAGTTGCAGTTATTGGTGGAGGTCTGATGGGTTCTGGCATCGCTACGGCTCTACTTCTAAGCAATATAAGAGTTGTGCTCAAAGAAATAAATTCAGAATACCTTATGAAGGGAATAAAATCAGTGGAAGGTTATTATCTTATCCATACATATCCAGTTGCTATTTTATAGAAGTATCTATCTTGGTCACATACCAAAAATTTGAACTGTTGTCTACGTTGAGCCAGCCCAAAATCGTTCTTCATAAAAAAATGATTGGTTGCATAATAAAAAGGTTCTCTTAGATGAAATGTTACATATGGTAGTATGCAGCCCTAAGAAATTAGAAAAGTGTACGGACACTTCAGTGAGTTGTTTTAAGCCCAAAGAAGCATCCATAGCATATGATGGAATAATAGATTATATGATTTATTACTATTCCTGTTACTTTTTCTTGTGACAGCAAATATCAAGGGCTTGGTATCTAGGGGGAAACTGACTCAAGATAAAGCAGGAAAGGCCCTCTCTTTGCTCAAGGGAGTACTCGATTACACAGAATTCAAAGATGTGGACATGGTCATAGAGGTCTGCCTTCAATTTCAGTTATCTGCTTCGGTGTTGTCTGCCGTTCTCTTTGGTTTCAAGTATATCCAAATCTAGATAGTTAGAAGAGAGGGTCAACTAGTATATATATATCTTCTTACTATAAGGCCTTGCTCCTGGTATCATTTTTCAGGCAGTGATTGAAAACATTCAGTTGAAACAAAACATATTCAAAGAAATAGAAAAGGTCTGTTCACCCCATTGCATTTTGGCGAGTAATACATCTACTATCGACCTCGACGTAATTGGGGAAAAGACTAACGCAAAAGATCGCATTGTTGGTGCACATTTCTTCAGGTCATTCTGTGTTTCCAATGCCTCAAGATTTTTATGCTTTTTCGTATTTTTAATGCAATTTACAAAGGTTTGTCTTTTTATAGCCCGGCCCATCTTATGACGCTTCTCGAGATTGTTCGTTCGAAGAATACTTCTGCTCAGGTGATTCTGGATCTCATGGCGGTCGGAAAGGCCATTAAGAAGGTTCCCGTGGTGGTTGGAAACTGCATAGGCTTTGCAGTGAATAGGACATTCTTTCCATATACACAAGCTGCACATATGTTGACCAATCTAGGTGTTGACTTGTTCAGAATCGACAGCGTCATTACCTCTTTCGGCTTGCCGTTGGGCCCGTTCCAGTAACTCTCTCCCTCTTTATTTTCTTACCTACACTTGTGTGTTTCCGTATGTGTGTCAGTGTGTATGTGTTGTTGTATGGCTATCACAGCAACTGAAGAAAGCAGTTTTTTTTTTGGGTGACTCATTTCTCAGGCTTGGTGATTTGGCTGGACACGGGATTGGATTAGCAGTTGGGCCGATATATGCCAAGGTCTATGGTGATCGCATGTTCAAATCTCCAATGACCGAGCTTCTGCTTAAAAGCGGGCGAAATGGTATGGCATTGCTCTTACCTTGGTAAACTCCTAATGTGCCCACCTTTAACATTTGCGGCTTCAGGAAAAATCAACGGGAGAGGATACTATATATACGAAAAGGGAAGCAAACCAAAACCTGATCCATCAGTGCTTTCAATTGTTGAGGAATCGAGGAAACTGACCAATATCATGCCTGGTGGGAAGGTAAAAAAAAGAAGAGGTCTTATGAAATATACGTAGTGCTTTGGTATCTGTTAAATTAATGCTGTCTTGTCCTTCCTTTGCAGCCTATATCAGTATCTGACAAAGAAATTGTAGAGATGATCTTATTCCCTGTGGTTAACGAGGCATGTCGTGTCCTAGATGAAGGAGTTGTGATCCGAGCCTCAGACTTGGACATTGCGTCTGTCCTTGGAATGAGCTTTCCTTCTTACCGGTGAGGATTTTAAGTCATAATCTCCATAAAGCAAAAGGGAGCTTTATGTGAAATTCTGGAAATTCCTTGCCACTGGTCTAATCTTATGCATTTGCACGTCCAACAAATATCTATTTTTTCTCATCTGGTTGTCTCTGGTCATTTACTAGCATTCAAAATATCCACAAGCTTTTTCCTTGTTTTGTTTGCCACTGAAATGTTTGGTGATGATCATTTCTTATGGTAAGCATTTTTTTCACCTGTTGCAGCGGAGGAATTATTTTCTGGGCTGACATGGTTGGACCAAAGTACATATATGAAAGGCTCAAGAGATTGTCAGAGACTTATGGCGGCTTTTTCAAACCATCAAGGTATCTGGAGGAAAGAGCAATGAAAGGAATGCTTTTGGTAAAGTCTCTCAACTTTCTTTTACATTCTATGATGTGGCAAGAGAACACAGTACCAACCAAGATCCCTTATTGACTAATCGATTAACAATATGAGAATAAAATTTAGGGTGATTCATCTGCTGCAAGGGACCGGTTAACATTAGAGTTTAGGTTCAAGTTTAGCATTAACTATGTAGAATGGTTTTTGTAGTTTAGCTAGAACAAAAAAAAGATTTTTTGAGAAAACAATTTATGGTAATTGTTAGAGCTATGAAGGAAATGTTTCCAAGGTTATGGATGCAGTACTAGTCCGATTTATTGATTTTTAGGCTTTTTGCATTCTATTTCATGAGAAATTTCCGGTTTTTGGCTGCAGAGTGAATCGAAATCTTCGAGGTCTCGAATGTGAAGCGTTTGAACAAGTGTATCTGGAGGAGAGACTGAAGAAGGTAGTCACTAAATGAGAATAAATCAGTCTCTCTTGTTGTTTTAAAGTTAAAATGCTATTAAGTTGTTTCTTGTAGACCCTTAAATAAACAATTTTTATGTTCTTAATAAATGTTTTGCAGTGATGTCATTCTCATTTATGTTCGTCTGTTGTGAAAAAATATAAGAAAATATTGGAATTACCAAGGGCTGATAAACTTATTTTTATCAACCCCAAAGTATTATGATCTATTCTAGTCAGGAAGAAAATATAGAGAAAGATACATCTTTTAGCAAATTAGGGATTTATTATATAGTACTTTCAAATCCTACAGAAGCTAATTGAGAAAACATATCAGATCATAATCAGACACAATAAACAAGGGGATGTTCCACAGCTAAACCATCAACAGAAAAAGTAATACTGAACACTAACAAAAATCTCGTGTAGTAAAGAAACAACGCTCTCCAAAATCTACACCAGCCACAGGGGATTTAAAGAGGAGACTTTATAAGAAAAGAAAGAGAAAAGCGAGAAGAAAGCTTAACGACACAATAAAAGCTTGTGTCTATCACTCTCTCTAGTCACCTGCCAATGCGCTGAAGCCGCACAACCGCCAGTGAGAAAGAAAAATTATGGTGGCATTACCTGATAAAATAGGGCGGTGGTGAGGCAGATGTCAGCTTGTTTGTGTTCTCTCTGGTAAGTTATTTTTCTGTCCTAAGTAGAGTATAATCTATTTGATTCAGGGGTCTTTCTTCTCTGATAAAGCTGGAGGTTTATGAAGATGGTGAGTGTTTGTTGCTGCTGCTGCTGTTGTGTTCATCAGCTGCACAGGCTGCGGTTTGTTGAGTGTAGGTTGAGAAGTGGTTCGTGAAGCTCCATTCACAATTGGTACTTGCTGCTGAATCCCATTCTCGGTTTTCACAGTCGCGGTGGCGGGTGGCTGTAGATGCATTCTTGCTAAATTTGAACACTTTGATTCTGCAAACAAACAAACAAACTTAACTAACCTTAGAGAAGGATAGTATCTTGATTATAGGTGTGTGAAACACGAAATTATTACCTTTTAATTCTGCGTAAGAGATAAGTCGACTAAGGCAATCTCTGAATTTGGTTAACACCACTCTCTCTTGCTCTGCGTATATCTCTGACTGGCCCTGTGAGTTTGTTCCACAGCCACCGGGGTCCACTGAACCATTAGGTGAAGCTGCTGCTACCATGAAGATAGTGTCTTGTTCATCGCACATCAAAGCTAAAGTTGCTGGAGATAGCGGCTTCACATTAGAGGCATCGGCACCATCTGAATTGGAATCCTCTGGTCCAGACTTATCAGCATGATTTCCATTTGCAACCATCTCCACATCAGCTGCATCTTTATTGCCATGGGAGTGATCTTGTGCAGAAGAAGCTAAAGAAGTGTCTGTTTGATCTTCCACTCGATTTTCTTTCTCCTTTCTTTGATCTGGGAAAATTTTAAAGGAAGATCAATGAATAGTATACATGTGGATCTAAAACCGCAGCAATACAGAGTTGTAACTCAAATTCTTACCTGTTAATGTCTTTGCTGCTTCTCCGGCTACAGCGACCAAAACAGAGCAAAGCGCTTTCACATCCTGTGGTTGGATTATATCTGCTAAGAGGGACCTTAAAAAAACATACAACATAAAAAGTCAGTTTTATGAAGCTCTTGGATTAGCTAAATAACTTGTGAAAGCTAGAAATTTCACCTATATACAAACTTTGATGGAGCTGATGAGACATTGCCACCAGCACGAGAAACAGGTGACGGAGATGTGCCTGACGTTGGGCCACTAGTTCTTCCACTATTTACCTAAATACAAATAATAAGATCTCACTTCACTAAGCAACAGTAGAAAAAAAGATTTTTTTTTTAGTTCCATACATAGATACCAAAAAGCATATATATGCTAAAACGGTAACTTGGTACCTGTGGAAACTGGCCAAGTCTAGATGAATCTTTGGTTGCTTGGTTGAACAAAATCTCTTGACCTTTCCTTCTCTTAGGTGCTGGAGAAGGAGCAAAGCCGGAGGAACCAACAGCTCCAGTAATGGCTGCATTTGCTGCTTGTTGGAGATAAGCCATGTGGTTGGCATGTTCACCGTGAAACAGAGCTTGTCTCTCTTCACTTCCTTCAAAGTTTTTGCAATCCAAGCATTTACAGTTCTCGGAACAAAGAATGTTTGCCTGAAAGCACTCACAGTACTTCTTGAGGCATCCCGATTTCTTGCAGTGGCATCCTTTGTTATGTTTCCCTAGCAACACAACTTCACCAATATCCTCCTACAAAGACAAACCAACAGTTTAAGCATCCCACTATAACTTAGAAGCTTAAAGAACTCTCCGGCGATCTAAATCTAGCTCATCAAAGTCTTCCCACAATTGAAAATGTAATTCTTTTTATCAGTAACTTTGATATGCCTTAAACCGCGTACCCTTTTATCCCGCACGCCATGTGGACTACTAGCAATTTTAGGCCTGAACGCAAATGGATTCCGCTCCAGAGTTGCTTCCACAGCTTCTCGTCTTGCAGGTTCATTATCAACATTGTTGAAACAATTTACACAGTTACAACCGTCACAATATGTTCCGGATGCAAAGCATTCACAGTACCTGACAAGAGAGTGCACAGTTAAGTTTACAGAGGTTAAAAAGCAAAGCCGAAGCAGAAAACTGTAATGCACAAATCCACAATTAACAACAAAAATTGGTTAACTCAAAAAGTTAAGACTTTTGAGTTTCGTAGACATGCAGCAGAAAAAAACGAAAAGATACGAACATGCAATCATACAAACATGTCACCCGGAAACTAAATAAACTACAACATAACAAAATTTAATGAATGACAATCCCTAAACAAGAATGGGGAAACTTACAGTTTCAAGCAGCGTGAGTGTTTACAGTTACACTGCTTCTTCTTTTGAGGGGTTCCATCTCTAGCTTCCACAATAGGCCTTGGTCTAGCTTTTGGAGATTCCGGCTTTCTGCAAAAAAAAGAGAAGGAAATTTTGAAATTTTCAGAAAACCTTAGTTAAGGCGAATGCGACATCTACAAAGCTTGATCCTTGGACACAAAACCATTTAAAATAGTTTCACCAATTAGTCTAAAAAGATTAAACTATAAACCAATTTCGTCATCCCCAATCAAACTTGTACAAACTCAATTGAGTTAAGATTACACATGACTATAATTTCCCAACCCAGACACCAAACGTTTGAATTTTTCATCACAGAAAGCTCAACAGATAAATACTTACGGCTGCCTGATTGGCGCGTTAAGGATTTGTGATTGTGACGGCGGAATTGGCGTCGTCACCACTGGTAACGTCGGTCGTACCTGACCGATTGCTACGGTCAAACCTGGCCGTATCGTCGAAGGGACGGAGGTAGTAGTAATGATGGGTTTCACCGCCGTAGCTACGACGGTAGGAGCAGCCGCTACTTTAGACAGTGAATGTTCATCGGAGCCACCAGTGAAGTCGAGCTGCCTCGCTGGATTCTTCGCCGGAAAACCCTCTTCAACGCCGTCCTTTTTTGGCGGGAATTCGCCTCCCCCGCCGCCTTCACCCATCTCACAGATTTTCGAATCTCGAATTTTTCAAAAAACCCAGAAATTTTCCTTTCTTTCCCCCACAGTTGATATCACCGCGAAAAAAAAACACGAGAAATTCGCACAAATCAGCTCACAAAATCCAGATCCGAATCTCGCCGGAGCGAGAAAATCACAAACCGATTCGGCGGCTGTTAAAAAAGCTCCAGACTTTGAATTTGATCCGCGTATATAGAGAGAGAGAAAAGGGATAAGCTTTTCGAGAGATGAGAATTAGGGTTCTATTGGGTTTTAGCTCTAGACGTAGACGAAGAAGAAGAAGAAGAAGAAGAAGAAGAAGAAGCCCTCAGAGGAATTTGGTAAAATTTAAAACAAAAATTAAAAGCAAAATACTTTCGGTTTTGTTCCTTCTTCTTCTTCTTCTTTCATCCTCCCTCTCTCTAACATGTTTTGAAATTTCAATTTTCTGGATTATATTGAACGGTTAGATTTGCGTGGCAATCTCATCGTACGGATCTCGTTTAATACGATGATCCAACGATGTGAATTCATAAATGCTTTAGGTTTTGTTCTCTTCCCACCGTCCGATCTACGCTGAAGTAAATATCCAAAAAGCCCTTTAATACGTGTGTATTTAAGACTTCAGCCAATTGGAAACTGACACGTTAACTTTTAAGAAAAAGAATATTTTGATTTCGTCCCGAAACTTTCTTTCACCTACGAAAGAGCACCCAAAATTATTTCTTTGTTTTTGCACACAAGGCACAAAAGTTTTGCTAAACATTCAAAAATTAGAACAAAGAATCTAGGTGTAATACAAGGTCACATATGATTTCCTGGAAAATCCCAACTGTCTAAACCAAATTCCCAAAAAACATACACGGTTTTTTGCATCAGTAAGAGTTTCCCATTCTGTCTCTGCCACCGCGTCGATCATCTCGTCCTCCTCTGTCAAAGTAACTATCACGGCGATAATCTCCGTGCGGCGGTGGACCGCCTCCTCTCAATGGTGGCGGTGGACCATCTCTCAATGGCGGCGATCTGCTCCTCTCTCTTGAAAGTCGTCCCCATCTGCCACCACGAGGTGGAGGATGCGGTGGAGGCGGTGAACTGAGAGGTGGTCGTCTGTCGTAATGAGGTTTCGGGAGCAGCTCAGTATGGGCCCAGTCAGATGCTATTCTTCTGCTAGGAGGGTACTCATGGTCTGAGTAATGCAGACGGTCTCGTTCTCTGTCTCTGTCTCTCCATGTGGGATGATCATGTCTTGGTGGCGGGTAGTCTCTCGGCCAGCCACGTGGAGGAGATCTGTAGCCATTAAAGTCTCTTCTTGGGGAGAAATTCATGGGAGGAGGAAGAAGACGAGGCGGTGGAGGACTATTAGCCGGTGCATAACGATGCCTCTTGCATTTGTTGCAGGACTCGCGTCTCGCAAAGTTCAAGTTTCTACATCTATATTCATGACAAACAAACATACATATGAGATTTAGAAACTCTGTACATTGCGAGATATGGATAACAAACTTTTGTAGAGTTCATATAGAACACCCTGAGATTCTATTACAAAATTTAGAATAGCCAAGGATGCTTACAATGGATCTAGACAGTACCAATCTCCATCTCTTGGTTGCACCTTTGGATTATTGTTTCTGCTCATGCCCTCGCTTCCATGCGCAGGTTCAGGCCCATTTAAACTTCTTCCATAAGGACGAGCGCCAGCTCCACCTCTAGCATAAGGTGGTGAATAGTCTCTGTGTCTCCCAGATGCTTCCCTTCTGCTGCTGAACTCACGACCACGAGGTGGAGCGCCTGAATGATTAAGATCAGAGCCATGCCGGTGATCTTCATATCCACGACGGCCTGGTGAGCTAGAACTTGCACGAATTCTATGTCCTACACACACAGAAAAAAAGTAGCCAGTAGAAGGAGACTAGGTCAACTACAGTATAACAAAAAGTGCAAACTATTATCAAGTCAGAAAGTTACAGGTACTCTCCACTGAGGAATCACAAAAGCATATATCAGCAGACAGAAAACTATTATCACAAGGGCATTTTCTTTGCATACTGAGAAAACACTTGAGCACTGACACTATGAAATTACAAGTCCGTTGGTGCTCCAACAACATTCTCAGTGCATATACCGAATAAATCACCTCAAGATTCTTTTCTCTTTACACTAAGCACAGAACAGGAAATGCTGATATGCATCTGTAGCAGCATAAAATCTCAACAACCCTAAGTCTCACTGAACTCTTAGCTATACAATCCATATAGCATCTGTAGCAAATGAGATTTTTAAGCATCAACAAACCAGACAGGTTTATACCACAAAACACAAAATTGACCCAAACCATTCAGACTAACATTCCATCTACAAGACATAAGTTCTTTCAGACAAGAATAGCTGTATAAACACACAAAAACAAGGCTCACTTGCAATTCACACTACATTTTGGCAGTACATAATACGGGTGGTTCATATGAGAATATTATTATCACTGCAAAATAACTACACACGATTCCCATCATCGGATTCACAAGTCAAAGGAGAGAAAACATTGACTAAGAGGAACAAACGCATACAATTGTAATGAAGAAACAAGTGATGCCTACTTAGTTCTGTTCTTCGTTCCCCAATTTTAAACATCGAAACAAAAAGGAGAAGAAAACTCAAGCAGAAAAGAGTACTGGAATGTAATAACATTAGAAGAGAGATACGAACCATTGTCACCTTTATACCGATCCGAGCGAGTAAATGAGGGCCGGTCACGGGAGACTTCTCCGGGCTCATAATCTCCGGCGGCGGCGTTGCGGCCATCTTCTCCGTCGTTGCTTCCGGATGGTCGAACGACGAGACTGCTAATATGAGGCGGATGATGCTGCGTCGTCTGATCTCTTTCAGTCGACCCCATTTCTCTCTGATTGTCAAGTTCACTCCTGGAATCTCGATGTCCGTTTCAGAAGAAAAAAAAAAACCCTAGGGGAGACTTCGCGATAGATGCTGGAAACTGTTACAAATTTATCTTTTGGTCTACAATTTTAGTATAATTTTCAAAATAGCCCCTTAGGTTTTATATGTAATAACATGGTGGTACTAATATGCCTGATTCATGTAGTCAATCGAATCTATTGCGGTACTGATTTTCTTCGTTTGTTGCAAAACAACAGTTTACATTTCTGGAAGAATCAGACTCAGTTATGATTTTTGTGTCTGCTATTTATTGTATTTATGATATCAATAGATGGTCTCATTAGGTCGGGTTGCTCATTAACCTTCAACAGAGACGATACTAAGACGAAATTATTAACTTATTACACATGTTGATATGAAAAGTACAAAATTGGCTAACAGATGCATACAAATATGAGATATAAAAAAACGAGGAAATATTTTTCATTGTTACTTCTGATGAAAAATAGGGTAAAGATTGGCCTGGGCAACAAGAAAACTAGCTCTTTAGCTAGCTAAAGGCTAACAGCCTAACACCAAATGTCCAGTTGTAAATGTTATCCTTTTCTATACCAGAGAGAGATAAACAACACACACAACACAATTTTGGCAGAGTAAGCGAATTCAGGGACGTGGCAAGGATCAAGATTCTCAACCATGGAACCGCCAAATGTAACCGATCTGACAAGTAAACATCAGAGATCAACACATTGAACTGAGAACAATGAGAAGAACAAGACGCAAAAGAAATAGAGTTATGAGGGAATAGAGCAGTAAACGATTTCAAAAGCAACTTAAAAAAATGCAGACATTGATACCTATACAATATGGCCTTAACAAAATGTTAACTAATTTCTTAGTAGTATGCGGGAACTAGATCTTCAGACAACAAAGATTGGTTGCAACTTTTAAGACCTAAGGCAAACACATGTCAGGTTTTGGTAAATACCCCCATTCTACATGAAAGAGAGAGAAGCAAAAGCCTTTATGACTAATTTATGTGTTTAAACTGAGCGGGAGCTTTTAACTGCGTACCTTAAATGCCATTCGGGGTCAGGGGAATTCTATTGTAAATCCACTACTGGTAGGCTTTACATTCACGGGTCCAACGCCGTCAAAATCTGAGTCTGAATCCATTGCTCTGTAATCATTCCACTTTCTCGGAGAATCCTCATCTGGCCCACTCCTTGTCGGAGGCACATAAAGCTCTAAAACAGGAACTGGAAGAGGCTCTTCGCTGAAATATTTGTCATTCAGCATCTCCATAGCAGTAGCTCTGCTAGCTGGATCATAACAGATAAGCTTCTTGAGCAGTGATATCACATCCCCTGAATGATTGGGAAGACAGCCTTCTATACCAAGAGGAGATTCTACTTTAGCAAATGAAATTGACTTGTAGTCTGGAAGATCGACACAACCTGGCCAGACCTCTTCATTTAAATTTCCCAGCACGTTGGTTACTCTGCTAATCTGATCAATATCTGAAATTCCCGGGAATAAAGGCTCAAGAGACAAGAGTTCTGCAAACACACAACCAAGCGACCATAGATCAACCTCTAACCCATACATTGTAGATCCATAGAGCAGTTCTGGTGGCCTAAACCATCGGGTTCCCACACAAGATGTCATCAAACCCTGTGTTTCATCCAACACTTCATCAGCATCATAAGAAAACGAGTTCCCACCTAGATCATCGTCCATTTCACTAACTGTGCAAGTTGCAAGGCAAGATGTATCTCCATCATGCACATTCGAGTCCCTATCGTTATCATCTCTTACAACCTGTTTAGCCTTGAGCTCTTCCACCTGTCGGAAGTATTCGTCTTTACTCATCGCTTCCTGTTCCTGACCATCAGACCCTTGCCGAGGTGAGTTCTCATAATCAGGAATCACGTCTGGTGGTTCTGTACTAATTTCTCCATATTTGTCTTCTAGTTTATAAGCCTGTTGGTTTTCATCTGAAGCGACAATATCAGGCTCCATGAGTATCCTAGCCTGTAAAACAAGCCAAGAAGCCAACACACATTTACAAACACAAAATAATACTTCAAAGAAACTCATTGATTACACTAAATGATAAGTTCTGGCCACTTGATTACACTTAACTAAGCATTTTTTTTTTGTGCAGGTATTCATCAAGATTTACTTTTAAAAAATTCTTGCATCAATCAATATGGAATGAGTAACATCAGTAACATTCATATAATCACCTGACCAAAATCAGCAAGCTTAAGCACTCCATCATCAGATATCAACATATTCCCAGGCTTCAAATCTCTATGTACAATCAAATTCCTATGACAAGCATCGACAGCGGTCAAAATCTGAATCATCCATCTCTTAATCTCCCCAACCGAGAATCCATCCCCTATTTCTCCCTTCTTCTTGCTCTTAGCATCTCGGATCACCGCAGCGAGATCCGACCTAAGAAACTCGAGCACAAGCACAGCATTCTCGTCCTCACGCCAGAAGTACTCGTGCATAACGACGACATTAGGAGATCCAGAGAGGATGGTGAGCGCATCAATCTCTCGAAACGCAGACTGGTAATCGAAGATCTCCTTGAGCGCTACGATTAGACCGTCGGAGAGACGGCGAGCTCTGTAAACGTCGGCGTAGGCTCCGGATCCGACTCGCTCGAAGATCTCGTACTTTGCGATTATCTCCGGCCGGGTATGGATACTCCAACTGCTCGCCGGTTGTTTATCCATCTTCTTCAACTTTCTTACGGATCTTTTCTGCTGATAAACGATTTCTCCAATTTAAAATCCAGTCCCCAGATCCTAAAATGACTTAAATACCCTCAGAAGTTTTATTCATTCACCTAGGTCTTGCGTGAAACTTGTGGACCAATAATAATAGATTAATAGTGAAAATTCAAAATTGTGGACCAATAATCTAATTCACTATTTGCATAACTAATTCTAATTGTATGCTAATGTTACTACTACTGTATGCATTAAATATTTATATTTTTGAACATTGTATATATTATATTGCATAATTGACCTTATTTTATGGAGATGGTCATTTCAATTTTTTTTTTTGGTTAGATTTGTCTTTTTTGAATTGAAAATAACACCATCCGACTAGCAAGTTAGTTTTCACTTTTAAGTTTGATTTCTTTCAATTCGGATTAGATTTATAAGAGTTTTGATTCCATTTCGGTTTAGTTCGGTTTAAATGAGCATCCATCCTATTTGAGTGTATTACTACTACGTGCCCCTCAATGAACAAAATTCAAGAATTCCAAATTTGCTAAAAGATCCAAAACTTGTTAACACGACAAGAGAATGTTACAGAATCTGCAAAATCTACACAACCAAACACAGAGAAAGGAGCTTCACATACAAATAAGAGAACCAACAGTTCCCTTATCTTCACATTTGGGGAGTTTTTCAACCTACGAACCAGAAAACAACCCATAAAGAGAGAGAGAAGAGAGAGTCACAATGTTGTTGAGACTTGTGTTGTGTATTAAGCAGCGGTGCAGCCTCCACAGACAATACTCCTGCAGATTTTTGAGAGGTGAAATTGGTAAGAGTCTTGTTTGTAAACATTTTACTGCAATCTCTTCACATAGTACCAAAAAAGGATACAATCTTTTAAAGCGCTTACACAATGGAGCAACCGGATCTTCTGTGTTTCTTCTTTCTCCGTGTGACCTCCTTCCTCCTCGGAGGCTGAAGTACCACCTTGATAGCTGTGTCAAACACCGCTTTCACATTCTACAAAAAATCCAAAGCAAAGTTATCATAAGATTCTAACATTTTCACCAAAACAACACTTCTTGAGTCAGGGAACTTACTTGTTGAGTCTTGGAACTGCATTCGATATAAGCAGCTGCACCGATTTGCTTCCTCAACTCCTCTCCCTGTCTCCACAAATCAAAACTTGAGAAAGCTTTTCATGAATTAAGATTCATTTCAAACAAAACCAATAGCGAGATTACGCGTATATACCTGAGTAGAGGTAATGACATTGGTGTGATCCGCGAGGTATCCCTTATCATCTCGGAGATCTTAAGAACACCAAGACGTCATGTTATTAGCCAAGAGGAATTGAAAAGAGACTTTAACACCAAAAATCTGCAAAACAAAACCCACCTAGCTTTGTACCAACAAGAACTATGGGAACATTTGGCGCAAACCGACGAAGTTCAGGCATCCACTGTCAAAAACAACAATCATATTCAAAACACATATACACTAATCAATGTCCACCACATTAACAATCCAAATCTATTCCATTACAAGGAGGATTCAAAACGTTTACCTTCTTTAGTACATTTTCGTAACTAGCTTTGCTGATAAGCGAAAAGGCTAAGACGAAGATATCAGCTCCTCTGTAACTCAATGGTCTCAACCTACTGTAATCTTCTTGACCTAAAGACACCAATAAAACAACAAACCCACAAATAAATGAATGGGAGCTTCAGAAGCTAGAACGCTCTGAATCATCAATTTCAAATCTTTGGTTCACTGGTTTCAAAATTAAATTAGACATTTTGTTTAACCTGCAGTGTCCCATAGCCCTAAATTCACGATTTGTCCATCCACAGCAACATTGGCACTGAAATTGTCGAACACAGTTGGTATATAATCCTGACAAGCATGAACAAACAGAAAGAATACATGAATCAGAGGAACCCTAGAAGCTGGACGTTCTGGAGAATATTACCCACGATAAACAGGCAAAGAAACCATCTCATAAACCCCACAATGGAGAAACTAGTTAATGAGTTAAAGACGACAAATTGGATTACAAGCTTAAATTTTTGAGAAAATAGGAACAAGCAATAATCGGAATGAAATCTCTTAACCCCAGTAACAAAAATTAAAGCTTGACAATGTAAATGAAAGCTTCTGAGTCTGAAAGAAACGATTTTTACAGAAAACTCACAGTTGGAAACTTGTTGCTAGTGTAACAGATAAGCATACATGTCTTCCCAACAGCTCCATCTCCAACAGTAACACATTTTATGAACTTCGAAGCGCTCATTCTCTTACTCCAAGTACCAGATTCCAAACCCAGAAGTTTTAAGGATAGAAAATGAACAAAAACAGAAGAAGTTAAAGAAGAAGAAGAGTGGTGAAGAAGTTTAGAAATGAGCTTACAAGAGACGCTTGCAGTGAGTATCAACTGCGGCGACAACAAAAAGAGTGTAAATTTCGAAATATTTTCTCAAAAACCAATAGAGAAATTAAGAAATGTGTGTTTTTCTAGAGAGTCGAGACACAGAGAGAGAGAGTTAAATGTGTCGGATTCTCAGGTTCGTTTAAGTCAAAGTCTTAAAAAAAGGGCAACTTTATTGTCCCTCTCAATAAATTTCAAAAACTTGGCAAAATGAAATTACAAAACCATAAAGTATTTGCAAACCTACTTCACCCTTCGTTCTATCCACTCTTCTATCTAAAAGTTGGATTTTTCAACGGTTAAGTTGAAACTCGTATCGACCGTTGTGAGATATACGACACCGTTGTCGACTTTTGTCCTCTTTTTGATGTCCAGCTATGTGTTTGGTGTTTTGTCTTGGGAGTTTCATGTTTCCTCTCCATCTTGAGCCCTACAAGGATTTATATTTGAGCCATTAGTATTTTAATTCTTTTAAAACCAGGATCTTTATATTGTGTCATTGTGAAACCATATACTTTATTTTTTAAAACTTGAAATCAGTATGAATTCTGATACTATTGAGGCAAACGAAGAGGATTTGAACTAGATGGTGTAACTATTTGTATACAAAATATTACATTCAAATTTGAATCTGGTGAGAACAATGTACTAGATTTCTAATAGTCCAACGAAAGACGCTTGGCTGGATTATTCAAGCCGTAAATTATATATGACTCGGGTCCATATCAAATAAAAGGCCCATCCTAGTTTCAAATATAGGTTTGCTTGGTTAGTTAAATTGGTTGTATTTGTTGCATCTGTTGGTTATAGAGCGGATTGGATATAATCTCAACCAAAAATCATTTTTCTAACTAAACTCAATGTAAAAAAATATTCAAAAATAGAATTATTAATATTTTTTAAAGCATTAAAAAAAAAACCCTACTTGAATTGAGAAAGTCATCTAAAGTATAGAAGAAGGAAATATTATCGTAAATATGTTTATTTTTCTTTTACGATAAACCTAGAATAATGTTTGTACCTATATCTAATTCTGTATAAATAGGGCAGTATATCCATTCTAAATCAACAAGAAAGAAATATAATTCTCTATATAAAGCATTCTTAAAACACTCATACACCTAGTTTTGTAACCTCTTAGAAGGTGATGGCTTTAAGAAGGTGATGGCTTTAAGAAGGTGATGGCGTTAAGGGTGTTAACAATTCCAAATTTTTCCTTACAAACCACTTAGAAGAATACCCAAGCACATATATGTTTTGTTTTCCAAAAATATCTTAACGTTTTTTTCAATTTCTTTTAAGAAGACTTTTTAAAAGACTTCCTAAAATTCGAGAGTAATATTGAATTCTCCTTAGGCAACTTACTACAGCATAAAACCGATTTATATGTTTAACATCGAAGTAATCGGCATTATCTTTTAAATCACCCGATATGAAATAAAACAAGAGATTCCAATAGTAAAACCAATGAACAAATTAAATACAGCTTTTATTATTAATTAAGAAGAACGTCATTATTTGGTTAAGACACATATATATAATTGTGTCTTATAAATAATACATTATTTTTTCCCGTTATATATGCTCTTAATCCACTCTCTTAAGTCTTAATCCACACTTA
This sequence comes from Boechera stricta, assembly GCA_018361395.1. Lineage (NCBI taxonomy): Eukaryota > Viridiplantae > Streptophyta > Magnoliopsida > Brassicales > Brassicaceae > Boechera > Boechera stricta. The sequence goes on along the minus strand of CM031544.1, from coordinate 21,422,454 downwards.
TCATTCTGATTGAATCTTGCTTCCGTGTAGAGGCAACAAAGCAACGAACTTAACGAGAATATCTACGGAGTTTTCTGCGGCGAGGCTGCTGAATATGTTGGCCTCGTTGGACACGTCGGAGCCGCCACCAGCGAGATCGGATAGGGCACGGATGACGATGAAAGGGAGGTTTTGCTGGTGGGAAACGAGAGCCACGGCGGCGCTCTCCATTTCAACGGCGGTGGCGTTAAACTTGGAGTTGAGGAAAGTCCGGTAAGCTGCGTTGTCGACGAAGACGCTTGCACTCATACCGCGGTCAACGATGGTGACCTTCGGTGGTCGAGGGAGGCACGTGGTGTTCACGCACTGCGGCAGTTTCGTGTCCTGTTTTTTTTTTTTTGGGATGTACGGAAGACACAAATAATTGCATTATATATAACCGAATAATTAAATTTTATGAGTTTGACACACACACAAAAAAATGTAATTTTTTTGTTTTTTCACCCAAATAATTGAACTTTATTTTCATATTAGATCAGGACCCGTGTAGTTAATTGATAAATGATATTTTATAAAGTTTAATAAGTTTTCTTGCAATTTTATGCAAATATTATATTGAATTTCAATTACGTAAACTATATATCTTATTATAAGCTTGGGTTTGAATCAAGAAAAGTTAAAATACATTTTGGAGGATAATTTAATAACAAACACATATTGCTAATAATATCACAGACAACTTATTTTAACATAAAATATCCATGAAATATAGTTACAATTTCGTCATAATAGTTACCGACCTACCAAAATTGGTTTTAGATACTTGTCTTAATTTATCTAACCAATTATCTCAAAACAAAATATTTCTATCACTATGTGAGGTAAATTTTGGATATAAGTAACAACTGGCAACAAAAAAATACATACACAAATTAAGAAACCAAAGTTCTATTTAAAAAAAAAAATTGAATACACAAACTAGTATATGTAACTATTTTACTTTCTTTCTGTTAATTTTCCTATTTGATTAAAAAAAAAATTATTGACATGTACAGTCTAACTTAACAATTGACATGTGCCATAATTATGTTAATGACTAACTTAAAAAAACCAAGATTTATATAAATCTACTTTTTCGAATTTCTATATGCTTTCGTGTAGAACTACAAAAGTACTGTATTAAATTTTGAGGAAATTATATGTTTCACTTGTTTTTGTGTCATTTAATACACTTTATATGTCGTTTATAAGTCATTTTGATACTTTTTTTTATTGAAAATGTTAGTCAAATATCTTGATACGTAAGGGACTAACGTGTTGTAAATATTTTCCGAAACTAAATTCAACTTGGATGCAAAATATATTATAAATACTATCAACAAAAACAAATCTAAATATGGGCCAGTTTAGTCAAACCTCGAGTTTGCGTGCAAGATTCAAGTAGTACTTGTCAACGGGAATCCAGAACACATGTTGCCGGACTTCAGGAGTTCCGGTGACCAGAAAGATTTCTTCCGGTTGGTACCAAACCCGATTAAGCAAGTTATCGGTTCGGTTACTATATTTCGAAAACTGGAGATAACCAACTTCCCGAGTATAGTCTCCACCGGATTCGAGAGCCAGTTCGTTGTCAATCCCATCTCCATACCTCTGCATTCAAAAGTATTGTATTATGTAGTTATTTATCGATATGTATGCAACCATCAATATAATTGGTGTCCATTACCAGTTGTACCACCAACATAAAATTGTTATTAATATAGCATAGTAGATTTTGACATGTTCAAATGATAGCTTAAGTTTACGACCGCAAGTTTAATAGCTTAAGTTTCGTAAGTGTTTTGTTTTCTCAAGCTCAATTAAATATAATTGGTTGTTATTCTTTAACTATTTTTTTTACTGCAATTGGTGGTATTGGTCAAACTCAATATCCCTACGAACCTGCCAATTCCAAAGGCCAGAGTGTGCCCAATATTGAGGAATAGTGACGTCACCGATCTCAAGGTTAACATCTGCGTTTCCAGCGATTCCATAATGCAAAACTCCTTTCAGCCTAAACAGGCTCACCAGTAATTGTGTTGTTACTCCTGCATTCACCTGTTTATATACATTGATTATCATATTAATCTTAAATTAAAGTGTTCATATCATAATATGCGAAAAAATTGTATTGATTAAAGACATAAATATAATTAGATTATTTTCACATATAGAAAACGAACCATTCCTAATCCTGACATCACGATCACCACAGGTTGGCCTGATAATTTTCCAAACCGAAATTTTCGACCTACATGATTGAATTATGGGAATAAACCAAAACAGTAATATATATACACATAGGTTTCACATGAAACACTCTCTTGAGAGAGAGAGAGAAAAAAATAAATAAAGCGTGAGATGTCTTGTTATTTTGAAAATTTCGATTGTAATAACATTGTTCATATATATTTTTAAAATGAATGACATCAAAAAATATTAACCTGCAAAATCGATAAAAGGCAACGAAGAAGATGGGACATAGGCTTGAGAATCGAGAAGAGGGTTAAGCTCATAGTTGTTTGGAGCTACAATCCCCAAATAAGGACCCTTTCGATTCACCCTCTCTATTTTGCCCAAAATAGTTCGAGGTATTTCACCATTTGCTTCTTCAATAACATTCCCCACTGACAAGATTACCACAAGAAAACCTATCAAGAAGTATCCCATAACTTCTTCTCCCTAAACTTTTTCTCTCTCTTAAAGTCTTAATTGCCCTTTGTATTATGCTTATCGTAAGTCTCATATCTCCCCTTAGGTTCCTTGTATATTTATATACATGCAAATGCACTACAATAATACACACATGATGAGCATGGACGTTTATTTGTGGTCAATTATTAGTATGGTGGGCCTCGAACCGGTGAAAGATTTTAAATATCTTTTTTTGGCTGGGAGTTAAATTTTTTATTCAAAAATAACAAAGGATCAATATCCCCCAACATAAAAGTGATATTCTCTCTCAGGCATGAATCACGAGACAACCACCAGCCTGAGGTCGCCATTGCTAACACAAATACTCGTCTAATCGAGGACGATTATTTTTTTTTGGTGTTGAGACAATAACATAGCCATGCTTACTATGTCTTCTGATTTGAACTTTAGACTTCTACTTGGGTCTGGTTCTAATATGGTTATATATACTACATCAAAGCTTTCGTTTGAAAACATGTTTTAACACTATTTGGCGAAAAAAAAACATGTTTTAACACTACTGTGTATTTAACATTGTCATGTAATTTAAATTGAAAATCGTTTAACCAAAATAAAAAATAGAAGTTTGTTAACAGGACTAAAATAAACCACAATCACAAACAGCTAATTTCTATGTCTTGAAAAAAAATGAAAATAATAATTGTGGTCGTGGAGAGACATATCACAAAGATAGGGTTGTTGGAGACTTACATTATTTGTCGATAAAGTAGGCAAGAAAATACAAAACTTGTTGAAGTATGATTTATATCAATTTTAAAGAACCTACACATATAGTCCGGGCAGATACTGTTTCTCCCCACTTCATTCAACCTTGTCTTTATTATTTCACTACGTATAACTCTGTGGTTCTAAATCCTGAAATATGACATATCATTTCAACCATCAAAAAAATATTTTATCCTTTTTCTTAATTTTTAAGTAATAACTTATATGCTTAATTTAAAAATCTCTAAGTTTTTAAATTGTATTTTAGTTTTCAAAAAAAAAAAATTTTTTTTTTTTTATCAAGCTTTGTAATTTTTAAAATATAAATAAAATACCAAAGTTTTAATCAATTTTAAAGTTATTGAGATTCAAGGTACCTAAGTTTCATCCTTAGTGTATCCCAACGCGATCTTGGCTAAGCTACATCGGATTACGTTAATACCCTAAAAAGTTAATACTTAAATTACGAAAGTTAATACGTAAATTACGAAAGTTTCGCGGAGATCTCACCAAATTCAAACGGATTTGTTGAAAATAACTTTCACAAAGTTTTAAAAATTAATGGTATCAGGCCAAAATCCAGTATTCAATTAAAGCATCTTCTGCAAACGTTTTATTTAAAAAGTTTTCTAAAGAAATTCCCAGTTTTCAACCCTGTTTAAACCCACAGTTAGGTCTCTATCCTTCTTCCGAAACACTGTTACTGTAGGTGTTCCAGGCAGCAAGTCCTAGAGTCAGGCAGTAAGACCGTTGGTAAGCCCCAATTGTGTCATCGAAGAATCTGGTTAGTCTTCCCTAACTTTAAGTTTAGACTTAGTTTGAAAACATGGCTATGACTATTAGAAATTTTTTTTAAAATAAACATGCAGCATCTACATCTCATAATACAATTAATTCAAGAGAAGTTATAACAAAAATAACTTCTTTAAACAACGAACTATCAAAAAATCAATTACCTCATATAAACCCAAATAATATATATCAAATCGGCACTATTGATTTTAAAACAGCCTATGCCATAAAAGAACATGAGCAAACTTTATCCTTACAAAATGAATTTGAGAAAATCAAATTATTATCTTCAATCGCTTTAGAGAAATTTGGTACGAAATTATGACAATAAAAGAAATAACTATTCCATTCTTTATATGGTTTGAAACATACTCAAGTGAAAATAATATTGATTATCCGTTTAAATCGATAAACACTAGTTCAACATTAAGTCAAGTATGAGAACAAGTTGATGGTAATAAAGTTAAAACAATTCATCCACCATTAAAGGACTTAAAAATAAATACTTCAAACCGGCAAATTATTGCCACTCCTTTCAAAACTGGAGCTAATAGAGAAGATAAAACCTGTTATTGTAAGTGATATCAAACCTATATATCAACAAAATAATTTTCAAAGTCAGTTACTCTATACTATATCTAAACAAGTAGATCATATTGATAATAAATTAAACCTTACCGAGTCCAAAGATATAAATCAATATGATAAAAATATTCAACATCCTTTTTCAACATTCTCTGCACCAATATTTAAACCAGTAACTAGACAAGTAAAATTCCCGGATAACGAAATTTTAAGATCAATAGCATCAAAACTAGACAAATTAGATAAAGGTAAAGCGATAAATAATATAGACGAAAATGATAGTGAATCTATTCAATCATCTCAAATCAAAAATGAAATTCAAGAAATAAATCGTATAAAAAACAAAAAAATGATGAAATCTAATAAACCTTATTATAAAAAACATTCCCCACCTGATTTATTATTCGAAGAACACCATAATTATTCTAATAATATATATATTGGTGACGGTATATATGAATGGAATATAGATGGAAGATCCGAATACGAAATAATGAATTTAATCCAAGAAATGGGTATGGCAGCAATAGCCTATAAAGCTAAAGGCGATACTGATAGACAAGCATGTGTTTTATTAATTACCGGATTTAACGGAGCATTAAAATATTGGTGGGATAATTCATTAGATATAGCTACACAAGATTCAATTATAAATCATACTGAAACAATAAGAATAGAAAATGAAGAAGGATTTTATGAAGAACAAGAAAAACAAAATGCTGTAGAAGTATTAATCCACCTTATGCATTTTATAGGAAATCCAACCGAAGAATTAGAAAGTAAAAAAATTATACTAACAAACTTAAGATGTCCAACATTAGGAGATTTTAAATGGTATAAAGATATATTTGTAACCAATTTAACTATGGGTTCATTCTGTGAACAATATGGCTATAATAGGCTTAATCCACCGTCTAGAGCAAAACGTATAAAATACAAGCAAAGAAAATTTCATAATAAACATCATAGACAACATAAACATTATACTCAACAACCAAATAATAAATACTATTCTAAAACAAAAAACTATTCAAAAAATACAAAAAATTATAAACCTAAACAAAAAATAGTATGCTGGAATTGTAAAAGATCAAACCATACTTCTAAAGAGTGTAAAATGAAAAAGAAAATTAATGAAATATTTCAAGATCAACCAGATATACAAGAAAAATTAACTAAATTACTACTATCCGAATCGGAATCCTCTAGTGAATCTGAAAGAAATTACTCAATAAACGACATAGAAAATTCTAGTGATTCTTCTACAAAATCTCAAGAATTATCAGATAATTTATGCAATTGTAAAACAATTAATGTTATGACTAGAGATAGCGATAAACAATTCTTATTAGACATAATAGATAAAACAGATAATCCTGAAATTAAAAAAGAATATTTATTAAAATTAAAAGACATAGTATATCAAGAAAATCGATTACAAAATCCACAATCTTTTAGTTTGAATAAAATAATTGAAAAATACCCAACTCAAAGTCTATTTAAACAAGTAACCACAGGAGAATTACAGAATGAGGTTAAAAATTTAAAAACACAAATCAAAGAATTACAACTTGCGATTAATCAGCAAGAATTAAATCAATTACAGATGGATGCTAGATTAAAATTAATAGAAACCACAAATTCTCAAGCTTCAACAAGTAAACAAAATTCAGAAGAAGATAATAATTATATCCAAAATATTAATAAAATAAATTATCAAAAATGGTACACTAATATTACTCTACATATAGGACATAATTTTTGAATAAATACGATAGCATTAATAGATTCCGGAGCAGATTATAACTGCATTCACGAAGGTTTAGTACCAACTAAATATTATGAAAAAACAACAGAACGCCTAAGCGGTGCTAACGGAAGTAATTTAAAGGTACAATATAAATTACCAAGTGCTAAAATATGTAATCAAAGTTATTGTTTTAAAATTCAATTTATCCTAGTTAAAAATTTAACTCAAGAGGTTATATTAGGAACTCCTTTCCTTACTCAAATTTATCCTTTTAAAGTAACAAAATTAGGTATAATAACAGAAGTAGTAGGAACAAAATTATCTTTTAATTTCTTATCACCCATGAAATCTAAAGAAATCTCGTATCTTCAACAAAATACTATTCAAAAGGTAATAAATTTAATAAATGGAAAACAACAACATATTCACTATTTACAAAATGAAATAACATAAAAAAAATATAAGAAAAACTTAAAACATCTCGTATCGAAGAAAAAATAAAAACTATAGAAAAGGATTTACTAAACCAAGTATGCTCAGAATTACCAAATGCATTTTGGGAAAGAAAACAATATTGTGTTCAACTTCCATATATAAAAGAATTTAATGAAAAACATATACCAACTAAAGCACGACCTATTCAAATGAATAAAGAATTATTAGAACATTGTAAACAAGAAATAAATGATTTGTTAAAGAAAAAACTTATCAGGCCTTCCAAATCCCCTTGGAGCTGTTCGGCCTTCTATGTAAGTAATCAAGCTGAAAAAGAACGAGGAATACCTCGATTAGTAATTAATTACAAACCACTTAATGACGTCTTACAATGGATTAGATATCCTATACCCAATAAAAGAGATTTATTAAAACGACTTTACGATGCTAAAATCTATTCAAAATTCGATATGAAAAGCGGATTTTGGCAAATACAAATTGATGAACAAGATATATACAAAACGGCATTCACTGTCCCATTCGGACATTATGAATGGAACGTAATGCCATTCGGGCTTAAAAACGCTCCATCTGAATTTCAACATATAATGAATGACATATTTAATAATTATTCAAAATTCACTATTGTTTATATCGATGATGTCTTAGTATACTCACAATCTATAGATCAATATATTAACCACTTATATACATTCCTAAACGTAATAAAAAACCATGGATTAGTATTATCCGCCAAAAAAATGAGTTTATTCCAAACAAAAATCAGATTTTTAGGTCACAACATATATCAAGGAACAATTACTCCTATAGCAAGATCTATAGAATTCGCAGATAAATTTCCAGATGAATTACGAGAAAAATCCCAGTTACAAAGATTCTTAGGATGCCTAAATTATGTTTCTGATTTCCTTCCAAACCTTAGGAAAACTATCCAACCTTTATTCCAACGGTTACAGAAAAATCCCAAACCTTGGACCAACGTCCATACTAGTCTAGTTCAACAGGTTAAACAAAAGGTCAAAACCTTACTGTGTCTAGCAATACCTCATCCAAAAGCCAATATGATAGTAGAAACCGACGCCTCTGAAAAGGGCTACGGTGGCATACTAAAACAGAAACTACCAACCTCAAACCAAGAGTCTATAGTTAGATTTCATTCTGGTATCTGGCTAGGACCCCAGAAAAATTACTCTACTGTTAAAAAAGAAGTTATTTCTATTGTCAACTGCATTTCAAAATTTCAATATGATTTAATCAACAAAAATTTTTCATTACGAAGTGACTGCAAGTCAGCAAAATTTTTTTTACAGAAAGATGTAAAAAATTTAGTTTCAAAACAAATTTTTCCTCGCTGGCAAGCTATTTTATCAGTTTTCGATTTTGATATTCAATACATTAAAGGAGAACATAATTTTTTGCCAGATTTTCTAACAAGAGAATATTTACAGGATAAAACTAGTAATATTCAACAAAGTATTCAAGATGAGTGAATCAAAGAACAGAAAACCGATGACGGCATCGGATTATATCAAGAATCAGCCCTATCTCCAGGGCAAACCACTTACTACTCAAAACCCTTTTTCGGCACTCGCCGAATTTCCACCATTATCTTATTCCAAAGCAGCAACAGCAGACAAAGGTCAACTTTCATCAACACCTACTCAAACTTCTACCCAATCAACAACCAAGTCAACCTATTATTCAAAACAGCAAAAACAACACCTTATGACCACCCAATTCATCAAAACCATTACCCTCAAAGAACTCCAACAATTTACCAAAAGAATCTTCTACGATGATAGCCTCTACCTTACCGATAACCTCACAAAAAACCGTACCTTTTATGAGTATATTCTAGTAGACTCTAAGTCAGTCGAAATTACCCATTATCCAGACAAAACCAACCCCGACCTCATTTTCTACTCTACCTGCAAAATTCTTAAAATCAGTTCTATCCCAGACCTTGGATTTATTCACCATCAAACCCAAAAACCATTTTCCACTCCCGGCTATCATATCCCGGGTTATACCTATGTTGATTACCAAAACGCCTTCTTTCGAACTTTCTATCTTCGACCTTACGACCACTCCTAGTTTATATCCTTTGATCTAAAATGTCCTAAATCAATCCCAGGATGGTTTCACGAATGGTGGTACTGGTTCGGACCTTCTGACCCAATTTACCCATCGGACATACTCAAAACATCTTTCCCTCACTACCTCAAACACTTGCCTCCACAACCGATCGGTCCATTATCCAAAATCTCCTTCCACATTGACATGGGCATTCCTTGGATTTGCTCGTGGCATTTTAACCTTGCGCTTCATTTACCCGATATGCCTTACTCCCTCATCTGCGAATTCCGCATCAAATGGTGGGATAAGTACAACCTTGACCGGTGTTCTCTAGCCAATATCTCTCGCTTCTTCGAAATTCATCATCAACTCCACACCGCTATCAAAGTCGTCTCCAAATCTATCCCTTTAGTCAAACCTGACCAGTTTACTCAATCGCTGGTCCATCAATCTATACCTCCAAAACAACTTTCGGTGTCCAGCCCTACACACTCTACCAGATCCTCTACATCAAAAAAATCAACAAAAAAAGATAAACTAAAAAAGATAAACTAAAAAAGATTCTCGCAGCTCTTCGTCAACAGATGGACTCTTCTGATGACGACGACATTATGCAAGACAATGATCCTTACGGCGGGCCTTTATCCCAAGATCCGTTAGAATAATCATTCCAAAAAAAAAAATGTAATTATGATGTATATATTTTCGTGCCTTTATCGTATATTCTAATAGACTCTGTATATTATTATGTTTTATGCTTTTATGCTTTCTCTAAATACTGTTTATTTTGTAAATAATCTACAGAGTATATCTCTGTTTTAAAATTATCTATGTAATAGTCCAAGACAAGAAGAATCAAGGCGGGACCCACACGAAAACTTATGCAACAGAAGAAACCAACAAAAACACGTCATAGGACTGTCGGCACCAATCAAGACTCGCCACAAAAGCCTTCGACAAATCCGGCTCAGCAAAACCAATCAAAGATCAACACGTAAAAGACTTCAATCATGCAAAGCCTCTCCCCATCCCTCTAAAAAAACAATCTTCGGATTCATTGGAGGCAGAGCGACTTTCATCAGCTACCTTCTCTCTAAAAATATTCTCTAAAAATCTCTATGTTTTTAAATTGTATTTTAGTTTCCAAAAAAAAAAAAAATTTTATCAAGCTTTGTAATCTTTTAAAATATAAATAAAATACCCAAGTTTTAATCAATTTTAAAGTTATTTGAGATTCAAGGTACCTAAGTTTCATCCTTAGTGTATCCCAACGCGATCTTTGCTAGGCCAGATCGGATTACGTTAATACCCTAAAAAGTTAATACATAAATTACGAAAGTTTCGCGGAGATCTCACCAAATCCAAACGGATTTGTTGAAATAACTTTCACATTAATTTTTAAAACAATAACTTTGATTACATATTTTAGCACTTGGTAATTTATATTGTACCTTTAAATTACTCCCTTTAGCACCGCTTAGGCGTTCTGTTGTTTTTTCATAATATTTAGTTGGTACTAAACCTTCGCGAATGCAGTTATAATCTGCTCCGGAATCTATTAATGCTATCGTATTTATTCAAAAATTATGTCCTATATGTAGAGTAATATTAGTGTACCATTTTTGATAATTTATTTTATTAATATTTTGGATATAATTATTATCTTCTTCTGAATTTTGTTTACTTGTTGAAGCTTGAGAATTTGTGGTTTCTATTAATTTTAATCTAGCATCCATCTGTAATTGATTTAATTCTTGCTGATTAATCGCAAGTTGTAATTCTTTGATTTGTGTTTTTAAATTTTTAACCTCATTCTGTAATTCTCCTATGGTTACTTGTTTAAATAGACTTTGAGTTGGGTATTTTTCAATTATTTTATTCAAACTAAAAGGTTGTGGATTTTGTAATCGATTTTCTTGATATACTATGTCTTTTAATTTTAATAAATATTCCTTTTTAATTTCAGGATTATCTATTTTATCTATTATGTCTAATAAGAATTGTTTATCGCTATCTCTAGTCATAACATTAATTGTTTTACAATTGCATAAATTATCTGATAATTCTTGAGATTCTCTAGAAGAATCACTAGAATTTTCTATGTCGTTTATTGAGTAATTGCTTTCAGATTCACTAGAGGATTCCGATTCAGATAGTAGTAATTTAGTTAAATTGTCTTGTATATCTGGTTGATCTTGAAATATTTCATTAATTTTCTTTTTCATTCTACACTTTTTAGAAGTATGGCCTGGTCTTTTACAATTCCAGCATACTATTTTTTGTTTAGGTTTATAATTTTTTGTATTTTTTGAATAGTTTTTTGTTTTAGAATAGTATTTATTATTTGGTTGTTGAGTATAATGTTTATGTTGTCTATGATGTTTATTATAAAATTTTCTTTGCTTGTATTTTATACGTTTTGCTCTAGACGGTGGATTAAGCCTATTATAGCCATATTGTTCACAGAATGAACCCATAGTTAAATTGAATTTGAATTTATCATTTCGTTTTTTGTCTTTATATTCTTGACATATTAATAATCCTTCCTTTTTAATAAATGCAAATAATTGTCCATACGTTATTGTATTCCAGGGGATTGGTTGTCCACTAGAATAATCCTTTAATTTGTTAATTATTCTTTCTGCAAAGAAAGACGGTAATCCGGAGATAAACCGTTCTTTCCAGAAAGGTTGATTACAATCATGTCTTTGAAATATATTGGTTACAAATATATCTTTATACCATTTAAAATCTCCTAATGTTGGACATCTTAAGTTTGTTAGTATAATTTTTTTACTTTCTAATTCTTCGGTTGGATTTCCTATAAAATGCATAGTTATAGTGTGGATTAATACTTCTACAGCATTTTGTTTTTCTTGTTCTTCATAAAATCCTTCTTCATTTTCTATTCTTATTGTTTTAGTATGATTTATAATTGAATCTTGTGTAGCTATATCTAATGAATTATCCCACCAATATTTTAATGCTCCGTTAAATCCGGTAATTAATAAAACACATGCTTGTCTATCAGTATTGCCTTTAGCTTTATAGGCTATTGCTGCCATACCCATTTCTTGGATTAAATTCATTATTTCGTATTCGGATCTTCCATCTATATTCCATTCATATATACCGTCACCAGTATATATATTATTAGAATAATTATGGTGTTCTTCGAATAATAAATCAGGTGGGGAATGTTTTTTATAATAAGGTTTATTAGATTTCATCATTTTATTGTTTTTTATACGATTTATTTCTTGAATTTCATTTTTTGATTGCGTAGATGATTGAATAGATTCACTATCATTTTCGTCTATATTATTTATCGCTTTACCTTTATCTAATTTGTCTAGTTTTGATGCTATTGATCTTAAAATTTCGTTATCCGGGAATTTTACATGTCTAGTTACTGGTTTAAATATTGGTGGAGAGATTGTTGAAAAAGGATGTTGAATATTTTTATCATATTGATTTATATCTTTATGATCTACTTGTTTAGATATAGTATAGAGTAGCTGACTTTGAAAATTATTTTGTTGATATATAGGTTTGATATCACTTACAATAACAGGTTCTTTATCTTCTCTATTAGCTCCAGTTTTGAAAGGAGTGGCAATAATTTGCCGGTTTGAAGTATTTATTTTTAAGTCCTTTAATGGTGGATGCATTGTTTTAACTTTATTACCATCAACTTGTTCTCATACTTGACTTAATGTTGAACTAGTGTTTATCGATTTAAACGGATAATCAATATTATTTTCACTTGAGTATGTTTCAAACCATATAAAGAATGGAATAGTTATTTCTTTTAATGTCATAATTTCGTACCAAATTTCTCTAAAATTAGCTGTTTGGTATTTAGAAAATGTTTTGAAGTACCATTTTCTTTTTTCTTTATTTTTTTATTGAATAAAAGTCTTCTTTAAGATATTGTTTATTAATTTCAAATTTTTTATTTATAACATTTATTGATTTAAAATCTGATGGTGTAGGAGATGTGGGATACATATCTTTATCAGGTTCAGCTATGGTGCTTTAAATTTAATAGAATTATCTTGTCTAATTTTTTGATTTACACTTTCAGTATCTGATTCCGCACTAGATTGATTAGTACGAAATTCTGAAAAGGAAGCTCTTGAATGATAAGAACTTATTCTAGGTGGTGGATATGATTCTCTGAATGAACCGAATTGTAATAGTATTTTTCCATCGTTTCTTTCTATAATTCTTGAAATATTTTTCTGTTCAAATTTTTTAGGGAGTTGCGTAATTTCTATTTTCCATTGGTCTGGAATAATTATTTCATTCCATTTTAATTGTTGAGGTGCATAGGTAGCAGTTGGTGTGTCTTTGCTATGAACCGTTAATATTGTAGTTTCTCCTTTATCGTCTTGTAATAAACATCTAGGGTTAAATTCAGACGTTGATTGTTTAAAGTATATTCGATATAGTAATAGATATCCATGTCGTTCATTTTGAAATTTAATTTCTGGTAAATGGACATTTAGAACTAAAGTGTTTAATATAGTTGGGTCATGTAAACTTACTTGAAAATTGGGCGCACAATTAAAATAAATTGCTCCATTGCATAGATTTGATTGGACTGCTCCTAAGAGCGAATCTTTAAATTTTAGTAGGGTTTTATCCCTTAATAATATTAATATAGGGGAATCAATACCAGTTCTAAATAATGGTTTTATAGCTATTTATACTAGTCTAAAGTGAAGATAATTAAATCCTTTTTGTTTATATTTATCTAAAGCGATTGAAGATAATAATTTGATTTCCTCAAATTCATTTTGTAAGGATAAAGTTTGTTCATGTTCTTTTATGGCATAGGCTGTTTTAAAATCAATAGTGCCGATTTGATATATATTATCTGGGTTTATATGAGATAATTGATTTTTTGATAGTTCGTTGTTTAAAGAAGTTATTTTTGTTATAACTTCTCTTGAATTAATCGTATTATGAGATGTAAATGCTGCATGTTTAGATTTAAAAAAATTTCTAATAGTCATATCCATGTTTTCAAACTAAGTCTAAACTTAAAGTTAGGGAAGACTAACCAGATTCTTCGATGACACAATTGGAGCTTACCAACGGTCTTACTGTCTGACTCTAGGACTTGCTGCATGGAACACCTACAGTAACAGTGTTTCGGAAGAAGGATAGAGACCTAACTGTGGGTTTAAACAGGGTTGAAAACTGGAAATTTCTTTAGAAAACTTTTTAAATAAAACGTTTGCAGAAGATGCTTTAATTGAATACTGGATTTTGGCCTGATACCATTAATTTTTAAAACTTTGTGAAAGTTATTTTCAACAAATCCGTTTGGATTTGGTGAGATCTCACTTTCGTTCTTTTTGGGATTAACGTGTCAATGTGGCTGCAAGATCGCGTTGGGATACACTAAGGATGAAACTTAGGTACCTTGAATCTCAATAACTTTAAAATTGATTAAAACTTTGGTATTTTATTTATATTTTAAAAATTACAAAGCTTGATAAAAAAAAATTTTTTTTTTTTTTTTGAAAACTAAAATACAATTTAAAAACTTAGAGATTTTTAAATTAAGCATATAAGTTATTACTTAAAAATTAAGAAAAAGGATAAAATATTTTTTTGATGGTTGAAATGATATGTCATATTTCAGGATTTAGAACCACAGAGTTATACGTAGTGAAATAATAAAGACAAGGTTGAATGAAGTGGGGAGAAACAGTATCTGCCCGGACTATATGTGTAGGTAGTTTCTTTAAAATTGATATAAATCATACTTCAACAAGTTTTGTATTTTCTTGCCTACTTCAAAGGATAAAATATTATACTACGTATAACTCTGTGGTTCTAAATCCTGAAATATGACATATCATTTCAACCATCAAAAAAATATTTTATCCTTTTTCTTAATATGTTGTATATTAAATTTACAATGGTTTGCAATTAAGATTCTCCAATCCCATTAAACAAACATAAAATGAACCCTAACATAAGGGAAAATTACTTGAGTATACAAATAAATTGACTAATTGAGTATCATTTTGATTGCATCTGCTTCTTCCATTGTTTTTTATAAGACATCAAGGCGATCCAGAGTCACATTCATTAGGTCAAGCAGCCCAAAACCTCACGCTATCAAAACGGTTTAATTAAATTATGATTTACACAAAAACTTAAAATTTAGTTCTAAATCCGAAAATCAAGTTGAAAACGTTTTCTATTAGAAAAGTAGTTCAAAAGTTAAGTGTTAAATATATATATCTAATTGTGTCTTATACATAATACATTATTTTTTTCCCGTTACATGCTCTTAATCCACACTCTTATTAAGTCTTAATCCACACTTATCATTCTGATTGAATCTTGCTTCCGTGTAGAGGCAACAAAGCAACGAACTTAACGAGAATGTCTACGGAGTTTTCTGCGGCGAGGCTGCTGAATTTGTTGGCCTCGTTGGACACGTCGGAGCCGCCACCACCGGATAGGGCACGGATGACGATGAAAGGGAGGTTTTGCTGGTGGGAAATGAGAGCCACGGCGGCGCTCTCCATTTCAATGGCGGTGGCGTTAAACTTGGAGTTGAGGAAAGTCCGGTAAGCTGCGTTGGCGACGAAGACGCTTGCACTCATACCGCGGTCAACGATGGTGACCTTCGGTGGTCGAGGGAGGCACGTGGTGTTCACGCACTGCGGTAGCTTCGTGTCCTGTTTTGTTTGGATGTATTCCACGTACGGAAGACACAAATAATTGCATTATATATAACCGAATAATTAAATTTTATGAGTTTGACACAACAAAAAAAATTATGTAATATTTTTTTCCTTTGACTCAAATTATTGAACTTTGTTTTTAATACTAGATCAGGATCCGTTTGATACACGAGTTAATTGATAAATGATATTTTATAAATTTTAATAAGTTATATTGAAATTTTATGCAAATATTATGTTGAATTTCAATTAAGCCAACTATGAATCTTATTATAAGCTTGGGTTTGATTCAAAAAAAGTTAAACTACATTTTGGAGGATAAATTAATAACAAAAACATATTACTACTAATATCACATACAACTTATTTAACATAAAATATCCATGAAATATAGTTACAATTTTGTCATAATAGTTACCAACTTACCAGAATTGATTTCACAATTCTTTTAGATATAAAACTTAGAATAACACAAATTACAAAAATGAAATTATCTTTTAGTCAATATATTAAAAAAAATTGAACGTATTATACTACAAACACCATATTGAATTAATTTAATGTTATAACCCTTATCTTAATTTATCTAACTCAATTATCTCAAAACAAATTATTTCTATCACTATGTGAGGTAAATTTTGGATATAAGTAACAACTGACACACACAAAAATACATACACAAATTATGAAACCAAAATTCTATTTAAAAAAAAAACATACACAAATTAGTGTATTTAACTATTTTTTTTTGGTTAGTTTTCCTATTTGATGAAAGAAAAAAAAAGTTTCATTTGTTGATCCGTGTTTTAGTCTAATCTAATAATTGACATGTGTCAAATGTTAATGACTAAACTTTGAGAAATTAAGATTTATATAACAAGATTGATGACTATAAAAAAAATCTGCCGACAAAATAGAATATAGATAAGAAAGCTAAGAACTACCATATATTTACCAACGCATATCTACATTTTCGAATTTATATATGCTTTCGTGTATAACTACAAAAGTACTGTATTAACTTTTGAGGAAAATTAATTAATATAAATGTTTCACTTGTTTTTGTGTCATTTAATACACTTTATAAGTCGTTTATAAGTCAATTTGACACTTTTTATTGGAAATGTTAGTCAAATATTTTGATACGTATGGAACTAAAATGTTGTAAATATTTTTCGGAAACTAAATTCAACTTGGATGCAAAATATAGTATAAATATTATTGATAGAGCCATATTTACATATTTTTATGCATTCATATAGCTTAGTATTATGCATTTTAACTATCATTTATAACTATATTCGTGCATTTACATATATTTGTGTGATTCTAGGGACTTGGAACAAAACACAAGTGTTTAAAGTGTTTAAGTGTACTAAAAGCCTATGGGAGTATTGGAGTTATTCACTTGGATCACGAACGATCACAAAAGAGTTTCATAAGAGCAAAAAAAAGCAGAGCATCGATCTGTCGGGGTCGATGCAGTTCCAGCAAGATGCATCAGTCCTTCCACATTGACCAGACTAGGTCGAGGGCATCGACTAACACCATCGACCAATCATGACCGATGCTGAGTCCGAGGAAAAAGGAAACTCGACACTTTGACGATTCAAGATAAGGAAACTCCATATTTTTCGGGTTTTAAGTTTTAGGAAACTTATCTCTTCGAGCTGGTTTGTTACAACAACGCTAGTGCTATATAAACACTTGTAAAAACTCGCCCAAAGAGTAGCCACACATAAGCCACCACTTTTTACATCATTCAATACAACACACACGTCCATTCATCTTTTTTCTAAGTTATTTTCTTACTTATGCTTATGTTTTAGTTATTGATTCTTTTAGTATTGCTTTGTTTATTGCTTTCTTTCCTGCTGTAATTATGCTCCCAAACTCTATCCTTGCTGGTACCCACAGAAAGATGAGAGAGTAAAGATGAGAGAGTAAATTGATCTTTTAGATCATTAGGGTGATGATCGATGATGTGATCTATGTTTAGTTATTTACTGCTTTATTTATTGCTTATATTTATTTACCATTTATTTACTTTATTGCATGCTTAGTAGTTTAGGAACCAAACCCTCCCCCACTTTTATTATCATGCCCAGATTAGATCTGCATTTGCATTCTCTGTGGGTTATTCTCTTTTCCTGTGGATCGATCCCGTTTGTACTACAATTGCATCTAAACCGTACACATACGGTCACATCGGATTAAACTTTTTATTAGCACTCTGGTGAAACCTGAGAAGATGGAAGTGTAACAACTTCTCCCCTATCAAATATCAACAAAAACAAATCTAAATATGGGCCAGTTTAGTCAAACCTCGAGTTTGCGTGCAAGATTCAAGTAGTACTTGTCGACGGGAATCCAGAACACATGTTGCCGTTCTTCAGGAGTTCCGGTGACCGAAAAGATTTCTTCCGGTTGGTACCAAATCCGATTAAGCAAGTTATCGGTTCGGTTACTGTATTTCGAAAATTGTAGATAACCAACTTCCCGAGTATAGTCTCCACCGGATTCGAGAGCCAGTTCGTTGTCAATCCCATCTCCATACCTCTGCATTCAAAAGTATTGTATTATGTAGTTATTTATCGATATGTATGCAACCATCAATATAATTGGTGTCCATTACCAGTTGTACCACCAACATAAAATTGTTATTAATATAGCATAGTAGATTTTGACATGTTCAAATGATAGCTTAAGTTTACGACCGCAAGTTTAATAGCTTAAGTTTCGTAAGTGTTTTGTTTTCTCAAGCTCAATTAAATATAATTGGTTGTTATTCTTTAACTATTTTTTTTACTGCAATTGGTGGTATTGGTCAAACTCAATATCCCTACGAACCTGCCAATTCCAAAGGCCAGAGTGTGCCCAATATTGAGGAATAGTGACGTCACCGATCTCAAGGTTAACATCTGCGTTTCCAGCGATTCCATAATGCAAAACTCCTTTCAGCCTAAACAGGCTCACCAGTAATTGTGTTGTTACTCCTGCATTCACCTGTTTATATACATTGATTATCATATTAATCTTAAATTAAAGTGTTCATATCATAATATGCGAAAAAATTGTATTGATTAAAGACATAAATATAATTAGATTATTTTCACATATAGAAAACGAACCATTCCTAATCCTGACATCACGATCACCACAGGTTGGCCTGATAATTTTCCAAACCGAAATTTTCGACCTACATGATTGAATTATGGGAATAAACCAAAACAGTAATATATATACACATAGGTTTCACATGAAACACTCTCTTGAGAGAGAGAGAAAAAATAAATAAAGCGTGAGATGTCTTGTTATTTTGAAAATTTCGATTGTAATAACATTGTTCATATATATTTTTAAAATGAATGACATCAAAAAATATTAACCTGCAAAATCGATAAAAGGCAACGAAGAAGATGGGACATAGGCTTGAGAATCGAGAAGAGGGTTAAGCTCATAGTTGTTTGGAGCTACAATCCCCAAATAAGGACCCTTTCGATTCACCCTCTCTATTTTGCCCAAAATAGTTCGAGGTATTTCACCATTTGCTTCTTCAATAACATTCCCCACTGACAAGATTACCACAAGAAAACCTATCAAGAAGTATCCCATAACTTCTTCTCCCTAAACTTTTTCTCTCTCTTAAAGTCTTAATTGCCCTTTGTATTATGCTTATCGTAAGTCTCATATCTCCCCTTAGGTTCCTTGTATATTTATATACATGCAAATGCACTACAATAATACACACATGATGAGCATGGACGTTTATTTGTGGTCAATTATTAGTATGGTGGGCCTCGAAGCGGTGAAAGATTTAAAATATCTTTTTTGGCTGAGATAAAATTTTTATTCTAAAATAATAAAAGGATCAATTGTCATTTTGTCAATATTCTGATAAAAACAACATAAGCACAATTGATTTATGGTATATAAATTGTTCGGGACGAATTTCCGGAATCTACTATTTGGTAAATTTCCTGAGGGTTGTTCATTGAGGGCAAGCTTAGCTCAGTTTTTTTTTGGTCGGCTTTTTGGTGTTGAGACAATAACATAGCCATGACTATGTCTTCTGATTTGGACTTTGGACTTCTACTTGGGTCTGGTTCTAATATGGTTATATATACTACATTTTGATGTGTGCTTTCGTTTGAAAACATGTTTTAACACATCCTAGTTTACCAATTATATTGCTTTAAGTTATCTGGTACAACCTGAAACATGACCATATACCTCACATGCAATCAAACTTGACGCCTTGGTTTTTGAATTTTTATCCCGCTGTGGCATCTCGACCATTTCTAAGACTTCGAGAAAACACTTTTGAATAGCCTTTTATCTCCTACTAGATCGCTGTACAAAGACTTCACATATGAAATCGCTTCTCTATTTTCGTATCCAATACGGTAGATGGATTAAATTATTACACACAGTTATATATATTATTAAACTCTAAATATTTGCATATATAACATTCTTTCGCTGTAATAAATTGTTTTCAATTTATTTGAGATATTCTGCTCGTCTATCCTTTTCAATAAGAGTTCTATTTTTTTTTTCCTTTTTCTGCAAAATATTTTTAAGACCAGAAAATATGATAAGAGTTAAATGAGATGTTGTTTATGAATTTTTTCCACTATAACAATCTTGTTTATAGGATATATCATATGTTCTAGCTAGTTCTTGAATCTAACCAAAAGATCAGTTTCAAATATACAACTTTCCACTGTCCAATTTCATCTTAAGTTTTAACCATAGTTTTTGGAGAAAGAAACTGGAAATATCAGCTTTTTTAAAAAAAAAAAAAAACTGCAAATAAAATGAAACGTCGCCTGAGAGATTCGAACTCTCGCGGGGAAACCCCATGTACTTAGCAGGCACACGCCTTAACCACTCGGCCAAAGCGACTTTAATATTCAGTAGACAATACATTATATTACTATACGGATTAGCTTTTGATATTTAAACGCCAGTTTCTTTCGGATATATATATTTTTGTCAATAATAGTTCACGCCATTATCTTATATAACATAGGATTAGGATATATACATACATACACACATAGGATAATAATATACACGGAAGCTACTATAAAACATACTTCTAATCTAATTGTTGAATAGATGTGTTTATAACGATACTATAAGCACATCGTTTTTAACATCTATTGAAATTATATCTCTCTGTATCCAACTATTATGAAGAAAGTGGGGACTAGAAATATATATATATATATATATATATATATATATATGTGGCTAACTTTATAGTATCTTTATAAACGCATAAATATGTGTTTCCCTTAAAACTTGTTACAGCAATGAAAAATCTGTTGGTAGATGTGAATAGTTATGGACTAGTTTGGCTTTAAAAGAAACTTGGGCCCATGTTTCCATTCATAGATTATACATGCATTTGGGACATGTACATGTTATTCATGATTGCACACTAAAATTATACACCACAGGTTCAAAAATTAATTCGATTTTGATTTTTAAAAAAATCAAATTATTTGAAGTAATTGTTAGGTATGAATTGATATTTAATCGATACACTATATAAATTAATAAATTAATTCTAAGTAAAGGATTATGTCAATAGTGTATGTAGAGATACGGTGATTAAAAAAAAAAAAAAAAAGCTAAGATAAATAAGAAAATATGCACAAGATACACATGGACAAAATGGAAACGAATTTTATACTAATCAACAAAAATATAATAATAATAATAATAATAATAATAATAATAATAATGAAGGGAAAAGGAAATGGTCCGTACTAGTTCGAGGCCGGAGCCCCAATCGCTGCAACTCTCCAGGAGCCACGCCGCGTAGCTAGCTAGGGTTTTTTCTGATCGTCTCTTTCCTGTTTTTCAGGTTTCATCTTCTTTGCTGCTTCTCCTTCGATTCTGATTTCGGCTTTTTTTTTAGGCTTTATTCGGCTTTTTTTGATGAAAGTTAATCTATTTTGACCTGATTTAGCACTATTGCTGTGTACTTAGGGTTCTGTGTTCCATCTGATCGCATCTAGATATATTTTTATCGATGATTGGGATCTCGAAAGCTTTGATATTTGGATTGATTTCTTTGATTAAGATTAGTGAATTTGTTTTTCCTGCTCCTGCTTCTTCTGTAGCTCGTTTAGCTGGCAGATCTGCTTATTAATCGTTAGCTGTGTGTTTAGAGTTACTACTAGATCTTTTTACTATCAGAGTGTTTTTAGATTTTGAACCTTTTTTTTAATCTGAGATAGAAGTGAGAGTGTGATGAAATGGTTTGTTTCCATTTTAGTTTAGTCTTCAAAATGGAAATAACGAATGGTTTTTTTTTTTCAAAACTTAAGCTGTAGAAATGGTCTTTTTGTTGTCACAGAACTCAACGGTACTGGTAGAAGTGAGAAGGAGGTTCTGGGTAATTGCTGGACTGTTTCTTTCAATGGTTTTGTTTCTAAGGTACAATCCGAGTCCCATGTTTCTAAGAGTAGCTCTGGTAGCTTTGACATATGTTAGGATTGATTTGGCGAGAATGTGCCGTTGGTTACTGTGTTGCTGGTTGAGTAGATGAGATTACCAAAAATCAGAAAAAGTTTACTTCCACAGCCATCTATGATTCTCAAAGTTAGGAACTTTGAGTTCAGTTCATGTATTTAGAACCCATTTTGGATAATGATTGTGCTTATGATGTATATTTCTCAGATGATAATCAAGATTGTTGAGGATATCCTGAAGATCCATTGAGCTGCGCAGAATTACTTAAAAGTTTGACAAAAAATGGAGGATGATAATGGGCTCGAGCTCAGCTTGGGTCTTTCTTGTGGAGGATCATCAGGAAAAGCTAAGGGTAACAATACTAATAATGCTGGAAGCTCCTCGGAGAATCACAGGGCAGAAGGAGGCGATCGAAGTGCTAAAGTGATTGATGACTTCAAGAACTTCCTGCATCCAACTTCTCAAAGACCAGCAGAACCGAGTTCTGGTTCTCAGAGAAGTGATTCGGGTCAACAGCCTCAACAGAATTTCTTCAATGACCTCTCCAAAGCTCCTACCACTGACGCTGAAGCTTCCACGAAATCTTTGTGGGTGGAGGATGAGACACGGAAAGATGCAGGAAACAAAAGAAAGTTCGGGTTCCCGGGGATGAATGATGAAAAGAAGAAAGAGAAGGACTCGTCACATGTTGATATGCATGAGAAGAAGACAAAAGCATCCCATGTTTCAAATGCGACAGATGAAGGATCAACAGCTGAAAACGAAGATGTAGCAGAATCTGAAGTAGGTGGCGGTTCTTCTTCCAACCATGCAAAGGAGGTGGTACGTCCTCCTGCTGATACAAACGTTGTGGACAACTTAAATGGTCAAAGGAGGAACAGCCATGGTGGATCTGGCACCGAAGAGTTTACAATGCGCAACATGAGTTACACCGTACCTTTCACAGTCCATCCGCAAAATGTCGTCACTAGTATGCCGTACTCTTTACCAGCAAAAGAGTCTGGACAACACGCAGCAGCCGCAAGTGTATTGCAGCCTAATGCTAATGCTGGAAATATCCCAATTATGTTCGGATACTCACCGGTCCAGCTCCCTATGCTGGATAAGGACGGTTCAGGCGGGATTGTCGCGCTCTCTCAATCCCCATTTGCCGGAAGAGGTCCACCAAGCTCGGGTGAGTAAACCTTATCCTTAAAAGGGCATAAAATCCTTACTGCAAAAATGATAATTTTTTTTGTCTCCCAAAAAGCTACTGCGAAAGGCGAGGGAAAACAGCCTGTAGCAGAAGAAGGTTCATCTGAGGATGCATCAGAACGGCCAACAGGAGATAATAACAACAACAACAATACCGCTTTCTCTTTCGACTTTTCAGCCATAAAACCCGGAATGGCAGCGGATGTGAAGTTTGGAGGATCTGGGGCACGTCCTAACCTACCGTGGGTTTCAACCACCGGTTCAGGCCCACACGGTCGGACGATCTCAGGTGTCACATACCGGTACAACGCAAACCAGATCAAGATCGTATGCGCTTGCCATGGCTCGCACATGTCGCCAGAGGAGTTTGTCCGGCATGCAAGCGAGGAGTATGTTAGCCCAGAATCATCCGTGGGAATGACTGCCGCGTCAGCTCACACCTGAAAGGTCGCCGGAAAAGATGTCTGAAATCTTGTAAACGTAAGGAAGGGTTTGTAATGAGTTTTCTTTTTTGGAATATACACTTATTATGTTTACCCGCTCGCTCGGATCAAACTCTCAAGCCAAAATTTTATCGGAGCTTTCAGCTATGTTGTTGTAATCTTTCTTTGTTTTCATTTCAACCTTGTGTAAGCCTCTTCTTTTCCTTTTTGTTTTTTTTGGTTGAAAGGAAATTATATATAACCACAACATTATCGGTATGATTTATTCTTTTTGGAGAAAATCAACATAACTATTTTGATAAAACTAAGATGATATAGAACCACTAGTCAAAACTAAGATGAAAATCAACATAACTCTAATCAAGGCATTATCTCATCCTCATGATTGGCCTCGTCTCCAACATTTCACCTCCGAGTTTCTGTTGAAGGCCCATGCTGGGATCTTTTCTTTTGTTTTTTTCTCCTCGTTCGTGTAATTCTGCGGCGGATGCCATATCCAAAGAGATAACGGCTAACCCGGTTTATTTTGCTTATTTGGACTCCTTTGTACCGTTTTGGTTACTCCACTATGTGAAAACCGATAGTCATAATGGTTTGGTTGAATGAAAGTTTGATGGATTTGAAGTAAAAATAATGATATAGAGGCCTAGTCAAAACCACTGGAACAATGTTTTTTCACTTTGTCACTTTAGCTAATAAAGTGATAATGTTGCGGTTAAATTCTATATCAATGCTCAATCAAAAACCCGAAATACGAATTAGTTTATTCATTGAAACAAATCTAAGATTATTGGTTTGTGAAATAATTTAAAGACTAAAATAGTAATGCATCGAAGCCATCACTCAATCATGAAAAATGCAACTTTGACTTTTCTTTCTTTGTGCAGCTGGTCGTTGACTTTTTCTTAATCATCCAAGCGAGTGCAGCAATTATATTTTATACTTCATTACCATTTAATCTATCACAATTCATTAACATTTATAATTTAACTAGTTAGCATAATTAGTAGATTTGTCACAAATAATTATTTTAGAAAACATTGTTGAGTATACCTACTAGTTAATTAATTAAAATAGAAATTGTTAAGTATACCTACTAGTTTTATGTACAAATACAATCAGGGCTTTATTTTTAGTTTTTTATAATACAATCAGGGCTATTCTTTTTAGTTTTTATGAACAAAGTCAATCTCTGATAAACTAATAGTTCTATGTACAACCATGACTTTCCATTTTTAGTTTTTATAAACAAAATTCCCATTATGAAACCATAATTGGGGGTTGAATGACTTCTCTTAGTTTTTTGAAGAAACAAATTTATAGTGTGGTTCATGGTTAAAAGATTTATCATGAAGTTGGAAAACCATGGACCATGGTACGAATCCTCCTATTGCAATTAAATTATGGTTGGTCATATAGATTTTTTAAATAAAAACCAAAATGGATATATGACGTCTCACATGCTTTGGAGATTAGTATCGACTTCACTTCGGAATCTCGCGGTTATAAGAAAATAAAGAACAATGATTGAGAAACTCAAAACAAGGACTGCGCTACTTGTTTCAGATCAATCAAACCAAAATTACATGAAAGAACGATCTAGAAATGTATATTAATATTTAAAATTAGTTTTCTGAAACATTTAAGATGAATATTTTTTTTTTTTGTTAAATAGCAAAATCTAAATCATATACTATATTGAACCGAATTGAAAAGATATTTGGTTAAATTCTGTACCTTTTTAAATTGTTGGTAGACAAAAAATATTAGTCCAAATGTGTGATGCAAGTTGTAAATTTGTATATAATGAATGACAAATAAGTTCCGATTAGTATATATATAGATAAATATAGTCCTAAATATCATCAAAATGAGGTCTGAGAATAACAGCCCACCGAAAGATAAAATTGTTTTAAATTAAATGAAGACAATAAAAAAAAGCAATAGCATACAAAATGTTGTCGTAGGTGACGTACTTAGATTAATTTATAGCTACAGAAAAATATAAATCCCTATCTCTCACATAATCTCTCATTTTTCTCCATTTTCATAAATATTTCAAACCTAAGAAAATCAAGAAACAAAGTATCTCTGGAATCGAAGATCTTCATCTCCCTCCGATGTATCAAATCTTCTTCTTCTTCCTTCCACTCCTCCACAGTTATCACTATGTCTCTGCTCAGGCTCAGCCTCCTCCTCCGTTCAGAAACGGTGACCTCGTCGCCAATTTCGAGCCGAGTTTAGCCGTCGTCACCGGAGTGCTCGCCATCATGTTCGCACTCACTTTCGTTCTCCTCGTCTACGCTAAGTGCTGCCATATCGATCTCCGATCAGGTTCCGGCGACAGAAGAAGACACGACCGTCGGCTCCAACAAGGAATATTCTTTAACCGGTCAACGACTTCATCGGATCGTTTCACCGGTTTAGACAAAACAGCAATCGAGTCTCTTCCTCTGTTTAGATTCTCTGCTTTGAAAGGATCAAAACAAGGGCTTGAGTGTTCTGTTTGTTTGTCTAAATTCGAAAGTGTTGAGATTCTAAAATTGTTGCCTAAATGTAGACACGCTTTCCACATCGGATGTATCGATCAGTGGCTTGAGCAGCACGCAACGTGTCCTCTCTGCAGAGATAGAATCTCCATGGAAGAAGATTCCTCTGTTTTCACTTACGGAAACAGTTTTAGGTTCTTGAATCACTCTGGGATTAGAGAAGATTCGAGCTTGGAGCTTTACATCGAGAGAGAAGAAGAAGAAGAGAGAAGACAGAGAGAAGAACTTGGCGGGTCGTCGAGATTTAGCATCGGAGGGAGTTTTCGGAAGATTCTGAAATTAGGTAACAAGGAAAAAACGTTACTTGATGAACACGGGAACGATAAAGACGAGAAGAAGCTTATGCATAAGTTCAATCATAGGATCGTTGTGTCGGATGTTGTGTTTAAGAATCGTTGGAGCAACGTGAGTTCCTCGGATTTGATGTTTTTGAATTCCGAAATGGTTAATTCGATTTCTAGCGAGAGATTCTCGTCGATGGATCGAGTGAAGAGGAAAGGGGATGAAGAGGATCAGATTGGTATCTTGGGGATCAAGGAAGAGATGGAAGCGAAGAGAATGTTGGAGAACAAACTGACTTCGATGAAAACTATGTTACTGTCGGAAAATGGAGACTCTGGTTCGAAATCTAGAAGCGTTATGATCGAACCGGGACGAAGATCGGTGTCTGAGATCACTACGGTTCCTAGACTTGGTATTGCGGTTCATGGAGATTGCAGTGGTTCAGCCGCAGCGACACAAAACAGAGGAAATGAGACGGAGGAGAGAAGACGGCGTTTGTGGCTGCCGATCGCTAGAAAAACCGCTCAATGGTTTGCTAACAGAGAAAAAAGAAATCAAATTAACACAGCACACCAACACTTTGATGTTTAGTTTCTTTATCTTTCTTCAAGAATTTCATTTCTTTTTCAGATTTAATTTTTCAGTAAATTCGAGACTTTTGGCCCATATATAGTAGATATAAGTTTTGACTTTTGATTCGAGTTATGTTTAGAGAATTCTATTAAAGTTATACATGTTAGTTAGATCAAAAGAATATATTTTGTGTAAATAAGATAGATTTATATATAAACAAAGCTTTGACTCATAATATATTTTACTTGGTTGAATTATTGCTGGATTTTATTTTAAAAAGAGCACAATAATTGTTTTAAATAAGTAGAACATGTCAGCTTACCTGGTTACAGAAGCAACCACGCCCATTTTCAGGATAAAATGAACTACCCTTGGTTTTGTCTCTTGATAGTTGTTTTCTTTGGTTTGGACTAACATTACTAAAACATGTATTTATTTGATTACAAAATTACATATTGGTAGGTCAACTAACTGCTAATTATGTTATTTTAATTTCATAACAAACTAACTCTACATATGCAAATTTGTTTATTAATAAACATTTCAATTTGAAAAAAAATAAGTGCAAGAAAACTGAATCCAGGTTTTATATAAGCAATTAGTTTGTAGCATGCTTGAAAGTCCCCAATATTATGAAAGTTAATCCCATATTAAAGCATTTTTTTAATTAAATAATTCTATTTTTTTTTAAGTTACCAATTATAATATTATATCACCAATCATATATGAATATATGATATATATATTTATCACTATTGATGTGGGGACCCGACTCCTCTGATTTTTTCTTTTAATGATACTTATATGCCACCAAACTTAAAATATATGTATATTTTGTCGTGCATATAAGCACATAATATGCTATCTTAAAGTCCTTAAATTAAGTGGACAACCTTTTTATTCATGGCTCATTTTGGAACCTCTTTTAAGTTTGTAACGAGGGACACGATGACAGAACCTGGGATGCTTAGTGTGCAGCGCCATGGTGGAATAGTTTTAAGTTTGTATGATGTCAAATTTCACCTAAAATTATTTTAGAATAAAATTCAACTAATTTACATGCATGTAGATATCATTTCGACAATTCAGAATCATGAACATATATTGGCCAAGTTGTTTTGTAATGTGTAAATCGAGATGTATTCTTCATTATGAAAATTCAAGACTAATTTGGAAAATTCATCCACAAAAACTCTTTCATAATCGTTGAGTGACATAGATTCTCGTTTTAACCTTGTTGAGATAATTGCCAAAAATAAATTAATTCTTTCGAGATTTGAGATTTTTTTAAAAAAAAATATTTATACGGAAACAACTTAAAAGAACATATCACAATACGAAATAGGTAAATGAGGCCAAAGATTGTAGTTATGTAAAAAGGAAGTCATTGCATCATACATATCATGTGGTCCAACTTATGACGATTATGAATGGACACGCAATTTAATATAAATTATTAAATTGAACCTAACGAAACTATTTTATATTATAAGTGTATTAGGTCGAATATGGATCGGTTTTTGAAGGAAAAAAAAAGGTGTAGAGTTGCGACCCTCTCTTTGTAGTAGTGTTCAATCTCCACTAGAGAGAGTTGGTCTGTTCGAACTCTTCGTTCATATAGCTTGGTTCAAATTTTAGTAAAATATATAATTTTGAGGATATATAAAAAATAGGAATATTTTAAAACAAATTTTGAAGAGTATATAATACTGAAACATATTAAAACATTATGATGAAAAAAATATAACACAAACTTAGTTTAGTTACACAATTAGATCTTCCCCTATGCGCTAAGATATTGTTTCCATCACAGCTGCAGATACAACCTACACCTACCTCTTGGATGATGATGATGATTTCCCGATAGAGTGCAACAAATCTAGCTGTCTGATACCGCAGATTAATTGCTCAGTCATTATCTCTGAGTTATTAAACCCCATGTTGACTCTCAAAATCATTCCTCAGAAACCTATTGGTAACAACAAGAATCAAATTTGGGCGGCTGTGAAAGAAACCTGTGCACTGCTAAGCCTTTTGAAGACATCTCAGCTCAAGCTTGTCTCTGGATTTCTGCAAAGAATGTTGCTATCCATTAACATGTATACATACATATATCAAGCTGCAGCACAAGGTTATTAATCATATTGCACAGAGTAGCTAAAAAAAATTATGGATCACATAACAAGATTACACATCCGGTGCTAGAATTATACAAAGGTTGGGGAAAATCTTGAATGAAAAGCAAACATATACTTCATGCCTTGTGTGTACCACAAATGCTTCAGCGAACGCCTTTTCTTCCAGCCAAAGGTGGAGATACAAAGGTGTTAGTGACACCAAGTTCTGATTTCTGCTGTAGTTGCAGAGGTGCAATAAGGGCATGACTCACATTAATAGCGCATAATCTCACTCACCATTTCAGAATAAATCTACATTTCTTTGCATCATTTCTCTGGAGACATGAATGAGGAAGTCCAGCCGCCGGTTCTATTCCCACTTCCATACCCAGAGTTTGAAGTTTCGGGTCCGACGTATCTTTTTGAGGTACCGGCAGGAGATAATGAAGTGGATGGCATGTTCATCTGCAATGGGTTATCAGCAAAATAATGGTCAAGGACACTTATCTCAAAGATCAATATCATGTTTGCACAAAGGGGAGGCAAGCGGCATAAGCTGCCTACTCCCTTGTTTATCAAGAAGACGATGCTGCATATTGAGGAAGGGGAATCTAATTGTTTATGACAACTGACAATGCAAAACGGGTAAAAGCTTTTTTCAGGGAACCATAACGAGTTCTGAGAGCAACACAATTGTAGGTATGACATGCTAACACAAGCGAAGAGTTGCAGAATAAAACAGTTATTTGGAAGAGGCAAATGCAGAAATACGTACATTCTTGTGGACGGGGTGATCAAAACCCAGATTCCTCCCTGTAGCAGTATTATTATTTATCTGGGGGCTTGGACCAATGGCATTAGTTGATCTGACGCGTTCAGAACGCTCGGCTTCATAAGAAATATTTGGTCCTCCTGCCAAACAGAACGTCAGGAAAACAGAGATTTCAAAATAAACAATTGTAACAACAAACCAAACAACCCATTAACTAGAGCTTACCCCGATGATTGCTTGTGTCAACTGGCATTGCACGAGCATTGCTAGACCCGGGAACTGCCTGCAGTACAAATGAAATATTTTTGTTAGAAAATAACACGAAAGGTGACGGCAGGAAACTTATCATTAAGGAACCTTCTTTTTAAGTTAAAAAAATAAGCATATGCTTAAGATAGAGAAAACAAATTGATAATCTATACCTGAGACTGATTTCTAGATTTCTGTGCTTGTTGATACTTTATTATAGTCCAGTCAAATATATAGTCGAATTCATATCCTGCAAAGGAAAACATTTAACAGAGTGAGGTAGGTAATTGATGCCGGTGAATCCTATCAGCTGAGGGAATTAAAAAGATGATGAAGAGATGTCTTTTCCAAAGTACCTTCCCGCGAAAATAAATCACGAAAGAGCCGCTTCAAGAACCCATAATCAGGGCGCTGATCAAATGTCAGTGTGTGGCAGTAATGAAAATATGAAGCAAACTCCACAGGGTGATTTTTGCATAGAACCTGCAACGGAAGGGATATGGATATTTAATATAATGAGAATTAACAAAAATAAATAAACTCATCACAGAGGGAAACAGACCTCAATAGGAGTTGATATCTTCTTCTCACAGATTTTATCATATTTTTGCTTCTTGTCAACAGCCTTAAGCCCCTGCCATGGAAGACTAGAAAAGGAGATTCATGAAAACAGGAACACAAAAAACATATAAGTAAATCTCTTAATAAACAAGGAATAACAATACCCTGCGAAAAACACAATGTTAACTAGTTTCTTTCAAGTCGAAAAGCCAACACACCTTCCTCTTAGGAAATATAGAAGCACATATCCCAGCGATTCTAGGTCATCCCGTCGACTTTGCTCTGTGAAAGAGAAACCAAAGTATAGATTGAGCAAAGGCAATTTACTTTACATAAGAATAAAGAATGGCAGCATGTCTTTACCAATTCCAAGATGTGTATTGCAACTAGCATATCGTGCAGTTCCTGTTAAATTCTTGTTTTCCCTGAATATAGCCGAATAAAGGCAATAAGTTGTATTATGTGACCTTAAAACTTAATAACAAGGTACAAAACAATATAACGAACCACGACCATAAAATACCTGTAAGGGATGTGGCGGTTGGTGTTGGCATCTCGGTATCTTTTGGCAAGCCCAAAGTCAATTAGATAAACCTGACAACTCAAACTTATCAATAATTCAATCCCCTCGTCATTAGATCTGATGAGGGTAAGAAATTGCATGAGCTATACCTGATTTGCTTTCCGACCTAGGCCCATGAGGAAGTTATCGGGTTTTATATCTCTATGCAGATATCCTTTGGAATGTACATATTCTATTCTTGTTAGCTGTAACAGAAGGATAAGTAAGTCAAGAGAAATGATTTGTAAGTAAATAGCATCAACAACAAGACTTGACCCTAGCAAAATCCATACCATTTGGTCAGCCAACAGCAAAACCGTCTTTGGTGAGAATTTCCTCCCACAATACACGAATAGATCTTCGAGACTTGGCCCTAGCAAATCCATCACTAACGCATTTTCTGTTCCATCCACTCCAAACCATTTGATGCGCGGAATTCCACCTGCAGACAAAAAACACAGAAACCCAAAATTAGCTATACTGATAATCAATCCCTCCAATGTCCACAACGCAACAAACAAATACAGAATGAGAAAAGATAGGAATCAGAAGCATACTTCCTCCTTCAAGAATTCTGTATAGCTTAGCTTCATAGAGAAGTTGAGGATGCTTTGTTTTACTGTTCTCCTGCAATACAAAATGATTGAATTAAGGACAGTTGATAGCTTGAAGAAAATATTGCAGCTAAAAGGCACCATTCCAAGGAGCTTAAAGCTTGCTTCACTGATCAATTCAGAGAATATCAATTAAGAAAATATCAATTAAGAGAATATCAATTCAAAGACCCACAAGAACCAAGGAACATGATTAAAGATTAATAAAACAGAGCAGATCTCAAATCAAATCTCCAGAATGGAATCGTCTCATAGCTAATGAACTGAAACTTACGATCTTAACAGCAACGATCTCGAAAGTATCGACGTGCGTAGCTGCGAATACAAGAAACAGAAGACGTCAGTCAATACGCATTAATTTTTCAAATCAAAGAGGATACTCGAGAAAGAAAGAAGCGAGGAGAACACAAACCAAGAAAAATCTCTCCGAAAGAACCACCGCCGATCTTCCGTCCGAGCTTGTACTTGCCGCCGATGATACGTTCCATGGCAGCTGCTCGGATCAAAATCGAATCTGGATCATGCGCAAAGATAGAGAGATAAGGATTTTTAGGGTTGTTTTTATTAAATTGAAATTAGCGACAACATATATTATTATTATTATTTTTGTTTGACATCGGTGACATGGACCCGGGCTTGAGCCGTGTAGTAGTGATGATCTTTATAAATTATTCTGTACACCTAACCACTGCGCACCATTATGGGTCCGCCAATCTTCGATACATATCAAACACGAGGGTATTAACGTAATTTCCTATTCCTTTATCAAGGTTTCAAAATCTAATCTTCTGCTCTGGTTCTACCAAATCGTCAATTCCAAGTGTGTACATTTCAAAATTTGACGGGGATTTTTACTCGAAATCTTTTTAATAAATGTAATTAAGAATACATGTTTAGATCATGTCAAAGGAAAATTTATGCCTCGAAGATTTGAACAAAACCATCTCAACCTCGAAAGATGATTTTGATATGAAAATATGTTCAGACCAAAAGTTAACCATTCACACTCTCTGTATAGAATTTTTTTGTTTTTTTTTTTGTTTTTCATTGCACAAAATCGAGTAAGAAAAATCAGACACACAGAATACCATACAATAGATTAAGAAATTCAGAGTAAAAAAAAGAAGGGAGAAGCGATTTTACAGTTGTTTCTTTGAGCAGCATTCCGGAAGCAAACATCTTTAAACCTGTTAGAATCTTGGTACTTGGCAATAACCTCATAAGAAAACATCATCACTTCTCGTTAGCTGCGACCTAAACGATGGTGAAGTCCACCACTTAAACCGTATATTTGAGTCTGCGCATTGCTTGATGCTGACCTGTCCCTGCCACAAGCAAGCTCTTGACTCAAGCCTTTGAAGACATCTCTGCTCAAGCTTGGCTCTTGATTTTCTGCAAAGAATGTTGATCAAGCAACAAACCAGGTTATGCCCCCCAACTCAGGGAACTACACAGGAATATGAACAGAGTAAGTTAAAACAAAACTGATGAGAATGAATCACAAGAACCAAATTACACGTCCGGTTGCAAGATTTTATACAAAGGTGAAGTCAGTCATTTGGGAGAATCTTGAAAGGAATAGCAAACATAAACTTCATGCCTTTGTGTGAAACAGTAAGCTGTTCATGGAAAAGCTCCATTCAGATCTTCAAGCTCGTCTAGAGCTTCCCCACTGCAGAAATCTCAGTAAAATGCCCAAAGGCACGTATCTTTTTGCTCAACAGATCAAAAGAAAGAAAAACTACAATATTTTTTGCATTATTTCCCCGGAGATATGAATGATGAAGTCCAGCCGCCGGTTCTATTCCCACTCCCATACCCAGAATTTGAGGTTTCGGGTCCGACATTTCTTTTTGAGGTACCCGCAGGAGATAATGAAGTTGATGGCATGTTCATCTGCAATGGGTTTTCAGCAAAATAACGGTCAAGGGCAATCTTCATGAAGACTAGTATCATGTTTCAAT